>CM062522.1:27880029-30280029 GCA_031439585.1 Pterocarpus macrocarpus | reverse complement strand
CTACCAATTATGCGTGTATATTCAATTTGTGATACACTATCACCTTGTTTTTAACTAGATACAAACTAAAATCATAAGGAGTAGATATAGGTTTGTAGTCAAAATATCCAAATTTCTTAAGCATGCTTTCAACATAGTGAGATTGAGATAAAATGAATCTATCACTTTCCTTAATCAATTTTATTCCAAGTATAACATTAGCAACACCCATATCTTTCATATCAAATTGAGAAGACAAAAATCTCTTAGTTTTAGTTACAGGATCTAAACATGTACCAAAGATCAGTAAATCATCAACATATAGGCAGATGATAACACCAACATCATCATTAAACTTGCTATATATGCATTTATTAGATTCATTTGTCACATACATATTGGAAATCATAACATGATCAAAATTTTCATCCCATTGTTTTGGAGCTTGCTTTAAACCATAAAGAGATTTAATAAGTTTGCATAGCTTGTTCTCCTTGCCCTTAACCATACATCCCTTAGGTTGTTCCATGTAGATCTCTTCTTCAAGATCACCATTGAGAAATGCGGTTTTCACATCCATTTGATACACAACAAGTTTATAGATAGATGCAATGGCAAACAAAACTCTAATAGATGCAATTCTAGTAACAGGAGAATAAGTATCAAAGAAATCAAGATTCTTTTGCTGCTTGTATTCCTTAGCTACCAACCTAGCCTTATATTTATCTACACTACCATCCAATTTTAGTTTTTTGTTAAATACCCATTTACATCCAATAGGTTTTGTCTTAGGTGATAAATCTATTAATTCCCAAGTATGATTGGCCATAATAGATTCAATCTCAGCATGTATAACATCTTTCCAAAAAGGAGGATCAATAGATGTAATAGCATCATTATAAGTTAAAGGATCATCAAAAACAAGATAAGCATAAAAGTCATCACCAAAATCCTTTTCTTTCCTTGTTCTTTTACTCCTTCGCAATTCATTATCATTTTGATCAACTATATCCTTATATATATTCTCATGTGAGTTACTAATATGCTTCTCTTTAGTTTTCATAGGAAACACATGCTCAAAGAATGATGCATTACAAGATTCAATAATGGAATTATGTTCTAACACATCACTTTTCATAACAAGAAATCTATATGAACTACTATTTTGAGCATATCCAATAAACACACAATCACATGTTCTGAAACCAAGTTTCCTTTTCTTAGGGTTTGGCAACATTACCTTAGCTAAACACCCCCACACTTTCAGGTGTCCTAAATTAGGTTGTTTTTCAAACCAGAGCTCATAAGGTGTTTTACTAAGTTTCTTATGTGGTACCCTATTTTGTATATAGCAAGCCAAGAGGATAGCTTCCCCCCATATATAGTTAGGTAACCCTGAACTAACAAGTAAGGCATTCATCATTTCTTTAAGAGTTCTATTTTTCCTTTCGGCTATACCATTAGATTCAGGTGAATAAGGTGGAGTTATTTCATGTATTATACCATGTTATTCACAAAACTTATTAAAAGAGTTTGACTCATTCACCTCCTCTATCTGTTCTTAATCTTTTAATTTTCTTACCAAGTTAGTTTTCTATTTCATTTTTATATTTAATAAACATTTCACAAGCCTCATCCTTAGTTCTCAACAAATATAATTTAGTATATCTAGAATAATCATCAACAAAGATTATGTAGAATCTTTTACCACCTCTTGTCATTGTGTGCTTTAAATCTCCTAAATCGCTATGTACTAGCTCTAATAATTCATTTTGTCTTGTTACTTGTTTGGATGGCTTCTTAGTTATTTTAGTTTCTATACAAATTTCACATTTATCCAAGCTAGTATTATCCAATCTATCAATTAGTCCCATTTCTTTTAATTTTAAGATATAAGGAACATTTACATGTCCTAATCTACCATGCCAAACATCAAGAGAATCAACCAAGTAAGCAAAAGAAGAACTTCCTTCAATGTTATTAGTAACTATATTCAAAACATATAGACCATCATTAAGATAATCTTTACCAACATATATGTTATTCTTAGATAGGGTAACTATGTTACTATCAAAGGTTACCTTTACATTGGCATTGTTAAGGAGATGGACAGATACCAAACAATGTTTAATGGCAGGTACAAAAAGTACTTCAGACAGTACAAGGGTTTTCCCAGATGTCATTTTTAATGACACCTTTCCTTTACCTAAGACTGAGATTTTGCTTGAATCTCCTAGGTAAACATAATCCTTCCCATCTTCTATGGGAGAAAACTCAGAGAACATTTCCTTCTTAGCATAAATGTGCTCTTTGTGGCACCAGAGTCCACAATCCATCCCTTGGCTTCCTTCACTAAAAAGCATTCAGACACCACTGCCACTATAACATCATCTTGATGTTCCACCACATTTGCTCTTGTCTTTGATGATAATCCTCCTCCTTTATTTCTGCCTCCTTGATTGTTCCTTCTCAGTCTACAATCGGATGCAAAATGACCTGCTTTGCCACAAATAAAACAAGCACCCTTCTTCTTTTGTTGTTGGTTAGAATCATGCGTGAAATGTGGTTTATGAACTCTAATGTTATGATTTTTAGAGCCATAAAATGAATTTTTAGACTACATATCCTTAGCAATGTTAACTCTAGCATGCATTTCCTTAGCATTTTGTTCACTAGCCATTAGCCTATTTTTCTCCTCAATCTTAATATGCACGATGGTTTCTTGCAATGTCATAGCTTTTCTCTTTTGCATGAAATTCATTTTATAATCTTTCCAAGATTTAGGTAGTTTATCAACAAGAGTTTGAGATACAAATATTTCAGGCAGAATATCTCCTTCCTTAGCAAATTCATCTACAAGCTTAGTAAATTCATTAATTTAATAAGCAACATATTTATTTTCATCTATTTGAAATGCATTATAATTATGAACCAAGAACTTTTTACTAGCTTCTTCTTCATAAATATATTTTTGAACCAATGCATCCCAAATATCCTTTGCATGAACATAATGACAGTAAATATCATACAAATCATTTGATAAAGCTTTTAAAATATTATGTTTGCACAATTTATCAGCCAATTCCCAATCCTTCAAGGCTTGTTGATAATTTTCAAAATCATGTTCCAGCTTAGGATCTTGCAAAATAAAACTAATTTGAGAAAAGTGTAAAACTTCTAAAATTCTGTGTTGCCATCGTTTAAAATTATTTCCATCAAATGATTCAATCCTTGAAGCATCAGGAATGACCTTAGCAGCAGTTAAAATACTAGGATCCATATTAAACCCTTAATAATGTTGTTCATAAATATTTTGAACACTAGTATTTTAGCTTTAAATAATAAGAATAAAATGACAGCAACAACAACAAGTAGTACAACAAGATTACCACGAATCGTGCAAAGAACTGTCCTTAAGGGTTTAATTTACCCAAAGCTATGCTCGGTGGAATGGCATTGACGGTTAACCCTCCAGGATTAGACATGGGTCTCCACGGGAACTCGTCCACACGATGGTCCCGGTACGTTGAGCAGCAGATCTTGCAAGAAGCAGAAAACGCAGCAAAAGCAGTGGGGGCAACTTCTATTACGCAAAAGAGAGAGAATGAGGAGATGATTGTTGTTGTGTATGTTGTGTTGTGCCATGTAGCAGGCTTTATATAGGGAAAAGAAATAGCTGTTGTAAAAGAGCCATTGCAAACTAGCCGTTGGATAACGGTCAGAAAAAGAGTCATTGGAGCATTAAAGAGATGCAACGGTAAAAAGGAAATTTGACTAAAATTAAAAGTAAAATTTGTACGGGTAGTAAAAGCTTGGCAGGGGCGGGGTGGGGTGGGGTACGCGCGTGTATATTTAACTAAGGTCCAAGTCCACAATGCTACCTCAATACCATAAAGTATTTATTGATTAGATACCATCATATATAAATGTTTATTAAAACATTTTCATGAGCTATGTGAGACTTCTTCTGTAGCTAAATACACATAGAATAACTAAGTTTAAAACACACTAAGACCCATATATATACAACACAACTTGTCTTGTGTGAATCCTCGGTCGAAGAAAGCAAGGCGACATCTATAATGCTCTTTAGAGCTAAAGATGCATTCTGCACTGCATCATTTAGCGGTGAGATTGTGATGGTGTATTAGTGGGAGCAATCATATGTGACATATTGTAATATTTTTCAAACTCTCTCTCCCTATAAACACCATTAGGCATTCTGGTGACAACCACCGCCACATCGTTCGACAGTTCCATCATGAGCTCCTCCCGTAACACCCTACTAGTTAATTATTAATCTAATCCTTTCTAGTTATGATTAATAACTAAATTAGTATATGCCATATGTTTCGATATAAAATTTAATCTAATTATTATGTACTTTTATTACCAATCTTCTCAACTAAGTAATTATCACTATCTACACTCACTTTTTAAGTATGCATACTAGTCGGAAGCGAAACACAATATACTAAATAACCTCATCATGCATAATATAACAGTGAGTCTAGTAGTCTATAGGTCATCCCTCGAGGGTCCATATATACAGTCATCCAAAAGTAATGTCTACAGCCTAGGATGTCAAATAATATATAGTCATCCAACAAAATAAAAGTAACTCCGCTTGATCCATGTACAGATCGATGGACAACAAATGATCTGTTTATCCATCGAGCAGAGACAAAAGTCATAACATCCTAAAGGCTAGACAAGATAATAAAGTGGTCGGATATCCTACACCACTAGGACTACTTGACCTGTTTGAGTATCAATGATGAAAGTTACCTCCACCTCTAGAATAATCAAGAAATGAGCCATTTGAAAGCATCAAAGAAAACTCATAATGAGAATTGAATCTCAGTAGGGGCAGTACTTCCAAGGGTCTGTTGGGCACCCAAAAACTCCTAAGTTTGTACAAGCAGATTAAAAATTAAAAATAACAAACAACATACAAATATAGCACATAAATGCAGTAGATAAATAAGTAAACAATAAATAAATGAACAATAAGTAAGCAAAGGGACAATAAATAAATGGATGTATAGTCAATAAATAAATGAATGGCATACCCAATAAATATGAGATAAAATAATATGCAATGGCAGATAGTAAAATGAGAAATATAGATTCTATCCGTGATGCATTTTTCTTCCTTTGTTGGTATTTCCGCTTATCTTTTCTCATCGTTTTCCTTTTCATTGCTCAGTAGGAGGGAAGCTGGTAGCCTCATCTCATCTCCTGCCATGATTTGCCGAAAGCTCTCTGCTAGGACGTCCTTTGATCCCAAATCATAAACCATGAACACTGGCCCCATGTCCAAAAGAAACTATCCACTCCAAACAGAGTGGTGAATGTCCCATCAATCCATTACGTGGTGGGGTCAAGACATTCACCATACATTTCATAAAGATTATATTGATTTATGCATGTTCACACAATGACCATGTCATACTTATATATAAATATATGCATTTGACACATAAACTCATGCATCAATAACTTATGCTTCACACAATATATGAAAATGTGGTTCACATGCATTTGAGTACATGGTCATGAATGTTCATGGAGATTTATGATGCACATACAAGCCTATATAAAATAAGCAAGGCATTGAGAAGTAGTAAATGGGTTTGGCTTCCATGAGCAATTTGGGCCAAATTGTATGACTCATATATTTCTTTTATTCATTGCCAATTTAGGCCATTATTATTTCATTCATTGTATACTAGTTGTACTCTAGAATTATTTTCCATGGGTTTAAAACACTTTATGGCCCAAGCTTAATACTAAGGTATGGATTTTCATACTTGGCCCAAAAAAATAGCAACCCACATATCTGTTCAGAAAATAATTATAATTAAAATAGTAAATTATCTGTAAAATTCATGAAAATTTTCCAATCAATCCTTTGGTATGTTAATAGTATTCTATAAAAATTTTATGACAATTTCTTAAGAATAAGTATGGCACTAAAATTTTACAACCCATATATGTCAGATTCCCATTTTTAGCTAGGCAGTTCCAGTTTTCAAAAGTTTATTTAATATAGTTTAAAATTTCTAAAAATCCCAGAAAAATTTTCAATCATACTTTCAGGTGTTATTTACATACTGTAAAAATTGGAAGTCAAAATTTGTAGAATTACTATATTATAAAAATGGAAAATTTTGGTGTTTCTAGAAATACATCCTATGTTCCAAAACAAAGCAAATCTATCACGAATTTTTAGAAATAGTAAACCTTCACTAAAAATTATGAAAATTTATAATCAAGTTCATCAACATGTTATATTCAACATATAAGATTTTTAGACCAAAATGATGAGAATTTCTATAATGAAAAAATCATATAATCACAGCAGTCCAGAGAAACAGGTTAAGTTCCAGCAGTATACTTTATCAAAAGATCAGGAATAAGCACATAATCACCATCAAATACACACAAACCAAGCATTTTCATGCACACACATGCAAAAGGCAGAGTATAGAAAAATCAAATAAGCAAGGACAAGAAGCACATCAATCTAAAATCCTAACGTTAACAAAGATAGTTTAACCTCACCATAAAACTACCCCCAAATAAGCCCTTATAAACATACAAACCATCACTCCTCACCATAGATCTCCTTACAAAATTTGCATTAATCTACACTCTCAAATATGACACAAAACAAAATAAACTTCCCCTAAGAAGCAAGCTCCAGCCCTAGCCAGAAGAAGGAGTTAAGCCAAAGTTAATCAAAACCAACATCAACAAGAACAAAGGATTAGAATTAATAAAAAATTATAAGGTCCTTGGGAGAGTTAAAAAAAGAAAACTCCCTACCTTGAAGGATGATAAAAGAACTCGAAAATGGTGTGGGGATGGTGATGATGATGAAAAGCTTGGAAGGGAAACAAGAAGGTGGAAAGAAATCAAGATCACTCAAATATTTAGCTCACTAAGTGTCCTCCTTCCTAAGGATAAAGAAGAAGGACTAGGTGGTCACTCATACACACAAACACACTTGCTTCCTCTCCTTCTCCTTGCTACCATGTGCTTCTTCTATTGAGGGAGATAGAGCTTGTCTCTTAACACACACAAACTCACAATCGCTCACACACACATCTGATAATTATACTATTCAATTGCCCTTCTTAATTATTTTCCTCCAAACTTGGTCACCAAGTTTAAGGTTGCTTTGCACAAGTGTACTAGATCAAAGGTTGAGAAATTTTTTGATTATATGTCTCTAGTGTTTTAATTAGCTATTTTTATTAAAATTCTAGGTATTTAACTTGTGATAATTAAGCTAGATTTAGTTAATTAACATGCCCTAACTTTTAATTGCCCACAAAATTATATTTGGTCATTGTAATTATTCCAAGCATGCCTCTAAATTTTTAGAATTTTTTTCAATCATTTACCTATTTTTAAATTATTTTTCTTAATCTTGCAATTTACTCATTAAAACCTGAAATTCAGAAAATTCAAACAAGCTCTAAAAACTCTAACTTTTATTCCATAAGCTATTATAATCCTACTTAAGCTTCAGAAAATTTTTCATAATTTTTCAGAAATTATTTCTAATTATTTCTAAATTATTATCGAGTTACAAGTGCAAATAATCCAATTAATAATTACTTAATTTTCTAGAAAAATTTCAGTAAATTTTCTGGTGTCTATTAACCATATTTAGGATTAAAATGGTAAAAAAAAAATTATTGTTATGAATTTTTTATAATTATATTAAAATTTTGATTCTTTATATTAATATTAAAATATAATTAATTTTATATTTAAGTATAATAAATGAAAGTATTAAGCTAATAATTATGGGGATGCTACACCTCCACCACCAACTCCACGCCTGCTTCACCTTCCCCTTTCGTTGTGCCACGCTTGCCCTTGTGCCACCGCCACCGCCACCGTCAGCACCCACCCCCACCTTCTCTCTTTGTCTACCTCCACCCACCACCCAGTCATGCGCTACCTCATCCTCCACACGTGCCTCTTTCTGTGCATTCCCAAGAATGTGTCCTTGTGTGTGGAGCACGTGTTTCTATGGGTCGTGATGGTGCTGCAGTCCCTACAGGGCGACACCTTGGTGAAGTGCGTCGTGATGTGCTACTGCTCTATGGCCTCATATTCAACATCCCTACAAGGTCCCATTTGGGCAGCACTTTATTGGGTAGGTTGAGCCGGCAATCGCTGGTGGTGGTAGTGTAGTGACAGTGAATGCTGGGGAGCCAGTAGATGAGGTGCATGTATACACGGATGGTTGTTGGTGATGGGAGGAGGAGACAGTTGAGGGAGACGATGAGGGGAAATGGAGAACGGGAAGACAAAGGGGCGGAGAGAGGATTAAGGTTTTTTCTAAAGTGCACTATCAATCAGTAGTCTCGTCGATAGGCCATTACGTATTCACCACCAGATGATAGAATGCATGGTGCGCCTTGACTTTTCAGGCACATTGTAGCATCCGCCAGAAAGCAAACAAGTAAAACACTACGCTATATCTGTTTTTGCAAGGTTTTGGAAATTGGATCGGATATTGAACCGGATAAGGTATTGATTTAAAGGTTCAATAGTTTAATTAGTTTAATTAGAGATTTGATTGGGATATAATAAAATATATATATAATTAATAATATGTTATGAGATAAATAAAAATAATTAAAAAATTTTAATATGATAAAAATAGTTTTAGAAATCAATATCACTATATTAAGTCATATTAATATAATCAATATAAGTAAAATATTAAGTCCCACATTACTTAGATTTTGAATATTTTATTCTTAAAGTTATTATAAAGCATTCAAGAAGTCTCCTATTGAGTAAAAGTTTTTTACTCTTGAGACTTTTATAAATAGCACCCATATATCATTTTTTCCTTATATTTATCACCTTTAAGCTCTTTTTTAAAGAGTAAGAGATGTAGTAGTTTTTTATTTGGCCATTTTTCATCATAATGAAAAGTTAACTTCACCATTGATGATCAAAAAATAACTTTTTACTTCTTTAAAAAAAAAAAATTGGCCACTTGGTAAAATCGGTCCGGTTTGACTAGTTTATCGGTTTTTGGCCGATTTAGCCGGTTCAATCCTAGCTTTTTGACAAAGCGGTTCTTTTGTTATACTCAGACCGGATACTTGGCCGGTTCCTGATTCAACCGATCGGATCGGCCAGTCCGGTCCAGTTTTCAGAACACTGATTTTTTGTCCTCGTAGTCCAAACATTTGACTTTTGAATGAGTGATTCGTGTACACTTTTTTTTTTAAAATAAAGTTAAAGGCCAACAAGAGAAATAAACTTAACATTGTAGAGATAAGGATGTTGTGTTGAATAAGTAGGGACATATCAGACAAGATTGGTTAGAAATAAATACATTAAAAAGAAAGTTGGGATAACACCTGTTGTAAAAAAAAAGGTAAAATCTCATTTTAGATGGTTTGGGTATGTGTACAGAAGGCCTGTAGAAGTCCCAATAAAGAGAGTAAATTAAATCGAAGGGAGTCTAGTAGCTAGAGATAAAGAAAAATCTAGAAAAATCATAGGTAAAATTATTAAAGAAGAACTCTAGAAAAATCATAGGTGAAATTATTAAAGAACTAGATTCAAATGGTTTAAAAGTACAAAGATAATCTATGACAGTACACTATAGTAGCATTTATGTAGTCGATCCTACCTAATGGGACAAAACTTAGTTGTTGTTGTTTATTTGGTTTCCACAATGATGGTATAGATAAATATCACAAATTCACGGCCCAAAAGTTTAACATTCATTAGTCCACCTAGTGAAGAGATTATTATTGTTAATGGCATGTGTGGTCCACCTATCTTTTGGAATATTACATGGTCCATCTTTATAAACCATTAAATTTGGTTTAATAAAAATTTGATGGTAGAGATAAAATGGGTATATACATGGACCCTAATTGATATAGAATATGTAAGTGTCAGCCCATAAGGCTATAGCACCTTACTAGTCACCATCGTTTGTCTTCTTATTTCTTTCTATGGCTTGCTATGTCTTTTTTAGGTGTTAGAGTGATGTAACTCAATCAAACAAGTTATGTGTTCTTGATTTATTTAGTTTAAGTTTCTTTTTCAGTAAATTGAATGATTCTTATCATTCTTCATGCCTTCATGGACTCTTGATCCTTGATTTTAGGAAGCCGACTAAGCAATCACTATATAAAACTAGGGGTGTGCAGTGCAGGTCGACCACAACCCAAGACCCAACCCGACCTGAATGTAAAAAAGTCGGTTCGGTCGTGGATGTCTAATCGGGTAAAATCCGATTGACCGTCAATATTGATTCAGAACGTTTAAAAATTAAACCCGTTACCCGACCCGAACCCTTCTTTTTTTTTTTTTTTTAATAAATAATGATTCATTTACTTATATATTAATTTATAAAATTATAATTATAAATATTGACTTTTAGATTATGTTAATATATTAGTGTATAATTAAATTTATTGATGATTGATATTGTATAATGTATAATATATAATATATTCATGATTATGATTATGGAATTATCAATTATGTACGTAATTTTTTTAAAAATATATTTGATTATATTCAAATTTTAAAAACACAATTTAAAGGTTTCAAAATGTCACAAAATTGAGTATTTTAATATATCTTTCATCAAAAAAAAAAAAATTGCTATCTACTCTTTTACCCGACCCGATCCAACCCGAAAATGTTCGAGTTGGGTTAGTTCGGGTTAGGGGAAAAAAAAATTAAAACCCGACCCTACCCGACCCGATTATATTTAATTGGTTTGGGTATTTTTTTTCCCTGAACCCGATCCAACCCGACCCGTGCACACCCCTATATAAAACCAGCCTCAATAATAGTTATCATAAATTGGATAGAATTCTAGGGCTAGAAATATTCAATTTGTGTAAAAATATTAATTCTTGTGCTTAAACTTTTAGGATAAATTTGGTAAGATTAAGGGATTAATTTATCTTATTTTTTTAAGAAGATCATTATATCAAATGGTTGAATTATGATTAATTTTTAGTAATTTGATCATCAATTTAATTGAATTAAGATTTACATTATGATCCGGTAACGATAATTTGGGAGATCAAGTGAAATCAATACCCTAACATGTGTCTTTTCTTTGATTGCTTCTCTCCGTTATTCTTGTGCTCTATTCTTTGTGTACTTTATTTAATTAAATTTTGTTTATTATTTATTTTTAACCTCAATCTTCAAATTTTATCAGCCAGACAGTGATTGTTCTAAAACGAATTGGTAATTAGTTATACAATACTCCTGGGAACTATACTCAATCACACTTTATTACTTGTTGACACAATACACTTGCCAAAACCCTTTCCCAAAAAGGTTAACAACTTCCTATTATCTTCATCTTCAACTTCAACTTCAACTTCAACTTCATCCACCCTTTTAAAATATTGACACCTCAGCTGATGATTTTGAAACAACATGAGGTTATCAACAAGCACAATTTTTAAGAAAATGCAAAAAATAAAAAAAATCTGGCATACCTTGTACAGCGGGTAATGGAGGAACTACTTTCGTGGATTCTAAGGGGTGTTCTTTAGTACCACTTTCTAGGTGTGGCCATCATCTTCCTTACCCTTTGAAGATTTCCAAAATACAGCTATGGACACTATATTTTGTTTGTCTGAATTTGATGTAAATAAAAAATAATAAAGAATGAAAAAGAAAAGGTCAAAATTTCTTTTAGTCCATGTCTCTTAACTGATTTTATCCCAAATAAGAAAGAAAATAAAAAATGAAAAAAATAGAAAAGGGAAAACAACATTTGTTGGTATCAATTAGATAATCAATAAATCTCAATCAAGTAACGTTTTATCAATTAACAACAATCAAATAAAGATTTTGTAAGTTAGTGTCAAGTAAAATCGTAATTAATCTCATTTGATGCCGAAATTGTATATATAGGAGCCAATTCTCTTGTAGAAACTAACAAATAATCAATAGAGAAGTAGAAAATCATCAATAAATTATCAGAGTGCCATTGTGAATTGCAGGGAGCGTGTGCAAGAAAAAAATGTGAAGAGTAGGTACAAGTGCGACAATTTTTCTAGCAATCTTTTGGATTCTAAAGAGGTAAATCTTGCTATAACTAAACTTTTGTGATACCAGTGCATATTCGTTGGCTCTTGCAATTCCATAACCATTCATGTGCCTAATACCACACACAGGATTTTTTTTTTTTAAAAAAAAAGAAATTGTCTCTGGTGCTCATAAGTTAGAAGTGTAAAGCGCATAACATTTCTCTGATAACAGGCCTCACAGTCATTACAGCATCTCTTGTGCAGTCAATGCTAGTCTACACAATCACTGCCGTAACCACCCATCCGTCAGCCTGTGCTGCCGCCATGTAAGCTTGCTGCTATGCCTGATTTCATCAATGTTGCACCACCACCAACTACATGTCTTCAGCGTCGCTATTTGTGTCGTTCCATAGTCACAATCACCAAGCAGAATCTATTTAAGCTAACCGAAAATATTATGAGTGATTGAAGGCAATAAGCAAACAAATTAAAGAAAGGACAATTAATTGCAATTAAAGAATTAAGAATTCGATGGAGAAGCACGCTAAGGGGTTGATTTCACCTAGTTCTTGGATGGCATTGACTTCTTGGAATTTATCTGAATATATCTATTCAATTGAAAGGCAAGGATCCTAAAGTAATTAATAGTAAATTTCTCTCATATACTAATCTTATTCTAAACCTTAAAAGACAACTGGAGTTTCAAGACATTATATTCTAAGGCAAGAGAAATTAATGTTCTGTGATTCTCCTTTGACTAATGTCCCACAATTCTTCCATACTACTCATAGACAAATATGTTGATAAAGGTTTTTATTCCATGTTCCAAGTGTGTACTTGTTTGGGCTATTTCTTGGTTATGGGTGAATTTATGTGCTAGGTGTGCCTGACTTTAAAATCAGTTAGCCAAAGCCCTTCGATTTCAAGAGTTAAACAATTACTCTAAGGAGGGAAAATTTGCTATGAGTTCCCAAATTACTCAAAGAAAGCACTTGGTTTAGATCAAACACAAGTGTAACCAAAACCGTAATGAAAAAGTAGATGTAATGCAATCGGCAGAACTTATATTGAATTTCTAACCAATTATAATGAGTATCTTCCCTAAGTTTCCATGGTCAATCTGTGTGTAAAGCTTATTGAAAGAGTTGGGTACATGAAGGTCTAAAGGACCAAAGGGATGAAAGGGGTAAAAGTACAAGTAATACAAGGTAAATTAAAGTAAAGTAGACAAGTTGTGTTGTTGATCCGAGGATCTTTTGAAATGGCTGAGTCTTGCTCTATTTATAGGCAAGACTTCTTCCATAACTACTCTTGGGTAACTGTGACAGTTGCGTTCTGGTATCCTCGGTTGGCCTGTCCTTCTAGGCTGTGTTGTGGAGAGCTTGACATGTGTCTGCCTATTTTGTATTTGCATCCCAAGTACTAGCCTTAGAGCCTTTTCTCCCAGGACTTATCTCTTTTAGATCCATTATCTTGTATTGTAGATTGGTTTCTTGTCTGAGCCAACCAGCCATTTGAATTTACATTCAGCCAATTAGTGATTTTGCTCTGTCCTCAGCCAAATTCTCCTTCGGCCATGCCAGCTTATGGCTCGGCCAATGCTAGGGGCAGTGTTAAAACCTCACTCGGCTAAGTTTTATCCTTGGCCAATGACACTTACCAATTTTTTGGTGCTAACATAATGCCTTTTTGCATTAGGGTAGCCGATTTTATCGCTAAGGCTAGTTTAATGCAATAGCTTGATCTTTTGCTAACCACTCATCTAAATAAAATGTTCGGACGTGGGTTACCTGAGGAATCTCTGAACCGAGGATGGGATCTCAATCTGCTTTCAAGGAGCGTTCACGGCGGTGGGGGGTGTACCTGCAAGGACTCCGATGCTCAAGTCAGTGAGTGCAGGAATATGTGAGAGGTAGGTCAAAAAAGATACCTGTAGCTTGAAATTGGACCTCTTTTATATTGATGAGTAGTTGAGAGGAAAGGGGGATTTGATCCCGCCTTTTTAGGGGATAACCCTGGACGTCCGTTATCTTGGGGATATCGGATGGGTCCGAGTTTTCCAGCCGTACGAGGGAAAGTCGTTTCGTGATGCCAGGGCATAGGGTTCAGCCCAAGTTCGGGCCCCAACTCGGATAAACGGTCAGGGTTAATCTCGGACTATAAGTCCGTTACGTGTTTGGGCCTAGCCATTGGGCCGAGTTGGGCTCCTACGTTGTAGTCCGGAATAGTGCCCCCAACTCGGTGTCCGAGGTGGATTCTTCGGATGCCGAGTTCCTTGTGAACTTCTGAGTTAACATGCTGCGTTCAGACCTCGGATTGCCATTTAAGTGATTTGACATTTACCTGTGGCGATGTCCTGAGTCTTCGCGAATTGGCGATGTCCTTTCGTCTCATAAGTCGTGCCTGATAACCCCGAGCGGACACGTGCTATTTTGGCGCCTCGTTCAGAGCGCCTCATCATTTTGAACTGGGATGTTATTTCCATTTTGCCCCCACTCCTTTTTATGCGAAAGGACGATTGCGCCCTTCGCGACGCTTGGGTTGCGCGGCAAAGGACGTTTTCTTTCCTATAAAGAGGGATTTCGTGCATTTGTTATCCATTTTCCTTATCTTGTCCAAAAGTATTCGTTGCGAGGGGGAAGCGGAGAAGCAGCGCGAGAGTGTGATTGTTTGTGCCACCGTTACCTTGCTAGCAACAAGTATGCCCCCTTCCCTTTTGTTTTCTGGTTCTGCAACTTGTTCGTTTCGTTGGGTGGTATATCGGTGGCAGTTTGGCTTTCATTGATCCATTTTGCTTTGTATTTTGGGGTGGTTTCAACCCCTACTTTGCTGGGTTTTTTGCTTCTGCCGCCCACCGGCATCTTTCGTAGAGGGAAACCACCGTAGGGAGCCTGTCTTTTCAATTCCCATTCTGTTTCTAGGGGTTTCCGACTTAGTATTTTCCCGAGTTTGTGATGGAGGGGTGGTTTCCTGTGTAGGTTGTTTGGGATCGAGAAAAATGGCCAAAAAGAGGGCTTTATCCTTTCCTTCCGAGATCAACTTTATCTACCGGTGGGTCGATCCCGAGGTTCTGGGGACTCCATCGGTTGTGACCCCGGAATTCCTGACTCATTTCAGGGAGGAAAACCTTATCTCGCCGGAGGGCGAGTACGAGGAGGAGTACTACTTGGAGGCTCCGGGTCCAAGCGAGAGGGTGAGCGATTTTAACCTTGAAGGGGGGCCTCGGTGGATGTAGTGTTATGATGTCCTTATCTCCAAGCTAGGAGTTCGGATCCCGTTCACCCATTTTCAAATGGAGATTCTACGCCAAACTGAGGCCGCTCCTTCTCAACTACATCCGAATAGTTGGGCGATGATCCGGGGTTTTGAGATCATTTGCGAGTATCTCGGATTGGCGCTATCACCAAATGCCTTCTTTTTCTTGTTCACTCTAACCCGACCTGTCGGTGGAGGATTAACCTCGGGATGGCTATCCTTCCGAGCTCACGCCAATCGGAAGATATTCCTTCTGTACGAGGAATCCTTCCATAATTTCAAGCCTGTTTTCTTCAAGGTTTTCGGATGTCCGAATTCGATCCCCTTTTGGGAAACCTTGGAAGGGGAGCTCCGCTTTAACGTCTTCTGGTGTAAGCATTTTAGCGCTCCCCGGATAGAGGAGGATTCTCTTAAGCCCGAGGAGGGAGCTGTTGTTGACTTCCTTTTCGAATGCTTCGGGAAGAATCATCTGAACTTAAAGAACATAGTCGGCGTAGATCCTGGGGAGGCCAGGCAGTATTTAGGTTGTCATTTTTCTGTCATTGCACTGTCTTATGCCCTCTCTATGCCCTCTTTATCGGATGCTTACTGTTGTTTCTTTTGCAGACGAGATGGCTCCGAAGTCCGCCCTTGCTGAGTTTCGCCGGAGGATATTGAAGAGGTCACACGAGGGTGATGGGAGTAACAGTCCGAGGTTGGTGGGGTCCGGAGAACCGGTGTTCGCCTTCATCCCCGATAAGGCGGCTCCAGAGGCCCATCCTTCCAAGAAGTCGAAGTCGAAGAAAGCGGCCAAAGGGAAGTCCGTGGTTGCCGACCCCGAGACCCTTCCTTCACCTAAGGGTCGGTCTGACGTCCATGTGATGGACAAGGATTTTCCTTATCCTGACTTCATGGATAAGGAATTGATGGTTCTCGCCCTTCTTGAGCGCTTGCAAGGTGATGATGAGAATTTGGCTGCAAAATTCCAATGGGCGGGGCATGCCACGTTGAAGTCGGCGGCCTTACTCAGATACTTGAAACCGGTCATAACCTCGGGTGTCCGAGCTATGGAGGAGGTGAAGGTGTTGAAGTCCCAGCTTTCCGTTCTTCAAACCAAGAAGTCAGCTTTGGAGAAGTCCAAGGAAGATGAAATCAACAGGTTGAAAGCGGCGCTTGAGTCGAGGGATCGGGAATTGGAGGATTCTCCTTCTCGGGTATTAGAACTCCAGAGGGAATGCGCCGATTTTTCAAAGGCTGCTGTAAAAGCGGAGGACGAGGTGGCTCGGGTGGAGCAGTTGTGGGCTAGGTCGGCCGGAGAGATTAAGGTGTCCCTCCTGGAGCAGTGCCAGGTTATTTGTCCTGACGCTGATTTCAGCGAGGTTGGACTGGACAAAGTTGTAGTTGACGGTCGTATCGTGGTAGCTCCCAAAGAGGATGACGGCACCGACGACCCTGAAACTGATCTGAAGGACTAGACTTCCGACCTTAGATGAGTTTGTTTTGTGTTGCCTTGTTAGGTTTAGGGGCTTATTTCGAATATTATTCGATGTTTGGAACCTTCAATGAAATTTGCTGTGATGTTATTTTGTTGCCTGCATTGTTAATTTATGCGCCGGTCATTCGCCCAAGTTAAACCTTGAAGGGAATATTGGCGGCATTTTAATTAATTTACCGAACTGGATTTTTTCCGAGTTGGTTTTAACTAGAACTTGGTTTTGTTTGCTCAAGTTAGCACTGTGTAAACTGACCCGAGGTTTGGTTCTGGACTTTTAATTGTATTCAAGATTACGTGTTCGAGTTATCGTACCGGGGTCCCTTTTTTCTCGACTATGGGGTGATCAGTCCCTTAGGAGAATTAAGGCGGGTTGAAATCATCAACCGTAATGTGTAATAAGGGTAATGATGACATAATAATGGAAGTAATGGAAATGAAAGAAAGAACCGATGACATAATAATGAAGTAACGTTAGATAAAAGTGACATGTAAAAAGCGAATACTAAAGGTAAATACCGAGAGGGATCTTCTAGCTACAGCTCGGCCCACGGAGTCCCGCCTCGTTAAAACCCCCTCGGGAAAACCCAGTGGGACAAAACCCGAGGTAGGGAAAAGAGTACGGCTATCTCACATGGTATATACATCAAATAAAAAATTTCCGGAGGTTGGAAGAGTTCCACGACCTCGGAATCTCTGTGCCCGACAATGTGGAGAGTTTGTATGCTCCTTTTCCCAAGACGTCGATCACTCTGTATGGTCCTTCCCAGTTTGCAGCTAATTTCCCATGGCCCGCGGGAGGTTTTCCGATGTCAGCTCGTCGGAGAACCAGATCTCCTTTTTCGAAAGTCCGGGGTACTACTTTGGCATTGTACCTTTGGGAGATTCGGTGTTTTAGTGCTTTCTCCCTGAGATGAGCCATTTCCCTTGCTTCGTTTGAAAGATCGGACATCTCCCGAAGTACGTGGTGGTCTGTAGGTTAGAACGCGATGCGAGGGCTTATCTCCTCGACTTCAATTAGTATCATTGCGTCCATCCCGTAAGTTAGCTTGAAAGGAGTTTCCCCCATTGTTGAGTGCGGGGTGGTTCTGTAGGACCATAGAACGCTCCTGAGTTCGTCTGCCCACGCCCCCTTTGCCTCGTTGAGTCTCTTCTTCAGTCCTCGGAGGATGACTTTGTTGGCAGCTTCAGCTTGGCCGTTTGCTTGGGGGTGCTCGACTAAGGTAAAGTGATGCTTGACCTTGTGGCTGGAGAGAAATCCATGGAACTTCTGATCTATAAACTGGGATCCGTTGTCCGTGACGATTGAGTCAGGTAGTCCGAAGCGAGTGAAGATATTCCTCCATACGAATTTCCGAGCTTGGGCGGCAGTGATGGTGGAAAGCGGCTTCGCTTCTATCCACTTCGTGAAGTAATCTGTTGCCACAATTAGGTATTTTACTTGTCCCGAGGCAAGTGGGAAGGGACCTAGGAGGTCGAGTCCCCACTTGCTGAAAGGCCAGGGGGACATGATCGACGTTAGTTCTTCGGAGGGGGCGAGGTGGAAAGTGGCGTGTTTTTGGTAGCTGGGGCACTTCCGTGAATACTCTATTGAATCCTTCATCATCGACGGCCAATAGAATCCAGCCCGTAAAACTTTTAATGCAAGCGACTTTCCTCCGAGGTGATAGCCGCAAGATCCTTCGTGGACTTCCTCAAGAATGGGGGGAGCCCGATCCGGTCCCACGCACTTTAGCAGTGGCTGGGACAACCCCCTTCTGAATAGTTGGTCATTGATGATAGTGTAATAGGAGGCTTCTTTGGCTAGCCTCTTGGCGTCGATGGGATTTTCCGGTTTGGTTCCATTCCTCAAGTACTGAATAATCGAAGTCATCCAGTTTGGAACTCCGTCGACGAACAATGTCGGGAGGATATTTGATATTGAGGGAAGTTTCAAGGTCTCTTAGATCAAACTCTGATTGTTCCCTCCGGGCTTAGTGCTCGCCAACTTGGAGAGGATGTCGGCCCTGACGTTTTCTTCCCTTGGAACATGTCGGAACTCTATCTGAGGGAATTTTTCGATGAGTTCTTTCACTTTCGCCAGGTACTTCTGTAGTAGAACGTCTTTGGCTTGATAAGCCCCGGTGACTTGGGAGGTCACAACTTGAGAGTCACTGCATACCAGAAGTCGGGATGCTCCGACGTCCCTTGCTAGCTTGAGGCCTGCGATGAGGGCTTCATACTCGGCCTGGTTGTTGGAAACCGAGAAGTCGAATTTAATGGAGAGCTCGAGCATTATTTCACCTTCTTTTTCGAGAATGGCCCCAGCTCTGCTCCCCTTCGAGCTGGAGGCTCCATCCACGTGCAGTGTCCAACCAGGTTCCGGGGTGTCCGCCTCTCCCACCATTTCAACTACGAAGTCCGCCAGTGCTTGAGATTTTATGGCGGTCCTAGGTTCATATTGGATGTCGAACTCCGAAAGCTCTACAGACCATGATACCATCTTCCCTGCCAAGTCCGGTTTTTGAAGGATTTGCCGGATTGGCTGGTCGGTTCGGACGACTATGGTGTGGGCTTGGAAATACTGGCGAAGCTTTCGCGCTGCGGTGACTAGGGCTAAGGCGACCTTCTTAATCTTCCGATATCTGGTCTCTGGTCCCTGAAGCACTTTGCTAATGAAATACACCGGGAGCTATTGTCAAGAATCCTCCCGGACCAGCGCCCCAACGACGACAGTGTCACTAACAGACAGATATAGGAATAAGGGTTTTCCGCTTTCAGGCTTACTCAGTATCGGCGGGCAGGATAGATAGTCCTTGAAGTTGGTGAAGGCAGCTTCGCATTCTGGTGTCCATTCGAAAGTATTGCCCTTTTTCAGGAGGGAAAAGAGGGGTATAGCTTTCCTGGCCGATGCAGCCATGAATCTTGAAAGAGAGGCAATTCTTCCCGTGAGACATTGTACTTCTTTTATTGTAGTTGGACTTCTCATTTCGAGTATTGCTGGCCTTTGTCGGGGTTTGCCTCGATCCCCTGATGCGTAAGCATGAATCCCAGGAATTTGCCGGCTTCCACTGCAAAAGCGCATTTGTGTGGGTTGAGTCTCATGTTGTGCTGTCGGACTCGATCAAATACGACTTTTAGGTCGGGCAAAAGATTTTCTTCCTGGCGAGACTTGACTAATATGTCGTCGATGTATACTTCCATCAGGTCCCCGATTAACTCTGCGAGCACCTTATTCATAAGCCTCTGGTATGTTGCTCCCGCATTCTTCAATTCGAAGGGCATGACCTTGTAGCAATAATTGGCTATCGGGGTTATGAATGCCGTTTTTTCTTCGTCGAGTTTGAACATCGGAATTTGGTTATAGCCCGAGTAAGCGTCCATGAAGGTGAGCAGTTTGAACCCGGAAGCAGCGTCCACTAATCCATCAATGCTTGGTAGGGGATACGGGTCCTTTGGGCAGGCTTTGTTTAGGTCGGTGTAGTCGATGCACATTCACCATTTCCCATTGGACTTTTTTACCGTCACGACATTGGACAACCATGTCGGATACTCGATTTTGCGTATGAAACCGGCTTCCAGGAGGCTCTGGACTTGCTCTTGGACTGCTAGGGCTTTATTTGGGCTCATTCTTCTCCTCTTCTGGGTAATAGGTTTTGAGCCGGGGAAGATGAAGAGTCGATGGGAGACGAACTCTGGGTTGATTCCTGGCATGTCGGCAGCGGACCAAGCGAACAGGTCTGCATTGGACTTGAGGAGATTGATTAAACCTTACTTCAGCGACATCGGAAGTTTTTTGTTTATCCGAGTTACTTTCCAGTGGTCTTGCCCGATTTGGATTTCTTCTAACTCACCATCCGGCTCGGGTCTCTCTCCTTCGACTTTCCTTGTGTCCAAATCTACCATCATGACATTCGAAGAGTTGGGGGGTCTGGCATCAGCCTGGGACACCACCTTTTGCTTTTTCTTCTATTGCCAAGCTAGCGTTATAGCATCGCCGAGCCGAGGCCTGATCGGCTTTCACAGTGGCAATATCCCCTTGGTCGGTAAGGAACTTCATGGTCAGAGATGCCGTTGAGATAATAGCACTTATCTTGTTCAACGTTCGTCTTCCGAGTATGGCATTGTAGGCCGAGGGGCAGTCGACAACTAGGAAGTTGACCTTGATCGTGCGAGTTTTTGGTCGAACCCCCAAGGTTAGGTGGAGGGTGACGTAACCTTGGGGGTGGACTTTTTCTCCGGAGAACCCGATCAGCTCCTCCACGTGTGTTTGGAGGTCGGCGTTACATAATCTGAGTTTATCAAATGCATCTCAGAATAGAATATCGACCGAGCTTCCTTGATCAACGAATACCCTCTTTACCTCGGCATTGACCATGACTGCGGATATTACCATTGGGTCATCGTGGCCCGAGATTATGCCCTCAAAATCGGAACTTGAGAAACGATGTCTGGTATTGGCCGAGATGTCGGCGCTGGCTTTTTGATCTTTCCAGAAGAAACGTTAAGAACCTCTTGCAAATGCTTCTTCCGGGCTGACTTTGTCGTCCCGCCACTTGCAAAGCCTCCAGCGATGATGTTGATGGTCCTTGTGATCTGTTCCGCATCGTTGCCTTGACTTGCTTCCGGCTCCGAGGTCCTCATGCTCCTCGGATTCCTTCTTTCTTCGTCCCCGTGATCGGGAGCTCGCCTTCTTCGAGGACTTCTTTGGGAAGCCACGTACTTCGCCAATCTACTTTCTCTTATTAACTGTTCCACAGCATCTCGGAGGTCATAGCAATCTTCGGTTTTGTGTCCAAAACCGTTGTGATACTCGCAAAACAAGGACTTGTTAGTGTTGGCTCTTATCTTGAGGACCTTTGGCTTGGGGAACCTCTCGACTTGGCCGACCTCTCGGAACAGCTCGGATAGGGATACGTTGAGGGGGGTGTAGTCATTGTACTTACCGGCCCTGGAACGTATGTCCTTCCTTGGGTGTTCGTCTTGGCCGCCGATTTTCCTATCGGGTTGGTTCCTTGCGGGGTTGGCAGTGGCCTTCTCCGTTTCTTCGAGAAAAATATACTTCTTGGCCCTTGTTTGTATTTCTTCCGGGGACTCTGTGCGATCTTTTTGAATGACCCAGTTTTAAACGGTCCAGGTCGTAATCCGTTTAGTAGTGTCAGAATGGCCGCTTGAGTTTGCACCTCGTTGACAAGCAAAGATTCGGCGTTGTATCGCTCGAGAAAGTCTCGGAGCGACTGCTTTTACCGGTGAATTCCGAGGAGGCTGGAGACTGGCTTAGACTTGAACTTCTTGGTAGTGAAGTGGGCCAAGAAAGCTAAAGCAAGGTCAGAAAATCGATTGATCGACCTAGGAGGAAGAGAGTTGAACCACTTCAACGCAGCTTTCTTCAGGGTTATTGGGAAGGCTCGGCATTTGACAGGATCCGAAGCTCCGGCTAGTGCCATTCTGGATCTGAAGGCGTCCATATGTTCCTGGGGGTCCGTGCTCCCATCGTATGGTTCCATGTCGGATGGGGGCTTGAACCCCTTGGGAGGCAGCGTTCTCATAATGGAGTCGGAGAATGGTGTGTCCTTGCTATCTTCGGGGTCCTCGTGTCGCTCGGAACCGCGTCTATCTCGTTCGTCGTTGTATCGAGGGAGAGGTCGGGTGTCAGAATGTTCGTTGTGGCGGCGTGTACTTCCCACCCGAGGCTCTTTGTGGCCGTGGGATGCATTCCCACATTGCGAGCCCCCATGGTGACGACGTTCCGAGCTTCGACTTCTCTCCCTCGGACTCCGGCCTCTTCGATAATCCGGACTCCTATCGTAGTGGCGCCTATGTCGTTCCCGACGTCGCCTTCGTTCTGAGTCCTTCATGTGGTCCAAGTTTTCCTCCAGCCTTTGAATACGGGTGGCCTGCTCCCGCATCAGGGTTAACATTTCGACGAGCGGGTTGGTGTTAGCTTGAGGGCGAATTTCGACCCTGGAGGCAACCACGTTTCCCGCAGCCCGGACGATGGTGCGGGTTGTCACGTGAGTTCGCTCGTCTTTGGCGTTCTCCCGACGTGAAGTCGAAGCCTCGAGGCGCCTCCGTCGGTGAGTGGTTGGTTGTGGCTTACAAGGGTGTGTCCCGCCGTGCGTTCTCTCGTTGGGAGTGAAGACATTGTTGCAATCATAGCGTGGTCTGGTGGCGAGCAGCGTGAGTCCCCACAGATGGTGCCAATATTCAGACGTGGGTTACCTGAGGAATCTCTGAACCGAGGATGGGATCTCAAGCTGCTTTCAAGGAGTGTTCCACGGCGGTGGGGGGTGTACCTGCAAGGACTCTAATGCTCAAGTCAGTGAGTGCAGGAATATGTGAGAGGTAGGTCAAAAAAGATACCTGTAGCTCGAAATTGGAGCTCTTTTATACTGATGAGTAGTTGAGAGGAAAGGGGGATTTGATCCCACCTTTTTAGGGGATAACCCTGGACGTCCGTTATCTTGGGGATATCGGATGGGTCCGAGTTTTCCGGCCGTACGAGGGAAAGTCGTTCCGCGATGCCAAGGCACAGGGTTCAGCCCAAGTTCGGGCCCCAACTCGGATAAATGGTCAGGGTTAATCTTGGACTATAAGTCCGTTACGTGTTTGGGCATAGCCATGGGGTCGAGTTGGGCTCCTACGTTGTAGTCCGGAACATAACCGTTAGCTATTTACCCACCACAGTAACGGCTAGTTGGCTGTTTACACAGAGAGTATAAAACTAGCCAATAGTCATTTCTACTTTTGCCTTCATCAAACTTCTAGCATTTATTCTTTGTTCTCAAACTATCTTTTCCATATTCTGCATGTCTTCTGGTTCTGCTTCTTCAGACTTAGCAAACCCTAACATTTATGGAAATTGTGAGCCTTTAGTACACGTGTCCTCTTCTTCTTCGTTCTCTTCTATAGAGCTTTTGTCAAAAAGACCACGGCCTCTTCATCCAAAATTTCCAACCCCTCTACTCTTAGGGTTTTCGACTAAGAAAACCAAAGGTTCATTCTTGATCTTATTCATTCTCGACCTTACCTTACACTCCTTGGACCATGGAACAACAGAGGCTGAGTCTTTCATTTCCCTATCTGTGTATGAACTGCTATTAGCCGCTCCATGGTTCTATATCCACCATTGCCCATCGGAGTTCACTAGCTGGCCCTTCAGACTTATACACTCAATGGCTTGACAAGGTGGTCGTTGAAAAGGGGGAGGAATGGAAAAAGATGAGGATATTCGACATGATCCTTCTTTTCAAGAAAGAGATTCCCCCCAACTTTGGGTTGCTATACTGCTTCCTCAACTTCTAGAATACATAAGTAAATACCTTTTGCCTACCATTCAGCATGATGAGCCCTACATTGTATGATGTGGCGGCTATTATTGGTTTACCTATGGATGGGGATGAGGTGTCATACCTCCACGACATCCTTGACACTAACTTAGGTTTTCAAGTCAACAAGAAGAATAATGTCTACTCCACCTCCATCAATACTTTTAATAGGGGAAGCGGCCCCAAAGGTGAGACAGAGCATAAGGTGTTCTTCTTGTTCTAAATTCGCCATTTTTTTATCTACACCAGCTTAGTGGCTATGGAAGCAGAATTTGTCCCTTATGTAAGTTACCTCAACATCGGCGTACTCTTCTTGTCTTTACTATACAAAGGCATGTTCATCATCTTGTATCGGATGATGAATGGAGAGTCAGTGAAAATCATATTTGGCCATTTGCTGGTCCTTGCAAGTTTAGGTTTAATAGTTTTTCCTAGAGTTGTTTGCTGAAGCTATTCTTACTCGTACCATCTGATCATCCGTATACGAGATTTCTATATGCAGTTTCCTTTCTTGTCCCTCTCGGCATATGAAGTAGCCAACATTCTCATCAAGATGAGGTTAGGACTTTCCTTCAATTATGCCTGTATCAGAACCAAGGGTGTGGGCTAGCCTAGATTCGGCAGAGGCTTCTCTCGGCTACTAATTCAGAGCTTTCTAAGGGCACTCTCTAGTGGAGCAATGTGCAAATGGCTCGTGATCTTCTTAATGGAGTGAAGCTGAGGTCAAGGTATAATCACAGCTCTTTCGAGCCTTACAATCCACAGTGTTTGGCTCGGTAGCTCGGATTAGTGTAGTACATTCCACTCCTTTATGAGTCATTCGCTAGATTCAATGAACGAGCTAACTTGTATGCCAACGAACTAGCTGACTAGGAGTTGAGCAACAATAAGAGGATCACTAACTTTTATTTTGAGATGTTTAGAATTGCTCCCTTGACTACCCCATAATTTGCCTTAGATGGGAAGCAATATTCAAGAAGCTACTGAGCTAGCCACCAAGTGTTCTTCTGCCTAAATTCAAGCAGATATGTGCTTCTGTGTTAGCTCTGCACTCACTACCACCCATAAGCAAAGAGGCAATTGGCCCTTCTACCCCTACTAGGCAGCTGCTACTAAAGAGGCTTCAACTTCCAAAAGTAAGTACTCTCCTTACTTTTATCTTCTTGTACCTTTTGTTATTGGATTCATAATTGATCGCCTCTTACTCCTCTTGGTAGAAGCTCCTAAGAAATCCACTGGTACAGAAATTAGTTGGCCTGCCATATAAGGAAGTAGTGCCCACAAGTTGCAAAAGAGTCTTCAGTAGCCCATTTTTCCTCAGCTAATTAACGTGGCTTCTCCAGAGTTGGCAATCCCTTCAGCCAAGACTCTTCCAACATGGGTATTGGCTAGCGCAATAAGTCACATGGATTGGCTTTGTCAAATTTCATAAACCTGTCACCATATTTTCTCTAACATGGGTCTTATTCCTCTTTTGATAGAAGGAATGCAAGTAAAAAATGGCCACTCCTCCTCCTCATTTGACTAAGAGCAAGAAGGTCTGAGGCTAATCTCCACCACAGAGGGTGATGATCTTCTAATTAGAAGGTGAAGAGGAAGAAACAAGGCCAGGCATTTCAGTAATTTAGCTAAAGCTAGAAGATTCCACATCAGTAGCAACTATAGCTCAGGTAATCCCCACTACTGTGGGAGAGGAAGAGGAAGAAATAATCGTGTTTGTTGAAGAGCTGGATAGGTACTTCCTTTTTCCTTCGGCTAGCTTAGCTTTCTCCCCTATTTCCAAGCATTTGGAGACTATGCATGAGCATCTTAGTGGGACCTTCCCTACGAATCTTGCATTGTTTACACAACTGTAGAAGTCCCTTATGAGGATTGCCAAATCGGTTGATTCCTTAATTGCTTTTGAGGTCAAAGAAGCTTGCCAACACCTGGCCGTGAAGTTGGAGACATTGGCCTTCAAGTACAAGGCATATGAAGAACACAAGTCTTCTAGCCTGAGGAGCCTGAATCAACTATTTGAACTGCGAGCATAGAAAGAAGGCCTTCAGGGCCAATTCCACATTATAGACCTCGGCCAGAAAACTAAACAAAAATGACAGTAAGTAGTACAAGGTTGCATCAATGAAATTCATGCAGAAATTTCTCAACTTCAGGTAGAGGTCCATTAACTGCAACCTAAACTGTCTGTTGTCATAGCTGATCATAAGGCCAACTCCAAATGTAAACTACAACTGTACAACCAAGCCAACGTACTAGACGGAGATATTCACACTCTTGAAGAAAGAGAACCCATCCTGCAGCATGAGATGGAGAGCAGTGTGCATGGCTTGACTGAAGTGGAGTTGTCCTAGGTAGAGTGCAGGAACTTGATGGCCTTAGTCGAGAAAAAAGTTGCTGATGCTACGATGGCCTCGGTGGTGGCTGACATGATCACTGCCTTAGTCTCCCTGGTCCAGGCCCAAATGGAAGCTTTGGCTACTAAGCTTATGAGTGTACCTCATCCTACCCCTATTTGGCAAGAAACTCATGGTGCCAAAGGGGAAGAACAGTCTAAGAGGCTCAGCCTGAAGGGACTAGCCATCCTGTAGAAGACAATATTGCAGAAGGCCAATCTGATGATCCTCTCAAAATGCAACCCTAGTAGTTTGGGTTTTCATCATTTTCTTTGATTTTGTATTTCTCCTAGTTGTTCGGCCGGCTTGTAGCTGACACTTTATTCCTTTATGATATTAATGGAATCCCCCATCATGGGGTATTATTTCTTTAAATACTTTCCATTTATACTTCTTGCTAACTCTTCCTCATCGAGAGTAGACAATTTGTATGCACCACCATAAATATCTTGAGTAATAATAAAAGGGCCTTCCTAATTTGGTGACCACTTTCCAAATTTACTAGTTCTTCCAATAGGTAATATCATTGTTGGCACCGAAAAATTATTAAGTGCCCTTGGCCAAAGATAAAACTTAGTTGAGTGAGGTTTTAACACTGCCCCTAACATCAGTCGAGCCATAAGTTGGCATGGCTGAAGGAGAGGATGGCCGAGGATATAGCAAAAGCACTAATTGACTAAGCATAGACGCAAATGGCTAATTGGCTTGAATGGGAAACCAATCTGGAATACAAGATAGTGGATCTGAAAGAGTTGAGTCTTAAGGCAAAGTCCTCTATCCAATGCTTGGGATGCAAATATAGAATAGGTAGACACGTGTCAACTTCTCCATAACATGGCCTAGAAGGAAAAGCCAACCAAAGGAACCAACACACAGCATTATGTCATTTAGCCCTATGTCAATTTGCTCATGTATGAAAGACGTGGTTATAACAGTCGGTTGCCCTCTTCTTTTATGCTAACCACAAGTTGGGCCATGGTATCCTGTACCAACTGTGAGCCTATGACCCTCAGAGGGGTATAAGGTGCTGCCGATATGGTTACTCGTGGACCTCCAATCCTCTAGTTATTTTGTTTTGGTGGTTGTAGACTTGGCATAATTGCCTTCCCTAATCTTAGGATCATATGCCAAGTATGATTTAAACTTGATTTTGGAAATTTTGCTTGATCTATTAGAAGATCCCATGGCCATGCCAAAAAATATGTTCAAGCTATTTCTTGGCTATGGGTGAATTTATGTGTTAGGAGTGCCAGACATTGAAATCGGCTAATCAAAGCCCTTCGATTCCAAGAGTCAAACAATTACTCTAAGGAGGGAAATCTTCTCCTTGGATATGGGTTCCTAAGTTACTCAAAGAAAGCACTTGGCTAAGATCAAACACAAATGTAACCAAACCATAATGAAAAAGTAGATGTAATGCAATCGACAGAACTTGTATTAAATTTCTAACCAATTACAATGAGTATCTTCCTTACACTTCCATGGCCAATCTATGTGGAAAGCTTAATGAAAGAGTTGGGTACATGATGGGCTAAAAGACTAAAAAGGGATGAAAAGGGTAAAAGTACAAGTAAAGTAATACAAGGTAAAGCAAAGTAAAGTAGACAAGTTGTGTTGTTGATCTAGGGATATTTTGAAATAGTCGAGTCTTGCTCTATTTATAGGTAGGACTTCTTCCATAATTGCTCTTAGGTAACTACCACGGCTATGTGCAGGTATCCTCGGTTGGCTTGTCCTTCCAAAGCATGTTATGGAGAGGTTGACATATATCTACCTATTCTGTATTCGCATCCCAAGCACTGGGCTTAGAGCCCTTTCTCTTAGGACTCAACTTTTTCAGATCCACCATCTTGTATTCTAGATTGGTTTCTTGTCCGAGCCAACCAGCCATTTGAATTTATATTCGGTCAGTTAGTGCTTTTGCTTTGTCCTCGGCCACAATCTCCTTTGGCCATGCCAACTTATGGCTTGTTTAATGTAAGCGGTAGCGTTAAAACCTCACCCGGCTAAGTTTTATCCTTGGCCAAGGGCACTTAACAATTTTTTGGTGCCAACAGTACCTAGATTTCTCATGGTCTACACATCCTTAGATTCATCCCTATGGGTGACCAAGTGAAGGAAAGAATTAAGAGCATAAATAAAAACTCAATATAAATAGATAAAATTCAAATAAATCCAAATAAAAGTCAATATATCATCATTGACATAGGCTACATCTTAGTCCTAGTATACAAGGGTTTTAGCCACACATCGATACAATACTCATACTCAATAAAGAAACAAATATCATAAACATAAGAGAAGAAAAAAGAAGAGAAAATATATGCTCAATTAGGTGGTCGATCTCCTCTCCAAGCTTACACTCGCTTGTGCTCTGCAAAACTAGGATTCCAAGTACGATAGTATCTAAGTGTGTAAGTTTGTATAAACTGTTAGAACTATAACATCCCCAATTCTACTACATTTTTAACTCTGTGTTACAAAATAAATAAATAATACTATGTTATTCATCAGGGGTCAAAAATATATTTAAATTAAATTAAATCATTAAGAAGCAACAAATTTTAAATAAAGAACTAGCAGAAAAGTTAACTAACTTAATGCAGTTAATAAATTAAGTAAAGAATAAAATGATAATATAACTACACAATTAAAATCCTGTTAGAGATAAAAATTTAATAAATCATATTTTCAATAAAAATATTTGGGAATAATTTAGATTACTGACAAAGCCCCTTTAGAGCCTTTGTAACTATTTAGTTTAAGAATTTAAGTACAATAGAGTATTAATGGCGTATTAAAAAGTATACTTGAGTGACGTAAATTGACATCTATCACTTCATGGCTTTTAACCAAAGGCTTTGGGCAAGCCACCTATCTTATTTTTGTATCCAAAGGGTTGAAATTAGCCACCCATTAAAACAAATAATTCCTAAACTCTTAACTCCCCCTTTTTTAATACAAAACTAACACATTCAAACTCTTCCCACTATCCTCTCAAAACCTCAGCCCTTCCTCCCCAAAACCCCATCTATTTCATTTTCTTCCTCTCAAGATCTCTAGCTCTCATCTCTCAACTCTAAGCTCTCACTCTCTTCTTCTCATTCTACTTCTTCCCTTCCACTTCAAGCATTAAAAACTCGTCCCTTTCCTCCCTCTTACCCATGGCGTCGAGCACAAGGAGGAAAGGCAATTTCTCTTGTTAGGTGGAAGGTCTTGAAGGCTTGAAGCTTGGATCAAGGAGTAACTCTAGCTTGGAAAAGAGGTAGGGAATCTCTAACTTGTTTTCCTTGTAGTTCTTGAAGCAAAATGCCTCCCATAGTAATGGTACTATTCTCGGGTTTTTAGTGTTACATGTACTGGCATGATTGGAGTTTAGATTTAGTTTGTTGTAGCCTAAGTGATACCCCTAAAATGATTTTTGTGAATTAAAGCTCAAGGGAAGTCAATTAACTAATCTAGACATAATCTAGCTCAAAAACAAATTTGGTGGCTAGGCTTGAAATCCTAAGAGTGATAGTCAATTTAAGGTTCCTATATATATGATCAAGTTAGATGACCATTAAAATGAGTATGGTTATGATCAGAATCTTATTAATATCACTCCTTTAAATTTTGACAACAAGAGGAGCTTAAAAACCAACACTAACAAGGAAAAATAGAATTTTGAGCCTTAAGCTATAGGAATTAATGCAAACTGTTTTTATCCCTTAGAATACGTGATTTATTGACTTTAAAAATGTCCTTGAGTGGTTGGTTTAGTGAGAGAATAAGTAGGAACAATTTTAGACCTAAACTAGCACTTTTAGGCTACTAGAAGTGTGATTTTCGGTTCTCTCATTTCAATGGTTAGCAAAACTGTTTTTAGGCATAATTATTTCAGTTATATAAACCTTAGAAATGTCCTTGATTGGTTGGAATAGGTTTTGGATGAATTGTTAGAAAGTTGGGTATCAACTAGCTAAATTTCTTGAGTTACAGGGTGAATTTCGGCCATATTATTTGTGGCTACTAAAAACTGTGTTTGAATTGAGTATTTGATGTTATTATAGTGGTTTTAGGTCCCTTAAACCATATGTATTGATGTGGGACAAGTTTGAGAAAGTTTGGAGTTATTTTAGTGGTGTTTGCACCAAGAAAAGTTGATGTTATCTATGACTGGGAAGGAAATTGTGTTGAATGATATTTTGGTTTAAGACTTGGAGTTGGAATTTAAAGGTGCCAAAGATATTAATTAGATTGGAATGGTCCCTTCTTATGTTAAATTCTAATTTTGAGGTTAAGTGATCACATATGAAAGTGTTATGCTAATTGTAGTGTTTTACATTTAAATTGAGCATGATATGTGAAATTGGTTCTTTTATGGCAATTGTGGCCAAGAGTGGAAGCTAAGGTACATGTTCCTATTGCTTGAAGTTTGAGATGTTGAGATTTTATTTTGATTGATTCCTTACCATGACTACCTAAAGATGTTACTTACCCTAGGAAATGATGGAATGTCATTATTGTGAAATGATGATTGGAATTTTGAATTGATACATATATATTGAATTGATGCCATGACTGAGAATTTTTTGGCTATTTAATTGATGTTTCAAATTTTTTTCGTTTTTTCTCGGTATAGCCATTATGCTGCCCAAGTTTTGTTAGAAATTCTCATGTATGCATCTCAATGCACGGGTGCATAAGTTAGGAGAATTGTGCCATGAATATGGGATCTTTCAAAGAATAATGCATGATTTAGTAACACGCATATATCTAATTAAGACATTTGGAAATGATCCTTCGGTAAGGGAAGGAGATCCCAAAACCTTTTGTCAGCCAGTGTCTGATTAGATAGTACTATGTAATGAGGATCACAGAATGATCTCATATACTAGGACAGTCTATCCAAGGGCATGTAAAGAAATTAAAGCATGTGCTAACACGAAAGTTATGGCAGCAAAATAAGAAAGTGCATTAAGATTCATTCATGAGTTAGCATGGTATTTATGCATATGTGACAATAAGTCATGATGATTTTATTGCTATTAAGATGTGTATGTCTAAGAGCCTTGCATTAAGTGTTTTGAATAAAAGGGACCCACTTTGGAGTTATGTTTTCAAAATCATTAAAAAGGAACCTTTATTTTATTTAAGCAAGTTCACTAATTTTCTTAAATAAATCCAAGTGGTTGGGGTGATGACGATGACAATTGTATGTTTAGTTAGAAATCCCTACTAAGAAATATTTATTTCTCAACCCCATGTATTCCCGTGTCATCCTCAGACAAAGTTGATGGTGTCTACAGTAATCTTTCTGGAAGTGCTTGAGTGGACTTGGCATTATGATCCCACCTTGGACTCATTAGTTCTGATAGCCCATAGTAGCTTTAGGTTTTACATTTTCTTCAGCCGCCCATTTAGCATTCATATGGCTAGCTAGCATTTCGACCCTCATTGCCCTTTTATTGATTTCCCTCTGCATCGTGCTTCTGCTCTGTACTTCCCTAAGCTTGCTCCTTCATCATGTTCTATGGAGATCGACCTTTCTGAGGAGAGCTCGCTTCGCACTGTCCTATTTATAGTTGAGTTAGTTCTTCTTCTACTAGGACTGAGATTCTACCAAAGATGCAGTCGAAGAAGAACCAAGGCGATCGAGCTTGTGTTGGAAAATAGGTTTCACACCTTGTAGACTAAGGTTTACGATATGGACTAGGGCATTTTATGATAACCTTTATTTTTTGGGATGACTGTATATATGATGCAACCCCGACAAGTATACCGGATCATACAAGTAATAAAGTGATAAGTTGAGTATAGTTCCTACGAGGATAGATCAAATACCGAATAGTTTAAGGGATGACTATTTGGATGGAATGAATTCACGGATAAAAAAATTAAAATTCAAACAAAATAAAATAAATAAATAAATTAATAAAGTAGACGGATGCTAACTGGGTAAACAAATGCAATGGGATGGATGCTAGGGCTAATTAATTTCACCTATTGTAGACACATTTACTATGAATTTCTGTTAATCAGTTCCTATCCTAATTGACTCATGGTCGGTTCCCCTTAATTTATTCTCAGCCTCTCTCGAGGTCAAGCAATACTCTTTATTCTAAACTGATTGCCTAATCTCTTAGCACAAACTAATCTAGGTAAAGGTTGAAGTTCTATGGGTTCCTATGTTGACCGCACGAATCGCGTTTGTCTATCTCTAGTTTTCGCTCAGCTCACGGTGTTTATGTTAAGAGGCTCTATTCACAAACCCTTTCTCGAGTTATTGTAAATCCCCAAATCAATTAATTGGTGATCAAGAAATTAAAAGCGTTATGAACAAACAAAAACACTAATCAATAGAGATAGAAAACAAGATTAACATTAATCCATGAGTAAACTTGCCATACAAAAAGGGTCCATTAACGCCCTAGCAAAAGAAACTTAGTTCATAACTGAAGAAAAGAAAACAACGGAAGAATGTGAAGATGAGCAGATAGAAGAAACAAAAGCCATAAAGTATTGAAGCTAAAAACAAGAGATTAGGAAGAATGTGGATTTCTTCGTGTTGAACTTGAGCTTTGGAATCCTTGAATCTTCACCTTCAATCTCTTTGGACGAAGTCTTCTGTCTTGGGAAGGGTACGTGAGTGTCTAGGGATCTTTTTTTGACCTTATGTATTGCTTTTTATAGTCTACGGATCATTTTCTCGAATTTTGGCTCGAATCAGCAATTTGCTGCAAACGGCGTCGCACTATAGCGCAGGGCAGCGCACTATAGCGCGCCTGCCTGACAGTACTAACCATTTTTACACATTTCCAAGCTTTGTAGTGGTCAGAATAGTTGGAATTTGGCCTTGGAGATAGAAATAACAATTGTAGATCTTTGAGTAAGCTTTCGAACGCAATAAGAATCACCTAAATTGGAGTTCTAAAGCTCAATATACAAGTGAAAGAGTGATGAAAGGTCAGACTTGATAGCATCAAAAACAAGATGAAGCTTCAATCTTGTTTCGCCTTTTTCTCCTAGAAGACTCGAGAACTGGAAAAAGTGTCCAACAACAAAGTTGGAGATCTTCTTCTCTTCTTTCCAAAGAATCTTGAACCATCATAATCCGACTTTTAGAGAGCTGGATATTGAATTTTCAATGTTGAAAGGTCTTGATTTTATTCAAGATAAGCTCTTTTATGGCTCCAAATTCCAACTTGAGTGCTTCTACCTAATGACAGTCAAAATAAGCCCAAAATAAATATCCCAAATATAAGAAAATAATAAAAAACAAGAATACTATCTAATCTAAACTACTTAACTAAAATAAAGCAAAATAGCAACAAAACTAAACAACTACGTCCTAAATTAAATAAAAATTAACTAAAAATATAACTCACCAAAGGGAGTTATCAATATATTTTTAGCATGGTATAGAACCTTGCTAACTCGACATGACTGGGTACATCTGGAAAATTGTTATGTTAATGTGTATGCATAGCATATATATATATATATATATATATATATATATACAAATACAATTATCCATGTAAATTAATTGTTCTCCTTGTTTTACTTTATTTTGTTATGCATTTACTTACGAGTTATGATAATGTACATTGCGATGATGTTAATGATTATACATGCTTAAAGGCTCAGTTTTTGAAATTGTTGCTTAAAAAAAAATCTATTTTCATTACTAGACTATTTTATAATTAAAGATATTCTGCTAGTTCAGCCATAATAACTAATAAATACTGCAAGGTTTAACATTCTAATAGTACCATACTATGCTTAAGTCATTTTATGGCATTACTAATTGTTACTCTTAATAGTGAAAGTTCTTATCACTGAAATTAATGTAATATACAAAAATAACATGTAATTTTTTTCTTTTTTAGAAATTGTTTATACGTGAAAACTGAGCCTTTAAGTGTATACTTACTCGTATACATAAGGACGTTATTCCTCCATCATTAAGTTACTGATAAGACATATGATGAAGTTGAAACAACATAACATAATACCTTAAGATAATAATATAATCATCGATAATCAATAGTTATAATCACACTTAATAATTATCATATACGTAATAGGTCAAATTGAGTAGCATGGCTTCCCATATGCTCTCAATTACACATAAATTGCCCAACTAGGGCTCTTAAGAAAGTGAAAATATTATGCTACTATCTCGATCCTCCTTAGCTAGGTGAATTAACATGACAGCTTGTTGTCTTATTTAGTCGGGTACCACCGGAAGTACTGCCATGGATGCCATCAACTCCGTCTGAAGATGACACGAAAATATAGGAGTGAGAAATAAAAGATTTCTCAGTAGGATCCCAACTAGATTATTAATCTGTCATCGTCGTTGTCCCAGCCACTTCGGGTTTAATTATGAAAATAATGAGCATGTGTAACATCCTCAACTTCCTGTCGTGCTAAATTATCGTAGTAACCCTAAATAATTAGGCACTTAATGAGAAATTATGAGATTAAGGCTTAATTAAGAGATTAACGAAGTATTTATGAGTTAACTCTGATGAGAAAGTCAAGAGAATGCTTAATCAAGATTAGATAATCTCTAATTAAATAAGTCAAACCCTTCATAGCTTAATTAATCACTAATTACATATAACTAGTTTAATTGAGTTTAATTAAGAATATTTAAGCTTAATCGCAAGATTAAATTTTGTTAATCTTAATCATATGAGTTGATCACTAATCCTTGCTTAATCATGTTAATTAAGTTCCAAGAGCACTTAATCGCATGATTAAATTCAAATTTAGTCAACTAGATAATAAGGTAATTAGTGATGTCACTAAAGTAAAAAGTAAAAGACAAGAGTGCTTTATGTAAGAGTTGACCACTCTTTATCTCCTTCAATATCCTATTTGTCTCCCTAAACCTTAATTAACACAAAATTAAGAAAATATTTTCTCCCCTATCTACCTGAAACTTACGGCCACTATACACATACGCACACACCTTCACTTTTCATTTTCACACTTCTCATTCTCTCTCTAAGACTCACATCCTCTCACTTTTCTCTTCATTCTTCTTCTTCTTTTTCTTCATCTTATTCTTTCTTTCTCTACCACTACCATAATCAAAACTCTCACTTAGCTCTTCAAAGGACACATCTTTTGGTTTTTAGAGACAAGATCTAAACACTACCAACCTCATTTTAAAAAAAACTTGAGCTTTCTCCTTGCTCATCCAAAACCGCCACCATCATCTACCAAGGAGGAGTCTTCTTCATCTTCTTCTCCTTCCTCAAGGACGCCACCTTTACCACTAGGTAGTGATCTCTACTCTTCTTTTTTGCTTACTCAAGAAAGCTTGAAGCTTGGTTCCTCTGATGACCAAGATCTTCAAGTGAAAGCTTGAGAAAATCTTTCATGTTTTTCATGAGCAAAAGTTTATATTTTTAGCAAAATATGTTCATACTCTTGTTCATGAGTTGTTCTTGATTTTTTTTGAAAAGTTCCTTTCTTTAAGTGTTTCAAAGTTTCTATTTTCCTTTCTTGAAGCATGAGATCTTGATGTTCTTGGTGGTGTTTGGATTGAAAGTTGTTTATCTTCTTATTATGGTGCTTATGATTGGAAAAGTTGTCATCTTTAGCATTTTCTCTTGATTTGACAAGACAAAACACATTGTTGATGCATGAAATTTCAAAAAGTTTGTTACTTGCAACCTTAAAAGTGGAGCAAGTTTTGTGCTCTTATAAAGTTTTATTTTGTCTTGTCTTGAAGACAATAATATATGTAAAAGTCTATGCTTTTTGGAATATGAAGTCTTTTTAAGTTATAAAAATGATAACTTATCACTTCATGTCTTAAAGATAAACTTTTGAATACAAGACCTTTCATAAAGTTTTAAACTTTAATCAAGAAGGTAACTTTATAAAGTTATAAATTTGCACTTTAGTCTTGTAAAGGTTGAACTTTGATATGAAAATGTTAAATAAAGTTTTAATCTTTAATCAAGAATGTCACTTTTGAGTCATAAAATTGTTAACTTGCAAATTTTAGTTTATAAAGTTTGTATCTTGAGTCAAAATAATGCATAAGGTGTTAACTTTTATAAAGAACAAGACTTTCTAATTCTAAAGCTAATGTCTTGTATCATTATTTCATAAAGTAGGAATCTTTTAGACCTTAAAACAACTTTAAATCATAAAGTTGAGACCTTGATAGTCTTAGAATAATTACAAGTGTCAACTTTCATAAAGAACAAGACTTTTAGTTCTAAGGTTAGTATCTTGTATCATTATTTCATATAAATTGAATCTTTGAGACAAGAGCATAATTTTAGAGGCACATACTTTCTTAAAGAATGATAACTTTTATAACATTTTAGGTAAGATCTTGTTATGTTAATGATAAAAGCTTGAAACTTTGCAACTTGGATAGGTTAAAAAATCACCCTTGGTGATTAGTGAACATGGTGTTTTTAGGTTCATGAGTGTGGTTATGTGTTGTCATGACCCAAGGATTAGAGGGATCTCGAAATCCTTGGGAATAGAAGTATGATTAGGGCTTCTGAACATACCATGAACCTAGAAATCACTCAGTGCACTATCTCAAGGAAAGGAAATAATATCTAAGTTAATTTGAATAAGTGTTCCATAAGACATCTACACAAGTGGAAAGTAATTTCATGTAAGGACTAAGTAACTAAAAGACTACTTACATATTTATTTTAACTATGTGATTCTCTTATGAGTAACCATGGGAAATCATATGATGGCTCATAAGACTATTCACAAAGAATAACACAACTATAAACCCCTTTAGGGTATGAATATATGATGCCATTATGCATGATGTATGACAAGTTGATTGAGCATTGTCTCATGATTGAATGATTGGTGTGATGATACAAGATCGATAAAATGGACTATTGATTGAAAGTTTTATGATTGGCATTTTGGGGAAGCTCCGGTCTAGCCGTCATGCTGCTGGATTTCTGTCAAAATTATGGATTTAGTTATATCATTGCATGTGTCTTGTCAAAGAATTACTATGCATGTAAAGTATAATAATAAGAAAAGAAAGAATGGAATATGACCCTTCAATCATTTCGTTAAGGGAAGTGAGAGACGGTGATCCACAAAGACTCAAGGAACCTTTATAGGGGAGGCAGGGTGGCATGGACGACCCTCCAACTTAGAGGTAACCATTATCAGCTTAGTCTAATTTGGTTAGTACTGCGTGATGATGGTCACGAAATGAGCTCATGTCCAAAAGCAATCTATTTCAAAGTAAAAGTAAAGAATGTTAAGCACGTGCTAAGTATGAATGTAAAGTCAAAGTAAAAACATGGTCAAGTCCATGAAGTTACATGAATATGCATGCATCTCTATTTCCTCATATACATGGTTATGAATGTTTATACTATGTTTTCGTATATATGTTCTTACCTAATGGCTTTGTGTACCTTTATATTATGTTTACATGATGAAGATTAAAAGAAACCTGCTTCGGGAACCTATGTTTTCAAACCCTTTAAAAATGGAATCTATGCATGCTCACCATTTTCATAATTAATCCTGAAGTGACTGGGACGACGACGATGACACATTAATGGTCTAGTTAGGATCCTACCGAGAAATCTTGTATTTCTCACTCCTATGTTTCTGTGTCGTCTTCAGATGGAGTTGATGGCATTTGTGGCAGCACTTCCGGTGGTACTTAATTGGATAAGACAAGGAGCAGTCGTGTTACTTCACCTAGCTAAGGAGGTTTAAAGATAATAGCATAGTATTTTCACTTTCTTAAGAGCCTTAGTTGGGCAGTTTATATGTAATTAAGAGCATGTTCATGCTACTTAATTTGACCTATTATATATGTGATAATTATTCAGTGTAATAATGACTCTTGATTATCTATAATTACATCATTGGCTCAAGGTATTGTGTTATGTTATTTCAACTTTATCATACGTCTTTTCAGTAACTTCACGATATGATGTACAACATCCATATATATGAGAGTAAGTAAGCACTTAAAGGCTCAGTTTTCAAGCATAAAGGTTTTACAAAAAAAAAAAATTTACAAGTTATTTTCGTATATTATACTAATTTCAACTATAAGAACTTCCGTTAATTAAAAGTAACAACTAGTAATGCTATAAAATAACTTAAGCATAGTATTGTATTATTAGGGTGTTACAGCATGCATAGATTCCATTTTTAAAGAGTTTGAAAACATAGGTTCCCAAAGCGGGTTTCTTTTAATCTTCATCATATAAACATAATATAAAGGGGCACAAAGCCATAAGGTAGGAACATATAAATGAGAACATAGTATAAACATTCATAAATATGTATATGAGAAAATAAAGATGCATGCATATTCATGTAACTTCATGGACTTGACTAGAGTCTTTCTTTAACTTTACTTTCATTCTTACCACATGTTTCACATTCCTTACTTTTCCTTGGAGTAGATTGCTATTGGACATGAGCTCATTCCGTGGCTGCTGCCACACAATACTAATCTAAAATCAGACTAAGCTGACAAGGTTTCCTTTAGTTTTGGAGAGTCCAGGGCCCTCTTTCCTCTAAAGTAAAGGGGTCTTTTATGGGTCACCTTCCCTTACTTCCCTTACTAAAGTGATTGAAGGATCCTGCTCGCTTATCTTGTCTTTGTGGATCACTTTCCCTTACTTCCCTTATTGAAGTAACCGAAGAATCATGTCCAATTATTTCTTTTCTTTTCTCATAATTACATCTTACATGCATTGTGATTACTAACAAGACACATGTGGACATGCAATTATATGACTAAGTCCAAAATTTTGATGGAAATCCGGCAGCATAACGGCTAGATTGGAGCTGCCCTAAAATACCAAGCATAGAAATTTCAACCAACAACCAATTATATTTATCTCATATCATCATATCAATCATCAACAATCATCTAGTCATAATTCAATGCTTAATCAAACTTTCCATACATCATTGCTATATAGCATCACACATTCATGCCCTAAATGGTGTTTATAATTGTATTATTCTTTGTGAGAAGTCTTATGAGTCATCATACGATTCTTCATGTTACTCATCAGAGAACCACATAATTAAAATGAGTATAGGTTATAGACTTTTAACCACTTGATTCTTACATGAAGTTATACTTTGATTATGGGTTTTCAAGATTCTTTACATATCTTTGACTTAAGAAAGTTGTCTATTCACTTAATCATACATCTTAGACTTTTATTATTCCAAATTTAGGTATTAAACATTTGTCCTTCCATTCCCTCCTTGTATGGCCGAAATATGCAAAGGAATTTTAGCCAAAGTTTTGTCTTCAAATCTTTTAATTTCCTGGAGATAATGCACTAGTGATTCCTAGGTTCATGGTATGCTTAGAGGTCCTAATTATACTTTTGTTCACAAAGGATTTCAAGATCCCTCTAGTTCCTTGGGTCATGATAATGCATAACCACACTCATGAACCTAACAACACCATGTGCTTATCAATATCAAGGGGTGATATTTTTTATTATAAATAAGTTACAAGATTCAAGCTTTATTAAATAAGATAACAAGATTTCACCTTTAAGATTATAAAGTTTCATTCTTTAAGAAAGTATGAACCTTTAAATTATATTCATGTCTTCAAGAACCAACCTTTATGAAATAATGCTACAAGATGAAATTTTGTGGCTAAAAAGTCTTTTAATCATTATTATGCCTTCAAGATTACAACTTTATAACTTAGTGTTGCAATTTTGACTTTATAACTTGGAGTTAGCAAGATCTCAAATTTATAACTCAAAAAGTTTAAATCTTGAAGAAAGTTTGGAACTTTTCTCAATATTTTTAATTCAAGGTTCAATCTTTACAAGATAGAGTGGCAAGTTTACATTTTTTTGACCAAAAAGTTACATTCTTGAAGAAAGTTTAAAACTTTATGAAGTGTGTTATCTTCAAGATCCAATATTTAAGACATGAAGTGACAAGTTCTTACTTTTACGTTTAAAGAGCTTTATATCTTAAGAAAGTTTGGACTTTTACACATATTTCCATCTTCAAGAAGAACAAAATGAGACTTTATGAAACATATATTATTAGCGCTACTTTTAGTGCATCAAGAAGCAAACTTTTTAAAGTTCTATGCTTTTAGAATGTTCTTAGTCTTATCAAAATCATGAAGAAGATGTAAAAAGAGGATCCTTTCAATTATAAGCTCTTCACAAAGAAAGAAATGATCTTTAAATAAAATACCAACAAGAAAGCATATTTCTTTTTCAACAACTCACAGAAACAATAAAACACATGCATCATAAGAGAAAAATGAAAATTTTTGAAGCATTCGAGAAGGGAAACACACAAGATCTCATGAAACAAACTTAAGAAATAAACTTTGCTAGAAATAGAAACTTTGCTTAAGAAGAGCATAGAGTTTTTCTCAAGTTGTCACTTGAAGTTCTTGGCCATGGTGAAAGCCAAGCTTCAAACTTTCTTGAGTAACAAAAAGAAGGAGTAGAGATCACTACTTAAGAGTGTGGGTGGCGTCTTCTTGAAGGAGATAATGAAGAAGATGATGGCTCCTCCAAGTGGTAAGGGTGGCAGTTTTGAATGTAGGAGATGCGAGCTCAAGTTCTTGAAGAAATGGAGCTTGTAGTGTTTGAATCTTGTTTTCAAAAACTAAAAGATGTGATCTTTGAAGGGTTTAGTGAGAAGGTTTGGTTATGGAGTCTTGAAGATCATTGAAGAAGAAAATGAAGGAGAAGAAAAAGTCTAGAGAGAAGTTGGAGGATTTGAGTGTTAGAGAGAGAATAAGAGTTGAAAAAAATGAAAAATAGTGCGTGTGTGTGTGTGTGTGCAAGTGTGAGGCCGTAGGTATTACAGGCAAGCGGGGAGAGATATTTTCTTAATTTTGTGCTAATTAAGGATTAAGGGAACAAATTGGATGATGGGAGAGACAATGCATGGTCAACTCTTACAAAAAGCAACTTTGTCTGATACTTTTTGCTTTAATGACATCATCAAATGCTTTATTATCTAGTTGACTAAATTTGAATTTTGATGATGTGTTTAAGTGCTCTTGCAACTTAATTAAGTTGATTAAGTGAAGATTAATGATTAACTTATATGATCTTGATTGATAAAATTAAACTTTTAATTAAGCATAATTACCCTTAATTAAACTCGATTAATCTAATGATTAATGATTAGTATTTAATTAAGCCATTAAGAATTTGACTTACTTACTTAAAGATTCGCTAATCTTAATTAAGCGTTCTCGTAACTTTTCTCTTTGTAATTACCTCATTAATCCCTTGATTAAATCGTAATCCTTTAGTTTCTCATTAAGTTTTTAATTAGTCAGGGTCACTGAGCTAATTTGGCACAAAAGAATATTGAGGATGTTACACAATGTAACTTAAGCATGGTGTGGTCTTATTAGGGTGTTATAGGAACCCCCTTAGCCTCTAATCTCCTCTATTTAAATAAAAAATAAAGGTTGAGAGAGTGATAGTGTGGGGCATAGTCTAGGATGAGTAGAATGGATCCAATTAACTCTTGATTGTATCACAATTAGGTTAGGAAAGCTCAATTTGTGTTTTGGTGCAAGCTCAAATATAGACCATCAACTTGCAAGTGCTATATTGATTTCTATGATTGGAATTAGCCTATCTTTAGAACAAAGTTGTAGACAATTTTGTTAGCTTTCAAATGCTGTAATAATCATAGCAATCTAACTTCTGTAACTTGAGATATTGGGGAAATTCTAAGTGAAGGTTAGACTGGACAACATTTAGACAAATTTGCTCTTATAAATTTGCAACATATTTTTCTTCTAGAATATTTTTGAATTGGAATTAGTTGTCAACAGCAAAGTTGGAGGTTTTCTTTTTATCTTTCTAGATCATCCTGAATGATCCAAATCTAATCTCTATAGAGAAATATATGAATTTTTATTCATTAGTACTTTCCTGAATAATGCTGTAAATTCCTTTCATTGCTGGTTAAGCTAAAATCATCTATAAAATCTATTAAATAACCAAATATTCACCAAATTAGCATTAATAGCTCAGTAATTATAAGAAATCAAATTATTATATAATTTTAGCTAAAAACTCACTAAATTTACAAAAAGTAAGCTCAAATCTATATTAAATCACAGCAATAAATGAGTGTACACTCATTAGCTATTTCTATTTTGAGTAATGCTATATTGCCAAAATTTTTACCGAAAATTTGGGTGGTTGTTAGATGGAATAAAGTGGTACAACCCACTTATCCATCCAAGTGTGAACACATATGCCATGTCATTTTGACAAATAAATTCGAGCAAAAATTCTAGTTGTCAAGCATTTTCCTTCTATTATCTTTTTCAATAGATTTTCTCAATTTTCTTCACTTTGTGTGTGTGTGCAGGTGCACGCGCGTGTGTGTATGTGTGTAAGTTTGGTTCTAAGAGTTCATTTTTGAAAATATAAGTATGAAGGAATAAAATAGTCAAATAAATAAACAAGTAAAAGGTAAAAGAGTAATAAAAAAATAAACAAATAAAAATGATAAGACACAAAATTACAAGAACAATTTTTTAGTCTTTTTTAATGCACACTGTAACGTCTGAGAAATTCTATCGTTAATAACCGAGTTGTTTGTTCGGTTTTCATTGAAATATTTGAGATTAATTAGAATTCGATTAAGCATTCACTTAAAGCCAATTAAGTGTGATTTAAAAGGATTAGGCTTGATGGAATCAGATTAGGAACATAGGAAACCTCACAGAATTTTTCTAAAGACTGGTTTACCAATTTAAGAGAAATCGGTAAGATTTCGGCATTTTAAACTGTTGGAACCGGATCAATAGGACTTACATTATGAATGCCCTAGGATGAATGGCTAGGATTTAGCCAAACCACCCCTATATGTGGCGCCACCTTTAGCCAAGGATGGCAGCCACAAAATTTAATTGAAACTCCAACACACATCCACCAATCACATAACTCCTTGCTCTACAAGTTTGTGTTCAATTCCTTCCTTGCCTCTGTGAATTCGGCCAAGATAAGGAGCTGACTCCCCTCCATATCTCTTCCTTTCATAGTCATATCTACTATCTTCAACCTCTTTTCAAGTCTCATCAAGAGTTGCTTCCATCTAAGACACCAAATCAACAAACTTTCAACTAGACAAGGTAGGCATCCAACTCCTCTTTTTGTTTTTCTTGATTTGGGGCTATGTGGGTATCTTGTTTTCCTCATGATATTTATGTGATTTTGAGTGATGATGATGATTTATGACTGAATTTGCATGTGTGTTGTGATTAGAGTTGGAATTGGTATAAAAGAACTTAAAGAGAAGAGAAAACTCAAGAAGCTATTAGGGTTTTTCCTCGGCGATCCGTACGATAGAGTGTACGGCTCTGCCTATAGCCATTTAAATTTCATGAATCTATTTTTATGAGAAACTAGATATTCATAGCTTTCCATAAATATATAATATAAGGCCATTGGATCAGTATAGAGCTAGTTATGAATTTTTGAAGTTTGACCTAGAAATCAAGACTTTCATTCGGGTAGTGTGAGTTGAGAAAGGTGTAACTCACCCTACATAACTCCAAATTGAGTGAATCTAACGTTTTTTGAAAGCTAACATAAGAGGAAACATCCCATAAAAATTTTAGAGTCAGATTCGTTTTCAACTATCCCCAGTGCATCAATGAATTCACCTTAATTTCAACCCGGGCTAGAACAGGATAGTCCAATAGGGTCAAGTTTCAGGGCTTATATCTCGAATTATACTCATTCAAATAATATGAAACTTCTTTCATTTGAAAGCTTGCTCTATTAGCTTTATAGTGATATAAATTTCATATGATTTCACCTAGATTTCTATTTTTGGTGAATTTTCTCTTATAATAGTGCAATTCTGGTTAGAGACATGTATGAATACTAGATCAATTTTAGTTAATATCGGAACTCAGAACTTAGCAAATAGAGAGCTAGATCGGGTATAGTCAATGTTAGAAACTTGGAACTTAGGAAACACACTCATAAAAGTCTTGGAAGACCAATTGTGGATTAAGGTCGCAGATCGGGATCACAAGCACATAAAATACCTTGAAATCGAAAGTCAAGAACAAGAATATAAACCTAAAATATCTAAACCCAGAAGTCGGGATTTTTCAACATAAACGTGGAAGTTGGTGCCTGAATGTGAAACTTTATACCCGCATCTCGGAAGTCGAGAACTAGGATACTTTAAAACTCTTATACCCGTAATTTCAAAGCTCGACCCAAAATCAATCTCGGAGATCGAACATAACCCCGGAAGTTGGAACTTATATAATCTCGAAACTCGGACCAAATTCAATCTCGGAACTCAGTCCTAAGCTCAAACTCGGGAACATCAATAGAAATTAAAAGCTTGCAAGTAGATTAAAACTTAAGATTTTAAAACTTACACCTAACTACCTAAGCTTTGCTCATAAGACTTTGTTGTGTATGACAACTATTGAAGATATGATACTCTATATTAGGTTTGCTGTTTGATTAAAATTTCCTGGTTGTTTGGCACTATTTATAGGGAAGCGGACATGATCTGTTATTCTGCCGAAATTTCGGCAGAGATTTCAATCAATATGAATTTACAAGTTATGCATGCATTGGTCAAAGTATTAGACAAGTATTAGACAAGCAATGCTACCTTTATAAGAATGAGGAAGGATTTCCATGTGAATTGGGCTAGTCCTTGAACAAAGTTAAGGGGAATAGATCAATGGGGAAGTCGGGGAAAGTAAACCCGGCGACCCTGTATAGGAACGAGCTCGATCCTGAAAAGCGGACTATTACCTAGGAGTCTTATGGCTAATATACTCCTAGGGGACCAAGTATGAAAAAATATGAGTTAAGTTCAAGTGCATTATTTATTATGCATATCCACAATTTCTGTTATCATGCATTGAGTTAATTGCACCATTGGATGATATATATATATTATTGTTCATTTTATGGCTGTCACTTAACTATGACAAAAACACAAGTCTAGTTGTTTATTTCTCTGTTTAAATTCCTTTATTTCCTTAAGTAAAACAAAGCTATGTTTCGGGCTATGATTTCTATAACTAATTGAGTAGGACATCTTGTAGATGCAACATTTTCTTTTAATTAACCAAAATCCGAAACATCTGAGAATGACAGCGATGACAGATATGTATAGACTTAGGATTCCTATTGAGAAATCCTTATTTCTCACCCTACTGTATGTTTCTATGTTATTCTCAGATCATGGAGAGCACAGCAACCGGTTTCCTGTTCATCGAGTTTCTTGAGCTCCACATCCATCTCGATCCATTCATAGACTCTGTGTATATATCCGGTAGGTGCCAGTTTTGCCTTTATTTCTTCTTTTAGAGAGACTTCGCTGTACTGCTCATGCATCCATTATTCGACCCTGCCGTCCCTTATATAGGCATCCCCTTCCATATGGCACACCCGTTCCCTCCTCCACCAGCAGCAGTAGCACTAGTAGCACCAGTAGCGGCTGCAGCTCCCATGGCTCCTCCAGCCTCACCATAGCAGCAGATCCCCTCCACCTTTATGTTTGAGGAGGATCCATCGAAGGCAGCGAGTTCGTCTTCCTCGTCTTCTGCCCCAAGCGTGGATTATACTCCAGCTAATGCAGATATGGCAAATGGATTCCTTTCCTTGGAATCCACCTAGAGCGCCTGTACAGTGCGGTAATAGGATATGTATAGAATAGCCCTCTTTTGACAGCCATAGGCAGTAGATGAGTATATGCTGTATAGTACACAAAATGTCCCATAGGGACCGGTTAGGGTACTGTTCACAGAGACAGGTCGATCCATTTTATGTCAGCGACCTCATTTTATTACCCTGTACTGCTTTATGTATCTTTTAACAACTTTAAAAACAGAAGTATATGTATCTACGTATATGATGCTGTGTCAGTAATTCCATCTATTCCGCAGTTTTATTTATTTTACTTTACTTCCGGTACAATAATTATCTAGTATTTATTCCGCCGTTAAACAAAAATTTATTGAAGTGAACATTCAACTCTGTATGGGTAATTAATAATGAAATAGAAAATGGAATTTAATTATTTAGCCACACGTAATAACTTATCAGGTAATATATTATGACTTAAGCATAGTATTTTGTCTGGTAAGGTGTTACACACACAGCAACTTATGATGTTGATGTATCATTACCAAAAAAATGACGTTGATGTATCATTTACCATCCTCAAAGGAATTGTAAGAATTGTAAGGGTTTATTATATGCTTTATATTATCGTGAATCTTGTACAAGAGTAGATTTTTTTTTTTCTTTTTGTTTATTTTGATAACTAAAAACAACCTAATACACAATTATTTTCTACAAGAAAGACAAGACTTTGAGTTCTCCATTGTACTAGAGGAGATGTAAAAATAGAAAACTTCTATTAAGCCAAAATTAAATTTTCTTAATTTTTTTTCTTTTGTATCTTTTTATAAATAATTGCTAAGTCTTACTCTTTTAAAGAGTAAACCCAAATATTATTAAAGTTATTAATTAATTTGCATAACATGTTTTAGGGTAATTGTTGCAAGAGGGATGTATCAAGGGTTCAGTGTGATTCACTTTCATCATTTTTTATACATAATTAGACTTCCAAACCTAATATCATTTTCAAAGATCAATTTTGCAGAAATTTTTAGGTTTTTCTAATACTTTCTATAAATAAAATTGATGGCGACTCTATAAATATTTTCCAACAAATATAAGCTGCCTTTTGTTGCACCACCCTTCGAGCACATTGTGATAGAAACAGATTCAATCGAACTTCCATTAGATAATAGAGCCTTCCCTGACCTTTGATTAACCCTACTCATTCGAACACCACTAATCATTTCAATCTTTCAGCAGTTTAGGAAGGTGGATAGGTTAGGGCTTTTGAATTGGAAAATTTGATCCATTAGGGTTCATATATGAGATACTTTGATGTTGTTTGGGGTTTATGCCACATTCGGAGAGAGAAAGAGAGTGCCACACTGGAAGATAGAATGACAACTCAGCAGATAACATGTCACACATGTGTACATCTATCAATAATAGCGAAACCCATTTGATGGACAAATGGATTTGGCAAATGAAAGTAAACATTCGAGTACCACAAGCTAACATATTGTCTTGCAAGGACTAATATATTAGTGAATTGATCTTTTAAATTAAGTTCAAAATGATGGTTTACTCTTCTTCATACCCCAAATTGTTCCACTCTTAAGAGTGTTTTGTTTGCTCTTATTTTCCTCTAATTAGACCATATAATAACTATAAGTTTCAAGTAAATATATTGAATATACCATTTTAGGTTATAGCCTTGTCATAGAGGCCTCAACTTTCTACTACCCAATTGAAAAATTTATATTTCTAAATATTTCATTTTCAATGAAATTATATTTTCTTATATTACATCCTCAGCGTCATTCCATTCTCTTAACTATGTTTCTCAATCTCAAAAAATTAGTAAGCATATCACATTATTGTAACAATAATTGTCATAATAAAATTTTAGTGTAACCTTTTTTTTTTTTTTTAATCATTTTATATATTGGCAACATATAAATCCGTGGAAGGCATTGAGAGCTATACAATTAGTAGGAATTGCTATTGCCACTGTTTCATGTCTATTGTCACACTCATTCAATTAACATTTACTTATTTATCTAAAATTAAATATTCTTATTATTATTTGTTAATCAAAATGGTAATCTAATTTTAATTAGTTATCATCAATTATTGATTATTTTAAATTTATTATTGTTATTACATTTTTTTGCTTAATTAACTTGCTTAACATAATTATGCATATTTAAATATTAAATTATTTTCATCAAAGTTTTCTTAATATAAAAATTATTTAACTTAGAAAGAAAAATACTATGCAACCCAAGAATTTTTTCTTAAATTTGTTGCTCGAATTAAGTGACCTGATAGTGAGATAGACATCTCATGCATTTTTCTCACTGTCGATTTCTGTATGTCCACTCATAATTTACCACATGTGCTTGGCAATGGTTTTTTTTATGGCAAGTCATTCAGGTTGTGTGGCATTGATGCTTTAGAAAAGAAAAAAATAAGTGATTAAAAATAAATAATAATAAAGGTGAACTAATACATCATATATGTAATATTTTGTTTAAACTGGCGAACTAATATATAAACCATGTATCATATTATATATTTATTTGATATTGTCTTTAACTATATAAATACTATATGGTAAAATATTGGGAATGTGTATTGAATATTTGGATTTATTAGTTTGTCTTTATTATTATTTATTTTTTTCCTTACTTTTTCTAGACAATCACTTTTATATTATTTAGATAATTATTGTATTAAGAAAAATTGAAAAAATAATTTGATATTTGAATTTAAATGATCATATTAAATAACTTAATTATAGATACTTATTAAAAATTGTGACAATATAATGTTAAATATTTCAAGAAATAAAAATAATTATCAATTAAATTAAAAATAATAATTTTAAATAAAATTACTATTAACAATAAATAATTTCCATTAAAATATTATTTTAATTAACAAAAAATATGAAAGATAATTTACAGAAATTAAATAAAAACTAGTTGAAAAAATGACATGCAGCAGTAACAATAACCATACTCGTAGTTACTTAGTTGAGCGTATTTAGTTAGAGGAGTGACTAACTATTAGAGGAGAGAAATAAATTCTAATCAAATCTCATAAGATGGTCAAAGAATGGAAGATATTTATATGTTACATGGCTATTTTAAAACAGTCACATAATTTTAAATTCTAATCTTGACCTTCAATGCACGATTCAATTGTTAAAATTTATTCCTTTCACTTTCATAAAATAAGCCACTCATATATATTTTGTATATGAGGTGTATCAAGTAAGAGAAGTACTTCGTTATGAGAATGAGAGGAGCAAATTTTGGTTATTAAACCATACTTGAATAGTCAAAATTAAAAATTATTTAAAAATCATATGATCATTTAAAAAGGCACATGAATTTTTATTTTAATTTTGACCATTTTTATAAGATTTAATGATGAAGATTTACCCCTCTCACTCTTATCATGGAGGAAACTATTGATACTGATCTAAAACTGACACACATATGCATTCAATAACTTTGTGCAATATATAGTTCTTATCAATCTAATTCATGAATTATAACTCTATATTATGTTGATCATTTGTGCCAAATTAATAATAACGTTATCAAATAATTCTTATTTGTATACATTTAAGAAGTATTTCTTATATTGATTTAGATATATATAAAAAATGTATTAACGATTTTATATTAAAGTGAAATTTTATAAACATGATCTTTAACACATAAATTTTCAATCAATAATGGGTTTTGTAAATAATAAGTTATTCAATAGATTTAGAGCCCACATTGCTTACGGATATGGTCAAGATATCTTTTATAAGAGTTGAGGCAACTCTTCCCTTATGAGTTAGCTTTTGGGGTTAAGTTAGGCCTATTCAATTCTTAAGGTAGTATCAAAGCCTACCTTATGATTGTTATTGGGCCATTCGCAGATATCTAATCCTACAAACTTCACACTTCAAATATCCAGTCCTAGGCATGGGGGTGTATTAGAGTCTCATACTATTTAAGAATATGGTCAAGATAATCTTTATAAAAGTTTAGGCAACCTTCCCCCAATAACTAATTTTTAGGGTTAAATTAATCTCACTCAATTCTTAAGAATATTTTTTTAACTTACACTAATGTATGTCGATTCTCTTCCTAACTAGTCATAAAGGGAGCAATCTGGAGAGACCAATGTAAAACTTGACACAAGGAAAACCCTAAACTTACTAAAAAAAGGGGCCGCCACCTACCATCTGTAGGGTTGCGGTGAACCCCTCATCTCGTTGTTCCTTGTTGTGCGCTAGCCCTCTCTATATGGTGTTGGTATTTCAAGCTCCCTCCCCAGGTATGCTCAGAGTGGATGCTCGGGTTGCCATTGTGGTCCTTTATTCGCCACCATCTCATGAAGGCGGTTGTGTGCACTATGTGGTGACCCTTTGCCGTTGCTTCGCTGGTATTGTTGATAGTGCAGTTGCTTAAGGTCTAGCTAGATGTTCCACTATGGCGTCGACCTCCTCTTCGAGTTCATCGATCCCTTCAAGCAACATTGCGGGATCTACAAGCGCAGTGGAACAACCGACGCCGGTAGGGGCAATGCGGTAGTCCCCAGTAACAGTGGAGTATATCGTAATGGACGCGAGCTTAGGCTAAAGAGGTGGAAATCTCATGATTGGGTTTTGGGGTGGCTTCATGTTCCCGTGTTCGTTTTCATGTTCGTGTTTGTGTTTTTGAGGAACGAAGGTATGAGGTTGGTCTTGTTAGCAAGCTTTTGAATCAAGGGGTTTCTGAAGTTTGAGATGCACTGGGGCTACTTGAGCATTTCGTGGCAAGGGGGTGAGTGGAATTTTCTAAGCCACAGTGTGGTTATGAAGAAGGGCAGCATGAATGAGTAGGGCTATTTTGTGGCTGGGGTTAGATTGTATTTTGTATGCGGTTCGTGTTTAGTGTTCTTTCTGAGAATGGAGGTGAGCCATGGCTAGATTGCGAGCAAAATATTGAGCTTGTACTCTTTCAGAGTGGGTTTGTTAGCGTTATTTTCAAGTGACGAGTTCCATACTAGAGGGTTCTCAAAGGGTTGGCAAACTCCCATCATTGCCCAAAGTGTTAGGATGATCTACGAGGTTTCATAGTGTTTCTAGTTTGATTTTGCTTGTTCTTTTTGAGTTTTGTTGCTTTGTGTATCTTGTAACACCCTACAAATTTAATATTATGCTTAAGTCATAGCATGAAATTTAGTAGTTGCATTATGGTGTTAATATTCCATTTATTTCCACCTTGAAGAAACATACAGTCGGGCATAGGAAATATCTAGGTAGAAGACGCGGCGCTTCATATATAATAAATATATTTGCCATCGCAGAGCGTTAGAAGCAAATAAATAATAGAACAGAGAAAGAGAATTTAAGTAATACAACATCCAATATATATATATATATGTATATATCTTCAAGTTTATGTACAGTTGAAAAAAGATGGATTCATGTGTTGGGCCAATATACACCAAAAGACACATGGCCTGTGCCTATGGAGTGCAATCCTATCTGGTCCCCACGAGACATTCCAAACTAGTGCTCCTACCAAACTACTACCCTCGTGGCCCAGTATCTAATACTATCAAAAGATGGCCATACTGTAGATCGTGGTCTATTGGTAAAGGTCTACTTTGATAGATAGCCATTGGCCATACCAGGCCCGACTGGCATGTAGTCTGCATTAGGTCCAGAGGAAGAGGAGGGTGAATCAGTAGCCTCGGAGGGGTCGCTCTCAGACCACCTGTGGAGGTGAAGCTAGCGGAGGGGCTGCCTGGGCTACAGGTGCTGCCGGTGCTGCTGGTGGTGGAGGAGGTGCGGGGTGTGCCACATGCAAAGGGATGGCAAAATATGGAATAACAGGGTCAAACGCAGGATGAAATAGTGGAATAGCAAAGTCTCTATGACTAAAAAGGTAATGACAGAAATGGCAAAAGCCAACTATGTACAGTGAGTCAAACATAGGATCATAGTATAGCTATATGTCAGGGATCTCAAAGAAAAGTATGATCGTCACGTCCATCGCCAAAGTTTGAGAATGACGCGGAAGCATGAAACAAAGTGAGAATTTGAAGAAATTCTTAGTAAGATTCGAGTGTTGTGTTAAATTGACGTCGTATTCATTCTCAATTGCCTTAGTTTTCATTTGATTATAAAAAAATTAGTGTCAAAGTAAACTACCCTCATTTATTAAGTTTGAGAAATACCTGGTCCAAAGCAAGTTTCGATTTTACTTAAGTAAAAAAAACAAATAGAATAAACAATTATATGACAATATATAGTATAAAGAGCGGAATAAACAAACAGATAGTAGTAAATGAACATAATGTTCAACTTATAAACAACTACATAACTATGCAATGCAATCGTGCAGGTACTCATAAGTTCTGTTATTCTCGCTTGTTCTTAAACTTGGTATCATAAACTTTTTTCCGTTACTTGGTCTCTTGGGAGTTCTTGGCCATTCAACTCTTAGCTAATAGTTTGCTTCTTAGGATCGAGCTCGTTCCTATATAAGAATGTCGGGTTTACTTTCCCAGACCTTCCCACCTATCTATTCTCCTTAACTTTAATCTGGAACTGGCCCAAGTATTATGGAACTTTTATCATAACTCTTGTAAATCTCATGCAAGTATGCACACGTATCAAAGTGTATTTCATAACTTATGCATAGGCTTTGCCGAAATTTTGGCAACATGATGGATCGTGTCCACTTTTCCATGAATAGTGCCAATACTCAGACAATCAATTATTCAGAAAAATCACAACATTGCATTCGTATATCAATATCAATCTCATAGAAATAATATTTTCACTTGAATTTTAAGTTGTTGTCTAGGTACTTTCATTCTACCCGATTTTTGTAAAATAAGCCATAATTTCTATTTAATTCATTTGGACCTAAATTTTGGATATGTTGGAGTGTTGTGTGTCTATTTTCTAACCTCTTTAGTCTCATTTAATTTTGATAAGTGTAGCTCAAGTTATTAGGGTTCTATCTCGGCCTGCCCTATAGCTGGCCAGAATTGCACACTCAAAAGTAAAAATTCACTAAAAATCGAAACCTAGTTGAAATCATACAAAACTTATATCATATTAAAGCTAACAGGATAATTTTCATTTCCACTAAGTTTCATCTCATTTTCATAAGCAGAGCTCGAGTTATAAGCTCTTGAATTTGACAAATCTAAACTGCCCTATTCTAGTCTGGGTTGGACTTAGGGCAATTTCATTGAATTATTGGGAGTACTTGGGATCAAGTCTAACTCTAAAAATTTTATGGATGTTTCTCTATATGTAAGCTTTCTAACAAAGTTTGTTGTACTCAATTCCATGTTGTATAGGGCAAGTTTTGCCCTGAACAACCTCTCCTGATCAGAGTCAAACTAAAAAACCTAGGTCAAATTTCCAAAATTCATATCTCCCTCAATACTAATCCAATGGCCTTATATTATATATGGTTGGAAAGCCCTAAAGGTCTCATTTCATATAAAAATATGTTCATCAAGTTTTGATGATAGATTGTGATCCATACAAGATGAACTTACAAATGCTGTGAGTTTCTTACCGACACAGCATTCTGATTCTCTCTATTTTCCTATTCCCGTCATCCCAACTTCAATTCTAACTCAAGACTTATGTTTAATCAGCCATATACCATCAAATATATCCAATTGATCATCAAGTAAATGAATAAAAGTAAAATTCCAACCAGCCACAATCCATAGAAATCAAGAACAAGGGTGAATCCTACCTTGATTTGGTAGAGTAATTTGTAAGGAAGAGGAATTCTTGAACAATTAAGGTGATTGGAGCTCAAACACAAGGTGAAAGTGAGCAGCTAGTTTGCTTCTCCTTTCCTTTTCTTAGAGGTAACATTAAGGGAGGAAGGAGAAAAAAAAAAATCTGATATTAATAATGTGGATTGTTGAAGTCTTGAATTCTAATTGGTGGATTCTTCAAGTGGCTCACAAATGAGCCAACAAGGCCTCTCTTTGTGAGGCTGATGTGTATAATGTCCTCCTCTATACAGTATTATGCTTAAGTCATAGTACCGCACCCTAGAGTTGTTACTGTTACCTGAGCGAACCTTATCTGACAGCAACCTCATCCATCTTTGGAACTTTTTGAACTATCTAGAGATAACACGGAAATAGGAGTGAGAATTTTAAATTCTCAGTAGGGTCCCTTAAACTACCATATGTCGTGTCTTCGTTATTATCTCCAGTTGCTTCGGTTTATTATGAAAAATATGATCATGTTAACTAGACTGTTCAGTTTTATAGTTTGAAAATATATTGTCTGAAGCAGAGTTCATTTTATTCATGCACTTGAGTCACATTGGCAATATTTCATATTTGGAATAATAATCACAGCATAAGTAGATAGAATAGTCTCAGCATTAGTAAAACATGAGATATAATTATGCAAATACTCATACTTAAATTTATGGAAATGCACTGATGTTTTTCTTTAACTTTCTTTGCTTTCTTTGCTTGGCACACCTAGGTGTTACGTATCACCGTCCCTAGGGTGCTTGCATATGATTTGATCTTTAGTCTTTACTATCCTTGGGTAGTCTGATCTAGGAGTGAGCTCAATTTATGACCGTCGTCACACAGTACTGACCCGCAAGGGGACCCACGTGCCTCTAGATCGGAGGCACTCAGTTGGCCATCTGGCTCCAACATAGAGGGACCCAAAAGTTTTAGCTACTTTCACAGGGAGGGACCCAAGGTGCAACTGCCTCCGAGTGAAAGGACCCACATCTTAATCTTTTAACTGCCTTCACCTGGGGGGGAACCCAAATAACTGCCTCCAAGTGAAAGGATCTCATATATTCTTACTTCATTCATATGCAAATATGCATGTTCTTATAAGAAGAATTCATGATCATATCACCATAACATATCCATAATTGTATAGCTGTTCATATAATAAATTTCTTGTAAAGTGAACACTCGTAGTTTCATAGAATTCTGCAAAAAATTTGGCAGCATAATGGATCATGTCCGCTTCCCCATGAATAGTGTTAGACAACCAAGAATAATTAAACAGAGCATCATATCTTCAATAGTTGTCACACATAACAAAGTCTTATGAGCAAAGCTTAGGTAGTTAGGTGTAAGTTTTAATATCTTAAGTCTTAATCTATCTTGCAAGCTTTTAATTTCTATTGATGTTCCCGAGTTTGAGCTTAGGACCGAGTTTCGGGATTGAATTGGGTTCCGAGTTTAGCGATTATATAGGTTCCGACTTCCAGGGTTATGTAATGTTTTGGTTTCTTACTTCCGTGATTATGTAATGTTTTGGTTACCGACTTTCAGGATTTGGGTATAAGGTTTCATGTTCTAGTGTCAACTTCCAAGTTTATATTGAAGATCCTTGACTTCCAGGTCTAAATATTTTAGGTTTTATATTCTTGTCCTTGACTTTCGATTTGAAAGTGTTTTATGTATTTGTGATTCCGATTTCCGACATAAATTCATAATTGGTCTTCCAAGACTTTTATGAATGTGTTTCCTAAGTTTTGAGTTCCGACATTATCCATACCCGATCTAGTTTCCTATTCACTAAGTTCCGAGTTCAGCATTAAGTATACCCGATTTAACTCTCTGTTTGCTAAGTTCCGAGTTCAACATTAAGTATACCCAATCTAGCTCTCTGTTTGCTAAGTTTCGAGTTCCGATATTAACTAAACTTGATCTAGTATTCATACATGTCTCTACCCAAAATTGCACTCTTATAAGAGAAAATTCACCAAAAATAGGAATCTAGATGAAATCATACGAAATTTATATCACTATAAAGCTAACAAAGTAAGCTTTCAAATGAAATAAGTAGCATATTATTTGAATAAGTATAAGTTAAGATATAAGTCTTGAAACTTGACCTTACTGGACTACCTTATTCTAGCCCAGGTTGAACTTAAGATGAATTCGTTGATGTACTGGGTATAGTTGGCAATGAATCTGACTCTAACATTTTTGTGGGATATTCCCTCATATGTTAGCTTTCAAACAAGTTGGAATCACTCAATTTGGAGTTGTGTAGTGTGAGTTACACCCTTCTCAACTCACACTGCCCGGATAAAAGTCCTAATTTCTAGGTCAAACTTCAAAAATTCATAACTGTCTCTATATTGATCCAATGGCCTTATATTATATATGTATGGAAATCCCTGAATGTCTAGTTTCTCATAAAAATAGATTGATGAAATTTAAATGGCTGTAGGCAGAGCCATACACTCTACCGTACAAACCACCGAGGAAAAATCCTAACAGCTTCTTGAGTTTTCTCTTCTCTTCAAGTTATTTTCAACTCTAATCACAACACACATGCAAATTCAGTCATAAATCATCATCATCACTCCAAATCATATCAATATCATGAGGAAAACAAGATCCCCACATAGCCCCAAATCAAGAAAAATAAGAAGAAAAGTTGGATTCCTACCTTATTTAGTTGAATTCTTGTTGATTTGATGTCTCAAATGGAAGCAACTCTTGATGAGACTTGAAGAAGGGATGAAGATGGAGTGGAGATGAGTGTGTATGGAAGAGAAATGGAGAGTGGTCAGCTCCTTATGCTGGCCGAAATTACCAAGGGAGAAGGAAGGAATTATCTCAAGACTTTTGAAGCAAGTTGTTGCATGATTGGTGGATTTGAGTAAGTTATTCAACTTGGTTAAGTAGCCCATATGGAGGGCTGAGATGGCGCCACTTGCATGGGTAAGTTGCTAAATCTTGGCCATCCATTCTAGGGTTCTCACAGTATAATTTCTATTGATCCGGTTCGGACAGTTTAAATTACCAAAATCTTACCGATTACTCTAAAATCGGCAAACAGGTTTTAGAAAAATTCCTAAGTGGTTTCTTATGTTCCTAATCTAATTCCATCAAGCCTAATCCTTCTAAATCACACTTAATTGGCTTTAAGTTAATACTTAATCGAATTCCGATTAAACCCACTTATTTGCTGGAAATTGAAAATTTCAGTTATTAATGATAAAATTCTTTAGATGTTACAATGTGTGCCACTTTTAAGTGGCTATGTGGCTGAATTTTCATATACTTAACATAGGGTTTAGGTTGTGTAATTATATTGACTCGGTTCTGACAGTTTAAAATATCGAATATCTACCGATCTCTTTCAAATTGGTAACATGGTTTGGAAATTCTTTGTGAAGCTTTCTATATGTTTATTCTAATTTATTCAACTCTAATCTTTTTGATTAATATCTAACTAATTTCTAATTAGCCTTTAAATGGCTTCTGATTAAATATCGGATTAATTTTTAATTAATTTTACTGATTCGTTAAAGCCGAACAAATCGATTAAAACGACAAAATCTTTCGGACGTTACATATCTGCCCCTTACTATCGTGTTGCTGGTTTAGGGGCGTTGTGTAATTTTCTTTTGATACTTTGTGTTCGTCTACCTCTCTAGAGATGTCTTTATGTGTTTTTTGGGCGGCTTAGTGCTATATGTAACATTCACCACTAGTTCCAATTTCATCTTCGAATTTCACATAAAATGGGATAATTTCCTACTTTCGAGTTTGTCTTCGAATTTCAGCATAATTTCTCGACTTCCGACTTAACCTTCAAGACCCGATTTCCGATCTCATAAATTATTTCCAAGTTTCAAGCAAGATGTATGCGAGTTCCAACCTTAACCCAGTATTCCTCATTTCCGACTTCCGACTTCATGGTTCAAAATGCACATGGTTCCCGACTTCCGAGTTGATAGTTTAACAGAATGGTACAAGTACCGACCTCTGGGTTGAATGTTGCGAGTTCCAACCTTAGAGCTCAACTAGAATGGACACGAGTTCAGATCTTTGAGTTGATTTCCAGTTGTACACGAGTTCCGATCTCCGAGTTTATTCCCAAGAGCCTTCCATTTCTGTTGGTATTCCTGAGTTTTAATTAGGATTTTCGAGATTGTGTAAGTTCCAGATTTCCGGTGTTATGCTTAGAATCGATCTTCGAGATTGATCCTGGACCAAGTTTTAGAATTTCGTGTAATAAGAGTTTTAAAGCGTCCTAGTTCTCGATTTCCAAGTTTACGTAACATCCCCGACTTCCGGGTTTAAGTATTTTGGATTTCACATTCTTGTTCCTGACTTTCGATTTTAAGGTGATTGTGTGCTATATGATTTACAACCTCCGACCTTATGTTTCAAATAAGTTGTGCATGATTTCCGACATCCGACCTTGCTTCCAAGTTTCGAATAAATCAGACAAGATTTCCGATATCCAATTTCATCTCCGAGTGTCAAATACATTGCACGAGTTTCAACTTTAAGCAGAATCGAGACGAGTTCCGATTTCAGATAGAACGGAAGCGAGTTCCATTTTTGGGGCGCCATGGAGAGTAATTTGGCCACAACAGCAGGAGACATGGCTGAACTTCAATCACAAAATTTCAACCAATCAACACCCACAATTCCAACTACCCTCATTTACTAACATCAGATTTTCCCCCTTGGCTTCATTCATGTTACGCCTAAGAGAAAGAAAGGAAAGGACAACCAGCTGCTCCATCTCATCTTATACTGGAACTTCCATCATCTTGATTTGTGTAATCTACAACCCACATCTAGCAAGACTACACCTAGAGGAGGTAGGATTCCATTTCTGTTCCTGCACTCTTTGAACTGTGGCTGCATGAAATTTTATTCTTCTTTATGTGTTTGATGATATATTGGATGAATAAGATGGATTATGGTTAGATTAATATAAAATCTTGAGTTAGAATTAAAGTTAGAAGGAGAAAACTAAGAGAAGTGGAGGATTGGAATGTTGCCTAAGTAAGAAGCCCCACGACAGTCAGTATGGCAGAGTGTACGGCTCTGCCTACAACCGGTTAAATTCAATGAAACTATTTTTATATGAAAGTAGACATTTAGGACCTTTCCATACATATATAATATAAGACCATCGGATTAGTATTGAGAGAGATATGAATTTTTGAAGGTTAACCTAGGAATCAGGACCTTCATCCGGGTAGTGTGACTTGAGAAGGGTGTAACTCACCCTACACAACTCCAAACTGAGTGAAACTAACTTTGTTAGAAAGCTTACACATAGGGGAATATCCCATTATGAAATTTCAAGTTTGTTATGATCCCATTTGTTCCCAGTGATTCGAGGAATATGCCCTATGTCCAAACTAGGCCAAAATAGGGTAGTTCAAGAAGGTCGAATTTCAGGACTTATAACTCGAGCTATACTAAAGCAAATGAAATGAAACTTGTTGCAAATGAAAGGTTGTTCAGTTAGCTTTAATATGAAACCAATTTTGTATGATTTGACCTTGGTTTTGATTTTTAGTGAATTTTTACTTCCAAGAGTATAATTTGAACTAGTGACCGAATAGGCTGAGGCAAAATTTAAATATCTTAAACTACACATATCGAAATGAGATGGGACTAAAAGGGGTGAAGACTAGACACATAGAGCTATGACATATCCAAAATTCAGGTTTAAATGAGTTGAATAGAAGAAAAGCTGGATTATACAAAATTCGGGCAGAACTGAATAGAATTGACAAAAATGACCAAATTGATGGTTTCACAAGTATTAGTGAACATATAAAGCTTGAGTTGACGGTTGCAAGTTTTACATTAATAGATATGTTAGATTGATTATACTGCTATGATTGATTTGTCCGTGAGAACTGGCACTATTCATGGGGAAACGGATCGATTCAGATTATCTTTGCCAATTTACTGAAGTCTATGAAACTATGAATGTTTATATTACAAGAAATTTATGATATGAACAGCTACACAATTATGAGTATGCATGTGGAAATTCTATATGCAAGAATGATTTGAGTATGATATGAGGTATGTGAAAATAAATGATAAAGTATATGTATGAGTGCATTCAGCATGTCTATGCTTGAGTATGTATGAGAATGAAAGGATATGAACATACTAAATGTGGGTCCCTTCACTTGGAGGCAGTATTTTGAGATCCCTCCTTGTGAAGGCAGTTAAAGACTAAAGATTAAAGCATATGCAAGCACCCCACTCACATGAGGTATGGCATCGACCTAGCTAGTGTGAGTATAGGGGATAGGGCTTACATAAGACATGGCATGACCCAGCTAGTGTAAATACCAAAAAATTATGGTGGCATATAAATATTCACGATAAAGGATACGATGAAGGTCCCATATTCCTAAGGAATGTGACATGGCGATCATGCTCTGATGGGGTATGATATGGTGATCATACTCTAGAATGTGGCATGCAAAGATTTTATGACGAAAGATATGGTGATGAGTCTATATTCCTAAGGAACATGACATGGTGATCACGCTTTGATGGGGTATGACATGGCGATCATACTCTGGAGTATAGCATAATGATCCAACACCCTGAGGAATGCGATATGGCGATCACATTCTGATGGAGTATGACATGGCGATCATACTCTGGGACGTGGCAGGAAGAACATATTCCTCAGGAATGTGACATGGTGATCACATCCCGATGGGGTATGACATGGCGATCATACTCTGGAATATGGCATGTTAAACAAAAGATAAAGAAAGAAAAGTAAATTTTATGTATCTGCATAAATTCAAGTATAAGTAAAGGCATGTGCAGATGTTATATCTCCAGTATATTGATGCTATGTGCATTTTAATATGTTGCAGTTATTATTCATAGTATCATTCATGAATTGACTTTGTATGGGCTTTCCCAAATGCAAAGTGTATGAGAAAAATGAACTTTGCTTTGGATAATATATTTTCAAACTATAAAATATAATAGTTTACATAACATGTTCACCTTTTTCATAATAAATCGAAGCAAATTGGAGATGACAACGATGACAGTATGTATGATAGTTAAGGAATCCTATTGAGAATTTAAAATTCTCACTCCTATTTCCGTATTATCTCCAGATAGTTCAAGAAGTTCCGTAGACGGCTGAGGTTGTTGTCAGATAAGGTCCATTCAGGTAATAGTAATAACTCCAGGGTGTGGTACTATGACTTAAGCATAGTACTGTACTTGGGAGGGTGTTACACTATACCTAATTGTGCTCCTCTCATTTTTGAGAGTTTTGAGCGCTTATCAATCATAAAGAAAAAAAATGTAAAACTTGACACAGACACACTTTAAACACACATAGAAATAAGTTATTTCTAAGTAACTTAATTCTGGCAATACTACTTACATTATTTTCATTAAATTCAAAATTTCAAATCTATTCAAAATCATGAAGTGCCATCATTCTTTGAACACACTCATCCCAAATGGGAAAAGTAACCCCCATTAAGTCAGATTGTAGAATCGTCCTATTACTTCAACTTCCCCGTCCCCACCAGCACCCCATGTTACATTACTCGACCCCTATGCTCCTTCCTTCCCATTTGCAAGCTTTTTCATTCGCCTCTGGTGCACTTGACATTTCATTAAGGCATTGAATCTCTGACCTATTTGATGGTGGCAGACAAGACCTCTAGATTAAGAAAAGGCCCTGTTTAAGAGACTGACTTTCATTCTTAAAGCGCATCAGTACCCAGGATGAGTAGAGGGCGGTCCATGGTTTTACAAATGTTGATGCTATTGCTATAATTAAATGGGGTACGACAGCATATTCACAACCTGTATGTAACTGCTAAATGCAGATGCAGCAATGCAATTCACCATTTTTCTTACGATGAATTCTCTGGTAATCGATTAAAAGAAATATTTCAGATACTCTATTGAACGGTCAAATATGATTCAGATATTTCTGTATTGATTAGAGTTTACAAATTTGATCGAGTTAACTAAATTTTACAAAATTTTAATTAGAAGTGAGTAAACATTAATGCAAGTTTGAAAATATTTATTTAAGAATTGATTTTAATATGATAAATGTTATTTTGGATATTATTGATAAAAGTTACTTTTACATATATAATTTAAAAAAATTAATTTATTTCATATGTTAATTAAAAACAAATGTTAAAAATTTAATTATAAATAAATTCATAAAAATAATTTCTTTTTATAATTAAATTTATTCAAACATCATACAATGAAATTACATTAAAAATATTATTTTGATAATTTAAAATGAATTTAATTTAGGTGTACTGACAGTATAAAATTTTTTTATACTGTCATCTAATCAAAAACTTCCATTTGCATGACTATTCAAGTAGTGGGTGGTTATATTAAAGAGTTTTGTTGATATGGCAATATATGATTGGATAACTATGTAAAATTTTTTTATACTGACAGTGCATTCAATTAAATCCAACTATTAAAATTTATTTATTTGTATAATAATAATAATAATATTATTATTATTATTAAATTAGAAGAACATTTTTATCAATGCATATATAGTGCAACAAGGTTTTTATTTAACGCAAAAGTAACATAATGTTACTTTCACATTCAAGGGCCGACCTAATAAGTTTGACTTCAAATGTGATTTTGCTTCAAATCATCAAAATATGATTGATATAGCGTGGAAGACTAATAAAATTTGAAAACATTGAGATTGAAACCAAGCACACCCTAAGTATTACTTAGATAATGGTATCCATATTAGTATATAATAAATAAATTAATATTTTACTTAAATGTTTGAATATTATTGAGGGGCTTAATAGGTAGTTATTAATAAATTAAATTTCTTACCCATAATTACAAATAAAAATAAATGTAGTCTGCACATTCTTTTCTAAAGCTAGTATATTTAACCCGTGTTATGCATGAATGTAAACAGTGAGAAATTTATATAATATAATTTGATATAATAATATACTGTTGATATTGTATAAATATAATAAAATATAAAAATTTAATAAAATAAGGTTATATAAATTTATTTTAAATATTGCTTAATTAAAATTATGTAAAATAAAATGTTTAAAAAATAGTTGTGAAATTTTTTATATAAAGAATATATTTTAATCATAAAATATAAAATTTTATCTAACATATGTTCTTGCAAAATTTTAGTAAAAATTTAATAATAAAAAATTTTAAAATAATCATTTCTCGATCCTCATACTTTTAAATTTAATAATATTCTATATAAAATTTCAATCTCATAATAGTATTACATAATAATATATACATATTTATAGAAATATATAAAAATATATTACGTAATTATTGTTGAAAAAATAAGTAATTTTATTGAAATTAGTGTCAATATGTTCTAGAAAGTATATTTTTTTAAAGTATAATTCAATCATATAAATCTATTTTTAATTTTCAAATAAGGATCAAACAACTAAAAAAATTATTCCATTTCTTAATCTCACCCCTTTATCAAAAAGATTATTTTATTTCTTTCGCATTCAATTTCTTATAACCTTTTTACATAGCTTCCTAATAATGATAAATTAAAGCTATAATATAAAGAATATATATTAATTATAAAAAATATAATGTAAATAATATTTATTTATTATAAATACTAAAATTAATATCTACAATATTTATGTAGATATTCAACATTTTATGAGATGTATCAAATGAGAGAAGTTATTAATTATTCTTGTATATTTTTATCCAATAACTAAAAATATACAAAGTATTGGATATTGCAAACTATATATTGGTATTGGTCTCTCTTTCATATTTTTCTTCTTATTTTTAAAATTTTCTCTCTTCTATTTCTATTTATTCTTAAATTCCAAAAATTTCTCCAATAAGCTTTAATGCCTTTTCATTTTTTGGTGAAAATTCTTTAATAAACTTTAATACCTTTTATATACTTTTTTGAAATAAAAATTTTTGAATTTTCTAGAGAATTAAGAGCACTTGAAGCTTATACTTAGTAGTAGTTTCTAAGTAATGTTTATGAAATATTATAGTAAATAGATAAGTAGATTTTCAACGGGCACAAGATTCACACCATCAATGTTGCCATAGGTTCCGCACTCCAACGTCAGGGTCAACCAATACGCAATCATGGAGAGCCAAATTTGCAAGTGGAGGAAGAAGAAGGGTCCATTTATCATGAACCCTCAAGTCAATGGTCTAGCACTAGACCATATGATGTTACCCATAATATATATATATATAAACATATTTTTATTATCATCCATTAAATAATTATGTTTTCAATAGAAATTGGGTTTAGAGAAGGGGTTAGTCTTTGATAATATGGTGAACTACGGTTCAAATCCTAACTAAAAAAAATGTCCAGATTTTGTGTTTGACAATATCTCAAATATGACTACCTTCGATGGGATACACCTATGAGAAACCAAAAGAATTAATCTCCACAAATTTATCATTAACAGTGAGAAGAAAGGTCCATGTATTTCTCTTCACCATAGTTGTCTCAGCTTACAACTTCACTGTTGAGCTGGCCTTTAAGTGGCTTTACAGAACTTCTTCACCACGGATTTAATCCAAAAGTATCTTTGCTTTTCCTGTTTTTTTTTTTGGGAGAAAATCAGGGCTTTACAGAACTTCTTCACCATGGATTTATTCCAAAGTACCTTTTCTTTTCTGTTTTTTTTCTTTTTTGAGAAAACATTGATTTTTCCCCATCTTTGGTTTGGCTCCTTGTGTTTGGTTCCCAAGAAAAATTTAATCTCTAGAGACTTATTTTTCTTAGGATGTGCTGCTTAAGTGAGGTGAAGCAAATTTGTGAGAATACTTTTGTTAGGTTGAAACCCAACATAGAAAGGAGTGGTACTTGTTAATGGAAAGAACCAACAAAGAGCACATAAGAAAAAAAAAATAAAGCACAATAAAAGAAAAAAAATATTAACATGGTTTTGTTATTTCAACCTATCTCCACGATTCCTAAAAGGGGATTACTGCACTGATAAAAATCTTAAATTGTGAAGTTACAAATCTTCCTAATAAACTCACCACCTAATAGTCCAATAACACACTTTCTCTAGTGTATAGATCCTTTTTCTTGGTGGTGTGTGATAACCAAAAGCAAAACTTCTATTTATAAGGGAAGTCCATCCCTTTCTTCACCAAATCAACCAATGTGGGACTTGGCTCACACACACAACAAATCCTCCCTTGAGTCGAGTTTTGAAATATCTCAATCTTTTTTGAAAACTGAACTCATCTATCAGTCTTCTTCTTCATCTTTACTTTACTATCTTTAGGCATTCTCCTCATAGATTGACATTCCAAATAGCAAATATTCTCCTTGACTTTTCTACCTTGAAGAATCAAGTGGCTTTCTTTGTACACTTTGCATGTCTTTCCAATTCCCAATTACTTGTACCCATCATGTCATCTCTCCTATTGAAGCAATGTTGACATTGGTAATAGGCACATGCTTCACATTGTGAATATCTTGGACTTTACCATTGTGGAGCTTCAAGTGAACTCTTCCCCATGCCTTTAACTTTCATCTTCAATTTCTTTCTCGCATTGATTAGTCTCCATCTTTCTGCAAAGTAGTAAACATGGCTTGATCCTTGCACACATGCATGTTAGCAGTACAATCTAGCGCTCATCTAGAATGATTCTCAACAAAATCATTATCAACACTCTTTATATGATATAGATCTCCATCATTTGAGGATTTAGCTACAACAACTTTTCCTTTAAGCTGCTTTAGACTCTTCAAGTCTTCTCTTAATGTTGGACATTAAGATTGGATGTGCCTTTGCTCTTCACAGTAGTGGCACGTCACTTCATTGAAGTATCTTTCTATAGACTTTTCTTGTTGTCCACCTCTCCATTGAGAATTATTCCTTCCTCTTCGAGACCTCTCCATAACTAGTGTTCTTTAACGATCATTGGTATGACTACCTCTATGCATTCTCTGACCCTTTCTTAGGAAAATAATCACATGATCTAGCTTGATTGTAGTCTTTTCAATCAATAAGGATCTCACCAATGATTTATAAGATTGATATAACGAAGCTAACAAAGTGATCACTTGCTCTTCATCACTTAACTTTTCTTCTACATTTCGTAATTGACAAACTAGCCAATTAAGCTCATTCACTTCCTTCTTCCATTCTTAGATTGTACAAATCTATCTTCAAGCATAGGCGGTTGGTTAATGACTTTGACACATAATTCTCCTCCAAGATGTTGTCATATTCAACATTGTGTAGTTAATTGCAAGGGCAAGTGCCATTCTAATAGTACGTGTAGCTTTCCTCTGAATAGACTTCCACTTGCCATCCTTTATCTTGGTAGACATTTCTTCTTCCAAAGCCACATCTTGACCTTGTTGCACCAAAAGATCTTGTATTGTACTTTGTGACATAGTGAAATTGCCCTTTTCGTTGAAGACCAATACCTCAAATTTCTTCAGATTAGTCATGGTATAGTGAAGCACTCCTTCTTGCTTAGGATACCACAAAATCCACAAAAAGCAATGAAAAAAAATTACCTCCAAAAGATATTACTGATAGGGCACTCTTGATGACAAGGTAATGATGTTACTAATGGCATCTTCCTCTTTCCTTCTTTGGTGACAATTTTCTTCCTTCTCAAACCAAAGAATTAACGCCACTTGTTAGGCAGTGGAAAGAACCAACAAAGAGCACACAAGAGGAAGATAAATAAAGCATAACAAAAGAGCATAAAATTTAACGAGGTTTAGTTAGTTTAATGTATCTTCATGACCCTTAAAAAGAATAAAAATAACTCCACTAATAAAAATATTAAATTATAATTTTTACACAATTAAAGCTGCAAAACTTCCTTCTAACTCACCATCCAATATCCCAGTTACACCCTCTCTTTATTGTATAGACTTTCTTCATTGGTGGTGTATGATAACCAAAAGCTAACCCTCCATTTATAGGGGAAGTCCCTCCTCTCCTTCACCAAACCCACCAATGTAGGACTTGGGCTTACACACAACAATACTCAAATTAGAGGAGAGCACCTCGAAGTAGGGAGAATAGAGCTAAAAGACAATGAGTGTGGTGTAGAAGAGAAAATAAAATGGATGTAATCACCTTGTTTTAGGAGTTGGTGATTAAACTTAAAAGTCAATGGATAGTCAGTATACGACAAATCGCCAAGATCTTGTATAATATATTAATATTTGAGTATAATGTTGATTTGAATACATGAAACAAAAAAAAGCAAAAGGTGGAGAAAGAGAGGACAGTGATCTGAGTGAAGAAGAAGGACTTTGTCGATGAGGAAAGAATTGGTTAAGGAAGGATAAGACGGAGCAAGACACTAAACCCAGATGTTGCATTGATAGGATGTGGTTGTGGTGTGGTTGCCATCATCGGAGTCATTGCAACAATAAAAAGATGTAAATGGAAGGTGACAATGAAAGAAAATATTGGATTATTTTACAATATTTTCTTCTTTAATTTAGCAATTTATTAGTTCATAGGTGAAATATATTAACCATTGATGTATTTTCTATGCTACATAATGGTTAAGTATTCAAAGACCACCACTAGTCTTGTCTATACATGGACCAAGATGAAAACATTCAAAAGCAAGAGGAACACAATTGAGTTGTTATACAGTTAAAATCATTATAATATTAACCCAATTTTTTTCAAGAAATTGAACTCCCATCCAAATCATTGGAACAATAACCTTGTCTCATTAAGCAACCCAACCATGGGTTTTCAAAAAGGCATGGTGAAACTTAACATGGGATGCAGAACCTTTGAAACAACATCAACAACTCTCATCAGCAAAGGCTGAAAATCCATGCTGGGCACAATGTTAGATGAGATTTGTAACCTTCCCTTATCATACAATGAGGATAACGATCACTCGCACTTTCTTGATTGCAACATGATTGCTTTGGGAAATCCTTAATCTTCTCGACATTAGTGAGATCCACATTACAAAGAACCACACCAAAAGCTCCTCTACCCGGAGGCCCTCTAAGAACTATAGGGTTATTGTTATAATGGTTTTATCTAAGGCTAGCTTTGTAGATGGTAAAGTTGGGAATGACATGGTATGCAATGACCAAACTAAGTAAATTATGTTTGGGAGAAATTTAAAAAGAGGAAGTGAAATAGCAAAGGAACTTGCCACTCATTGTAACACCCCCATTTAGCAATGTGTATAATTAACTCTATTACATGCTAAAGTATTGATAAAATTTTAAAAATAAAGAGGGAATGTAGGATAATATAAGTACTAATAGCGTATGGTTAGAATTTTGACAGAAAATGAATTTTGATCCCACGATAAAGATCTTACTGGCGGTTTTTTGAGACGTAAGAAATTGATTTAGTAGGGATCTAAAAATACAAGAGTGTTTAGTAATGAGGAGATTGTTGGGGAAAGTTACCAAAATATGTAGCAGAATAAAACCTTTCCTGCTTGAGAGAAGCTGTGAGAAGCATAATATATGACAAACCAAAAAAATTAAAAATAGATAATATCTTCAAGAGTGCGAAAATAAATAGGCAACGTAACACCCTCCCAAGTATAGCACTATGATTAAGTCATAGTACCACACCCTAGGGTTGTTACTGTTACCTAAATGGACCTTATTTGACAGCAGCTTCAGCCATCCTCGAAAACTTCTGAAATTATCTGGCGACGACATGGAAATAGGAGTGAGAATTATAAATTTCCAGTAGGATTCTCCAATTATCATACATAATGTCTTCGTTGTCATCTCCAGTTTGCTTCGGTTTATTATGAAAAAGGTGAACATGTTATACAAACTATTTAATTTTACATTTCGAAAAATATATTATCCGAAGCAAAATTCATTTTTATTCATATACTTGTCATTTGGGAAGAGCCCATACAAATCAATTCATGAATGATATCATGGAGAATAATTACAACATATTAAACTACACATAACATTTGCACATAACTTTATCTGTACCTGAATTTATGCATATACATAAAATTTGCTTTTTTTTCTTCATCTTTCTTTTTCATCATAAAATCTTTACATGCCACATTCCAGAGTATGATCGCCATGTCATACCCTATCAGAGCATGATCGCCATGTCACGTTCCTTAGGAATATGGGATCTTCCTTTGGTACTTACACTAGCTGGGTCATGCCATGCCTCATGTAAGTTCTGTCCCCTAAACTCACACTAGCTGGGTCGATGCCATGCCTCATGTGAGTGGGGTGCTTGCATATACTTTAATATTTAGTCTTTAGTCTTTAATCTTTAGCTTTTACTTGGCACACCTAGGCGTTACGTATCGCCGTCCCTAGGGTGCTATTACTGCCCTTGGGTAGCCTGGCCTTGGAGGGAGCTTGTCAGCTCAGCTCGTGACTGTCGTCACACCGACTCATCCACAAGGGGACCCACGTGCCTCTAGTCTTGGAGGGATCTCATTCTGGCCACGTGCCTCTAATTGAAGGGATCTCTTCTGGTCACGTGCCTCAAAATTGAGGGATCTCATCTGACCACGTGTCTTCAATATAGAGGGATCTCATCTGACCATGTGCCTCCAAGGTAGAGGGTAGCTACCTTCACAAGGAGGGATTCAAAGTGCAACTGCCTCCAAGTGAAGGGATTCATATCTTTATCTTTAACTGCCTTCACCGGGAGGGATTCAATGTGCAACTGCTTCCAGGTGAAGGGATTCACATTTTATCTTTTAACTGCCTTCACAGGGAGGGATCTCAATTAACTGCCTCCGAGTGAAAAGATTCACATGTTATCATACTCATGTGTTTTTCGTTCTCATGCATAATCAAGCATGGACATGCTGACTACACTCATACCTATGCTTTGTCATTTACTTTCATATACCTCATATACTTATATCATTCTTGAACATAGAGTTTCTATATACATATTCATACTTTAATTCATCCTTACATATAAACATTCATAGTCTCATAGATCTCTGCCATAAATTTGGCAACATAACGGATCAGATCCGTTTTCCCATGAATAGTGCCAATTTTCACAGATAGTTTAGTCATAACAATATAATCAATCTAACATATATATATATATATATATATATATATATATATATATATATATATATATATATATATATATATATGTCAATATAAAACTGGCAATCCTCACTCAAACCTTATATGTTTCACTAACACTTGTGAAATCATCAATTGGGTTACTTCCGTTAATTCTATTCAATTCTGGCCGAATCTTGTATAATCCACCTTTATTTCTATTCAACTCATTTAAATCTGAATTTTGAATATGTCATAGCTCTATATGTCTACTTTCTAACGTCTTTGGTCCCATATCATTTTGATTTATATAACTCAAGATATTCAAATTTTGCCTCAGCCTATTCAGCCACTAGCTCGAATTACACTCATGGAAGTATAAATTCACTAAAAATTGAAACTAAGCTCAAATCATACGAAATTAGTGCCATATCAAAGCTAATAGGACAACCTTTCATTTGCCACAAGTTTCATTCCATTTTCTTTAGTATAGCTCGAGTTATAAGTCTTGAAAATTGACCTTCCTGAACTACCCTGTTTTGACCTGGATTGAACATAGGGTAACTTCCTCGAATCACTGGGATCAATTGGGATCATAAAAAACTCATAATTTCATATTGGGATGCTCCCCTATGTGTAAGCTTTCTAACAAAGTTAGTTTCACTCAATTTGGAGTTGTATAGGGTGAGATATACCCTCCTCAAGTCACCCTGCCCGGATAAAAACCCTGATTCCTAGGTCAACTTCAAAAATTCATATCTCTCTCAATACTAATCCAATGACCTTATATGATATATGTATAGAAAGCCTTGGATGTATACTTTCATCTAAAAATGGTTTCATCAGATTTAACTGGTTGTAGACAGCACCATACACTCCGCCGTACGGACTACCGTGGAATTTTTCACTAAGACAGCATCCTAATTCTTCTCTCCTTCTAATTTTCTCCTTCTAACCATGATTTCAACTCAAGATTTCCTACTAATCCTATCATAATCCATCATATACATCCAATATATGATCCAATACATGAAGAAGAGTAGAATTTAATACAACCATAGTACAAAGAATTCAAGAATAGAAGTAGAATCCTACCTCTTTGGAGTGTAATCTTGCTGAATTTGAGTTTTGGATTGATGGAACCTTGACCAAGCTTGGAGATTTGATGGAGTTGGTTGAGAGAGGAAGGGAAGAAGAAGGCTGGAGTAAGAGGAAGAGAAAGAGGCATAAATCAGCTGGGAATGAGGAGGGAAGTCTGACTTAAATACATGAGAGTTGTGGTGTTGATTGGTTGGAGTTTTGTGGTTGAAGTTCGGCCATGTCTCTCACTTTTGTGGCTAGATTGCTCTCCACGTATTCCCACAAGCTGCTCTCCTGTGTCTTGGAAATCAGCTCAAGGATTCGAACTCATGTCCATTGAGTCCAACTCTAAGGCGGGAACTCGTTACATCAAAATCGGACGTTGGCACTTGTACCATTGTTCTAAAACATCAACTTGGGTCAAGTCCGAAGTCGAAATGAGGATGCCTAAGGTCGAAACTCGGTAATTTGAAATCACATTACCAAACCCAAGTACTTAAACACGGAAGTCGGGATCTTATATGGATTAGATCGGAAATCGGGTATATTTGTCTTTGAGACATGAAGTTGGATACCGGGTGAATCATGTTCATGTCCGAACCTAGAGGTTAAGTTGGAAGTCGGTAAATTATGCTAACATTCGTAAATGAACTCGGAAGTCGGAAGTAGTACATTTTATGTGAAATTCAAAGATGAAGTCGGAAGTCATGGCAACTTGGAGGTGAAGTCGGAAGTCAGGAACAATCAAAATTAGGCGAAATAGTAAGTCGGACAGGACATGAAGTCGGAAATTGTGCAAGACGAACTCGGAACTCAGAAATAATCCCTTCTATCTGAAATTCGAAGATGGAGTCGGGAATGGGATTTGATCAAACTTAAAGGTGAAGTCGGAACTTGGAAATCGGGGATGTTACAGGCAAAAGCAAGAAGAGCACACAAAAATTTTTAACATGGAAAACAACCAATGTGAGGGATAAAAAACTATGGAACCTAGTTTAGAAAAATTCCACTATGAAAAATATCAATGAGCACAGCTATAGAGTTTCACCAAAAGGATCTCAAAAATAAATGCCTTAATCGCTATCAAAATAGTCGAAATCACCAAAGCAACAATAAAAGACCCACAATGGGTAAAATTGTCATCCCAAAATGGAGAGAAAACAGACTTTTGAATATACTAGATAAATACCCATGGTGGCAAGAACAACTAGTTGAAATTTCACCCAAAATGGATCACAAATGAGTACTCAACAAATAACATAGGTAAGCAAAAACTCTCTCCAAAAAACCAAACCAACTATGGCACTAGAAGAAAAATAAGAGAAAGAGTAGCAACCATCCGTAACCTTATCTTTCTTTTTCTTTTATATTGTGGTACACCACCACCCATAGTCATATCATGTGACTACCAAAAAAAAAAAAAAACACAGCCATCCTTTCTTCTTATTTTTCTTTTTTGAATGACAAAAGGCATGGGCCCACTTGAAGGAGGCCCATACAACAAACTCCCCTTCTGACTTAAGTAAGAACAAAAGCCAAATTGATAATAAAATGACAAGCTTCAAACTTCCCTCTTGGTAGAGTCTTCATCATCATATCTGAACCATTATTATTAGTGCGAATTTTTTCATGCTCTATCACCTTAGATTCCAGAACATCATGTATACAATGATACTGCACATCAATATGCTTAGATCTACCATGGAAACTAGGATTCTTGCCATGGATAGCACTCTAACTATCACAAAATAAAATATACCTCTGTTGGGTAAAGCCAAGTTCTTGCACAAATTTCTTCATCCAAAGCAACTCTTTACAAGCCTCAGTAATAACAATGAACTCAATCCCAATGGTAGACAATGCAATACATTTTTGCAACATAGACTACCAAGCCATAGCTCCCCCTGCAAAGGTGATCAAATAACGAGAGGTAGATTTCCTAGAATAAACATCCCCTGCCATGTCAGAATCAGTCTAGCTACAAAGAATTGGTTTCCCAATTCCAAGATAAAGTTTCAAATTAGAAGTACCATAGAGATATCTAAGAATCCACTTCACAGCTTTCCAATGCTTAATACCAGGATTGGAAAGAAAACAACTTACAACATCAACTGCATGAGCTATATTAGGGCTTGTACAAACTGTTGCATACATCAAACTCCCTACTACAAATACATAAAGAACATGCTACATGTCTTCTTTTTCTTTATCACTAGAAGGAGCTTGACTAGTGCTAAGCCAAAAGTGAAAAGCCAGAGGAGTACTTACCACTTTAGCTTTATCCATATGAAAATGCTGAAGTACCTTCTCAATGTACCTCTTTTGAGATAACTACAGTTTCTTGGACTCTATCACGAGTAATGCGCATGGCAAGACTGTCTTGCTGGTCCTATGTCTTTCATTGCAGAAGGCATGCTAAGCTCCTCTTTTAAACTGTCAATTCTAAACAAATTATGACCAATAATCAACATATCATTAACACAGAGTAGTAAAATAATAAAATCATCATTAGAGAATTTTTGCACAAAAATGCAATGATCAGAAGTTGCCTTCTTGAATCCTTGCTAGATCATAATAGAGTCAAACTTCTTGTACCACTGCCTCAGGGCTTGTTTCAACCCATAAAGATTTTTCTTCAACTTGCTGACATATTTTCCTTGTACCACAAAACCCTCAGGTTGCTCCATGTAAATTTCTTCCTCCAAATCACAATGAAGAAAGGCAATTTTTGCATCCATCCATTTAACCTCTAAATCAAGACTTGCTGCCAAAAGAATAACTCAAATAGAAGACATTTTAACAACAGGCAAGAAAATCTCATTAAAATCAACACCCTTTCTTTGACGATAGCCTTTGACAACTAATTTTGATTTGTACTGTGGAACTAAACCATTCTCTTCAGTCTTTGATATATAAATCTACTAATTTTGCAATGCTTTCCTTTCCTTAGGCAACTTGACCACCTTAAATGTATGGTTGTCAAGCAATGATTTCATTTCATCATCCACTGATGCAACCCATTCTTTCTTGTGCTCGTTCTCCATAGCCTCTTTGTAGCACTGAGGTTCTCCCCCATCAATGAGAAGTACATATTCACTGGATGAGTAACGAATAGAGGGCAAACATTGTCTAGAAGACCTCCTAAGAGGAACAATAAGTTCATCAATGTCATCAAACTTCATCATCAAAATCCTCAACTAGATTATTTAGAACATGATTTTGGGCATCAACATGATTACCAAAGTCTACTTATATCAAGCATATCTATCTTAGGAACTAGATCAAGATCATCCAAACCATTAGGTCATGGGGACTCTAATTTCTCAACCTTATCAATAGCTTCGATGATCTAATCCTCCATAAAAATAACATCTTGGCTTCCGGCAAGCTTTTTTTCAACAGGATCATAGAATCTATAGCCAAATTCATCATGGCCATAACCAATGAAGATACACTATCTCGTCTTGACATCTAGCTTGGACCTTTCATATCTTTCGGCACATGCACAAATGCTTTGCAACCAAAAACATGCAGACAGTCATAGGAGACATGAACATCAGCCTGCAAAGCAACAACAAGAGATAAATTAATAACGTGTGCAACAATATATAAAGGCTCATCCCAAAAAGATCCAGGCAACTTTGCTTCAGAAAGCAAACATCTGACTCTCTCCATCAATGTCCTATTCATCCTCTCTGCTAAGCCATCGAGCTAAGGAGTCTTGGGGGTGTCTTTTGGTGTCGGATACCCTACTATCTGTAGTATTCATCAAAAGGTCCACAAAACTCACCACCATTATTAGTGCAAATACATTTCAATTTCTTCCTTGTTTCTTTCTTACCAAAAGCTTGAAACTAGTTAAAAACACCAAACACCTAGGCTTTGGTCTTCAAAACATAGACCCAAAGTTTCCTTGAATGATCATTAATAAAAGTAACAAAGTAAAGACCACCACTAAAAGTTAGACTCCTCATCGGACCAAAGAGAATGTAACACCCTAGCCTGAGTTGCGGTTGCCTGTCGATATCGGAGCCTAAGAAATTCTGAGTCTGAACCTTATGCCTCCTTGGAGGGCTATAGGATTGAGTAATTTTCTTAAGATCAAAAGTCCCGGTAATGGTTCTTTAGGCATTAATGAGTTGAAGAGGGATTTTTAACGAATTTTAGGGAATGGATAACCCCTTCGTTTTCAACCCTCAAGTTTATAAAAACGCAAGTTTTTGGAGAATTGTACTAAAACCCAAAAGTTGGATTCTAATTCCTAAGGATTTTGAATTTTTAGATATTTTTATTGAATCCAAATGGGGGGTATTCCCTTATTTACATTTATATTTTAAAGTTAATAGAGAGTAAAGTTAATGGGGGGTATTTAAATAAGTCTGTGCAATATCCTGGACGAGGGAAAGGACTGCAAAAGAAGGGAACCAAGTTTTTGGAGCTGGTAATCGATTATAGAGGACTTGTAATCGATTACAATTCTCTCTGTATGCCACGGGTTAAAATTTTCGTGTGGTAATCGATTACCAAGGATGGTAATCGATTAACAGTTCTGGGTTTGTGGTAATCGATTACCAGCTCTTTGGCTATGGTAATCGAGTACCAGCCCTTGGTAATCGATTACCACAAGCCAATATATAGGCCCGAATGCATCCCACACCCTCATTTTCGAATTTTCTCTCTCTCTCTCTCTAACCTAAACTCTCTCCCTTCTTTCTAAAATCCTCTCCTTCCACTACTTCTCACATTTAATACATCCATTCCACCATTTTCAACTAAATCAACAACAACAACACAATCTTCACTCCCTTTAAACACAAATCATCCATTTAATCCATTTCTCCTTCTCTCCTACTTGCTTGGGCAGATTTGATGTTGGAGGAAATATCTCTATCCATTTCCTCTTCACTCCAATTCTAATGGTAATTCTTATGCCTCATTTCTTCTTCTTAAAAATTAATTTCAACTCCTTGATTGTTAGTAGTATTCTTGAAACCCTAGGGTAGAGAGATTAGGGATTTATTATATGGAGGTTATTAGTAACTCATAAATAATTAGTTTACCGTATTGTGGTGTTAGATTATTCCAAGGAATCTCCCTCCAGCTTTGTGGCTCCAGAGAATTAAGATTTCCCTGTGATCGGTAATTTGTGAGTAGATAGAATACTTTTGAATTAATTCTGTTTTAAATTTATAATTGTTTATTTACTTTAAGAATGCTACTCATGAGTCAATGATGAATGGAATTCGAATGTGATATAAGATTTATGATTTGTGAATATGAAAGAATAGGAAAGTCTGTAACAGGATCTATTTGCCAACGATAGTAGACGTTAGCCTTGGTGCACCTTGGATTATGATATTACATGGCCACCTAAGGGGGTGATGCGTGACGAATATTTCATGGCCATACATATAGTGTGGTGCGTGCCTGTACTTCACGGCCTCTCAAAAAGGGGGGTGCGTGCCTGATTTTGTGATTCACATGAAGGAACGACCACCTAAGTGTGAATCTTGCCTGTTTATCCTGTTAGATATTTCCGCTGTTTTCCTTATTTGAATGAAATCGTTTTATACCTATATATATACATTGACTCATGAGGTTTAAAAGTATCTTGTCTCTTACTGAGTTTCTCAAAACTCACCCTGTGGTTATTATATTCTTTTTAGATACAGGTTCAGACTTGGGAAATGACCTTTCTGCTTAGTATCATTAGATTCCTATCTGGGTGAGCCATATTTAGTAACAGGCCCTGAATTATAATTCTGTTTTAGTTGTAATCTTCGTATGTAGCTCTATAGTACTATAGGTAGGACACTTTGGAATAAAGTTGTTTTAACACCCTAATAGGTCCATTCTATGCTTAAGTCATATTGTGGAATCATTAGTTGTTACTTCTGCTCGCGGAACTAACATTACCTTTTAGAAATTACTTTTTAACAAAAATATGGGTAAATTTTTTTTTTGAATAAAACAAGTAAACCGTTTTTGAAATCGAGAGCCATGAGCGCATCGTGGACATATAATACAAACGTCGCTATCTCATACATACATAGCATTTAACATAACTAAAAGCATTGAGAATAATCATAATCTTAGATAAAGATAATATTCATTCCATAGCCATCACATAGTTAGTATAATAGTGGTACTAGCATCAGTCATACACAATGATAACAATGGGTCCGATACCTACTATCGGCCCTACAAAATAACCTAATGAAATACATGATAAAAGGAAATACATAAATAATCCCATACACCCATACATGCCACAAGAAAAATGATAACCCTAGCTACAACCAAAAGGGGCTACCTCATGCTCGGCTTCGCATGTAAATCAATACCTCACTCATCTGGTAGAAGGTAGCCATTCCCGAATCCACCGGGAGGAGTATCACCACGTCCTCCTCCTCGAGCACGGCCACGCCCACGAGGCACAGCATGGGTACGAATGAACCCGCGATCACAAACCGGGGGTGGTGTGTGACGAGGGGCCACCGAAAAAGAAGATGAGTTGGACGACAGACGGATCACAGATGGGTAGGAAGGCTCAGACGGGTCCGTCTCCACATGATAGCTCGGATAAGAAGGTTCCGAAGGATCGGAATCCAACGAAACTGTCAGTGTCCGGTGGGTGTTTGAATCAGAATCTCCATTAGTGGGGTACCTAGGAGGATGGAAGGGCGGGCGAACATCATCCATAGTGATGTCCTCGAACGGCTCATGAGGGCGGAAAAACGGACTCATCACAGGTGCACGGAACTGGCAGCTATGGAGCATGTAGACCCGCATCGCTGCCTGAGCGGTCAGCACAGATGCATTCAGCACCAGGTCGAAGTGCCAATGCATCACCGGAAACTCAATGAAAATCACCACCGTGCCCGACGCCGGCATCCTCTGAAGATGACACGGAAATGTAGGAGTGAGAAATACTAAATTTCTCAGTAGGATCGCGACTAGACAAACACAGTGTCATCGTCATCGTCCCAGCCACTTCAGGTTTAATTATAAAAGTAGTGGATAGATATACGTTCAATTTTAATGATTTTGAAAACTTAAACTCCGAAGCGGGTTGCTTTTAAACTTAACATCATAACTGCATCATCATAATCTAACATACATACTGAAAGATAGAGTAAACATTCATAATGCAAATGGGCAACATAAGTACATGCAAGGACATGCATCATCATAGACTTAACCATGGTTATACTTTGACTTTACTTTCATTTTTAGCACATGTTTAACATTCTTTACTTTCCTTTGAAATAGAATGCTGTTGGACATGAGCTCATTTCGTGACTGTCGTCACGTAATACTAACCAAATCAGACTAAGCTGATATTGGTTACCTCTAAGTTGGAGGGTCCTCCATGTCACCCTTGCCTCCCTCATAGAGGTTCCTTGAGTCTTTGTGGATCGCCGTCTCTCACTTCCCTTATCGAAGTGATTGAAGGGTCATGTCTCATTAATTCTTTTCTTATCATTATACTTTACATGTATAATACTTCTTTGACTAGACACATGCAATGATATGACTAAGTCCATAATTTTGTGAAATCAACTGACATAATGGCTAGACCGGAGCTTCCCCAAAATGCCAATCATAAACTTTCAACCAATAGTTCATCATATCTATATCATATCATCACAGTCATCATTCAATCACGTGACAAAGCTCAATCAAACTCACCATTCATCATGCCGAATGACATCATCCATTCATACCCTAAAGGGGTTTATAGTAGTGTTTTTCTTTGCGAAGAGTATTATGAATCATTATATGATTTCTCGTGGTTACCCATGAGAAAATCACATAGTTAGGGTATGTGTTTGTGGCCTTTTAGTTACTTAGTCCTTGTATGAAAGTATCCTTTACTTGAGTACATGTCTTATGGAACACTCATTCGAATTAATTAAGTTAAGTGATTGTTTCCTTTCCTTGGTATAGTGCACTTAGTGATTCCTAGGTTCATGGTATGCTCAGAGGCCTTAACCATACTTCTGTTCCCAAGGAGTTCGAGATCCCTCTAATCCTTGGGTCATGACAACGCATAACCACATCATGAACCCAACAACACCAATGTTCACTAATCACCAAGGGTGATTTTTAACTTATTCAAGTTACAAAGTTTTAAACTTTACTAATAACATACCAAGGTTTTACCTAAAACATTACTAAAGTTATCATTCTTTATAAAGTAGTCATAAAGTTTTATTCTTTATGAGAGTAAGTGTCTTTGACATTAAGCTCCTATCTTAAGATTAGATCTGAAATAATGATACAAGTTACTAGCTTTTTGAATAAAAAGTCTTGTTTTTTATAAAAGTTAACACCTTTTTTGCATTGTTTTGGTTCAAGGTCTAAACTTTATGAATTAAATGTTACAAAACAACACTTGTATGACTTAAAGGTTTCATTCTTGATTAAAGTTTGAAACTTTATGAAAAGTCTTTTCTTTAAGGTTTGATTTTTAAGACATAAAGTAACAAGATATCATTTTATAACTCAAAAAGGCTTGTTATTCAAAAAAGCTTAGACTTTTACATGTATCTTTGTCTTCAAAATAACACTTATGATGGCACTAAAACTTCTGCCACTTTTTGTGCATCAAGAAGCAAACTTTTTAAAGTTTAAAGCTTTTAGAATGTTCATAGTCTTATCAAATCATAAAAACATAAAAAGGTGAAGCTTTTCTAATCATTAACTCATCATAAAAAGAAGGGAACAACTATAAGTAAGATACCAACAAGAACATATTTTTCTAAAAAAGGAAACTTAAGATCACATAAAGAACAATAAGAACATATTTTTCCAAAAGGGGAAATTAAGAACACATGAAGAACAACAAGAACATATTTTTCCAAAGGAGGAAACTTTGGCTCTTGAAGAGCATGAAGGATCTTCTCAAGCTTTCACTTAGAAATCTTGGTCATGAAAGAACCAAGCTCCAAGCTTTCTTGAGTAAACAAAATGAAAAGATGAAGATCACTACCTTTCTTGAAGATGGCGCAAAAACAAGAGAAGAGGAAGAAGAAGATGATGGCTCCTCTTGATGATGATGGTGGCGGTTTTGGAAGAAGGAAGGAGAAGCTCTTGAGATCTTGTGAAAATGGAGGTTGTAGTGTTTAGATCTTTTCTCCAAAGACCCAAAGATGAGGTCTTTGAAGGGCTAAGTGAGTGGTTTAGGGTGGTGGTGGTGGAGAAAGGAAGAAAAAGATGAAGAGAGTTTTAGAGAGAAGTTGGAGAATTTGGCTTGAAGAGAGAGAATAGGATGAGTGAAAATGAAAATGTGAGTGTATGTGTGTGCTAGAAGGTGGCGTCCATCATTAAAGGAGGAGGGTGAGATATTTTGCTTAATATTGTGTCATATTGTGTTAATTAGTGATTATGGGGACAAATGGGATGATGGAGAGACAAAGCATGGTCAAACTCTTACATAAAGTAGTCTTGTCTAATGCTTTATACTTTAATGACAGCACTCTCTACTTTATTATCTAGTTGACTAAATTTGAATTTAATCATGTGATTAAGTGCTCATACAACTTAATTAAGGTGATTAAGCAAGGATTAGTGATTAATACACAAGAACACGATTAACAAAATTTAATCTTACGATTAAGCTTAATTAACCTTAATTAAACTCGAGTAAGCTAATTAAGGGTGATTGGTGCTTAATTAAGCTATAAGGCTCTAACTTGCTTAATTAGAGATTATTTAATCTCGATTAAGCATTCTCTTGACTCTTCTCATCCGAGTCAACCCCTTAATTAAGCCTTAATCTGATAATTTCTCATTAAGTGCCTAATTACTCAGGGTTACTGAGGTAATTTAGCACGACATGAAATTGAGGATGTTATATTTCTCCTCACCTTAAAAAGAATTTTGCCCTCAAAATTCGTTACCTGTAAACAAATTCGGATACTCATTCTTTATTTCGGCCTCCAGCTCCCACGTATATTCTTCCATATTCCCTCTACCCCAAGCCACCTTGACCAAGGGTACCGTCTTACTCCTCAGCTGTTTTGCCCCATGATCCACGATCCGAGATTGTGGTAGATTGAAAGTTAGGTCCTCCCTTAACTGTACACTTTCAAGCTCAAGTAAATGACTAGGATCGGAGTGGTATTTTCTCAATTGAGACACATGGAAGACATCGTGAAGGTTTGACAAATTTGGAGGTAAGGCTATTTGGTAAGCAACTGCCCCGGCACATTTTAAAATTTGAAAAGGGCCAAGTAAACGAGGGCTTAACTTTTTGACCTTCATGGCTCTACCTATACCGGTCGTAGGAGTGATTTTTAGGAACACATGTTCTCCTTCTTGGAACTTTAGAGGCTTTCTCCTCTTATCCGCATAACTCTTTTGACGGCTATGGGCTGTAAGGATTCTGTCCCTAATCCTTCTAACTTGCTCTGTGGTCTGCCTCACCAGATCAGGTCCTAATAGGCTTTGCTCACCCGGTTTAAACCAACACAGGGGAGATTGGCACTTCCTTCCATACAAAGCTTCATAGGGTGCCATACCAATACTTGCATGATGGCTATTATTATAGGCAAACTCAATCAAAGGTAAGTATTTGTCCTAACCTTGATTGTCCAACACACAAGCTCTCAGCATATCCTCCAAAGTTTGAATAGTCCTCTCTGATTGTCCATCTGTCTAGGGGTGATAAGCTGTACTTAGGCAAAGCTTTGTCCCAAATGCCTTTTGCAAGGCTCCCCAGAATCTAGAGGTAAACCTCGGGTCCCTATCTGAGATTATGGTTGAAGGTACACCATGCAGTCTTACTATCTCTTGAACATACAGCTGAGCTAACCTTTCCAAAGGATAAGTAGCTCGAATGGGTAAAACGTGAGCAAACTTGGTTAATCTGTCAACAATTATCCATATCGCATCGAAGCCAGCTTGTGTTTTGGGTAAACCCATCACGAAGTCCATAGAGATACTTTCCCATTTCCATTCTGGGATCTCCAATGATTGCAACATACCAGAGGGCTTTTGGTGCTCAATCTTTACTTTCTGGCAGACTAAACACTTGCCTACCAACTCCGCAACATCCCTCTTCAATCCTGGCCACCAGAACATCTTCTTAACATCTTGATACATCTTTGTCACACCAGGGTGTATGGTGAAATGGCTCTTATGAGCCTCCTCCAAAATCCTTCTTCGGAGGTCACCACTAGGGGGTACACATACTCTTCCTTCAAATTTCCATAGTCCATCTGTACCTTGGGCAAAACCCTTCAACTTTCCTTCTTTCACCAAAGCTAGGGTTTTTAAGAACTCCTCTTCCTTGCCTTGGGCTTGAGCAATTTGACTCTTGAAATCACTCGTCACCCTAAGCTGATTCAATCTTATACTATGGGGGGTCAACACAACTCCAAGGTTAAGGTCTCTAAAGCTCCTTACTAGCTCATCCTCCTTGACCATCATCCATGACATGTGCAAGGATTTTCGACTTAATGCATCGGCCACCACATTGGCCTTCCCAGGATGATAGTTCAACCCAAAATCATAATCCTTCAGAAACTCCATCCACCTCCTTTACCTCATATTCAACTCCTTTTGATTAAAGAGATACTTCAAGCTCTTATGATCAGAGAACACCTCGAACCTCACACCATATAGATAATGCCTCCATATCTTTAGGGCAAACACTACAGCTGCTAATTCCAAATCATGGGTTGGGTAGTTTACTTCGTGAGGCTTTAACTGCCTAGAGACATAAGCCACTATATTCCTATTCTGTATCAAGACACAACCTAAACCTCTCCCAGAGGCATCACAGTAAACCTCAAACGGTCCACTAGGGTCTGGCAAAACTAATACTGGGGTTAAGGTTAACTTACCTTTTAACTCTTGAAAGCTCTTCTCACAGTCCATTGTCTATACAAATGGGGCATCCTTCCTTGTCAACTTTGTTAAGGGTAAAGATATATGGGAAAATCCTTTTATAAACCTGCGGTAGTAACCGGCTAAACCCAAGAAACTCCGTATCTCAGTCACTAAGGTTGGCTTCTCCTAATTCATCATAGCCTCAACCTTACTTGGGTCTACAGCAATACCCCTTTGTGACACCACACGCCCTAAGAACTTTACTTCCTCCATCCAGAATTTACACTTAGATAACTTAGCATAAAGCTTCTTTTTCCTCAGGATCCTTAACACAACCCTCAAATGTTCTTCATGTTCCTCCTTCGTTCTCGAATAGATGAGAATGTCATCTATGAAAACAACTACAAACTTGTCCAAATAGGGTCTAAAGATCCTGCTCATATAATCCATGAAAACAGCAAGAGCAGTAGTCAATCCAAACGACATCACCGTAAACTCATAATGCCCATACCTTGTCCTCAAAGCCGTCTTGGGTATATCCTCCTCCTTCACCCTTATCTAATGATACCTAGACCTTAGATCAATCTTAGAGAACACAGCTGCACCTTGCAGTTGGTCCATGAGGTCATCTATCCTAGGCAAGGGATACTTGTTTTTAACATTCACTTTGTTTAATTGCCTATAATCCACACATAGCCTCATACTACCATCCTTCTTTTTCACAAATAATACCGGGGCTCCCCAAGGTGAGGCACTAGGTCTTACAAACTTCTTTTCCAACAATTCTTCCAATTGTCCTTTCAACTCTGACAACTCCACTGGGGACATCCTATAGGGTGCTATAGAGATTGGCCCAAGACTCTAAGACCAACTCTATAGAAAACTCGATTTTCCTCTCCGGGGGAAACTCGAGTATGTCATCAGGAAACACATTGGGGTATTCCCTGAGTATGGGGATCTCATCCAATACCTGCTCGAGTTCCACTTCACTTGCCATAAGAAGAACATATCCCTGATCATCCAACTCACTACTTCTTACCTTAATAGAGTTCAAAAATAAACTAACAGGCTCTACAGGCTTAACAGGTATAGGGGGAAGAACAATGGATTTTTCAGAGCAATTTATCATAGCATGGTTAGCCGAAAGCCACTCCATGCCTAGAATCAAATCCAAACCAGATAAAGGCAAGCAAATCAAATTTGATACGACAGACCTACCATCAATTTGGAATCAACAACTCAAGCAACAATGACAAGTCTTAACTGGTTTCCCAGCGGGAGTAGAAACAATTAACATATAAGGCAATTTGGACACAGACAATCTTAATCTATCTACACAATCATGAGAAATAAAGGAGTGTGTAGCTCCAGAATCATACAGCACAATTAAGGTCCTACCATTAACCTCGCACTTACCTTGGATCAGATCGCCGGACTGAGTGGCCTCCTCAACATTAAGGGCAAAGACCCTTCCTTGGTGTTGGGGCTTGTTGGCAGGGGACAACGACAAAGGCGATCTCTAGCCATATGTCCAAGCTTTTCGCATCGGAAACAAGCATTCTGGCCAGCTAAACAAGGGCGTCCTCCATGATGTTTGCCACACTTAGGGCAAGCTTGACCATTCGCCGGCTTGGGTGGATTCCTAATAGGCTTCTGGGGTTGCTTTCCTTTGAAACCTCCACCTTGAAATGGTTTCCTCGGGGGTTGGGGCTTGAACTTCTGCCCTTGCGGTGCCATCTTCTTCTTGTAGGCTTCGGACCTAGCCACAGACAGCTTGCAATTGCAATCCTCCACCAAACGGCACTTGTTGACGAGTGCAGCATAGTTACGGATCTCCATTGGTCCTACAGATGCCAATATCTCCTCACGCAATCCCCCTTCAAACTTCACACATTTCCAGCGCTCATCGGGTTCCCTTGATAGATTGTCTAGAACTTGCACAGCTCCTTAAACTTGGCCGTGTACTCAGCAATATTCATGGTCCCTTGACGCAGACTCATGAACTCTAGCTCCTTCGCATTCCTCACAGATGCAGGAAAATACTTCTCATAGAAGTGCGTCTTGAAAACTTCCTAGGTGATGTGGGTTTGGGTTCCTCCCAATAGCCTCTTTTTGCCTACCCACCAGAACTCGGCATCAGCTTCCAACATATAAGTAGCAAAGGCTACCTTTTGCTCCTCAGTGCAGGCCAACATCGTAAAAATCTTCTTAATGACCTTGATCCACTCATCAGCTCGATTGGGGTTGTACGTTCCTTTGAAACTTGGCGGGTTTGCCTTCCGGAACTCAGCAAACTTTAGGTATTCAAGATCTACCTCAGCTCCTCCATTGTGCCCTTCGAGATTCTCCTCATCCCTTTGCTCCATTCGCTCCATCATGCGATGGGCAGCAGCAGCTTGCTCCCTCATGGCAGCAGCCATTTCACAGATCGTCCCCATGACTTCCTCAGGGCCTTCCGGCTTGTTACGGGGCCTACCACGTCTTCCTGAAGCCATTAGTTCCTGGAACACCAAAATAGAAGACATTGAGTTGATCAGACTCAACATTTATGTTGAGTGAACCAGCAACTAACCATATTTAGAACAGACGATCATGCACATCTAACTCCTACGTCTCATCATACAGACGAGACTCAAAGCATGACTTAACTAACACGTATGCTTAGAAGCATAGTCAGTCCATCCCCAGGATCTTCAAGGACGAACTGCTCTGATACCAAAATGTAACACCCTAATAGTTCCATTCTATGCTTAAGTCATATTGTGGAATCATTAGTTGTTACTTCTTCTGCTTATGGAACTAACATTACCTTTTAGAAATTACTTTTTAACAAAAATATGGGTAAATTTTTTTTTTTTGAATAAAACAAGTAAACCATTTTTGAAATCGAGAGCCATGAGCGCATCGTGAACATATAATACAAACGTCGCTATCTTATACATACATCGCATTTAACATAACTAAAAGCATTGAGAATAATCATAATTTTAGATAAATATAACATTCATTCTATAGCCATCACATAGTTAGTATAATAGTGGTACTAGCAGCAGTCATACACAATGATAACAATGGGTTCGATACCTACTGTCGGCCCTACAAAATAACCTACCGAAATACATGATAAAAGGAAATACATAAGCAATCCCATACACCCATACATGCCACAAGAAAAATGATAACCCTAGCTACAACCAAAAGGGGCTATCCTCATGCTCGACTCCGCATGTAAATGAACACCTCACTCATCTAGCGGAAGGTAGCCATTCCCGAATCCACCAGGAGAAGTATCACCACGTCCTCCTCCTCAAGCATGGCCACGCCCATGAGGCATAGCATGAGTATGGATGAACCTACGACCGCGAACCAGGGGTGGTGTATGACGAAGGGCTGCCGAAGAAGATGAGTCGGACGATAGATGGATCATAGACGAGTAAGAAGGCTTAGACGGGTCCGTCTCCACATGATAGCTCGGATAAGAAGGCTCTGAAGGATCGGAATCCAACGAAACTGTCGGTGTCAGGCGGGTGTCCGAATCGGAATCCCCATTAGTGGGGTACCTCAGAGGATGGAAGGGCGGGCGAATGTCATCCATAGTGATGTCCTCGAATGGCTCATGAGGGCGGAAAAATGGACTTATCACGGGTGCATGGAATTGGCGGCTATGGAACATGTAAACCCGTATCACTGCCTGAGCAGTTAGCACAGATGCATTCAACACCGGGTCGAAGTGCCAATGCATCACCGGAAACTCAATGAAAATCACCACCGTGCTCGACGCCGGCATCCTCTGAAGATGACATGGAAACGTAGGAGTGAGAAATACTAAATTTCTCAGTAGGATCGCAACTAGACAAACATAGTGTCATCATCATCGTCCCAGCCACTTCGGGTTTAATTATAAAAGTAGTGGACAGATATACATTCAATTTTAATGATTTTGAAAACTTAAACTCCGAAGCGGGTTGCTTTTAAACTTAACATCATAACTGCATCATCATAATCTAACATACATACTGAAAGATATAGTAAACATTCATAATGCAAATGGGTAACATAAGTACATGCAAGGACGTGCATCATCATAGACTTAACCATGGTTATACTTTTGACTTTACTTTCATTTTTAGCACGTGCTTAACATTCTTTACTTTCCTTTCAAATAGACTGCTTTTGGACACGAGCTCATTCCGTGACCGTCATCACACGGTACTAACCAAATCAGACTAAGCGGATATTGGTTAGCTCTAAGTTGGAGGGTCCTCCATGTCACCCTTGCCTCCCTCATAGAGGTTCCTTGAGTCTTTGTGGATCGCCGTCTCTCACTTCCCTTACTTAAGTGATTGAAGGGTCATGTCTCATTAATTCTTTGTTTATCATTATACTTTACATGCATAATACTTCTTTGACTAGACACATGCAATGATATGACTAAGTCTATAATTTTGACGGAAATCTGGCAGCATAACGGCTAGACCGGAGCTTCCCCAAAATGCCAATCATAAACTTTCAACCAACAGTTCATCATATCTATATCATATCATCACAGTCATCATTCAATCATGTGACAAAGCTCAATCAAACTCATCATTCATCATGCCGAATAGCATCACCCATTCGTACCCTAAAGGGGTTTATAGTAGTGTTTTTCTTTGTGAAGAATATTATGAATCATTATATGATTTCTCCTAGTTACCCATGAGAGAATCACATTGTTAGGGTATGTGTTTGTGGCCTTTTAGTTACTTATTACTTGTATGAAAGTATCCTTTACTTGAGTACATGTCTTATGGAACAATTATTCAAATTAATTAAGTTAAGTGATTGTTTCCTTTCCTTGGGATAGTGCACTTAGTGATTCCTAGGTTCATGGTATGCTCAGAGGCCCTAATCATACTTCTATTCCCAAGGAGTTCGAGATCCCTCTAATCCTTGGGTCATGACAACGCATAACCACATCATGAACCCAACAACACTAATGTTCACTAATCACCAAGGGTGATTTTTAACTTATTCAAGTTACAAAGTTTTAAACTTTACTAATAACATACCAAGGCTTTACCTAAAACATTACTAAAGTTATCATTCTTTATAAAGTAGTCATAAAGTTTTATTCTTTATGAGAGTAAGTGCCTTTGACATTAAGCTCTTATCTTAAGATTGGATCTGAAATAATGATACAAGTTACTAGCTTTTTGAATAAAAAGTCTTGTTCTTTATAAAAGTTAACACCTTTTTTGCATTGTTTTGGTTCAAGGTCTAAATTTTATGAATTAAATGGTACAAAACAACACTTGTATGACTTAAAGGTTTCATTCTTGATTAAAGTTTGAAACTTTATGAAAGGTCTTTTCTTTAAAGTTTGATTTTTAAGACATAAAGTAACAAGATATTATTTTATAACTCAAAAAGGTTTGTTATTCAAAAAAGCTTAGACTTTTACATGTATCTTTGTCTTCAAAATAACACTTATGATAACACTAAAACTTGCGCCACTTTTTGTGCATCAAGAAGCAAACTTTTAAAAGTTTAAAGCTTTTAGAATGTTCATAGTCTTATCAAATCATGAAAACATAAAAAGGTGAAGCTTTTCTAATCATTAACTCATTATAAAAAGAAGGGAACAACTATAAGCAAGATACCAACAAGAACATATTTTTCTAAAAGAGGAAACTTAAGATCACATGAAGAACAATAAGAACATATTTTTTCAAAAGAGGAAACTTAAGAACACATGAAGAACAATAAGAACATATTTTTCCAAAAAGGGAAACTTAAGACCACATGAAGAACAATATCTTAAGAACACATGAAGAACAACAAGAACATATTTTTCCAAAAGAGGAAACTTAAGAACACATGAAGAACAACAAGAACATATTTTTCCAAAGGAAGAAACTTTGGCTCTTGAAGAGCATGAAGGATCTTCTCAAGCTTTCACTTAGAAATTTTGGTCATGAAAGAACCAAGCTCCAAGCTTTCTTGAGTAAACAAAATGAAAAGATGAAGATCACTACCTTTCTTGAAGATGGCGCAAAAACAAGAGAAAAGGAAGAAGAAGATGATGGCTCCTCTTGATGATGATGGTGGCGATTTTGCAAGAAGGAAGGAGAAGCTCTTGAGATCTTGTGAAAATCGAGATTGTAGTGTTTAGATCTTGTCTCCAAAGACCCAAAGATGAGGTCTTTGAAGGGCTAAGTGAGTGGTTTAGGGTGGTGGTGGTGGAGAAAGGAAGAAGAAGATGAAGAACATGAAGAGAGTTTTAGAGAGAAGTTGGAGAATTTGGCTTGAAGAGAAAGAATAGGATGAGTGAAAATGAAAATGTGAGTGTGTGTGTGTGTGTGTACTAGAAGGTGGCATCCATCATTAAGGGAGGAGGGTGAGATATTTTGCTTAATTTTGTGTCATCTTGTGTTAATTAGTGATTAAGGGGACAAATGGGGTGATAGGGAGACAAAGTATGGTCAAACTCTTACATAAAGTAGTCTTGTCTAATGCTTTATGCTTTAATGACATCACTCTCTACTTTATTGTCTAGTTGACTAAGTTTGAATTTAATCATGTGATTAAGTGCTCATACAACTTAATTAAGGTGATTAAGCAATGATTAGTGATTAACACACAAGAACACGATTAACAAAATTTAATCTTATAATTAAGCTTAATTAACCTTAATTAAACTTGAGTAAGCTAATTAAGGACGATTAGTGCTTAATTAAGCTATAAGGCTCTGACTTGCTTAATTAGAGATTATCTAATCTCGATTAAGCATTCGTTTGACTCTTCTCATCCGAGTCAACCCCTTAATTAAGCCTTGATCTCATAATTTCTCATTAAGTGCCTAATTACTCAGGGTTACTGAGATAATTTAGCACAACATGAAATTGAGGATGTTACACTTCTTGTCTTTCCTTTTCGCTATAAAGGTTCATTTTGCTAAGTGAACATATTCCTCCTAGTAAATGTTGAAGTAATAGATGCAGGGCTTCCACTGTGTGATCTAAATGTGATATCCTCTCTTGTGACAAGAGAGTCTGAGATGAAGTTAGGTTGGACATTAGGGCATAGTGGATTAGGCAAGTTAGACGGCCATTCGGGCAGAGAACGTGGGTCGGGTATCCATAACCCGGCATAAGGATGTTGTTAAGGTGGAAAAGATCAAGAGGTGCTTGCTAAGTCGTTAAGCGATAAGCAAGTTTGGTCCAGTGGGATTAGATAAAGTATGAGGGCAAGGAGAACCCCCGTTTCAAAGGTTCTTTCCATGGCTAGTGGAAGGAATGCTAGAAATCTTAAAGAGAAGAAAACTTAACAATGATCAGGATGCGTAAAGACCTTGTACTTGGCTTTTTCAAGAATGCAAGTCACATGCTTAGAACCTACGGTGAAGTTCATCCTGTCCTTTGCTGCAAAAAGGAGCATAGAGGAGCTTGCTATGTACAGCTTTCAAGTATTGATCGAACGTACTAACTTCAAGAAAGAAGATCACCCTGGTTACTATAACAAGCAATTGACGGGCTCAGGCCAATGAGTAATTCTTTGGTTTCAAAGGATGTGAGATGCTGGAAAGTGATTACCAATTTCCTCGATTGGTCTTGATCATTACCTCAATTGAGTAATATAGCGCATGAAGTTGAAGTTGTTATTTGACTTGTCAAATGGATACACTCTAATCATTTGGGGCTACTTGAACAATGTGGCCTACACAAGAAGTACTCCTTGTATTGGTTACTCCGATTTTGGTACGATTCCAGGCTCTTCGAGATTGTTGTAGCCATTGCAGCCAATAGGGTCAATGAATTTCCTCCCAACTGTGGCCGACAGTAATTTACATTAAATATTCTCAAGCAGATCATGTTAGCACCATGGGTATTGTTCCCATACCACGAGAAGCTAGAAATGAAGGCTATCCAATTTTTAGTGGTAGCTCAAGGTATATCCAAAAGCATTTGGTGGAACATTACCTAGTGTAAGTTACTCTTGGGAAGTACATTGGAGAGTTTTGAATGATGACAACTATACTCATGATGAGGTTCCTCAAATGAGTATCTTGATGACATGGAGAAGGCTAACAGGCCGAAGGTAGCAGCTAGGATGTACAATGAAGGCAAGGCACGAGTTAAGGAGGTATTAAGGCGTAGGATTATGGATTAATCCAAGACCCGACAATTGCAAAGTTGAGTCTTACACATTGCATCAGATTATGAGTAGTATTACGATTGGTAGCTAAGTTAGAATGTTCCTAGGGACCTGATTATGGTTCCTTTTGGAATCGATAGATTAGTAATGCAATGGGAGGGAAGAAATCCTAAGAGGACCAATTTACAACTGTAAGGATTTGTAAGGAGAAAGGAGAACCATATCAAATAAGAAAAGCAATTATTGTAGTCAGACCTTGGAAACTTCCATCGGTAATGGGTTTCGGTGTACGGTTGTCAAACTCAGGATGGCATAGACCACACGAGGATAAAGAAATAGATGAGCAATGCTGATAAAAGCCGAATGTTTAAAGTTTCAATAAGGAATTCGTGCTTCCCCCAAGAAGAATGTCGGGCCTACTTGGGCTTGATAGGAAATAAGAGGAGGGTGAGATAAGTCCAAAGATGTGATAGTAGTAATGAATACTTCAACGGAAAACGAGTTGGGTAAGCTTGAGCATTTCTCTTGGGAGTGCTTGCATATTTCGAAGAAGATAAGATGTACGTTGGTGAAGGATTATGTTCTCGGGATGCTATGATGAGCATGGGATTGTCAAGGACTTGAATATATCAAGAAAATGGAAAAGAGATAGGGAATTGGCTTATTTTGACAGTAATGGGGTTAGGAGAGATTATCTAGTCTTGAATCAAAGAGGTCATGGACACTAGGGAGTTCCTAAGGGCATGATTAGAAGCTAGGATGGAAGTTAAAGCTCAATCCTTGATGTATGCCAAAGTTTTGAAATCTCTCGACAGTTTTGAGAGATACCTTAGATGGAGGAGAAATAATAGATTGGTAGCAGGATAGGGATATTCCGGGGGATTAGATGATGACTTCCCCATTGGTTAGTGGCACAAAAAAAAAAGAAAAAGAAAAAAAGAAGAAGAGAAAGAAAGAAAGAAGGAAATGAGTTAACTAATATATAAGTGTCAGAAATTGACCATAGAATTGAAATTCATAACGACTTTTAACAAGGAATGAGGCATAGTGGCATGGTCCTTTTGATTAGAATTGATGCACCGAGGGGCTATGGTAGGAAGTTAGAGAATTCAGATGTTATGGCATGTACAAGACAATGAGGAAAATGATTAAAACCCGATTAATGATCCGAAGGTTAGAAGTTTATGGGAGGAAGGTAGTAATCAGTATTAATGGATAGTTGATGCTTGTGTGATGTTTAAGGGAAATAGTTAGTTTAGTTATGCCTCACCTCTGGTTATCATGGAGAAGGTGTCTGAGGACCTTCAATCTAAACTTCATGATGCTCTTCAGATTCCTCTATATAAATCTTTCGAAGTAAAAGAACTCTGACGTTTAATGGTAGCGACTATTGGAATCATCGTTTGATTCATAGCTCCGACCAGGGTTAATGAGCAACATTGAACAAAGGTTTGCATGAAGACCAATGTCTTAATTCTTTATACTTTGAGATTAAGTATAAGGCCTATGCCTTATCCCATCTCCTAAGGGTGAGCTTAAGGAAGGGTTTACAAGAGAAGCTTAGGCATATAGAAAATAATATAGGCGTTGTAAGTGATGAGCTCTAAGATTTCAAGGAAGGCAATGAAGGTTAGGATAATTTCTGATTGTTTGAGAATTCGAGGATGAATTCTTTTGAGAGGGGAAATTGTAACACCCCAGCATGAGTTGCGGTTGCCTGTCGATACCGGAGCTTGAGAAATTCTGAGTCCGAACCCTACGCCTCCTTGGAGGGCTATAGGATTTAGGAATTTTCATAAGATCAAAAGTCCTAGTAATGGTTCTCTAGGCATTAATGAGTTGAATAGGGATTTTTAACGAATTTTAGGGAATGGATAACCCCTTCGTTTTCAACCCTTAAATTTATAAAAACGCAAGTTTTCGGAGAATTATACTAAAACCCAAAAGTTGGATTCTAATTCCTAAGGATTTTGAATTTTTAGATATTTTTATTGAATCCAAAAGGGGGGGTATTCCTTTATTTACATTTATGTTTTAAAGTTAATAGAGAGTAAAGTAGAAATGTAAATAAGTTTGTGCAATATCCTAGACCTGGGAAAGGACTGCAGAAGGAGCGAACCAAGTTTTTGGAGTTGGTAATCGAGCACAGAGGACCTGTAATCGATTACAATCCTCTCTGTATACCACGGGTTAAAATTTTTCGTGTGGTAATCGATTACCAAGGATGGTAATCGATTACCAGTTCTGGGTGTAATTGATTACCACGAAGAATTGGTAATCGATTACCAATTCTGGTAATCGATTACTAATTCTTCGTGGTAATCAATTACCAGCCCTTGATAATCGATTACCACAGGCCAATATATAGGCCCAGACTCATCCCATGCTCTCATTTTCGAATTTTCTCTCTCTCTAACCCAAACTCTCTCCCTTCTCTCTAAAATCCTCTCCTTCCACTACTCCTCACATTTAATACATCCATTCCACCATTTTCAACTAAATCAACAACAGCAACGCAATCTTCATTCCCTTTAAACACAAATCATCCATTTAATCTGTTTCTCTTTCTCTCCTACTTGCTTGGGCAGATTTGATGTTGGAGGGCATATCTCTATCCATTTCCTCTTCACTCTAATTCTAACGGTAATTCTCATGCCTCATTTCTTCTTCTTCTTAAAAATTAATTTCAACTCCTTGATTATTAGTAGAATTCTTGAAACCCTAGGGTAGAGAGATTAGAGATTTATTATATGGAGGTTATTAGTGACTCATAAATAATTAGTTTACTGTATTGTGGTGTTAGATTATTCCAAGGAATTTCCCTCCAGCTTTGTGGCTCCAGAGAATTAAGATTTCCCTGTGATCGGTGATCTGTGAGTAGATAGAATACTTTTGAATTAATTCTGTTTTAAATTTATAATTATTTATTTACTTTAAGAAAGCTACTCATGAGTCAATGACGAATGGAATTTGAATGTGATATGAGATTTATGATTTATGAATATCAAAGAATAGGAAAGTCTGTAACATGATCTGTTTGCTAACGACAGTAGAAGTTAGCCTTGGTGCACTTTGGATTATGATATTACATGGCCACCCAAGGGGGTGGTGTATGACGGATATTTCACGTTCATACATATAGTGTGGTGCGTGCCTATACTTCACAGCATCTCAAAAAGGGGGGTACGTGCCTGATTTTGGGATTCACACGAAGGAACGGCCACCTAAGTGTGAATCCTGCCTGTTTATCCTGTTAGATATTTCCGTTGTTTCCTTATTTGAATGAAATCATTTTTTACCTATATATATACATTGACTCATGAGGTTCAAAAGTATCCTGTCTCTCACTGAGTTTCTTAAAACTCACCCTGTGGTTATTATGTTCTTTTCAGATACAGGTTCAGACTTGGGAGCCGACCTCTTTGCTCAGCATCATTAGATTCCTATCTGGGTGAGCCCTATTTAGTAACGGGTCCTGAATTGTAATTCTGTTTCAGTTGTAATCTTAGTATGTAGCTCCATAATACTACAGGCAGGGTCCGACCCTTGCTGGTGAATTAAGTTATGTTCAGAAATTGTTTTGACGGAGTTGGATTGATTATTGTATATTAACTATGATGAATGGATTATGATTAGATGAATATGTTTGCTTATAAATTGTGTTGTGTGTTGAGGGGTGCATTCTGAGAATGTTTGGATCCTCTATGGGAGTATGTGATTATTGTATTGCAGGATAGGTGTAACGTCCCGATTTTCGAGATCCGACTTCGCCCTCAGGACTGATCAATTTCAATTCCCGACTTCATCTTCGAATTCTACACAAAGTGGGATAAATTCCGAGTTCCGAGTTCATCTTACGTAAGTACATGATTTCCGACTTCATCTTATGATATTCTCCAATTTCCGAGTTCATCTCACCTATGTCCACGACTTCCGACTTAATCTGGACTATTTCTACAACTTCCGAGTTTAACATTCGAGTCCGAACAACGTGAGGTGATTTCCGATGTCCGATTTCACATCAGAGGAAAACGGACCCATTTCCGATCTCATAACTTATCTCCAAGTTTCAAGTAAAATACATGCGAGCTCCGACTTCATGTTTCAAGGACAAATATACCTGATTTCCGATCTCATCAACCACACTGTATATAAATCCCGACTTCCGGGTTTAAGTACTTGGGTTTGGCCATATGATTCGAATTCCCGAGTTCCGATCTCCTATTTTACATCCAGCATTGACATTCCCGAGTTCAAATAGGGAGTTCCGAGATTTTATGATTGTCAGCTGCATGACTTCCGACTTCCGACTTTGATTCCAAGACTCAAAGTAAACAAGATTTCCTCAAGTCACAAACAACGTGGTACGAGTTCCGACATCCGGCTTCAAGCAGTGTAAAATAGCACGAGCTCCGACTTTAGGCAGAAAAGAGACGAGTTCCGATTTCAGAATGCAGTGGAAACGAGTTCCACTTTTAGGCGACGTGGAAAGCAATTTGGCCACAAAAAGTGAGAGATATGGCCGAACTTCAACCGCAAAACTTCAGCCAATCAACACCACAACTTTCATCTATTTAAGTCAGACTTCTCTCTTCATTCCCAGCTGATTTACGTCTCCCTCTCCTCTTTGCTCCAGCCTTCGTCTTCCCTTCCTCTCTCAAATCCAACTCCATCAAATCTCCAAGCTTTGGCAAAGTTCCATCAATCCAAACTCAAATTCAGCAAAGTCATACTCCAAAGAGGTAGGATTCAATCTCTACTCTTAATTTCTCTAGACTGAGGATGCATGAAAGATTTCTTTTTATGATTATTTGATGGTATATTGGATGTGTATGATTGGATTAATATGGGATTAATATGATATCTTGAGTGGGAATTAGAATTAGAAGAAGAAAACTAAGAGAAATGGATGGATGAGGGTGCTGTCTTGGTGGAGATTCCACGGCAGTCCATACGGCGGAGTGTACGGCTCTGCCTACAATTGGTCAAATCTGATGAAACCATTTTTAGATAAAAGTAGACATTCAGGGATTTTCATAGATATATCATATAAGGTTATTGGATTAGAATTGAAGGAGATACGAATTTTTGAAGTTTGACCTAGGGTTCAGGATTTTCATCCAGGTAGGGTGACATGAGGAGGGTATAACTCACATTATATAACTCCAAATTGAGTGAAACCAAATTTGTTAGAAAGCTTACACATAGGGGAACATCCCAATATGAGATTCTGAGTTTGTTATGGTCCCAATTGTTCCCAGTAATCCAAAGAAGTTACTCTATGTCCAAACTAAGCCAAAATAGGGTAGCTCAGGAAGGTCGACTTTTAGGACTTATAACTCGAGGTATATTTAAGCAAATGGAGTGAAACTTGTGGAAAATGAAAGGTGGTCTTGTTAGCTTCAATATGAGACCAATTTTGTATGGTTTGAGCCTAGTTTCGATTTCTAGTGAATTTATAATTCTAGGAGTATAATTCAGGCTAGAGACTGAACAGGCTGAGGTAAAAGTTAAATATCAAGAGTTATATAAATCAAAATGGTATGGGACCAAAGAGGTTAGAAAGTAGACATATAGAGCTATGATATATCCAAATTTCAGATCTAAATGAGGTGAATAGAAATAAAAGTGGATCAGAACCGAATAGAAGGTAGCAGAATGGCCAAAGTGATAGTTTCACAAAGTGACCCAATTGAAGATTTCACAAGTATTATAGAAACATAAAAAGTTTGAGTTGAGGATTGCCAGTTTGACATTGATATATATGTGTGTTAAGTTGATTTATGTTGCTATGACTGGTTTGTCCGTGGGAACTGGCACTATTCATGGGGAAACGAATATGATCCGTTATGCTGCCGATTTTACAGCAGAAGTTTATGAACCTAGGGATATTTATATGCAAGAATGATATAAGGGTGATATGAGATATATGAGACTAAATCAAAAAGCAGTATGATATGAGGTATATGAGAAATACTGATGAAGCATATGTACGAGTACATTTAGCATGACTATGCTTGACAACACATGAGAATGAAAAGATATAAGTATATTAAATGTGAATCCCTTTGTGGGTGAGTCGGCGTGACAATGGTCACGAGTTGAGCTGACAAGCTCACTCCAAGGCCAGGCTACCCAAGAGCAGTAAAGGTTAAAGAGTAAAGACTTAAAGACCAAAGAATTAAGTATATGCCCCACTCACATCAGGCATGGCATCGACCTAGCTAGTGTGAGTATATGGGGGGTAGGACTTACATGAGGCATGGCATGACCCAGCTAGTGTAAGTACCGAATGAAGGTCCTATATTCCTAAGGAACGTGACATGGCGATCACGCTCTGACAGGGTATGACATGGCGATCATACTCTGGAATATAGCATGAAGAGCCCATATTCCTAAGGAACGTGACATGGCGATCACGCTCCGACGAGATATGACATGGCGATCATACTCTGGAATGTGGCATGCAAAGATATGATGATGAGTCTATATTCCTAAGGAACGTGACATGGCGATCACGCTCTGACGGGGTATGACATGGCGATCATACTCTGGGATATAGCATGAGGATACCATATTCCTAAGGAACGTGACATGGCGATCACGCTCTGATGGGGTATGACTTGGCGATCATACTCTAGGATGTGGTATGATGCTGCACTTGAGGACGGCGATACGTAACGCTCAAGTATAGACAGATGCAAGCACCCTAGGGACGGCGATACTTAACGCCTAGGTGTGTCGAATGAAAGAAAAGTAAAATTTTATGTATATGTATGAATTCAAGTGCAAGTTAAGTTATGTACAGAGGTTATGTTCCCAGTAGATTAATGCTATGTGCGTTTTATATGTTGAAGTTATTATCCATGGTATTATTCATGAATTAATCTTGTGTAGACTTCCCCAAATGACCAGTATATGAGTAAAAATGAACTTTGCTTCGGATAAGACATTTTTTTTTAATGTAAAATTAAACAGTTTGTGCAGCATGTTCACCTTTTTCATAATAAACCGAAGCAAACTGGAGATGACAACGATGACATTACATGTGTATCATAGAGAATCCTATTGATAATTTATAATTCTCACTCCTATTTTTCTGTGTTGTCTCCAGAAAGTTCAAGAGGTATCAGAGTAGCGCAGCAGAAGTTGCTATCAGATAAGGTCCGTTCAGGTAACCGTAACAACTCCAGGGTGTGGTACTATAACTTAAGCATAGTACTGTACTTGGGAGGGTGTTACAATAGGTACTCGTGTTTGGGAAATATCCTAAATATAGAGGAAACTCTGCCCAGTCTTTTTGTGAAATCTTGATGTGTAAGGCTTGCTAGGGAGCATGCTCTCTAAGCGCCAATCACGGCCTAGATTGGGTCGTGACAGAGAATGCACCAACTCAAGCACCTCTGATTTTCTAAAAGAAGGATGGCTCTTGAAGGAGACCCTATTTTGTTTCCTAGCCAAGCAATGAACACACTTCTCACCTTTCAAATTTGCAAGCAAATTATTCTTCACCAGAGTATTTAGTCCCTTCTCACTAATGTGGCTGAGTCTCTTATGCCATAAATCTGATGAACTATCATAATTAACAGCATTTATAGCATCAATAAAAACTGAAGCTTTGGTCTAATACAACCCAAAAAACTTCTTACAATGTGCCACAACCAAAGAATCTTTGGTGAGTTTCCATTAACCACCACCAAAGGTACTGACATAACCATCATCATCAAGAACACTATTAGAAATCAAGTGCAAATGAATGTCTGGTGCATGCCTAACATTCTTCAAAAATAACTTTGTTCCAATACTGGTTTCCAAACAAACTATACCAAAACCAATTACCTTTGACGTATCATTGTTACCCATATTCAAAACACCAAAATCACTTGGAGTATAAGATGAGAAAAGTCCTTCCTTGAAGTCACATGAAAACTAACACACTATCAACAACCTAGCTAGAATCATCACAGGCAACACTGACAATATTCTTATCATAGACAATCACAAGATCTTTTGTGGTAGTGGTGGCAACATGATCATCATTCTCATTATTCTTCTTTTCTTGCTTGCCTTTGTTACCATTCTTCAACTGATAGCAATGCTTCTAAAGATGGCCATTTTCATTACAATAGTCACACTCATAATTTTTAGATTTAGACTTTGATTTGTTTTTGTGCTTGCTTTTACTTCTTTGTCCCTTCCCTGATCTTTGTCTCTACTTCTCCCCTTGTTTTTAATGACCAAAACCTCTAGCTATCAAGAGGATGCCTGCTGAGTACTCGTCTGACTTATTCATTTAAAATAGCAGTTTTACCACAATCCATGGTGATAACACCACCAGAAGTAGAACAAATCAAAGTAGCACAGAGATTTTCCTAGGAATCAGGTAAACTGTTAAGCAACCAAAATCTCAAAATCTCATATTCAAATTTAACACCTATGCTAGACAATTGATCAAAACAGCCTTTAAACTCACTCAAGTGATCAGTAATAGAAGTACCTCCTTATACATCAAATTCATAGCTTGCTTCAACAAAAATAAATTATTGTTCCCAGTTTTGGAGGCATACAAGGTTTCTAGCTTGTCCTATAGAGTTTTGGCATATGAATCATTGGCAATATGTTTCAAAACATTGTCATCCATCCATTATTGGATAAAGACACAAACCATCTCGTGCTCAAAAAGCCTAATCTCCTTTATTCTCTAGTTTCTAAGTAGCAAATACCAATAAATGTAATTTTTTACAAAGAGTAAATCTTTCATCTTGCCTTTCCATCTGTGGTAATTAGTGCCATTCAAACAAATCATTCCACCATAATTAGGCTCCATCATTCAATCAACCAAACTGCCTAGGAAAAGAAATAAGTGGGCTTTGATGCCAATTATTAGGGAAAGGTACCAAAATATGCAGCAGAATAAAACCTTTCTCGCTTGAGAGAACCTGTGAAAAGTGTAATATATAGTAAACCAAAAATATTCCAAATAGATAATATCTCTAAGAGTGCAAAAATAAATAGGTAATGGCAAGAAGAGCACACAAGAATTTTTAAAGTGGAAAACCCCTAATGTGAGGGACAAAAAAATACAGGACCTAGTCTAGAAAAATTCCACTATGAAAAATATCAATAAGTATAGCCAAAGAGTTCCACTGAAAGGATCTCAAAAATAAATGCCTTACTTGCTATCAAAATACTGGAAATCACCAAAGCAACAATATCCAAAGACCCACAATGAGTAAAAATTATCAGGGCAAAATGGAGAGAAAATAAAGTTTTGAGTATACAAATAAATGTCCATGGTGCCAGGAACAATTGGTTCAAATTTCATCCAAAATAGAGCACAAATGAGTACTCAACAAATAACACATGTGAGCAAAAACTCTCTACAAAAAACCAAACCAACTGCAAGACTAGAAGAAAATTAAGAAACAGAGAGTAGGAACCATCCGTAACCTTCTCTTTCTTTTTCTTTTATATTGTGGCACACCGCCACCCATAATTACATCAGGTAATTACCAAAAAAAAAAAAAACATAGCCATCCTTTCTTTTAATTTTTTTTTTTAAATAACAAAAGGCATGGGTCACGTGAATGAGGCCTACACAAGGAGATTACACCTATTATATGTGGCCCATGATGGGCCACACAGCCAAATTTTGTAAAGCAATGTTGGCCACTCTTCCATGGTGAGTCATCTATAGTTTTCCTTAAATATCTCTGTAAAACCTTAAGAAACTCATCATTTTCTTTCTCCCTCAGCCTATACCAGTAGAACCCTCACCCTTACTCACTCTTCTCCATTTTTGCTCGTAGAAGCTCATATATCTTTGGTTTCTTCTTATTTCCTCACCCTCTACCTAACTCTTGAGCTTGTTTGCAACCTTCTAAATCATTTAGAACCAAAGGTATCTCTTTTTTGAACCATATCAAGCTTTATCAAAAAAGAGAAAGGAGGAGTTCATGTGTTGTTTTGTGTTTCTAAGAGGGTTTTAGAATTGTTGGAAACAAAACTTGAAGCATCCTTAATCTTGGAAGTGAGGTAGGCTCCTAAACCTCTTTATACATGATTATATGGCTAGATGAGCTAAGGTTTTCATCCTGTTGTTCCTCATAAATCTTGGTTGATAATGATGTTCTTTAGGTTACATTAATGAGTTGGAACTAGTGAACTTGAGTTAGTAGGAAAAACAAGCTAGGAACTTAAAAATGTTCACAAACATAAAACATGACAACTAGGATAACTTAGGACAATGTTGGATCCATGAACCCTATCTAGAGCTAGGGACCTCCAATTGAAGTGAAACCAATTTTATTTGAAAATAGAAGAGCATACCGAAAAAATGTATATCCATTGGACTTAAGATGAAAAGGTTATGAATTTTTAAAGTAGGCTATAGGCGTAGTAACTCGGACTTAAGCAACATGAGTTCTAATGGGCACAATTTTGTCCTATTGACCTTCAATTTGAGTGAAATGAATTTTTTTAGAAAGCTAACTCATAGGAAAACAATTCGATAAATTTTCATGTCTAAAATCCTAGTGAGTTACTCCCAGAAATTCTACAAATTTACCTTATGCTTTGTGAAAGTCAAAATAGGGCAGCTTTAACATAGAGCTTATATCTTAAGCTATGCTCATTCAAATAAAGTGAGACTTAGTTCTTTTGAAAGAGGGTTCAAGTGAGTATAAGCATGTAAAATTTTAGGACAAAATGATAAATAATGGATTTTTAGTGATTTTTCACTTTTAAGGCTCTAGGTTTGCCACAAAACAGGATAACAATTGCAACACCCTAATTGTCTCATACTATGTTTAAGTCATATTATGGAATTACTAGTTCTTACTTTTGCTCGTGAAACTAACATTACCTTTTGAAATTACTTTATAAATGAAAATAGGGATAATTTTGTTTTTAACAATAATGAATAAACTATTTTGAAAATCAAGAGCTATGAGCACATCGTGAACATATAAAGTCAAACGTCTCTATCTCAATAAGTAGTGCGAATAAAATAAATAGAGGCGACAAGAATAACAAATATCTTAGGTAAATATAACATTCATTCCTCGGCCATCATAGTTAATATAATAATAGTAATGCCAAGAGTCATACATAAAAATATAATAGGTCCAATATCTATTGTCGGCCCTACAAAAGCAACCTAACCAAATACGTCAGAAGGAAAATACATCAAAAGCTCTACTACCCAGGCATGCCATAAAATAAAATGATAACCCTAGAACTACGAACAAAAAGGGTTATCCTTGTGCTCAGCTTCGCATTCAATCACAACATTATCCATCGGATAGGAGGAAATTATTCCCAAATCCACCGAGATCAAAATCGCCACGTCCTCCTCCTTGAGTATGTCCACATCCACAGGGCACAGCACGTGTACGAATGAACCCGCGACCATAAACTAGTGGTGGTGCGTGATGAGGAATTGCTAAAAAAGAAGACGAATCGGATGTCAGGCAAATCACGGATGGGTAGGAAGGCTCGGATGGGTCAGTCTCCATGTAATAGCTCTAATAGGATAGCTTTGAAGGATCGGAATCCAATGAAACCATCGGGGTCAAGCGAATATTCGAGTCAGACTCCCCATTAGCAGGTTATCTCGATGGTTGAAAGTAGGGATGGATGTCATCTAGGGTAACCTCACCGAACGGCTAGTGTGGGTGGAAAAACAGGCTCGTAATTGGAACCTGAAACGGATGATCATGGAAGATGTAGACCCTCATAGCTGTGCTCGCAAACATCATAAAGGCATTCAACATTGGATCAAAGTGCAAATACCAAACTGGGAACTAAATGAAGATCACCACTGTGCCCAATGCCGGCATCCTCTAAAGACAACACTAAAATGTAGGAGTGAGAAATACTAGATTTCTCAGTAGGATCGCGACTAGACAAATACTATGTCATCGTCATCGTCCCAGCCACTTCAGGTTTAATCATAAAAACAGTGGACATGCATAGGTTTAATTTTAATGATTTCAAAAATATCAGCGAAGCGGGTTACTTTTAAACTTAACGCCACAATCATATCATCATAAGTAAACATACATATGAAAGCATGGAATAAACATTCTTAATGCATATGGATAATATAGATACATGCACTGACATGCAACCTCATAGACTTAACCATGATTATACTTTAACTTTACTTTCATTCTTAGCACGTGCTTAATATTCTTCACTTTTCTTTTGAGATAGACTACTTTTGGACATGAGCTTATTCCATGACCGTCGTCATGCAGTACTAACTAAATCAGACTAAGCTAATAATGGTTAACTCTAAGTTGGAAGGTCTTCCATGTCACCCTGCCTCCCCCATAGATGTTTCTTGAGTCTTGTGGATCACCATCTCTCATTTTCCTTACTGAAGTAATTGAAGGGTCATATCCCATTCTTTCTTTTCTTATCATTATACTTTACATACATAATACTTATTTGATAAGACACATGCAATGATATGACTAAGTCCATAATTTTGATGAAAATTCGGCAGCATGATGACTGGACTGGATCTTCCCTAAAATGCCAATCATAACACTTTTAACCAACAGTCCATTATATCCATCTCATGTCATTACACCATCATTCAATCATGAGACAATGCTCAATCAACTTATCATACATCATGCCTAATGGCATCATACACTCATATCCTAAAGGAGTTTATAGTTATGTTATTCTCTGTGGAAGGTCTTATGAGCCATCATGTAAATTCCCATGGTTACCCATGAGAGGATCACATAGTTAAAATAAATGTGTACGAAGTCTTTTAGTTACTTAGTCCTTACAGGAAATTACTTTTTACTTAAGTACATGTCTTATGGAACATTTGTTCAAGTTAACTAAGATAATTATTTCTTTTCCTTGAGATAGTGCACTTAGTGATTCCTAGGTTCATGGTATGCTCAGAGGCCTTAATCATACTTCTATTCCCAAGGATTTCGAGATCCCTCTAGTCCTTGGGTCATGACAAGGTATAACCACACTCATGAACCTAACAACACCATGTTCACTAATCATCAAGGGTGATTTTTAACTTATCTAAGTTGCAAAGTTTCAAGCTTTTATCATTAACATAACAAGATTTTACTTTCATTGTTATTAAAAGTTATCATTCTTTACAAGGCAATTATAAGGTAACATTCTTTAAGAAAGTATGTGCCTCTAAAATTATGCCCTTGTCTTCAAGATTCAATCTTTATGAAATAATGATACAAGATACTAGCTTTAGAACTAAAAAGTCTTATTTTTTATGAAAGTTGACACTTTCAATTATTCTAAGACCATCAAGGTCTCAACTTTATGACTTAATGTTGTCTTAAAGTCTAAAAGATTCATACTTTATGAAATAATGATACAAAACATTAGCTTAAGAGTTAGAAAGTCTCGTTCTTTATGGAAGTTAAAACTTTATGCATTATTTTGACTCAAGATACAAACTTTATAAATTAAAAGTTGCAAGTCAACATTTTTATGACTTAAAGATTTCATTCTTGACTAAAGTTTGAAACTTTATGAAAGGTCTTGTCTTCAAGATTCCATTTTTAAGACATAAAGTGACAAGTTTCCATTTTTATGACTTAAAAAGCTTCGTGTTCTAACAAGATTGAACCTTTATACATATTTTTGTCTTCAAAAAGAACAAAATGGAACTTTAAGGAAGCATACATATTTTGCCACTTTACGTGCATTAAGAAGCAAACTTTTTAAAACTTTATGCTTTTAAAAATGTTCATAGTCTTATCAAGTCATGAAAAACATGTAAAGATGAGAACTTTTCCACTCATAAGCTCATTATAAGAAAAGGAACAAACTTTAAACAAAATACCACCAAGAACATCATTCTTTTTCAAACAACTCACAAGAAATCTCAAGATCTCATGCATCAAGAAAGAAAAATAGAAGCTTTAAGGCATTCAAGAGGCAAACTTTCAAATAACCAAGAACAACTCATGAAGAAGAATATGAACAATTTTTGCTAAAAAAGGAAACTTTTGCTCATGAAGAGCATGAGAGTTTTCTCAAGCTTTCACTTGAGGATCTTGGTCATGATAGGAACCAAGATTCAATCTTTCTTGAGTAAACAGAAGAAAAAAGTAGAGATCACTATCTAGTGACGAGTTTAGTGCCTCCAAGAAGAAGAAAATGAAGAAGATGGTGTCCTTCCAAGTGGATGAAGGTGGCGGTTTTGGAAGAACAAGGAGAGAGCTCTAGAGTTCTCTTGAAAATGAGTCTTATAGTATTTAGATCTTGTCTCCAAAGACCAAAAGATATGGCATTTGAACGGCCAAGTGAGAATTTTGGTTATGGTGGTGGTGGAGAAAGGAAGACGAAGATGAAGAAGAATGAAAAAGGTGTGGAGAGGATTCAGAGAATAAGAGACTTAGAGAGAAAGTGAAAAGTCACAAAATGAAAAATGGATATGCATGTAGGGGGTGCTCATAACTCATATGGGCAAGGGAGGAGATATTTTTGTGTTATTTTGTGTTAATTAAGGTTAAGGAGACAAATTGGATGATGGGGGGGACAAATCATGTACTTACTCTTACATAAAGCACTCTTGTCTAATGCTTTATGGTTTGGTAATATCATTCTTTACTTTCTTGTCTAGTTGACTAAATTTGAATTTAATAATTTGATTAAGTGCTCTTGCAACTTAATTAACGTGATTAAGCAAGGATTAATGATTAACTCATGTGATCATGATTAACAAAAATTAATTTCGAGATTAAGCGTAATTATCCTTAATTAAACTTGATTAAGCTAATTAAGGGTAATTAGTGCTTAATTAAGCTATTAAGGGTCTGACTTGCTTAATTAGAGATTCTCTAATCTTAATTAAGCATTCTCTTAACTTTTCTCCTCATGATTAACTCAAAATCACTTCGTTTATCCCTTAATTAAGCCTTAATCTCATAATTTCTCATTAAGTGCCTAATTATTCAAGGTTACTGAGGTAATTTAGCATGACAGAAAATTAAGGATGTTACAGTAGTGGATCAAACTTAAATAACACAAGTTTTACTTATCAAATTTAGTAGGACCAAAGAGATTTGAAAATAAACTAATAGAGAAATATCTTTGTAGAATTTGAGATCAAAAGGGTTGAATTGAAATTTTGGGATAATTGGAAATTTTGGATAGAATTTGCGGAACTTAAGCCAAATTTATATTTAAGTACCTACAACTTCACCTAAAGGTCACCAAACTATATTGGACCAAAACTAATTGAAAGGATGAAAATTATATGTTGATTTCACTAGTGAATTGATATATATGTCATAGTAGCACTATTTCTTGAATGCTTATGATTGGGGCATTCCTTGCGTTATGTGAATATTGTAATATCCTCAATTTTCCTTCATGCTAAATTACCTCAATAACCTTGAGTAATTAGACACTTAATGAGAAATAAAAAGATTAAGGCTTAACTAAAGAATTTATTGGCAATTTGGAAGAGAAAGTTAAGAGAATGCTTAATTGAGGTTGGAGAATATCTAATTAAGAGAGTCAAACTCCTAATAGCTTAATCAAGCACTAATCATCAATAATTAGCTTAATCGAGTTTAATTAAGGATAATTGAGCTTAATTATAAGTTTAATTTTCTTAATCATGTTCTTGTGTGATAATCACTAATTCTTACTTAATCAAGTTAATTAAGTTGCAAGAGCACTTAATCACATCATTAAAATTCAAATTTAGTCAACCAGACAATAAAGTAAAGAGTGATGTTATTAAAGCAAAAAACATGAGACAAAAGTGTTTTTTGTAATAGTTAGTACATGATTTGTCTCCTTAATCACTAATTAACACAAGATAACACAAAATGACACAAACCTATCTCCCCCCATGCCTTGATAACCTATGGCCACAACACATACACACACACACACACATACATGCATGCTCATTTTCATTTTGTGTCATCCTATTCTCTCACTTAAACACAAATCCTCCAACTTCTGTCTACATTCTCTTCTCATCTTCTTCATCATTCTCCACCTCCATAACCAAATCTTTCTCACTAAGCCCTTCAAAGATAACATCATTTGGTCTTTGAAGAAGAGATTCAAACACTACAAACTCCATTTCATCACGAACTCAAGAGCTCTCTTCTTCCTTATTCAAAATCGCCACCTTTATCCACTTGGAAGAACACCATCTTCTTCATTTTCTTCTTTTGGAGGTGCTAAACTCATCACTAGGTAGTGATCTTTATTAGCTCCAATACCCTTCAGAAATCGTTCTATGGTTGTGAACTAGAATGAGTTTTAAGGTTTTGATGAATACCAAATCAAAGTTTACGCTAATCTTTTTGTATATGAACGATTTGTTTCAAGAAACATTTTCTTTTTTGAAAAAGATCTTAATCGCATGCCTTAACTGTAACATCCACCACAAGTTTTGAGTTCCGACTTCATCTTCGAACTTCAAATAAAATGGGATTATTTCTGACTTCCGAGTTCATTTTCAAATTTCAGCATAATTTTAGACTTTCGACTTCATCTGGCATAATTTCCATGACTTCTGACTTAATCTTCAAGCCAAACAACATGGACTTGATTACTGATATCCGACTTTATGTCTCAAAGAAAACGGACCCTATTTCCGATCTAATAATTTATCTCCAAGTTTGCTGCAAGATATACGCGAGTTCCAACCTCCGACTTAAAGTTTCAAATATATTGTATATAATTCCCGACTTCCGGGATTTGGGTATAAGGTTTCCTATTCTGGTACTGACTTCCACTTTTATGTAAAAATCCCGACTTCCGGGTTTAAGTATTTGGGTTTGATATTCTTGTCCATGACTTTCGATTTCAAAGTGTTTTATGTGCTTGTGATTCCGAATTCCCGAGTTCCAACCTTAACCATACCCAGTATTCCTTATTCTGACTTCCGACTTAACTCCGAGTTGATAGTTTAACACAACGGTACAAGTACCGACATCCAAGTTTAATGTAACGAGGTCCGACCTTAGAGTTGAACTCAACTAGAATAGACACAAGTTCAGATCTTTAAGTTAATTTCCAAGCTAAACATGATTTCCGATTTGCGAGTTTATTCCCAGGAGCTTTCCATCTATTGGTGTTCCTAAGTTTGAATTGGGAGTTCCAAGATTATGTGATTGTGTGCTGTGTGATTTCTGACATCCGACTTTGCTTCCAAGTTTCGGTTAAACCAAACAATATTTCCGATATCTGATTTCATCTCCGAGTGTCAAATAAATGGCACGAGTTCTGACTTTAAGCAAAATCGGGGCGAGTTCCGATTTCAGATAGAATGGGAGCGAGTTTCACTTCTGGGATGACGTGGAGGATAATTTAGCCACAAAAGAGGGAAACATGGTCGAACTTCAATCACAAAATTTCAACTAATCAACACTCACAATTCCAACTACCCTCATGTATTTAAGTCAGACTCTCCTTCTCATTTCTAGCTGATTTATGCCTCCCTCTCCCTTTTGTTCCAGCCTTCTTCTTCTCTTCTCTCAACCAACTCCATCACTCCTTCAAGCTTAACAAGGTTCTATCAATTCAAGCTTCAACACCTAGCAAAATCACACTCCAAAGAGGTAGGATTCCATTTCTGTTCTTGAATTCTTTACACTATGGCTGTATGAAATTTTATTCTTCTTCATGTATTTGATGATATATTGGATGTATGTGATGGATTATGGTTGGATTAATATGAAATCTTGAGTTGGAATTAGTGTTAGGAGAAGAAAACTAGGAGAAGTGGAGGATTGGGATGCTGCCTAAGTGAGGAATCTCACGGCAGTCCGTATGGCGGAGTGTACGGCTCCACCTACAGCCAATTAAACCCGATGAGACTATTTTTATATGAAAGTAGAAATTCATAACTTTCCATACATATATAATATAAGGCCATTGAATTAGTATTGAGAGAGATATGAATTTTTGAAGTTTGACCTAGGAATCAAGACTTTCATCCGGGCAATGTGACTTGAGGAGGGTGTAACTCACCCTACATAACTCCAAATTGAGTAAAACCAACTTTATTAGAAAGCTTACACATAGGGGAACATCCCACAAGAAATTTCGCGCTTGTTATAATCTCAATTGTTTCCAATGGTTCAAGGAAATTACCTTATGTCCAAACCAAGCCAAGACAGGGTAGTTTAGGAAGGTCGAATTTTAGGACTTATAACTCAAGCTATACTAAAAAAAATCAGGTGAAGCTTGCTGCAAATGAAAGGTTGTCCTGTTAGCTTTAATATGAGATTAATTCCATATGATTTGATCTTGGTTTCAATTTTTAGTGAATTTTTACTTCCAATAGTGTAATTCGGACTAGTGACCGGATAGGCTGAGGGAAAATTTAAATATATTGAGTTATACAGTTCAAAATGAGATGGGACCAATGAGGTTAGAAAATAGACACATAGAGCTATGATATATCCAAAATTTGGGTTTAAATGAGTTGAATAGAAGAAAAGGTGGATTATACAAAATTCGGGCAGAACTGAATAGAATTGGCAGAAATGACTAAATTGATGGTTTCACAAGTGTTAGTGAACATATAAGGTTTGAGTTCATGGTTGCAAGTTTTACATTAATAGATATGTTGGATTGATTATACTACTATGACTAATTTGTCCGTGAAGAACTGGCATTATTCATGGGGAAACAGATCTGATCCGTTATACTGCCAGATTTACGGCAGAAGTCTATGAAACTATGAATGTTTATATGCAAGATGAATTCAATTATGATATGAGTTATGATGTATATGAAAACAAATCATGAAGTATATGTATGAGTACATTCCGCATGTCTATGCTTGATTATGCATGAGAATGAAAGAATGTGAATATATTGAATGTGGATCCCTTCACTTGGAGGCAGTTATTTGAGATCCCTCCTTGTGAAAGCAGTTAAAATAACATAAGATGTGGGTCCCTTCACTTGGAGGCAGTTGCACATTGAATCCCTCCATGTGAAGGCAGTTAAATAATATAAAATGTGAATCCCTTCACTTGGAGGCAGTTACACATTGAATCCCTCCCTGTGAAGGCAGCTAAAACTATAAGATCCCTCTACCTTGGAGGCACGTGGTCAAATGAGATCCCTCAATTCTTGAGGCGCGTGACCAGAAGAGATTCCTTCAATTTAGAGGCACGTGGCCAAAATGAGATCTCTCCAAGACTAGAGGCACGTGAATCCCCTTGCGGGTTAGTTGGTGTGACGACGGTCATGAGTTGAGCTGACGAGCTCACTCCCAGATCTGAGTACTTAAGGGTAGTAAAGATTAAAGACCAAAGACTAAAAGATTAAAACATATGCAAGCACCCCACTCACATGAGGCATGGCATTGACCCAGCTAGTGTGAATATAGGGGATAGGACTTACATGAGGCATGGCGTGACCCAACTAGTGTAAGTACCGAATAAAGGTCCCATATTCCTAAGGAATGTGACATGGCGATCACATCGCGATGGAGTATGACATGGCGATCATACTCTGGAATATGACATGATAAGCAGAAGATAAAGAAAGAAAAGTAAATTTTATGTATCTGCATAACTTCAATTATAAGTAAAGTCGTGTGTAGATATTATGTCTCCAGTATATTGATGCTATAGTATCTTAATATGTTGCAGTTGTTATTCATAGTATAATTCATGAATTGACTTTGTATGGGCTCTCCCAAATGCCAAGTGTATGAGTAAAATAAACTTTGCTTCGGATAATATATTTTCGAACTATAAACTTAAATAGCTTGTATAACATGGTCATTTTTTTCATAATTAAAACCGAAGCAACTGGAGAAAACAATGATGACATTATGTATGATAATTAGGGAATCCCATTGAGAATTCAAAATTCTCACTCCTATATTCGTGTTATCTCCAGATAGTTCAAGAAGTTCCGAAGACGGCTGAAGTTGCTGTCAGATAAGGTCCGCTCAGGTAACAGTAACAACTCCAGGCTGTGGTACTATGACTAAAGCATAGTACTATACTTGGGAGGGTATTACATTAACTGCTTGAGAATCAACAAAGCTTTGTTATCCATCGTTCTTTTATTTGAATATACTTGATGTGGAATATATGCTTTGTGTACATCTTGAGTTATCTCGTACGAAACAGAAAGAAAAGTTCATAAGGATGAAACAACAACATCAGAAAGAAAAAACGTGCCTCAAAAACAAACATTGTTTATTCAGAAAGATGACTCTGTCCAGAAAGGATATCTCCAGAAACATGCTTATCACGAAGTCTTATACCTTCAAAGCTTCCTTTGCACAATTCATAGATAAATTCAAAAAGTCAAAAAGGTGATTTGACAAGATATAGAAGAGGTGCTGACAGGTCTGAATAATTGGTAAACTAACAAATGGCTAAGTTTCGAAGAGTAGAAAAAAGGAAGGCTATTTCTTCTCTATCCTATCATAGACTAGCAGTCCAAAAAGAATCACAAGGATTAAGGCCTGCGAGTTTCAACAATCATATTTTGAAGTCTATATAAGGTTAGAAGTCAAAGAAAGAACAGCTAGCAAGATTGAACATTTTCTAAGCATAAAGAGCGTCCTTCTTTCATCCTTCTCAACCTTTTCGAACACCAGAAAGTTACTCATCATAACTTCAGTTCAAAAGAAAATCTTCTCTTTTATTTTATAATAGATAATATTCTCTCTTTGAGAATTTAGAGAAGTTACACACAGTGTGCTTTATTAATTATTCTCTATTATGAGAGTTAGTGTAAGTATTCAAACACAAACATATTGTTTACATTAATTGTATCTAGACCCAATAGTGGTCAGTGTGAGCTTGGAGAGGCTAGGACAAACATTACTCAGTTATAAAGATTGGAGAGGCTTGAGAAAAGACTACTCGTTTGTAAGAAGCTTGGACAAAGAATACTCATGATTTATAAAACCTAAACATAGTGTTGGGGACTGGAGGTAGGCAAGTGGTTTGCCGAACCAGTATAAAAATCTCTTGTGTGATTCTTCCATCCCCTATCTTGCTATTTGGTTTTATCATATAAGTTCTTTTCTTTTTATACTTAATCTGAAAAGTCTATACCTATTTTAAATAGAACAAAATAGTTTTATAAACTAACAAATTTGCTTCCATAATCCAAGTCTTGGACTTGAGAAAATTGTTTTATCAAAGTTTTTAGGTTTAAGAAATTTTTTTGAAGACACGATTTAAGCCTTCTTCTCATGTCATCTCTTCCAACAATTGGTATAAGAGCCTAACTCTGGGGTTAAGCTTCCTAATGATTGCAAAGGTTAAAAATCTTATGGAATGGCTCAACAAATAAATCACATTGTAGAGGGATACTCCATAAATCATCCTCCTTACTTTAATGGTGAAGATTATTCATATTGGAAGGATAGAATGAGACTCTTCAATGAGTCCACAAGTCAAGATATGTAGGAGATAATAGAGAATGGTGATTATATACCCACAGTTGAGCAACTAGCACCTCAAGTAGTTACTAATCCAGAGCAACCTCTACCTGTTGTAGTCAGAACCATTCCTAGAAATAAGTGGACTGATCAGCACAAAACCAAAGTTTAAATGAATGCTAAGGCAAAGTACCTTCTCACAGGTGCCCTGAGCAAAAGTAAATATGACAAAATCATATCCTGTGATTTATCCAAGGAAATCTGGGATAGACTTCAAGTGCTTCATGAAGGAATAGATTAGGTCAAAGAAACCAAGATCAGCATGTTAGTTCATCAATAAGAAATGTTCAAAATGCTAGAGCATGAGAATATTGATGAAATGACAACTAGATTTATGCATATCATAAATTAGCTAAAAGCTTTGGGCAAAAGATACTCAAACGCTGAAATAGTGACAAAGATGCTGAGAAGTCTTTCAAAGGCTTGGCGTCCAAAAGTTACAGCTATCCAAGAAGCCAAGGATTTGAATGTACTTAGCTTGGATGCTCTCATCAAGTCTTTATAGACTCATGAGATTGAATTGAAGGAGATTTCTGAGGAATCAAGCAAGAAGGGTAAATCCATTGCCCTAAAATCCATTCAAAAGAGATCCAGCTCCTCCAAAGCCATAAAAGCTATAGAAGAATCAAATGAAGATCATGATGACTCCTCTGACTTTGATTCGGATGATGAAATCCCACACTTGGCGAGCAAAATATCTAAAGCTTGGCTAAGAAGAAAAAAGAAGAACTTTGTCCTTAAAAAGAACAAAAAGACCAAAGTCGAGTCAGGTGAGGTGATATGCTTCAAATGCAAGGAACTTGGGAACATCAGATCAAAATGTCCTAGACTAAAGAAAGCTACAAAGAAGACTTCAAAGAAGAAGGCTATGATGGCCACTTGGAAAGATTTGGATGGAGAACATGAAAAAGCTAAATCATAAGAAGAAGAAGAAATTGTAGCAAACCTCTATTTCATGGTTGACGTTGTTTCAAATACAAAAACTGAGGTACATGATTTTGAACCTGAACTTACCTTTGAAAATCTTCAAAAAGCCTATGATGAACTCTTGGATGATTCCAAGTCTTTTGCTCCTCATTATGCTTTCTTGAAAAAGGATTTTCGAAAACTATCTTTGGAGTTTGAAAAACTCAAGATTGAAAAAGAGAAGGTTGGGCATGAAAGGGACAAATTACAAACTAACAATGTCCTTCTTTAGAAGGATGTAACAGCCTTAAAAATCAAAGTTTCTGAAACTCGGTCAAAATCATCTTCTGATGTTTCTAAGCTTCAGAAAACTGTAAAACCTCTTAAATCAGATTTTGAGAAAATGGTGAATGGCTCCAAAAATCTGGACTTGATGCTTAGTGGCCAGAAACCTTATCTTGACAAAATTGGTCTAGGCTTTGAGAAGAGAGATGATGAACAATCATCCAGAGATTCCCCAAATCAGATTCCTGGATGCATTTATTATTTCAAAAAGGGTCACACTTCTGAAAGATGCTTTTTCAGAAGAAAAGCAAAAAGACAGAAAGTGGAAAAGCCTAAGAAATCAGCTAACCCAAAAGAACCCATGAAGATAAGGGCATCTAAAGTTAAAATTGCTTCTGATGCAAGTGTATCTTAAATCAATACATCAATGGGAAAAGGAGTGGTATCTAGAAAGTGGGTGCTCCAAACACATGACTGGAAATAAATCCTAGTTCAGAAACTTCAAACCTAAGGATGGTGGAATAGTAAAATTTGTCGACGAAATTAAATCCAAAGTCATTGGTATAGGTAATATTGGTAAGAACAATTCTAATCTAATATATGATGTTATGTTAGTAGAAGGGTTAACTCACAACCTTCTGAGCATTAGTCAATTCTGTGACAAAGGCTACAAAGTTGTGTTTGAACCTTCGCAAAGTATTATTAAAGATTCCACTAATGATAAAATCTTTCTTACTGCTAAAAAGCATAATAATACTTAAGTATTATATTTAGATGACCTTCTAGATCAAAATGTAAAATGCTTAGCTTCCTTCGTGGATGAAAAGTGGCTATGGCACAAGAAGTTTGATCATGCTCATATGAAGTTGATTTTTGTGATTTCTTAGAAGGATCTAGTCAAGGTTTGCCTAAAATCAATTTTGAAAATGACATATCTTGTGAGTTTTGTCTTAGAGGCAAACAGACCAAAAGTTCTTTCCATAGCAAAAATGTAGTTTCAACTACTAGAGCACTTGAGCTTTTACATCTTGATCTTTTTGGACCAAATAGAACTGCCAATCTAGATGGTAAGAAATATGGTCTAGTCATTGTGGATGATTACTCAAGATTCACATGGATAATATTCTTGATCTATAAGGATGAAGCTTGTAAAGCTTTCAAATCTTTCTTAAAAAGAATTCAAAATGAAAACGATTTCTGCATCACTTCCATCAAATCAAATCATGGCAGAGAATTTGAAAATCATTCTTTTGGAAACTTTTGTAATGAAAATGGCATTTCTCATAACTTCTCTTCTCCTAGACTTCCTCAGCAGAATAGGGTAGTGGAAAGGAAGAATAGATCATTGCAAGAAATGGCCGGAACTATGCTTCTTGAAAGTGGTTTATCAAAAGGCTTTTGGGTAGAAGCAGTTAACACTACCTGCTATATTCAAAACCATATTTTCTTAAGGCCTATTCTCAAGAAAATTCCCTATGAACTATTGAAGGGAAGAAAACCCAACATTTCTTATTTTCATGTCTTTGGATTCGAATGTTTTATACTTAATACCAAGGGCAAACTTTCAAAGTTTGATCCCAAATTTGATCTTGGAATCTTCCTAGGATACTCTTCTATTTCAAAAGCTTACAAGGTGTTCAACAACAACACTCAAGCTGCGGAAGAAACAATTCATATAAGCTTCATGGAAAAGAAAAATGACCTAAATCAGAACGTTGCAAATTTGGAAGAAGAAATGGAACATATGTCATTAAATGACAATTCCGAAAATCAAGAAAATCTTTAGATTGCCACTAGTAATGATGATGATGATGTTTCTGAACTTCCTTCTCATCAACATGTTTCTGACTATATTTTTGAAGAACCAAAAGATACCCCTCTGAAGTGAAGATATATTGGTGTAGAGACTTGAGAGCTATATGTCAAAACCAAATTATTGGCGAACTTTTTCAAGGAATTAGAATAAGATCTTAGAAGTGAATCCAATCTTGCTCTTATCTTTGAAATTCAACCAGAAAGTATTGATGCAGCCTTGACGGATCAAAACTAGATTGAAGCAATGAAAGAGGAATTATCTCAGTTTGAGAAGAGCAAAGTTTGGACTCTAGTCCCATTACCAAAAGGACAATCTGCTATTGGGACTAAATGGGTGTTCAGAAACAAGTTTGATGAAAATGGAAAAGTTATCAGAAATAAAGCAACATTAATGGCACAAGGTTACAATAAGCAAGAAGGCATTGATTATGATGAAACTTTTGCCCCTATAGCAAGATTGGAAGCAATCAGAATGCTACTTGCTTATGCCGCATATAAAGGATTTATGTTATTTCAAATAGATGTAAAATCTACTTTTTTAAATGGTTTCATATTTGAGAAAGTTTATGTTAAACAACTTCCTGGTTTTCGAAATGAAAACTTTCCTCACTGTAACGTCCGAAAAATTTTACCATTTTTAACCAAGTTATTCGGTTTTTATCGAATGATTGAGATTAATTAGAATTCGATTTAGTATTTACTTAAAGCCAATTAAGTGTGATTTAGGAGGATTAGATAGGATGGAATTAGATTAGAAACATAGGGAACCTCATAGGAATTTTCTAAATCTAATCGTTGGAACCAGATCAATAGAAACTATACTGTGAGAACCCTAGGATGAATGGCCAAGATTTAGCCAACTGATCCATGCATGTGACACCACTAATCAGCCCAAAAATGGGCAGCTATAGTGAATTGAAAGATGAGAAGGAATCCACCAATCATATGAAACTTGCTTCAAAAGTTTTCTTTTTTTTCTTTCCTACTCCCTTGAAAATTCGGCCAACCTGCTGACCTTCTCCATTTCCTTGCTTCCTCTTCTCATCTCATCTCTTTTTATCTTCATCTCCATCAAATCTTCAAGCTCCACCAAGATTTCCTCAACTCAAAGCACAAATCTTGCAAGATTACACCTAGGAGAGGTAGGAATTCAACTTTTCTTCTTATCTTCCTTGGTTTAGGGCTATGTGGGGCTTCTGTTTCTCTAGTGATTCTGATGTGATTTTGAGTGATGATGATGAATTAGAGTTTATTTTACATGTATATTATGATTGGAATTGAAATTGGAATGAAAGGACTTGAAGATAGGAAGAACCAAGGAGCTGTTGGGTGAAAACCCTATGGCGTCTGTATGTCCATCCTATACGGACAAGAATTTAGCCATCAAAACTTGATGAATTTATTTTTATATGAAACTAGACGTCTATTGCTTTCCAACCATATAAAATATAAGGCCATTGGATTAGTATAGAATTAGTTATGAATTTTTGAATTTGACCTAGAAATTTGGATTCTCATCTGGGTAGTATGAATTGAGAAGGATGCAACTCACTCTACACAACTCCAAATTGAGTGCAACTAACACTTTTTGAAAGCTAACATGTAAGGAAACATTTCATAAAAATTTCAGAGTCAGATTCATTTCCATTTGTTCCCAGCACATCAATGAAGTTGCCTTAAGTTCAAACTGAGCTGGAATAGGGTAGTCCAGTAGAGTCAAATTATAGGGCTTATATCTTAAGATATACTAATGCAAATGATATGAAACTTCTTTCATTTAAAATCTTGTTCCATTAATTTTAATTTGGTATATATTTTGTTTGGTTTTACCTAGATTCCTATTTTTAGTGAATTTTCATTTATACAAGTGCAATTCTAGCTAAGTTTAGGGCAATCTAAGGTAAATTACAAATAACTTGAGCTACACAAATCAAAATGAGATGGGACTAAAAGGGTTGGAAACTAGACACATAGAGCTATAACATATCCAAAATTCAGGTTTAAATGAGTTGAATAGGAGTAAAGGTGAATTTTACAAAATTTGGGCAAAAGAGGGTAGAGTAAGCAGAAAACTCTGTTGATGCTTGTATTGATTTTAATGATTGATATTGTCATTATATACTTGCTATCCCATATTGCTTTGAATACTTGATTGATTTTTACTAGTAGTCTGGCACTATTCATAGGGAAGTGAACTCAATCCGTTATGCTGCGAAAATTTCGGCAAAGAACTCACATACCATACAGGATGTTTGCATGAATACAAGATATTTAAGTAGGCTAATGTTAGTGTGCATGCAATGTATGAAAATTGTAAAGAATTCCATTTCACTTGGGCTAGCCCCTTAATAAGTTCAAGGGGAATAGATTAGTGGGAAAGTCGGGGAAAGTAAACCCGGTAATCTTGTATAGGAACGAGCTCGGTCCTGAAAAGCAGACTATTACCCAGGAGTATATGGCCAATGACTTCCAGGGGACCAAGGATGGAAATTATAAGTTATAGAAGGCGAAAGCCCTCAAAGATAAGATGCATTTTCCAGTTAGTACATTTATATGTACTGTATGATAATTCTTAATTGATTGCTATAGTTGCCTGTTTATTTCTCATGATATGTTACTATTTATTTACGGTTACTGTCTTAATTATATTAGCATATCTGTTTAACTATATTTTCATTGCTCCAATTTGAAATTTAGTTTATTTCAGTTTATGTTTTCTATAATAAGAATTTAAGTTGAATATTACCATTATGTTGTACTATTTAAAATTAAGGAAAAATCGAAACAATTGTGAATGACAGCGATGACAGATGTGTATAGGATTAGGATTTTCTACTCAAAAATTTTTATTTCTCACCCTACTATATGTTTCCGCGTCATTCTCAGATCATGACGAACGCGATGACTGGCATCCTCTATATTGAGTTCCCCGAGCTACATATCCACCTAGACCCATTTTTAGACTCTATATATATATATCCTGATAGATTCTGATTCAATGTCCATCAAACATTACAAGGACAAAGCCAGTCCTCCAAATATTACTCATTCAACCTTCCAAATTCTCAAGGTTTTAACACCATCTTAGTCTGGATTGAAGGTTTGACTTTCGAAGAACTGGCCTCTAAAGTATTTTCAGTTTGTTGAGATAAATCCTTTTCTCATCAGGATTAGGAATAGCATTTATGGCTTCAAAGAGAAGCTCCTGTTCTCTGGTGAGAACGTTTAAAGATGATTCTTCAGTAGTATCTTCAGATATATATATATCCGCTAGATGTCAATTTCACTTTTACGTCTTCTTTCGTAGAGATTTTGCTGTCCCCCTGACTCACCCACTCTTCGACCCCATCGCACCTTATATTGCTATCCCGCTACACATGTTACATCCCTTTCCACCACCAATAGCAACAGCAACTTCAGCCTCACCTCCAGTGGCATCTCTTCAGCAGGTCCTATCCATTTCATTTTCCGAGGAGGACCCATCGGAGGCCATGAGCTCGTCCTCTTCATCTTCGAAACCTAGTGATGGCTATGCTCCAGTCGACGCTAGCATGGCTAATGGATTCCTCCCTTCGGAGTCGATTTAGGGGTTTTTAGTGCAATAGGAGTAGGTGTACAGAGTGGCTCTCTTTTGGCAGTCTGGGCCATGGGCAGATGTGTAGTGGTTAGGGATTGTACATAAAATGTCCCGTAGGGACCTTATAGGGTTGGTTACATAGTGGCAGGCCGGTTTATTTTGTTATAGCAGCCTCATTGTTATACCCTGTACTGTTTATGTATCTTTTTGACAAACTTTGGAAATAGTCATCTATGTACATATAGATGATGTAGTCAGATAGCTCTGTTTACTCCATAGATTTTATTTATTTATTTTATTATATTATTTCTATTCGATGTTTATCCATTAATTATTCTATAACCGAAGGAAATAAAAAAAATGAATAGTTAACCCTTTACGGGTAATTAACATTGAAGTAAAAAAGAAATTTAATTAGACAGTGACATGTAATAACTTACCAGGTAATATATTATGACTTAAGCATAGTATTTTGTCTGGTAAGGTGTTACACTCACCATGTATTCAAGCTTTCAAAAGCCTTATATGGTTTAAAGCAAGCTCCTACAACTTAGTATGATAGACTTAGCTCTTTTCTGATCAAAAATAGTTTTGTAAGAGGAAAAGTTGACACTACTTTATTCATTCTGCATGACAAAAATGATTTTCTGATTATTTAGATTTATGTTCATGATTTTTTTTTGGAGTAACTAATCAAAATTTGTGCAAGAATTTCTCTAATCTTTTGTAGGGAGAATTTGAGATGAGTATGATGGGAGAACTAAAATTCTTTCTTGGACTAGAAATCAAACAACAGAAGGAAGGAATCCTGATTCATCAAGAAAAAGATGCCAAGGATTTACTCAGAAAGTTCGATATGGACAAGGTCAAGAGCATTAGTACTCCCATACATCCTTCTCAAATTTTAGAAGCTGATGAATATGGTGAAGAAGTTTCTGAAACTCTTTACTGAGGTATGATTGGATCTCTACTGTATCTTACTGCTAGTAGACCTGACTTGCAATTAAGTGTAAAAATTTGTGCTAGATTCCAATCTAATCCAAAACAATCACATTTGAATGCTGTTAAGAGAATTATGAGATATTTAGTTGGTACTACTAATCTTGGTCTATGGTATGAGAAAGGTACTACTTGCAACATTACAGGCTACTGTGATGCTGATTTTGCTGGAGATAGAGTTGAAAGAAGAAGCACTAGTGGTTTCTATTGCTTTCTTGGAAAGTCGTTGATAACATGGTCAAGCAAGAAGCAGAGCACTATTGCTCTTTCAACTGCAGAGGCTGAACATATGTTTGCTGCAAATTGCAGTGCACAGATTTTGCGGATTAAGCAATAACTAGAAGATTTCAATCTAAGGTATACCAAAATCCCTATCCTATGTCACAATACTAGTGCAATTAATCTCATAAATAATCTTATTTATCACTCTAGATCTAAGCACATTGATATCAAGCATTATTTCATAAGAGATCATGTTCAAAAAGGAGATATTGAGCTAAGATTTACGAATACTGAAAGTTAGATTGCTGACCTTTTTACAAAATCCTTAGCTGAAGATCATTTCTGTCATATAAGGAACTTTCTGAACATGATTAGCTTTTAATCAATTATGCATCTGGTACATCCCTCTCTCTTGAGCAAAAGTTAAAGCTGAGATTGCTGCATCCCAATGGGATTTGCTTTCTGGATAAAGTTCTTCAATGTCAATGTGTGCCTTAAAAAGATCACATCAAGAAACGATTAAAGAACTAGCTCAGTTCCTTATATAGTTTTGAAGGTTAATTCAGAACTGATTATGTATTGGGTTGAGAAAGAATAACATGCAGTACAAGTTGAGAAAGACGGATTCTGAAATGACTCAAAGAGAAGATATCAGAAAGGTGTTTAGTTCATTTGTAAAAATCCTTTTCTTCTCATAAAAATGGTGACTCAAGCTTCTCATCGACTTCAAGCTTTTGAAGAACTTAAACAGTTTTTAAAAGCGTGGGGCTTGCTCATAACTTCTTTTGCCATGACCCAATGTGGGTCAAACAAAACTATTGATCTTGAACTTGTATTTGAGGACATAGAGATAGTACCAGAGACTGCATCCCTTCCTAGTTCAACACCTATTCCCACTTCAGTATCTGATGATCATTCTGCTCATTCTCTTTCAAAATCTCCACTTATAGTAGAAGGAACTCCTAATCCTATTCAAATTCAAATGGAACAGCTTCAAGAAAACTAGTTCACTCTCATGTCTAATCAACATTCCATCGTGGTAAATCAAAGTAACATGGAGAGAAGAATGGCCAAACTAGAAGTGCTAATGCTGCAAATTTTGAAGGCTTTTCAAAAAGGAAAAGGCAATCAGTGATGGCTCTTCTATGATTCCACATCTTCATTTTTTTTAATGATGTCAAAGGGGAGAAGATATTTCAAGAAAAGCTTAAGCTAAGGGGGAGCATACATTAAGGGGGAGCGTGCATATATTAGTCTTAGGACTCATTTTTTTATTTTTATTTTTTTGCATTCCAGAAACATTTCTCTGTCTTTATAATTTTTTTTGAACACTTTGTCACAAAACTTTGGATAGCATTACAGTTCAGTTATATTTATCTCTCTAAAAATTATGCTTTCATATCCTTTGATCAATTCTTTAGTGCAACTATATTACGTGTGAGCTATTAAATGATCTGATATGTGAGTCATAGAATGCTCTAATATTTGCTCTGATAATCTAAACTGATTGAGATGACAATTGCTTAGTTACACTGACTTTACGCTGTTACAAGATTGTGGAATCTATATGGATATATATTTTTTGTTACCTAATCACTCTGATTATATGTATCTTATTTGAACTACTTGAACTATTGCTCTTATATGTTTGGATACATTATTATTCTAAAGTGATGATTTTATGTGTCATAAGAATCCCATGCACTCTTACTTAGAATATAATGAAAACCCTTCGGTTTGAAAAATGATTTATTTTTTTAATATTTATGATGTCATGAGTGCCTCTTCAGAAAGTAACTTACGCCCAATTACAAATCGTGCTCTTCAAAATTTTTTTTGGTAACAAAAATCTTTTCTTAAATACTGATTTGCCATCATCAAAAAGGGGGAGATTGTTAGCTCCAATGCCTTTTAGAAACTATTCTATGGTTGTGAACCGGAATGAGCTTTAAGATTTTGATGAATACCAAATCAAAGTTTAAGCTAATCTTTTTGTATATGAACGATTTGTTTCAAGAAATGTTTTCTTTCTCGAAAAAGATCTTAATCGCATGCCTTAACTGCTTGAGAATCAACAAAGCTTTGTTATCCATCGTTCTTTTATTTGAATATACTTGATATGGAATATATGCTTTGTGTACATCTTGAGCTATCTCATAAGAAACAGAAAGAAAAGTTCAGAAGGATGAAACTACAACATCAGAAGGAAAAAACGTGCCTCAAGAATAAACACTGCTTATTCAGAAAGATGACTCTATCTAGAAGGGATACTCCAAAAACATGCTTATCACAAAGATGCAGAAGAGGCATTAATAATTCAATACTTGGTAAGCTAATAAACGGCTACTTTTTCACTTCTGTGTAAGTTTCGAAGAATGGGAAAAAGGAAGGTTATTTGTTCTTTATCTAGTCGTAGACCAACAGTCCAAAAAGAATCATAAGGATTAAGGCCTGCAAGCTTCAACGGTCATATTTTGAAGTTTATATAAGGTTGGAAGTCAAAGAAAGAACAATTTGCAAGATTAGATGTTTCCTAAGCATAAAGAGCTTCCTTCTTTCATTCTTCTCAACCTTTTGAAACACCAAAAACTTACTCATTGTAACTTCAGTTCAAAAGAAAATCTTCTCTTCTATTCTGTAATAAATAATATTCTCTCTTTGAGAATTTAGAGAATTCATACACACTGTGCTTTATTGTCTATTCTCTGTTAAGAGAGTTAGTGTGAGTATTCAAACACAAATATATTGTTTACGTCAATTATATCTAGACCTAGTAGTGGTCAGTGTGAGCTTGGAAAGGCTAGGACAAACATTCCTCAATTGTAAAACTTGGAAAGGCTTAAGAAAAGACTACCTGTCTGTAAGAAGATTGGAGAAGCTTGAGCAAAGAATACTTATGGTTTATAAAATCTCAACAAATTGTTGGGAATTGGAAGTAGGCAAGTGGTTGGCCGAACTAGTATAAAAATCTCTTGTGTGATTCTTTCATCCTTTATCTTGCAATTTGGTTTTATCACATAAGTTCTTTTCTTTTTATACTTAATCTGAAAAGTCAATACTTGTTTTAAATAGAACAAAATAGTTTTATAAACTAACAAATTCACTTCCGCAATCCAAGTCTTGGATTTGAGGAAATTGCTTTATCAAAGTTTTCAAGTTTAAGAAATTTTTGTGAAGACACAATTCAACCCCCATTTCTGGTGTCATCTCTTCCAACAATCTCTACTCCTTTCTTTTTGTTACACAAGAAGCTTGAAGCTTCGCTCTCACCATAGACAAGATCTTCAAGTGAGAACTTGAGAAAGTTTCCTTTTTTGGAAAAAAGTTTGCTTCTTGAACCTTGTTCATGAGTAGTCATAGGGATGCCTGAGTTTTCTTCATGAATGCCCTAAAAGTTTCTATTTTTAGCAGAATATGTTTTTGATCTTGTTCATGAGTTGCTCTTATTTATTGAAAGTTTCTCTCCTTGAGTGCTTTAAAGTTTCCATTTTTCTTTCTTGATGCATGAGTTCTTGATGATTCTTGGTGGTTTTGGTTTAAAGTTGACTTCTTTCCTTTTTATGAGCTTAAGATTGGAAAAGTTCTCATCTTTACATCTTTCTTATGATTTTAATAAAACTATGAATATTCCAAGAGTATAAAACTTTAAAAGTTTGCTTCTTGATGCATAAAAAGTGGTGCTATTTTTATGGGCTTCACAAGGTTTCATTTTGTTCTTCTTGAAGACAAGAATATATGTAAAAGTCTAAACTTTTTAGAACATGAAGCTTTCTAAGTCATAAAAATGAGAACTTGTCACTTTATGTCTTAAAAATTGAATCTCGAAGACAAGACCTTTCATAATGTTTCAAACTTTAATAAAAAATGTAACTTTTAAGTCGTAAAGATGTAGATATGCACTTGAATCTGGTAAAGATGTAGATCGAAATGTTGATAAAGTTCAAATCTTTCTTCAAGAAAGAACCATTTTAAATTTTAAGGCAACTTTAAATCATAAAGTTGGAATCTTGATGGTCTTATAATGATTAAAAGTGTCAACTTTCTTAAAGAATAAGACTTTTAAGTCATAAAGCTAACATCTTATATGATTTTCTTAAAATGGTTGAATCTTTAAGACAAGAATATAATTTTAGAGACTCATACTTTCATGAAGGACAAAAATTTATAATCATAAAGGTGAAATCTTGCTATTCAAAATACTAAAGTTTGAATCTTATAAATTGTGAAAATAAAAACTGTCTCTTGATGATTGGTGAACATGGTGTTGTTGGGTTCATGAGTGCAGTTGTGCGTTGTCATGACCAAAGGGACTAAAGGGATCTTGAATTTCCTTAGAAACAAAAGTATAATTAGGGCCTCTAAGCTTACCATAAAAACTATCTCAAGGTAAGAAAAGGAGATAATTACTTAAGTTAGACAACTTGAACAAAGTGTTCCATAAGACATGTACAAAAATAAAAAGGTAATTTCACATAAGGACTAAGTAACTTAAAAGACTACACACACATTATTTTGGCTATGATTCTCTCATGGGTAAACATGGGAAATCACATGATGGTTCATAAGATGTTTCACAAAGAATAGCACAACTATGAACTCCATTTAAGGGATGAAGGTATGATGCCTTTGAGCATGATGTATGATTAGTTTGATTAAGTATTGACTCATGATTAAATGATTATGGATGATTGGTATGATGATGTGAGATGAATATAATTGGTTGTTGGTTGAAATTTCCATATTTGGCATTTTGGGGAAGCTCCAGTTTAGTCGTTATGCTATCGAATTTCCGCCAAAATTATGGACTTAGCCATATCATTACATACCCACATGTGTCTTGTCAATGATTGCAATGCATGAAAGATATGGTCATAACAAAAGAAAAGAAAGAATGAGATACGAACCTTCAATCACTTCGGTAAGGGAAGTGAAAGACGGTGATCCATAAAGACTCAAGGAACCTCTATGGGGGACACAAGGGTGATATGGAGGACCCTCCAACTTAGAGGTAACAATCACTACAACAAATAAATCCTAAGACCATGGTTAAAAGGTGTGGCCATTAGTTATGAAAAGTGTGGCCTTTGATCAAAGGACACACTTTTCGGCCAAAGGCCACGCTTCGCCCATCATGGCCTATAAAATCGTATCCTATTCTCTATGGCCACGCTTGTCCTTAGCAAAGGCCATGCTTCCCGAGAAAACGTGGCTATTGATGTTAAAAGCGTGGTATTTGGTCGAAGCAAAGGCCACGCTTTTAATAGTGCTAAGGCCACGCTTAACAATATCGTCTATGAATTCAATTTAAGACCACGGTTTTAAAGCGTGCCCTTTTTTATAAACTAAAGGCCACGGTTCAAAAGTGTAGTGTATTTTCTAAACCAAAGGCCACACTTTTAAAGCGTGCCCTTTTATATAAACTAAAGGCCACAGTTCAAAAGCGTAGTGTATTTTCTAAACCAACGGCCATGCTTTTAAAGCGTGCCCTTTTAATAAACTAAAGGCCACAGTTTCAAAGCGTAGTGTATTTTCTAAACCAAAGGCCACACTTTTTAAACGTTGTCTTTTTTTTAACACCAAATGCCACGTTTTTTGAATCGTGGCCTTTGCTTTTTAACCTTACTGCCATGCTTTTCAACCATGGTCTTTGCTTTGTTCACTATAGGCCACACCATAACATATCTATTCGTTGAGTTTAAAAATAACTACAATTTTGAAATGATTTAAATTTTGTATCAAGCAAAAATTATTTGAAAAATTAATTATTTAATAATAATTTGTTACTTTTAATTTTAATACATAAATAATTTTAAATTAAGCCAAAATGATTTTCAATTATATACATATATATTCATATACTCCAAAGATGTATTCTCAAAATAAATTATTCAAAGATTAATCATTAAACAAAAATACACATCTATAATTCATTAACATTGTCTAAAGTAATATATTGACAAATTATCTAGTCTACACAAGTACTAGAAATAGATTTAACATGTTGATCTAATTAAGCAATAGTTAGAAATTAATTAGTTTAACATATAAGTCTAGCAAATTAAACAAGATAAAAAGAGACATATAAGTCACAAAATCTATGAAACACCGTAATCTTCATAATCATCTCTTCTCACAATGTCAAAGATTAGGATGCTCCATTGCCATCCAATGCACCATTCACATTATCCTACAAAAATTAAAATACAAATTAAAAATGGTATTAGTATATTTGTGTGGTAGGTCAGTGGTGCAATAATTGAAGCAAAAGAAATCATAGGAACTAATAGAATTTGCGTGCAAAATGCATAGTCTCCCATTGATGTGTATAAAAGCAACATATATTTCCTGAACTTTCATTCTTCTTATTTCAAAATTCTTTTACCATATCTTTGAAATCTATATATATATATATATATATATATATGTCTTTCTTTTTCTCTTGATGCACCCTAATACGAGAGAGTCATATTTATAACAAAGACAAATTCTGTTTCAAACTATTTTTTGAAAAACTATATTAGCATAAGAATTTAATTCATTCATAAACTAGTACACATGTAATATGCAATGATATGTAGTTCCATAATTGTTTATAATGTTAATTGGTTGAAGTTCCATTTTATTAAATATATAATCTCAATACAATTCAGATTAGATAGGACTAATTTCTCCCATTCAAAAATGTTACATTTTTCATTTTCATCTATATACACTTTCAACATATATGTACAGAATTTACACCAGATCAACTGAAGGTTCAAGTGACCTCAGCTCTTGTCCTAAAGATCAACGGTGAAAGAGAAGGGAAGAATTTGAGATTCCATTGCCCCTTGATATTGCATGCACAGCAGTCACAATTTGAGATTCAAGTTAATGGTGATGATGAGATAGGACAGAAATGCATAACCAAGCAAGTAAGGGGAAGGAATAATCAACAATTAATCAACAAGATTTCAACTGCCCCATTTCTACATAATCAAGAAGAATAGGTAGATAGTGTATATAATCATCAAATTAGAAGACTTACATTTTCATTGATTGGAATATGACTTGATCTAGAGGAGTTAGGAACATTTCGTCCTACCATATTTGGTGCACTATTTGCATCAGGTGGAGAAATCTGGGCAGATTGTAGTAAAGCTTCAATAGCCTCTGCACTCATTCCAAGGTTGTTTTGCTGCAACATTACTTTCATCAAATTACATAATCCATCCATCCTCTACTGCATTTGGTCAAGGCCATTTTTTAAAAATGCAACTTTTTGGTCGTGTTGTTGTTTGATTTGGAGGATTTCTTCATCCTTTTTTAGATAACTTCTTGTGATTGATCTCCCATAACAATGAACTCGACCAGGTTGCTCCTTTCCAAAAACAGATTCAAATGCATTCTTATCATTTTCTCCTATATCTTGGCAATTTTGAAGTTCTGACAGTTAAAAGAAACCATTAATTTTAGTCCACTTAATCAGTTTTACTACACTTTAATTGTCAAACAATATCATAAATTGTCAAGCAATCAGGTTCCAAAGTGCTTCCTGTGTTCCTAAGTGCTCAATGCTACCAACATATACAATTGTATGTTAAAATCACCAAAGCCACAAACAGTCTAAATTGCAAAGGATAAAGGTGTTTAGATGCCTCTGGCAGAATTTATATTTCAAAGGTGTTAGATCATTGCATGCAAAATGATATGAATTTGATGGAATGAACTTAACAACTTCGTTATATGGTGCAAATATTAAGAAGACAAGCTGAACTTATTGCTGGAAGAAAGGTACTCATAACTAAATCCTCTTACTAGAACAAGGGTGCAAAGAAAGGTACTCATAATTTCTTGAAGATTTTGCTTCTGAAACTTTATTTTCTTCCATTCCATCTATTGTATTGCACTTGTTTGTATTCTATCCTAGTATCCATTTGATTATATTTTTGGCAAATTATGTGCACAAAAACTATTATACACTGAACCTAAAATCAAACCAAAGTTCCTACAAAAGGCCAAACCATTCAAAATAGTTCTTATATCTTTACTAACTAAAATTCTACAATAAATACTTAATTAGCCTAGGCTAGAACAAAAGCAACTCCAAAATAGAAGCAAAACCTCATAATAAGAAGAGCATCAGAGTCAACTCCAAAACAATTTTACTCCACACAATTAGTTTTACAAAAATTGTCAAACATAAATGCTTATGAAGCCTAAGATAGAATAGAAGCTAAACTTCAGAATCAGAAGAGCCTAGCAACTCCAAAACAATCTGAAAGATCAACAATGACAATTTAAGCAACTCACAATCACAGCCTGTGTTTCGGAATCAACTTCCTTTCCTTTCCTGCTTGTGCGAGTTGCAATGAACAGTTCAGATTGTGTTGGTTCTTCATTGTTCTCTTTGGTTGCACGCTACAATATGAAAAGAACATTTTACATCAAAAAGTGTGGTAAAGCAAACCAAAAGTATTAAAAGAATTCCTATTAAAACAGAGAAATGGATTAACATAAGAGTATAAATAGAACAATCCTATCACTGCCACCCTAATCCTAATTAATAAACCCCACCACATGAGAATGAACACGCAAAACTATAAAAAACAATATTAAACTATTCGTCAATATACAAAATATGCTAAAGGCAGCAACAAATATCTTATTTTTCTATTTTGATTTTGGTTTATTGTTCAGATACTAGAACTATTCTCTTATACTAACAGTTTTCGATAGGAAATAGTTTTGGCAAACAAGTTGATAATTAGATATTTTGGGCAACTTTGCATCTGTTTGGGGCCCTTTCTTGGATAAGCTCATCATTAACTAGAATATGAACAAAATGACTAAAACATAGATGGACTTTAAAAATGCTAACGGAAAAGGTTCCAGACAAGTTCAACTAAACCTTACAAAATAATAATTCAATTTGACATGATCATACTCCTGATCAACCAAACTACAGTCAAAACAACAAGAACAATAAAACCCCATAAGTTCAACACATCATGTAGAAGACAAATGAATTCAATAGTATCTTAGACCAAATGATACATAAAACTGAACAGATTAAAAACTCAATATTGAACTCTAGTTAAAACTAATTATATAAAAAACCACCAATTGAATAGCCAAATTAACAAAGAAGTGGAGCAGATTTAAAAGGCACATAACTAGGTAGATTATCACTACAAGCAACTTTAGCTAGCCATTTTCAAAATTGTTAACTTGGAAGTGAACCCCATAAGCTAAATTGAACAAGAGAGCGACTACACCATGTATGAGCTAAAGACACAACTTTCAGCAAATTATCAATAACAAAAATGCATTGGAGAAAACTGACCAATTTTATTGCTAGTTAAAAACTACAGGACAAGGACAAAATCGTAGATTTTTCTCAGGCAAATAACTGAAAATATTTGAAACAGTTCTTCAGATTAACTAAACAACATAAACAATTATTGAATATCAACTATATACAAAGCCTAATAAAACCGCCCACAAAACATCCAGAATTCTCAAACCCAAATTTCACAATAACAACAAATAGAATAAAATTGCAATAGACTAATAAAACCAGAAAAAAAGGACCCAAAAATAAAAAAAAAGTAACAAGTCCAAGCATAAGCACACTAATAACACAAACCTTCCATTATGAAAGCCAAAATATCTAATTATCAACTTGTTTGCCAAAATATCCTAAGATAGTATTAACAAAGTAGAAGGATAATACCAATTCCATGTGCACTATTCCAAAATTTACGAGTCCCATTCGATGCCTCCACTTTTGTTTCTTTCTATTTTAGAATTCTTGCAACACATGGCCTACGTTCCCATACAAGAGAAGATATATCAATAACTCGATTTTAAGAACATAAGTATATTAAAAAAAATTATAAAATTGTAAATTACACATTGTTCCATCTTACTTGGACAGTAAGAAGACTCCAATACTGAATCAATTTACGGAACTGAACTTCAGGTATGTCCATAGGATGATTCTGCAATATATCTTCCATGGAATCATACTTATCAAAATGGTTCTTTTTGATATACCTTTTGTATCGCTTCCAAGCATCACAAATGCCAGTCATTACCCAAGTCTTTGCATCTTCTGGAATGATAAACTTGGACTATGTAGCCAAAAACATATAAAATGTTATCATTTACCACAAATAATTGAATAAAAAAATATAATCTTAAAAAAAGGAATCCTTGACTTACATTAACATAATCCCACATGTTTTTTTTATTGTGGTCAGGAACACCTTGCCAATTAGTATACAACAAAGTAATGAAGCTAGTATTCCTAGCAATTGTGCCCAAGAAGTTACTAAAGTTAGACACTATTTCTCTTGTTGGACCCACATCTTGTCTTTTATCAAAGGTTACCTCTACTCGCTCCTCCACATCTCTAGCATGAATTTTTATGCATCTAGTTTTTCCGCGAGTTTTTTTCTTCTTTATTGTACCTAATTCCATATAACAGCCCAAATATTTAAAAATACAAAAGTTAGAGAAATTGCAAAGTGATCAAACATTCAATATTTTAATGTAAGTAAGAGCTACAAGTTATTAGAAAGTTAAAAGAAAATACTATCATCACCATTTCCATGATCAATACCATCAAGCTCATCTCTTGCATCCTCATTGTGATAGTCAAATGCCACATCATCATCATTACCTTCATCAATAGGTGATTGCATATGCTCATCTTGTTGATCTTCTTCCAACTGTATCCCTTCCTTTTGAAAAAAGTGGTCCAGACTGTAACGCCCGAAAAATGTTAATCATTTTTAATCAAAGTGTTCGATTTTTAGTAAATAATTGTGATTAAATAGGATTCGATTTAGTATTCACTTAAAACTACTTAAGTGTGATTTAAGATGATTAGTTATAATGAAATTAGATTAGAACCATAGGCAACTTCATAGGATTCTTCCAAAACCGATTTACCGATTTTAGAGAAATCGGTAAGATTTCAGCATTTAAGATTGTCGGAACCGGATCAATAAAAGTTATACTATGTGAACCCGAGAATGGATGGCCAAGATTTAGCCAAGATACCCCACATGTGGCACCACTTTTAGCCATGTAGAGTGGGAAGCCAAGCCAAATTGGAAGGCAAGATAGGATCCACCAATCAACATGAAGCTTGCTATAAAAATCTTCACCTTTTCTCTTTCCCTTCTTGTCATTCTCGGTTACCCAAGGCTGCTGAAGCTCATCTCCTTTTTCTTCTCCTTACTCTCATTTCACTCTATCTTCATCCCTTCTTCAAGTCTCATCACAAGTTGCTTCCATCAAAGCCACTAAATCAACTCAAATTTAACTAGACAAGGTAGGAATCCTAATCCTCTTCTTATTTTCCTTGGTTTGAAGTTATGTGTGGGTCTTGTATATCTTGTAATACTGATGTTATGTGAAGTGATGATGATGAGTTATAGTTGATTATGCATGGATATTATGATTAGACTTAGGATTGGTATGAAAGAACTTGAAGGAAGGAGAAAACTCATGAAGCTGGTAGGGTTTTTCCTCGATAGTCCGTACGGCGGAGTGTACGGCTCAGTCTACAGCTGTTTAAACTTCATGAATCTATTTTTATATGAAAGTAGACATCCAGGGCTTTCCATACATATATCATATAAGGCCATTGGATTAGTATTGAGAGAGATATGAATTTTTGAAGTTTGACCTAGGAATTTGGACTTTCATTCGGCCAGTGTGAATTTAGAAGGGTGTAACTAACTTTGTTAGAAAGCTTACACATAGGAGAACATCTATAAAGAAATTTTGAGTTTGTTACAATCCCATTGTTTCCTAGTGAGTCGAGAAAGGTGCCCTATGTCCAAACCAGGCCAAAACAGGGTAGTTCAGGAAGGTCGAGTTTCAAGACTTATATTTCAAAATATACTCATTCAAATGATATGCAACTTCCTTCATTTGAAAGCTTACCCTGTTAGCTTTATAGAGATACAAATTTTGTATGATTCCCCCCAGATTTCTATTTGTGGTGAATTTTCTCTTATAAGAGTGTAATTCGGGCTAGAGGCATGTGTGAAAACTAGATCAAGTTTAATCCATGTAAGAACTCGGGTATAGGAACTTAAGTTGAACTCGAAAATCTAGCAGATAGAGAACTAGGTCCGGTATATTTTAGGTTGAACTCTTAAGGATGAACTCGCAACTTAGTGAATAGCAAACCCGATCACGTATAGTTAATGCCGGAACTCGGGACTGAGCAAATAAGAAACTAGTCGGACATAGTTAAAGTTGGAACTCGGAAATTAGGGAAGACGGGATACAGTTAAAGTCGGAAGTCAGGAATTTAGACATTGAATACACGATCTCGGAAGTCGGGAACCAAGACATGGACTTATAACTCCGGAAGTTGAAGCAGATATGACCTCGGAACCCGGAAGTCGGGAAATCATGACATAGACTTCGGAACTCGGAAATCGGTCCTGAGCTTGAACTCGGGAACATCAATAGGAGTTAAAAGCTTGCGAGATAGATTAAGGCTTAAGACCCAAAAACTTGCACCTATGAATATTGTTATATACTTGGCATGATTATAATGTCCTATCCTGGGATTTGCTGTTTGATTAAAGTTTCCTGGCTGTCTGACACTATTCATAGGGAGGCGGACATGATTCGTTATACTGCCGAAGTATTCGGTAGAAATGTAAGGAAAGAATGATTATGTTTGAAAATGAAATAATATGAACACATATAGTGTGGGTCCCTTCACTTGGAGGCAGTTGCACATTGGATCCCTCCCTGTGAAGGCAGTTAAAAGATATAATGAAGTTCCCATATTCCTAAGGGACGTGACATGGCGATCATGCTCTGATGGGGTATGACATGGTGATCGTACTCTGGACTATGGCATGATGATCCCACACCCTAAGGGATGTGACATGGTGATCACACCTGATGGAGTATGACACGGCAATCATACTCTGGGATGTGGCAGGATAAGGAATGTGACATGGCGATCACATCCCAATGGAGTATGACATGGCGATCATACTCTGGAATATGTAATGCTGCACTTGAGGACGGCGATACGTAACTCTCAAGTGTAGGCAGATGAAGACACCCTAGGGACAGCGATACGTAACACCTAGGTGTATTGAATGAAACAAAAGTAAATTTTATATGATTGCATAAATTCATAGGCATGTGTAGAGATTATGTTTCCAGTACAATAATGCTATCATATTTTAATATGATGCAGTTATTATTATTATTCATAGAATAATTCATGAATTTAATTTGTATAGACTCTCCCAAATGCCAAGTACATAAGTAAAATAAACTTTGCTTCGGATAATATATTTTCGAACTATAAAATTAAACAGTTTATATAGCATGTTCACCTTTTTCATAATAAACCGAAGCAAACTGGAGATGACAACGATGACATTATGTATGGTAATCAGAGAATCCTACTGAGAATTTATAATTCTCACTCCTATTTCCGTGTTATCTCCAGATAGTTCGAGAAGTTGCAAAGACGGCTGAAGTTTCTGTCAGATAAGACCTGCTCAGGTAACTGTAACAACTCCTGAATGTGGTACTATAACTTAAGCATAGTACTGTATGAAGGAGGACATTACACAGACTCTTTGCCGGACAAATTGGTTTTCTCTTGACCTTCTTTTGATTGTGTTCCTCTTGAGTGCATGCTTTGGGTTGGTCTTTCCCACCATCAATAATGTTGTTCTGCCCTTGCTTTTGACTAAATATTTCACCTTGTGTCGTACTTTTAGTCCTAGGCAAATTATCTCATTCCTGCCTTTGAGAAGATGCCATAGCTGGTTGGATTGTGTTTTTCTTCGTTGGTAGCCTACTATGCCCTTCAGTTTCTATTGCCTTATGAGTTTCTGGTGTTGTCTTTTGGCTTTGTTGGGCTTGAGCTTTCATGCTCTTCTTCTTGGTTTCTTCTACTCCCTTTTCTCTCTTAATTTGATATTGTTTCAGCAATTCCACACTTGACCGTACTTGGCTTGAGAAATCAAAATTCATTTTCATTTTAGGAATTTGGCCTTTCTCTTTCTAGCTTAGGGTCAACACCTTTTTTCTCTTAGGAGCTTCTCCTTTGCTCATTCTATGTACAAGGAAAAAAAAAATGGAAAGGAAAATCAGTACACAAAATAGGTGAGCATGGTAGGGCAAGCACGAATGCATTGGTGAGCCAAAATAGGTGCAACCAAATTGTTTGTCTACCTGGACATGTATATTCTTTGCATTCTAATTTTGGACATCTTTATTCTTTTCATTAGAAACTCCTAATTCTTTTCCTTAGAAACTCCTAATAATGGAGAAACATGTATGTTCATCATGGATGTGAGAGCTAGAGACAGGCAAATTTCGTAAGTCATGGTCAAACACTTGAATGACAATTTTAACCTTTGGAATCTAAGCCAAATTCTCCCTATTTTAGTCAAACATATAGCTGGCTAAAAGGATGTTGACCACCAAAAAAAAAAAGGTATGCAAAAAACACTTCAACAGTATCAAAGTCAGGTTGGTAATTAGTGAAAATAGAAAAGTAGAAGATGGAAGATTGAAAATTGATTATGCATTGGTCACAGGCAAAATGATAATTTTTTTTATTATTATTATTTTAATTCCTTTATCTCCTACACCACGTTGCATTCACAGAGTCATGAAGAAAACTTATATTTTTGAAGTGCCTTTAAGATATATAATTAAAATTTATTTTATAATGAAAATGCATTAGATTAAATTAATATTGTGATAATGTCGAATACCATATTTCCTCTAATATATACTTGCCAGTAGAGAGGGTCTCTAACAAAGTATCAAATAAGGTATACTCTAAACTAATTCAATTTGGAAGATAAAGCATATGACAGAATTTTTGGAGCTATTTAAGATATATAATTAAAATTTATTTTATAATGACTAATTAAATTTGGAAGATAAAGTAGCTGCCAGAAAGAGTAGGGAAAAACTAGGCATTTAATGGATTCTATAGATGAAAGGCTCAAAACTTCAATACTAGGACAAATTACAAAAACTAAAGAAATTCAGACATATTACCTCTTTTGCTAGTATTCTATAGATGAAAAGTTGTTCAGCAATTATTTATCTGCCATCAAATAATCATTGCAAATTCTTGGGCCTGCATGAACATGACAAATGTTAATTTAATGGCCACAAGAAAAATAAATTGCATCACAATAGTAAAAGAAAATAAACCAGCCTAGAGATATGATGATCACAAATCGTACAAATAAAAAATTTGAGAAAAAGGAATTCCAAAGGAAAATAATAGATTTGAAATTGTACCAAAAATTTTATAATAACTAAGAAGATAACAATCTCATGATGTGTCCTCAGAGTTGAACTCCTCTTCTGATTCTATTTCATGTTGTTGGGCAAGACACATTTGTGAAGCCATATCAATAATGGTTGCCGGAACATCATTCCTCACCAAATCAACTTCACCATCATCATTTGGTATAAATGGACTCGTTGAAGGTTCACATGGCTCATTGGCATAAATTTGGTGGGAATCAGACTCAGGTTGGTCACTTATGTTAAATAAGTCTCTTGGGATTGTTTTCATAACATAATGCTTCTCTTGATCATATGGATCTTGCACATAAAAGCATTGGTGTGCTTGAGATGCTAGCACAAAAGGCTCTTCCTGGTAGAATTTCTTGTTGAAGTGGACATATGTAAGACCATATATATCTTCTTCAACCACATACCAGTCGCATCTAAATAACATAACCTTAAAATGACCATAATAATCTAACTGTACTATATCGATTATTCTACCATAATAAGTTATATCTGCTTCAATTGGATTTTGATCCTTTGAGCTAGCAAAGCTTGTAGTTAATGCCACTACAGTGACACCACTATTTTGTGTCTTTTGTCTTGCATCACGTCGCCTAGTATGGAACCTATATCCATTGACAAGAAAGCCAGAATATCTTTTTGCAACCATATTTGGTGCTCTAGACAATTCTTTTATCCAATCAGGCAGATCCTCTTTCATAGCACGAGTTTCAAACCATTAAGAGAAGTTTCGGCTATGACTTTTGGCTTTGCTCCACTTCGATCTCCGTTGTTGATTATCAACTTGATGCTCATGCTCTCTAAAGTCAACATACATTTTTTTTGGTTAGTAAAAGAAAAGCTAATCAATAATCTAAGAATTGATCAAATAAAAGGAATGTTACAAGCTAAAGTACCTAATATATTCCTCGATCTCATTGCAGTTATTCAATATGTATGTATGGACTTGCCTTTTTGATTTGTCATCTAAGACAAATGGATTCACCATTTTCCCACCTAGAGGACATCCTTTGTTTGAGAACAAATTAGAAGTTTGCACTTCATCTGGACAACATTCATCATTGTTTCGAGGTCTTCTGTTGAATTTTGTGTGCACATCTTCATGCAAATACCTTGAACAAAAGGTTAAACACTCTTCAACCAAATATGCCTCGGCAATTGACCCTTCTGGATGACTTTTATTGCAAACATATGACTTCAATGTGCACATATATCTTTCAACGGGATACATCCATCGAAACTGAACTAGACTGCCTAACCTCACCTCATTTGCTAAATGAATAGGCAAATGAACCATTATATCAAAAAAGCTAGGTGGAAAAATTCTCTCCAATTGGCACAATATCTGAACAATCTCTGGTTCTAAACAATGTATCTCTTCCAAAGTGATAACTTTTTGACATAAACGACGGAAGAAGGAACATAGATGAACCAAAGGAATAGCAACATGATTAGGAAGAATGCTTTTGATTAGTATTTGCAACAAGTAATGCAACATGAAATGAGCATCATGGGTCTTGTAACCAGAAATTTTTCTTTCAGCTAGTTGAACATAGCGAGAAATGTTGGAAGCACTACCATCAAGAAGTTTTGCCGTCTTCAAAACGCTACAAAAAATTGATTTCTCCCCAGCAGTCATTGAGAAGCACGCTTTTGCAAACTTTGTTCTTTTACCATCCTTTGTATCTTTTGGCTGGAGATTCTTTCTAATACCCATTTCTTTGAGGTCGAAACGAGCACTTGCATGGTCCTTTGTCTTTCCAGGAATATCCAAAAGAGTACCAATTATGTTATCAACTATGTTCTTCTCTATGTCCATGGCATCAAGGTTGTGCCTAAACATGTTATGCTGCCAATAAGGTAATTCGAAAAATATTGACCTTTTCTTCCATGGGCCTTGATTTAATTTTTTTTGCTTCTTACCAACAGCATTGTCCAGACTTTGGAGCACATCAAATACATCTGTTCCCTTCAATAATTGTGGTGGAGGCCAAAATTCTGTTTTCCCATTAAAAGATCTTCTGTTAGACCTCCACGGATGATCCATAAGTAAAAATATCCAATGATCCATATAGCACATCTTGCGACTATGTTTCAAATAGCAAGAAGAAGTCTCATAATTACAATAGGAGCAAGCTAACTTCCCTTTTGTACTCCAACCAGATAGCATAGCATACGAAGGGAAGTCATTAATTGTCCATAAAAGAGCTGCCCGCATTTCAAAAGTTTGCTTTTTGGAAGAATCATATGTTTCTACCCCGAACTCCTATAGCTCCTTTAACTCTTCTATCAATGGTTGTAGATAAACATCAATGTCATTGCCAGGTGATCGTGGTCCAGGTATAAGTAACGAAAGCATACAATATTCTGGCTTCATGCTCATCCAAGGAGGTAAATTGTACACCATCAAAACAACTGGCCATGTGCTATGAGATATGCTCATGGTTCGATATGGATTGAACTTGTCACTTGCTAAACCAAGTTTTAAATTACGAGAATCTTTTGTGAAATTTGGATGGAGGCTGTCAAAGTTTTTCCATGATTGGCCATCAGCAGGATGCCTTAACTTCCCATCTTTAGAATGCCCCTCATCATGCCACCTCAATGTATCTGCTGTCCTTGAGCACATAAAAAGGCTTTTGAGTCTAGGAATTAAAGGGAAATACCTTAGAGTTTTAACAGTAATCTTACTAGGCTTTTTAGAAGGCTCAAGTTCGTTCTCCAAAGTAGGATATTCATTATATCAAGAAGCTCCACAAACATAGCAAAATGAGTTATTTATATACTCTCCTCGATATAACATGCAGTCATTGGAACATGCATCAATCTTTTCATAGTCAAGACCTAAGTCTTTAACCATAGTCTTGGTTTTATTAAAAGAAGTAGGAATGTTTAAATCAGGCATAGCTTCTTTTAATAACTCTAAAAGAGAAGTGAAAGATGCATTGCTCCATCCATGTAAACACTTCAACAAGTATAGATGGATGGTGAATGATAATCTCGAGAATCTCTTACACCCTGGATATAGTTCTTGGCTTGCATCGTCTACCAAGTTATAAAACACTTTTGCATATTCATTCGGGCCTTCATTTTCCCCTTGAACTTGTGCCACATCTCTGAATGTATCATGCAACAACCCATCAATATCATCATTATAGGTACCTTCACCATCCATCAGACTATCAACATTCATTGGGATGATTGGTTCCCCATGATTAATCCATCTCTTATAACCTTCAACAAATCCATAGCATATTAGATGATCATACACCATGCGTATTCGATACCAATAAATATTGCAACACTTCGCACAGGGACATTGAATTTCTTCTCCTTGGGGATCTCCAACTAAGAAAGCAAAGTCTAAAAAGCTCTGCACACCTTCAATATACTCTTTCCCGAATCGTGGTAAATCCATCCAATCTTTTGACACATCTTAAGAAAACCTAATTATATAAATATAGATATTCAAGCTCAAAATATACATTTGAACTTTATTTAATAAACTTTGTCCTATTTAACATTATGCCTAATGTCTTCTCCTAGTTGACTAAGATTTAAATTTTTAATCATTTAATATCCACCTAAACTTGGGTGTCTTAAAATCTTATAATTATAAGGGCTAACTATTAAAAAAGGAACAGAAATCATCAACAATCTATGTAAAATAACAATGGACAAAATAACAAGCTATAATACTATTCATTAATATTATGGGCTTAAAAAAATTGACAAATAACTGATCAATTCATAATTTGAAACATTAAACTTACCGCTTGGATCCTTGATCATGAGAAGCCATCCAAAGCAAATCTAGTTTCACATGTTCAATATCCTTCTCCTGGTTAAAAACAATAGTTAGCTTCTCTTTATAAGCACCTCAACCTAAAAAAATTAGATATAAACCACATACCCCGATTAAATTACCAAAAATTGAAAATTATCTAGGAAAGATTGACAGTATCCTACCCAGAAACAAATCAAAGAAGGACCACATTCAAGGGGAAAACACACTTATCAGAAAAATGAAAACTCCAATTTTATTAGTTACAGCTAACACCATCATTCACCAAGGAAAATACAAACCAAGAAAAATAAAGGAAAAAGAGTAAGGAAGAAACATGAATCTTTAATTTTTGGTCGGAATTAAGAACGCTTGTGTGGGGTACTTCTTATTGTACATGGTCAGCATTCTAGTCTCATTTCTTGATCAGAAGATGTCATTGATGGGTGCAAGCAAGGTATTATATTTTGTTACCTCCAACTTTTCTTCCTTTCGGCAGGAGTAGTTAAATGTTAACATTGCACATACAAGCAAACTAAAAATCACATCAATAACAATCAAACCTTTCCTTCAAGTATGTTTAAATCATTGTTTCTTGTCATAAATTATATCTAAAACATACTACTTAAATATAAATTAAATCTTTTTAAATAGTTTCATCTATATTTTGCTTAGCCTCCCTCCATTTTTAATTATTAAGCTACCCTGCTTAATAAAACTTTTAGATGTATTCTCGGAGTGTAACTAACAAGTAATAATAATTCAGTGTTCTACTACTACTACATCAATATATATATTGCACAACACACATGCTAAAATAATTTTTTTTTTGCCCTAATATGTTGTGAAAAGAAATTATTCATGTAGAAAATATGAATTTATAGCTGATAGAAAGTTGAAATTGTCAGTCTTCAGACGGTAATTTAAACAAAATAAGAGTAAGGCAAACTTAAAATAAATTTATAAATGAAGAAATAAATTTTTATAAAACTTTAGCTCACTCTGCTTTTTCAAGCTACTTAATAGTATATGAGGATTTCTCTCTTGATCTATTCCTATGGTTGATCACTAGAAAACCTTTGATTTTTCTACTCTATAGAATACTTTTATGGAATCAACTAAAAAACACTGAGAAAAATATGTCATATAGGACCTTCTAGTAAATTCCCTAAAGAAATGCAGAAAAACACGCTTTCGCTTAATTCTCTTTACTAGGTAATTAGATTTAGAAAATTGCTTGATAGTACAAAAAGAGACGTGGAGAAAAAATTGACATAGATTCCATCTTGTTTTCCATTATAATTCTACATGAATCTGTACAAGACCAACAACGGATATAAACAAGTAAATTGAAAAATGTTGACTTTTTTTTTTTTCCTTTTGTTCATTTTTGTACACTCAGCTATTGTAATTATGCCTCATAGACATACAATTTTTTCTTTTTATTTTTGCTGCAACTTATCACCACCACAGAATCCTTGAAATTTGATTTCATTACTATCAAAGCAGTATTTTCAAAACATAAAATCAGTAGGAGAGGAACCTGTAAGCAAACTTTAATTCACACCATAAACCACTTTTACACAGGCTATATGTATGATAATTACTACCACCCAATTAACTCCTAAAAACTAATACCATAAACTGATAACAATGGACACACATAACTCTTGAAAACTGCTACCCATTGATAACTACTAATATCACCACTAACTTCTAAAATACTTCTACAAATATACTAATTATAACATAACAAATCTGACTTTATCTAACAATTACAAGGTATGATATACAAGGTATAATTTTAGCATACAATATTGTACCAATCTATAAATATACTGTGTATTTTTATGTGCAAAATTCAGGGCGTGCTCCCAAGCATATGTTACAAGCAGCAAGCAAAAATAAAATCCCGGATACCAAAGAACCGCCACTCAGAATAAATAACCTCATGAAATCACTATAAATTTCCAGAACAGATATTAAAAGACATCGACAACTACTTTTATCTGTGCATATTCCATGAATGAGGTGAACAGGTAAGCCTTACAACTTGACAAAGCAAAGTAATGGTACCTAATGGTAGCTCCTCCCGTGCCAGTTATACCGCAACAAGAATAATTTGGAATAATCAGTCTTACTTTTGTTTTAGGCTGATTTTCATCCTTGTTATGAAGCTAATCATAAAAGGCAAACAAGTTTAAGGAAATTGTAAGAAATATTTTCATTTTCATCATAACTAATTAATTGACATCATTTAGACTACCTCGCTAAGCAACTTAGATAGAATAAGTTTCAATAGCCCTTAGTATTTCGTTTATTACACCAGACATTAGAGTTCAGACATCAAATAATAAAAGGAAAACACAAAACAATACAATAGCATTAGAGTCTCACTTGCATGGAATCAAATGCAAGAAGAAAGCAAAAAATCCACAAGAACACAAAGATTACAAGAAAGCCTAACGGTGCTATTACATTTGAAATAAGAGTTGCTACAATTTGAACTTTGTAACTATGCATGAGTAATCTAGATATTACATCATTTCAGATTTTTTTTTCCACGAATAAGAAGATTTCATACTTCACATATGTATCTTACTAAGCAGGAAAGTAGAGAAGTCCTAAGTTACTCACAAGAAGGTCAAAAAGTTCCTCTATCTCTCAGTAACATAAGAGGTTGGTAGAAATTTACATTTTGTAATTTCACATAAGCACTCTATAACATAATTCTCTTCCCCAAGCACAAGCATAGCTCATTCTTCAAGATTTAGGGCCTAAAATAGCATAGCACATGCACAGAACATAGTGTCCCAAAATACACAAAATTTAGGGCCTAATTTCAAATGACTCAGTCAGCAAACTATTCCTTCCTAGCACATAACAATTTATCTCAATCATCATTGTCACGCATTGGTGTGACAAAAACTAGAACCAATACATTTATTTTAGTCCTTAAATTTTTTGAGAACCCAAAAAGAAAAAAAGGAAAAAAGGGAAATTAAAGAAAAAAAAATAAAAGGATTATGAGAAAATGAGAGGAACATGCTATGCTGGTAATAAGGTCAGTCTCTGATTTTTTATGTCAGATTATTTTCATTTAAATATGAGCACTCCTAAATTCTTGGTTAGCTCTTACTATGTGCCAAACAGGATGCCCCTGTACAACTTGAAAGACCAGATTTGAGGTAATGTGCAATGCTACCTCATCATTAGAAATGACCTTCATGGAACTGATCCTGCAAAACTTCGATTCTTGATTTAGTTGAATCAACCAATCAAGTCCACATGTGGTTAGAATCATAGCTGATATTAGGCTTGTGACTTGATCTTACTATTGCATACTGTTTTTTGCTTTTCCATGAGATGCGACCACTACCAATAAGGACATGTTAATATGATCTTTTGTTAAAAATATCTAATTACATCTTGAAAAGTCGTCAATGAAAGTGACGAAATGCCGATTTCCCAAAATAGTTCTAACATGGCTAGCACCCCAAACGTTGGACATGACAAGAAAACATTTAGAAAGACCATGTTCTATATGGTTTTAATTGCAGTTTTGTAGAAATTTTGGTTCTTGGTCGAGCTCAATGGAGTCTATTGATTCATATAGTCAACCTATAAATAAGTCATTGTTGTAGTATTATTACTTGATTCTTTATATGCTCTCCCCATACAAACTTCTTTAACTATTACATGGCCAAAGAGCCAAAACAGAAAATGTTAATAGTGAATTTCAATTGTAAAGATCACATGATATTAAGACCCTAAACAGAAGATGTTAGCTCTTACTATCTGCCTAACAGGATGCCCCTGAACAACTTGAACCCTGAGTTTCAGATTAGCAAGCAGATTGGAAATGGGGTATTTCAAATTAAGACAGAAAAATATAAAAGATCATTCAAACTGCTACATCCACTTCAACAACTAGCCCAAATTGCTATATTCACTTGAGCAAGAATTGTACCTACTTCTATAAGCCTCTACCTCATTCATTAAGCTCATAACCCTACCTGACTAAAACCCAAATTTCACCACTGGGGCTTTCGATCACACAGGATTTTTAGCATTGTAGCATACAACTCAAATTGGTTCAACATAAGGTTAAAGAAAAAGGGTGGTCTCCCAACAAAGCTCGGTTCTGCACATCATATAGTTATTCATACACAGATACAGTCCACATATAAATAAAAAAAAGATTGGGATTTTAGTCCACACAGATACAGTCCACATACAGTCTACACACCATATAGTCCACATACACAGAATGTAGGAGTATTACTTTCAAAGATTGTTAAAACCAAAGGAAAATAGACAACAACCCAATAAAAGGGAGAAAATTACCGCTGTAAGAGTCACCTTCGACAAGGAGAAGCACTAACTCGGAAGGGTCACTTTCATGGCTCCTTCGCTACTCACGAGTTCATGGTCATGGGCAAAATAAATTGAGGGAGACTCGAACTATGAGGATAGGCTCGTGGTGATGGTGTTTTCCGGCAAGCCCTCCAACGACGAGGATGAAAGGAACGCGGTGTCAGAGGATGAAAGGAACATGGTGTCAGAGGACAAAAGGACGATGATGAACACAGATGCGAATGAACACGCAGACGAGGATGAAAGGAATGCAGATGACGAAGAGGAATCGAGTGGCTTCAGGAAGCTCAGACAGTTGCTTGCAGTGTTCCAGTTGAGAGAGAAACAAACACCCTATGAGAGAGAAAGGAAGAAATAGGGGTGCTTCAACATAAGAGGTGACATGCAATCTGAGAGAGAGAAAGGTAGCGACGGGTTTTTTTTTCAGCTATGGGCTTTCAAGCAAGATAGAGGAGATTGATTTTCAGGCAAGAGGACGAGAAGCAACAAGGCGATATTTTGTTTCAGAGAAGCAACAAGCGAGAGACATTGGAAACCTAATTTCAGACAAGCAACAAGCAAGAGAAGCAGAACCTATTTTGGGCAAGAGTTTGTTTCAATAGGAATTTTCTTTTGTTTATGTGAAAGCATTATTATTTTTGTTTGTTTAGTTTTTAATTCCTTTTGGCACTCTAAATATAACTGGTGGAAACATTAAAATTATAGCGAGAACCTATAGACCACGATTTTGAAGCGTAGCTTAAATGAAAAATAGAGCCACAATCTACAAGTGTGGTCTATTAATAGTGCAAGTGTAGCTAATTTACTCTAAATAAGCCATGTTTAAGAAGCGTGGCCAAAAGTTATGATCTTAGCCCACCCGAGTAAAAACGTGGTCTTTGATAATTATAGAGCGTGGCCCAAAATAGTGTGGCTGAAGACCATATTTGTTAAGTGAATTATCAGCTTAGTTTGATTTGGTTTAGTATTGCTTGATGATGGTCATGGAATAAGCTCATGTCCAAAAGCAATATATTTCAAAGGAAAAATAAAGAATGTTAAGTACGTGCTAAAAATGAAAGTAAAGTCAAAGTAAAACCATGGCCAAGTTAATGAGTTTGCATAGAAATGCATGCATCTATATTATCGATATGCATCATGAATGTTATTCCATGCTTTAGTACGTATGTTTACGCACAAGATGTTATGATTATGATGTTAAACTTAAAATAACCCACTTTAAGAATTTGTTTTCAAGATTATTAAAACTGAATTTATGCATGTCCACTATTTTTATAATTAAAACCCAAAGTGGCCAGGACAATGATGATGACACAATAGTTGTCTAGTCGTGATCCTACTGAGAGATCTTGTATTTTTCACTCCTATGTTTCCGTGTCATCTTTAGAGCATGCCGACATCGGGTACAGTAGTGATTTTCATTGAGTTCCCGATGATGCATTTGTACTTTGACCTAGTGTTGAATGCATATGTGCTGACTGCTCAGGCAATGATACCGGTCTACATGTTCTATAGCCGAGAGTTCCATGCACCTGTGATAAGTCCATTTTTTCCGCCCTTACGACCCATTCAAGAACATTACCATGGATGACGTCCATCCTCCTTTTCATCCTCCGAGGTACCCAATAAATGGGGATTTTGACTCTGACACCCGGTTGATAATGACTATTTCGATAGAGATGGATCCCTTAGAGTCATCATATCGATTGGAGTCGTCTCAACCTTCGATGATTCACCTATCTTCCAATTCTTTTGCTTCATCTATTGGCCCAGCTCCACCCTCAATTCGCGGTTGTGGTTCATTTGCACCCGCGTTGTATCCTGCGGGCGTGGGCTGCACGGGGAGGTGGATGTAACACCTTACCAGACAAGTACTATGCTTAAGTCATAATAAATTATCTAATAAGTGATTACGTGTAGTGAGCTAAATAAAATTCTATTTTCTGTATCATTATTAAATTACTCACATAAAGGTGACTATTTGCGTAATAACATTTTCTGCTTGACAGGGGAATAAATACTAGTTAATTGGTATACTATAAATAACGTAACATAAATAAAATTGCAATAAAGATGGAACTACTACGAAATACATCTTAAATATATACATAGACGTCTGCTTTCAAAGTTTGCCAAAACGATACAGGGTAAAAAAAAATGAGGCCGCTAACACAAAACAGAACGGCCGGTCCCTAAGAATAGTACCCTAGATAGTGCCCACGGGACATTTGTATGTACTCCTCCTAATTTCTACCCATCTGTCTGTGACCCAAACTACCAAAAGAGGGCTATTCTGTACATCTACTACCGCTACAGCATGCCCACCATCTAAACGGAGTCCGAAGAGAGAAACTATTCACCATGGTGGCATCTGCAAGAGGGTGGCCCGCGCTAGGAGCAGAGAACGAGGAAGAAGAACTCGTCGCCTTAGACGGATCCTCCTCTAACATCGAGGCTGAGAGCATCTGCTGCGGTGGTGAAGCAGGAGGGGTCATAGGAGCTGGAGCTACTGCCACTGCTGCTGCTGCTGCTGTTGGTGGAGGTGGAAATGGATGGACCATGTGAAAGGGAATGGCAATATAAGGGATAGCGGGGTCAAAAAGTGGGTGCATAAGCGGTACAACAAAATCTCTCTGGAAAAAGAAATAAAGACAGAACTGACACCTACCAGATATATATACAGAATCCAGGAACGGGTCGATGTGGATATGGAGCTCAGGTAACTCAATGAATAGAACTCCTGTTGCTGCGTTCTCCATAGTCTGAGAATGACGCGGAAATATATAGTAGGGTAAGAAATAAAAATTTCTCAGTAAGAATTCCTAATTTCTACACATCTGTCATCGCTGTCATTCCCAGTTGTTTTGGTCTTTCCGTAGTTCAAATTAGTATGGCACAATAGTAATATTTAACTCAAATACTTATTTATAAAACATACACCGAAACAAACTTAATTTTAGTTAACAGACATACTAATGCAATTAAAACAGTAACTTTAAGAGAACATTAGCATATCAAGAAAAATAAGCAGGTATCTAGAACAATTAATTAAGGAGTATCATACTACACATTAATGTGAAATTAGAAAATGCATCTTATCCTTGAAGGCTTTCATCTCTTAAAACTTATTTCTATCCTTGGTCTCCTGGGAGTTATTGGCTATATACTCCTGGGTAATAGTCCACTTTTCAAGACCGAGCTCATTCCTATACAGGATTGTCGGGTTTACTTTCCCCGACCACTGATCTATTCCCCTTAAATTTGTTCAGGGGCTGGCCCAAGTAATATGGAATCCTTTACAATATCATGAATTGAATGCACATCTAACTTGATTCTTTCAAATATCATGTGTTCATGCTATTGTAATTTACACAACATATGAATTTCTTGCCAAAATTTCGGTGGTATAACGGATCGAGTTTGCTTCCCCATGAATAGTGCCAGACAACCAGTACAATTGTACAAACTTGTAATTCAATATAGACCAGCAATTATATATATACATAGTATCATTCATCAATTTCAATTCAAGCATCAATAGGGTTTTCAGTTTATTCTTTCCTGTTCTGCCCGAGTTTGGTATACTCCACCCTTATTTCAATTCAACTCATTTGAATCTTATTTTTGGATATGTCATAGCCTTATGTGTCTAGTTTCTAACCCTTTTAGTCCCATCCCATTTTGATTTGTATAACTCAAGATATAAATATTTTACCTCAGACTGCCCTATTCTTAGCTAGAATTGGGTTCTTAAGAGTAAAAATTTATTAAAAATAGAAATCTAAGTGAAATCATATGAAATTTATGTCAAATTAAAGCTAACAGAACAAGATTTCAAATGATTTATTTCATGTCATTTGCATAAGTATATTTTTAGTTATGAGTCCCGAAACTTGACCCTACTGGGCTACCCCATTCTAGGCTGGTTTAAACCTAAGGCAACTTCATTGATGTTCTAGGAACAAATGACAACGAATCTGATTCTGAAATTTTTATGGAATGTTCTCTTATATGTTAGCTTTCAAACAACTTTAGTTTCACTCAATTTGGATTTGTGTAGGGTGAGTTACACCCTTCTTAACTTATACTGCCCGAATAAGAATCTAGATTTCTAGATTAAACTTCAAAAATTCATAACTAATTCTATACTAATCCAATGGCCTTATATTTTATATGTATGGAAATCTCTAGATGTCTAGTTTCATATAAAAATAGATTTATCAAATTTAATCAACTGTAGATGGAGCCGTACACTCCGCCGTACGAACGGCCAAGAAAAACCCTAACAGCTTCTTGGTTTGTCTCCCTTCTTCAAGCTATTTGCTATCAATTTCGATTTTTAATCACAACATATATGCAAAATTAATCATAAACCATCATCATCACTCTACATAACATCAATATCTCAGATTATACATGATCACCATTCAGCCCCAAACCAGAGAAAGTGAGAAGAGAAGTAGGATTTCCTACGTTCCTAATCTAATTCCATCAAGCCTAATCCTTTCAAATCACCCTTAATTGGCTTTAAGTAAGTGTTTAATCAAATTCTGATTAAACCCACTTATTCGATAAAAATCGAATAACTCAATTGTTAAAGATAGAATTTTTCGGACGTTACAGTGGACATGGAGATGATGCACCCAGTGGATTCGGGAACAGTTACCTTCCATTTGATGGTTGACCTAAATAGCGCATGTAGAGCCGATCACGAGGATAACCCCTTTTTGGTTGGTGGTTATAGGGTTATCATTTTCTTTGGCATGTATGGATGGATGAGATTTTAGATGTATCACTATTTATGTATGACTCTTTACACTGCTATTAACTATATTAACTATGACGGCTATGGAATGCTATTATGTTTTCCAAGATGATGGTTAATTATATCACCTTTATTTATTTTATTTGCACCGCTTGTATGGGATAGCAACATTTGATGTTATACTTTTGTGACGCGTGCATGGTTCTCGATTTTCAAAATGATTTACTCATGTTCTCATTGTTCAGAAAAAAAGATTACCTTTACTTTTGATATAAAGTAATTTAAAAATGGTAATATTAGTTCCGCGAGCAAAAGTAACAACTAATAATTCCATAATATGACTTAAGCATAGCACGGGACTATTAGGTGTTATATTTTGGTGTTAGAGTAGTTAGTCCTTAAAGAGGCTGGGGATGGACTGACTATGCTTTTAAGCATATGTATTAGTTAAGTCATGCTTTGAGTCTTGTTTGTATGATGGGACGTAAGGGTTAGACATGCATGATCGTCTGCTCTAAATGTAGTTAGTTGCTAGTTCACTCAGCGTAAATGTTGAGTCTGATCAACTTAATGTCTTCTGTTTTGGGTACCAAAAACTAATGACATTAGGGAGGCGTGGTAGGCCCTGTAACGAGCTTGAAGGTACCAAGGAAGTTATAGGGACAGTCTGCGAAATGGCTACTACCATGAGGGAGCAGGCTGCTGCTATTCACCATATGATAGAGCGAATGGAGCAAAGGGATGAGGAAAACTCAGAAGGGCATAATAGAGGAGATGAGGTAGACCTTGAATACCTCAAGGCTTCTATGTTTAGGAAGGCGAGTCTGCCGAGCTTTAGAAGGACATACAACCCCGATCGAGCTGCTGAATGGATCAAGGCCATAGAGAAGATTTTCACAGTGTTGGCTTGCACCAAGGAGCAGAAGGTAGCCCTTGCTACCTACAATGCTGGAAGTCGATGTTGAATTTTGGGGGGTAGGCACCAAGAGACTGTTGGAAGGCACCCAGACCCATATTACATGGGAGATTTTGAAGTTACACTTTTATGAAAAGTACTTTCTTGCTTTATAAGGAATGTGAAGGAGCTGGAGTTCATGAGTCTGCATCAAGAGACCATGAATGTTGCTAAGTATACTGCCAAGTTTGAGGAGCTACACAAGTTCCCGATGATTTATCAAGGGAACCCTGATGAGCGATAGAAGTGTATCAAGTTCGAAAGAAGACTGTAAGAGGCGATCCTGGTATCCATAAGACCCATGGAGATCCGTAATTTTGCTGCACTAGTCAGCAAGTGCCGCCTGGTGGAGGATTGCAATTGTACGCTAGCTATCGTAAGGTCGAAGGCATACAAGAAGAAGCTGGGCCCACAAGGGCAGAAGTTCAAGCTGCAACTACCAAAGAAGTTATTTCAAGGTGAAGGCTTCAAAGGTAAACAACCTTAAAAGCCTGCTAGGAATCCACCGAAGCTTGGAAATGGTAAAGCATGGTCTAAGTGTGGCAAATACCATGGAGAATGCCCTTGTTTAGCTGGTCAAAATGCGTGTTTTTGATATGGAAAGCCTGGACATATGGCTAGAGATTGTACTATCAAGCTGTCACCCCCTGCCAACAAGCCCCAACATCAAGGAAAGGTCTTTGCCCTCAATGTTGAGGAGGCAACTCAATCCAACGATCTGATCCAAGGTAAGTGCGAGGTTAACGATAGAACCTTAACTGTGTTGTATGATTCTAGAGCTACAGACTCCTTTATTTCTCATGATTGTGCAAATAGATTTGGATTGTCTGCATATGAATTACCTTGCATGTTAATAGTTTCCACTCCTGCTAGGAAACTAGTTTAGAATTTTTAGTGTTGTTTAAATTGTCATTTTCAAATTGATGGTAAGTCTTTTGTAACAAATTTGATTTGTTTGCCTTTGCTTGATTTGGATTTGATTCTAGGCATGGATTGACTTCGGCTAACTGTGCTATGATAAATAGTTTTGAGAAATCTATTATACTTCCTCCTGTACTTGTTAAGCCTATTAAACCTGTCTATTTGTTCTTAAATTCTGTTAAAATAGCGAGTAATGAGTCTGATGATCAGGGGTATATTCTCTTTACGGCAAGTGATATGGAACTCGACTGGGTATTAGATGAGATCCATGTAGTTAGGGAATATCTAGATGTATTTCCTGATGCCATACTCGAGTTTCCCCCAGAAAGGGAAATCGAGTTTTGTATAGAGTTGATATCAGGAATAGGGCCAATCTCTATAGCACCTTATAGGATGTCCCCAGTGGAGTTATCGGAGTTAAAAGGACAGTTGGAAGAATTGTTAGAGAAGAAGTTTGTAAAACCTAGTGCCTCACCTTGGGGAGCCCCGGTGCTATATGTGAACAAGAAGGATAGGAGTATCAGACTATGTGTGAATTATAGGTAGTTAAACAAAGTGACCATCGTAACATCCACTGGAATTTTCTTATCGTTTTTCGCCTAATTGTTCGATTTTTATCGAATAATTGCGATTAATTAAAAGTTGACTAAATATTTATTTAGGATCAATTAATTATCAACTAATTGAGTTTAGATATGAGGGAGTTAGGTTAGAAGTATAGAAGATTTCATAAGAATTTTCTCAAAACCGATTTACCGATTTAAAGGAAATTGGTAAGATTATGGTATTTTAAACTGTCGGAACTAAATCAATAGAATTACAAGCTTAAAACCCTAAGACCTAACGCTGATTACTCAGCCACATTAACACGTGAAAGTGGCGCCACTTTGGCCACAAGAAAGGAGGAAAGTTGGCTGAAATTCAACCTTGCATTTTTGAACCAATCATGTTGCAAAGTTCCAACTACCACCTCAAGCTTTATGACTCATTTCTTTCTCTCTTCTTCAACCTGACTTGTGCTACCTTACTCCCTCACTTCAGCTCCTTTCTTCTCTTCTCCATTCACCCAACTCCATCAAACTATCAAGCTCAACCAAGTTTTATTCATCCAAGCTCCAAAATCAAGCCAAATCACACATAACAAGAGGTAGAGGTTTAATTCTTGACTTGATTTTCTGATTGTGGGTGGCTAGTGGTGGTTTCTTTTCCCAATTCTTGATATGATGAGTGGATGATTATGATGATATTTGGCTAGTTTGTTGGCTATTTGTGATGTTAAAATTGGGTAGGAGGCAAGAAAGGATGAAAATAGGAAGAGCTGAGAGGCTGGAGAACTAAAAACCCTCGGTAGTCCATACGGCAGAGTGTACGGATCCGCCTACCACTATTTAAATTTGATGAAACAATTTTTAAATGAAACTAGACATTCAGGGCTTTCCATACATATATCATATAAGGTCATTGGATTAGTATTGAGTGAGATATGAATATTTGAAATTAGACCTAGGTTTCTGAGTTTGATTCTGGGCAGACTAGGTTTTTCGAGGTAAAACTCGCTCTATATAGGTTGGAATTGAATGAAACTAACTTTGTTAGAAATCTTACACATAGAAGAATGTCTCATAAAAATTTTAGAGTTAGATAAGGCCCCGTTTGCTCCCAGTGATCCAAGAAAGTTTCCCTATGTCCAAACTGGGCCAAAATATGACAGTTCAGGAAGGTCAAATTTCGGGGCTTATAACTTGAGCCCTACTGAGGCAAATGGAATGGAACTTTTGCAAATGAATGGTTGTCCTGTTAGCTTTAATATGAGACCAATTTCGTATAATTTAAATTAGTTTTCGAGATTTTTATTTTTAAGTGTGTAATTCTAGCCAGCTACAAGGCAGGCCGAGATAAAACCTAAATAACTTGAGTTACATTTATCAAAATTAGATGGGACCAAAGAGATTAGAAACACATAACACTTTATCATATCCAAAATTTAGGTCCAGATAAGCTAAATAGAAATTTTGGCTTGAGTTACAAAAATCAAGTTGAATGATTGTGCTGAGGCAGTAATTCTGTCTTAACGTAACTAATGCTCCTATAAGTTCAATGTTTGAATTACGAATGCAATGTTATGACTTCTATGAGAAAACGGTGTTCTAAGTACTGGCACTATTCATAGGGAAGTGCACACGTTCCGTTATGCCACCAAAATTTTGTTAAGACCTATGCATGAGTCATAAGATACATGTGCATTTTCAAAAAAGTCATTAAGATTATGGTATGATGAACATAAAGATTATATTATGATGAAAGTTCCATAATACTTGGGCCAGCCCTGGAATAAAATTAAGGGGAATAGATCGGTGGAGAGGTCGGGGAAAGCAAACTCGGCATTCCTGTATAAGAACGAGCTCGATCCTAAAAAGCAGACTATTACCCAAGAGTCTAAAATAGCCAAGAACTCCCAGGGGACCAAGTAATGGAAAAGTTTATGAAGAAAAGTTCAAGAATAAGTTTTGCATGATTACATTGAATGCATGATTACATTGAACAGTCATTTCAAGTTGTTTACAGTTTGTCTGTCATGTTTACTTATTGCTATATGATTATTTATTCTACTCATTATTCTGTGTATTATTGTTAAGAGTTTATTCTATTTCTTATGCTGTCTTAAGTAAAATTGAACCTTGCCTTGGACCAGACGTTTTCTTAAACTTATTGAATATGGATAGTTCAGTTTAATCCCATGTTTTATAATTAAATAAAAATCGAGGCAACTGAGAATGAATGTGATGTCAATAAAATACCGTATGCAAACCACTGAGAATTTCTTTAAATTCTCACCTCATTTTGCATTTCCGCATTATTCTCAGATGCTGATGATGGACTCGATGGCCAGTCTGTTTATTGAGCTCCCTGACCTGTAGCTCCACCAGGACCCCGAGTTGGACTCGTTGTACTTAGCTGGCTCCCGCCATTTCTGTCTCTACTTTTTAGCAATAGGAGTTTTGTTGTTCCTTTATTTCACTCTGCTTTTGAAACATATCCTTATAAACTGAAGCTTTGGCTTCCAACTTATATATGTATATTTACAACTAATGATATATTTCTTGTCTTTATTCTTTTTTGTAATGCTAATCACGTTTATTATATAAAGCGCCCTGTTTCGTAGGTATATTCGTCAAACACATACATATATATCAGAGAATAAGAGAATATAGTATAATGAATACAGCTTTAGATGGAGAACTAATACGATAACGCGACCTATCCAATTTCATGCTATGACTTAAGCATAACATAAGTTGGTAGGGTGTTACAACCATTAAGAACAAGTATCCCTTACCTAGGATAGATGACCTCATGGACCAACTGCAAAGTATAGCTATGTTCTCAAAGATTGATTTGAGGTCCGGATATCATCATATAAGAGTGAAAGAGGCAGAAATACCCAAGACAGCTTTTAGGACAAGGTATAGGCATTATAAGTTTAAAGTGATGCCATTTGGTTTGACAAATGCCCTTACTGTTTCATGGACTACATGAACATAATTTTTAGACTATACTTGCACAAGTGTGTAGTTGTTTTCATAGATGATATTCTCATCTATTTAAGAATAAAGGAGGAACATGAGGAATATCTGAAGGTCGTGTTGGAAAACTTGAGGGAAAAAAGGCTTTATGCCAAGTTGTCGAAGTGTCAATTTTGGATGGAAGAAGTGAAGTTTCTGGGACATGTGGTGTCACAAGGAGGAATTATTGTGGATCCAAGTAAGATTGAGGCTGTGATGAATTGGGAGAGACCAACCTTGGTAACAAAGATAAGGAGTTTCTTGGGTTTAGTCAATTACTACTATCTTTACCCTTAACCAAGTTGACAGGGAAGGATGCCCCATTTGTGTGGACTACGGATTGTGTAAAATTTTTCAAGAGCTAAAGAAAAAGTTAACCTCAACCCTAATATTAGCATTACCTGACCCTAGTGGACCATTCGAGATATATTGTGATGCCTCTGGGAGAGGTTTAGGCTGTGTCTTGATGCAAAATGGGAACGTGGTGGCTTATGTCTTTAGGCAGTTGAAGCCTCACAATACCCAACCCATGATTTGGAATTGATTGCTATAGTGTTTGCCCTGAAGATATAGAGGCATTACTATATAGAGTAAGGTTTGAAGTGTTTTCTGATCATAAGAGCTTGAAGTATCTCTTTGATTAAAAGGAGTTGAATATGAGGTAGAGGAGGTGGATGGAGTTTTTGAAGGATTCTAAGTTTAGGTTAAACTATCACCTTGGAAAGGCTAATGTGGTGGCTAACGCTCTAAGTCAGAAATCTTTGCATTCATGGATGATGGTCAAGAAAGCTAAGCTAATAAAGAGCTTTAGAGACCTTAACCTTAGAGTTATGTTAACCCCCTATAGTTTAAGGTTAAATCAGCTTAGGGTGACAAGTGATTTCAAGAGTCAAATTGCTTAAGCCTAAAAGGAAGAACAAGATTTTCTAAAAACCCTAGTGTTGGTGGAAGAAGGAAAATTGAAGGGTTTCACTCGAGGTACAGATGAACTATGGAGGTTCAAGGGAAGAGTTTGCGTACCTGCAAGTGGAGACCTCCGAAGAGGAATTTTGGAGAAGGCTCACAAGAGCCATTTCACGGCACACCCTGGTGTAACGAAGATGTATCAAGATGTTAAGGAGATGTTTTGGTGGCCCGGATTAAAGAGGGACATTATGGAGTTGGTAAGCAAGTGTTTAGTCTGCCAAAAGGTGAAGGTTGAACAGCAAAAACCCTCTAGTATGTTACAACCATTGGAGATCCCAAAATGGAAATGGGAAAGTATCTCTATAGACTTCGTGATGGGTTTACCTAAAACACAAGCTGGTTTTGATGTGATATGGGTAATTATTGACAGATTAACCAAGTCTGCTCACCTTTTGCCCATTTGAGCTACTTATCCTTTGGAGAAGTTAGCCCAGTTATATGTCCAAGAGAGAGTAAGGCTGCATGGTGTGCCCTCAACCATAATTTTGAATAAAGACCCAAGGTTTACCTCTAGATTTTGGGGAGCCTTGCAAAAGGCATTTGAGATAAAGCTTTTCCTAAGTACAACTTATCACCCTCAGACGGATGGACAGTTGAAAAGAACTATCCAAACCCTAGAGGACATGTTGAGAGCCTGTATGTTGGACAATTTAGGAAGTTGGAATAGATTACCTTTGATTAAGTTTGCCTATAACAATAGTCATCATGCAAGTATTGGTATAGCAACCTATGAAGCTTTGTATGGAAGGAAATGTCAATCTTCCCTACATTGGTTTGAACTGGGTGAGCAAAGCCTATTAGGGCCGAATCTTGTGAGACAGAATATGGAGCACATAAGGAGGATTAGGGACAGAATCCTTACGGCTTAAATCCGTCAAAAGAGTTATGAAAATAAGATGAGAAAGCCTCTAGAGTTCCATGAAGGAGAACATGTGTTCTCGAAAATCACTCCTACAATGAGTATAGGTAGAGCCATGAAAGTCAAAAAGTTGAGCCCTTGTTTTCTTGGTCCTTTTCAATTTCTAAAACGTGTCAGGTCAGTTGTCTATCAAATGGCCTTACCTTTAAACTTGTCAAATCTTCACAATGTCTTTCATGTGTCTCAGTTGAGAAAATACTATTCTGATCCTAGTCATCTACTTGAAGCCAAAAGTGTACAGTTAAGGGAGGACCTAACCTTCAATCTACTACCATCTCGGATTGTGGATCATGGGGCAAAGCAGTGGAGGAACAAGACCGTACCATTGGTCAACGTGACTTGGGGTAGGGGAAACAATGAAGAGTATACGTGGGAGCTAGAGTCTGAGATGAAGAATGTAACATCCCCCATTTTCTTAAGTGGAATATAATAAAAATTTTGAATTATTTCTCTTAGGCAATGTGGGAATCTCTCAGGCAGTGGTATATCCCAAAAATCCTCACACTCAAAAATATACGGTAGTATAACACTGCCATTAAAAATATGGCACTGCCTTATGCTAAAAATTAGGAAATGACAAAAGTGCCCCTATCAACTTTTGTTAATGGCAATCTTGCCCAAAAGTTTTAGAAATTTTACTTTAACCCTAAGTGGAAATTTCCACAATAACCCTAGAACTTTTTTATAAAATGACCTTTATATCCCTACATCGATAGAATTAGCAGAATAGGGCTTTAAACAAAGCAAAATCACGTGGTAAAACCGTAGAAGTTTAAATCTCCACCGATTGGGCCATGGAGGCAGTCTGGTGTGAAATGACGTGGGGTGCCCCTGGACTTGCTCAAAATTACGGATATGCCATTAGTCACGAAAAATAGAAAATAGAAAAGCTCTAAATTTGCAAGAACAATTATTTCACGTTAACAAGCAATTTATTCGATCTTATTGACTAAGTAGGGTTAATTAGAAGTTAATTAGATGTTAATTAGAGGGATTAGGCTTAGGAACAATTAGAATAGAGATATAGAAATTCTCTCAGAGTCATTTAGTAAAGTTTTGCCAATTTGAAGAAAATCGGCAAAGATTCGGTATTTTAAACTGCCAGAACTGAATCAGTGGAATTTCACACTAACACCACAAGTTTGAGTGGCTGAAAATTGAGCCACTTCTACCCTAATGGATGGCGCTAATTGACTGTCAAGTGAGTGGAGAGTGTAACGTCCAAAAAATTCTATCGTTATTAACCGAGTTTTTGGTTTTCACCAGATAATTGGGATTAATTAAGATTCAATTAAGCATTCACTTAATGCCAATTGAGTGTGGTTTAGAATGATTAGGTATAATGGAATTAGATTAGAACCAAGGGAAACTTCATAGGATTTTTCTAAAACCGGTTTACCGATTCAAAGGAAATTGGTAGGATTTTGGTATTTTAAACTGCCGAAACCGGGCCAATAGAAATTATACTGTGAAAACCCTAGGATGGATGGCCAAGATTCAGCCAATACTCCTCACAAGTGGCGCACAAATCAGCCATAAAAGACGGAAGCCAAGCCAAATTTGAATGAGGGTTGAAATCCACCAATCAAGAGCCAACTTCTTTCATAAGTTTTCATTTTTTTTTTCTTCCTTCCCCCTTTATATTTTCGACCTCCCCATAAGAGGTGCAGACCAGCCCTCATTTTCCCACTTTCCTTCATCTTCTTCCACTTCCTCTCATCCCCAAGCTCAAGCCTTAACCATCAACTTCACTCCAAGATCAAGTTCCATCAAGATTTCAAACCACCAAGGTAGGAATCTCAACTTTCTCCTTCTTTTCTTTGAATTGGGGCTGCCTAGAGTCTCTTATACATCCATGATTCTGATGTTGTGATGGATGGGGATGATGAATTAAGGTTGGTTTAAGGTGTATATGTGAGTTTGGATTGAAGATTGGATGGATTGATTAGAGAAGAACATGAATCCAAGAAGAATTCAAGAAACTGTTAGGGTTTTCCCCTCGACGGTCCATATGGCGGAGTGTACGGCTCCACCTACAGCTAATTAAATTTGATGAAATATTTTTATATGAAACTAGACATTCAGGGCTTTCCATACATATAAAATATAAGGCCATTGGATTAGTATAGAATTAGTTATGAATTTTTGAAGTTTGACCTAGAAATCTAGATTCTCATCTGGGCAGTATGAGTTAAGAAGGGTATAACTCACTCTACACAACTCCAAATTGAGTTAAACTAACACTGTTTGAAATCTAACATGTAAGTAAACATCCCATAAAAATTTCAGAGTCAGATTCGTTGCCATTTGTTCCCAGCACATCAATGACATTGACTTAAGTTCAAACTAGGTTGGAACAGGGTAGTTCAGTAGGGTCAATTTTCGGGGCTTATATCTCAAAATATACTCATGCAAATGAGATGAAATTTATTTAATTAGAAAGCTTGTCCTTTTAAATTTAATTTGATATAAATTTCGTATGATTGCACCAAGTTTTCTATTTTTGGTGAATTTTTACTTCTAAGAGTGCAATTCTGGCTAGTTGTAGGGCAGACAGAAGTAAACTTTGAATAACTTGAGTTACATAAATCAAAATGAGATGGGATGAAAAGAGTTGGAAACTAGACACATAGCACTATAACATATTCAAAATTTAGGTCCAACTGAATTGAATAGAAATTATGGTGAACTTTACAAAATCGGGAAGAATTGAGTAGAATGAGCAGAAAACTTAAGTTATGTATTTATGTTGATATGTTATATGATTGATATTATTATTATGAAACTTGATGCTCTATGTTGGTTTTGCTGCCTGATTGATCCTTCTGGTAGTCTGGCACTATTCATGGGAAAGTGGACTCGATCTGTTATACTATCGAAATTCGGGCAGAAATATGTGAATTATATGAATGTTATACATTTATATGTTATGCTCATGAGATTCATATATGCAAGAATGATTTAAGTATGATATGAAGTATATGAATGATTGCATGTAGCATATGCATGTATAATCATGTCCAAAGAAGAATAAGATTTATGAGAACTTGCAAGAAAGATGTACCAAGCTACCACATGAGGCATGGCGTAGACTCAGCTAGCGTGGGCCAGAGCGGTACTATCTAAGACTTGGGCCAGCCCTTGACCAGATTTAAGGGGAATAGACCGGTGTGAGTGTTAAGGAAAGTAAACCCGTCACTCATGTATAGGTACAAGCTCGGACCTGAAAAGCAAGCTATTACCCAAGGGTGAGAGAGACCATTCACCTCCGGGGGACCAAGTATAGAAGAGCAAGGTTAAGTTGCAAGTTAAAGAAAGAGATGAATTAAGTCAAGTACACTTGCATACAATCAAGTACAAGCATCCATATGTGCATTTCTAATTGTCTCATTATGTCATGATGCTATTATGACTCTTACTGAAGTATATTACACTATTTGTGTTTCTATGTCTGTCATATAATATGCCAAGTGATTGTTAAAATATAACCCACTTCGAGAAAGATGTTTTCAACTTAAAATTGAATCGCTGCGTGCGTATATGTGCTCACATTTTCATAAGAAATCGAAGCGGCTGGAATGTTTATGATGGAACTGTATGAGTAATAGATTGAGTTTACCTACTGAGAACCTTAGGTTCTCACTGCCTGCTTGTATGTTTTTCTTTTCCGTAAACATTCCAGCACCTAAGTTGGAAATCAAGTGCGAGGCAGAGTACTAGAACATTTTCTGAGCAAGACTTGGACACAAACCAGACCAAGAGACTATTGAAGCTAGCTAGTGACCAGTCGAAAGCAAGTTCAGTGTATTATGTTAGTCACAATTCCTTTTAAATTGTAATTATTTTATCCTCTATGTATCAGAGACGACGAAGTTTATGAACTATTAGCCAGTAATAAAGTGTGTAGTTAAAGGGCCATATATTATATTTTCCATATTTTAAAGTTTTCTTATCACAGTAACAACCTTTTAATATAACTCCATGACTCGAACATGGCTTATATAATAAAGGGTGTTACAAAGAATGAATTTCCCAACTTGTTTACAGGTAATGAATTTTGAGGACAAAATTTTTTTTAAAGGTGTGGAAAAATATAACATCCTCAATTTTCCTTTGTGCTTAATTACCTCAGTAACCTTGAATAATTACGTACTTAATGAGAAATTAAAAGATTAAGGCTTAACTAAAGAATTTATGTGGCAATTTGGAAAAGAAAGTTAAGAAAATGCTTAATTGAGATTGGAGAATCTCTAATTAAGTAAGTCAAACTCCTAATAGCTTAATCAAGCACTAATCTCCAATAATTAACTTAATCGAGTTTAATAAAGGATAATTAAGCTTAATTATAAGTTTAATTTTTTTAATCATATTCTTGTATAATAATCACTAATTCTTGCTTAATCAAGTTAATTAAGTTGCAAGAGCACTTAATCACATCACTAAAATTCAAATTTAGTCAACTAGATAATAAAGTAAAGAGTGATGTCACTAAAGTAAAAAGCATGAGACAAGAGTGTAAGAGTTAGTACATGATTTGTCCCCTCATCATCCAATTTGTCTCCTTAATCACTAATTGACACAAGTTAACACAAAATGACACAAAAATACCTCTCCCCTTGCCTTAATAACCTACAGACAACACACACACATACACACACTCATTTTCATTTTGTGTCATGTTATTCTCTCTCTTAAACGCAAATCCTCCAACTTCTCTCTACATTCTCTTTTCTTCTTCTTCATCTTCTTCATCATTCTCCACCTCCATAACCAAACCTTTCTCACTAAGCCCTTCAAAGATCACATCATTTGGTCTTTGAAGAAGAGATTCAAACACTACAAACTCCATTTTATCAAGAATTCAAGAGCTCTCTCCTTCCTTATTCAAAATCACTAGCTTCATCCACTAGGAAGAACACTATCTTCTTCATTTTCTTCTTCTTGGAGGCTTTAAAATCATCACTAGGTAATGATATCTACTCTTTTCTTTTTGTTACTCAAGAAGCTTGAAGCTTGGCTCTCACCATGGCCAAGATTTTCAAGTAAGAACTTGAGAAAGTTTCCTTTTTTAAAAAAAGTTTGCTTCTTGAACCTTGTTTATGAGTATTCATGGGGATGTCTTGAGTTTTCTTCATGAATGCCCTAAAATTTTCTCCTTTTAGCAAAATGTGCTCTTGAACTTGTTCATGAGTTGTTCTTGTTTATTGAAAGTTTCTCTCCTTGAGTGCTTTAAAGTTTCCATTTTTCTTTCTTGATGCACGAGTTTTTGATAATTCTTGGTGGTTGTGGTTTAAAGTTGATTTCTTTCCTTTTTATGAGCTTAAGATTAGAAAAGTTCTCATCTGTACATCTTTCTTATGATTTTGATAAGATTATGAATATTTCAAAAGTATAAAACTTTAAAAGTTTGCTTCTTGATGCATAAAAAGTGGCGCTATTTTTATGGGTTTCACAAGTTTTCATTTTGTCTTCTTGAAGACAAGAATATGTGTAAAAGTCCAAACTTTTTAGCACATGAAGCTTTCTAAGTCATCAAAATGAGAACTTGTCACTTTAAGTCTTAAAGATTGAATCTTGAAGACAAGACCTTTTATAGAGTTTCAAACTTTAATAAAAAAAAGTGTAACTTTTAAGTCATAAAGATGTAGATGCGCACTTTAATCTTGTAAAGGTTAAATCTTGAGATGAAAATGTTAAGTAAAGTTCAAATCTTTCTTGAAGAAAGAACTATTTTAAATTTTAAAGCAACTTTAAATCATAAAGTTGGAATCTTGATGGTCTTATAATGATTAAAAGTGTCAACTTTCTTAAATAATAAGACTTTTAAGTCATAAAGGTAGCATCTTGTATGATTTTCTTAAAAAGGTTGAATCTTTAAGACAAGAATATAATTTTAGAGACTCATACTTTCATAAAGGACAAAAATTTATAATCATAAAGTTGAAATCGTACTATTCTAAATACTAAAGTTTGAATCTTATAAATTGTGAAAATAAAAACTCTCTTGATGATTGGTGAACATGCTGTTGTTGGGTTCATGAGTGCGGTTATGCATTGTCATGACCAAAAGGACTAGAGGGATCTCGAAATTCCTTGGAAACAAAAGTATGATTAAGGCCACTAAGCTTACCATGAACCTAGGAATCACTAAGTGCACTGTCTCATGGTAAGAAAAGGAAATAATTACTTAAGTTAGACAACTTGAACAAAGTGTTCCATAAGACATGTACAGAAGTAAAAAGGTAATTTCACATAAGGACTAAGTAACTTAAAAGACTACACACCCATTATTTTGACTATGTGATTCTCTCATGGGTAAACATGGGAAATCATATGATGGTTCATAAGACTTTTCACAAAGAATAACACCACTATGAAGTCCATTTAAGGGATGAAGGTATGATGCCTTTGAGCATGATGTATGATTAGTTTGATTGAACATTGACTCATGATTGAATGATTATGGATGATTGGTATGACAACGTAAGATGGATATTATTGGTTGTTAGTTGACATTTCCACGTTTGGCATTTTGGGGAAGCACTAGTCTAGCCATTACGGTGCCGGATTTCCGCTAAAGTTGTGGACTTAGCCATATCATTACATACCCACATGTATCTTGCCAATGATTGCAATGCATGAAAGATGTGGTCATAACAAAAGAAAAGAAAAGAAAGAATAGGATATGACCCTTCAATCACTTCAGTAAGGGAAATGAGAGACGGTGATTCACAAAGAGTCAAGGAACCTCTATGGGGGAGGCAAGGGTGACATGGAGGACCCTCCAACTTAGAGGTAACCATTATTAGCTTAGTCTGATTTGATTTAATACTGTGTGATAACGGTCATGGAATGAGGTCATATCTAAAAGCAGTCTATTTCAAATGAAAAGTAAAGAATGGTAAGCACATGCTAAGAATGAAAGTACAGTTAAAGTAAAACCATGGTGAAGTTAATGAGTTTGCATAGAAATGCATGCATCTATGTTATCCATATGCATCATGAATGTTTATTCCATGCTTTAGTACATATGTTTATGCATGATGTTAAACTTAAAAGCAATCTGCTTCGATAATTTATGTTTTCAAGATTATTAAAACTGAACCTATGCATGTCCACTATTTTTATAATTAAAACCTGAATTGGCTGGGACGATGACGATGACATAGTAGTTGTCTAGTTGCGATCCTACTGAGAAATCTTACATTTCTCACTCCTACATTTCCATGTCATCTTTAAAAGATGCCGGTGTTGGGCACAGTGGTGATTTTTGTTAAGTTCTTGATGATGCATTGGCACTTTGATCCGGTACTGAATTCATCTGTGTTGACTGCTCAAACAGTGATGTGGATCTACATGTTCCATAGCCACTAGTTTCGTGCACCTCTGATGAGTCCATTTTTTTACCCTCACGAGTCGTTCGAGGACATTACCATGGATGACGTTCGTCCACCTTTTCATCCTCCAAGGTACTCGACAAATGGGGATTCCGACTCTGACACCCGGTTGACACCAACTGTTTTGATAGAGATGGATCCCTCAGAGTCATCATACCCAACTTATTCTGTGGGATCCTATCGCTCGAAGCTGTCTTAGCCTTCGGTGATTCGCCTGCCTTTCAATTCTTCTACTTTATTTGCTGGCCCAACTCCACCCCCGATTCGCGATCATGGGTTCATTTGCACCCGCGCTGTACCCTGCGAACGTGGGTATGCACGAGGAGGTGGACGTGGAGGTGATGCACCCGGTGGATTTAGGAATGGTTACTTTCGATTCGATGGTTGACCTAGACAGCAGACGTGGAGCCGATCACAAGGATAGCCCCTTTTTGGTTAGTGGTTATTAGGTTATCAGTTTCTTTGGCATGTATGGGTGGACAAGATTTCAGATATATTTTCATTTCCCTGTATTCAGTTAGGATTATTTTGTAGGGCCAACAGTATATATCGAACTTGTAACATCCTTAATTTTCTGTCATGTTAAATTACCTCAGTAATCTTGAGTAATTAGGCACTTAATGGAAAATTATGAGATTAACACTTAATTAAGGGATTAACTAAGTGTTTATGAATTAACTCTAATGAGAAAGTCAAAAGAATACTTAATCGAGATTAGATAATCTCTAATTAAGCAAATCAATTACTTAATAGCTTAATTAATTAAGTACTAATCACCCTTAATTAACTTAATTGAGTTTAATTAAAGATAATTGAGTTTAATTAGAAGTTTAATTTTCTTAATCATGTTCTCGTGTGTGTTAATCACTAATCCTTACTTAATCATCTTAATTAAGCTGCAAGAGCTCTTAATCATATGATTAAATTCAAATTTAGTCAACTAGACAATAAAGAAAGGTGATATCACTAAAGCATAAAACATTACACAAAAGTGCTTTATGTAAGAGTAAGTATATGATTTTTTCCTCCATCATCCAATTTGCCTCCCTAAACCTTAATTAACACAAAATTAAGAAAATATCTTCCCCCTCCCTCTATGCATGTTACGGCCAACAACAACACACACACACTCATTCACTTTTCATTTTTCAACTCTCATTCTCTCTCTTACTTCCAAATCCCCTGACTTCTCCTATACTTTTCTTCTTCTTCTTCATCTTCTTCTTCCTTTCTCCACCACCACCATAACCAAAACTCTCACTTAGCCCATCAAAGACCACATCTTTTGGTCTTTGAAGACAAGATCTAAACACTACAAGCCTCATTTTTAAGAGAACTTAAGAGCTCTCTCCTTGTTCTTCCAAAACTGCCACCTTTATCCACCTTGAGGAGCATCATCTTCTTCATTTTCTCCTTCAAGAACTCGCCACTTTCAACACTAGGTAGTGATCTCTACTCTTCTCTTTGTTTACTCGAGAAAGCTTGAAGCTTGGTTCCTTTTATGACCAAGATCTTCAAGTGAAAGTTTAAGAAAATCTTCCATGCTCTTCATGAGCAAAAGTTTCTATTTTTGGTAAAATATGTTCATGCTCTTGTTCATGAGTTGTTCTTTATTCTTTTGAAAAATTTCTTTCTTTAAGTGCTTCAAAGTTTCTATTTTCCTTTCTTGATGCATGAGATCTTCATGTTTTGGTGGTGTTTGGGTTAAAAGTTGTTTATCTTCGTATGATGGTGCTTATGATTGGAAAAGTTGTCATCTTTATTATTTTCTCTTGATTTGATAAGACTAAACACATTCTAGATGCATGAAATTTGAAAAAGTTTATTACTTGCAACCTTAAAAGTAGCATAAGTTTAGTACTCTTATAAAGTTTTATCTTGTCTTGTCTTGAAGATAAGAATATATGTAAAGGTTCAATCTTGTTGGAATATGAAGCATTTTAAGTTATAAAAATAAGAACTTGTCACTTTGTGTCTCAAAAATCAAACCTTGAAGATAAGACCTTTCATAAAGTTTCAAACTTTAGTAAAAAATGAAATCTTTAAGTCATGAAAATGTTAACTTTTTATAAAGAACAAGACTTTGTAATTCTAAAGTTAATGTCTTGTACCATTACTTCATAAAGTAGGAATCTTTAAACTTTAAGTCATAAAGTTGAGACCTTGATGGTCTTAGAAAAACTAAAAGTGTCAACCTTCATAAAGAACAAGACCTTTTAGTCCTAAAGCTAATATCTTGTATCATTATTTTGCCAAGATTTAATCTTTAAGACTAAAGCATAATTTTAGAGGCACTTACTTTCTCGAAGAATGAAACTTTATATTTACTTTATAAAGAATGATAACTCTTATAACATTAAAGGAAAAATCTTGTTATGTTAATGATAAAAGCTTGAAACTTTGCAACTTGGATGAGTTAAAATTCACCCTTGGTGATTAGTGAACATGGTGTTGTTGGGTTCATGAGTATGGTTATGCATTGTAATGACCCAAGGACTAGAGGGATCCTGAATCCTTGGGAACAGAAGTATGATTAGGGCCTCTAAGCATACCATGAACTTAGAAATCACTAAGTGCACTATCTCAAGGAAAGAAAATAATTACCTAACTTAGTTAATTTGAACAAGTGTTCCATAAGACATGTACACAAATAAAGAGTAATTTCACATAAAGACTAAGTAACTAAAAGACTACATACATATTTATTTTAACTATGTGATTCTCTCATGGTTAACCACAAGAAATCATATGATGGCTCGTAAGACTTTCTGCAAAGAGTAACACAACTAGGAACCTTTTAGGGTATGAATGCATGATGCCATTAGGCATGATGAATGACAAGTTTGATTGAGCTTTGTCTCATGATTGAATGATTAGTGTGATGATATGAGATGGATATAATTGACTATTGGTTGAAAGTGTTATGATTGGCATTTTGGGGAAGTTTTGGTCTAGTCATCATGCTACCGGATTTCCATCAAAATTATGGACTTAGTCATATCATTGCATGCGTCTTGTTAGAGAAGTACTATACATGTAAAGTATAATGATAAGAAAAGAAAAAAATGGGATATGACCCTTCAATTACTTCAGTAAGGGAAGTGAGAGACGATGATCCACAAAGACTCAAGGAACCTCTATGGAGGAGGCAGGGTGACATGGAGAACCCTCCAACTTAGAGGCAACGAATATCAGCTTAGTCTGATTTAGTTAGTACTGTGTGACGACAGTCATAGAATGAGCTCATGTCCAAAAGCAGTCTATTTGAAAGTAAAAGTAAAGAAAGGTAAGCACGTGTTGAGAATGAACGAAAAGTTAAAATAATACCATGGTTAAGTCTATGAGGTTGCATGTCAGTGCATATATCTATTTTGTCCATATGCATTATGAATGCTTATTCTATGCTTTTGTATGTATGTTTCCTTATGATGATATGGTTATGATGCTAAATTTAAAAGTAACCCACTTCGGGACTTATGTTTTAAAATCATTAAAATTGAACCTATGTATGTCCACTATTTTTATAATTAAATCCGAAGTGATTGGGACAATGAAGATGACACAATGTTTGTCTAATCGCGATCCTACTGAGAAATCCAGTATTTCTCACTCCTATGTTTCCGTGTCGTCTTCAGAGAATGTCGATGTCGGGCACGGTGGTGATCTTCATTGAGTTACCAATATGGCGTTGGCACTTCAACCCGGTGATGAATGCCTCGATGATGTCTGCAAGTGCAGCTATGAGGGTCTACATCTTCCACGACCGTCCATTTCAGATTCCAATTACGAGCCTGTTTTTCCACCCACATCAGCCGTACGGTGAGGTCACCTTGGATGAAATCCACACTTACTTTCAACTGCCAAGGTACCCCACTGACGATGAGTCAAACACGGATACCCATCTAACTCTGACCCTTTCATTGTATTCTAATCCTTTGGAGTCGTCCTATTCGAGCTATCCCATGGAGACTAACCCATCCAAGACCTCCTACCTATCCGTGATTCACCTGACGTCTGATTCATCTTCTTCTTCAGCAGCTCCTCATCACACACTACCCCCGGTTCATGGTTATGGGTTCATTCTTACCCATGCAATGCCTTGTGGACATGGACGTGCTCGAGGAGGAGGACGTGGTGATGTTGCTCCTAGTGGTTTCGGGAACGGTTTCCTTCTGTCCAATGAGTGATGTAGTTATTGCATGCAGAGCTGAGCACGAGAATAGCTCTTTTTGTTTGCAGTTATAGGGTTATCATTCTATTGTATGGCATGCTTGAGCAGTAGAGTTTTCTTATGTACTTTCCCTTATGATGTATTCAGTTAGGTTTCTTTTGTAGGGCCAACAGTAGATATCAGACCTATTACCTTTATGTATGACTTCTGGCATTACTAGTATTATATTAACTATGACGGCCGTGGAATGAATGTTATGTTTACCTAAGATATTTGTTATTCTTGTCGCTTCTATTTATTTTATTCGCACTGTATGTATGAGACAGCGATGTTTATATTATATGTTCACGATGCGCTCATGGCTCTTGGTTTTTGAAATAGTTTATCCGTTATTATTATTCAAAAAGAAATTTACCCCTATTTTCATTATAAAGTAATTCCAAATGGTAATGTTTAATTCCGCAAGCAAAAGTAATAACTAGTAATTCCATAATATGACTTAAGCATAGTATGGGACTATTACAGTGTTACAAAACCCATGACTATTTATGTATGACTTTGCACTACTATTAACCATATTAAATATGATGGCTATGGGATGATATTATGTTTATCCAAAATGATGGTTAATTATATCACCTCTATTTATTTTATTTGCACTGCTTGTATGATATAATGATGTTCGATATTATACTTTTGCGACGCATGCATGGCTATTGGTTTTCAAAATGATTTACTTATGTTCTCACTGTTCAAAAAAAAAGTTTACCTCTATTTTTAGTATAAAGTAATTTAAAAATAGTAGTGTTAGTTTCGTGAGCAAAAGTAACAACTAATAATTCCATAATATAACTTAAGCATAGTATGGGACTATTAGGGTGTTACAAATATCCACGTGATTGAGACTTTGACTCCTTTGTTGGAATTATTCTTTTTCTACAACTAGTTGTTTTATCTATTGCTGTAAATTTTGAGGAGCCTCGTGTTTCCTTGCCTTAAAGTTCTCCAAATTGTTGTCATAGTGCTAAATTTTAAGTAGAAAAATGTTGAAAGTAAGTATACAGCATAAGCATAGATGCATTCAAACATCCCCATGTATCATTATGACCAAGGAATGCATATGAGCATATGAAAGAAGAAAGTATATGAACACATGAGCTCTCAGAATGATTATGAATTTAAATTACTTGGGCCAGAGATAGTAAATTCAGTTAAGTCAAGGAATGTATGCCAGGCTCCTTTGAATTGAGTTGGGAAAGTAAACCAGCTAGGAATAGGTCTGTGTGAGAACCAGGGAAAGTAAATCTAACAATCACATATAGGAATGCGCTCAGTCTTGATAAATAGCCTATCACCCAAGAATGGGAAAAGCCATCCACCTATCTCAAGGGTACCAAGTACAGGTGCTCATGTTAAGAATTTATAGAGAAACTAAGAAGACAAGTGCACTTGCATAACTCATTATATTTGCATACATATGCATAATCTATTACATTATCATATTATCCTTGATGTTATGATTTGTTTCTTAATTCCAAGTTTGTGAATGAAATGAACTTGCTTCGGATAAAGAATTTAGAAAATATTCAAAATGAAACTTATTTCTCTTATCTGCTGAGGACACGCTTTCATGAAATAAATTGAATCAGCTGAGGATGATAACAATGATAGTGTATGTGATAGTTTAGAGAGACCTACTGAGAATTTAAATTTTCATCCCGATTGTATGTATCCCTATTATCCTTAGATGACAGCAATGGCGTCGGTAGTGGTTTACCTCGAGGTTCATAATTGACAGTGGCACTATGACCATGCACTAGATTCCATGTATCTGATAGGCCAGGTCCTGGTTAGATTGTACATATTCTTCTAGCATTCCCTTGCAATTTCTGTCTTGCATCCCTTCTTCAATCCCAAGGCTCCGTTTGACAGGATCCCTTTATATATGGCACGCCCAGTATTTGCACCACCTCCTCCTTCTCCCTCAACATCTATGGAGACCGATCTCTCTGAGGTGAGTTCTTCCTCTTCAACTTCTACTCCTGGTGAGAGCGAGCATACATCCGCAACCCCAGAGCAACAGGCATCATGGAGAATGGCTTCTATACTCCCGAGTTAGATTAGGGGAGTAAGTTAGAACATTTGAGAAGTTGTTTGCTTAGTACACCATTGACACGGCTTTTGTATAGAGTGGCCCTCTTTTGGGTGGTTTGTAGTATTTCCACCCTCCTTCGGTAGCTATCCTTGCATCAACATGTTCTGAGTTCCAAGTAATTTGATGTAGAGTGGATATATGATTTTTTGACGATCACATATCTTTTGTACTCAGAACTTGTATTTAAATACATGAGAATGTATATAGTTAAAAATGTATTGTGAATATTTATTTCAGTTTGCTTTCGGTATCTTTATTGTTTCCCAACCTTACTATTTTCCTACATGTTATTTTAAGGATGTACGATTTGAGCAAGTAATGCAAATGAAAATTTTATGACTCAAGTCTTTGTTACAGAAATTGAATTATAAAAGGATAGTTTACAATTATTTAAGAGGTAAGCTTTCCACATGTGGCAAACTCTTGGTTATAGTATTATGACTTAAGTATAGTACTATATTTAAAAGGGTGTTACGCTCATAGCCCTCATTATTTGTCCCTATAAATTGGGGATCAAGTAAGGAATAACTCACATTTCCCTTTCTTTCTTCGTTAAACATTCGCAATACCAAACAAAGGGTGACATTCTACTCCTTACATTACTATTCCATTTCATTAGAAATCGTTCCCTTTCATCATTTATAAAACTCTCAAACATAGCCTAAGAATTTTATAATCAAGTATTTTGTTAAACTAGTGAAAGTATTGATTCACAATTTATTGGTTTAACCATGATACAACTAGTAATAATTAAATATTTTTTTAAGTATATATGATACATCAAATAATAAATACCTTAGCAATAAGATGATATATATATTCACTATAAAGTTTAAAGGATTTACAAATAACAACAACAAATAACCCTTGTCCTATTAGGCAGAGTTAGCGATATGGATGACATGAAGCTATAGTGCCCTATCATAATTCGTAATTATACTTAAACCATTAACATCTAAATCTCTTTTAATAGTTTCACATATGATTTTTCTAGTTCTCTTTCTACCTCTACCTATTAGGCTACCTTCCATAAGATCCACTCTCCTTAGTAGGCAAGATTATACTATCTTTTCTATAATAGTCGCTATCCGTACTTTCTCTTTGATGCATTCATTCCTAAACCTATCTTGTCTAGTGTGTCAACTCATCTATCTAAGTATCCTAATTTCTAAAACGTTTAGCTTATTTTCTAGTTGGCTTTTTATAGCCTGACATTCAATCCTATGCAATATCGTCGATCTTATGGTTGTGCAGTAAAATTTTCCCATAAATGTTCACACTACTTTTTTTTTTAATCACAAATAATATGCCTGAAGCACTCCTCTACTTCAACCACCCAATTTGAATCATATCATTTATGTCTCTCTCTTTTCCCTAATGATTTTGCATAATGGATTCAAGATACAAAAATCAAGTGAGTTATGGTATAATATTGTCCCTAATTTTCACTTGTAAGTTAGAATTTGTGCATCTCTTGCTAAACTTATGCTCCATATACTTCGCCTTACTTTTACTTATATGAAAATCATATGCCTATAAAGCTTGCTTCCTATTTAGTTCCTCTCTTGATTCTCTTAGTAGGATTATACAATCTACAAAAAATAAGCAATTTGGTATTGGATCTTGATTATGATCAATAAGCACATCCAAGGCCTGGGTGAAAAGATAGGCACTCAAAGTTGACCCTTAGTGCAATTCTATATTTATAGGAAAATCCTCTATTACCCCACCTTGTGTTTTCATGCTAGTTATTGCCTACATATGTTTGATTGCTCAAATATATACTATTCAAATTATTTTCTTCTCCAAGACCTTTCATAAAACCACCCTTGGCACCCTATCATATGCCTTTACCAAATCAATGAAGACCATATGTAAATCTCTTTTGTTCGTCCGATATCTCTCCATCAATCTCTATAACTATAAATTGCTTCCATGATAGACCCGCCATGCATAAAACCGAACTGATTCTTTGTGACATGAGTCTTTTATCTTAATCCTCACTTAATTACCCCCATATCTTCATACTATGGCTCCTTAGCTTAATCCATCTATCATTTGCATAGTTAAATATGTCTCTTTTGTTTTTATAGATAAGAATTAGGATACTCCATCGCCATTCATCCATTATTTTCTTGGACCTTAGAATCTCGTCAAACAACTTTGTGATTCAACGTATGTCCTTCCCTCCTAAACACTTCTATACCTCAACAGGTATATTATCCGGACCCACTAGCTTGCCATTTCCATTGCTTCAAAGTTGTCTTTACCTCAAATACTTGAATTTTATGATAAAAGGTATAACTTTTGTCTTCCTCTCTTGTATTTAGCCTATTGTATTACAAAAGAGTCCCATGTGTCCTTCAATAAATAATTTGTAATAGTAACTCTTCCATCTTTTCTTGATGTCTTGTTCCATGAACAAACTTTTATCTGCTTCATCTTTAATGTATTTCACCTGGTCTAAATTTGTCTTCTTTTTTTTTTTTTTCCCTACCTTTAGCTAACTTGTAAATACTTCTATGCCCTTATTTAGTGCCTAAGGATTGGTATTAGCCATCAAATGCTTTAGTATTCACTTTACTCACTACCTTTTTAGTTTCTTTCCTAGCCATTTTATTTTATTTTTTTCTAATTTTTATCATTTCTACACAAAGACCACTCTTTAACACACCACCTTTTAACCTTTACCTTGCACGCTTGTGTCCCATCATCAAGATTCTTTACCTTTTAGTCTAAAGCCTCTTGATTCTCCAAGTTTCGCTTTTTACTATCATCTTAATCCCTTTCATTATCTCATCCCAGAATTTGTTTGCACTATCTTGAGTCTCCCAACTTACTTCTTCTAAACCCCTTCTTTGAAAGCTTCTTTGCTTTTCACCTTTTAAATGCCACCATATAATGCTTGAAGCCTAGTTTTGACCATTTCTCTTCATTCTTCTCATAACGCGTACATTCATAACTAAGAATAGTCAAGTTCTCTGTAGGAATAACTTTGCGATTCATGCAAACTTTCCTACCCAATTTTCTTATAAAAAGGAAATCAATTTGAGAACACATCAGTCCACTCTTGTCGATTATAAGATGCTTTTCCCGTTTCGTAAAACAAGCATTAGCAATTGTAAAATAAAATGTAAAAGTAAACATGATGCGGGTCCTGTGGCATGGAAAACTAACTCAAAGATTTGCAATTAATATTTCTACCTTTAAAGGTTGATTCCAACAATAGAAAGCACTACAAAGGTTTCAAGTTGATGGTTCGATTTGAGCCCTGCACCAGAATGCGATTTGGGCTTCTCTAGCCCAATTAAGATGCAATGAAGAGCTAATTGGACCCATTCCTTGTACTGCAAGTTGCACCCCTGAGATCATTATATGGGAAAATTATGACTTTTGTAACAACCTCTATCATATAAGCCATGCTCAAGTATTGGAGTTACCTTAAAAGGTTATCACTGTGCTAAGAAAACTTTAGAATATGGAAAATATAATACATGGCCCTTTAATTGCTCACTTTATTGCTGACTACTAGTCTCTGATACATAGAGAATAAAATAATTACACTTTAAAGGAAAATTGTGACTGATATAATACACAGCGTCTACTTCAGACTAATCGTTAGCTAGCTTCGATAGTCTCTTGATCTGGCTTACGCTTGATTCTTGCTCAATGAGTGGCCCTGCATTCTGCCTCGCACTTGATTTCCAACTTAGGTGCTGAAATGTTTATGGAAAAGAAAAATATACAAGCAAGCAGTGAGAACTTAGGGTTCTCAATAGGTAAACTCAAACCAATCCTACAGTATCATCATAAACATTCCAGCCGCTTCGGTTTATTGTGAAAAATATGAGCACATATAAACAAATGGTAGTTCAATTTTAAGTTGGAAATACCTTTCTCGAAGCGGGGTATATTTTATCAACCACTTGCCATATTATATGACAGACATAGATATATGAATAGTATAATATGCTTCAACAAGAATCATAATAACAGTGCAACTTAACGAGATAATTGAAGATGCACTTATAGATGCTTATATTTGACTGTATGCAAGTGCACTTGACTTAATTCATATCTTTCTTTAACTTGCAACTTGATCTTACTCTTCTGTGCTTAGTCCCCCAGAGGTGAATGGCCTTTCTCACGCCTGGGCAATAGCCTACTTTTCAAGTCCGAGCTCGTACCTATACATGAGTGACTGGTTTACTTTCCCCGACCCTCACACCAGTCTATTTCCACTAAATCTAGTCGAGGGCTGGCCTAAGTCTTAGACAGTACCGCTCTAGTCCATGCTAGCTGGGTCTATGCCATGCCTCACCTGGTAACTTAGTACGTCCCTCTTGCAAGTTCTTATCATCTTTCCTTTCCATATCTTATCATGCGTGCAGATGCTTTGTGCATACATGAATATATCTCATATTCTAATTATGCTTGCATACATGGCATACATGAACATAACATATGAATGTAATATATTCAAAGTATAATCTCCCATAGCATAAGCTCTCGTAACTCATATCATACTTAAATTCATCCTTGCATATCTAAACCTTATGAGCATAACATATAGATATTCATAACATTTATAGTTTCATAGACTTCTGCCGTAAAATTCGGCAGTATAATGGATCAGATCCGTTTCCCCATGAATAGTGCTAGTTCTCATGGACAAATCAGTCATAGCAGTATAATCAATCTAGCAAATCTATCAATGTAAAACTTGCAATCGTCAAATCAAGCCTTATATGTTCACTAGCACTTATGAAACCATCAATTTGGTCATTTGTGCCAATTCTATTTAGTTCTGCCCGAATTTTGTATAATCCACCTTTACTTCTATTCAACTCATTTAAACTTGAAGTTTGGATATGTCATAGCTCTATGTGTCTAGTTTTCAACCCTTTTAGTCCCATCTCATTTTGGTATGTGTAGCTCAAGATATTTAAATTTTGCCTCAGCCTATTCAGTCACTAGCCCGAATTACACTCTTGGAAGTATAAATTCACTAAAAATCGAAATCAAGATCAAATCATACGGAATTAGTCTCATATTAAAGCTAACAGGCAACCTTTCATTTGCAACAAGTTTCATTCCATTTGCTTTAGTATAGCTCGAGTTATAAGTCCTAAAATTCGACCTTCCTGAACTACCCTATTTTGGCCTAGTTTGGATATAGGGCAACTTCCTCGAACCACTGGGAACAATTGGGATCATAACAAACTCGGAATTTCATTGTGGGATGTTCTCCTATGTGTAAGCTTTCTAACAAAGTTGATTTCACTCAATTTGGAGTTGTGTAAGGTGAGTTACACCCTTCTCAAGTCACCCTGCCCGGATGAAAGTCCTGGTTCCTAGGTCAAACTTCAAAAATTCATATCTCTCTCAATACTAATCCAATAACCTCATATGATATATGTATGGAAAGCTCTGAATATCTACTTTCATCTAAAAATAGTTTCATCGGGTTTAACCGGCTGTAGGCGGAGCCGTACACTCCGCCATACGGACTATCGTGGTATTCCTCACTTAGGCAACATCCCAATCCTCCACTTCTCCTAGTTTTCTTCTTCTAACTCTAATTCCAACTCAAGATTTCATATTAATCCAACTATAATCCATCACATACATCCAATATATTATCAAATATGTGAAGAAGAATAAACTTTCATGCAGCCATAGTGCAAAGAATTCAAGAACAGAAATGGAATCCTACCTCTTTGGAGTGTGATCTTGCTGAATTTGAGTTTGGATTGAATGGAACCTTGACAAAGCTTGGAGATTTGATAAAGTAGATTGAGAGGGGAAGGGAAGAAGAAGGCTGGAGCAAGAGGGAGAGGGAGAGGGAGAGGGAGGCGTAAATTAGCCTCAAATGAGAAGGAGAGTCTGACTTAAATACATAAGGGTAGTTAAAATTATGATAGTTGATTGGTTGAAATTTTGTGATTGAAGTTCGGCCATGTCTCCCACTTTTGTAGCCAAATTGCTCTCCACGTCGTCCCAAAAGTGGAACTCGCTTCCATTTTATCTGAAATCGGAACTCGTACCTATCCGTGTAAAGTCAGAGCCCGCGTCCATTTTATTTGAACTTAGAGATTACATCGGATGTTGGAAATAGTCCCACCTATTTGAGATCGGAAATCGAGTCCGTTTTATTTGAAACTTGGGAATAAAGTAGGAGATTGGAACTTGTGTAAATTCAACCCAGAGGTCGGTACTTGCAACCATTCTCTTAAACTATCAACTCGGATATCGGAAACCCTATGCAGCTTATTGTGAAGTCGGAAATGAGGAATAATGGGTGTGGTTAAGGTCGGAACTCGGGAATTAGGAAACATTCATAAAAGTTTTGGAAGACTAATTGTAGCTTAAGGTCGGATGTCGGAAATCACATACATAAATTGTCTTAAAATCGGAAGTCAGGACAAGAATATAGAACCTGAACCCGGAAGTCGGGTATCCTAATCCAAACTCGGAAGTTGGTACCAGACCATGAAACCATATACCCGAACCTCGGAATTCGAGAACTAGGACACTTTAAAACTCATACACGTAATTCCAAACTTGCCATTTTATTGAACATATAATCTCGAAACTCGAAGTCGGAGATTGGAATAGGGAAACCACTCCATTAAATCTGAAACTAGAAGATGAAGTCCGAAATAGAGAATGATCAGGATGAAGCCGGAAATCGGAAATGATCAAACTTGAAGATGAAATCGGAAGTCGGAACTCGGGGATGTTACAACTTTGGCCCCAAGCACTTATTAAGAGAAAAACCCTAGTCATCAAGGAGGCTTTCTATACAACTTTTCAAGAAGTAAGAAGGAGATTGGTCTTTGGTTTGCCTCTTGGCCATCCTTTGCACTAAGAAGAGGCACACAACAAGGTTTTGGTTAGAGTTTCTTGGAGTTCTTTGAAGAAAAGAAGACTTGTAACCATTGATCCTTATTTCTCTTTTCTTCTCTCATGTTTAAAATGTTTATTTCTTCATTGTGTTTAGATATTTTATTCATGAGTGGCAAAACTCTTGTGTGCTAGGGTAAATACGTAATCAATGATGATGATGTATTGACTTTCATTATGTTTAATTGAGTCTTTTCTATTTCAATTGAGGTTTTTATTTCTATGCTTAATGCTTTCATAGCTTCACAATCCATAGGATTGATTTTAGAGTTATGTAGACTACGAGAAATCTAGATGCATACTCAAACATTAAATAAGAACCTTTATTCACCTATTTGTCTATGAATAATATAGAATACTCATGGGACTCTAAAAGGGGAATCATAGATTGTTCATGCCTCTTGCCTTAGGATACAATTGTGTTAGTACATGAGAGGAATCTTGTGCTAATTAGGATAGGATCTATCCCTATCAATTGAATAAATAGATCTAGTTGGATTTTAGGAGGTCGATACTCATTGGAATACTAGATGAAATTAGATCCCTAGCGTTTGTTTTCCTCTTGTTACTTTCAAATCTTTTATTTTCAAGATTCTTTTTTATTGCATTTTTATTCTGTTTAGACTTATTTTGATAAATTCATCCTTTTTTAACGCCTAAAAATAATCAAAATTAGGGAATTGGTGCTTAGTTAATCTAATACTTGTAGAAACGATACTCTATATTGCTTGGTTGACCTGATGCACTTGCCGGAATCCTATCACGTGGGCATCACTTTGTGCGCGCACGCACGCATGCGCGCACACTCACATATATATATATAAAAAAAAAACTAAGAAGAAATCAAGTTTTAAGCACGAAAATCTCAAAAGCATGATTATAGGCTTCAAATCCTTGAAGAACAACACAAGACCCTCATCTTTTAAGAATCAAAAGAAAGCTTTTCAAAACACATGAAAGATGAATAAAAAAAACTAAGAATAGTAATTATAAAGTTTCATGAACACAATAAACATGAAAACACAATAGCCAAGCTTTGGAAGTTTAAGAAAAGAATACCCTACTTGTAGAAGGTGTTTGGCCGTGAGCTTTAGGCCCGAAGTTGAGCAAGTTACTTCACGTTTCTAGCTCTTTTGGATGCCTGGAATAAGACTCCAAACCTTGGATATGACCACTCAAGTGTTTTGCCAATTTTTCTAGATTTTTTCCCTAAATTTTAAGCTTTGCTCACCAATATTGAGCTCGCAAACTCTCCGTTCACTCCCTTTAGCCTTTGTACGAGTTCTTCAAAGCGTGGGGGTAGAGCTTATGTGGTATTTATAGAAAAAATCCTAGGATTAATTACGGATAATTACTAGATTAATTAAGTTATTTGTGTTAATTAATTACCATAAATTAATTTATTTATTTCCAACCTTCTTAGAGCTTAACTATCATGCCTAAGGATAGTGTGTTGGACACCTAAGCTAATTTTATTGTAAATGTATTTTGCTGTAATTGAGGGTATTTTTGTAATTTCACTATGGAAATCCCGAGCAATTTACATCAACGATCTAGGACATTTCATAATTCTGCTCAAGGATATTTTGATAATTTTACATCCAAAGTCACTGGCATTTCTACAATTTCATTTTCTAAGATCAGAGACCTCATTGTAATTTATTAACAGCGTAGAGACCAATTTGCAGTTTGAAAAAGACTTTGGGGCGCAACTACAATTGACTAAAATGCTGGGGTGTTTCTGTAAATTATAAAATATAGAGGCATTATTATAATTTCATATACTAAGGATTTCCGTATGTTAAATTTTGGGATGTTAAATTGTTTATGGTATTATTTTTGTTATTAGTTATAAATATCTTAAATCAATCACATTGATCATGTTTACAGGATAATACCGAGATCCCACATTGGTTTTACCATGAACGGGGATTAAGTTAATTATCTTTCCAGATTAATTACCTCTATACTAGACGTGGAGATGTGATAGATATGTTGCTGCCGACTGTGATGAACAAGTTGAATTACTTTGGCTAGTCAATTTCTCTTTAGTGCATCCCAAGGCCTGGGAGGCAGACGTTTGGAATTCTTAATAAGTCATTTCTGTTTATGTCCATTATCCGCTTTGTTATCTCGTTCTTTTACCTGCTATTGTTTCTAATAGTGTATTCGTTATAAAGACTGTTCCTGCCATTGTTCCTAATAGTCTATTTGATAGTCTAATGGAAATTTGTTGCATTAGGAAGAGGTCAGAAGCATCTTACTATGATTGCTCACAATGGAGATTGCTTTTCCTGTACTCTCCTTCATGGACTGATAGAAGAGGAAGCGAATGACACCTTTGGACACAGATGGCACCAGTTTGCTTGAGGGTCTGCATTAGTCCAGCGAGATATTGCTGAATTTTATTCGCAGGGTGACCGTTAAGTGTTGTTTGAGTATGTGAAAGGTGGATGAAATATGCAGTGTATTTTGTCAATGAGTTAAGCATCAGATTCTATGCTACTGTTATGTATTGTCCAACTTGCCTCTTACATTTCGAAATTCCTCAGTAACGACTCCAGACTATGGAATTTTTTTTTTTTTTTTACTTTGGTCTTGACATGGATGTTCTCATGAACTAAATCGTGCCTAGGATTCGAATGTATAGGTTGTGATTCGGCCAGTCCAATATGATTAGCGTAATGAGTGCTTCAAATCCAACATGATCCACAACACATTTGGGTCCATGATCGAGGCCACTTTTGGGCCCAAGCGCAAACTTATTTGATAATTACCACCTTAAATCCAACATTTACAACCAAAAATAGAGAACATCAAACCGTCGACAAAAAGGGAAACCTATATATATATATATATATATATATATATATATATATATATATATTTCACTCAGTACGAAATAGTAATTATCAACTAAACCACATAAATTCAAAACTAATCCTCCCATCTAAACTATGTTAAGTTATTGATAAAGTTGATTGTCATGTGCCACTTTAGTTATTGCGAACCGAAAAAAAAAAAAAAAAACCAGAACATCACAACTGTTCATATTAATTTATGAATCAAACTATCTATCTATGACTTTTTCTGAATTTTTAATTTTGTAAATCATAACTATTTTTTATTGACTTTTCGTTCTTAATATTTGGGTTATTCCATTGTAATTATAATCTGATATTTTTCTTATATTTTTTAATTATTTGTAATAATAATTATTTTACCTTATTTTTCTGAATTTTCATCTTTTCAATCATTCTTTCTCAACATTTTATCATTTATAACCGTTTAAAGCTTTTATTTTGATTTTTTTAAAAACTATCAACTACGGTGTACTTACTTTTAATATTAGCATAAAATGCATATAAATTTTTCTAAATATATATAAGATAACATGACAAATAAAGATCTTACTCAAACTTGATATCTTTACAAGGAAGGTTATCAAAATATAATTAAGATTAACTTATAAACTATTTTATAAAAAATAATTTTGTAAAATTTACAAAAGAATATATGTAACATCAAATGTCTTTGGACAAACTTTTATTATTTATAGCTTTGCCCCTGAATATTTTTAAAAATGACATTTAGATCCTTATATCAATTGAATGAGCAGAATAAGGTTTTAAACGAAGTAAAACCACGTAGCAGAAATGTAAAAACTAAATTTTTAGTCAATTGGGTCACAAAGGTGTCCACATATGAAATGACATGGGATGCCCCAGACTTGTTTAAAATTAGGAAAACGAAAAACAGAAAACAGAATAGCCCTAAATTGGTAAAACGATTAATTTGTGTCGTTAATCAATTTATTCGATTTTATCAAATAAGTAGGATTAATTAGAAGTTAATTAGAGATTAATTAGAAGCTAATTAAGTGTTAATTAGAAGAATTAAGCTTAGGTTAAGATAGATATATAGGAACTCTCACAAAACTATTTAGTAATAATTTCCTGGTTTGAAGGAAATCAGTTAAAAAAAAAATTTGATATTTTAAACTGTGGGAACCAAATCAGTAGAACTAACCCCCCAAAACACCCTAACAAGAGTGGCTAAGATTTAGCCACTCCTCCCCTTATGTAGGGTGCCAATTTGCTGCCAATTAGTGGGGGAAAGTGGCCAAACACTCACCACATAAACAACAACCAATCAAAACACAAGCTTCCAACTACCAATGCTTCACGAAACCTCATTTATTCCCTCTAACTCCCTCATTTTCGTGCTGTCTCTTCAGCTGGCCATTTTTAACTCTTCCTTCTCCAATTTTCACTTCATCTTCCTTAAAACTCCAAGCTTCATCCACTTCCTCCACCAAGAGCTCAATTCTAGCTAGTTTCTACATCAATTGGAGGTATGATTCAATTTCTATTCTTGATTTCTCTAAACTATGGTTGCATGAAGTTTGTAATGCCCGAAAAATTTTAATCTAATTAAGTGTAATTTAGAAGTAATTAAGCTCAATGAAATTAGATTAGAACCATAGGAAACTTCATAGGATTCTTCCAAAACTGGTTTACCGATTTAAGAGAAATCGGAAAGATTTCGGTATTTTAAACTATCGGAACCGAACCAATAGAAATTATGCTATGAGAACCCTAGGATGGATAGCCAAGATTTAGTCAAAACATCCTACCAAGTGGCACAAGAATCAGCCCCAAATGTGGGCAGTTACACTAAATTAAGTAAGGAGAAGGAATCCACCAATCACCTAGTAGCTTCCTTTAGAAGTTTTGCAATTTTCTTTCTTTCTCCCTTAGAATTTCGGCCATATATTGCTAACCTCTTCTCCATCTTTCTTTTTCCTCATCTCATCTCATTTTATTCCCATCTCCATCAACTCTTCAAGCTACATCAAGATTCCTTCAATCCAAGACACAAATCCAACATGATTTCAGCTTAGAAAAGTAAGAATCCTACTCCTCTTTTTATTTTTCTTGGTTTAGAGTTATGTGTGGGTCTTGTATACCTTGTGATACTGATGTTATGTGAAGTGATAATGATGAATTATAGTTGATTATGCATGTATATTATGATTAGAATTAGAATTGGTATGAAAGAACTTGAAGGAAGGAGAAAACTCATGAAGCTGGTAGGATTTTTCCTCGGCAGTCCGTACGGCAGAGTGTACGGCTTCGCCTACAGCCATTCAAACTCTATGAATCTAATTTTATGTGAAACTAGACATCCAGGGCTTTCCATACATATATCATATAAGACCATTGGCTTAGTATTGAGAGAGATATGAATTTTTGAAGTTTGACCTAAGAATCAGGACTTTTATTTGGACAATGTGAATTGACAAGGGTGTAACTCACCCTATACAACTCCAAATTGAGTGAGACCAACTTTGTTAGAAAGCTTACACATAGGAGAACATCCTATAAAGAAATTCCAAGTTAGTTAAGGTCCCATTTGTTCCTAGTGAGTCGAGAGAGTTGCCCTATGTCCAAACTAGGCCAAAATAGGGTAGTTCAGGAAGGTCAAGTTTCAGGGCTTATAACTCAAAATATACTCAATCAAATAATATGCAATTTATTTCATTTGAAAGCTTGCCCTGTTAGCTTTATAGGGATATAAATTTCATATATTTTCACCTAGATTTCTATTTTTGGTGAATTTTCTCTTATAAGAGTGTAATTCGGGCTAGAGACATGTATGAATACTAGATCAAGCTCCCTGATATCGGAACTCGGGACTTAGCAAACAAAGAGCTATATAGAGTGTACTTAAGGTTGAACTCGGAAGGGTGACTTAACATTGAACTCGGGACTTAGTAAATAGCAAACCCGATCAGGTATAGTTAATTCCGAAACTCGGGAATGAGCAAATAGGAAACTAGTCGGACATAGTTAAAGTCGTAACTTGGAAATTAGGGAAGACGGGGTATGGTTAATGTTGGAATTCGGGAATTAGGAAAACATCCATAAAAGTTCTTGGAAGGCCAATTAAGGCTTAACATTGGATATCGGAAGTTGGTACCAGAATGAGAGACCTTATACCACACCTCGAAAAATCAGACGATTTAAACCCTGATACACATAGTTCCAAAACTTGGTCCAGAACCAATCTCGGAGATCGATTTTAGACATAACCCCGGAAGTCGGGAATAAAGACATTCATAATCCCGAAAGTCGAAAGTCAAGACCTTGACTTTATGTACATAACTTACATGATATCAGAACTCGGGGGTCAGTCATAAGCTCGAGTTCGGGAACATCATTAGAAGTTAAAAGCTCGCAAGATAGATTAAGACTTAGGATTTTAAAACTTGCACTTATGGATATTGTTATATTCTTGGTATGATTATAATGTTCTATCTCGAGTTTGCTATTTGATTTAAGTTTCCTGGTTGCCTAGCGATATTTATGGGAAAGCGGACACGATTCGTTATGCTGCCGAATTTTCAGTAGAATAGTAAAGAGGCTATGAGCATAAAAAAATGTGGGTCCCTTTACTTGGAAGCAGATGCACATTGGGTCCCTCCCTGTGAAGGCAGTTAAAAGATACAATGAAGGTCCCATATTCCTAAAAGACATGACATGATGATCATGCTCTGATGAGATATGACATGGCGATCATACTCTGGAATGTGGTATAATGATTTCACACTCTAAGGGATGTGACATGGCGATCACACCTAATGGAGTATGACATGGCGATCGTACTCTGGGACGTGGTAGGAAGAACATATTCCTAAGGAATGTGACATGGTGATCACACCCCAGTGGAGTATGATATGGAGATCGTACTCTGGGATATGTATGACAAGTAAGGGAAGATAAGTAACGCTGCACTTGAGGACGGCGATATGTAACGCTCAAGTGTAGACAAATATAGACACCCTAGGGACGACGATACGTAACGCCTAGGTGTGTCGAATGAAGAAATAAAGATAAATATTATGGGAAGACAAAGAAAGAAAAGTAAATCTTATGTATCTGCATAAATTCAAGTACAAGCAAAGTCATGGGTAGATGTTATGTCTCCAGTATATTGATGCTATCGTATTTTAATATGTTGCAGTTATTATACGTAGTATAATTTATGAATTGACTTTGTATGGACTCTCCCAAATGCCAAGTGTATGAGTAAAATGAACTTTGTTTCGGATAATATATCTTCAAACTATAAAATTAAACAAGTTACATAATATGTCCACCTTTTTCATAATAAACCGAAGCAAACTATAGATGACAACGATAACAGTATGTATGATAGTTACGAAATTCTACTGAGAATTCAAAATTCTCACTCTTATTTCCGTGTTATCTTTAGATAGTTCAAGAAATTGCAAAGACAATTTGAAGTTCTTTGTCGCTTAAGGTCACTTTCAGTGCTTAGTAACAACTCCTGAGTGTGGTACTATGACTTAAGCATAGTATTGTACGAAGGAGGATGTTACCAAGTTTCACTTTTCTTCATTTAATTGATGATGTATTGGATGTATTTGATGGTATATGGTTGGATTAACATGAAATTTTGAGTTGGAATTAAAGTTAGAAGGAGAAAACTAGAAGAAGTGGAGAATTAGGATGCTGTCCAGGTGAAAAACCTAAGGCAGTCCGTACAGCAGAGTGTATGGCTCTACCTACAGCGTTTAAATTTGATGAAACTATTTTTATGTGAAACTAGACATTCAGGGCTTTCCATACATATATAATGTAAGGCCATTGGATTAGTATTGTGAGAGATATGAATTTTAGAATTTTGACCTAGGTTTTTGAGTTTGATTCTGGGCAGACTAGGTTGTTCAAGACAAAACTTTCCCTATACAACTTGGAATTGAATGAAACTAACTTTTTTAGAAATCTTACACATAAAAAAATATCTCATCAAAATTTTAGAGTAAGATACAATCCCGTTTTCTCCCAATGGTTAGAGGAAGTTGCCCTATGTCCAAACCGGGCCAAAATAGGATAGTTCAGAAAGGTCAAATTTCGGTGCTTATAACTCAAGCTCTACTAAAACAAATGAAATGGAACTTATTGCAAATGAAAGCTTATCCTATTATATTTAATATGATACTAATTTTGTGTGATTTGAACTGGTTTCGATTTTTAGTAGATTTTTACTTTTAAGTGTGTAATTCTGGCCAGCTACAGGGCAGGCCGAGGTAAAACATAAATAACTTGAGCTATATTTATCAAAATTAAATGGGACTAAAGAGGTTAGAAAATAGACACATAACACTCTAATATATCCAAAATTTAGGTCCAGATGAGTTAAATAGAAATTGTGGCCTAATTTACAAAAATCGGGTTGACTGAAAATGTTGAGTCAGTAACCATGTTTTAAATGCAACAATTGTGCCCATGAATTTGATGTTTGAATTGTGAATGAAGTGTTATGAATCCTTTGAAAAATTGTTTTCCTGAGTACTGGCACTATTCATGGGGAAGCGGACTTGATCCATTATGTTGTCAAATTTTTTGCAGAATTTTATGAAATTATAATAGTTTTTATTATGAATATTCATGATATGAACATGAAATTCTACATGCAAGGATATATGAAAGTAAATGATGAAGCATATGTATGAGTGTACTTAGCATGTCTATGCATGATTATGCATGAGAATGAAAGGATATGAACATATTAAATGTGGATCCCTTTACTTTGAGGCAGTTATGAAATCCCTCCTTATGAATGCAGTTAAATAAGATAAGCTTAGGTCCATTCACTTGGAGGCAGTTAATTGGGTCCCTCCCCGTGAAGGCAGTATAAAACTATGAGATCCCTCTACCTTGGAGGCACGTGGTCAGATGAGATCCCTCTACATTGAAGGCAAGTGGTCAGCTAAGATCCCTCTATTCTTGAGGCATGTGACCAGGAGAGATCCCTTTAATTTAGAGGCACGTGACCAAAATGAGATCCCTCTAAGACTAGAGGCACGTGGGTCCCTTTGCGGGTCAATACTGTGTGACGACGGTCACGAGTTGAGCTCACTCCTAGATCAGACTACCCAAGGGCAGTAAAGACTAAAGATTAAACCATATGCAAGCACCCTATGGACGGTGATACGTAACGCCTAAGTGTGCCAAGAAAAGAAAGCAAAGAAAGTTAAAGAAAAACACCAGTGCATGTGCATGAATTCAAGTATGAGTATTTACATAATTATATACCATGTTTTATTAATGTGGAGACTATTCTATCTACTTATGCTGTGATTATTATTCCAAATATGAAATATTGCCAATGTGACTCAAGTGCATGAATAAAATGAACTCTGCTTCGGACAATATATTTTCAAACTATAAAACTGAACAGTCTATTTAAGATGTTCACATTTTTCATAATAAATCGAAGCAGCTAGGGACAAGAACGATGACACAGCATATGGTAGTTTAATGAATCCTACTAAAAATTTATAATTCTCACTCCTATGTTTATTTCTATGTTATCTCCAGATAGTTCAGAAGTTCCGAAGAAGGCCCTTCGAGGTGGAGTTGACTAGTCAGATTGAAGGTGGCCGAAGGTTGCTGCCAGACAAGGTCCCATTAAGTGACAGTAACAACTCCTAGGTGAGGTATTATGACTTAAGCATAGTACCATACTTGTGAGGGTGTTACAATATATCCCAAAAAAAAAAAAGCCTCACCTATTATGTCAAAGTAATTTTTTTTTTCAAGAAAGAAAAATTCATTTATAAACAAGTCTAACGGCACTTACAAATTGAAAAAGAAATATCAAATCTAAATTTAATAAGAAAATAAATACATTCTACATTTTGAACTAACCAACGATTTGTGACTCTACTATTTACCTAAAGACTATTGATGTCCAAATATCTTTCATATTAGAGACTAATACGAAAAGTCCTATAGTTTGGAGAATGTATTACATCTCCATTCAAAATAAATCTAAATATTTATGTCTTCTTAAGACCATCAAAATAGAAATACCAACAAGGGAAACCAAAACACCCACAAAGGGGGAATAGAAACACCTGCAAAGAAGGCAACAGAAATTACTCACAAAGAGGACAACAAAAACAAAATAAAAGACACAAAACCATAACAACACAAAGAAAATGAAAATAGTGGGGTTGCCACTAAAGAAGAAAGATGGCAACCCCCCTCTACAATACTCATCCTAGGGAAGACTACAGAGAAAAGAGAGAAAAAGAACGATTAGGGCCGGCTATGGATTATGTCATATATATATATATGACAACTATATGACTTCAAGTGCTTTATGAAGGAATGGATCAGGTCAAGGAAACCAAGATCAGCATGTTAGTTCATCAATATGAAATATTTAAAATGCTAGAGCATGAGAATATTGATGAAATAACAAGTAGATTTATTCATATTATAAATCAATTGAAAGCCTTAGGTAAAAGGTACACTAATGTAGAAATGGTGAGAAATATTCTGAGAAGTTTTTCAAAGGCTTGGCATCCAAAAGTCATGGCTATTCAAGAAGCTAAGGACCTGAATGTGCTTAGCTTAGATGCTCACATTGGGTCATTGAAGACTCATGAGATTGAGCTTAATGAAGTCTTTGATGAGGCTGTCAAAAAGGGAAAATCTATTACTTTGAAGTCCACCTAGAAGAGGACTCAGTCTTCCAAGGCCATGAAAGTTTCAGAAGAGTCTGAAGAAGAAGAAGAAGAAGACTCCTCTGATGATGATGACGAGATTGCACACTTAGCAAGAAAGATCTCAAAAGCATGGATTAAGAGAAAGAAGAAGAACCTTGTTCTCAAGAAAGACCAAAAAGGTAAGGTCAAGCAAGATGAGATCATCTGCTTTATATGTAAGGAACCTGGACATGTCAAATTTGAATATCCTAGACTGAAGAAAGCCTCAAGAAAGAAGACTACAAAGAAGAAGGCTATGATGGCAACACGGGAGCATCTGGATGAAGAACAGGAGAATGCTGAGTCATAAGGTGAAGAAGAGATCTAGCAAATCTCTGCTTCATGGCTGATATTGTATCGGAAGAAGAAACTGAGGTATCTAATTCTGAACTTGAACCTTCACTTGAAAATCTTCAAAAATCCTATGATGATCTCTTGGATGATTCTCAGCTACTTGCTTTCCACTATGCCTCTTTAAAGAAAAACTTTCAGAAACTATCATTCGATTTCGAAAAAATCAAGATTGAGAATGAGAAGTTAGAAAATAGAAATACTGATCTTTTAAAAGAAAATGACACCTTTTAGAAGGATGTCAATACCATGAAAACCAAAACTTCTGAAGTCAATTAGAATGTTTCCTCTGATGTTTTTGAACTTTAGAACTTAGTCAAACTTCTTAAATTTGATATTGAAAAAATGGTAAATGGCTCAAAAAATCTTGATCTTATGCTTGGAGGTCAAAAACCATATCTTGACAAAACAAGATTAGGATATGTGGAAGAGCCAAATGAGATTTCATCCAAAGATCTACAGTCTAAAATTCCTGCATGTATATACTATTTCAAAAGGGGACACTCATCTAAAAAATGCTTCTCCAGAAAGAAAGCTAAATAGAAAATGAAAAGCCCAAAATGTCAACTAACACAAAAGGGCCCAAGAAGATATGGATACCTAAAGTGAAAATTGCTTCTAATACAGGTGTGTCTTAAATCACTACATCAAAGGGAAAAAAAGTGGTATCTGGACAATGGGTGTTCCAGCCACATAATTGGAAATAAATCCTAGTTCAGAAACCTCAAACCCAAGGATGGTAGAATAGTGAAATTTGCCGACGAAATAAAATCCAAAATCATTGGTATGGATAATGTTGGTAAGAACAATTCCAATTTAATAAATGATGTTGTGTTAGTAAAAGGGCTAACTCACAACCTTTTGAGCATTAGTCAATTCTATTACCAAGGCTACAAAGTTGTGTTTGAACCCTCTCAATGTGTTATTAAAGATTCAACTACTGGTAAAATCATATACTTATGTATTATATCTAGATGATCTTCTAGACCAAAATGTAAAATGTTTATCATCCTTCGTAGATGAAAAGTGGTTATGGCATAAGAAACTTGGTCATGCTCCTATGAAACTAACTTCTAAGATTTCTCATAAAGAAATAGTTAAAGGTTTACCCAAAATTAGTTTTGAAAATGACTTATCCTGTAAGTTTTTTCTCAGAGGTAAACAGACCAAGAGTTCTTTTCATAGTAAAAATGTAGTCTCTATTACAAGATCACTGGAGCTTTTATATTTTGATCTATTTGTTCCAACTAGAACTGCTAGCCTACGTGGTGAGAAATATGATCGAGTCATTGTGGATGATTTTTCCAAATTTACATAGGTAATCTTTTTTATCAATAAGGATGAAGCTTATGAGGCCTTCAAATCTTTTTCAAAAAGAATTCAAAATGAAAAAGGTTTTTGCATTACTTCCATTAGATCTAATCATGGTGGAGAATTTGAAAATCATTCCTTTGAAACCTTTTTGTAATAAAAATTGCATTTCTGATAACTCTTCTCCTATAACTCCTCAGTATAATGGGGTAGTGGAAAGGAAGAACAGATTGTTGCAAGAAATAGCCAGAACCATGCTTATCGAAAGTGGTTTATCAAAAGGATTTTGGGCAGAAGTAGTAAACATTGCCTGCTATATTTAAAATCGTGTTTTCTTAAGGCTTATTCTCAAGAAAACTCCCTATGAATTATGAAAGGGAAGAAAATCCAACATATCTTATTTTCATGTCTTTGGATCTAAATGTTTTATACTTAACACCAAGGACAAACTTTCAAAATTTGGTCCCAAATCTGATTTTGGAATCTTCTTAGGATACTTCTGTTTCAAAAGCTTACAGTGTGTACAACAAGAAAACTCAAACTGTGAAAGAAACCATTCATATAAGCTTCATGGTTGCAGATTTGGAAGAAGAAATGGAAAATATGTCATTAAATGACAACACCTAGCATCAGCAGAACCTTCAGATTGCCACAAGTAATGATGATGATGATGTTTCTAAACCTCCTTCTCAACATGTTTCTGACGGTATTTCTGAAGATCCTTGAAGCAAAGATACATCGGTGTAAGAGACTTGAGAGTCGTCTCTTAAAACCAAATTATTGGTGAACCTTCTCAAGGAATCAGAATAAGATCTTTACTCAGAAGCAAATACAATCCTACTCTTATCTTCGATATTCAACTAGAAAATATTGACGAAGCCTTGATGGATCAAAATTGGATTGAATCAATGAAAGAGGAACTATCTCAATTTGAGAAGAGCAAAGTCTGGACTCTTGTCCCACTACCAAAAGGACTATATGCTATTGGGACAAAATGGGTGTTCAGAAAAAAACTTGATGAAAATGGAAAGGTTATCATAAATAAAGCAAGATTAGTGGCTTAAAGGTTACAATCAGTAAGAAAGCATTGATTATGATGAAAATTTTGCCCATATAGCAAGATTGGAAGCAATCATAATGCTACTTGCTTATGCTGCATATAAAGGGTTTATGTTATTTCAAATGGATGCAAAATCTGCCTTTTTAAATGGTTTTGTATCTGAGGAAGTTTTCATCAAACAGCCTCTTGGTTTTGAAAACACGAATTTTCCTCACCATGTTTTTAAACTGTCAAAAGCTTTATATGGATTGAAACAGGCTCCTAGAGCTTGGTATAAAAGGCTCAGCTCTTTTCTGATAAAAAATGGTTTTATAAGAGAAAAAGTTGATACCACTTTTTTCATTCTGCATGACAAAAATGATTTTCTAATTGTTCATGCAACTAATCAAAATTTGTGCAAGAATTTCTCTAAGCTTATGTAGGGAGAATTTGAGATGAGTATGACTCTTTCTTGGACTACAAATCAAACAACAAAGGATAGAATCCTGATTCATCAAGAAAAATATGCTAAGGATTTGCTTAAAAAGTTCAAAATGGACAAGGCAAAGAGCATAAGTACTCCCATGCACCCTTCTCAAGTTCTAGAAGTTGATGAAGATGGTGAAACGATTTCTAAGAAACTTTACAGAGGTATGATTAGCTCTCTACTATATCTTACTGCTAGTAGACCTGACTTGCAATTATGTGTGGGAATTTGCGCTAGATTCTAATCGAATCCTAAACAATCGCACTTGAATGCTGTCAAGAGAATTCTGAGATATCTAGTTGGTACTACTAATCTTGGTCTCTGGTACGAGAAAGGTACTACTTGCAATGTTACTATGATGCTGATTTTACTAGAGACAAAGTTGAAAGAAAAAGCACAAGTTTTTGCTGTTGCTTTCTTAGAAAGTCATTAATAACATGGTCAAGCAAGAAGCAGAACACTATTGCTCTTTCAACTGTAGAGGCTGAATATGTGTTTGCTGCAAATTGCAGTACACAGATTCTGTGGATTAAGCAACAACTAAAAGATTCTAATATGAAGTATTCCAAAATCCCTATCCTGTATGACAATACTAGTGCAATTAATCTCATAAAGAATCCTATTCAGCTCTCTAGATCAAAGCATATTGACATCAAGCATCATTTCATAAGAGATCATGTTCAAAAAGGAGATATTGAGCTAGGATTTATTAATATTGAAAGTCGATTGCTAATATTTTCACAAAACCCTTAGTTGAAGATCGGTTCTATCATGTAAAGAACCTTTTGAACATGAGAAGTTTCTAAAACATTCATACATAATTGCATTTGCACATCACCTATCTAGCTACAAACTTAAAGCTAAGGTTGTTGCTCCCTTCTAGAGTCCTTTCTAGGAAAGTTTCTCAAGGCTACTTACTAAAATATGTTAAGAAAGAACAAGATTAGTGTGATTAAGAGAGATTGTGATAATAAGAAGGGTTGAGAAGCTGCTTCAGAAAGAAAATTCAGAACAAGGTGATGACTTGGATAAGAAAGGTGAAATCACAAATAGTTCAAAAAGGAAGAATTCAAATATTAATTCAGATCATGTGCTCAGAATAACTCCTCTCATTAGAAAGTTGATTCAAGCTTCCCATCAATGACAATATATCTAAAGAATTGGATCCGTTCTAGAATGTGGGTCAATTTTTGTAAACTCACGATATGCTACATCTTGGTAGAAACGGGAAAACTAATGGTCTTACTTCCCAATATGAGTAGTTTTCACTATGAAGATCGTTCACATCCTTTAACCATAAGTTACTATCATTAACCCTAACCTATCAAATCACCTTTTCACACAAACCTTTCACTTTCCAAGCTATAGAGAAAAACCTTAAAATGTTCATCTTTGTCACCCAAAAATTTCTTTCTTTCATTGTCCCTTCACTTGCTCTACCTACACACATTTCCTTCCTTTATTCTAAATATTCTACTGCTTCAAATCCATCATGACTAAAAAAGAAGATTATAGCATTCTTAACATCTTCGAGGATGAAGGAATGTAAAGGAACTTTCACAAAAACTTCTTCATCAGGCCCATTGCCTTTAAAAGGAGTTTTGATTTGGAAAACCTCTCTTCCCTGTCTCAGATTGTGGAAGTCTTTGAGTTCCAAGGGTGGAACGAGTTTCTGAGAATCTTTGAGGACGTTTACACAGGGATAGTTAGTGTATTCTACAGTACTCGCCTCAGTTGATGAAGACAATACTTCATTAAGGAGCATTATCAGAAGCTTTGAGATTCAAGTGCTTCCTTATGATCTTGCTCAAGTTACCAACACACCCAATAAAGGTGTCCTGTGCAAAGGTAGTACTAAGTGCTGGGAAAAACTTGGAGCCACAGAAGAGGAAGTCTCTAAAGTTCTAACGGGCAGAAGAGACATGCATGTAAAAAGCATTCGTATCTCCAATCTTCTCATTACTATTAGGGTTGTATATTCTGTAATCCAATACACCGTGCTTCCCAAAATGGGAACCACTAATGTTATGATAGAGGTGGACCATATGGTCATGTTTTGCCTTATGACCAAAAAAAGGATAAATCTAGTCAGGCTAATTCTAGACTACATGCTCTCAACCATTGATGATACAGGAAGGAGTCATGCCGCTCTGCCTTATGGCATATTCCTTACTTGTGTATCTGTGAGAGGGCAACTTCCTGTTGATGGACACAGGAAGGATGAGAAATGCCCTGCCACTACCATGGAGACATTTTCTACCATGGGTCTGAAACCTCAAGGCCCTAAGAAAGAAGAAAAAGAATAAGGAAAAGGAGAAGAAGGAGCCAAAAAAGAAACAAGCTCCTCTCCAAAAGGTTAAATCCAAACCTTCTGAAGAACTCGAAAAGAAGAAAAGATAGGAAAGAAGTCTCTCAGTTTCTGAAGAAAGAAGACAGCTAAAGCCTCCTGCAAAATCCTCTTCTTCGAGTGCAGAAAATGAAAGTTCTACAATTGTTGTCGAGCCAACGAATGCTGCTGCACCTACAAAATGTGTACAAAGACCCTCCAGACCAAGAGAAAGAAGAATAATGATCAGCGAACAAGCTCCTCGTGATCAATAACAACAAGCTAAAGCTGAAGCTTCAAATAAAGATAAAGACCCTGAAATCAGAAGAAAGGGGAAGAAACCTGTGAAGAAAGCCCCAATACAACCTTTTGAAGAACTCCCCCCTTCTTTTGTTAGAAGGACCCTGCTTGAAGCAACAGAAAATAGAATGAGAACAGAGGCGTAGCTGCAAAGACAAAAGGACAAAGCAGCTGGAGTTAGTGCCTCAGCTAGAGGTACAAGAAGCTCATCTACTTCTTTAGAGGTGGACCAACAATATGTGGTCATTTAAGATGTCAATCCACCTTCTGGGATGAAAAAGGTTATGTTACCTTTTGAAGGAGTTGAAAGAAGAACAAAACAACCAGCTAGTCAACCTACTAGCTTACCATTGATTCCCTTTATTCAAGAAGCATCATTGGTTCAAAGAGTTGAGACTACACCAAAAAGAATAGAGCCAGAAAGGACATTTGTTCTGGTAGCAAAACCAGAAAATGAAGCTGCTATTGCTAAATCTGATATTTCACCCTTGAACACTCCCATGCCACAACCAGCTACTACCATAGTCTCTCAAGAAATTCATGCTACTCTTGTTACTATACAGACATTACTACTGCTGACCTCAACACCCAAATTTGACAGAATAGCAACCCTGCTATTTTTGAACCCTAACAATTCTTTGCTAGTCACAGTCAACACACTGTGAAACTACCTTCTGGAGACCCTTCGAGTGTATAAGCCTTTCCACTCATTTCTGATGTTCAGTTGGATCTAGTGCTGGCAAACCCACATACTCGACTAGCCAATATAACTGAAGTTCAAGCGCATCAGTAGGATTTGGAAAGAAGAATAGATAAGATGGAATACTTCATGCTGCAATTACTCAAGGCATTTCAAAAAGGAAAGGGCAATCAATGATGGCTTTTTTATGATCCCACATCATCATTTTTTTTATGACGTCAAAAGGGCAAAAGAAAAGATATTTCAAGAAAAGCTTAAGCTGAATAGGAGCATACATTGAGGGGGAGCATCCATACATTAGTCTTAGGACTCAATTTTTTTTGGCATTCTAGAAACATTTCATTTTTTTCTTTATCTTTATATATTTTTGAACAATTTATCATATGACTGTGGATAGCATTACAGTTTAGTTATATTTATTATCTCTCTAATTATTATGCTTTAATATCCTTTGATCTAATCTTTTTAGCTAGTGCAACTATATAATTGTATAATTGTATCACAAGAGAATCTATGATCCCAAAAAATCCTCTCACAAAAAGTGTGTCAGAAACATTAGAAGGATGCATTTATGTCATTAGAAGGATCACAAGCACATCAAAAGGTAGAAGGCTTTGACAAGAAGGGTGATCTTCAAAAAGTTGTTCTACATGAAGTACCTTACTCTCAAAGTTTGCTTTACACGATTCATAGATCTTTTCTAAAAGTCATACTTTACAAGATAGAGATCCAAAAGGAGTGCTAATACTCTGAAAAGTTGGTAGGTCCAAACGACTAGTTTTCCTCTTTGGTGATGTATTTATTTGCTGAGAAAGAAAGTAACCTACTTATCTCTCCAATCTTAAACTAGTGGATCTAAAGAGTTCTGGGCTCAGGGTCTGAAGTCTCAACGGCTAGATTTTGAAGTCGATATAAACCTTGAAGATGAAGAAGAAATTATGGAAATTTACTAATTGAAAATCTTTACAAGTTTTTATCTTTCTCAACCTTCTGAACATCTAGAAAGTCACTTTATGTAATATTTCATGAGAGAACAATCTTTTCATTGCTTTGTAATAGCTAATATCCTCTTAATGAGATTTGTGAAAAGTCACTTTACTCTGTATCAAATTGTTTATATGCTTTGAATGATTTAGTGTGACTGTATATCAAACACAAAACCTTCATATCTTTGATTGTAACCTAATCCAATAGTGGTTGTTGTTAGCTTGGAGAGGCTAGGTCAATACTACTCAATTTTGGTTAGCTTGGAGAAGCTTGTATTAAAGAGTACTTGTGGCTATAAAATCCTAACTAGTTTGTTAGGGACTTGACGTAGGCAAGTGGTTTGACCAAACCAGTATAAAACTACCTTGTGTGATCTTCTATGCTTATGACTATTTATAATTTTTATAACTTGTGTATTATTCTATGAGCTTAATCTTTTCATTACCTAACAAAGTCATTGTGAAAACAATAACTTCTGATTCTAACATACAATGCTTCCGCAATCCAAGCGCAAAGATTTGAGAGAGTTTATTTAAGTTTTCAAGTAAGAAAAAGTTTTTGAAAGCACGATTCAACCCTCTCTTCTCATGCAACTTCCACTTACAGCCACCTCTCACATTCAAACAAGAAAATCCCACGAAACTTGTAGCAATCACATTATACTTGGAATTGAGCAAATTGAGCATGACGGCTCTCTATTAGAGGATTCTACCTCCTAATTTTAAATATGAACTGCCTTTGCTGACCAATTTCTACTCACTATTGATATGATAAACATTGACTTGGATCGGGAAAGGACTCATCGAGCTCAATATCTCAAGTTAAAATAGTAAATGAAAGAAAAATGAGAAAAAAAAAATCAAACTTTTAAAAATCTAGATGCAACAAAGTACAAAATCATAATGGAGTGAGCTTCAAATGCAAGAATATTGTAAGTTGCAAGAAACAAAAGAATGAAGAATAATCGAATATAGGTAATGAAAATCGAACATTTTGAACTCCTTATTCAGAAAAGATGAAAAATAGAATAGAGATGAGCATCAAATGCATGATCACTCCCAGATTGCAACAAAAACGAAAAAAAAAGGAAGAATAATACGGGTAATGAAAATCAAACCTTTTGAATTCTAGATGCAACAACGATGAAGAACGAAAATGAAATGAGATTGGGATACAAGAAGAGTATGATATTGTAGTGGGAATTGTCGAGGGAAGAAGATTCAATAAAAGAAACAATACCATAAAATGAGAGCAAAGGAAGAATAAGACCCCAAATCCATTTATGCATATGAACCCTAGATTGATTGACAAATAAGCCGTAAAAAAATTATTTGACTAATAAAATTATTTGTGGAAAGGAAACAATGAATATGTGAAAGTGACAGGTGTCAGGAGAATGCAAATGCAAATGAAGGGAGAATGAGAAACACTAAAGAGTCACGAAGAGAGGGAGAAGGAGAGAGAGAGAGAGAGAAAGAGAGAGAGGAAATCATCTTGGAAGGAAAATCGAAAGAGGAGGAAGTCATTAAGAAGTTAATAGGCACATAATTAATAACATAAAAATGAATAAAAAAATAAAATAAAAAAATAAAGATTGAGAGTTAATGAGTGTGAGATAAATAGTGAAGGAGACATGCCTCGGAGAGTCACCTAAAAATAAGAAATAAATAAAGAATGATTGGTCATGAAGCAGGCCCAAAATTTTGGAGAAAAAAATGAGGTCACCAAAGAATGATAGCTGAAAGCAGAACGATTTCACTACGAAAGGACATGTGTGTGTATATGATTAATTTTGGTATATTGTCAATATAAAATTTTTTACATTGCCAACCAATTATATATTATCTTTTATACACTACTAGAAGTACGCAAAAAGTCAATAACATTACCAAGGGAAATAATTTACTAATGGATATACCAACAGATATTGGATGACGATAAAACAAGTGTTGATAAGAAATATACTAACAGGTATATTATCCATTGATAAAATTCAACGAGCTTTCAAATAGATAATTGATTAACGCCATCGGTAAATATTTGGAAAATAATTGTAAAAATTCTTCAATTTGATAATATTCACCGACGGCTTTTTTAATTTACTGACGGCCTACCATTGGAAATTTTAACTTAAAAAATAATAAAACAATGTATATTACCGACAGGAACCCACCAATAATCAAAAAATATAATTTTTAATTTTTGAATTTAATATTCACCCTTTTTAATTTATTTAATTTGTACATTTAATTTTTAATTAATTTTATTAATTATTTATAATTTTTATTCAAAATTGTAAATAAAAAGTAAATATGATCACAATACAATTAAAAAGAATATTCAAATTAATATAAAAATTACCAAAAAATAGTCAAATATACAATTCAAAAAATAAAATAAAAAAATACAAGAGCCTTAACGATAATCGAGGGTCCATTAGATCAACATTAGGATCAGCATCATGAGCGACATCATAAGTGGCACGATTGTCTAGGTCGAAGTCAGATTCAAGGAGCCATCAGAAGACTCCTCTGCTGGCATGGGCTGAAGAGGACCATTAGATGAACTGCCTACTTGCATCTAGCGCATAAAAATAATTACAAAATTCAATTAACAAGTTACTTTCAAATTCTTAAATTATTAACAATTATCATACTACTATCAAATTATTAACAACAAGAATAATTATAAATTTTAAAATTTTAAGCGACAAATTTTAATTTTCAATGATTTAATCAATAATAAATTAAGTAATAAATTTAAATAACAAATTATTTAAAATAATTTAGCAAAGTTTCTCCATAAATTACAAGCCTCAACCAAAATTATTCAAACATCCATACACAACACATAAGTCAGGCTGTCAAGAAAGAACTCTAAGTCTTGCTCCAGTCATGCAATTTTATTCTCCTACAACTCTATCCTATAAATTATAAGTCTCTAACATCCTAACTTTATTACAAAATTAAAATTAATATTGTACTCACTAGCAAGCTCAATGTAGTTAACTGGACGAAACATATGCTCTTCAGGCTCTAAATATGCTCCCTAATCAACAAAATAAGAAATATATAACATCCCTACTTTCATGAACAGAATGTGATGGAAACTTTGAATTATTTCCCTTAGGCAGTGTGAGAATTTCTCAGGCAGCGCTATGCCATGATGATCCTAACACTCAGAATTATAGGGTAGTGTAACACTGCCGTTGAAAATATGGCACTGCCATATGTTAAAAATTAAGAAATGACAAAAGTGCCCCTATAAACTTTTGTTAATTGTAGTGATGCCCGAAATTTTTAGAAATTATATTTTGATCCCAAAGACTTATCTTACAATAACCCTAGAACTTTTCATGAAATGACCTTCATGTCCCCATATCTGTAGAATTAGTAGAATGGGATTTTAAACAGAGCAGAATCATGTGGTGAAACTGTAGAAGTTTAAATCTCTGCCAATTGGGCCATGGAGGCAGTCTGGTGTGAAATGACGTGGGGTGCCCTTGGACTTGCTTAAAATTATGAAAATGCCATTAGTTATAGAAAATAGAAAACTAAAAGGCTCTGAATTTGCGAAAATGTCTAATTTACCCCGTTAATCTATTTATTTGGTTTCAGTAGTTATGTAAGGGTAATTACGAGTTAATTAAATATTAATTAGGAGTTAATTAGATGCTAATTAGAGGGATGAGGCTTAGGAACAATTAGGATAGAGATATAGAAATTCTCTCAGAATCATTTAGTAAAGTTTTGCCGATTTGAAGATTTGGTATTTTAAACCGCAAGAATCGAATCAATAGAATTTCACACTAGCACCACTAGTTTGAGTGGCTAAAAATTGAGCCACTTCTACCTCTATGGATGGCACCAATTGGCTACCAAGTGAGTGGAGAGTGTAACGTCCGAAAAATTTTATCATTATTAATCGAGTTATTCGGTTTTCATCGGACAATTGGGATTAATTAGGATTCGGTTAAGCATTCACTTAAAGCCAATTAAGTGTGATTAAGAAAGATTAGACTTGATGTAATTAGATTAGAACCATAGGAAACCTCATAGGTGTAACGTCCGAAAAATTCTATCGTTAATAACTGAGTTATTCGATTTTTATCGAATAAGAGGGTTTAATCAAAATTTGATTAAACACTTACTTAAAGCCAATTAAGGGTGATTTGAGAAGATTAGACTTGATGGAATTAGATTAGGAGCATAAAAAACCTCACAGAAAAATTTCAAACCGATTTACCGATTTAAGAGCAACCGGTAAGATTTCAGAGTTTTAAATTGTCGGAACCGGATCAGTAGAAATTATGCCATGAGTGCCCTAGGATCAATGGCTAAGATTTAGCCAAATAACCCACTCAAGTGGCACCTTGAGCAGTCCTTGATGGTGGAAGCCAAACCAAAATTGATAGCATGGTGAATTCCACCAATCACATGCATCTAGCTTCCAAATATCTCTACCTTTTCTTTCCTTCTCCTTTTGTGAATTTTGGCCACTTCCTTTTGCTGAGGCTCACTTCATTCCTCTTCTCCTCACTCTCATCTCCACTCCACTCCATTTCCATCTCTTCTTCAAGTCTTATCACAAATTGCTTGCACCAAAGACACAAAATCAACACAAATTCAACTAGACAAGGTAGGAAATTCTACTTCTCTTCTCACTTTCTCTGGTTTGGGCTGAATGGTGATCATGGATAATCTGAGAATTTGATGTTATGTAGAGTGATGATGATGGTTTATGATCAATTTTGCATGTATGTTTTGATTAAAACCAAAATTGATAGCAAATAACTTGAGAAAGGAAGACAAACCTAGAAGCTGTTACGGTTTCCCTCGATGGTCCGTACGGCGGAGTGTACAGCTCTGCCTACTGCCATTTAAATTTGATGAAACTATTTTTATATGAAACTAGACATCCAGGGCTTTCCATACATATAAAATATAAGGCCATTGGATTATTATAGAATTAGTTATGAATTTTTGAAGTTTAACCTAGAAATCTGGATTCTTACCTAGGCAACATGAGTTGAGAAGGGTGTAACTCACCCTACACAACTCCAAATTTAGTGAAACGAAAGTTTTTTGAAAGATAACATATAAGAGAACATTCCATAAAAATTTTAGACTTTGATTCGTTGTCATTTATTCCCAGCACATCAATGAAGTTGGCTTAGGTTTAAACTAGCCTAGAACAAGGCAATCCAATAGGGTAATGTTTCGGGACTCATAACTCAAAATATACTTAGGTAAATGACATGAAACTTAATTCATTTGAAAGCTTGTTGTGTTAGCTTTAATTTGACATAAAATTCATATGATTTCACCTAGTTTTCTATTTTTAGTGAATTTTCTTTTATAAGAACCCAAGTCTGGCTAAGAACAGGGCATGCTGAGGTAAAATATTTATATCTTGAGTTATATAAATCCAAATGAGATGGGACTAAAAGGATTAGAAACTGGGCACATAAGACTACAACATATCCAAAAATTAGGTTTTGATGAGTTAAATTGAAATAAGGGTGGAGTATACCATGACCGGGCAGAACCAGGAAGAATAAACTGAAAGCCTTATTGATGCTTGAGTTGAAACTAAGGAATGAATCTATGAATATATATACATATTTGCTGGTCTATATTGAATTGCAAGTTGTACAATTGTACTGGTTGTCTGGCACTATTCATGGGGAAGCAGACTCGATCCGTTATTCTACTGAAATTTCGGTAAGCGATTCATATGTTGTGTAATTTAAAACAGCATGAATATATGATACTTGAAGAATCAAGCTACACATGCATTCAATTCATGATATTGTAAGGGATTCCATTTTACTTGGACCAGCCTCGGAACAAATTAAGGGGAATAGATTAGTGGGAAGGTCGGGGAAAGTAAACCCAGCAATCCTGTATAGAAACAAGCTCGGTTCTGAAAAGCGGACTATTACCCAGGAGTATTTGGCCAATGACTCCCAGGAGACCAAGGATGGAAATAAGTTCTAATAGGCGAAAGCCTTCAAGAATATGATATATTTCTAATTGCACATTCATATGTACAGTGTAATGCTATTAATTGACTATCCTAGATACCTGTTAATGATTCGTAATATGTTATTGCTCCTTTACAATTACTGTTTAATTGCATTAGTATATCTGTTAATTTAAAATTGAGCTTGTTTCGGTGTATGTTTTTCAAATAAGTATTTAAGTTAAATATCATTATTGTGTTGTACCATTAGAAACTATTGAAAGACTGAAACAACTAGAAATGACAGCGATGACAGATGTGTAGAAACTAGGAATTCCTATTGAGAAATTTTATTTCTCACCCTATTGTATATTTCCGCGTCATTCTCAGACTATGGAGAACGCAGCAACAGGAGTCCTGGTCATTGAGTTCCCTGAGCTCCACATCTACATCGACCCGTTCCTGGATTCTGTATATATATCTGGCAGGTGTCAATTCCGTCTTTATTTCTTTTTCCAGAGAGACTTTGCCGTACCACTTATGCACCCACTTTTTGACCCCGCTGTTCCGTATATTGCCATTCCCCTTCACATGGCCCATCTATTTCCACCTCCACCAACACCAGCAGTAGCAGCAGCACCAGCAGCCCCAGCTCCTATGGCTCCTCCTGCTTCACCACCACAGCAGATGCTTTCCACCTCGATGTCAGAGGAGGATCTGTCTGAGGAGGTGAGTTCCTCTTCCTCGTCCTCTGCTCCTAGCGTGGGCCACCCTCCTGCAGATGCACCCATGGTGAATGGGTTTCTTTATTCGGACTCTGCTTAGATAGTGGGCATGCTGTAGCGGTAGTAGATGTACAGGATGGCCCTCTTTTGGCAGTCTGGGTCATGGACAGATGGGTACAGATTAGGAGGAGTATATGAAATATCCCATGGGGACCATCTAGGGCACTGTTCTTAGGGACCGGCCGTTTTATTTTGTGTTAATGGCCTCATATTTTTTTTTTACCCTGTATCATTTTGACAAACTTTGAAAGCAGACGTCCATGTATATATTTAAGATGTATTTTACAGTAGTTCCGTCTTTATTGCAATTTTATTTATGTTATGTTGTTTACAGTATATCAATTAACTAGTATTTATTCAGCTGTCAAGCAGAAAATATAATTACGCGAATAGTCAACTTTATGTGAGTAATTAATAATGATACAGAAAATAGAATTTAATCAGCTCACTATACGTAATCACTTATCAGATAATTTATTATGACTTAAGCATAGTACTTGTCTGGTAAGGTGTTACAATAGGAGTTTTCTAAAACTGGCTTACCGATTTAAAAGAAATCGATAAGATTTCAGTATTTTAAACTGTCGGAACCGAACCAATAGAAATTATACTATGAGAACCCTAAAATGGATGGCCAAAATTTAGCCAACACTCCTCACAAGTGGCGCCACAAATCAGCCATAAAGAGGGAAGCCAAGCTAAGTTTGAATGAGGATTGATGTCCACCAATCAAAAGCTAGCTTCCTTTATAAGTTTTCATTTTTTTTCTTCTTTCTTCTTTCTCCCCTTAAATTTTCAGCCTCCCCATAATAGATGGAGACCAGCCTCATTTTCTCACTTTCCTTCATCTTCTTCCACTTCCTCTCATCCCCAAGCTCAAGCTCCAACCATCAACTTCACTCCAAGATCAAGTTCTACCAAGATTTCACACCACCAAGGTAGGAACTTTAACTTTCTCCTTCTTTTCTTTGATTTGGGGTTGTCTTGAGTCCCTTGTTCATCCATGATTTTGATGTTGTAAGGGGTGGGGATGATGAATTAAGGTTGGTTTAAGGTGTATATGTGAGTTTGAATTGAAGATTGGATGCATAGATTTAAGGAAAACATGAATTCAAGAAGAGTCCAAGAAGTTGGTAGGGTTTTCCCTTCGACGGTCCGTACGATGGAGTGTACGGCTCTGCCTATAGCTGTTTAAATTTCATGAATCTATTTTTATATGAAACTAGACATTTAGAGCTTTCCATACATTAAAATATACTGTCATTGGATTAGTTATGAATTTTTGAAGTTTGACCTAGAAATCCGGACTCTTATCTGGACAGTATGAGTTGAGAAAGATGTAACTCTCCCTACACAATTCCAAATTGAGTGAACCCAAAGTTGTTAAGTTAACATGTAAGGAAACATCCCAAAAAAATTTCAGGGTTAGAGTCGTTGGCATTTGTTTCCAGCACATCAATGAAGTTGACTTATGTTCAAACTGGACTGAAACCGGGTGGTCCAGTAGGTTAAGTTACATGGCTTATATCTCAAATTATACTCATTCAAATGACATGCAACTTGTTTCATTTGAAAGCTTGCTTTGTTAGCTTTATATTGATATAAATTTCGCATGACTTTACCTAGATTTCTATTTTTGGTGAATTTTCTCTCATAAGAGTGCAATTCTGGCTAGAAATAGGGCAGTTTGGAATAAAATATAAATAACCTGAGTTATACAAATCAAAATGAGATGGGACCAAAAGGATTGGAAACTAGATACATGTAGTTATAACATATCCAAAATGCAAGCCTAAATGAATTAAGATGAATGTTTTATGGATCTTACAACTCCGAGCAAAAATTAGTGATAGTTCTAAATGATGGTGCGTTAATATTGACATGTATGAATACTAGATTAAGTTTAGTCAATATCGGAACTCGGAACTTAGCAAGCAGAGAACTAGATCGGGTATACTTAACGTTGAACTCAGAACTTAGTGAATAGAAAACTAGATCGGGTATAGTGGATGTCAGAAACTTGGAACTTAGGAAACACATTCATAAAAGTCTTGGAAGACCAATTGTGGATTAATGTCAGAGATCGGAATCACACAACACATAATACTTTGAAATCGAAAAGTTAAGGATAAGAATATGAAATCTAAAATAATTAAACCCGAAAGTCGAGGATCTTCAACATAAACTTGGAAGTTGGTACTAGAATATGAAACCTTATACCCTAATCTCGGAAGTCTAGAACTAGGACGCTTTAAAACTCTTATACACGTAATTTCAAAACTCGATATCTTATTAAACATATAACCTCGAAACTCAGTCCAGAATCAATCTCGGAGATCGAACATAACCCCGGAAGTCGGGAATCAAAACAATAACCTTATATACATAACCCCAAAAGTTGGAACTTATATAATCTCGGAATTCGGACCCAATTCAATCTTGGAAGTCGGTCCTAAGCTCAAACTCGGGAACATCAATAGAAGTTAAAAGCTTGCAAGATAGATTAAGACTTAAGATTTTAAACTTGCACCTAACTATCTAAGTTTTGCTCATAAGACTTTGCAGTGTGTGACAACTAATGAACATATGACAATGAGTTCATATTTCGAAGGAACGGGACATGACGATCATACTATGGATGTAGCATAATTGATTAAAGTAGGCAGAAAGCCCTTTTCTATATCACTTGTTGATATTATAATTATAAAACTTGATGCTCTATGTTGGTTTTGCTACTTGATTGATCCTTCTAGTAGTTTGGCACTATTCATGGGGAAGTAGACTCGATCCGTTATGCTGCCGAAATTCCGGCAGAAATATGTGAATTATATGAAGTATATGAATTAATGCATGTAGCATATGCATATATAATCATGTCCAAAGAAGAATAAGATTTATGAGAACTTGCAAGAAAGACGTACCAAGCTACCACGTGAGGCATAGCATAGACCCAGCTAGCGTGGGCCAAAGCGGTACTGTCTAAGACTTGGACCAGCCCTCGACCAGATTTAAGGGTAATAAACTGGTGTGAGGGTCGGAGAAAGTAAAACCGTCACTCATGTATAGGTACGAGCTCGGACCTGAAAAGCAGACTATTACTCAGCGATAAGAGAGGTCATTCACCTCCGGCAGACCAAGTACAAAATAGCAAGGTTAAGTTGCAAGTTAAAGAAAGATATCAATTAAGTCAAGTGCACTTGCATACAGTCAAGTATAAGCATCTATATGTGCATCTTCAATTATCTCGTTAAGTCATACTGTTCTTATGATTCTTGTTAAAGCATATTATACTATTAGTATTTCTATGTCTGTCATATAATATGGCAAGTGGTTGTTAAAATATAACTCGCTTTGAGAAAGATGTTTTCAACTTAAATTGAACCACTATTTGAGTATATGTGCTCATATTTTCATAATAAACCGAAGCGGCTGAAATGTTTATGATTACACTGTAAGATTGGTTTGAGCTTATCTACTGAGAACCTTAGGTTCTCACTGTCTACTTGTGTGTTTTTCTTTTCCGTAAACATTCCAGCACCCAGGTTGGAAATCAAGTGCGAGGTGGAGTACTGGGACATTCACTGATCAAGACTCGGGCGCAAACTAGACCAAGAGGCTATTGAAACTAGCTAACGACTAATCGGAAGCAAATGCTGTGTATTATGTTAGTCACAATTTCTTTTAAATTGTAACTATTCTATTCTCTATGTATCAGAGACGACGAAGTTTATGAACTATTAGTCAGTAATAAAGTGTGCAATTAAAGGGTCAGGTATTATATTTTCCATATTTTAAAGCTTGCTTAGTACAGTGACACCATATTGATATAACTCCATGACTCGAGCATGACTTATATAATAAAGGGTGTTACAAAATACATTTAGTTAACACAAAGCTCTCAATTGACAACATTGAGTAAAGACAAGGAATGCAAAAAAAAGGGCCAAACAAAATAAATAAATTGAGTAAAATGATCTAGAGAGTACCTAGAACACAATGGTAGTTTTGATGGCGTCATTGGAACTTTGGCGGTAGTGAATAGAAGGCTGGCCGAAGCGGTGGTGGAGAGGAGAAAGAAGGAAAAGAGAGAAACAAGTTGCAGAAATAGGGAAGAAGAAGCTCGTTGCAAGCTTATATCCACGCCATTACCGGTGGAAAATCCGTTGGTAAGTGAATAACATTGGAACCCAAACAACACTTAATGACATGAAGTTATAACAAGGAAAAATTAAATTAAATAAGAAAATTACTTACAGATAAACCATAGGTAAATTTTAATTAAGAAAAATATAAATTAAATAAGAAATAAGTTATTACTCTAAAAAATATTTTAAAAAAATATTGTGAACAAAATTAATCGTATTAGTATCGACATATTTGTTGGTAATGCTGTTAATAATTATTGGCATCATGTGGCACCAATTATTACGAATAGCTTTACCGACAGACATTTTGATGTTGGCATAAATTCCATATTTGTTAATTATCCATCGAAATTGCTATCAGTGATACTAACGGTCATCGATTTTCCTCATATTTTTAGTAGTGATATGGCTTTTTAAATAGTTATGAAAAAATTTAAACTCTTTTAATGACACAGATATACAAAGTTAAATATTTGTGTAAAATAATTATTTAGTGATAGTACATCAAATTTAAATCCTATATTGTCCATTTGGTTTGCCACTCGGTGGCAATTCTCACCAAATTGATTTTGTTTGGCTAACTTTGAAAAAAAAAAAAAAAAAGGTGATATGCGTTGGTTAAAATTGATTTTAACCACATCTTCTTGATATAACTTTTCTGTTTGCTGTGTTGAAATGCAAAGAGATTCTTCTGTACTGAATTTAATTCTAACATTATTCTTAACTATAAATCAATTATTTCGATATCAACTTTTTTTTAAATTAATTTATTCAACTTCAATTATTTCAAAAATAATTATGGTAAAATCCAAACCAAACATAATAGATGAAATATACTCCTTTGTGATGTTATGTTCCACCAACTGCCTCTGTGTAGAATCAAAATGTGAATGCGGTCTTGTCATCACCTATCGGCTGTTAGTGGACAAATTCATGTTGAAAAAAAGTCACCACATGCATGATTACTGTCTTCAGAGTCCGGAAGGAATTTGAATGAGCTTCTTCTCATCACGAAGAAGGTTCAGTTCAAAGTTTCGAATTTAATTTGTTTATGTTATCTTGAAAATCAGATCAATATAAATCAGATCAATACGATCACGTGGAATTAAATACACCTAAGCTGAACTTCAATTTTCAATACTCTTTCTTTTGTAATTAGTAGACGGATTCCTGCCACTTTTAACGCCTTATTCCATTAGCTCTTGAAACTACGAAGCCAAAATAGATTCGCTAGGATGCTATTGGCAGTTCTATTGCTAGCCCGCGGCACCAATATCACCGCTTTTACATGCCAAATTTCATTGATTTAGTCAAAGAAGGTAATGGCATCATACCCCCGTTGACATAAGCCTAATCCATGGGAAGGGTGCATTTTGATCCCCTTTTCCCCCATAAAGTCCGAACGCCTGTGCCCGCAACACGAAGCAAATAGCTTTTGATTATATAAAATAAGTTCAAAGGAAAGGAACATATAATAACAATACTACAAGAACGATCTACTTACTAAAGCTGCCCATACTTTTCTGATAAAGAGCCATCTCATCTATCCCTAATTATTTCGTAATTATTAATGCTATATATATATATAGAAAAATCATTACCCTAAATTAAAATTGTGCGAGTAATTTAAAAGACAAAAATACAAAACACAACGCTTTTTGTTAACAATAGCGCATGTCATATTTTTGGGAGCGTATTTCTTTTCAAAATATACTCTTATCTTTATTAAATAAAGGGGGTTAAAAGCAATTTTTCACCCTAATTTATTATTTTATTTGCATTTTCCACCTTCATATATTAAATTAAGCACACTGCACCATAATTTAATAAATCCAATTATTGTTTTCCCTTTTTATGAAAATTTTCAGTTAATTTTCACAGAGTTAGATATTTGTATTAGACTCATTTCCTTTTACTCATAAAAACTACCATTTACAGCATTCAATAATTTGATTTTTGGGAACATTCTTATTAGGAACTTATGTTTCTATTTTAATGTTGTCTTATTCTAGTTGAAATTATAAAATTGGCTGACAGGTCCGTAAAAATTATTTTAGGCAATTGTTGTACCTAAACAATACTACTCTTATCATAATAATGGCATTTCTGGTTTTGTGATTATGTAGGTATCTTAAAAAAATGGTTTAAAAAATTAATTTAAGAGAAAGAGTTCCAATGCGAAGAGGAATTGCTATTATTTGTGCTTATTAGTAATACATAAAAGCAACGACTTAATTTTAATTTTCATAAATCTCATGCCTGACTTTATCAACAACGTTTCGTTATTCTTCTCTGTCATTTAAAATCTCTGCCTCAGTTGTAAAGAAGTAAGGCAAATTAAAGAGTGGCAAGCTTTTGCATCTATTCATGTTATCTTAGTCAAAAACCTATTATTTAAAATGAAAATCAAATAATAGGACATTTTAGTCTTTTAAACTTATTTTTCTTGTCAAAAGTGATGCATGACATATGCATCTAATTTTGAGGAAAGAGGCACTTTATTTCCCTAAAATATAGATTATGTGCACTTTACTTTTGTAAAAAATGTGCCCCTCAAACTTTAAAATTTTTTAAATATGTAATTTAATCCTTTTATTAAGTTTCAATAAAAGTGTAACTAAAATAATAATTAGATTTATTAAGTTAGGGTGCAATGCGATATATATGAGGATGGAAAGTGTAATTAAAGTAATAAATGGGAGGTAAATTATTGTTTACCCAAAAATAAATTTCGAATTAAAACATAATTCATGTCATTATGTCAGATTTTAACATGCGCCATCTTAATTCTTTTCTATAAAATTCTTTATTCTTATTAATTAATTGTTTATAAATGTAATTTTATAAGTGCATTTGTCTTTTAGTTCTGCTGAGAATGAGTACTACTTTCTTTCATTATTGTTGTCTTGAAGAATTCTTCTACTTTTTAATATAAATTATTAGATAAATCTCATATCAAGCGCCCATAACAATGCGTGTGAAACATACCACTAAAATAACACAATTTTTGGCTCCACAGTAACAGTTGTAAGTAAACACATGAAAGAAATTTTAAAGCCAGTACAAGTTTTGTAGGAAATTAAAAAGGAAAAAGAAAAATTCACTAAAAATTTGAAACAATGAACAAAAGGCCAAAGCGAGACAATAAAGAGAAAAAAAACAAAAGAACAAAGGGAAAGCAGGTAATTGGAATGGTAGAGTTGTGATTGGTTCGTCGAAAGTTAGCATCAGCCAAACAAAGTCTAGGCAAATACGGCGTCGTCAAAGCGTCCGCGGTGTCCCTGACGCCTTATTTTCGTAGACTTTAACGGCACCTTTTAAGAAAAACCCACGTCATTTTTCTGTCTTCTAACACTTTTATGTTCTTTTCTGTCTGCTTTGTCAATTTCACACCGAAAAAAGTCACCAAAGGCCGTCATCACGGCTTCGAAACGGAGGTAGCGTCTTTAACGGCGCCGTCGTTACCCGCGGTGGCCGACTGCACCGTCAGCACGGACATGTTGGAAGATGACGGCCCCTCGCCGACGGCGGGGTTGGCGTGGCCGACGCCGCCATTAGTACTCGGAATCTGGTTGCTGCCGCCGGCGCCGTTGATCATGGGGTTCCTGGTGTGACACGTGGCGGTGGAGATTGCGGTGGCGAGGGAGATTGGCATGAGGCAGAGGCCCTTACCCTGAAGGTACTGCATGGCTGAGCCCATGTCCTCTTCCATGAGCTTGGCCACCTGGTGCTCCGTCATCGTGAGGCTGTCGTTTGAGGTTGACGCCATCGTTTGGTTGCTGTTAGAGTTACGGGGTAGTGCCCCAACGCCGTTACCGTTGCCGTTTGTTTGGATGCAGTCACCGCCTCCCTGCAAGGATAAATACGTCACATGACTGTTAATTTTATCTCAAGACGGAGGAGACGGAAAGTGTAACATAGAGAGAGAAAGGAAATATATATATATATATAAAGAAAGGTTAGGATGGTGTGTTAGAGAGAAAAGGGGAATCTGAGAAAGTGGGCACGCGTGCTGCTTTTGGATTGTCGTTTTGTGGTGATTGAGAATTTGAGGATTGATATAAGCCAAAGCCGAGTGAGGTGCTGGGTGGGTTGGTGGGGTTGTGAGAAGGAGTCGTAGCTCCGACAATGTTGATACATTTTTGGCCTAGTGTGTTCCACATTTTCTTCATTCCGTTTATTTCTTCTTATGGAAAACCTCTCATGTTTTCTTTTTCCCTTTCTTCAGTTTGGTTTGGTTGGTAATGGAATCAAGGGAATGTATTTCAAAAGGGAGGAAAAAATGTTTAATTTTTTAAAAATAATTCCGAAACTCGCAAAGCACAAAATCGTAATATGGACAAGGAAATGTTTTTTTGACAGAAAAATAAGTCAACAAATCAATTTCAGGATTATTTTTAGGATAAAAAATGCCGCCCAGAAAGGTTCTCTGTTTTTTATTTTTTATTTTTTGTTATGGGGTGGTTATTGATTTGAAAATGGTATATATATATAATGATAATAACCTCAGAGGACATATCAGCAACAAGGGGAGCTACAGCAGCTGCACCGCCCAATCTGCTCATACTCAGAACCTGTAACCGAAGCAACAACACAATTTTTTCAGAAGAGATGCAATGTTCCAGTGGAATTTTATAAACAGAAACCCATGCTCAGAACCTTTACTTTTAATAAACAATTCAATAATTGAATTATGCTATTACTTAATGTTGATTAAGAATATGGAATCAAATTAAGAAATAGGAGCATCGGAGAAAAACGAGGGAAGCGCACCTTCACTTGGAGCTGCAGAAACTTCACGTAATCGATGATCTCATCAAGCATGGATGCCTTGTCTGTCTGCCGTTCCACAAACCAAACGAATATTTCAATTAGGGATTGACCAAATTTATTGTTCTCATATTTTTTTCATAATAATAGTATATTATTGTTAATCATATGTTATAACTAAACTACCCCTAATGTTCACCCAGAACTACAGAACGTGGTCCCTACTCCGTAGCTTGACCAGTTATCATCGTCTGGCCGGGGACCAAAACTCTATGCTTTCCAGCTTAGTGTTTCAAGTACGCACGGAAACAAATAATGAGAGGGCAAGGCAAACACCATCAGCACCACCAGACCGCGACGTTACCAACCATCCCTTCCATGTAACACTGACATGGAGATACACGGCAGCAACAACTTTGTACAAAAACAAAAACAAAACTACATGACAGTAACGATTACACTAATTTGTCGGAAGGACGCAATTGCCCTAGACTCAATACTAGAATTACTATGTTGGAAAGTGCCCATCAATTCATCATGATCGCTGCTGATTGTTGCTTTAATGTCAATCTGTTTTAATTAACTAACCTTTAACAAAAAGAAAAAGTTGAAAAATATGATTTAGGATCGATCGGAATGGTGTAAACGGGCTTTACCTTGTTGGCATTGGGAACCAGTTCCTGCAGAGCCTTCATTCTCTCTGCGATCCTTTCCCTTCTTAGCTGCCACAGGCACAAACAATAAATTTCCCAATGAGCTTCAGAATAAGAAACGTAAAAACAATTCACGTAATTGTTTCAGTTTGGTCACACAGGAAACGTACAGAAAACAAAGCGATTCTGTCTAATTATTATAATGGCGTTTCCATTTTCTTCTTGTATTTTATTTTAATTTTTTTCTAGGGACTTATATAACCTAACTATTAAGCTTATTATTATTCTGCCTGTCACCTATCGCTTTTTCTGAGGAATTGACGTTTCACGTATTCAAGGGGTTATTGTTCACAGAAAATGACAGCTAAAATTATTGCGCAAGATTTTCTGGGCATCCGAACATGTTAATTAAATGAAGCCAAGAATTAAAAGTCAGAAAACAACAGTACCCTTTCAGCAATGCTGTGTGGGTCCGTTGCTTGACCTCTCCTGGCCCTAACCCTTTGCTTGGGCTGAGCCGGGGAGCCACCGGCCGCGCCACTCGCCGGAGCTTGGTTCGTTGCGCCCCCTACCCCTGAAGCCGCAAAATTCTGCCCCTGCATCGGATTCGAACTTCCCAGTCATCATTCAAAATAAAAAAATAAAAATAAAAATAAAAACAAACAACGAAAAATATGGCCAACATAACTGCCAACAAATCACGATGAAAATAATAAACAAAAATTATATAAAAAAAAAACAGCATAATTTGCAAACCTGAGGATGTTGAAAGTGCTGAGTATGGTTTGAAGCTTGACTGGTGCCATGCAGAGATCCAGCGAAACCGTTGTACAGAGCTTGAACTGAAGCCTCAGCACCCTGTGAAAACAAAAATAACCCATAAAATTCAGCCAAAAAAAAATGAAGAGAAGAATCAAATAAATATATGAAATTGCAGTAACCGCGTAACTCATCTTCAGAAAACTCCTTGTACCTGATTGGGAGATTTGAAGGGTGATGCGTCGACGACGTCATTTCCGCCCAAGGAGAGTGGCATCTGGAGTAGCCCAGAGTCGGCGCCGGCGACTCCTCTGGACAAGAGGAACTGCTGCTGCTGCTGAAGCATAAGCGCAGCGGCGGCGGCCTTGGCGGTGGGAGAGGAGCCGCTGATCTGGTGGTTGCGGAACTTGGAGGCCAGGCTGGCGTGTTCGTCGTAAGGGAAGGCTACATTCTTGGCGCTAGACGGCGCCGTTTCGTCGGAGAGGTCATGGGGCTTGACGTCGATGCTGTTGTTGTGGAGGGAATGGTTGGGGTCCCACAGGGGCTTGTTTGGGTTGAGGTCAGGCCAGGAGCAGGAGGGAAGGTTCGAGAGCATTTGCTCCAGGAAGTCGTCTTGGGAAGTGGGGTCGAAGTGAGGGGTGGTTGTGGTGTGGTTGAGTTGTTGGTGGTGGTGTTGTTGGTGTTGGTTGTTATTGTTCATTTGAGAGTTTTGGATCTGGGTGCTGTTGTTGTGGAGGTCTTGGAGAGAGATTTGAGAAGAGTTGAGGAGGGAGTTTATTCCTTGCATTTCTCTGCTACTGGGCTGCATAATCGTCCAAAATTGGAGAGAGAGAGAGAGAGAGAGAGGGGTCAAATGAGGGTCAGAGACGGAGGTGTGGGTCGCTCAAATGGGAAGTCACTGAGACTGAGAAAGGAACAGAGTCTCGAGCGGAAGCGGAACTGGAAAGAGCATTGCGTTTTTTTGGGGTTCGGGCTTGAGGGTCAGGAGCGAGTTCTGTGCCTTCGTAGTGTGTATCGTATTCGCTCTAGAACGTTTGGAGTGAATATTTATATAGCAATAGATGGGGATTTTTTTATAATCATTTATTTCTTCAATTTTTTTTTATAGCCTTTCCAGGGCTTCGGATTCGAAATTCCGCTGACTCCTCTCCCTCTTCTGTTGCCATTTTTCTCTTCTCTCCAACCCCCCCCCTCTCCCCCACAAAAAAAAAAAAACTCTCCTTTCTTCCGCCGTTCTCTTCTACCGGAAACAAATGAGTTTTAAATCAACAAAAGGACTCACCTAATCTAAGATAAACTATGTAATGAACAAAAAAAATCGAAGATAAACTCAAGTTATTAGATAAGTGAAAGGCCAATAAAAAAGATGGTAAGCATATTATAAAAAAGATAAATATAAAGATGATAAGATAGAAAAAAAAATGATGGACTTATTATATTTGTATCTATTTCTCTCTTAATTTATCTAGAATCTATCTAACTTTTAAGTATAAATAACAATTTTTCCCATTAAATGGGTCAATTTTGCTCCACATATAAATCCTCTTTGTATCATAGACGGCATAATAACAAAACTTTCTCTTGCAAAGTTAAAGATAGGCTAGAGTCTGTACCAAAAAAAAAAAAGATAGGTCAGAGTTACACGTTTAATTAGCTGGTCATGTGAATGTTCAAACTCAAGTGGTGTTAAGAAAGGCAACAACATTCTCAACTCATTAGCCTTTTGAATATCGAGCATGCTCTTACCATTTGAAAAACCACGCTCTAAAATTAACTTATCACTTTTCTCCACCAAAAAAGCTTCTCACTTTTCAATGACCTACTTGTAAATAATAATACGATGACATTTGGATAGCCTTGTTTGTGATTTTTTTTTTCTTTTAAACATTTTGATATTCAAGATTACATTGCAACTATTTGGTTTAAACTGGTTGTACAACTTAACACTTTGCAAAGAGTCTTCTCCATAGCTTTCTTGGAACAATCGCAACAAACTCAAAGCAAGTACTTTTATTACCGTATATCCAATTACGGAATAACTTATTTACAAGTTATTTTTAATATAAGATCTTTTTTAGAAGCTCCTTTCATAGAAAGCTTGAATTATGCTATTTACTCAAACAAGACCTAAGTGTATTGATGTCTAATGCATGTCTTTTTGTTGGTGCTAACTTTGGTTTTACAAGGTAATACACTAGCATTTTTTTCATAAGTTACAATATGGAAAAGAAAAGTTAGAATTTGAAATACTAAAGTTACAACCTCGAGAATTTTTGTTACAATTTAAGTTGAAAAGCATGTGATCATTGTACACTTTTAAAAATCTATCTTACCAAATACTTTTCAATCTATGCCATAACAAAAACAAAGAAAAAATAAAAATATCAACATTTTAACTTTTCTATCTCAAACTATACATTTTTTTAATTATAGACTATAACTTCAATACCGTTGTATCATACTAGCTTTTTCTAGTAGTATCAAATTAGCCGCCTTATTTAGAATGTGTAAGTTTACACACCATGTCTATGCTCGTTTGATTTTTTGGTTCAAATCATATGTATCATTCTATTAAAGGCAATCATGCTCGAGCCGAATAAGACCTCTACGAGTGGCTAAAGTTCCCATTCCGAATTTTAACGTAGCTATATAGCTAGGGTTCAAACTTGAGACCTTTGGTCTCGATGATTGATGGCCTATGTGCTCGTTGGTTTTACTTGTTTGATTTAAATCACCACAATTTGGCAAATTTTAGAAGAAATTAATTCTTAATTTAAGTTACTTTTGATTAGGAGATGTGCTTACACCGATTTGTGCCCTACCATTATAAAAGAAATACATTATATATAAAAATAGATGACAAGTACATTAAGCTACCCTAAACTTTATATCTTTTGCAAATAGGCACTATAAACATTAATTTCATCCCAACTATTCCATAAAATTTAATTATTGTCACAATAGGTCTTTCTGTCAAATAGATGTTAACTCATTAATAAATTAATCAAAATTGTTCATCTTTATTAAATCACAATCTTGATTAATTTTTTATTAAAAAATTTAATTTATCTAATTTCTAAAATTTCTTAGTAATAAAAAAAGAATTCTCCAATTACTCAAATTTAAGAAAAACGATTTAATACAGATTAAATGAATTCTCCCTATTTTAATTTTCATTAAGAAAATTAAAAAAATTAGATGAAATGATTTTTTTAATAAAATTACTCAAGAGTGGTGATTTAATTTAAGAAAAAAAAAAACAATTTGAGTTATCGCTAATGAGCTAACAAGTTTTTAAGAGCAGGACCATTTTTAACAATAGCAAAACTTTAAGAAGTAATTGGACCAAGTTAAAACATAAGGTGCTTATTTGTAAATGGCATTAAATTTGGGATGATTTAATACCATAGTTATAAAACTTGGATTGGTGATCGACTCAGCTAAGACATTGGGTCATTGGTTCAACCAGTGGGTCACTAGTCTGATTGAACTAGTTGAACCAGATATATTTAAATAAATATATAAAATTATATTAAAGTCCATATAAATATAATAAAATGATACAAATAATTAATAATTTAACATAATTTAAAGATTTGTATGCTTATATAAATATATATAAAAGCATGTATATAATTATCATATACCAGTTAGTACATTTAAATTTTTAAAAACAACATCTAAAATAAAAAATTTACTTTAATTTTTTCAAACCTTACTAAAAAGTTTGGGCCCAACATACACAAAAAAAGGGGGGAAAAATCACCTATCTAATATGAATTGCCTTTGCTAACAAAAAAAAAATGAAAAAAAAGAGAATTGAGGCTCAGGCCTGTTAATAAGGTTCGTTGGGCCATCAACTCTTTCTCAATAAGTAAAAGGCAAAGTACTAACTTAGTAACCTTAAATCACGTCTCTTTCAACTCTCCTCTCTAGGCACTGTAGCACACTTTATGGGTATGAGCTCTCTCTCTCTCTCTCCCCTCACGAGCATGGCAATGCCGCGATGGTGCGAGATGGTGGTGGTACCTGTAGTAGTGCGAGGCAGCAGCTGGCGAATCAATGATGGTTAGGGAGATGACCAATGACCAACTAACGATGAGCAGTGGAAAGGACAAATGGTGGGGACGGCAATAGTGACGATCGCTTTCACGTCTTATACTTCTGGCCTTTCTTTGTTATGCTTTTTCATTTTTCATGATCAGGTCCAGTTTAATCAAACCGGCCGAGTCATCGATTTTTACATAAAACTTGCCAAGTCAAACCGATTTATTCCGGTTCTATTATATGACTGATCTTTAGAGCAACTCGAACCAGCTAGATGGTCGCTTCATCGGTTTACTAGTCCGGTTGATTGGTCTAAGCCAATTTTTATAATTAGTGTAATACCCAGTGTAAAGCCTTCATAGTTTGGGTTCTAGGATCGGAGGTTTGAGATTGAAGGTACAGGATCGAAGGCTCAGGGTAGAGTTCTAGGGTCAAGGTTATGCACAGGAGGTGTAGTGGTATGACTGGGATAGCAATGTTGAAGTGAGGTCTAGGGGACCTGGTTTTGAGTTCCAAATTCCTAGTCCTATGTTCGATTGCCACTTCTCCATTTTTAACTTAGATCATGGGTCACCATGAGTAGTAGAATGTTGAGATCCGGGGTCTGGGCTCCGAGGTTATAGTGGTGGGTATCAGATTCCAAGGTCGAGGCATTCGTGTATGGTTCCTCGGGTATCCAGGAGTTAGGAGCGATCTTAACTCAAGATGACGTCTTTTGAATTCTGAGCTAGCTTGGTCTAACTCTATATGACATAATCTGAGTTCCGAGTTAGCGTGACCTAATTCAAGGTGATGCATTTTGGTTTTCAAGTTAATGACCTAAATCAAGGAGATGCATACCGAGTTCCAAGTTCCAAGATCACATAGCCCCAACTCGTGTCGATGGGCTTGGGGACTTGAGCATAGAATGCTTTAAATATACAAAGTAAGTTAGGAAATGCCATTTTTCTCAGTTTTTTTTCTCTCTTTTACATTCAAAAACACTCTCTTCTTTCTCTTTAGACACTCCTTGCCATCAACCACTCCATCACACCACCCTTCCTAGTCTTCTTCATCTTCCACCTTCATCTTCCTCTTGGTTCTGCTGTTGACTAGCCACCCTTGAGGCACTGCTGTCATACACAGCAGTGCTTGTTATGGTGCTTCTTCCTCCATCGCAATTTGGGGCAGTATAGGGTGAGGCTCAGCTAACTTACTCTATTCTTCTTCTTCTTTCAGCTTCAAAGGTATTCTTTAGACTCCAATCTCTCTCTATTTTGTGGATTTAGCCATATTTCATCTTAGGAGTTGGATTTGAGGAGTTGGATGTTGCACCAAAGGTTCAAAATTAGGGGTTTTGGTATCTGAGAATAATTTAAGTTAATCCTTAGTCTCAATGACTAATATTGAATTAAATTACCATGTTTGTGATAATAGATTTTGCTGGAGGTCCGGTTCTTAGCTTCGTGGTTCCGTGGGAGTAAGATTTCGCATTTGGGATTAAGTTGTGAGTAAATTGTATATCCCTAATTAGTTTCTAATTTTATCTTATCGGTATATGTATTTTATTAATTATCAAAGATTTATATTATTAAAGTTCTTTCTTTAATTATGTTATTTCCAAGTTTTGCACATGAGACAATGAATGGTTTTATGTAAAGCTATATTAGTTATTGAGTTTGAAAGGAAACGAAAACACCTGATTGAGGTTTGACATGGAAAAATTTATGTATGATATTAAAGGAAAAGACTTGGGAAAATCTATGACAAGATCTGCATGCTAACGGCAGTAGACGTTAGCCCTATGCTCCTTGGAGTATCATTTACACAGCCACTCAAGAAGTGGAGCGTGATGAAACTCGAGAGCACATGAAGCAAAAGGCCACCTAAGTGTGATCCTAATGAACCATCCTGGAATAAGTAACATCCTATGAGTTTTTAGAAACTTTAATAATATTTTGAAATTATGATTTACCTATAAATATTTCAGTTTAATTTTTCTTGCACATTGTCTTATGTGGGTTAAGGATGTCTTATCTTTCACTGAGTTGCAAAACTCACTCATTGTCCTTCTTCTTTTTTACAGATACAGGTATCGAATAAAGATCTGCTCTTACTGCTCCCTTGTAGTTGAGTTTGTTAGTGGGTGAGCCCTTCTCATTCAGGGGCACATTTTATGGATTCCTTATATCTATCTTGATGCTCCATAATACCATTGAAAGGGCCCGACTTGTGCTGGTGTATTAGTTGTAGTGAAAGTATGTTTATTTTTATTCAAGACAAGTTGAACTTTAATGATTATGGATTTTGGATATATATATTTTCATATGTATGAATATGTTTTAAACTCTTATAATGTGTGCTATGAGGTGCATTCTGAGAATGCCTGGATCCCTAATAGTTTTGTATGTTTGTGTTATTGTACAATTTTAAGGAGAATATTTGGTGTTAAGCTTACTAGGGGATGTGTTCTCTATGCGCCAATCACGCCCTAGGGTTAGGTCATGACAAGTATGTTTAATACCCTTTCTCATAAAAATGTGAAATGTCACTTATTATTATTATTATTATTATTATTATTATTATTATTATTATCATTTGTACTAAACCAAATTCGAGCTTATTCAAGAAGTAATAACTTGCTCTCAAGAGTACAAATGACAATGGTGATATAACCTGGTCTAGCTGAGCTTATTTGAATATGGCTTAAACCATGATTGAGCTTATCCAAGTAGTATAAGTCCAACCTCAAGAATGCCTATAAAAGAAGTGATGTATTTAGGGTTAGCCTAGCTTATCTTGGCTTAGCCGAACTTATTTGAATATTTCTAACTTTATGAGTTAGTTGAGATTCTCCACAAAATATGGACTCAATGTAGGATTTGATGTCTTGAGAATACAAAGATCCATAGAGAGAAATATGGGAATGTCTCCTATCTATTAAGAAAATAAATGTGAGGACTTCATCTTAAAGCCAACTAATGAATTGTAATCAGTTTAAAATCGATTCATAGAATTTTCTACTTTCAACTTGTGTATCGGAGTGTCTTTACTAGTTCTCATCGAAGCTATTTAATCACTGACAAAGTCATGGCTGACCTCCCAATTCTTCTTGTAAGAACATTTGGGACTTCACCCTATAAATAAGGGGTCACTTCAGAGCCAAGTAATGAATTCTAATTAATTCAAAATTGTTATTGAGTTTTTTTACTTCTGACTTGAGCTTTGGAGTGTCTTTGTAGATTTCTCTTGGAGTTGTTTGATCATCAGCAAAGTCATGGCTAACCTCCTAGTTCTTCAAGTAAGAACATTTGGTGACCACCATGGGGCCAATAAATAGGTCCACCACCACAACGAAAACCCTCCTTCAAAATATTTAGCAATCATACACGAAGAATCAAAGAATTGAAGTTAGGATCAAGGAGCTTGCTAGAGCCAATACTAGGAGCTCTGTGATCGTAGTGATTAGAATGAATGGGAATAGGCTTCCCAAATTGTCCTCGCCCCCACCTCACATGAATGGGAAGACCACTATCACCATTATACCTACAATTGTTCATTCTTTCTTGAACTTCATTACGTCCATACCTCTTCCAGTCAATTTTAGGCTCCTAAAATCTCTAGAGCTCTATCAACACTGAGGTGATGCAAATGATCTACCTAGGCCAAACATGTAGCCAACATAGTGTATTAGACAATGTGCTTTTTGACTTATAGATATTTTTTTTGTATTAATTTTTTGACATTCTTTAGGAAATGACCTCAACTATGAAGATAAGCTCGGCCACAAAGATGATAAGATCGACCATAAAGACAACTCAGAAATAATGGGCTCAGACATAAAGATAGCCTGGGAATAATGGGCTCAACCACGAAGATAAGCTTAAAAATAATGAGCTTAACCATGAAGACAACCTAGATGTAACACCCTCCCAAGTACGGTACTATGCTGAAGTCATAGCACCACACTCGAGCTGTTACTGTTACCTAAGCGGACCTTATTTCACAACAACTTCAGCCGTTTTCGAAACCTTTCGTGCTATCTGGAGATAACAAGGAAATAAGAGTGAGAATTTTAAATTCTCAGTAGGATCCTCTAAACTATCGCACATAGTGTCATCATTATTATCTCCAGTTACTTCAGTTTTTTATGAAGAAGGTGATCATGCCAAATAAATTGTTCAGTTTTATAGTTTGAAAATATATTGTCCAAAGCAGAGTTCCTTTTATTCATACACTTAAGATATAAGAGTTATTATAAAATATATTTACAACTCATAACTTAAATAATTGTTGCAGTATATTCAAATATAATAATTCAAATATAATGAAGAAATAGAATAAATCATGCATATGCAAATATGTTCACTTGAGTTAATGCAAAATGTACTTATATTTCTTTAACTTTCTTTAACTTCCTTTCCTCGGCACACCTAGGTGTTACGTATCGCTATTCCTAGGGTGCTTGTATATGTTTTAATCTTTAGTCTTTTCTGCCCTTGGGTAGTCTAATCTAGGAGTGAGTTCAACTCGTGACCGTCGTAACACAGTATTGACTCGCAAGGGGGCCCACATGCCTTTAGGTCGGAGGGACTCAGTTGGCCATCTACCTCCAACACAAAAGAACCCAAAAGTTTTAGCTGCCTTTACAGGAAGGGACCCAATGTCCAACTACCTCCGAGTGAAGGGACCCACATCTTTATCTTTTAATTGCCTTCACTTGGAAGGACCCAAATAATTGCCTCCAAGTGAAGGGATCTCAATATTACATAATCATATCATCATACAATATTCATCTTCATATCATAAATCTTCATAATATAAGCTATTATAATTTCATATGCTTCTGCCGAAAATTCGGTAGCATAACGGGATGTGTCTGCTTCTTCATGAATAGTGCCAGTACTCAGACAACCAATTTTATAGAAAATTCACAACACTTCATTCACAATTCAACATCAATTTCATAGGAACATTAGTTGCATTTAAAGCATAGTTGCTGTCTTAGCACTTTCACTCAACTCGATTTTTGTAAAATAAGCCATAATTTCTATTTAACTTATTCAGACCTAAATTTTCGATATATTGGAGTGTCGTGTGTCTAGTTTTTAACCTCTTTGGTCCCATTTGATTTTGATATATATATCTCCAGTTATTAACATTTTACCTGGATATGTCCTATTTCTAGGCAGATTTGCATTCCCAAAAGTATAAATTCACTAAAAATAGAAATTTAGATGGATTCCAACAAAACTTATATTGTTTTAAAGCTAATGAAGTATTTTCATCTCCAAAAAGTTTTATCTCATTTTACTAGGTAGATCTTGAGTTACAAGCTACTAAATTTGGTTGTTTATGGCTGCCCTGTTCTAGCCCAATTTGGACTTAGGGAAAATTCATTGAATTACTGGGAGCTATTGGGACAGAATCTAACTCTAAAATTTTTATGGGACTTTGTTCTATGTCCTATATTTCTAATAAAATTGGTTGCACTTAATTTGAACGTGTGGAGGGTGAGTTATATTCCTCGAATTCTAGTCTGCTCGGAATTAGGGACAAAATTCTGGGGTTAAATTAAAAAATTCATATCTCACTTAATACTAATCCAATGACCTTATATTTGATATGGTTGGAAAGCCCCAGTTGTCTAGTTTCATCTAAAAATAGTTTCATCAAGTTTTGGTGGCTTTAGGTAGAGCTGCACACTCTGCCAGTATGGACACCGTAAGGTTTTCAAGGTTTCAGCTTCTATTTTGTATACTTTTTTGAATTCTCACCCAAACTCAACATTTATATATCACACCAGCCATAAGAATTCATATAAACACCATATATTATCAATCTAATGGAAAGAACAGAAATTATACTCAGCCACAATAGTGCCAATAATAGAAGAAATTGAAGAATCTTACCTCAAAATTAAGTTTTGAGCTTGGAAGATGGAAGCCTTAAGTGGGGAAAATGGTGTGGGATGAAAAAGTAAGAGGAAGAGGATGAAAAGGGGAAGCAATATGAAGGAGAGAGCTCAGCCCTCTTGATGCACGAAAATAAGGAGGGGAAAATGAGAAATTGTGAGATTTAATGACATATAGTAGTTGGGAGTTTGGCACGTGATTGGTTATTAGGTTTGCGGTGATTGTTGAGCCACTTTTCCCTATTCTTTGGTAGCAACTTGTTGCCATTTTGGTGGAAAATGGTGGCTGAATTTCAGCCACTTATCGTAGGGTTTTTGATATGTAATTCTATTGATTCAATTTTGATAGTTTAAAATATTGAATCTTTACCGATTTCCCTCAAATCGGTAAAACATTGCTAAGTAAATTTATGAGATTTTCTATATCTCTATCCTAATCTTCTCAAGTCTAATCTCTTCAATCAACACTTAATTTTACACATTCAATAAAGTCAGATAAATAGATTAACATCGTAATTTAAATGTATTGTAATTCTAGACATTATACTGAATAATTTCTTATTGTCTTTTATATAACAATCTAAATTTCCTTTAGCTATATTATTTGTAATTCATCCCTAATTACTCTTATTTTTCTAATAAATTGATTAACAGCGCAAATCAATTGCACTATTTCTTTGGAATTGTTATATTTTCGCTTTTTCGTAAATCCTTTAGAAATTTCTGTTTGGTTTCCGTAACTAGTGGCATTTTCGTAATATTGGGCAAGTCTAGGGGCATCTCATGTCATTTCACATATGGATACCTACGTGGTTCAATCAGCCGAGGTTTAGGTTTTTATGTTTTCGCTATGTGATTTTGCTTCGTTTAAAACTTTATTCTACTAATCTTGTTGATGTAAGGACCTAAATGTCATTTTTTAAAAGTTCAGGGCCAAGGTTATAAATAATAAAAGTTTGCCCAATGACATTTTCATCATTTCCTATTATGTTATATGGGGATGTTACATTAGAAATAATGGACTCAGCCATGAAGAAAGCCTAAAAATAATAAGTTCCGATTAGCATTGTCGATTGGGTTGGGTTAGTTTGAAATCCCATGGGTTTTGACCTAACGTAACCTAAAAAATGTAGGTTGGGTTGTGTTTGTGGGTTGGATTAGGTTGAAAAGCCTTATAACCTACAAGATATGGGTTGAGTAATAGGTTTGGTAATTTCTGACCCACACAACTCGACCCGACTTATCTATATTTTTTGTGGCCTTAAAAGGGCCCTTGGAATAGATACTTGTTTACCTTTTTTGTTCTTTAGCTTCTCTAGTAAAACCTATCCATGTGCAAGATTCCAATCCAAGTCTAATGATTGAAAAAAAATTTGGGCTTGGCTTTTCTCGTTGGTTAACACTATTAAATAAAAGCCATGCATAGTCATAGGGTAACTTACTGGATAACTTGTTATAACTAAATTTAAGGTAATTTTTATAGTGAAGTTAAAAAATCTATTTTTTGGCATTTTAGGATGCTTTCTTTTTACTTTTTATAGTTCCAATTATATATATATTTTAGCATTATAGTTACATTGAGAAAGTGACCAAAGAAAATGGAGATGAGAATCTAATGAAGTATCTAATAGACCATTTTTATCAGAATCCAAAGACCACATGGACAATATTGAATATCTTGAAAAGAATGAAAATGAAGTCTGTTCGGAGATGGGTTACCTGAGCAGTTTCTGAACTGAGAATGGGATCTCAAGCTGCTCCGATTGAGTTTCCACGGCGAGGGGTGTACCTACAAGGACTCCAACGCTCAAGTCAGTGAGTGTAGGAAAGTATGAGAAGTAGGTCAGAAAGATATCTTACGTTCGAAGCTGGACCCATATATATACGAGTGAGTAGTTGAGAGATAAGGGGGATTTGACCCTACCTTCGTAGGGGATAACCCTGGACGTCCTTTATCTTGGGGGATAACGGATGGGTTTGAGTTTACCAGCTACACATGAGGGAAGGACATTCCGCGCTATTAGGGAACAGACGAACTTAACTCGGGTTTGGGCTTCAACTCGAGTTAATGGCCCGAGATAGACTCGGACTATCAACGATTTCGAGATCTGTTTAGGCCTAGTCATTGGGTTGGGTTGGGCCCCAATACTACTGTCCGAAACAATGGCCCCAACTCGGTATTGGAGGTAGATTCCTCGGATGCCAAGTTCTTCGTGAGTTTCTGAGTTAATATGCTGCCTTCTAATGTCGGACTGCCATTTAAGTGATTTGGCGCTTTTCCTGTAGCAACGTCTAGGGTCTTCACGAACTGGTGATGTCCTTTCGCCTCGTAGGTCACGTCTCCTAACCTTGAGTGGATAGTGCTGTTTGGGGTGCCTCGTTCAGAGTGCCTCATCATTTTGAACTGGGGCGTTATTTCCATTTTGCCCCCTTCCTTTTATGCGAAAAGACCGGTTACGCCCTTCGCGACGTTTGGGCTGTGCTGCAAGGGACGTTTTCATTCCTATAAAGAGGGGTTTCGTGCATTCGCTATCCATTCTTCTTGCCTTGTCCATTTTCCTTGTCTTGCCCAAAAGTATTTGTCGCGTAGAGGAAGCGGAGGAGCAGTGTAGGACCGCGATCGCTGGTGTCGCCATTACTTCGCTAGTAACAGGTATGTCTTTCCCTTTAGTTTTCTGCTTCTGCGACTAGTATTGTTTTGTTGGGTGTTATATCAGTGGCGGCGTGACTCCTGGTAATCCATTTTCGCTTTATGCTTTGGGGTAGTTTCAACCCTTACTTTGCTGGGTTTTTTGCTTCCATCGCCCACCGGCGGCCTTTCGTAGAGGGGAACCACCGTAGGGAGCCTGTCTTTTCAGTTTCCATTTTATCTCTAGGGGTTTCTGACTTAGGATTTTCCCGAGTTTGTGATGTAGGGGTGGTTTCTTGTGTAGGTTATCTGGGATCGCGAAAATGGCCAAAAAGAGAGCTCTAACTTTTCCTTCCAAGATCAACTTCATCTATCGGTGGATCGATCCTGAGGTCCTGGGGACTCGCTCGATCGTAACCTCAGAGTTTCTAACTCATTTCAGAGAGGAGAACCTCATTTCGCCGGAGGGAGAGTATGAGGAGGAATATTATTTGGAGGCTCCGGGTCCGAGCGAAAGGGTGAGTGACTTTAACCTTGAAGGGGGCCTCGGTGGATGTGGTGTTACGATGTCCTTATCTCCAAGCTATGAGTTCGGATTCTGTTTTCCCATTTTCAAATGGAGATCCTATGCCAGACTGAGGCCGCTCTTTCTCAACTACATCCAAATAGCTGGGTGATGATTCGGGGTTTCGAGATCATCTGCAAATACCTCGAAATAATGCTATCCCTGGAAGCCTTCTTTTTCCTGATCACTCTGACTCGACCTGCCAGTGGTGGATTAACCTCGGGAAGGTTATCCTTTTGAGCTCAAGCCAATCGGAAGATATTCCTTCTGTACGAGGAATCTTTCCATAATTTCAAGCCTATATTCTTCAAGGTTTTCGGTGTTCGAACTCGATTCCTTTTTGGGAGACCTTGGAGGGGGAGCTTTAGTTTAACGTCTTTTGGTGTAAGCATTTTAGCGCTCCCTGGATAGAAGAGAGTTCCCTTAAGCCCGAGGAGAAAACCGTTGTTGACTTCCTTTTTGAGTGCTTTGGGAAGAATCATCTGAACTTAAAGAACATAGTTGGTGTAGATTCTGGGGAGGCCAGGCGGTATTTAGGTTATCGTTTTCTGTTATTGCTTATATATCTTATCTTATTCCCCCCCTTTTTTATCGGATGCTTATTGTTGATGTCTCTTTTGCAGACGAGATGGCTCCAAAGTCCGCCCTTGCCTAGTTTCGCAGGAGGATATTGAAGAGGTCACACGAGGGGGATGGGAGTAACAGCCCAAAATCAGTGGGGTCTGGAGAACCGGTGTTCACTTCTGTTCTTGATAAGGCGGCTCTGGAGGCTCGGCCTTTCAAGAAGCAAAAGTCAAATAAAGCTGCCAAAGGGAAGTCCGTGGCTTCCTACCCCGAGGGCCTTCCCTTATCGAAGGAGCGGTCCGACATCCATGTAATGGATAAGGATTTTCCTTATCCCGACTTCATGGATAAGGAGTTGATGGTCCCCACCTTTCTCGAGCGCCTGTAGTGTCACGACGAAAACTTAGTTGCAAAATTCTAATGGGCGGGGCATGCCATGCTAAAGTCGGCAGCCTTGCTCAGATACTCGGAACTGGTTATTACCTCCGGTGTCCGAGCTATGGAGGAGGTAAAGGTCTTGAAATCCCAACTCTCCCTTCTTCAAGATGAGAAGTTGGCTTTGGAGAAGGCCAAGGAAGATGAGATCAATGGGTTAAAGGAGGCGCTTGAGTCGAGGGACTAGCAACTGGAGGATTCCCGTTCTCAGGTGTCGGAACTCCAAAGGGATTGCGCCTATTTTTCGGAGGCTGTTGCTAGAGCGAGGAATGAGGTAGCTTGGGGAGATTAAGGAATCCCTTCTGGAGCATGCCAGATTATTTGTCCTAACACTGATTTCAGCGAAGTCGATTTGGACAAAATTGTGGTTGATGGTTGCATCATTGTGGCTCTAGAAGAGGACAACGATGGCGCCGATGACCTTGAAGCTGATCCAAAGGACTAGGCTTCCGACCTTTGGCATTTTTGTATTTTTTATTATATTGCGCTGTTAGGTTTTAGGGGCTCTTTTTTGAATATCTGTCCGATGTCGGAACCTTTTGTAATGAAATTCGGTTACCTGCTTTGTTGATGTGCCAGTTATATTCTCCTAAGTTGAACCTTGAAGGGAATATTGGCGGCACCTTAATTGTTAATTGATGTGCTAGTTATTCGCCTAAGTTAAGCCTTAAAGGGAATATTGGCGGCACCTTAATTGTTAATTGATATGCCAGTTATTCGCCTAAGTTAAGCCTTAAAGGGAATATTGGCAGCACCTTTATTGCTTTACCGAATTGGATGTTGTCCGAGTTGGAATTAGCTAGAACTTAAGGTTGTGTGCTTAAGTTAGTGCGGTGTAACTGACCCGAGGTTTGACTCCGAATTTTAATCGCATTCGGGATTATGTGTCCGAGATATCATACTGGGATCCATTTTCCTTGACTAAGGGGTGATCAATCCCTTAGAAGAATTAAGATGGGTTGAAATCGTCAACCGTGATGTGTAAAATAATGGAAGCGAAAGGAAAAATTAACAACATAAAAATAATAAAGTAATGTTAAATCAAACGAAATCAAAGTGACATGTAAAAGCAAATACCGAGAAGAGTTTGCTAGTTACTGCTCGGCCCACAGAGTTCCGCCTCGTTAAAACCTCCTCTGGAAAACCCAGTCGGACAAAACCCGAGGTAGGAAAAAGAGTACGGCTATCTTACGCGGTATATACATCAGATAAAAAATTTTCGGAGGTTGGAAGAGTTCCATGACCTCGAAATCTCTGTGCCCAATAATGTGGAGAGTTTGTATGCCCCCTTTCCTAAGACGTCGATGACTCTGTATGGGCCTTCCCAGTTTGCGGATAATTTCCTATGACCCACGGGAGGTTTTCCGATGTCATCTCGTCGGAGAACCAATTCTCCTTTGTCGAAAGTCTGGGGTACCACTTTGGCGTTGTATCTTTGGGAGATTCGATGTTCCTTCTCCCTTAGATGAGCCATTTCCCTCGCTTCGTTTGATAGATCGGACTCCTCTCGAAGTGCGTGGTGCTATGTAGGTTGGAACATGACGCGTGGGCTTATCTCCTCGACTTCAATTGATATCATCACATCCATCTCGTAAGTTAGCTTGAAAGGAGTTTCTCCCATTGTTGAATGAGGGGTGGTTCTATAGGACCATAGAACGCTCCTGAGTTCGTCGGCCCATGCCCCCTTTGCCTCGTTGAGTCTCTTCTTCAGTACTCGGAGGATGACTTTGTTGGCAGCTTCAGCTTGGCCGTTTGCTTGAGGGTGTTCGACCGAGGTAAAGTGGTGCTTGACCTTGTGGTTGGAAAGAAATCCTCTGAACTTCTGATCTATGAACTGGGTTCCATTGTCCGTAATGATCGAGTCAGGTATTTCGTAGCGAGTGAAGATATTCCTCCATACGAATTTTAGAGCTTGGGCAACAGTGATGGTGGAAAGTGGCTCTACTTTTATCCACTTCATGAAATAATCTGTTGCCACAATTAGGTACTTCACTTACCCCGAGGCGAGTAGGAAGGGACCTAGGAGGTTGAGTCCCCACTTGCTGAAGGGCTAGGGGGACATGATCGACGTTAGTTCATCGAAAGGGGCGAGGTGGAAGGCGGCGTGTTTTTGGCAACTGGAGCATTTTCGTGTATACTCTATTGAGTCCTTCATCATTGACGACCAATAGAATCCAACTCGTAAAACCTTTAATACGAGCGACTTTCCTCCGAGGTGATGGCCGCAAGATCCTTCGTGAACTTCCTCCAGAATGACGGGAACCTGATCCGATCCCACACATCTTAGCAGTGGTTGGGACAGCCCCCTTCTGAATAGTTGATCATTGATGAAGGTGTAATAGGAGGCTTCTCTGGCTAGCCTCTTGGTGTCGACGGGATTTTCTGGTCTGGTCCCATTCCTTAGGTACTGAACGATAGGAGTCATCCAGTTTGGAATTCCGTCGATGGATAGGGTTGAAGGGTATCCGTTATTGAAGGAAGCTTCAAAGTCTCCTGGATCAAACTCTGATTGTTTCCTCGCTTAGTGCTTGCCAGCTTGGAGAGGATGTCGGCCCTGATGTTCTCTTCCCTTGGAACATGCTGGAACTCTACCTTCGGGAATCTTTCCACAAGTTCTTTTACTTTGGTTTGGTATTTCTGTAGTAGGACATCTTTAGCTTGGTATGCCTCAGTGACTTGGGATGTCACGACTTGAGAGTCACTGCACACCAAAAGTTGGGATATGCTGATGTCAATTGCCAGCTTAAGGCCTGCGATGAGGGCTTCGCATTCGGCCTAGTTATTGGAGACCGAGAAGTCGAATTTAATGGAGAGCTCGAGGATTATTTCACCTTCCTTTTCAAGAATCGCCCCAGCTCCACTTCCCTTCAAGCTGGAAACTCCGTCCACGTGTAGCATCCATCCCGATTCTAGGGTATCCACCTCGTCCGCCATTTCGACTAAGAAGTCCGCCAATGCTTGATATTTAATGGCAGTCCTTCTTTCGTATTGGATGTTGAACTCCGAAAGTTCCACAGACCATGATACCATCCTTCCTGCCAAGTCCGATTTTTGTAGGATTTGCCGGATTGGTTGATCAGTTTGGACAACAATGGTATGGGCTTGAAAATACTGGCGAAGCTTTCGTGCTGCAATGACTAGGGCCAAGGCGAATTTTTCAATCTTTCGATATTTAGTCTCGGGTCCATGAAGCACTTTGCTAATAAAGTATACCGGGTGCTGTTGTCTAGAATCCTCCCAGACCAGCGCCCCAGCAATGGCAATGTCACTGATAGATAAATATAGGAATAGCGGTTTTCTGACTTTCGGCTTGCTTAGTATGGGCAGGCGGGACAGAGAGTCCTTGAAGTTGGTGAAGGCAGCTTCACATTCTGGCGTACACTCAAAGGTATTCCCCTTTTTCAATAGAGAAAAGAGGGGGATAGCTTTCCTTGCTGATGCAGGCATGAACCTCGAAAGAGAGGCAATTCTTCCTGTGAGGCATTGTACTTCTTTTACTATTGTCGGACTTTTCATTTCGAGTATTGCTCGGCATTTGTCAGGGTTTGCCTCAATCCCCTGGTGCGTAAGCATGAACCCCAAAAAATTTCCAAATTCTACGGCAAAGGCACACTTGTGCAGGTTGAGTCTCATGTTGTGTTGTCGGATTCGATCGAATACGACCTTGAGGTCGGACAGGAGATTTTCTTCTTCGCGAGACTTGACCAATATATCGTCAATATACACTTCCATCAAATCTACGGCTAGCTCTACAAACACCTTGTAGCAGTAATTGGCCGTTGGGGCTATGAACGCCGTTTTTTCTTCGTCGAGCTTGAACATCGGGATTTGATTATATCCTGAGTAAGCGTCCATGAAAGTGAGCAGTCTGAAATCAGAAGCAGAGTCTACTAACCCATCAATGCTTGGCAGGGGATACGGGTCATTTGGGTAGGCTTTATTCAAGTCGGTGTAGTCGACGTACATTCGCCATTTCCCGCTGGGCTTTTTTACCATCACGACGTTGGACAACCATGTCGGGTACTCGATTTCGTGTATGAAACCGGCTTCCAAGAGGCTTTGAACTTGCTCTTGGACCGCGAGGGCTCTATCTGGGCTCATTCTCCTTCTCTTTTGAGTAACCAGTTTTGAACCGGGGAAGACAGAAAGTCGATGGGAGATGAATTCTGGGTTAATTCCCGGTATGTCAGTGGCAGACCATGCGAACAAATCTTTATTAGACTTAAGGAGAGTGACTAAGCCTTGTTTCAGTGGGATCGGACGTTTTTTGTTAATATGAGTTACTTTCCAGTTTTCATTCCCGATTTGGATTTCTTCTAGCTCGCCATCTGGCTCTGGTCTCTCCCCTTCAACTTTCCTTGCGTCCAAGTCTATCATCATGACATCCGAAGAATTGGGGGGTCAGGCATCGGCTTGGGACACTAACTTTTGTTGCTTTTGTATTTCCAGGCTAGCGTTATAGCATCACCGAGCCGCGGCCTAGTCGGCTTTTACAGTGGCAATTTCCCCTTGGTCAGTAAGGAACTTCATGGTCAGAGATGCCATTGAGATAATGGTGCTTATCTTGTTCAACGTCGGTCTTCCAAGTATGGCATTGTAGGCCAAGGGGCAGTCGACAACTAGGAAGTTGACTTTTATTGTTCGGGTTGTAGGTCGAGACCCCAAGGTTAGGTGGAGGGTGACGTAACCCTGGGGGTGGACTTTTTCCTTGGAAAACCCGATGAGCTCCTCTACATGTGTTTGGAGGTTGGTGTTTCTTAATCCGAGCTTATCAAATGCATCTCGGAATAGAATATTGGCCGAGCTTCCTTGATCGATGAATACCTTCTTTACCTCGGCATTGACCATGGCTACGGATATCACCATTGGGTCGTCGTGTCTCAAGATCACACCCTCGAAGTCGGAGCTTGAAAAGATGATATCTGGTATTGGCTGAGAGGTCGGTGCTGGTTTCTTTATCTTCCCAGAGGAAACATTGAGGACTTCTTATAAATGCTTTTTCCGGTCTGATTTCGTGGTTCCGCCGCTTGTAAAACCTCCAGCAACGATGTTGATAGTCCTTGTGATTTGTTCTCTGTCATTGCCTTCATTTCCTTCCGGCTCTGAGGTTCTCTAGCTCCTCGGATTCCTTCTTTCTTCATCCCTATGATCAGGGGCTCGCCTTCTTCGTGGACTTTTTTGGGAAGCCATGTACTTTGCCAATCTGCTCTCCCTTATCAACTATTCCACGGCATCTCGGAGGTCGTAGCAATCTTCGGTTTTATGTCCAAAACCATTGTAATACTCGCAAAACAAGGACTTGTTAGTGTTGGCTCTCATCTTAAGGACCTTTGGCTTGGGGAACCTCTCGACTTGGCCGACCTCTCGGAGCAGCTCGGATAGGGATACGTTGAGGGGGTATAGTCATTGTATCTACCGGCCCTGGAACATACATCCTTCCTTGGGTGTTCATCTTGACCGCCGGGTTTTCTGTCGAGTTGGTGCCTCTCGGGGTTGGTCATGCCCTTCTCCGTTTCTTCGAGAAAGATATACTTCTCGGCCCGTGTTTATATTTCCTCTGAGGATTCTGGCGATCTTTTGGATAGCGAAGTTTTAAACGGTCCTGGTCGTAATCCGTTTAGTAGAGTCAGAATCGCCGCTTGTGTCTGCACTTCATTCACAAGCAAAGATTCGGCGTTGTAAGACTCGAGAAAGTCTCGGAATGACTCGTTTTGCCATTGGTGAATCCTGAGGAGGTTGGAGACTGGCTTTGGCTTGAACTTCTTGGTAGTGAAGTGGGCCAGGAAAGTTAAACCAAGGTCGGAAAATCGATTGATCGACCTAGGAGGAAGGGAGTTGAACCATTTCAACGCGGCTTTCTTCAGAGTTATGGGGAGGGCTCGGCATTTGACGGGATTCGAAACCCCGGCTAACGCCATTCTCGACTTGAAGGTGTCCATATGTTCCTGGGGGTCAGTGCTCCCATCGTATGGCTCCATGTCGGATGGGGGCTTGAACCCCTTGGGTGGCAGCGTTCCCATAATGAAGTCGGAGAATGGTGTGTCGTCGCCGTCTTCGGGGTCCTCATATCGCTCGGAGTCACGCCTAGCTTGCCCTTCATTGTAACGAGGATGGGATCGGATATCAGAATGTTTGTTGTGACGGTGGGTACTTTCCACCCGAGGTTCTTTATGACTGTGGGCTGCACTTCGCCGTGGCGAATCTCCATAGTGACGACGCTCCGTGCTGAGACTACGTCGTCTTGGACTTCGACCTCTATGATAGTTTGGACTCCTATCGTGGTGGCGTCGGTGTCGTTCCCGACATCGCTTTCGGTCTGATTCCTTCATTTGGTCCAAATTTTGTTCTAGCTTCTGAATGTGGGTGGCTTGCTCCCGCATCAGGGTTAGCATTTCGGCAAGCAGGTTGGCATTGGCCTGAGGGCGGATTTCAACCTAGGAGGCGACCACGTTTCCTGCGGTTCAGACTATGGAGCGATGGGCAGCTAAGTTCTGCCCTTGATGTCATTCTCCGGCGTGTGAAGCTGAGTCAGAAGCAGTTCGTCCTTCTATTAGTGGCTAGTTGTTGCTCACGGGGGGGTGCCCAGCCATGCGTTCTCTCCTTGGGAGCGAAGACATTCTTGCAATCACAGCCGTGGCATGGTGGCGAGCAGTGTGAGTTCCCCACAGATGACCCCAATGTTCAGAGATGGGTTACCTGAGTAGTTTCCGAACTGAGAATGGGATCTCAAGCTACTACAATTGAGTTTCCATGGCAAGGGGTGTACCTGCAAGGACTCCGACGCTCAAGTTAGTGAGTGCAGGAAAGTATAAGAAGTAGGTCAGAAAGATACCTTACATTCGAAGCTAGACCCATATATATACGAGTGAGCAGTTGAGAGATAAGGGGGATTTGACCCCATCTTCGTAGGGGATAACCCTGGACGTCATTTATCTTGGGGGATAATAGATGGGTCCAAGTTTACTGGCTACACATGAGGGAAGGACATTCCGCGCTGTTAGGGAACAGACGGACTTAACTTGGGTTTGGGCCTCAACTCAGGTTAATGGCCCGAGATAGACTCGGACTGTTAATGACTTCGAGATCTGTTCGGGCCTAGTCATTGGGACGGGTTGGGCCCCAATACTACTGTCCAGAACAAAGTCAATAATTTTTTTGATATATATATGTTTTGTGTTATGATACTCCCTTCAACTAATCTATGTTACTTTTTATGCTTTTAGAACCTATGTATGCTTTTGTGAAAGTTTTTAGGACTTTATATATGTTTTCATGAACTTAAGTATGTTATTTTAAACTTATATATGTTGAGATGTTATAGTGGCGTGTTTGTTAAGAGTCTTGATATTTTTGGTAGGACCTATTGTATATATATTCATAATTATTATGTTAATTATGTATTTTGCACATCCTTTAATGACTATTTTTTTTTTTTTTTTTATGTATACTGGACCTATGGGTTTGACAAAACCTTGGTTGGTTGGTGATCGGCAATTTTGTTTCCTCAGCCGATTATTTGCAAGTGTACCGAGCCAATCAAGTAATAAAGTAGTGAGTAAAATATCATTCCTACAAGGATTAGATTAACTAAGTCTTAATTTAGATTTTATTTAGACTCTAAAAATGGCAAATGGATTGCAATTAATAAGAATAAAGGCAAAGCAATAAAGAAGAATTATGAATATAAGAATTAGCAAGAGAAAGAGAACACTAAGGATCTGATATCATCTAGATGTTTAATGGATATTGACTTTCTATGCCTAACTTAATCCAATTATTTAATTGATGAGAAGGCATCCTATCCTGATTAGTAGTGGATTCCTCTTATATACTAATCCTATTCTAAACCTTAAAAAATAATTGGACTTTGAAGACAGAATTCTAAGGTGATTTCTCCTTTGACTAACATCCTATGACTGCCCCACATAACTCATAGACAAATAGGTGGATAACAGTTCTTATACCATATTCCAAGTGTGTAACTAGATTCCTCATAGTCTAGTCAACTCTAGAATCAATATATAGGTCTCCAATTCCATAAATAGCACTAAACATAGATATAAAAACATCAATTTGAGAAAACTAAATACATTAAACAAAACAAGGTTCAATATATCACCATAAATCAATATTACATCATCATCCTAGCAAAGCAAGAGTTTAGCGACTCATGAATAAAATAAATATTCTAATCGTGACGGAAGAAAAGAGAAAAGAGAATTAGAGATCGATGATTGCAAGTCTTTTTTTTCTTCAGAGAGCTCCCTTATGCGTCTTTTTTTTGGCCAAGAGGCCAAAGTCCAAAGTCTCCCTATGTCTTCTTTTTGTCTAGGAGGCCAAAATTGTTTATTACTTCTTGAAAAGTTGAATATATAAACTCCTTGATGACTAGAGTTTGTTAAGAGAAATAAGATTAGATCAGATCCTAAGTCATCTTTCTAAGATTTGAATTCCAATTATCAAGGAAAAAATGAGATTCTAAGTTATCTCCTCAAGATTTGGATTTAAATCATCAATAAATTTTCATGAAGCTCCTTTAACAAGTGCTTGGGGCCAAGTAATCTTTTTTTCATCTATTTTAGTCTAGGTTGCAACTTATGGTGTAGAGATTAGGTCCAAATAGGTCTGAGTTGTATCCTAATTAGGATAAAGAAACCCAATTCACATTCTGTATAAAAATATTTTTCTTTCATAAACAAAATCATATGTTCATTTCTATCGAAATTTTCGAGTCAAGACTGAAAAATAAAGATTAGTCAATAAAATTACTTGGAAATGAGGATGATGAGCTCTGGTGATTAAATCTTTGAAAGCATTCTTGATCATCTAAGATGAACAATAAGAATTATTCCTATTCCATAAGCAAGAACTGGATGGACTAGTGCTTCTACAATGTGTTTTATGAATTATGTAAATGCCATGAGTTACCTTTTGTTATTTGAAAAATCTCACACATTTACTTATTTCCCCTTGTTGTCCACTTTATTTATTATGCCTTCATTGATTTTGTGTGACTCACCCTATTTCTTTGCTTTAGATTTGCAGGTTGCAGATTAGCAAGTTCTTAGGTTTATTGATCCACCTAGCAGTTATTATTATTTTTGTAGGCATCCACTGCTAGTAGAAGCTAATCTCTTGCTTGACACCAATATTTTATAGTTATTAGGCATAGGTATTATGACTAATATTTTGGAAATACACTGGTTTGAATATGTTTAATTGATATGTGGTTTTCTTAGCTTTTAGGGGAGAGTTAGCTATAATTTGTGTGGCCTTATGACTAATTTATTAATCCTATCTAGTAGAACTCTACTTTTAAACATGCCAAGCTAAATGAATTTGGGTTTAGCATTAGCTTATGCATTGATCGCAACTTAGGTATGGATTGTGACATTTTCTTCCTTAGTGTAGCTAATGGCCACCACATTCAAGTAACCTCCCCTGACCACAATTTTTTTATTTAAAAGTGTTCTTCCTTGTTTCCATGAGGAAAAGAATGGTGGGGTTTTTTGCAAGAAAGCATTTTCAAAGCTTTGACTATCCCCAACATTTCCTATTGAGACAACTCATTGCTATTGACAGTGCTATCTCCTAGCAAGCACTATTAGGAGTTCATTGACTATCATTTCCTTGTCATGGTTGCATCTTTTTCTTCTACTTCCATTACATCTGCTTCTAGATGCCTTTTCTTCTATTCTCCATTACAAAAAAGGATGTTTTCATTAAGTGGTTCTATTTCCTCCATGTATTTACCTTCTCCAATTCCTCTGTGATTTTCAATCACACTTTGGGATGTTACTGCAGCCTTGTAGCAACCCCATGCACATTTCCATTGGCAGGGTCCTTACATGATTTCTCTTCCTATCATCTCCATTTTCTTTCCATTAATTCTGAAAACCTCATCAAATATCAACTTCATGACAAGTACCACTATATCATCATCCAATGCAGGTCTTTTAATTTGAGGGTGTCTGTGCCTACAGGTTTTGTCATCCCTCGTATGTTTTCCTTGAGTATCAAATGTACTACCTTTTTTTTGGACATTTATTGTTTACATACAACACCTTAGGAATAACTCCTTCCCTTTATAAGTCATCCACTATACTTAGTTCTTGTGCTTTGGGCTATTATCATGTCTTGGTTTAGTTTCTGGGCCTACCTCCCTTCTCTTTTTGAATTTTTGCTAGCTTATTACTTTACAATCACTATGGTCTCCTTCCATTTTCATCCTTTATAGCATGCATGCATGCATTATTTGTCGTTGCACCTCACTTAATTATAATAATAGCAGAACTGAGGAAGCTTCCTATACTTGAAGTCGATCTAAAAGATGCCATCTTTCTTAATCCCTGCATTGCACCCTTTTTCTTAATGGTACATTTATTTGCTTCAGCTAGAATTTTTACAGTAACATTGTTTACATTTGGCATTTCAAACAAATAGGTTTTGATCACCCTCGTTATTTTGTTTCCAATTTTGAAGCTCATCTGCTTTATTTTGTAATCAATGGGGAGCCCCCACAGCTACACCCAGAGTCGCACCATGGAGAAATCCATATGGTTTGGCTATATTCCCTTTGTTAAGAACAAAAGATCAACCAGTAATTATAGTGGATCCAAGTGCTCCCTTGTAACATTCTTTGTCTTGCATTATCATCGTCAAGATAGAATTCGAGAAACTTGCTCCCTATCTCCTCAACATGGAAATTGTTATGTGTGTTTTCTTATGTTTGCCTTTGCTTATTTGATGACTTATTTATCGATAGGCTTCTTAGAAACAACCCTTCCTACCAAACTATTATCACATCCACAATCCCTTCAACCATGTCCTTTTCTTAAAAAAATTGGCGTCTCCACTCTGTCATGAATCTTGTCTTTGTTCCCCTTATATTTTCCCTTACCATCGGTCCTACTAATCTCCATTATAGAATGCTAATGCCCTAAACCCTAAACCATCATAAAAAACTAGTGTTTCCTCACCGCCATAAAAGATTCGTGTCTCCTCTGCATCATTAATCCTGTCTTTGTCCTCTTTTTGTTCTCCCTCACTATCGCTCTTTCTACTCTCCATTATGGAATGTTGATGCATTTGTGAAATCCATGCTACCAGTGGGTGACAATTTCACGATCACTCACGAAGCAACCGCACTATTACACCTTAATGTCAAACCACAGCAAAGCAAGATTGTAACGTCTTCTTCTGTACAGTATTATGTGTAAGTTATAGTACCACACTTTGGAGTTGTTATTGTTACCTGAGTGGATCTTATCTGACAGCAACTTCAGCCGTCTTTGAAACTTTTTGAACTATCTGGAGATAACACGGAAGTAGGAGTGAGAATTTTAAATTCTCAGTAGGATTTACTAAGAAATTTCATACCGTGTCATCGCTATTATCTCCAGTTGCTTCGATTAATTATGAAAAAGGTGGACATGTCATATAAACTATTAAATTTTATAGTTCGAAAAATATTGTTTGAAGCAGAGTCCATTTTATTCATACACTTGTCATTTGGGAGAGCCAATACACAATAATGTCATGAATTATACTATGAATAATAACTGCAACGTCTTAAAATATAATAACACCAATATACTGGAAGCTTGAAATCTGCATTTGCCTTTACTTGTACTTGAATTTATGCAGATATACATAATTTTCTTTTCTTTCTTTGTCTTACTTTACTTGTCATACATATTCCAGAGTACAATCGCCATGTCATACTCCCTCAGGGTGTCATCACCATGTCACACTCCTATCCTGCCACGTCCCAGAGTATGATTGCCATGTCATACTCCCTCGGGGTGTGCTCACCATGTCACATTCCTTAGGGGGTGGGATCATTATGCCACATTCTAGAGTATGATCGCCATATCATACCCCATTAGAGTGTGATTGCCATGTCACGTTCCTTCAAAATATGGACTCATCATCATATCTTCATTAGTTGTCACACACAACAAAGTCTTATGAGCAAAGCTTAAGTAGTTAGTGTAAATTTAAAATCTTAAGTCTTAATCTATCTTGCAAGCTTTTAACTTCTATTGGTGTTCCCGAGTTTGAGCTTAGGACCGACTTTCGAGATTGAATTGGGTCCAAATTTCGAGTTTGAATAAGTTCCAACTTCGGGGTTATGCATGTAAGGTTAATGTTTTGATTCTCGACTTCCAGGATTATGTTCGATCTCCGATATGGATTCTAGACCGAGTTTCGAGGTTATATGTTTAATGAGATACCGAGTTTTGAAAATACGTGTATAAGAGTTTTAAAGCATCCTAGTTCTCGACTTCTGAGATTAGGGTATAAGGTTTCATATTCTGGTACTAACTTCCAAGTTTATGTTGAAGATTCTCGACTTCCGGGTTTAAGTATTTTAGGTTTCACATTCTTGCCCTTGACTCTTGATTTTAAAGTGTCTTATGTGCTTGTGATTCCGATCTCCGACATTAAGCCACGATTGCCTATCCAAGACTTTTATGAATGTGTTTCCTAAATTCCAAGTTCCAACATCAACTATACCCGATCTAGTCTCCTATTCACTAAGTTCTGAGTTCAATGTTAAGTATACTCGATCTAGTTCTCTGTTTGCTAAGTTCCGAGTTCCAATATTAACTAAACTTGATCTAGTATTCATACATGTCTCTAACTAGAATTGTACTCCTATAAGAGAAAATTCACCAAAAATAGAAATATGGGTGAAATGATACGAAATCTATATCATTGTAAAGCTAATAGAGCAAGCTTTTAGAAGAAAGAAGTTGCATATTATTTGAATGAGTATAATTCGAGATATAAGCCCTGAAGCTTGACTCTACTGGACTACCCTATTCTAGCCCGGGTTGGACTTAAGGTGAATTCATTGATGTACTGGGGACAGTTGGCAATGAATTTGACTCTAAAATTTTTGTGGTATGTTCCCTCATATGTTAGCTTTCAAACAATGTTGGATTCACTCAATTTGGAGTTGTGTAGGGTGAGTTACACCCTTCTCAACTCAAACTGCCTAAATGAAAGTCCTGATTTCTAGGTCAAACTTAAAAAATTCATAACTACCTCTATACTAATCCAATGGCCTTATATTATATATGTATGGAAAGCCCTAAATGTCTAGTTTCTCATAAAAATAGATTCATGAAATTTAAATAGTTGTAGGTGGATCCGTACACTCTGCCATATGGACCACCAAGGAAAACTCTAGCAGCTTCTTGAGTTTTCTCTTTTTTTCAAGCTCTTTCATACCAATTCTAATTCTAATCACAACACACATGCAAAATTAGCCATAAACCATTATCATCACCCCACATAACCTCAGTATCACATTGTATACAAGACCCACACACAGCTCCAAGCCAAAGAAAGTAAGAAGAGAAGTAGGATTCCTACCTTGTTTAGTTGAATTCTTGTTGATTGGGTTTCTTAGATGGAAGTAACTCTTGATGAGACTTGAAGAGGGGATGAAGATGAAGTGAAGATGACAGTGAATAGAAGAGAAATGATAGGAGCTTTAGCAGCTAGGTTGGCCGAAAATTCAAGGAGAGAAGGAAAGAAAAAGGTGAAGACTTTTGAAGCAAGTTTCATTTTGATTGGTAGATTTCATCTTGCCTTCAAATTAGGTTTGGCTCTCCACTCTTCATGGCTGATCAAGGCGCCACATAAGGAGGTGTTTTGGCTAAATCTTAGCTATTCATCCTAGGGTACTCATGGCATAACTTCTATTGGTCCGATTCCGACAGTTTAAAATGCCGAAGTCTTACCGATTTCTTTTAAGTCAGTAAATCGGATTTAGAAAAATTCTATGAGATTTTCTATGTTCCTAATCTAATTCCATCATGTCTAATCCTTCTAAATCACACTTAATTGGCTTTAAGTGAATGCTTAATCGAATTCTAATTAATCCCAATTATTTGATGAAAACCGAACAATTTGGTTAATAACGATAGAATTTTTCAGACGTTACAAAGATGGTGCAATTTGATGGGATATTGGTAAAAAAACACATTACTAAAGAGAACTAATATTTGTTCCTGTGACTTTAGACTTCATTTGGACATCTAGGGTTCAATGTATATATAATTGGTGATTTTAATTACATTCCTAGTGAAAGTGGTAGGTATGGTAAATGGATGTTAAATCCTTTCATTCACCGGTAATATATTTGAAATTCACAATTATTAACACATGATTCCTCCTATTGTCTCCTAACTAGATTCACTGGTAATGTAACTAAAATTATAAGTTATTTATACTTGACTAACAAGGTGTCATTAAAAATGATGTTCAAATAGTGCTCTATTATCTAATAAAAAAGTAAACACTAATCATAAAATCAACTCCAATAAATGATTAACAATTCACTTCCAATATAAATATTCTTGAAAGCACTATATTGTTATGAAATACTAGTAGAAAGTGGATGTCATTATCCTGATTAAGTTAGGATTTGATTAGATAGAAAGTACTATCTTATCTTGATATGATAAAGATTTGGTATGGTCTTGTATACCTGACCCTTAGTCTATAAATACCCTTTTAGGTGCTTTATGCAAGACATAACTTGGATATTATCAATTATATAATTCTTTTTTTTTCTTTGTTCCTCTATTTTCTTTATTATTACTTTTACAACACGTTATTAGTACTAGGCTCTACCATCTAAGTGAAAGCTTGAGGTACGAAACTATAATCATGTCAAACTTTTCCAATCTTGAATTTGTAGTGCTTGATATTTCAAGAAAGAATTATTTGTCTAGAATTATAGAAACTAAAGTTTATCTTGACTTAATAGGTCTTAGTGACACCATTAAACAAGGAAACACTGTATCCTAGAAGGGATTGCACAAAAGAAATGATTTTCCTTCATTGTTACCTTCATGAAAAAGTTCCTATCAACCTTTAGAAGAGTATGAAGGAGAGTTATGGCCATCAACCAAAGGTAATACTTCCAAAAGCCCTTCATGATTGCATGCATTTGTGGTTGCAAGTAAATCTATATATGAATACAACTATGCAACATTTAGAATCACCTCCGAGTTGAAATTATGTAGGGAAAACATTATTGGTAGTGTTAAAAAATATTGTCGACTTTTCATGCCTTGAATATGCTCCTACTGCAGCAATAACGAGAAAAGGTCATTACATAATATTCTAAATTAATTTCATGACTTCTTATGGTTGAACAACATAATGAGTTGCTCTTGAAACATTATGAAACCTGCACTATTGGCTTTGCTCCATTCCTTAAAGTGAATATGACAAATTATAACCTCAAATGTGGTAAAGACGTGGTTCTAATGAAAACTACTATCAAGATAGGAGGAAAATAAATTTTATCATTATGGCATCAAAGTATATTAGTTATATATATGTCGTACGTTGAGACATATGCTTGATCTTTATCAAGCATCACTAAAAAAGAATAAGAAAAGACAGAAGCAAATTTGTTTTCTAAAGATGCTTTGTCCAACCATGGCATGATTAATATGCATTATTTGGATGTATTTGATTCTTTTTGAAGATAGTGGTAGAAAAATTTGTCATTTGATTTAATGATGGAAATATTTACTAATTGTACTATTTTTGGTTTTTTTTTTATAAACTTTGAGACTATGATTTTTTTTTCTTTTTGGAATTTTTAAGGAATATTTTATTTTATTCAGAAACTTTTAATATCTAATCTTAGTATTAAATAAAATAAATTATGCTGTTTATGACATATTCCATAATTATTAATTATGCTATTTTTTAGGTGATATTCTTGAGATTCAATATATCATCAAATAATAATATATCATGAAATAATCTTGTTTGCTTTTATGATTACTATATCACAAATAATAATACATAATATTAATACTTTCGTGATACTCTTATAATAATTGTATTTATATCACTACTACGCTAATAATATATAATGATTATTATTGATGTATTTTTGTGACGTGGTTTTATATTTGTCTTTTCTTTTTTTAATTATGTGACATGTTAACACTTTTATGACATATTTTAATTATGATTTTTTTTTGGAAGAAATGATCAAGATAAATAGTCCATATATCTATCTTGTAGATAATGCAACAACACACTATTCTTAAAAACAAAGCATATTTAGTCATTTAGTAATAGGCAAAGAAAATATTAATACTAGCATTGGTAGTACCAAGATAGCTGAAGGCTCCAGAAGAGCTAGCTACTATTTTTTATTTTTTTTTGAAGAACTCCCATGTCTCAAAGAAACTTACTAAGCTTTACTAATATATAATAGGGGAAATGATGAGTACTGCTCTATTACAAGAAGTGATTCAGTTAAGAAAGTTGTAGTAGTAAAAAAATTACTTGCACTTTTTTTTGTCCATATTACACTAATATTGGTACAATTGAGTCACATGCTATTGTAAACCAGAAGCTTATTATCCCAAGGTATATTGAGAACTTATGTGGGCATTCATTGAAGAGCTAGAAGATTCTTCAATCTCATGAGTTTTCTTTTGCTGCATATTTTCAAAGTAAACTATTTATAAGGCTATCACCAACAAAAGTTGGATTTGAATCTCTTGAAATCCTATAACAAATTCAATGTGATATATGTGGACCAATTCATCCACCATGTGATCCTTTTAGATATTTTAGTGTCTTAATAAATGCATTTATGAGATGGTTACATGTGTGTTTATTATCATATTGCAACCTGGCATTTGTGATATTACTTTCACAAATTATTTAACAAAGAGCACAAGTTTTTGGGTAATCTAGTCAAAACAATTTGTCTTGATAATATTGGTGAATTTACTTCCCAAGATTTTAATGCCTATTGTATGGCCAGCGGTATAAATGTTGAACATATAGTTGCTCATGTTGAGTTCTGCCAACTGATTGTTAGACTATTGCTTTTGAGAAAATCCCCCAATTTCTGTAACACCTTACCAGACAAAATACTATGCTTAAGCCATAATATGTTACCTGATAAGTTATTACATGTGACAGTATAATTACATTCCATTTTCTGATTTAATGTTAATTACACATATAGAGTTAACTGTTCACTTAATTAATTTCCGTTTGATTACGGAATAAGTAATGGATAATCGTTGTAACAGAAATAACATAAATAAAAATGTGGAATAGATAAAACTACTGAAATTGCATCATATATATATATATATATATACATAGATGTTTGTGTTCAAAGTTTGACAAAAGATACATAAACAGTACAGGGTAATAAAATGAGGCCGCTAACACAAAATAAATCGGCTGTCCCTATAAACAGTACTCTAACTAGTCCCCACGGGATATTTCATGTACAACTCCTAACTCCTACCCGCCTGCCCATGACCCAGGCTACCAAAAGAGGGCCACTCTGTACACCTCCTACTGCTACAACACGCACACTATCTAGATGGATTTTGAGGAAAGGAATCCATTAGCCATGCCGGCATTGGCCGGTGCATAGCCACCGCTGGGTGAAGAGGATGATGATGATGAACTCGCCGCCTCAGAAGGGTCCTCCTCCTCCTCCTCCCTAGCCTCCTCCTCCCTAGAGAGCGAGATAGAGGGAGCCTACGGAGGTGATACCACCAGTGGTGCTGCAGGAGTTGCGGCTGTTGGTGCTGCATGTGGAGGTGGAAAGGGATGGGCCATGTACACAGGGATAACGATATAAGGTGCGGTGGGTGATAAGCAATATTTTGATACATTGATTAACCCTTATATTTAGTTTATTGAACCTCTTTTGTGCTTAACTAAATAATATTGGACACATTTTATAAGTTTGGACTCTAATTGGATTTAATTGTATTTTTCAGCATTATTACAAATTTATACTATTTTTGTATTATAGCAGTATCTTGAGTTATAGATATCTAAAAATTACAAATTTTATATTGTAGGAAAGCTGAGAGAAAGATCTACAATATTAATGAAGAAGTCAACAACTAATTCAGATATCTAGTGGTCGAATTGGGCCACGAAGTCAGAACAGGGTTGTTACGCTAGAACCGGAGTAGTATGCACTAATTGGGCCATAATGTGAGTTGTAGACATTGGATTGAGGCAAAACTAGTGCCATTTGAAAGCTAAGACATAAAGCTTCAATTCATATGAAGACCACTCTCCAAAATAATGAAATCTTCATGGATTTATTGGCTGTTAAAATGGACTAACGCGAATATACATACAACCTGAACATGCTATAAAAATTGGGCTATAACTCTCTCATTTCAAGTCAAAATTAAGCAAATTGGGTGTCCACTTAAAGCTAAGAGGCAGAGGATTAATTTAAGATAAAGGGAATTTTTTGATTTTTATATTTTAGGTCTGACAAGTAGTGAGAAAAGAGAGACGCGAAGGAGGACTCATCTCAAATATTTTTCATTTTTTCTTTCTTCTCTTCTCCTGTCCTCTTCTTTTCTTTTTTCTTTTCCTTTCATTTTGTAAGATACTTGTTTTGGGTTCTATTTTGTAACCTTCATTGCTATGGAGGAGTAGGATTTCAAGCTAGTTCAAGGAGACTCCAAGGGCATTATGGTTGTAATCTTGAAACCCTATGCTTGAATTTCGATCATGTTTGTTTTCTTGATTCTTTGCCCTCTTTTATTTGTAAATTTGCATTGAATGGTACTGATATGTGAGTTTATGAATGACAAATTAGTTGGGTGATTGCTAATTGGTCAATTGGTATGAACTTGATTAGTTAAAGAATTAGGAATTGGGTTTGGGTTCAAACCTAAGCTAATACAATTGGGGCTAGAAATCAACATAGGTTAATTAGAGTTGAGGTCTCAATTATCTAATCAATTATGTGTTGGTTGAATTTCTACAGTTCTCTAGGTAGAATTGTGGGCTTGTTAGTAGAGGTATCTCTAATAGCTCAAATTAGTCGTACTCCATGTGTTTGATATATTGTGCGTTAATGATTGATTCACCTTATGCCTAAGGAACTCTTTGAACTAGTGTTTTTATTTTCATCTAATTTTCTTTTATAGCTTATTGACTGTATGTTTGCACATACCTCCTTGTTACTTAACTAGATAGCAAGAACATCCTTGTGAGATGACTTTGGTTGCACTATACTTCAAATTTAGTGTAATTAAGTATTTTTAAAATTGTAATTTGGAGCAAGTTGCGACACTTGCTGCCAGTGGGATTGAAGAGTGGGTGAGTCAGGGGAACAGTAAAATCTCTACGAAAGAAGAAGTAAAGACGGAGCTAACATCTACCGGATATATGGATAGAATCTAAAAATGAGTCCAGGTGGATATCAAGCTCAAGGAACTCAATGAAAAGGACACCGGTTGCTGCGTTCTCCATGATCTGAGAATGACGCAAAAACATACAATAGGGCGAGAAACAAAGATTTCTCAGTAGGAATCCTCATTTTATATACATCTATCATCGCTGTCATTTTCAGTTGTTTCGATTTTTCCATAATTTTAAATAGTATGGCATAATGGCAATATTCACTTAAATTCTTATTATAGAAACATACACTGAAACAAACTAAATTTTTAATTGGGACAATGAAAATAGAGTTAACAAATATATTAATACAATTAAGATAGTAACCATAAATAAACAATAACATATCATAAGAAGTAAACAGATAACTATGTCAATCAATTAAGAATTATCATACAGTACATATAAATGTGTAGCTGGGGAATGCATCTTATCTTTGAAGGCTTTCGCCTCTTAAAACTCATTTCCATCCCTAGTCCCCTGGGAGCTATTGGCCATATACTCCAAGGTAATAATCTGCTTTTCAGGATCGAGCTCGTTCCTATACAGGATTGCCAGGTTTACTTTTCCCGACCTTCCCACTGATCTATTCCCCTTAAACTTATTTAGGGGCTGGCCCAAGTAATATGGAATCCTTTGTAATATTCATGAATTGCATGCACAACTAGCTTATTCTTGCAAACATCATGTGTTCATGCAAATTGTAGCTCAGACAACATATGAATTTCTTACCGAAATCTCGGCAGCATAACTGATCGAGTCTGTTTCCCCATGAATAGTGCCAGACTACCAGTAAAATCATTAAAACTTGCAATTCAATATAGAATAGCAATTATATATCTATAATATCACTCATCAAAATCAACTCAAACATCAATAGGGTTTTCTATTTACTTTCTCGTATTCTGCTTGATTTTGGTATAATCCACAGTTAGTCTAATTCAACTTATTTAAACCTGAATTTAGGATATGTCCTAGCCTATGTGTCTAGTTTCCAACCCTCTTAGTCCTATCTCATTTTGATTTGTATAACTCAAGTTATTAGTATTTTACCTCAGACTGCCCTATTCCTTGCCAGAATTACACCCTTATAAGTGAAAATTCACTAAAAATAGAAATCTAGGTGAAATCATATGAATTTTATATCAAATTAAAGCAAATAGAACGAGTTTTCAGATGAAAGAAGTTTCATTTCATTTTCATTAGCATATTTTGAGAGATAAGCCCTGTAACTTGACCCTACTAGACTACCCCATTCCAGCTCGGTCTGATCTTAAGGTAAATTCATTGATGTGATGGGAATAATATACAATGAATCTGACTCTAAAAATTTTATGAAATGTTATGTTATATGTTAGCTTTCAAAAAAAGTTGGGTTCACTCAATTTGGAGTTGTGTAGGGTGAGTTACACCCTTCTCAACTCATACTGCCCAAATAAGAATCCAGAGTTCTAGGTCAAATTTCAAGAATTCATAACTAATTCTATACTAATCCAATGGCCTTATAATTTATATCTATAGAAAACCCTAAATGTCTAGTTTCATATAAAAATAGATTCATTAAATTTAAATGGCTATAGGCGAAACTGTACATTCCACCGTACAGACCGCCGAGAAAAACCCTAACAGCTTCTTGAGTTTTTCTCTAATCTTCAACTTCTTTCATACTAATTCCAACTCTAATCATAACACACATGCAAAATTAATTATAAACCATCATCATCACTCCAAATCACATCAATATCATGAGAAAAATAAGATCCTTACACAGCCCCTAATAAAAGAAAACAAAAAGAGAAGTTGGATTCCTACTTTGCCTACTTGAATTCTTGGTGGTTTAGTGTCTTAGATTGATGAAACTCTTGATGAGACTTGAAGACAGGTTGAAGATGGAGTAGAGATGAGTGTGAATGGAAGAGAAATGAAGGGGAGTCAGCTCCTTATGTTGGCTGAAATTCACAAGGGTAAAGAAGGAATAGAACACAAACTTGCGAAGTAAGGATTCATGTGATTGGTGGATGTGTGTTAGAGTTTCAACTTGATTTTGTGGCTGCCATCTTTGGCTGAAAGTGGCACCACATATAGTGGTGTTTTGGCTAAATCCTAGCCATTCATCCTAGGGTACTCATAATATAAGTTCTATTGATTCGGTTCCGATAGTTTAAAATATCGAAATCTTACCGATTTCTCTCAAATCGGTAAACCGGTTTTAGAAAAATTCTGTGAGGTTTCCTATGTTCCTAATCTAATTCCATCAAGCCTAATCCTTCTAAATCACACTTAATTAGCTTTAAGTGAATACTTAATCGAATTCTAATTAATCCCAATTATTCAATGAAAACCAAACAACTTGGTTATTAACGATGAAATTTTTCGGACGTTACAATTTCTACTTGGGGCATGTTGTTTTACATGTTGCAGCACTTATTCGGAAAAGGCCAACAAGTTACCATCAATTATTTCCCCTACAATTATATTTTAGCCAGCAACTATAAATTTCCCATTTAATAATTTTTGGATGTGTGATATACGTCCTAATTACCGCATCTTATCACACCAAAATAGAACCCCAAGGAAAATTAGGAATATATGTTGGATATGATCCAACCTCTATAGTAAAGCATCTTGAAATTCAAACAAAAGATGTCTTTAAGGCTCAACTCGTAGATTGTCATTTTGATGGAACAATGTTTCCAACATAAGGGGGAGAAAAATAAACAATGGGAAAAAGAACTACATTGAAATATATTATCCATACTCCATTTAGATCCTCAGATAAGGTAATGTGAACTAGAAGTTTGAAAAATTATACATTTGCATGGAATAGTGAATTACCAAATGCATTTTTTGATATAAAAAGGATAATCAAATCCTATATAACAATTGATAATGCCCTATTTCAAATCAATATCCCTATTGGAGAGTCATTCGGTGAAGCAATCATAGGTGCAAAGAGTGGTAGACCAGTCAATGCCAAAGATAAACATCCTTGAAAAAGAAGAAAGGAAATTGGAGGCAAAAAAAATTTAGAAGGAGATACTCTTCTTGTTGAAGAAGATAGAGATATGGGAAGGACTCGTATGATAGTCCAGACTTCTAACATAATTGAAATGCTAGAAGATATTTAGGTACCTAAATATAGTCAAGATATTGGAAAATGATGAGAACTCAATGAACTATATCTTTACAGGAAAAGATAAATCCAAAGAGAAATTATCGACAACATACTTGCATATAGTGTGGTGCTTAACTTTATGCATGAAAATGCAAATCTGGAACCAAGAACCATCAAAAAGTGTTGACAAAGAAATGATTGACCAAAATGAAAAGAAGCCAAATAGGTTGAACTAGACTAGCTTGCAAAACGTGTAAGTCTTTAGACCTGTAGTTTGAATACCAAAAGGTGTACAACTTGTGGGATACAAATAGGTATTTGTGAGAAAATAAAATCAGAAAAATAAATTTATGAGATATAAAGTTTAATTTGTCTTAGCACAAAAAAATTAATTAAAGGAAAATTATAAGTGTTATTGAGACTTGAATAACTGGTGGACCTACTAAAAGGTTGTGCTTTAGTCAAATGAAGTTTAGCCGAAGAAGGGTAGGCCATTGATAATTAATGTATCTTATTTAGCTATGCTAATCATGTTAATCCAATTGGTAGAAGAGGAAGGTAAACCTTAGGTCTTAACTCACTTAATGAGTTCATATGCTTAAGTATGAATGTTTAGTTCAATCAAGGTGTATGTAGTCTTATTAGATAAATTTTTTAAGCAACGTTGGAAAGTATTAGGCAGGTAATGGTCCAAGGGTCAACAGATAATGCTAAAGGAAATTACTGGTAGTTGACCAAGCCACGTATGATGCATTACAAGAGATAACATTTGCCCATAAATACTAGAAGACCTACCAATTGCAGAGGATCTACAAAATCGCACTTCAACGTCTACTTTATTCCTTGTTTATGCTTTGGTTTCCTTATTACCATTATCATTTGTAGTTTTGCTTTTAGTTGTTTAGCATTAAGTCTCTTATCTTGTAATTTCTTTGTGTTTGATTAGTTAAAGATTCATAGGACCTTCATTGTAACTTGTTTAGATTGCCTTCAAAGATCAACAAAAGTATTGCAATGTTTAGCCGCATCCATGTTTTGTTACTTTGATAATTGATTTTAGCCAAGTGTTTATCATTAAGTGACTTGGGAACCCATGTCTGAGGAGTTGATTTCTATCCTTAGAATAATCGTTTGACCTCTTGGAATAAAAAGATTTAGTGACTTAGCCGATTTCAAAGGTTTGCATGCTTATATCTAATCAAACACCATCTTAGCCAAAAATAGTGCAACATATTTTTGGCATGCCCGGTGGGACACCAATAGATCAGTCATTAAAGTTTCCAAAACCAAGATTAGACCATACTTGGTATATGTTCTTGAGATTAGGCAAATTTGTTATGCCAAATGCACAACCATCGCCAAAACAAACTGGTTAGAAAGTTGGAGGACCACAGTTAACCACATTGGCTGCACCTTGTAGCCTTTTAAGGAGTTTAGGATCATAGCCAATGTGGGGATGCAGTGAGTTAGCCGCTTGGAATTTTGGCTGCTTTTTTTCTTTAAGAATGGCTAATCAGTATCATTAGAGCACACAAGGGACAGCCAAATGTTACGACCACATCTTTAATTCAGAAAGAAATAGATATGAGATCAAATGATCCAATGTTGGAACTATCAAAACAATTAGTGAATACTATCAAGTTGATAGTTCATAATAAAATTCAAATGGCTCAACAATAATGTAACATTGTAAAGGAAAATTACACCATGTCCACACATAAGGAACTTCTTCCTGTGGGTTGAGGATCGGCCAATCAAACTGGGGGTAGGTTTTTCAACTACCTAACTTATAGTATGGCCAAGTTATTATGGCTAGTAGGCTACCCAACACCCTTGACAATGTCAACTTACTTTTATCACTAATCGACTTAGTAAATAGGGGTAATGGGAAATGTACCCCAAGAATTGCCCACAATGGGTAGTTTTACAGTCAATGTAGACTTGCATATACAAAATAGTTATGCCATAATGACTCAATCTTGGGTGGGAACCATTCACAATGCAACTACCCATGGTCAATGTAACTGCTAGTAGTGGGTTTCATTGTGCTTCTCAAAAAAAAAAAAAAAAAAAAAAAGAAAGAAAAAAGCAAAAAAAGAAAAAAATAGTGATTTTTGAGGTAGATATCAAAACAAACCATTTTTCCCACAACTTCCTACTCTTTTTGTCCTAAATCAACCTTGTTTGACATAACCTATACTTTTTTTTCCTTAACCTTAGCAAATGACTATGCAAGGATTAGGATATCAGATTACCTATTGGCAAGATACACCACCCCCTATTCAAGTACCACCATTTAACCCATAAGTACAAGTTAACCCTCGAGTGAATGCATAACCTCTAATGGATCCTAACATGATTGTTGAGGATATCAAGTAACGTTTTGGGATTCAACTTAGGCCTCTTGAAAGGCCTGTGCTTAGAAAACCATAACTCAATTGGATCGACAAAATTCCTCTCCCTTGTGGGTATAAAACTCCAAATTTCTCTACTTTTCATGTGAGAATGAGAAATTAACTATGGAGCATATAAGTCGTTTAACAGTCCAATATGGTGAAGCAAATTAGAATGAGTATTACAAGCTTTAACTCTTCCAATTATCACTTACTAGGGCTACATTTTCCTGGTACTTTTCTCTGAGACCAACTTTGATACAAACTTCGGCCGATACAATAAGGTTGTTCCATGATAGGTTTTATAAGTCACGGCCCGAAGTCTTCATAACAAATTTGATGAGGATAAAACAGTAGCCAATGAACGAATAACCGAATTCTTAGAAAGGTTTAGAAGAGTTAGAAGCCATTGCAGTGTTCAATTACTTGAAACCAAATGTGCAACTACAATAGTGAATAACATGTATCCATAATTGAAGGAGAGGTTTTTTGCCATAGAGTATACTGATTTGGCCGAATAAGCCTCAAAGGCCTTAAGGGAAGAACAATTCATTATTGAGGGTGAACAAACGAGGTCAAGTTAAGCTGGTCTGCAAGGACCTCAATTGGTTTCAGTTATTGAGTATGACTCAATTGAAGAAGTTAGTCTAGAAGAGCAACTAAGTATATTGGCGGATATAATGGTAGCCAAGTCCATAAAAGGCAAGCCACATACAAACCTTCCAAAGGAAAAGAAGTGGCTAAGCCTAAGAAGGAATTCTAAGGTTGATCAAATTTTTCATTACCTAACTAGAAACAAGCAATTTAAGTACCCAAATGGCCATTAAAGTTCCCTTGGTAGAAGATATCAAAGGAAAAAATATTGTCAATGCATCATTCATGGACCCATTCTACAATCAATTGTATGGTATTCAAAAATGCCATTCAATATGTGTTAAAAAGAAGGAAGACTAAAATTAGGCGAGAAAAGGGAGATACACAATAGAATCTAATTTGTTTGGATCTACATTTATAAACATGGTGTCTTTCTCAACCACTCAAAAGGAACAAAAGAAGAGATTACCTAGGTGGGAACAAAGGCTTAGGGAGGAAGATGAAGTTAGGCCACCAAGGAAGCAAATATGGAGACCAACTTAGTAGTAGTTAAAGAAATTAGGGGCATGAGTCAAACCATAGAGTTAGTGTATTCTAAAGGTTACAATATGCTGATCTATTAAAGGGCTAAATCAAATCACAAAATTGTGATTAGTTGAAGAAAAAGCATGACAAACCAGCACTAATTTAGGATGACAAGGTGCTAAGAAGCAAATTAAGATAGAAAAAAAGGTATGTTAAAACTAACATTCCCAAAATTTCAAAGCAAACTTTGCTGAAAGGACCTAAACATGCCATGGAATTTAACTTTGAGAAAAGGGGTATCCTCATTGAAGATCACTATTTTGAATAAAGAGTAGTCTAAAGTCCAAAAGATGGTTGAGCACAGGACTGCAAGCAAAGTAGAGGAATGGGCTATAAATAAGTAGTGTGAAAGTCAGAAAATAAAGGAAGAATCAAAGCCACAACTAATTCAGACTTAAAAAGAAAAATTATAGAAGAAAAGAATGAATGGGAAAATGAAGAAGTTTTTAGCCATGCTTGAGCAATCTAAAAACGCTAAGAGGGAGCTAGGACAATCTCTAATATCACCCCCAAAGCTAAGATTGGTGACTAAATTATCTGATAACATGGAAAAGATGACTATCAAGCTGACTAATGAATTAGATGTAAGGGTAGAAAAAGCTAAGTGTACTACTTTTGTTAGAGAGGAACAAGGGGAAATAAAATTCAAGAAATTGCCTTAGAGTAAGGGAAAGCATCTCAGGCCTTTGTATGTAAAGGCTCATGTAAGTGGCAAACTGATGAACAATGTTTTAATTGGTAGAGGTGCAATAATAAATGTCATGTCATTCAATATAGTAAAGAAATTACATAAAGGGCAAAAAGATCTAGAGGAAACTAACATGAGAATATCTAATTTCACTGGTTATAGCACTCTTGCCATAGGATTTTTTATTGCCGACTTGATAGTGGAATCTAGCACCACGAATACTATTTTCTTCATGGTGGATGCAAAGCCTGATATACTCTTTTGTTGGGAAAGGAATGGATGCATGAGAACGATTGTGTACCCTTCTACCCTTCATCAGTAAATGCAATTCGAGAATGTTGACAAGATGGAGATCATGCAAGTCAATTCACGTCCCTTTGCAGCTGATGTGAGAATGCGGGATGCCATGCTATGGAGCCAATTTCATGGCCCGAGGACATAGCTTTGAACTCCATTTAGTCTTTTGACTTGTCACTTCATGGGTTTAAAGCAGTGGTCTAGGTTGATCCATGACCTTCAAAAGTGAAGCATGATGTAGTTCGTGCTATAGGAAGTCTTGCAATGGCTTACTTTGTATGTTATTAAGGCTAGGACTGAAGAACATATCGAGAGAATTGTTTGAGGAAGCTTTTGAAGGGTTAAAGGAAGTTAAGGAAGGGATGAAGTTACCTAAAGAGAAGAAACGCAACTCTAAAACAACATGCCTTATTAGAGGTTAATCTCAGCACTACAAAGGAACCAAGAATGACTAAAGTGAATGGCTTGTTACTAGAAGGAGACCGAGGTCAACTAATTTAGCTGATTAACGAATACAAAGACTACTATGCATGGGATTACTGTGAGATGCCAGGTCTATCTAGAGAATTTGTGGAGCATCAGTTGCCTATCAAAGAAGGGTATAAGCCACACAAAAAATCAACAAGGAGATTTCATCCCAAAGTTTTACCTAAGATTAAGGGCCAGATTAAGAGACTTTTGAGGACCGGCTTTATTAGGATTACTAGATATGTACACTAGTTGTCCAATATCGTTCTTGTAATCAAGAAAAATGGACAAGTTCAAATTTGTATAGATTTTTGGGAATTGAATTTAGTTACATCTAAAGATGAATATGTAATGCTGATAGTCAATATGTTGATCAATTCAATGGCTAATAATGGAATTTTATCGTTTATGGATGGATATTAAGGTTATAATCAAATTTATTTAATTGAAAAAGACATCCATAAACTAGCATTTTGTTGCCCTGGATCTATAGGGACCTTTGAGTGGGTTGTCATGCTTTTTGCTTTAAAAAACGTCGGGTAACCTACCAGAGGGTGATGAATCTTATCTTTCATTATTTAATTAGAAAAAAGTATGGAGGTTTACAATGATGAAGTGGTTGTGAAATCAATAAACACTTGGTCGATTTAGAATAGTTATGTATAAGAATGATAAGGCATTCTTTAAAGATGAATCTGACTAACTCTACTATTGGGGTTTCCGTTGGAAATTTTCTAGGTTTTCTAGTACATAGCAAAGGGAACAGGTAGATAAGAATAAGACCAAAGCTATGATTGATGTAAGGCTCCTAAGAACTAAAAAGGAATTGTAAACCTTTATAAGAAAAAATAAATTTCTTAGAAGGTTTATTTCAAATTTGACTAAAAAAGAAGGCATTCTAACCTTTATTAAAGTTTAATGCTGTCGAGCATTTTGTGTGGGGGAAGGAGCGACAGGAATTGTCTAATCAAACTAAAAAGTGTTTAGCCATTCCCCTTATACTTACACTGCTAGCCCTCAGCAAGCCTTTAAAATTATACATATCAGCCATCGAAGATTTCATAGGTAGTCTATTAGTTTAGGACACTAAGGACGGGATAGAAAGGGTTGTGCACTACCTAAGCCATTTGTTGAATGAACATTTCCATTGAAAATTTGTGTCTATCCTTGTTTCATGCATGCACAAAATTAAAGTATTATTTGTTACCTAGAGAGGTGCTTATGATATGCAAGATTGATATAGTAAAATATATATTGAATCAGTTAGTGCTACAAGGGAGGTTAATGAAGTGGGTAATAAAGCTCAATGCATTTGCCTTAAAATATGTCCCCTTGAGAGCTATAAAAAGGCAAGCCTCGGTCGATTTCTTAGTTGAACATCCTTATATGGATGTAGAATACCCCCTTAGCAATGAACACAATTACGTTCAACTAAAACCACGAATATTGACCTTTGATGGTTCTAAGTATCAAATTAGGCCCAGAGTAGGTATTATTATCACAAGCCTAACGGGGGCCGAGTATGACTTTATGTGTGAATTAGATTTGTAATGCTCCAATAACCAAGCCAAATATCATCCATTGATCCTTAGCTTAAGGCTATTATTATCCCTAGATGCAAAGGTGGTTGAAATCCTTGGTGATTCAAAGCTAAGGATAAAATAATTAACCAGGAAGTATAGGTGTAATAATCCAAAGTTGGTGGAATATATAGAAATGGCTAACACTTTATTAAAGTAATTTGTTGATGTGATGATACATGTCCCTAGAAGTAGCAATAAAGTTACTAACTACTTAGCACAACAAGCTTCTGGTCCTAAACCTATGATTGAGATCAGCCATGTTGAGGCCAATTATCCCAACTAAGTATAAACAAAGACTAGAGAGGAGAAATTAAGAGATATTTGTCTAACCCTTCAATAAAGTTTAATTTTAAACTAAAGCAGAAGGTATTGAAGTATGTGGTGATCAATGGTGAAGTCAGGAAGGGATATTGCTGAAATGCATTAGTGTAGAAGAAGCAAAGAAAGTGATGCATGAAGTACATGAAGGAATGTGTGTGGCACATAAATCCGGACCCAAGATAAGATAACTAATCCATAGATTTGGCTATTATTGGCCTATCATCACCATGGATTGTCTTGCCTATGCAAGAGGGTTGAATTGTGCCAAATCCACAGTCCATTACAAAGTGTCTGAGCTAAGGAGCTTGTTATAGTTAAACCTTGGTCATTTCGAGGATTGGGATGGACTTCATTGGCAAGATTTACCCCCTGTCATCCAAACGACCTAATTTTATCATAGGGCCCATGGATTATTTCACAAAATTGATATAAGCCTAATTGATGGTGAATGTCACCCAAGTCTATATGATTAGGTTCATTAAAACAAAAATTATCTATTGGTCCAGGGTCCAAGAGACAATTACTATAGATAAAAGGACCACGTTCACAAGAGAAAAGATGAAAGTCTGTTTATCATCAATTTGGCTTTCACCTATTCGTCATCTCCTTACTATGCTTAGGCCAATGGACAAACTAAAGCCACTAACAAAATTTTAATTAATATGATAAAGAAAATTGTTCAAGATTAGCCTAGGCACTGTCATGAAGTCTTGGTTGAGGTACTATAGACTTACAGAAACTCTAGGACTAATGCTATAAGTTTGACCTTATCGGCTAGCTTATGGATAAGATGTTGTATTGCCTTTCGAAGTAGTAGTGAATTCCTTAAGGGTAACGAAACAACATGGCTTACAACCCGAAGAATACAAGCAGGCTATTTTCCAAGAATTAGAGTTAGTTGATGAGGATAGATTAATGCCTTTAGAAAATATTTAGGCCAATAAAGTTAAGGTAGCAAGGTTATATAATAAAAAGGCCAGAGTAAAGAAATTTGTGGAGAGTGATATACTATAGAAAGCTATCCTATTGATTAGAATGAGAAGCTCTAAATTCGGCAAACGATCTCCAAATTGGGAAAGGCCTTTCATTATTAGTAAATTCATTTACGGTGGAACTTATAAGTTAGTTATTTTAAAAGGAAAAGAATTATCAGGAAGCAATAATAGGAAATATTTAAGGAAATATCATCTAACCATGTAGGAGGAAATTAATATCCTTAGTTACCAAAGAGGAGATAGCCACAAGCTGGCTATGTAACTAATAATAGTAAAATACAAAGAAAAAAAATCCTAAGCTAAAGGGCTAGGACTATTCATGTTCTTGAAAGTAATGTTTTGATTGGCAGCTTCTTCATAATGTCGAGGAAGTAATGGATGGCTGAGCCATACCAGGGCCTTAGAAATCAACTCCTATAGTGTGGTCCAAGGATTTGGTCTAGAGATGCCACTTTGGGAGTTACAATGGATATTATAGATGCGATGGTAGCATCTATGGCCTTCTTGTCAGCATCAATAAGAAAAGCTCTACACTTGGCCCATGATAACTCTACCATGGTTAAACCCTGGATACTAATATTCTCTTTATTCTCCAATATCTGCTCTCTTTTCTCGAGGGTTAGATCTCAATATCCAAGGATCTAGCTTAGTCATATAGTCGACTCTTGGTTTAAGAATCTACCTTAAGCTCAGTAGATAAAATGACTAACTCTAGCTCCAATTGTTGCAATTTGGCCTGAAGTCTCGGTATCTCCTGGTTGATCTTAGTAATTCTATTTCGAACTACTTGTTACCGATTTTGTTTCACCCTTTGCTTAGGATTAACTACTTGAAATTGAGCCTTGAAACCATCTTTTTGGGTTCTAAACTTTGCTAGCAAATTCAAAACACTCAAGCTAGCAGTCTATCGAGTCATGCATGCCATAGTTGAAGGGAACATTTCCAGCTTAACTACAAGACTGTGATAGACATTTTTAACCTTCGAGCAATTGTGGTGTCCTTAGACTTTGCCACCTTGAGTAGAGACTTCTGCAAGTTAGTTAGATTAGTTTGATCAATAGAGAAAGCCCGCTACAGGCCTTCATGAATAGCTTGAAGGTGTTGGTGGATTGGAGAAATGCTTTGTGCAACCAAAGGTGAAAAGAAATACTCTCTAACTCCTCGAGAGTCACCTCAGGAACTTCTGGTTCAGTTGTTGATTTTGAGAATACAAGGGGATCAAAGGGATTCGCTACCAATTCTAGGTTGGTTTGAGTCTCCTTATCTTCCTCATTATTCGAGGGCAATATCATGGTTCAACGGTGTGGAGTTTTCGCCTTGGCCTTCTTCTGAGTGCTAATCCGAGGGTAGGAAACCTCAGTTGATACTTTCTTTTTCTTCTAAAGAAAGAAAAATAAACATATTAATAAAAGAAGAATTTGATGTAATTGCTACTTACCGTTGAACAAAATAAAATACTTACTATATTGGCCAAATCTAACCAAAAATTGGTCTTTGCACGGGTGGTCTCCTGAGGGGAAGCCACATTAATTGGCTGAGGAGAAAGATGTTGCCTTGAATATCTCCTCAATTGTGGGGAGAATTTGGTCACCCTTGGCCTCTACTACTAAAGATTTCTTAACTTGCTCTGTAAAGAGATAAATGATTAAATGATTACTTATGTAACATAAAGGTAGAAAGCTGAGAAGAAAGAGACAAATACAAATACTTACTCTTGGCTATCGATGCTTAACCAAGATAATCTACTTTAGGCTGAGACATAGAAGAAGCTCCTTCTCTTACTGGTGGTAATGGCTACCAAAGGGAGTTTTGAATACTTTGATGCTTCAACTTTACCAGCAAAACATGTGGAAGTTGGGTGAAGAACTTCTTAAGGACAAGCTCTTAGTAATCGACAAACTCGGGAGCTATTTGGAATTTTTGGAATCAAAGCCATAAGTTGTTTTGTGGTGTCCAATTCCCAATTGGCCAGCTCATTGGCATAGAGATTAGCTTGTTCCGAATATGTAGCATATGATTAGAAGGGAATAGGAATCCCTTAAACTAAACCAAATTGCTAAGCAAGGCAATGTAAGTTGTAGGGCTCGGTGGATATTTTGTTGTGGCAAGAATTGGACTTCATACTCTTAAGGAGATCACAAGCTGTAATAATGCTGCTCTATTGTAGAGCAACCTGGGATAACTCTTGAGTCCGAGGCCAACATGACAGGTTGATGAATTTAGGCTAGTCTATAGTCTTTGATCTGATATGGATGCAATTGATTAAAAGTTCGACCCTTAAACTCAATCAAGATACTAGCCACTTAAAAAATAAAAAGTGACAAAGAAGGAATGTGAGTATAAAGGTCATTGTAGATCGAAGGCCGTTCTATGCGAGGCAAGTAAACATTGGCAAAGAACTCAGGGAAGTATTGTTGAACCCATATTTGAACAAAATAGAAGGGGCGAAAGATGTTCCTAATATCTCCTCCAGTCTTTATTCAATGCACGATAGTGAATAGACCTTTATACAACAGAGAAAGGAACAGTACTCTTAAATTGAGGTAATAGCAAGTGAGAATAGCATTCACATTGTAAGAGAACTCATCCACCATGGATATTGAGCTAGTATAAATGAAGAATTTGCAAGGTCAACAGAAATGCCCTATGTTCGAGTTCTTTTACAGGGCCTTCTTCTTGAAGCTGAGATCCTTAAAAACATAGTCTTGGAGGCTAGGTAGGTCATCGCCATCAATTGACAACCCCAAAGTAGCACTTACATTGTATAAACTAGGGCTCATCATGTTGAATGAAAGAATGAACCCCTTGATAGATGTATTCTAGAAGTTGAGGAAGCTATAGGGCAAGCCATAGTTGTAACATCCTTAATTTCTTGTCATGCTAAATTACCTCAGTAACCTTGAGCAAGTTGGCACTTAATGAGAAATTATGAGATTAAGGCTGAATTAAGGGATTAACGAAGAGTTTATGAGTTAACTCGGATGAGAAAAGTCAAGAGAATGCTTAATCAAGATTAGATAATCTCTAATTAAGCAAATCAGAGCCTTTATAGCCTAATTAAGCACTAATCATCCTTAAATAGCTTAATTAAGTCTAATTAAGGATAATTAAGCTTAATTATAAGATTAATTTTTTTTGTTAATCATGTTCTTGTGTGTTAATCACTAATCCTTACTTAATCATCTTAATTAAGTTGCAAGAGCACTTAATCACATGATTAAATTCAAATTTAGTCAACTAGACAATAAAGTAAAGAATGATGTCATTAAAGCATAAGATAAGGTTGCTTTTTGTAAGAGATGGTACATGCTTTGTTCCCCCATCATCCAATTTGTCTCCCTAAACCTTAATTAACACAAAATTAAGAAAATATCTCCATCCTTCCCTTTATGATGAGGACGCCACTTTCTCTCTCACCCACCCTCATCTATTTCATTTTCACTCATCTTATTCTCTTTCTTGAAACCAAATCCTCCAACTTCTCTCTAAATACTTCTTCATCATCTTCTTCTGCTTCTTCTTCTTCTTTTCTTCACCACCACCACCAAAACCTCTCACTTAGCCCTTCAAGGACCTCATCTTTCGGTCTTTGAAGACAAGATCTAAACATTATCACCATCATTTTCAAGAGAACTCAAGAGCTTCTCCTTCCTTCTTGCAAAACTGCCACCATCATCATCAAGAGGAGCCATCATCTTCTTCTTCCTCTTTTCTTGTTTTGCACCATCTTCAACAAAGGTAGTGATCTTGATCTTTTTATTTTGTTTACTCAAGAAAGCTTGAAGCTTGGTTCTTCTCATGACCAAGATCTTTGAGTCAAAACTTGAGGAAATCTTTCATGCTCTTCATGAGCAAAAGTTTCTACTTTTGAAAAAATATGTTCTTGTTCTTCTTCAAGTGTTCTTGATGTTTCTGCTTTTGGAAAAGTATGTTCATGTTCTTATTCTTGAATGTTCTTGATGTTCTTGATAATATTTTGCTTAAAGTTGTTCTTTTTCTTATGATGAGTTTATGATTAAAAAAGTTTCATCTGATAAGACTATGAATATCCTAAAAGCTTAAAGCTTTAAAAAGTTTGCTCCTTGATTCATAGAAAGTGGCGCAAGTTTGGTGCCTTCATAAAAGCCTTATTTTGTTTTGTTTTGAAGATAAAAGTTTAAGCTTTTTGGAATATTAAGCCTTTTTGAGTTATAAAAATGGTATTTTGCCACTTTAGGTTGTAAAGATTGATTCTTGGATGTAAATCCTTTCATAAAGTTTTAAACTTTAATCAAGAAGGTAACTTTAAGGCATAAAGTTATAAGATTGCACACTAAGTCTTGTAAAGGTGGAATCTTGAGATGAATATATTAGTAAAGTTCCAAGCTTTAAGCAAAAATAGTACTTTTGAGTCACAAAGGTGCTAACTTTTATAAAGATCAAGACTTTATAACTTTAAAGCTAATGTCTCATATAACTAGTTGATAAAGTAGGAACCTTTTTAATTTAGAGACAATTTTAAATCATAAAGATGAGACCTTGAAGGTCTTAGAATAATTTAAAAAGTCAACTTACATAAAGAACAAGGCTTTTTAGTTAAAAGGCTAGTAACTTGTATCATTATTTCATGAAGATCAAATCTTTAAGATAAGAGCTTAATTTAAAGGCACTTACTTTCATAAAGAATAAAATTTTATGACTACTTTATAAAGAATGATAACTTTTATAATATTTAAGGTAAGATCTTGTTATGTTAGTGATAAAAGCTTGAAACTTTGTAACTTGGTTAAGTTAAAAACCACCCTTGGTGTTTAGTGAACATGGTGTTATTGATGTGGTTATGCATTCTCATGACCTAAGGATTAGAGGGATCTCGAACTCCTTGGGAACAGAAGTATGATTAGGGCCTCTGAGTATACCATGAACCTAGGAATCACTAAGTGCACTATCTCAGGGAAAGAAAACAATCACTTAACTTAATTAATTTGAACAAGTGTTCCATAGGACATGAACTAAAGTCAAGAATAATTTCCTATGAGAACTAAGTAACTAAAAGATCACATACATATATCTTAATTATGCGATTCTCTCATGGGTAACCATGAGAAATCATGTAACGATTCATAAGATTCTTCATAAAGAATAACACAACTATAAACCCCTTTAGGGTATGAATATATGATACCATTCAGCATGATGAATGACAAGTTTGATTGAGCTTTGTCTCATGATTGAATGATGAATGTGATGATATGATATAAATATGACAAACTGCTGCTTGAAAGTTAATGATTGGCATTTTGGGGAAGCTCCAGTCTAGCCGTTATGCTGCCCGATTTTCGTCAAAATTATGGACTTAGTCATATCATTGCATGTGTCTAGTCAAAGAAGAACTATGCATGTAAAGTATAATGCTAAGAAAAGAATTAATGGGACATGACCCTTCAATCACTTCGAAAAAAGAAGTGAGAGATGGTGATCTACAAAGACTCAAGAAGTCTCTATGAGGGAGGCAAGGGTGACATGGAGGACCTCCAACTTAGGGGTAACCAATATTGGCTTAGTCTGATTTGTTTTAGTACTGCGTGACGAAGGTCACGGAATGAGCTCATGTCTAAAAGCAGTCTATTTCAAAGGAAAGTAAAGAATGTTAAGCATGTGCTAAACATGAAAATAAAGTCAAAGTATAACCATGATTAAGTCTATGTGATGCATGTCTGTGCATGTGTTTATATTGTCCATTTGCATTATGAATGTTTATTCTATGCTTTAGTATGTATGATTAGTTATGATGTTAAGTTTAAAAGTAACTCGCTTCGGGGTTTAAGTTTTCAAAATCATTAGAATTGACTTATATCTGTCCACTATTTTTATAATTATACCTGAAGTGGTTGGGACGATGACGATGACATAGTGTTTGTCTAGTCGTGATCCTATTGAGAAATTTAGTATTTCTCACTCCCATATTTCCGTATCATCTTCAAAGAATGCCGGTGTCAGGCACGGTGGTGATTTTCATTGAGTTCCGAGTGATGCATTAGCACTTCAACCTGGTGCTGAATACATCTATGTTGACTGCTTAGGCAGCGATGCGGGTCTACATGTTCCATAGCCACCAATTCTATGCACTTGTGATGAGTCCGCTTTTCCGCCCTCACGAGCCGTTTGAGGACATTACCATGGATGACGTTTGCCCGCCTTTTCATCCTCTGAGGTACCCGATGGATAGGGACTCCAACTCTGACACCCAGTTGATGCAAACTGCTTCCATAGAGACAGATCCTTTTGAGCCATCATACTCGACTTATTCCCTAGGATCCTACTGTTCGGAGCAATCTCAGCCTTCGGTGATTCGCCTATCCTCCGATTCTTCTGCTTCATCTATTGGCCTAGTTCCACCCTTGATTCGTGGTCATGGGTTTATCCATACCCGTGCTATGCCTCGTGGGCATAGGCGTGCTCGAGGAGAAGGACGTGGTGATGTTGCTCCCGGTGGATACGGGAACGGTTTCCTCCCGCCAGATGAGTGATGAGGTGTTTGCATGCGGAGCTAAGCATGAGGATAGCCCCCTTTTGGTTGTAGCTAAAGTTATCATTTTCTTTTGGCATGTATAGGAGGATGTTAGTTCCTATGTATTTTCTTTCCGGATGTATTTGTTAGGTCTCTTTTGTAGGGCTGAAAGTAGGTATCGGACCCATTATTATCTTTGTGGATGACTTCTGGTATTATTATCCTTATTTTGACTGTGAAATGGCTATGGAATGAATGTTATGATTTTCTAAGTTATTGTTATTCTTATTGTTTGTATTCACGTTACTTGCATTGATGTTTGAGACAGTGACGTTTGTAATACACGTTCACGATATGCTCATGGCTCTCGACTTTCAAAACAGTTTAGTTGTTATTGTCAAAAAAATATTACCCCATTTTCATATAAAAAATATTCTCCAATGGCAATGTTAGTTCCACAAGCAAAAGTAACAACTAGTAATTCCATAATATGACTTAAACATAGTATGGGACTATTAGGGTGTTACAAAAGTTGGGGGGAATCTTTTTCTTGGACAAGACAACCATATCAAAAATTCCTCACTTTTTCCATTACTCTCTCTTCTCATGAACAACTCGATCAAGCCACTTGGTATAGTTTGAAGTGAGCTTTGGCCATGGGCGAATATTTGAAGGACATCGGGAAATGGTGTGCCATGGAGAAGCAATGGGGAGTTCAAATTCCTTAGGTGATGTAACATCCCTATTTTCGTGAGAAGAACAAAAGTGCCCCTGTAAACTTTTGTTAATTGGAGTGATGCTGAGAGCTTTTAGAAATTATATTTTAACCCTAAAGAATTATTTCCACAACCTTAGAACTTTTCATAAAATGACCTTTATGTCCGCATATCTGTGGTATTAGCAGAATGAGGTTTTAAACGAAGCAGAATCACGTGGTGAAACCATAGAAGTTTAACTCTCTGTCGATTGGGCCATGGAGGCAGTTAGGTGTGAAATGACATGGGGTGTCCCTGGACTTGCTCAGAATTACAGAAATGCCATTAGTTACAGAAAATAGAAAACAAAAAGGCTCCGAATTTGTGAAATTGTCAAATTTACGCTGTTAATCTATTTATTCGGTTTCGACAGTTATGTAAGAGGCCATTAGAAGTTAGTTAAATATTAATTAGGAGTTAATTAGATGTTAATTAGAGGGATGAGGCTTAGGAACAATTAGAATAGAGATAAAGAAATTCTCTCACAGTCATTTAGTAAAGTTTTGCCGATTTGAAGAAAATTGGTGAAGATTCGATATTTTAAACTGTCAGAGCCAATCCAATAGAAATTATACTATGAGAACCCTATGATGGAGGGCCAAGATTTGGCCAAAACATCCCTACGAGTGGCACCTCCATCAGCCATAAAAAAGGGAAGCCAAGCCAAGTTTGAATGAGGATTGAAGTCCACCAATTAAGAGCTAGTTTCCTACATAAGTTTTCAATTTCTTTTCTTCCTTCTCCCCTTAAATTTTTGGCCTCCCTATAACCAACCTCATTTTTCCACTTTCCTTCATCTTCTTTCACTTCCTCTCATCCCCAAGCTCAAGCTCCAACCATCAACTTCACTCCAATATCAAGTTCTACCAAGATTTCATACCACCAAAGTAGGATTCCATTTCTGTTCTTAAATTCTCTGAACTATGGCTGCATGAAATTTCATTCTTCTTTAGTTATTTGATGATATATTGGATGTATTTGATAGTTTACGGCTGGATTAATATGAAATCTTGAGTTGGAATTAAAGATAGAAGGAGAAAACTAGAGGGAGTGGAGAATTAGGATGCTGTCTAGGTGAAAAGTCCATGGCAGTCCATGTGGCGGAGTGTACGGCTCCGCCTACAGCCAGTTAAATCTGATGAAACTATTTTTATATCAAATTAGACATTCAGGGCTTTCCATACATATATAATATAAGGCCATTGGATTAGTATTGAGAGAGATATGAAATTTTGAAGTTTGACCTAGGTTTTTGAGTTTGATTCTGGCCAGACTAGGTTGTTCAGGTAAGAACTCACCCTATACAACTTGCAATTGAGTGAAACCAACTTTGTTAGAAAGCTTACACATAGGAGAACATCCCATAAAAATTTTCGAGTTAGTTAAGGTCCCATTTATTTCCAGTTAGTCGAGAAACTTGCCCTATGTCCAATCTAGGCTGGAACAGGGTAGCCCAGTAGGGTCAAGTTTCGGGGCTTATATATCAAATTATAATCATGTAAATGAGATGCAACTTAATTCATTTGAAAGCTTATTTTGTTAGCTTTAAGTTGATATAAATTTTGCATAATTTCACCCGGATTCCTATTTTTGGTGAATTTTCTCTTGTAAGAGTGTAATTCTGGCTGAAGACATGTATGAATACTAGATCAAGCTTCGTTGATATCGGTACTCAGGAATTAGCAAATGAAGAGCTAGATAGAATGTACTTAAGGTTGAACTTGGGATGATATATTTAACGTTAATATTTAACGTTAAACTCGAAATGATATACTTAAGGTTGAACTCGGAAGAGTGTACTTAAGGTTGAACTTGGGATAAGATATTTAAGGAATGATATATTTAAGGTTGAACTCGGAATGATATACTTAAGGTTGAACTCAGAAGAGTGTACTTAAGGTTGAACTCAGGATGATATATTTAAGGAATGATATACTTAAGATTGAACTCGGGATGATATATTTAAGGTTGAACTTGGAATGATATACTTAAGGTTGAACTCGGAAGAGTGTACTTAAGGTTGAACTCGAGATGATATATGTAAGGTTGAACTCGGAATGATATACTTAAGGTTGAAGTCGAAAGAGTGTACTTAAGCTTGAACTTGGGGCTTAGTAAATAGCAAACCTGATTAGGAATGGTTAATATCGGAACTCGAAACTTAGGAAACATTCATAAAAGCGTTGAAAGACTAATTGTAGCTTAAGGTCGAATGTCGGAAATCACTTGAAATCTAGAGTCAAGGACGAGAATATAGAACTTAAGATACTTAAACCCGAAAGTCTGGGGTCTTCAATACAACCCCAGAAGTTGGGAATTAAGACATTGATTATATGACCCCGGAAGTCGGGAATCAAGACATTGGCCTTACATATGAGACTGATATTATCTCGGAACTCGGAAATAGGTCATAAGCTCGATTTCAGGAACATCATTAGAAATTAAAAGCTTGCGAGATAGATTAAGGCTTAAGGCCCTAAAACTTGCACCAAATGGAATTGCTATATTCTTGGTATGATTACAATGTTCTATCTTAAGTTTACTATTTAATTAAAGTTCCTTGGTTGCCTGGCACTATTCATGGGGGAAGCGGACTCGATCCGTTATCTTTGAAAATTACAGCGAAATATGTGAAATATATGACTATTATGAACATTTATATGTTATGCTTATAAGATTCATATATGCAAGAATGATTTAAGTATGATATGAAGTATATGAATGAATGCATGTAGCATATGAATGTATAATCATGTTCAAAGCAGAATATGATTTATGAGAACTTACAAGAAAGACGTACTAAGCTACCACGTGAGACATGGCATAGACCCAGCTAGCATGGGCCAGAGCGGTACTGTCTAAGACTTGGGCCAGCCCTCGACCAGATTTAAGGGGAATAGACCGGTGTGAGGGTCGGGGAAAGTAAACTCGTCACTCATGTATAGGTACAAGCTCGGACCTGAAAAGAAGGCTATTATCCAGGGGTGAGAGAAGCCATTCACCTTCGGGGGACCAAGCACAAAAGAGCAAGATCAAGTTGCAAGTTAAAGAAAGAGATAAATTAAGTCAAGTGCACTTCCATACAGTCAAGTACAAGCATCTTTATGTGCATCTTCAATTATCTCATTAAGTCTTAATGTTATTATGATTGTTGTTGAAGCATATTATACTATTTGTAATTATATGTCTGTCATGTAATATGACAGGTGATTGTTCAAATATAACCCGCTTCGAGGATGATGTTTTCAACTTAAAACTGAACCACTAGTTGTGTATATGTGCTCACATTTTTATAAGAAACCGAAGCGGCTGGAATGTTTATGACGACACTATATGGTTCGAGTTTACCTACTGAGAGCCTTAGGTTCTCACTACCTGCCTGCATGTTCTTTTTTCCATAAACATTCTAGATCATAGGCTAAAACTTAAGAATGAGGGAAAAATTACCGGGGCATTCATCATACAAGACTCAGGCTTATGTCAGCCCTGAAGACTATAAAAGTCGGTTGAAGTTCAGAAAGACCGACAGCCGAAATGTAGAGGCAGTTTCTATGTATAATGTTAGTTACAAAAGTTTCTTAAATTGTAACTATTTATTTTCTATGTATCAGAGATGAAATTTCTGAATTATTATTCAGTAATGAAGGGCCATGTATTATATTTCCCACATTTCAAAGATTCTCTTAGCACTGTGACAACCTCTTAATATAACTTCATGACTCGAGCGTGGCTTATATAGTGGAGGGTGTTGCATTTATTAGTATCAGAGCAGTTCATCCTGTATAGGCCCGTGGATGGATTGATTATGCTTCTAAGGCATACTATGAGAATCTAGATAAACCATGCTTTAGATCCTCGCCTAAAGAGGACATAGACATATTTGGCATAGTAGCCTTGTTGTGAGTGTTGTAGACTACATGTTGCACTTGACTAAATGTTGAGCCTGATCACCTCAATATATGGTTTTGTGTAAACAGAAGCCTATGACACCTTGCAAGCTTGTTAGGGACCCTCTAAGCATAATTATGAGGGTTAAAACTCCTAGAAAGTAGCGATGGCAGAAAGAGGTAGACAATTGAGCAAGTTAAGGAGCGCAGAGAATTGGGGATTTAATCAAAGGAATTATGCCGGACGGTTTGCCATGGATATAGGAAATCTGGTTATATCGACAAAAAGGGGTTGTTTGCAAAGTGTTGTCGGGTAGTCGAAGATTCCCATCATCAAGGGTAGGATCTTAATTGGAGATGAGCTGAGTAAGAATCTTCTTTGTAACATCCCCACTTTCATAAACAGAACGTAATGGAAACTTTGAATTATTTCCTTTAGGCAGTGTGAGAATTTCTCAAGCAGCGCTATGCCATGACGATCCTCACACTTGGAATTATACAGAAGTATAACAATGCCATTGAAAATATGGCACTGCCATATGTTAAAAATTAAGAAATAACAAAAGTGCCCCTGCAAACTTTTGTTAATCGCAATGACACCCTAAACTTTTAGAAATTATGTTTCGACCCCAAAAACTTATTTCCACAATGACCCTAGAACTTTTCATAAAATGACCTTTATGTCCACCTTAGAACTTTTCATAAAATGACCTTTATGTCTCTACATCTGTAGAATTAGCAGAATGGAGTTTTAAACGAAGCAGAATCACGTGGTGAAATCGTAGAAGTTTAAATCTCTGCCGATTGGGCCATGGAGGCAGTCTGGTGTGAAATGATGTGGGGTGCCCCTAGACTTGCTCAAAATTATGAAAATGCCATTAGTTACAGAAAATAGGAAACAAAAAGGCTCTAGATTTACGAAAATGTCTAATTTACGCCATTAATTCACTTATTCGGTTTCAATAGTTATGTAAGAGCAATTAGAGGTTAACTAAATATTAATTAAGAGTTAATTAGATATTACTTAGAGAGATTTGGCTTAAGATAAATTAAAATGAACATGCAGATATCTTACAAACTATTAAGTAACGTTTTACCGATTTGGAGGAAATCGGTAAATATTCGGTGTTCTAAACTGCCAGAGCCGAATTAGTAGAATTTTACACTGATAACCTTAGGTTGAACGGCTGAAATTCAGCCACCTCCACCACCATAGATGGCGCCATATATCAGCCATATGATGGGAAAATTTGGTCAAATCATGACCATTGAAACCAAATATCTCAAGCCATCCTTATCTAGGTCATAAAGCCTAGAAAAATCTCACCCACCTTCCTTCATTATGCGCCCTCTATCATGCTTCAGCCACCTTCCATTTCTTCTCCTTTTTCTTCCTTTCTTTCCTTACCTCCATGACCAAGAACTTCAAGCTCAAGATTGAAGCCCTCTTGACCTCAAATCCTCTTGCTCCTTTTATGAAAATTGATCCTCACCTCCTTCTCTACAAAACCCCTCAAACAATTTCATGATTAAGCATCAAACAGAGCCTCCCCACATTCATATGAGCTGCTGCCATGATGAAGGAAGAAGGCTAGGAGTTGGTTCTTGGCCTCCTTGCTTCCATACCTTCAAGGATTTCAAGGTAGGTAGCTCAAATCCTTAGTTGTTTGATGTATTATGTGACTATGTGGCTGCTATGTTCCTCTTATGCCATACTTGTGTGATGGTGCTTTGATGTTCTTCTAATGTTTTGAGGTGAGGGAACTTGGTTTAAGTTGAGGAATTTATCAAAAACTCAAAAGGGAGCTAGGCAGAATATGTTTTTGTGAGAAAACCCTACGGTGTCTGTACTGGTGGAATGTACGGCTCCGCCTATAGGCATAGAAAATGGATGAATCTATTTTTATATAAAACTATACATTCAGATATTTCCATGCATATAAAATATAAGGCAATTGGATTAGTATAGAATTAGTTATGAATTTTTGAAGTTTAACCTAGAATTCTGGATTCTTATTCGGGCGGTGTGAGTTGAGAAGGGTATAATTCACCCTCCACAACTCCAAATTGAGTGAACCCAAGGTTGTTTGAAAGCTAACATGTAAGGAAACATCCCATAAAAGTTTTAGAACCAAATTCGTTGCCATTTGTTCCCAGCACACCAATGAAGTTGACTTAAGTTTAAACCGAGCTGAGACAGTGTAGTCCAGAAGGGTCAAGTTTCAGGACTCATAACTCAAAATATACTCATGCAAATGACATGAAAGTTAATTAATTTAAAAGCTTGTTCTGTTAGCTTTCATTTGATATAAATTTTGTATGATTTAACCTAGATTTCTATTTTTAGTGAATTTTCACTTATAAGAGCACCATTCTAACTAAGAACAGGACAGCCTGAGGAAAAATACTTATATCTTGAGTTATACAAATCAAAATGAGATGGGACCAAAAGGATTGAAAACTAGACACATAAGACTATAATATATTCAAAATTTAGACCTAGATGAGTTGAATTGAGCAAAGAATGGATTATAACAAAAGCGGGCAGAATAGGAGGGAGTAAACTGAAAACCTCATAGATGCTTGAATTGAACTTGATGAATGATTCTATGAATATCTATATAATGGCTGATCCATATTGAATTGCAAGTTTAAAAGATTGTATTGGTGGTCTGGCACTATTCATGGGGAAACGGACTCGATCCATTATGCTGCCGAAATTCTGGCAGGAATTTATGAGAACTTATGCTATGGATGATTATGCTTTGAAAATATGTACGTTTACATGTCATATTCATGTGCATCATGCATGCAAGTATATATTTAGAACATGATATGATATATAATGTATGAGACATACTCATGAATGCACCAAGCATCCGCATGCATGACAAGATATGAAAAGGAAAAGATAATAAGAACTTGCAAGAAAGACGTACCAAGCTACCACGTAAGGCATGGCATAGACCCAGCTAGCGTGGGCTAGAGCGGTACTGTCTAAGACTTGGGCTAGCCCCCGACCAGATTTAAGGGGAATAGACCGATGTGAGGGTTGGGGAAAGTAAACCCATCACTCATGTATAGGTACGAGCTTGGACTTGAAAAGCAGGCTATCACCCAGGGGTGAGAAAGGCCATTCACCTCCGAGGGACCAAGTACAGAATAGCAAGGTTAAGTTGCAAGTTATAGAAAGAGATAAAATTAAGTCAAGTGCACTTGTATACAGTCAAGTACATGCATATTTATATGCATCTTCAATTATCTCATTAAGTCATAATGTTATTATGATTCCTGTTGAATCAGATTATGCTATTCGTAATTCTATGTCTGTCATATAATATGACAAGTGGTTGTTAAAATATAACTTGCTTCGAGAAAGGTGTTTTCAACTTAAAATTGAACCACTATTTGTTTATATGTACTCATATTTTCATAATAAACCGAAGCGGCTGGAATGTTTATGATGGCACTATAAGATTGGTTTGAGTTTACCTACTGAGAACCTTAGGTTTTCACTGCCTACTTATATGTTTCTCTTTTCCATAAACATTCCAGCAACCAAGTTGGAAATCAAGTGCAAGGCGGAGTACAGGGCCATTCATTGAGCAAGAATCGGGTGTAAGCCAGACTAAGAGACTGTTGAAGCTAGCTAACGTCACGCATCGGAAGTAAACGCTATGAATTATGTCTGTCACAATTTCCTTTAAAGTGTAACTTTTATTATCTATGTATCAGAGACTACTAGTTAGTAATAAAATGAACAGTTAAAAAGCCATGTATTATATTTTCCATATTTTAAAGCTTTCTTAGCATAATGAAAACCTTTTAATATAATTCCATGACTCGAGCATGGCTTATATAATAAACGGTGTTACATTCTTCACCTTGATGGGGCTTGTTTCAAGCTTCATTGCGAGTATCCAATCCAGACTATCTTCTCTAGCTTAAATCTAGGGGATTCTTCTACCTGGTTTTGTAACTTTAATATTCAACAGGAATAAGATGATTACTCGCTGATGAGGTTATCTTATGTGGCATGGATAGTACCCTTATTTTCTTCATAGACGAAATTACCCCGAAGGTATCTCACCAGCAAATTCAGTCAATGCTTTTTATTCTGGATTATGGCAATACCACATTATAAAGACCTGATCCTTCATTAAGAAATTTGTAGAGTGGATGAATGAAGCAAAGAATCAGTGAAAGAAGCTAAGGGTAGAAGCTTCGGTTAGGTATACCGGAGAACCTTTTCAATCCCTGTCCAGAGGATGGAGTGGTTTCTCCCTCAAGGGTATAGGGTTATAGCGATTGCAAATTAGGGGAGTACTAAGTGGAATCTTGGCTTCGAAAGGGAAACAGTTGAGCAAATTGTAAAGAGACCCATCTAACTGTATATTGAATCAAGATAAGGATACGGTTATACACGGAATAGAAAGCAAATGAAGTTATAAGTGTAATAAGAGAGAGGGGCAGTATATTTTCTACTAACCTGAAGTAGGAATGCTTTCAGACTAGAGGTAGCATACGAACCAAGTGTAAATTTTCCTACCTTTCAGGGATAAAGGGAGTGCTAGAAAATCTAGTCATGTTCAAATTCTGTCAACCTCAGCCACTATAGGAACTGGATGATAGGATTGTCTTCAACGTGTTGTTAGTAGAGGAATGCGGCTATTCATAGAAGAAAAGTGAAGGTTAACGATCACCTTTAGGCACCATTGTGTATGTTGTGAAAGGAATAATTCAATAGGGAATGTATTCAGATTCTAGCAGGGATGACGAAGACTTAAAGTGTGCAGCTGATTTTGGTAGTCTGAGATAGCATTAAAGTGGGAGGTCCTAATGGACTAAGATGAAGATAAACTTTTGTAGGGACAATAGATATTATGAGGAAGAAATAGAAGAAGAGAAAGTTTTGATACCAAACGGCCCATTGAGAAGGCGAAATGCTATCTAGTATGGAATTACAACATAAATAAGAGCTTGCAGGAGGTAACAAAACTAGGTTGCCTAAACACTAGAGACGAGTACAACTAATCCCGATAAACCAAGGGAGCAGCCACAAGCTAAGTCCTGACAAATGAAAACAGACAAATTTCTGCAGGAACAATAGAACATAGTAGGAACGAGGTAGGAAAAAGGGAAGTTTGGATTTCTGACTGACCCATTAAAAAGAGAAAAGCTACCTAGTATGAGATTATGGTGCAAATAAGATTATGTACGAAATACTAAGCAAGGTTGCCTTGGCACCAATATATGATAAAAAAGGATTTGGAAGTGTGCCCTATGAGGGGCAAGGTTACGATGTCGGAATTAGAGGCAGCTAGAAAAATCTCCATACCTTGGGCTAGATTAAATGCGATCATCACTAATGCACTAGGTCCCATCAGAGTTCCATAGTTAAGCGTGCTCGGATGAGGGTAATATTAAGATGGGTGACCTTCTGGAAAGTCCTCATGTTGTAACTTCAACAGGGTAGCAAGACCATCATTTCTATCCCTCATAACAAGTGGATTACATTCTAGGGGCAAGATATTACAAGGGATAACTAGAAGGCTCAGTAGTAAGAGTAACGTAAAGTTTAACCATAAACTTGATATATATATATATATATATATATATTGACCATCAATAAGGAATGTAGTGCTGGTAACCACGAGATTCCTTAAGTTGGTATTTAAAGTTTCGAAGAAGGTGAATGTCAACATAATAAACAAGGAATCTCCTCATTCAACTCGACAATCCTTTTTCTCAGATTGAATTGATCATATTCTGGGGAAAAGGATATTGCAATAGTCGTTAAGAAGCTCAACAGGGACGACACGAAATCCGACTGGCAGATAATGAGAAAAATGGAATAGGGCCCATAAGGAGAGGAGAGATTTCAAAGCAAGGTCTGTAGTCACAGTTTACGAAAATGTTCTAGTCCTATACTTTAGAGTTGATATGAGGGAACTCATCACTGATAAAAGGTGATCAAGTGGACCAAAAACCTTAGAAACTGCTAAAAGTTGGTGTCAAAGACTTAAGACACAAGTAATGAAGAGTTTACTAGCAATCACAATGCAATAATAGTCAAACACATGGCAAGAAAGATAAGTAACTATCTCGGCAAGCTCATTAATGGATCAGGCCATCGTCAAGATCAAGTGTACTTTGGGAGGTCATACAATCTAGGGGGACTCTTGACATGTTAGGAAGGTATCTCGTAGAAAAGAAATGGGATAAGGAAGAGTCTGCAACTTCGCTAAGGAAATATGGCTATTAACCCTCGTTTCTACGCTGAATCACATATACCTTAATAGGTAAAAGTCAAAGGGGAACAAGAGGATGGTAATAAGAAAAGCTATGAATTTTATAAACTTTAACCTTATAGTGGGAGTGACCTGAGGTCTTCCCACAAGTAATGGAGTACGAGGTGAAGTTTATAAGGAAAAAGGAGTTTTACGACAAAGCTTCTAGCTATAATTCTAGGGAGAGATCTAAGCCCATAATTCTAAGGGACTTTAATGGAGAGAATTTATTTTGGACTAGGGGTATTCACATGGGTAAGAATTTTGGAAAAAAGTTGTATGAGTCCGCTAAAATTTTGATGCAACCATTTCCATTCTTATACCTTAAGATCAATCATGAAAACTGCTGGTAATCCTTATAATCGTGAATTTTCAAGGATCAATATCTACTAAGGTCTCAAGTGTAGGGAACAAAAGATTTAGTAGTTACTACTAAGTAAAAGTGCTTAAGTTCAAAGCAAAGGAGATGAGGAAAGTCTATAATGAACTAAAGGATGGTTCGAGGCATTATAGAGACAAGATAGGCTTGGGTGCCAACATACTCCTTATGGATCCTCTATACATACCGAAGCAATACCTCGTAGTTACCAACAAGTAATCTCAGAACAAGAGGTAACCTCAAAAAGAAAAGTGCTCTTATGGATTAAGAAAATCTTCCTCAATCATTCTTAGCTCTGGAATTTTGAGGACAAAATTCTTTTTAAGGTGGGTAGAATATAACATCCTTACTTTCGTGAACAGAAAAAAGTACCCCTGTAAACTTTTGTTAATTGGAGTGATGCCCAGAACTTTTAGAAATTATATTTTAACCCCAAAGAATTATTTTCACAATAACCCTAGAATTTTTCATAAAATGACCTTTATATCCCTACATCTGTGGAATTAGCAGAATGGGGTTTTAAACAAAGCAAAATCATGTGGTGAAACCATAGAAGTTTAAATCTCTGCCGATTGGGCCATGGAGGCAATTAGGTGTAAAATGACGTGGGGTGTCCCTAGACTTGCTCAGAATTATAGAAATGCCATTAGTTACAGAAAATAGAAAACAAAAAGGCTCTGAATTTGCGAAATTGTCTAATTTACGCCGTTAATCTATTTATTCGGTTTCAACAGTTATGTAAGGGCCATTAGAAGTTAGTTAAATACTAATTAGGAGTTAATTAGATGTTAATTAGAGGGATGAGGCTTAGAAACAATTAGAATAGAGATATGGAAATTCTCTCAGAGTCATTTAGTAAAGTTTTGCCAATTTGAAGAAAATCAGTGAAGATTCGATATTTTAAACTGTCAGAACCAATCCAATAGAAATTATACTATAAGAACCCTATAATGGAGGGCCAAGATTTGGCCAACACATCCCTACAAGTGGCGCCTCCATCAGCCATAAAAAAGGGAAGCCAAGCCAAGTTTGAATGAGGATTGAAGTCCACCAATCAAGAGCTAGCTTCCTACATAAGTTTTCATTTTCTTTTCTTCCTTTTCCCCTTAAATTTTTGGCCTCCCTATAACCAGCTTCATTTTTCCACTTTCCTTCAACTTCTTTCATTTCCTCTCATCCCCAAGCTCAAGCTCCAACCATCAACTTCACTCCAAGATCAAGTTCCACCAAGATTTCATACCACCAAGGTAGGATTCCATTTCTATTCTTAAATTCTCTGAACTGTGGCTACATGAAATTTCATTCTTCTTCAATTATTTGATGATATATTTGATGTATTTGATAGTTTACAGCTAGATTAACATGAAATCTTGAGTTGGAATTAAAGTTAGAAGGAGAAAACTAGAGGGAGAGGAGAATTAGGATGCTGTCTAGGTGAAAAGTTCACGGCAGTCCGTATGGCAGAGTGTACGGCTCTGCCTACAGTCGGTTAAATCTGATGAAACTATTTTTATATGAGATTAGACATTTAGGGCTTTCCATACATATATAATATAAGGCCATTGGATTAGTATTGAGAGAGATATGAATTTTTGAAGTTTGACCTAGGTTTTTGAGTTTGATTCTGGCCAAACTAGGTTGTTCAGGTAAGAACTGGCCCTATACTACTTGCAATTGAGTGAAACTAACTTTGTTAAAAAGCTTACATATAGAAGAACATCTCATAAAAATTTTCGAGTTAGTTAAGGTCCCATTTGCTCCCAATGAGTGAAGAAAGTTGCCTTATGTCCAATCCGGGATAGAACAGGGTAGCCCAGTAGGGTCAAGTTTTGGGGTTTATATATCAAATTATAATCATGTAAATGAGATGAAACTTAATTCATTTGAAAGCTTGTTCTATTAACTTTAAGTTGATATAAATTTCGCATGATTTCACCTAGATTCCTATTTTTGGTGAATTTTCTCTTATAAGAGTACAATTCTGGCTGAAGACATGTATGAATACTAGATCAAGCTTCGTTGATATCGAAACTCGGGAATTAGCAAACGAAGAGCTAGATAGAATGTACTTAAGGTTGAACTTGGGATGATATATTTAAGGTTGAACTCGGAATGATATACTTAAGGTTGAACTCGGGATGATATATTTAAGGAATGATATACTTAAGGTTGAACTCGCGGGATGATATATTTAAGGAATGATATACTTAAGGTTGAACTTGGAATGATATACCTAAGATTGAACTCGGAAAATTGTACTTAAGGTTGAACTCCGGGATGATCTATTTAAGGAATGATATACTTAAGGTTGAACTCAGAAGAGTGTACTTAAGGTTGAACTTGGGATGATATATTTAAGGTTGAACTCGGAATGATATACTAAAGGTTGAACTCAGAAGAGTGTACTTAAGGTTGAACTCGGGATGATATATTTAAGGAATGATATACTTAAGGTTAAACTCGGAAGAGTGTACTTAAGGTTGAACTCGTGATGATATATTTAAGGTTGAACTCGGAATGATATACTTAAGGTTGAAGTCAGAAGAGTGTACTTAAGGTTGAACTCAGGACTTAGTAAATAGCAAACCCGATCAGGAATGGTTAATATCGGAACTTGAAACTTAGGAAACATTCATAAAAGCGTTGAAAGACTGATTGTAGCTTGAGGTCGAATGTCAGAAATCACTTGAAATCTTGAGTCAAGGACGAGGATATAGAACCTAAGATACTTAAACCCGGAAGTCTAGGGTCTTCAATACAACCCCGGAAGTTGGGAATTAAGACATTGACTATATGACCCCGGATGTCAGGAATCAAGACATTGACCTTACATATGAGACTGATATTATCTCGGAACTCGGAAATAGGTCATAAGCTCGAGTTCAGGAACATCATTAGAAATTAAAAGTTTGCGAGATAGATTAAGGCTTAAGACCCTAAAACTTGCACCTAATGGAATTGCTATATTCTTGGTATGATTACAATGTTCTATCTTAAGTTTGCTATTCAATTAAAGTTCCCTGGTTGCCTGGCACTATTTATGAGGGAAGCGGACTCGATCCGTTATGCTGCCAAAATTCTGGCAGAAATATGTCAAATATATGACTGTTATGAACATTTATATGTTATGCTTATAAGATTTATATATGCAAGAATGATTTAAGTATGATATGAAGTATATGAATGAATGCATGTAGCATATGAATGTATAATCATGTTCAAAGAAGGATAAGATTTCTGAGAACTTACAAGAAAGACATACCAAGCTACCACGTGAGGCATGGCATAGACTCAGTTAGCGTGGGCCAGAGCGGTACTATCTAAGACTTGGGCTAGCTCTTGACCAGATTTAAGGGGAATAGAGCATTGTAAGGGTCGGGGAAAGTAAACCCGTCACTCATGTATAGGTATGAGCTCAGACCTAAAAAGCAAGCTATTACCCAGGGGTAAGAGAGGTCATTCACGTCCGAGGGACCAAGCACAGAAGAGCAAGATCAAGTTACAAGTTAAAGAAAGAGATAAATTAAGTCAAGTGCACTTGCATACAATCATGTATAAGCATCTTTATGTGCATCTTCAATTATCTCATTAAGTCCTAATATTATTATGATTCTTGTTGAAGCATATTATACTATTCGTAATTATATGTCTATCATGTAATATGACAAGTGATTGTTAAAATATAACCCGCTTTGAGGACGATGTTTTCAACTTAAAACTAAACCACTGATTGTGTATATGTGCTCACGTTTTTATAAGAAACTGAAGCGGCTGGAATGTTTACGACGACACTGTATGGTTCGAGTTTACCTACTGAGAGCCTTAGGTTCTCACTGCCTGCCTGCATGTTCTTCTTTCCAGAAACATTCTAGATCATAGGCTAAAACTTAATAACGAGGGAAAAATTACCGGGCCGTTCATCATACAAGACTCGGGCTTACGTCAGCCTCGAAGACTACAAAAACCAATTGAAGTTCAAAAAGAGCGACAGCCGAAATGTAGAGGCAGTTTCTAAGTATAATGTTAGTTATGAAAGTTTCTTAAATTGTAACTATTTTATTTGCTATGTATTAGAGATGAAATTTCTGAATTATTATTCAGTAATGAATGGCCATGTATTATATTTTCCACATTTCAAAGATTCTCTTAGCACTATGACAACCTCTTAATATAACTCCATGACTCAAGCGTGGCTTATATAATGGAGGGTGTTATAGGTGACAGGATAAAATCAATCAATGATTACCTTTCTTCGGGGTTTTGCGAGCTTGGATCATGGATGAATCTGTAATTTTCATCATCAAAAACCCTAAGTGTGGAACTGTTAGGAATAGAGACTATGGAGGTTTCCTTAATAAGAGAATTGGATGTAGAAGAAGAAAAAGATAATGAAAAGGAAAGGAACTTATTGAAGAAGCCCCATTACTAACCAAGTGGCTAGGGCTTTGAGAGTCAAACTTAGAAAAGGAAGACATGGTAGCTAGTGTATAAAGTGTAAGTGAAAGGTATAGGAGCTGAGAAAGATGAAGGAAGCAGAAAGAAAAAGGTACTTCCTTTTGTTAGTAGAGTTATAAAAGAGGTTATAAAAAATGAGCCATTACAACGACTACAAGCCAGGTAATTCTGCCAATGGCTGGAAAGGAGCCAAATAGTCAAATTAGGCCGGTACATTATTTTAGCCTCATTAATCAGCACTCGACTAACATAATGTAGAGGGCAATATGTTGGCATTGAAAATTTAATTAAAGGAAAATTTATGCTTTAGCTTAATGAAGTATATCCGAAAAAAGGTAGGCCATTGATAATTAATGTATCTCACTTAGGCTAAGCAAATTGTGTTAATCCAATTGGTAGCTGAGGAAGGTAAGCCTCAGGCCTTAACTCACTAAACCAGATCATATGCTTAAGTGTGAATGTTGATTTCGGTGGAGGTGTGTGTAGTCTTATTAGATAAAATTTTTTAGCAACATTTGAAAGTATTGGGCAAGAAATGGTCCAAGAATAAATAGATAGTGCTGAAGGCAATTACTGGTGATTGACCAAGCCAAGTATGGTGCATTATAAGAGATACTATTTGCCTCTATAAATAATAAAAGACCTAGCTTACAGAGGATCCAAAATCACACTTCTCCATCTACTTTATTCCTTATTTATGCATTAGTTTCCTTGTTAACATTATCATTTGTAGTTTTTTCTTTTCTTTTTTTTTTCCTCAGCCATTTAATGCTAAGCCTTTTACCTTGTAATTTCTGTGTCTGATCGGGATAAATATTCGTAGGACCTTCATCATAACTTGTTTAAATTGCCTTGAAAGATCAATACTAGTATTGCAATGTTCAGACATATCCATGTTTTGTACTTTGATAATTGATTTTAAGCAAATGTTTATCATTAAGTGATTTGGGAACCCATATTTGAGGAGTCCATTTCTCTCCTTGGACTAATTGTTTGATATCTTAAAATCAAAAGGGCTAATGACCTAGCTGATTTCAAAGTTCTGGCATGCGTATACCTAATCAAATATCATCCTAGTAAAAAATAGCCTAACAACTTGTAGAACAAGGTTTCTTACAATGAGCAGGCACATATTATGGTGAAACATATTCCCTCGCAGTGCATGTAATTACGCTTCGATTTTTTATTAGCTTATCTGGACATAATAAGCTAAATATGCATATAATGGATGTGCTTACGACTGATCTATATGGTTCATTAAATAATGATCAAATCCTTAACCGATCAAAGATATCAACATAATCCAAATGAACATTCTCATGGAATCTATTCAATTAAAATTACAAAGATTTTTATATAGTCTGAAGCAATCTAGATGAATATGGTATAATTGTCTCAATGAGTGTTTGATTAAGAATGGGTTTAAAAATAACATTATTTGCCCATGTGTTTATATAAAGAAACTTACATCTAAATTCATCATAATTGCCATGTACTTTGATGACTTGAATATTATTGAAACTCCTGAAAAGTTCTCGTAGTCACAAGAGATCTAAAGAAAGAATTTGAGAACAAAGATCTTAGAAGGACAAAATTTTGCCTTAGCATGGAGATTGAGTATTTAACAAATGGATTATTTGTTCATTAATCAACTTACATAGGGAAAATTCTTAAGAGATTTTATATGGATAAATCATATCTATTAAGTATCCTAATGATTGTAAGATCATTGGATGTGAAAAAAGATCCATTTCAACTTCGGGAAGGTAATGAAAAATTTCTCAGTCTTGAAGTATCATATCTTAGCGTTATAGGAGCACTTATATATCTTGTCATTAATATACATGAAATAGCAATTTCTATTTAATCAAATTCTAACCAAATTAGGATAAGGACACCCACCTTCCAATAATATTTCATTATACTTTTTCGTGGATGTCCATTAGGGATATGATTCATTAAAACCTACCAAAAAAAAACCCAATGGTAAAAAAATCATAGTGAAGAAAAAAGAGTATAATACCCTCACAATGGGAACTATCTCATCAAAAACCTTATAAAGAAAAAATCCAATGGTACAAAACTCTTGATTTAGTCATTACCCACTTCTTTTGAGAAACTAGTATGCAAAATTGAAATGCATGAATTTGAAGACCTTAAATAATGCTTCTAAGAGAAGGAGAAATACTATACTTTTTTTTTTCTTAATCAAGGTTTTTGCTCCTACTAGGTTTTTCTTTGACAAGTCCTTTAATGAGATAGTTCCCACTATGAGGATATTGTACTCTTTTTCCTTCACTAAAACCCTTTCCGAATTGGTTTTTCCTTTGTAAGTTTTAATGAGATATATCTGTAAAGGACATTCAAGGGAAAGTGTTATGAAATTTTATTACAAGTTGGATGTACTTATCCTTATTTGGTTAGGATTTAATCAGATAGAATATATTATTATTCTAATTTTGTTATGATTTGATTAGATATAAACTGCTATCTTATCTTGATATGATAAATACTTGATATGGCCTTGTATACCTCACCCTGTGGTATGCGAAATATTTTTACTTTCCGGGGAATCTGACCAAGGAAATATAAGATTTCTATGTTTGGTACGTAGTTGAAAAAAAGAAAATATTCTTGGGTAAGTTAATCATTTTATTCCCACCTTCGTGGTAATATTGGATTCCCATAGGAAGGGCAGTTTATGGAAATGTGAGAAATCCAAATTACCCAAAATCCCAAATCCTAAATCACCACCACCACTACAAAGCTGTTGTTACTGCCGCTGGACCATCTCGGTTGTAGGGCCACCACCATCGTTGCCATCACCACCACCATTGCCATCGCTGGTCCATCACCGCCTATCCACTGTTGCTGTTGTTACTACCACCATTGCCATTTTGTTAGGGGTAATTGTGAAAAAATGTACACTATTCCTAGGATTGCCAATGTCAACCAAACAAAGAAATGGTTCATTTTCAATTATATTTTGCAAGATTCCTGTGACTTTGGTCTACATATCAAACATGCTTGAAGCATACGCTTGGAAAAATTATTAGTAGGTGTGTGTTTGGTTGGGGGTAAAAATGAGGGAAAATTTTTCGTAGATGAACTCCATGTGTAAATTTACACATGGAGCTCATCCAAGGCAAATTTCCCCCTATCTTGCCCTCCAACCAAACACACTCTAGGAATAACATTTTTAGGAACAGTATTTTTAGTAATGAAAAAGCAATCCGCATGCCATATGCCTCCTTATCAATAAATATTGCTTTGGCTGTTCTATCAAAAACATAGCTTAGAGATTATCAATTATATAATTCTCTCTTGCAAGCTCTAACACCCTTTAGAAGCCACTAAGTGGTCTTTGAAATACATCTTTAAGGGTTTTGATGGATAACAAACCAACTCTTAATGAAAATCTTTTGTATGGACTAATAGTTTGCTTTAGTATTTGGTTTGATTAAGCATATAACACTCAATATGCTTATTTGAGAGAATTGGATTATGCTATGTTTAGTTTTTCAAAGAGATTCTCTAAGTTTCTTTCCTACCTTGAACGAAATTCAAAAAGAAAGAGCCTTTAGCAAGAGAATCTATGCTTTAAAAATCCTATCTCTCATAAAAAGCTATTTGGAAGCATCAGAAGGATATTTGTATATTATCAAAAGGATACTAAATTACCAGAAGGCACATAAGCACATCATGTCCTACCTAGAAGGCTTGACCAAAAGGGTAGTCTCCAGAATATTGGTCCAAATGAAGAAAACCTTACTCTCAAAACTTGGCTTGCATGATTCGTAGATATTTTCTAAAGGTCAAACTTGACAAGATAGAGATCCAAAAGAAGCACTGACACTCTAAAAAGTTGGTTGACGCAAGCGGCTAGTTTTCCTCTTTAATGATATACTTACTTACTGAGAAAGAAAGCAACCTACTTCTCTTACGACATTTGGATCTAAAAGCTCTGGGCTCAAGGTCTAAGGTCACAACAACTAGATTTTGAAGTTTATATAAGTATTGAAGATGAAGAAAAAGTAGCTAAAACTTTGCTGATTGAAAATCCTTAAGAGCTTTTATCTTTCTCAACCTTTTAAACATCCAGAAAGTTTCTTTCGAAGATTCTCGAGTAGGAAAAAAAAAAAACTTCTCATTGCATTGTCTTAGCAAATATTCACTTAGTGAGACTTGTGAGAAGTCACTCCACGTTATACTTAATAGATCTATACACCTTGAGTGCTTTAGCTTGAGTGTTTATCAAACACAAACCTTTAAATCCTTTGATTGTAACTTGACCCATTAGTGGTCATTATTAGCTTGGAGAGGCTTAGGAAAAGACTACTCTGCTGTAAGCTTGGAGAAGCTTGTACAAGAGTACTTTTTGTTATAAAAATCTCAACTTGTTTGTTGAGGAGTGGACGGAGGCAAGTAGTTTGGCTGAACTAGTATAAATCTTCTTGAGTGATCATCTATCTCTATCTCTCATTTATTTTTGTTATTGTGTGCTTATTTTGCTTACTTTCTAACAAAGTTGTAGTAACTACAATAACTTTAGTTTCTAACTCTTAAACACTTGTGCAATCCAAATCCAAAGACTTAAGAAATTTGTTTAAAGTTTTCAGGTTTAAAAGGTTTTAAAAGGCCGAATGCAACCCATTTTTCTGTGCTACTTCTGCTTCAATTGACATTAGAGCTTGGCCCTTGTGATTAAGCTTCCTAATAGTTGCAAAGGAAAAAGATCCTAAAACATAGCACAATAGATCATACATGTTGCTAAATAAAACTCCATCAATCGCCCTCCATATTTCAATGAAGAGGATTACCCATATTGGAAGGATAAGACTTTTTATTGAGTCTACAAATTTGGATATATGGGAGATTATTGAAAGAGGAAATTACATTTTGTTTGGAGATGAGTCATCAGATTCTAGGAATTAGGTGCTTCGAACTATAAATAGTACTACTTTAAGGCTGTTGTTCATGGCTATGACTAGCTGATTGACTGGATTCCACAATGGTAGGGGTACCTACAACGACTCCGATACTCAAGTCAGAGAGTCTAAAAGGTACAAGGTTTAAGGCAATGTAAATGTACTTGATTTTCGGAGTATTCCCTCTTATTTATAAGTGAACTCGGTAATGATAGCTAGCCTAATGGATTTTTGAGATTCTAGCATAACCGTCTCGGATTTCTAATGGCTCTGTGCACATTATGGAATTCGAGTTTATGCGTAGCTGAATCTAGATTAAATGCCTATGTGACAAAAGCAGTGTCCGTTACTTTATTCTCAATGGTATTCGAATTGGGCTTCTAGGCTCTATAATGGTCTGGCCTTGATGCGTTGATTGTGATATTAGGCCTTTAAGTCTAGTTCGAAATAGTGCCCCCAACTCGAATCCATGGTTTTGACCTCAGATGCTGAGTTTAATACTTTAACCAAGAGGACATGCAATTGAAATCATCCTTCTTCCTCTTTGAATGAGGCTTTCAAAGGACGCATCCTTTTTTCAAGAAAATGCAATTGTTCTAACCTTGACGTCTCATCATGAATTGGGATATTTGACCTTGAGTGGGCATGTGGTGAGTTTGGCACCTTGTTTTTAATGCTGCTATCATTTGAATTCATTTGCATTGTGTTTTGCCCTTTGCATAATTTGGAGTTCATGGCAAATGACTCAAAGGTTTCTTTAAATGCCCCTATTCTCTCCTTCTTTATTTTGCTTCTTTATAGTTTTCAGAGAGTGTTCGTGGGTGTTTTGTGTGTAGAGAAAATAAAGGCTTTTGAGGCCACTCGGATTAGCTAGATTCGCCCCATTCCTTCATTTCTTTCACAGGTATTCCTCTGGAACCTTTCCTTTTTGTTTTTTTGTTGTTGCTTATTTTAGTATTAAGTGATGATGGTTTCCATCCACTATCTCCTTCCTTTCTTCTCTGCTACTTGCTTTTGGCAAAAGGATCTCCTAATGGGGGAAACCACCATTTAGGCCTTAGTGTTGTTTTCCTTTACTTTCCCGACTTCCGTTCTTTGCTTTGATACTTAGAGGTGGTTTCCCTATGTAGGTCCATCTTGGAGACAGAAGTAGGAAAGAAGCAACTGTTCATATTTCCACCTTCAATCCATTGGATATACAAGTGGGTAGAACCTATGGTTTTTGGAATCCCTTCGAGGGTGAGTTCCGAGTTTTTGAAATCATTAAGGGAAGAACATCGGATCACCTTGGAAGGTGAGTATGAGGAAGATTGTGTCTTAGAAGTGGCACATGTTAACGAAAGGGTGTGCTACATTAACCACAGAAGCAACCTGACCTAGATGTGGATGTATGACGTCATAATCTCCAAGTTCGAAATTCACATTCCTTTCACCCATTTCGAGTTACTGTTTTGGAATAAACTCGGGCCATTCCTTTGCACCTACACCCGAATAGTTGGGCAATGATCCAAGATTTTGAAATTATTTGCCAGTACCTCAAAGTCTCTTCTTCACCTCTTTTATCTATTTACCTTTACTCATCCCGGTGATGGGGGTTTAACCATGGACTGGCTATCTTTTTCGAGTCCATGTGAATCAAAAAATATTTTTGCTGTATAAGGAGTCTTTCCATGACTTCAATCTATTGTATTTCAAAGTGTTTGGAGCTTCAAATACGATTTTGTGTTGGAAGACCAAGGAAGGAGAACTGAAAATTAATTGTTTTTGGGATAAGAATTTGGGATTCCTCGGGTAAATGAGGATGACCTTACATCCAAGGAATGAGTTGTAGTAGACTTCTTCCTAACAAGTTTTGGGAAGGAGAATCTAACTTGAAATGCATAGTTGGCATAGATGTCAAGGTTGCTAGGAGACACTTAGGTTGTTATCTTTGCTTTGAGTATTCTTTTGCTTCCTGTTTCCTTTGTATGCATAACTGACTTCCATTTTCCTTTTGTAGACAAAATGGCTCCCAAGAGTGCTATGGATGAATTCTGTCATTGCCTGTTGAAAAGGCCACATGAGTATAATAGAATGACAATTCTAGGCTTGCAAGTTTTAACGAGCCAAAATTTTCTCCATCCCCAGGATCCTTTTCTTCCGAGGCCCCTCTTCCAAAAAAGCTAAAAGGGAAAAAGGCGGCCAAAGCAAAAGAGGTCATCCAACTTGATTTCAAAGTTCCTCCAACTTGGAAAGCCAAGTCAAAACTCAATATCTTGGCCAAAATTTTTCCTTATTCCCAATTTATGGATAAGGAGTTGATGACCCCTGCCTGCCTTGAGCAGTTGCAGGGCAGTGAAGATGACTTGGTGGAAAAGTTCTAATGGGCTGGCCACATGCTCTTGAAATTGGCAATAATCCTACGATATTTAGAGCCAATGATTTCTTCTAGCGTCCAAGCTCATCATGAGGTGAAGGAGTTAAAGGAAAAAATAACTTTGCTTTAAAATGAACAAAAAACATGGAAGCAAATGAAGTAGGATTTGTCCTCCAATATTGAAGAATTATGGGGACAAGCAAATCCACAGATTAATAATTAGGAGAGTTCAAGGGTTGGTTGGCAGAGCTTGAGAAAGCCCAAGTCAATTCGACTAATCTTATCTGAAGGCAGAAATCAAGTGCCTAAAGCAACAAGTCGAGCTTCATCACTGCATTGTTGATGACTGGATTGAAGATGTTTCTGAAGATGAAGATGATAAGGCTGATCCCGAGTCTGACCTTTCCATTCTGGAGGTTGACCTATGATGCTTTATTTTCATTTTTATTTTTGTATAAGCTATGTGCCCTCTATGGGTTTATTGTTTTGAACTAACTACCTGGTATCTGGTTTTAATATAAGAACTCTTGTTTTGCTTTTCCTTCTTGTCTTTTGTTTCCATGCTCAATTTTATTCTTTGTGCATATTCGCTTAAGTTTGATATCCCTAAGGAACTTAGGTAATAACTAACTTCTGAGGATGCGTAAAATCGAATTCATTGGTTATTCTAGCATTTTTTTTTTTTTTTGGTATTTTGGTGTCTCGAATTTAAGTAGAGACCTGGGCTTTATGTGTTTTTGACTAAGGGGTGATCAATTCCTTAGGATTAAACAATAATGAGTAGAAATGGAGATATAACTTTATTGATAATAAGTGGAAAAAACCAAGTGGCATTGCATCAGTACTACTTAGCCCATGGAAGTCTTACCTTGTTAAAACCTCATCGAAAAAACCCAGCAGGAAAAAACCTAAGGTAGGAAAAAGAGTATGTCGACTTCACATGGTTTACATTATACACATTATACATAGAATTTCCTAATGTCCGAGGTATTTAACGACCTTAGGACCTTGGATCCAGATAAAGTTGAGAGCTTATATGCCCTTTTTCCTAGAATTTCAATGACCTGATAAGGACCTTCCTAGTTTGTCGCAAGTTTCCTTTGCCTTAGGTTGGTGGTCTGATGTTAGTACTTCAGAGTACCAAATCTCCTTCCTTAAATTTGCAAGGAATCACCATTGAATTGTGTCTTTTTGTGATTCTCTAGTTTAAAGCCTTCTCCCGGATGTGTGCCATCTACCTAAATTCACCGGAAAGATCAATTTCTTCTCTCAATGATTTGGAACTCCTAGCTCGGAAGATAACCCTTGGACTAGGTTCTTCAACTTCGACCGGGACTATGGCATCAACCCTATAAGCAAGCTTAAAAGAGGTTTCGCCCGTAGTCGGCTGAGGCATTGTTTGGTATGACCACAACATGCTTTCGAGTTCATTAGCCCATGTCCCCTTCCGATCGTCAAGCATTCTCTTTAATCCTTGGAGTATAACTTTGTTAGTTTCCTTAACTTGACCATTGTCCTAGGGATGCTCAACTGATGTAAAGTGATGCTTGATCTTATAACTCGTGAAGAAACCTCAGAATTTTTTATTCGTGAATTGTATCCCATTATCTGTCACCACGAATTCAGGTATTCCAAAGCGGTTGAAGATGTTTGTCCAAACAAATTTAGTGGCTTTGCTTCTATCCATTTAATGAAGTAATCGATGGCCATGATCAAATACTATAATTGCCCTGAAATAAGAGGAAATGGACCTAGGAGGTTGATTCCCCATTTGGACAATAGCCGTGAAGACATGATTGTTGAAAGTTCTTTAACTAGAGCGATATGAAAATGAGCATATTGCTAGCACTTCATCTATTTTTTGACCTAATCCACTACATCTTTGATCATTGTGAGCCAATAATAACCAGCTTGCAAAACTTTTAATGCCAAAGCCTTTCTTTTGAGATGATGGCCACAAAATCCTTCATGAACTTCTTTAAGCACAAAAGAAGTCCAGTCTGGGCTAAGGCACTTCAGCAATATTTGAGAAAGACCTTTTTTGTATAGTTGGCATATGATGATGATGTAGTAGAAGGCTTCTTTTGCATCCACTTCATATCAACAAAGTAGTGACTGAGAGTTCCATTCTGCAAATGCTGTATAATCGGAGTTATCCAACTCGAAGATTCTTCAATGGCTAATATCGAGACTGGATCTGCTATGGATGAAGTCTTCAAGGTTTCCTGGATCAAACTTTTGTTACTTTCTCCGGGTTTTGTGCTAGCCAATTTGGGGAAGATATCGACTTGAACATTCTTTTCTCTTGGCACACATTGGACCTCTTATGAATCAAATTTTTTTTACCAATTCTTTTACCTTAGCCAAATGTTTTTGTAGCAAAGTATCTTTGGTTTGATACACTCCTGTTACTTATGACATCATAATCTATGAATCACTATAGATTGTGAGCTGGGTAACTCTGACATCAGTGGTGAGCTGTAGTCCAGCTATCAATGTTTTATACTCAGCTTGGTTATTGGAAACGGGAAAGTCAAACTTGATGGAAAGCTCTACCGTAGCATCATTCTCCTTTTCCAAAATCACATCGGCTACGCATCCTTTGGTGTATGAAGCTTCGTCGACCTATAATGTCCAAGTCTAATCCTGGTTGTGGAATCAATTAAGGCTTGGGCCTTGATCGTGGTTCTGGGTTTGTACCAGATGTCGAATTTAGAGAGTTCTACTGGCTAGGTCACCATTCTTTCTGCGAGGTCCGGCTTTTGCAAAACCTGCTTAATTGGCTGATCTATTCTTACCATTATAGTGTGGACTTGGAAGTTTTGCCATAAACGACGGGTCTTTACTAATGCAAAGGTAGACTTTTCTAGCTTCTAATATCTTAGCTCCGGTTCTTGTAATATTTTGCTAACAAAGTAAATTGGGCAATGCTGCTTTATGTCCTCTCAAACTAGAGTGCTAGCTACAACCACATGACTTACCGAAAGGTACAAATATAACGGTTGTCTGCTCTCAAGCTTCCATAAGATTGAAGGGCTAGAAAGGTAGCTTTTAAATTCCACGAATGCTACCTCACATTCTAGTGTCCATTCAAAATTGCTTTCCTTCCTTAATAATGCGAAAAAGTGTAGCACCTTTCGAGCTAAGGAGGTTATCCTTCCTATTAATTGTTGAGCCTCCTTTGCACAAGTCGGACATTTCATCTCCAAAATTGCTTGGCACTTATCAGGATTTACCTTGATCCCTCGATGTATAAGCATAGAACCAAAAAATTTTCTGGCTTCAATGGTGGAGTTACACTTTGAGGTTTCACCTCATCCTATGCTTACGTAGGCAATTGAAGATGATTTCAAGATTGGGTAAGAGCTTCCCCTTTTCCACTGTCTTATCCAGTATATCGTCAATGTAGAGTTCCATCAGGGTTTCAATATGATCTACGAAAATCTTGTTTATCAATCTCTAATATGTGGCTCTTGCATTCTTTAGTCGAAAGGCATGACCTTGTAACAATAATTGGCCATTAAGTGATGAATACAGTCTTTTCCTCGTCAAGCAGATGCACTGGAATTTGGATACATCCCGAGAATGTGTCCATGAAGAAGAGAAATCAAAATCTGGATGCTGCATCAACCAATCCGTCTATACTCGACAGGGGGTAAGAATCCTTAAGGCTGGCTTTGTTGAGGTTGGTATAATTAACACACATGGCCACTTCCCATTGGATTTCTTAACCATAACGACATCAAATAGCCAAGTTGGATACATTACTTCCTTAATGTAACTAGCATCTAACAAAACTTGAACCTGGTTTTGAACTCCGAAGCTCTGTATGGGCTCATCTTTCTTCTCTTCTAAGCTACTAGTCAAACATCAGGAAAAGTAGCCAAATGATGGCTTATGAACTCTAGGTTAATCTCAGGTGTGATAGCTGTAATCCAAGCAAACAAATCCATATTCTTCTTTAAAAAAGCCACAAGCTCCTCTTTTAGTAACAAAGGGAGGTTCTTGTTTATCCAGGTTGTTTGATTAGGCTTCGATCCAACTTGCATGTCCTTAATCTCTCCATTAGGCTTGGGTCTTTTCATCTCCTGCTGCCCCCTCACATCAAGACCTACCATCATCACTTTCGACAAATTAGGAGGGTGTGAGGCATTTTCAGACTCCTCCTTTTTTGCTTTCTGAATCTCCATGCTCGCATTGTAACACCGACAAGCCACTACCAGGTCTACCCTTATTGTCGCAATTTTTCCTTTGTTAGTAGAAAACTTTATCGTGAGGCTGACTGATCTTATTCAAACTTGTCCTTCTTAAGATCACATTATAAGCAAACGGCCAGTCAACCACTAGGAAATCAATCTTAACTGTTCAAGTTTTATGCCCAATACCTAGGGTCAATTGAAGCATGATATATTTATCTGGGTACACCTTCTCCCCAGAAAAATTGATGAGTTCCTCCTTATAAGTCTAAAGATCGAAATTCCTCAATCTGAGCTTGTCGAATGCATCTCAAAAAATAATTTTAACAGAACTTCCCTAGTTAATGAACACTGGTTTGATCTCGACATTTACCATTACAGCCAAAATAACCATGAGGTAGTAATGCCCGGGAATAACTCCTTCTAAATCAGAACTCGAGAAAACGATATCAGGAGTAGAGATTATGGCTTGTGGACCTTTTTCATCTTTGTTACAAATAAGCTTACAACCTCTTGGAGGTGTTTCTTGCATGTTGATTTAGTTATGCCACCTCCTGTAAAACTTCTAGCCATGACATTAATTGTCCTTGTAATTGTTTCCATATCTTCTGGATCTTCTAGATTCCTGTCAGGTTCCAAGATTCTTTAAGGCCAGGGATTTCTTCTTTCATTTTCCCTAATATGGATGCCCTTACCTTCCTTGGACTTTATTGGGAGGTAATATACCTCGCCAATCTTCTTTCTTGAATCAACTGCTCCATAGCATCATGGAGGTCATAGCAATCTCCGGTCTTGTGCCTAAAGCCATTATGGTACTCGCAAAATAAGGACGTATTTGTGTTAGCCTTTACTTAGAGTGCTTTTGGCTTTGAGAATCATTCTACTTGTTCGACTTCCTTGTATGTCTCAGCTATGGAAACATTAAGGGGAGTATAGTTGTGATATCTTCTGGCACTCAGTGTCCATGCTTCCTTCCTCTGGTCGTCTTCTTGCTGTGAACCTACTTATTCTTGGCTTGACTTCTTACCAAGTTTGTCATGGCCTTCTGTGTTTCCTCAAGATATATTTATCTCTCCTCCTCAGCTGAATTTCATCCATAGTCTTTACTGGGCATTTGGATAATGAATCCTTAAATGCCCCATGTCCTAGCCCATTCAATAAGGTGATTACTACTGCCTAGCTCTCCAACTCCTCCACCAATAGTGTTTTTGCATTAAATCGCTTGAGCAAATCTTAGAGCAATTCTCCTTGCAATTGAGACAATCCTAAAAGGATAGTAACTGGCTTTGGCTTGAACTTCTGGGTCATGAAATAGGCAAAGAAATAGGATTAGAGGTCCGAGAACTTATTAATGGACCTTGGTGGTAAGGAATGAAACCATTTAAATGCTGCCTTGTTTAACATGATCGGGAAAACTCTAAATCTCATGGGGTCGGAAGCCCCTGCAAGGCTATTCTAGTCTTGAAGTATCCATGTTTTCCTAGCGATCTGTGCTTCCATCATACGGTTCCATATTAGTTGGAGGTTTGAACCCCTTCAAAAGCTTGACACTCATGATATAGTCGAAAAACAACATTTCATCATCTCCATTTGAACTATCATGGTTGTCAAAGTGGTGCCTTGACCGATGATTGGGACTTTTCATTCTAGGAGGCTGCGACTCGACATGGTCATAATGCCATGAATGTTCGCTTCGAGGTTCCCTATAGTGCATGCGTTCTTTCTCCTGTGGTTGTTTATTAACTTGGGAATTTTGTTCCTAGTTGTAGTGTCTCGGTTGATGATTCTTAGGTTCATCTCGACCATGATCTCAGGACTAGTGAACCTGGTGGTATCAGTCATCTTCAAATGCCTTCATATATTCCAAGTTTTGGTCCCACTCTTGGATACAAGTAGCTTGATCTCGTATGAGGAATGCGATTTTTGCATATTGAATTGGGTTGTCTAGAGCTCATTCAATCTTGGATGCCAAAACCTTCCCAAGAGGCAAGACTAGAGAATAATAAGAAGTCGTGTTATGTTGGTTGCGTTGATTTCCAGCGTTAGACGTTGATTCTGAAGTAGTTTGACTATCCACTTGCTTTTGCAAGGGTGGCCGCATGTCATTGATGGGATCGTGTGCCACCGTAGGCTCTTGTCTACAATGAGTGGGCTCTTATCAATGATGAGTGGACATGATAGCTTAAAATGCTATGTAAGAATGAGCAACAACCTAAAGAATTCCCATAGATGACATTAATATTTGGAGATGGGTCACCGGAGTCTAAGAATTGGGCTCTTCAAACAATAAATGGGACACCAAGGCTACTGTCCACGGCTATGACTACTTGATTGACTGGATTCCATGGTGGTGGAGGTGCTTTTAAGGACTCTGACACTCAAGTTAGAAAGTGTAAGAGATACAAGGTTTAAAGGAATGTAAGCAAGCCTGATTTTAGGAGTGTTCCCTTTTATTTATAGGTGAAGTCGATAATGATAGCTGACCTAATAGATTTTCGAGATACTAGCATAACCGTCTTGGATTCTTAATGGCTCCGTGCATGTTATGGAATTCGAGCTTATGTGTTAACGAATCTGGATTAAATGCCTATACGACGAAGTGGTGTTTGTTATTTTATTCTCAACTGGTTCTAATTTGGGCTTTTGGGCTCTATAATGGTTGGGCCTTGATTGGTTGATCATGATATTAGGCCTTTAAGTCTAGTCTGGAACACATGCCAACTATTGAGCAACCTATACCTCACATGGTTGCTGATCCAAACTAGCCTCCTCCTGTAGTTGCTAGAGAGATTCCTAGAAGTCAATGGACTAGCCAATACAAGGCTAAAGTCTTGATGAATACCAAAGCTAAATATCTTCTCACTTGTGCTCTGAGCAAAATTGAATACGATAAAATCATATCATGTGATTATACTAAGAAGATTTGGGATAGACTCAAAACTCTCAACGAAGGGATTGATCAAGTTAAAGAAACAAAGATTAGTATGCTAGTGTATCAATATGAGATTTTTAAAATGCTGGACCATGAAAACAAGGTTGATATGACAGCAAGATTTATGTAAATCATAAATCAGTTGAAGGCACTGTGATATGATCATGAAAAGTAAATTAGACACAAGCAAGCAAAGGCAAGGAGGAGATCCTCTGGAAGGACTTGGTGGACCAATGACTAGATCCAAATCAAAGAGAGCTAAGGAAGCTTTGGGCCAAATGATTTCAAGTTTGTTTGAAGCAAAGCCCATTCAAGAAGATGAAGACCCAACACTAGTCCATTGCATTTATGTGACTGAACAAGCTTAATTATATCTTTGGGCTTGTTAATTTTAAGTTAGTAATAATGTAATTGGGCTTGTAATTTCATATAGCCCATCACTTGTTTTTAGCTATTTAGTCTTTCACTCATTTTTAATAATTATAGGTTTTTAATCATGGGCTAAGTGTTGCAGCCCACTTGCTAAACTTTTGTTTATTTTATAAACCTTGTAAACAACTTTTGCGAGGAATTTTGGCAAATTGAAATCAAAATACTTTTAGTAAAAGTGTCTTGTTGGTTCTTATTTGGAACTCTAGGTCTTATCAAGAGTTTCCAATTGCTCTTGTGGCTATCACCCTTGGCTTATCAATCATCCTTGATTGTGGCGCCCTCCAATCTATTTCCATTCCTTGTCTCTTCCATCTTTTGTGATTTTTATTTCTCCTTGATTGAATTACAACCAAAATACACCAGAAATTAGGGTTCATGGATAATGGATCATAAGTTTTGGTAATCAGAGCCAACTTCTTCGAGTTGCAAAATTGGCCAATTTTCTTTGATTCATATCTTGAGTTTTGCGCATCATATTTTGGTGTTTCTTGAGTCTTTTCTGAAGTTCAAAATGTCATCTTTCATCTCATTTTTGAATCGTTTAAATTTGAATTTTGTAGCTCGAGATACAGTGATTTTTTTTTCCGAACTCAGTCTGGTGCACCTTGCGCTTTGTTTTCTTTGAGTGTTGTTTGATTCATCCTTTTTATGTTGCTTAATTTCTTGATGTTCTTCTAATTTCCATTTCTGTCTTTGTTGATATTATATTAGATCTATGGGTAAAAAAAAAGGTGCAGAATGTTCATTGTAACACCTTACCAGGCAAAGTACTGTGCTTAAGTTATAATATATTATCTGATAAGTGATTACCTGTAGTGAGCTGATTAAATTCTATTTTCTGTCTCATTATTAATTACCCATATAGAGATGACTATTCGCGTAACAAAATTTTCTACTTAATGGTGAAATAAATACTAGTTAATTGTTGTACCGGAAGTAACATAACATAAATCAAAATGCAATATAGGTAGAACTACTGCAAACTACATCATAAGTATATACATAGACGTCTGTTTTCAAAGTTTGTTAGACAATACGTAAAACGGCATAGGGTAAAAAAAAATGAGGCCGCTAACACAAAATAAATCGGCCTGTCTCTATGAACAGTACCCTAGTGGTCCCCATGGGACATTTCATGTACAAATCCTAATTCCTACCCATCTGCCCATGACCCAGACTACCAAAAGAGGGCTATTCTGTACATCTACTACTGCTACGGCATGTACACTATCTAAACGGAATGCGAAGAAAGAAATCCGTTCGCCATGCTAGCGTCTACAGGAGTATGGTCCATGCTCGGAGCAAGGACAAGGAAGAGAAACTCGCTGCCTCAGATGGATCCTCCTCAAACATCGAGACTGAGGGCATCTGCTGCGGTGGTGAGGCAGGAGGGGCCATGGGAGCTGGAGCTGCTGCTGCTGTTGGGGCTCCTACTGGTGGAGGTGGAAAAGGATGGGCCATGTAGAGGGGAATGGCAATATAAGGGACGGCGGGGTCGAAAAGCGGATGCATGAGCGGTACAGCAAAATCTCTCTGGAAAAAGAAATAAAGGCGAAACTGACATCTACCGGATATATATATATAGAGTCCAAGAAGAGGTGGATATGGAGCTCAAGAAACTCAATGAACAGAACTCTGGTTATTGCGTTCTCTATGGTCTGAGAATGACGCGGAAATATATAGTAGGCTGAGAAATAAAGATTTCTCAGTAGGAATTCCTAGTTTTTATATATCTGTCATCGCTGTCATTCCTAGTTGTTTCGATTTTTTCATAATTTAAAATAGTGCGACATAATAGTAATATTTAACTAAAATTCTTTATTATAAAATATACACTGAAACAAACTCAATTTTAGTTAACAGATATGCTAATGCAATTAAAACAGTAACTATAAGAAAACAATAGTATATCAAGAACAATAAACAAGTAACTAGAACAATCAATTAAAGAGTATCATACTGTACATATTAATGTGCAGTTGGAAAATGCATCTTATCCTTGAAGGCTTTTGCCTCTTAAAACTTATTTCCATCCTTGGTCCCCTGGGAGTTATTGGCCATATACTCTTGGGTAATAGTCCGCTTTTCAGGACCGAGCTCGTTCTTGTATAGGATTGCCGGGTTTACTTCCCCGACCTTCCCATTGATCTATTCCCCTTTCATTTGTTCAAGGGCTATCCCAAGTAATATGGAATCCTTTGCAATATTCATGAATTACAAGCACAACTAACTTTATTCTTTTAAACATCATGTATTCATACCATTGTAATTTACACAACATATGAATTTCTTGCCGAAATTTCGGCAGCATAACGGATTGAGTCCACTTCCCCATGAATAGTGCCAGACAATCAGTACAATTGTTCAAACTTGCAATTCAACATGGATCAACAATTATGTATATATATTCATAGCATCAGTTATCAAGTTCAATTCAAGCATCAATAGGGTTTTTATTTTATTCTCTCCTATTCTACCCGAGTTTGGTATACTCCATCCTTAGCTCAATTCAACTCATTAAATCTAATTTTTGGATATGTCATAGCCTTATGTGTCTAGTTTCCAATCCTTTTAGTCCCATTTTATTTTGATTTGTATAACTCAAGATATAAGTATTTTACCTCAGATTGCCCTATTCTTAGCCAGAATTGTGCTCTTATAAGTGAAAATTCACTAAAAATAGAAATCTAGGTGAAATCATACAAAATTTATATCAAATTAAAGCTAGCAAAACAAAATTTCAAATGAAATAAGTTTCATGTCATTTGCCTGAGTATATTTTGAGATATAAGCCTCGGAACTTGACCATACTGGACTACCCTATTCCAGACTAGTTTAAACTTAAGTCAACTTCATTGATGTGTTGGGAACAAATGGAAATGAATCTGATTCTAAAAGTTTTATGAGGTGTTCCTTTATATGTTAGCTTTCAAATAACTTTGGGTTCACTCAATTTGGAGTTGTGTAGGGTGAGTTACACCCTTCTCAACTCATACTGCCCGGATAAGAATCCAGATTTCTAGGTCAAACTTCAAAACTTCATAACTAATTCTATACTAATCCAATGGCCTTATATTTTATATGTATGGAAATCCTTGAATGTCTAGTTTCATATAAAAATAGATTCATCAATTTAATCAGCTGTAAGTAGAGCCGTACACTCCACCGTACGGACCGCCGAGGAAAACCCTCACAGCTTCTTGAATTGTTCTCTATCCTTCAAGCTATTTGCTACCAATTCCAACTTTAATCACAACATGCATGCAAAATTAGTCAAAAACCATCATCATCACTCTACATAACATCAATATCACAAGTTACACAAGACCCCCATATAGCCCCAAACCAAAGAAAGTAAGAAAAGAAGTAGGATTTTCTACCTTGTCTAGTTGAAATTCAGTTGATTTAGTATCTTTGATGGAAGCAACTTTTGATGAGACTTGAAGAGGGGATGAAGATGGAGTGAAGATGAGAGTGAGGAGAAGAGAAATGAGAGGAGCTTCAGCAGTTAGGGGTGGCTGAAATTACAAGGAGAGAAGGAAAGAAAAAGGTAAAGATTTTTGAGGCAAGCTTCATGGTGATTGGTAAATTCTATCTTGCCCTCAAATTTGGTTTGGCTTCCCATCCTTCAATGGCTGATCAAGGCGCCACATAAGGAGGTGGTTTGGCTAAATCTTAGCCATTCATCCTAGGGTACTCATAGAAAAATTTCTATTAGTCCGATTCCGACAGTTTAAAATACCGAAATCATACCGATTTCCCTTAAATCGGTAAATCAATTTTAGAAAAATCCTATGAAGTTTCCTATAGTTCTAATTTAATTCCATTATAACTAATCATTCCATACCACATTAATTAGAATACTAAATCAAATCCTAATTAGTCACAATTTACTCGATAAAAATCGAACAACTTAAGTAATAGCGATAAGATTTCTTTCGGACGTTACATTCATCATGTGTTCTTAATGTTCTTAGGAATTGTTTCATTCTAATCTTTCTAGGCTTTGTTAGTTTGATGTTTAGTTGTTAAATATGTGCTTCTTTTGATGTGATTCCAGTTGGTCTGTTCATCTACAATCATCAATAGTAGATTGAAAAAAAAATAGAATTAAAAAAAAATTGCAAAATTTGAAAAAAAAAAGTGTCAAAATAGTGGCTTGTTTCTTCTTGTTCTTCAAACCTTTAGCTTGTTCTTGTCTTGTTTGGCCTCTGATTTGAGTGTGCTTATCCTTGTTTAGTTTTCTTGCTTGTCTTTTTTCGATCTTAAAAGTTTTGTCTTAGAGTTTTCTTTTGTTTGACCTCTTGTTTGTTTTGTGATTTGACATAAGTGTTTTTGGAGTTTCTCTTTGAATTAACTTGTGATTCCATTTAAGAGCCTACAAGAGCACTTGAGTGGTAAAAGGCAAGAGAGCACCTTACACAAAAGCCTATTAGAGAGCCACAAACATGAGTGATACATCTTTAAGAGTGTAAACACATAAGTGTGGTGAGGTTCCATTGCTTTCACTTTTGTTTTCTTTTACTTGAATGATGGCAAGAACAAGTGGTAGTGGTAGCCCTCCTCTCGAGGGAAAGAACAGATTGTTAGTAGAGGCTATTACAGCTCAAATGGAAAGGATGATGAGGGAGCATTAGAGGAGTTATATGAGAGAATTGAGCGATTAGAAAATCAAGGACATCATGATGCTGATAGAGGTAGAAGGAGGCTTGATGGAAGGAGAAGAAGAGATCATGAAGTAGATCCAAGAGAGGACAGAATTGAGGGAGTAAAACTCAACAATCCCTCTTTTAAAAGGAAAAGTGATCCGGAGGCATACTTAGAACGGGAAATGAAGATTGAACAACTTTTTGCTTGCCACAACTATATTGAAGATAAAAAGGTGAGGTGGCACCCATGGAGTTCATAGATTATGCTCTTATTTGGTGGGATCAATTTCAAAAGGAACGACTTAGATATGAAGAACCTTTGGTGGATATTTAGGTTGAAATGAAGAGGTTAATGAGGAGGAGATTTGTCCCTTCCTATTATCATAGGGACCTTCATAACAAGCTCCAAAGACTCACACAAGGTAGTAGGAGTGTTGATGAATATCACAAGGAGATGGAGGTGTCTTTGATTAGAGCCAATGTGAATGAAGATAGGGAGGCTACTATGGCACGCTTTCTGAATGGGCTGAATAATGACATTAGAGATGTGGCTGAGCTACAAAATTATGTGGAGTTGGAGGACTTAGTACATTACGCTACCAAAGTGGAGTAGCAACTTAAGAGAAAAGGTACATTGAGGAGGAGCTCTTCTAATTTCAATTCTTCAAATTAGAAGGAAAGAAATAAGAAAGAGGGAGGTACCTCTTCTAGCAACACCACGGCTACACCTCAAAGGACTCAATTCAAGTCCAATGAGACCTCTAAAAAGACAAGGAGTACCGAGATAAAATGCTTCAAGTGTTTGGGGAGATGACACATAGCATCCGAATGCCCAACCAAGAAGACTATGCTTCTCAAAGACAATGGAAAAATCACTAGTGATTCCTTATCCGAATCTGCCCTAACTATTAAGGATGAGTATGATGAGAAAATTGCACCCGAAGGAGATTTGTTCATGGTGAGGAGGTTATTGGGCAGCCAAGTAAAGGATTTGGATGAAAGCCAAAAGGAAAATATTCTCCATATAAGGTGTATCATCCAAGGGAAGGTTTGTTCTTTAATTATTGATGGAGGGAACTGCACTAATGTTGCTAGTGCAAGGATAGTCTGAAAACTGAATTTGGAGACTAAACCACACCCACGGTCATATAAGCTTCAATAGCTTAGTGAGGATGGTGAAATGACTGTAAGTAAGTAAGTGGAGGTAGAATTCTCCATAGGGAAGTATGATGATGCAATTTTGTGTGATGTGGTGTCTATGGAGGCTTACCATTTACTTCGTGGTAGGCTTTGGCAGTATGATATGAAAGCTCTGCATGATGAGTTTACAAATAAATTTTCATTTGTACATAAAGAGCGCAAGACTATTCTTGCCCTTTTGTCTCCAAGAGAGGTTGGTGATGATCAATCCAAAATGAAAGATAAAAGAAAATAGGAAAGAAAAGAGAAAGAGAGTGAAAAGAAAAAGGAAAAAGAGAGTGGAAATATAGGGGGAAAATTCCAAATTTTGTTTATTAAAGAAAAAGAGGTGAAAAAGGTTATGCTCATGAAAAAGCCAATGCTTTTACTTTTGAGTAAAGAAAGTAAATTAAATGAAGCAGGTGCTACTAACTCTCTTCCTTGTGAAATTTCTTCTTTGTTGCAAGAATTTGGAGATGTATTTCTGAAGGAGGTACCTCAAGGTCTACCCCCTCTACGAGGCATAGAACATCAAATTGATCTCATTCCAGGAGCTTTATTGCCTAATAGGCCAGCCTATAGGAGTAATCCTCAAGAGACCAAGGAGACTCAAAAGCAAGTTGAAGACTTGATGCAAAAAGGGTGGGTGCAAGAAAGCTTAAGTCCGTGTGCAGTTCCAGTCATTCTAGTGCCTAAGAAAGATGGAACTTGGAGGATGTGCACTGATTGTAGAGCCATCAATAACATCATGGTAAAGTATAGACATCCTATTCCTAGATTAGATGATTTGTTGGATGAATTGCATGGTGCCTGTGTGTTTTCTAAAATTGATCTTAAAAGCGGATATCATCAGATTAGGATTAGAGAAGGGGATGAATGGAAAACTGCTTTTAAAACCAAATATGGATTGTACTAATGGTTGGTCATGCCCTTTGGATTAACAAATGCTCCTAGTACCTTCATGAGATTGATGAATCATGTGTTAAGGGAATTCCTGGGAAAGTTTGTTGTGGTTTATTTTTATGATATTTTGATTTATAGCAAATCCTATGATGATCATCATGTGCATTTAAGGAGTGTTTTGAAAGCTCTTAGGCATGAGAAATTGTATGCCAGCATGGAAAAATGTATTTTTTGTACAAATCATGTGGTTTTTCTTAGTTTTGTTGTTAGCTCACAAGGAGTGCAGGTTGATCAAGAGAACGTGAAAGCTACTCAAGAATGGTCAACTCCTAAGAATGTTAGTGAGGTAAGAAGCTTTTATGGTTTAGCTAGTTTCTATAAGAGGTTTGTTAAAGATTTTGGTACATTGGTTGCACCCTTGAATGAAGTAATTAAAAGGCATGTGGGATTTAAATGGGGTGAAAAACAAGAGCGAGCTTTTGCTGCCCTCAAAGATAAATTAACTCATGCACCTATACTTACATTGCCTAATTTTGCTAAATCTTTTGAGATTGAATGTGATGCATTTGGTGTGGGCATAGGGGCTGTTTTGATGCTAGATAGGCACATTGATTATTTTAGTGAAAAATTAAATGGCGTTCTTCTTAACTATCCTACATATGATAAAGAGTTGTATGCATTAGTAAGGGCATTGCAAACATGGCAGCATTACCTTTTACCCAAGGAATTTGTGATTCATAGTGACCATGAGTCCTTGAAGTATTTAAAAGGACAAGGTAAGCTAAATAAGAGGCATGCCAAGTGGATTAAGTTCCTTAAGCAATTTTCCTATGTGATCAAGCATAAGAAAGGTAAGGCTAATATGGTTGCTGATGCGCTTTCAAGAAGGTATGCTCTATTCTCTACTCTTGAAACTAAATTCATTGGTTTTGAGCATATAAAGGAATTGTATGAGCATGATTCAAAATTTTGTCAGATTTATAAGAATTGTGTGCATACTGTCTAAAATGGGTACTTTAGGCATAAGAATTATTTGTTTAAAGAGAAAAGGTTATGTGTGCCTAAATGTTCCATTAGAGAGTTGCTTGTGAGAGAGGCACATGAGGGGGGGTTTAATGGGGCATTTTGGGGTCCAAAAGACTTTAGACATACTACATGAACATTTTTATTGGCCACACATGAAACATGATGTGTATAAATTTTGTGAAAGATGTATTGTTTGTAACAAGTCTAAGTCAAAGGTAATGCCTCATGGACTCTATACTCCTTTGCCAATTCCTAATTTTCCTTGGATTGATTTATTTATGGACTTTGTTTTAGGACTGCCTCGAACAAAGAATGGCAAGGATTCCATTTTTGTGGTAGTGGATAGATTCTCCAAGAAGGCTCATTTCATACCTTGCAAGAAGGTGGATGATGCTTGTCATGTGCCTGACTTGTTTTTCAAAGAGGTAGTGAGGCTTCATGGATTGCCTAGGAGCATTGTAAGTGATAGGCACACCAAGCTCCTAAGTCATTTTTGGAGGACACTATGGGGTAAAATTAGTACTAAATTGCTTTTCTCAACTATTTGTCACCCCCAAACTGATGGGCAAATTGAGGTAGTTAATAAAACTCTTTCTACTCTCCTTAGGGTGGTTATAAAGAAGAATATTAAGTCATGGAAAGAATGTTTGTCTCATGTAGAGTTTGCATATAATAGGGTTATCTATAGCACTACTAATTGTTCTCTTTTCGAGATAGTGTATGGATTTAACCCCTTGACTCCTCTTGATTTACTGCCTATGCCTAACATTTCTATTTTTAAGCATAAAGATGGGCAGGCTAAGGCTAACTTTATAAAGAAGCTGCATGAGCAAGTAAAAGCTCAAATTGAGAAGAAAATGGAGAGTTACGCAAAACAAGCCAATAAGGGCAGAAAGAAGGTTGTATTTGAACCTGATGATTGGGTTTGGGTACATATGAGAGAAAACAGAGATTTTTGTCTCAAAGGAAATCCAAACTCTAACCTAGGGGTGATGGACCCTTCCAAGTCTTAGAGAGAATAAATGACAATGCCTATAAGATCGACTTACCTGGTGAGTATGGGGTAAGTGCTACTTTTAATGTTGCTGACTTGTCCTTATTTGATGTAGGTAATGAGACGCTAAATTTGAGGACGAATTCTTTTGAAGAAGGAGGGGATGATATGATCATGGAAAATAAATTAGACACAAGCAAGCAAAGGCAAGGAGGAGATCCTCTAGAAGAACTTGGTGGACCAATGACTAGATCCAAATCAAAGAAAGCTAAGGAAGCTTTAGGCCAAATAATTTCAAGTTTGTTTGAAGTAGAGCCCATTCAAGAAGATGAAGACCCAACAGTAGTCCATTGCATTCACGTGGCTAAACAAGCTTAATTATATCTTTGGGCTTGTTAATTTTAAGTTAGTAATAATGTAATTAGGCTTGTAATTTCATATAGTCCATCACTTGTTTTTAGCTGTTTAGTCTTTTACTCATTTTTAATAATTATAGGTTTTTAATCATGGGCTAAGTGCTGCAGCCCACTTGCTAAACTTTAGTTTTTTTGATAAACCTTGTAAACAACTTTGAGAGGAATTTTGGCAAATTGAAATTAGAATACTTTTAGTAAAAGTGTCTCTTTGGTTCTTGCTTGGAACCCTAGGTCTTATCAAGAATTTCCAATTGCTCTTGTGGCAATCATCGTTGGCTTATCAATCATCATTGATTATGGCGCCCTCTAATCTATTTCCATTCCTTGTCTCTTCCATCTTTTGTGATTTTTATTTCTCCTTGATTGAATTACAACCAAAATACACTAGAAATTAGGGTTCAAGGATAATGGATCATAACACATTGGGAAAAAGATATTCCAATGCTGAGATAGTCAAGAAGATCTTGAGAAGCCTGTCCAAGGCTTGGCACCCTAAGATAATAGCCATTCAAGAAGCCAAAGACTTGAATATGCTTAGCTTTGATGCTCTTATTGGGTCTTTTAAGACTTATGAGGTTAAGCTTAATGAAGCTTATGAGGAAAACAACAGAAAAGGCAAATCTATTGTCCTAAAATCCACTCGAAGGAATAGATAAAGAAAAAGAACCTTCTAATGATGAAGATGAGGAAGAGAAAGATGAGATTGCTCATCTAGCCGAGAAAATCTCAAGAGCGTGGATCAAAAGGATGATGAAGAATGGGGTGGCTCCTAAGAAGGACAAGAAAGGAAAGACAAAGAAGAATGAAATCATCTACTATGAATGCAAGAAACTTATACATTTGAGATCTAAATGTCCCAAGCTGAAGAAAAGCTCCAAAAAAAAGCACCCAAGAAGAAAGCCATAATGGCCACATGAGAAGACTTAGATCAAGAGCAAAAAGGCATAGAATCTCACAAAGAAGAGGAAATAGTTGCAAATCTTTGATTCATGGCAAATGTAGTCTTTGATGAAGAGACTGAGGTAGTGGACTCTTAACAAAAACCTTCTTATGATGAGCTCCAAACAACTTATGATGAGCTTCTAGATGATTCTAAAACACTTTCTGCTCATTACGCTTCTTTAAAGAAAAGTTTTCAAAAATTGTCCCTTAAGTTTGAAAACCTTAAGTTAGAAAAAGACAAGCTAAAGCATGGAAAAGACAAGCTTTTCAAAGAAAATAACCTTCTCAAGAAGGATGCAAATGCCTTAAAAGCTTAAGCATATGAATCTGCTCAGAAAACATCTTCCAATGTTTTTTAAATTCAAAGAACAGTTAAGCTTCTCAAATCTGATCTTGAAAAGATGATGAACAGCTTTAAGAATCTTCATTTGATGCTCAGAAGTCAAAGACCATATTTTGAAATTCAAGACTTGGGTATGAGAAAGAAGAAAATAAAAAAGCATCCAAAAGCTCTCAAGACAAAGTTCCTATTTGTATTTATTGTTTTAAGAAAGGTCACACTTTGAGAAATGCTTTTCTCAAAGAAAAGCAAAGAAATAGAAAGTGCAAAACCCAAAGAAGATAACTAACCCATGAAGACCTATGAAGATGTAGGTACCTATGGTAAAGAATGTTTCTGATGCAGGTGTGTCTTAAGTCACATCATCAAAAAGAGTTACAGTGGTATCTGGACAATGGCTACTCCAAACACATGACTAAAAATAGATAGTGGTTTAGAAACCTCAGATGCAAGGATGGACGAGTTGTAGAATTTGTTTATAGAATCAAGTCAAAGATCATTGGTATAGGTAATGTTGGTAAGAATAACTTTGACTTGATTACTGATGTTATGTTGGTTGAAAGGTTACCTCACAACCTATGAGCATTAGTCATTTTTGTGACCAAGGCTGCAAATTTGTGTTTGAACTTTCAAGATGCATCATAAAAGACTCCACATCAAATAAAATCATTCTTAATGCTAAAAGGCATGATAATACTTACGTATTATATCTATGGCCTTTTAGATCTAAATGCAAAATGCTTAGTATCCTTTGTGGATGAAAAGTGGATGTGGCATAAGAAACTTGGTCATGCTCACATGAGATTAATCTATGAGATTTCTTAAAAAGAGCTTGTTAAAGGTTTATCCAATATTCACTTTGATAATGACTTAACCTATGAGTTCTACCAAATGGATAAACAAACCAAGAGTTCCTTCCACAATAAGAATGCAGTTTCAACTACAAAACCACTTGAGCTTTTACATCTTGATCTATTTGAACCAACTAGAACTGCCAGTTTAGGTGGTAAGAAATATAGTTTGGTCATAGTGGATGATATTTTTAGGTTCATATAGGTTATATTCCTAATCCATATGGATGAAACTTGTGAGGCCATTAAAGTGTTTTCAAAAAGAGTTTAGAATGAAAAAGGTTTTTGTATCTCATTTATCAGATTTGAACATGGTAGATAGTTTGAAAACCATGTTTTTGAAAGTTTTTGTAATAAAAATGGCATTTTTCATAATTTCTCTTCTCTTAGAACTTCTCAACAAAATAGGTTGTTGAAAGGAAGAATAGATTTTTGCAAAAAATGGCCAGAATCATGCTTTTAGAAAGTGGTTTGTCAAAAGGTTTCTGGGCAGAAATAGTTAGCACTGACAACTACATACAAAATCATGTTTTCTTAAGGCCAATGCCCAAGAAGACCCCCTATGAATTATGGAAAGGAAGGAAACCCAACATATGTTATTTCCGTTTATTTGGTTCAGAATGTTTTATCCTTAACATAAAGAACAAGCCATCAAAATTTGATCCTAAATCTAGTCCTAGTGTATTCCTACGATATTCTTTTGTGTCCAAAACTTACAGGATATACAACAAGAAAAATCAGATTATGGAGGAAACAATACACATTTCATTCAAAGAAAAGATGAAAGACCTGGACCAGACTTGGAAGAAAACACTGGAGATTTTTTCTCTAAATGAAAGATTATAGAATGAAAACTCCCTTCAAATAACCACAAAAGATGATAATCTTGAGCCTTCTCTACTTTATTATGTTTCTGATGACATTCTAGAAGAATCTGAAGCATCCCCTATAGAGAGAAGATACACTAGTGCAAGGGACTTGAGAGCTATATCTCAAAATCAAGTCATTAGTGAACCTTCTCAAGGAATCAGAATTAGATCCTCATTCATATCAGAATTAAACATCGCTTTGATCTCTAAAATCCGACCTAACTACATTGATGAACCTCTTCAAGATCAAATCTAGATAGAAGCTATGCAGGAAGAGCTCAACCAATTTGAAAAGAGCAAAGTTTAGACTCTGGTTCCACTACCTAAAGGACATTCTATCATTGGCACAACATGGGTGTTCAAAACAAGCTTAATGAAAGTGGAAAAGTGATAAAAAAACAAAGCAAGGCTTGTTGCTCAAGAATATAATCAAAAAGAGGGAATTGATTATGATGAGACATTTGCTCCTATTGCAAGGCTAGAAGCAATTAGAATGTTGCTTGCATTTGCAACATACAAAGGTTTTATTCTCTATTAAATGGATGTAAAACCAACTTTTCTGAATGGTTTTATTTCTAAAGACGTGTATGATAAACAACCTCCTAGTTTTAAAAGTGAAAACATTCTTCACCAAGTTTTTAAGCTGTCAAAAGCTTTGCATGGTCTAAAACAAGCTCTAAGAGCTTAGTATGAAAGACTCAGCTTTTTTCTACCAAAAAATGGGTTTACAAGAGGACAAGTTGATATAACCTTGTTTATCATGCATGAAAAAGATGATTTCCATATCGTTCAGATTTATGTAGATGATATTATATTTGATGCTACTAATCAAAATCGATGCAAGAGTTTTTCTAAGCTTATGCAGGGAGAATTTGAGATGAGAATGGTAAGAGAGCTCAAACACTTTCTAGGTCCGTAAATTAAGCAATAAAATAATGGGATTCTCATTTGTCAAGAAAAATATGCTAAGGATCTGCTCAAAAGTGTTGACATGGACAAGGCTAAGAGCATCAGCACTTCCATGCATCCTTCTCAAGTTTTGGAAGCTGATGAGAAAGGAGATAAAGTTCTAAAAAACTTTATCAAGGATGATTGGCTCATTATTTATCTCGTAGTTAGTAGATGTAACATAGAATTATTAAGGGTGGACATTTATGCTAGATTTCAATCTAACCCAAAGCAATCATACTTAAATACTGTCAAAAGAATTCTAAGATATTTAGTAGGTATTACTAATATTGTTCTCTGGAACGAGAAAGATACTTTCTATGATGTTACAGGTTATTGTGATGCTAATTTTGCTAAAGACAGAGTTGAGAGAAAAAGTACAAGTAGCTGTTACTGTTTTCTTGGAAAATCCTTGATCACTTGGTTAAGTAAAAAGCAAAACACTATTGCCTTCTCATTTGTAGAAGTTGAATATATATCTGCAGCAAATTGCTATGCTCAAATTTTGTGGATTAAGTATCAGTTGGAGGATTTCAACTTGAGGTAAAATTGCTATCTTATTTGATAATACTAATGCTATAAATCGTGCAAAGAATCCTATTCAACATTCTATATCAAAACATAATGATATTAGACATCATTTCATTAGAGATCATGTTCAGAAAGGAGATATCGAGCTAAGTTGTAAAAATAGAAGATCAAATGACTAATATATTTATAAAACCCTTATTTGAAGATTGTTTTTGCTGTATTAAGAACCTTTTGAACATGACTAGTTTTTGATCATGGGTTCATAACATATGCATATCCGCTAAAGCCTCTAGAGAAGCTTAAAGCTGAGATTGCATGGCCTAGTGTGTTTCTCTATTGAAGAATGCATCTCAAGGATTGGTTCAAAAAGTTTAGTTCAATATGGTCTTCAAAATTCATTCAGAAAACTCATTTCAAAATGGTGTTTTAGAAAGATGCTCGGACGAGTGTTCAGAAAGATCTATTCAAAATAATGTTTCAAAAAGGACTTATCATAAATATGTTTAGAAAAGGCTTTAGAAATCATGTTTAGAAAGTTAGTCCAAAAAAGTGACTCAACTTTCTGGTTAGAAGGGTAAATATGAAAAGTCAAGGTAATTTTGAAACATGGGTGACTCAAGTAACTTCCCACGTTGCCACATTTCAATGAAGCAGGAAAGACAAAAGTTGTCTTTACACAAAATGACATCGTTTTTGCCCTAAAGCCATTCATATTTTGATGACTCCTAGTTATTTCTTTTATCCAACGAATCCATTTACTTACTCTGAACCCTCTTTTCTCTCTTAGTTACTGAAACCCCTCAAATGCTGTTCATTTTCCCAAAGATTCAAACTTTAAACACCTCTTTGCCTTCAATTTCAAGCACATCCTTTTTTTAATTCAAGCTCCAACTCTTCTTGCACAATACAATAGCTGACAAAGGAAACCAAAGCATCCCCAACATCTTCGATGATGAAAACATGCAAGAGAAGTTTAAGAGAAGCTTCTTTTGAAGACCCATCACTTGAGGTAGAAGCTTTCACTTAGAAAACTTCACTTCCCTCCCTAAAGTGCACAACATTTTTAAGTTTCAGGGTTGGGGAGATTTTCTAAGGATCTTAGGCCTTCTATAGCACATTAAATACTTCGAACGTGAACAGCACTTAACTCAAAAGCATTGTGAGGAGCTTTGAACTCCAAGTTCTACCTTTTGATATTCCATAAATCACTAACACTCCTAATGATGGTATTCTATGTCATGGTTGAGAAAATTGTTGAGAGGAACTTGGTGCTATTGAGGAAGATGTTACAAAGACACTCATAGGAAAAAGAAGCATGAAAGTAAGAGATATTCGAACCTCTCATCTAATCACTCCCATTAGGGCTATTTATTCTATTGTCCAATACATTGTGTTACCAAGAAGTGGTAACACAAATATAATTAGTGAAGTAGATCAGATGGTCATGTTCTGTCTCATGACCAAAAGAAGGATTAATCTAGTAAGATTGATTCTTGACTTTATCATTTTTGCTATTGATACTGAAAGGAGGAAACATACAACTTTGCCTTATGGCATGTTTCTAACAAAGGTCTTCATCAAGGCACAGCTTCCTTTGGATGGTGAAAAGTGTGACAAGCAGAGACTAACCACTACCATGAAGATTTTTTCAGCTCTATGTCTAAAACCCAAAGATAGAGAAGGAGAAGGAGAACTAGATGAAGAAAGATGATACTACTGCTGCTTTTGTGGTGCCTACACCAAAAAGACAAAATCAAAATTCTAATGAAGGTAACAAAAAAAAATAAAATAAAATAAAGAGAAAAAGAAATCTCTTTCCCATTCTAGAAAAAAAGGAGAAGCAAGGAAAGGCTGCTGAAACTTTATGAGAAATCCTCCTTCTCTTCAAAAGCTGATGATGAGGTATTAGCAATTGTTGTAGACCCCATCAATGTGGCTGATATTGCCACCATTCCTGCTACCCCTGCTACTCCTAGTAGTACTAGACCTACTCAAAGAGGGATTAATATAAAGGAGCCTACACTAGAAGAACCAACACCCAAAGAGGTTCCAAAAGGCAAGGGCAAAAAGAAGTAGAAGGAAGATTCTAGTTCTCCTTCAAGAGACTCCACTCCTTTACTTATCAGAAGAGCCAAAAGGGAAGCAGAGGAAAATAAATTGAGAGAAGAAGTTTGACTTTAGAAGCAAAGGAATAAAGCCATTAGAGTTGGAGCATTTGAATAGAGAAGTTCTTCTATCTCTTAGGAGGTAGAACAACATTTTGTTGTAATAGAGGAGGTAAATCCTCCTTCTAAGACAAGAAAGGTGGTGATAGCTTTTGAACAACAAGCTGTAGAAGTTGAATCTCAGCCACAGAACCTTCAAATTATTCCTACTAGTCCAGAAGGGACCCTTGTTGGGGTTGACACTAGTGTGGTTGAAAGGGTTGAGACTATTTCACCAGAAGGAACTTTAGTGATAAAAGCCTATGTTGATACTATCTTTGCTTCGGAAGCTGTACTTATCTCCATTCTTGCTCAGAATCAAATACAAGCTTCTCGAGATGTTCCTGCCACCCTAACTACTGCCAATGCCTTTTTGCTGTTGAGTGCCAGGCCTAAGTTTGAGAAAATACCATCTAAAGCTGTATCTAAATCTACCAAGTCTTCAGTTGCTCACACTGACAAGATACCCTCTGAAGAGCCTGGATTAGGTCCTACTTATGTCTTTCCAAGTGCCAATGAGATTCAAATGGATCTTCTCTTGGCCAATCAACAAACTATCATGGCAAATCAACAATAGCTGATGATCAACCAACATGCCACGGAACGAAGAATGGACAAGATGGAGTGTCTCAAGCTGCAGTTGATAAGAGGACTTCAAGAGGGAAATAACTAGGCAATTAGTAATGTGAAAAGCTTTAGTTGAGGGGCAGCTAGGACCAGAAAACACATAATATTCCATTTTGTATTTTCCATTTCTTTTCCATTATATAAGAACAATATTTATCTTTTCTGATATAATTATTTATATCTCTACTCTGGCATTTATCATTCATTTTATATCTCTTATTGCTCTGATACTGGTTTATTATTGTTTTGTTCTATCTTTTGCTCTGATATCTATTTCTTTTCATGCTCTGATAAATCCCATATGATATATATACATGACGTGTTTCGTAGCTTTATTTTACTCTATTGACAACATATGCTATAAATTAGCTAAATCTTATGTTTCAAGGAAAATGATTAGTTATTTCAAATGATTCTAATAGTTTAGAATAATCAGTATATTATCTTAAAATTTTTTAATTATATAAAAATTAAAATCAACTTCAAAAAGCATGAATTGAAATAAAAAAGATAAAAGCAATCCAAACCATAAAAATGCTTATGCACTTTCAAGTTTTATTTTATGAACAAAAGCTTTTCTTAAGCATTAGTTTGCCACCATCAAAAAGGGGAAGATCGAATGCTCCAACACCCTTTATAAGCCACTAAGTGGTCTTTGAAATACATCTTTAAGGGTTTTGATGGAGAACAAACAAACTCTTAATGAAAATCTTTTGTATAGACTAACGGTTTGCTTTAGTATTTGGTTTCATTAAGCATAGATCACTCTATACACTTATTTAAGAGAACTGGAGTATGCTATGTTTAGTTTTTCAAATAGATTCTCTAAGTTTCTTTCCCATCTTGAATGAAATCCAAAAGGAAAGAGCCTTTAGTAAGAAAATCTACACTGTAAAAATCCTATCTCTCATAAAAAGTTGTTTAGAAGCATGAGAAGGATATTCATATATCATCAGAAGAATACCAAGTCACTAGAAGGCACACAAGCACATCAAAAGGATCCAGAAGGCTTGACCAGAAGGATAGGCTCCAGAATGTTGGTCTAAATGAAGAAGATCTCACTCTCAAAGCTTGCCCTGCGTTATCCATAGATATTTTCTAAAAGTCAAACTTGCCAAGACAGAGATCCAAAAGAAGCGCTAATACTTTGAAAAGTTGGTTGACTCAAACGGCTAGTTTTCATCATTGATGAAGTACTTACTTGTTGAAAAAGAAAGCAACATACTTCCCTCTCTAGTTTAAGACCATTGGAACTAAAAGCTATAGGCTCAAGATCTGAAGTCACAACTGCTAGATTTTGAAATTTATATAAGTCTGGAAGATGAAGAAGAAATAGCTAGAACTTTGCTGATTGAAAATCCTTAAGAGTTTGCATCTTTCTCAACCTTCTGAACATCCAGAAAGTTTCTTTTTGAAGCTTTTCAAGTTAAAAAAAAAATGAAAAAAAATCTTCTCATTGCATTGTATTAGCAAATATCATCTTAGTGAGATTTGTGGGAGGTCACTCCACATTGTACTTAATAAATCTATACACCTTGAGTACTTTAGTGTGAGTGTTTTTCAAACACAAACCTTTAAATCATTTGATTGTAACTTCACTCATTAGTGGTCATTGTTAGCTTGGAGAGGCTACGACAATATTACTCGAATTGATTAGTTTTGAGAGGCTAGGAAAAGAAGACTCTGTCATGAGCTTCGAGAAGCATGTACAAGAATACTCATGATTATAAAATTCTCAACTTGTTTGTTGAGAATTAGACATAGGCAAGTGATTTGACCGAACCAATATAAATCTTCTTGAGTGATCTTCTATCTCTATCTCTCATTTATTTTTTTTATTGTATGCTTATTCTATTTACTTTCTAACAAACAGTTATGCATGTTATTCAGAAATATTAGTTTCCAACTCTTAAACACTTCCGAAATACAGGTTCAAAGACTTGAGAAATTTATTTAATGTTTTTAGATTTAAAAAGTTTCAAAAGTCACAATTTAACCATCCCTTTTTGTTACTTCCACCTTCATCTATTTCTTCTTTATTGCTCTATTTCGTTATTATTTTTTCTACAACATTTATCAATTCCGTTTTGTTAGAATATCTCATTTTAAAATTATAAAGAGAATTTGCTTTCCAACTAAACTATCAATTAATGTACAGCTTGAATTTAAAACTAATTTTGTCTCAAACTTGCTGACTGTCCTGATCTTTATTCGAAGTAATAAAATAAAAATAAAAATTCTCTCTCTCATTTTCTTCACTAGCCAGAGTCTCAATCCGAAACAGATCACCAAATAAAAAAGAATAAAATGGCAGGACAATAATAAACATATCCAGGATTTGTGTTGGTCCTCATAACATGCATACCTCATATTTTATTGTCCCAACTAATATAATGGTGAGTAACGAACTTGATATGATTACTATTTTTTAGTTAATTCTATAGATGTGTTAGAAATTGCGCTATTTGGAACTGGGACCGGATTCGAGTACGAGCGATGCGTGTACTTCTGAAAATCATTTACCCATATCACCGTCGAGATCTAAGTGTCAGTTTGCTGGAATTGATTTAGCTATTGTTGTCGCTTTCGTATCTCACTTGCAAATTAGATCCTAGTTGTTCATCATGCCAAGTTCTTTGTATCAAAATATATCTAGGTCACATTCCACATAACAAGGAATCCTACGAAAATCGTATTAAAATTTTAGAAGAACTTTATTTGTTATAGTGTACAACCAACTATGGTTAATCAATTCAACGCGAAATAAAGGACCGCATGCTGATATATTCTCTCCTTCTCATTGTTCCTCATTATTATTCTTGTCCATGGGAAACTACCAAGAAAGCTTAATATATTGACATGATTGCTTATTCGCTTTGGAGTTTGATGCAGTCCGATTCGGAGGAAGCACAAAGTACAAATAATAAACCTTCAGTATAATGACAATTTTCAATAGAGTAAAATCAAGTTCATATACGAGAAAAATAATGTTCGACACATTAGTGTATTTTTTTCAAAAAAAAAAAAACTCATTTTATGGTTTTTAAAAAGGATTTTATTTTAACACACTATTAATATGAAAGTTTTTCACTAGTTATTTAATCATGTATTACTATATTGATTCTAACATTTACTAACTCAAAAATCACACATAATTACATAAAACTATTTATATCAATAATGTATTAAAATTAAAATTTTATTAAAATCATAAATGTACTTATTATATTAATTAGTTTTTTGAAGACATTGATATACCTGTTGTCCTCCCGTAAAATATATGTATATATATATCAGCGACACATCCATTTTTTTATATATTTTCCCCATATTAGGCACATGAAATACAAAGTCATATATACTATACAGAAGAAACATGGACCACAGGTGTGTTTTCAGCATTCAATTCCATTCTATTTGACTTAGAATATACGCATATAAAATATGCAATAATTTACAGGGCTGTTCGAATTGAATTTTTTATACATATGATCACGAATTTGCAAGGTTTCCGTATATTCCAAATAATGGCAAATATACTAACACATTCAACGCCCACGTTAAAATTTCTGTAAAAGAATTTATTTTCTTCCTACAGGTCATCGAAGTACTTCCAATATATGTTTTGTTCGAAAATAATCCCACATCAATATTTAGTCGATTTAAGTAATTCAATACCTATTCTCTTCAAATAAGTCCTTGAGTTCAAGTCATGTATATGATAAAAAAATTAATATTATGAGAACTTTGTCTCTATAGTATACCAATTTGGCTCAAAACAAATTAGTTAAAATCTAGATAATTTTAGAGACTGATAGTTTATACCGAAAAGAAATAACCCTGAAACCAAATAAACTATTAATTAAGTGGAGATTTAAATCAAGTAAAAAAGACAGCTTTCCATTTGAAGAATTAATATAACTCAATTCTTTTTTGTCAAAAAAAAAAGGGTCCAGTAGATTTCTCAACACTCAAAGAGTAAGGTTAAGTTGCTAGAATTCTCTAAATTTGATTACTTGCTATTTGTTTCTTTTTTTTTTCAATATCTTTTTATTGAAAGATATATTTGCTTTTTAAAAGCAAAATAAATGGATAATCTGATTTTTTTTTTTAAGTTCATATTAATATGTAATTCTTTTTTTGTCAATGAACACACACCTTCACAGATAGAGGGGAGGGTTCATATATCGCAAGTCAAACTCTGCCCGGAATCGAACCCAAATGCAATTAGTGAGAGGTGGACAGATCTACCACTAAGCCAACACCTCAACTGTATATGCAATTTATTATGAGTTTGAGAATTGCCATATTTTTAGGAGTTGAGCCCAATTAATAAGTATGCTGGTTATCGTATAGGCCGAGTAACATAAGGCCCATGATGGGTGAAAATAAGGTTGAAATGAAAATTTTTGATATAGTTACAATAATATCTAATAAATAATATTGCCATGAGCTTTAGCTACACGTGGCCCAAGTCTAGAGGGGTATGAAGTTATTTTGCAGCTCAAATGGTGTATATAGATTCTTTTGCTACAAATATTTTATGAGAATATTTTTGTATTTTACATAGGTAACATAGTAACCATTTATTACTTAAGGAATCAATCAAAAGTTTCTCCTCTGAATTTTTTATATACTTCCTCACTTACCCTATGGCATCAAGGGCATTTCTTAGCCATTCTTTTTGTAGTTTTAACCATTGATCATCTCGAGTCCTTCGGAACCCCTAATCTATTATTTTATTGCCTTATTAGAAATTTCCATTATAGTCAGTATCATAGCTTTGTTCACATGTTATTGTACTATAGGCCATTTGGATAATACCCCTTATGACTTTTTTTAACTATTTAGAAGTCAAAATTCATATTTTAACTTTTTATCTTGTTTGGCTACACAGTTTATTACTTTTTGGAAAGTTATTTTTAGTACTTTGTGAGTAGTTAAAATATTTAACTTCTCAAGAAGCACTTTTTAAAACACTTTAAACAAGCACTTCTATTATTATGTGTTCAAACACTAAATAACTTATTTATAATTTACCTTTCAAAAGTTATTTTTACACAAGTGCTTAAATAACCTATTTACTTAAATGGGCCCTATGTGTAATGCCTTATTAGATGTAAACATTATGCATAAGTCATAATGTTATACTTAGAGGTTGTTGTAACATCCCCAATTTTTCCTATGTTAATTACCTCAGTATGTAATGTCCCAATTTCCGACTTCCGACCTCATTAGTAAAGGTTAAAAATTTCCAATTTCCGATTTTATTAAGGCTCTAATAGACTGGCTGGGATTTTCCGAGTTCTAACCTTATGTACGTATACTCGATTTCCAACCTTAGGTGAATTAGAATGTACACAAAATCCGACGTCTAAGTTGATCTCAACCAGAACGAACGCGAGGTCAGGTCTCTGAATTGGTCTCCAAGTTTGACCAAATTTACACAAGTTCCAATATCCGAGTTTATTACCAAGAGCTCTTCATTTCCATTGATGTTCCCTAGTTTGTCTATAACAGACTTCCGAGATTAAAGTTGGAGTTTCAAGATTCTATAAGTTCTGATTTCCTGGAATATAGGATTAATGATTTTGAATCCTGATCTCTGGTGCCATGCTTAGAATTGAGTCAAGTTTACCAATGTCCCCGACTTCTAGTTTTAAGTGCTTGGTTTCACCTCCGACTTTGCTTTCAGGTTTCGAGTAAACCAGACAATATTTTCGAGTTCCGATTTCATCTCCAAGATGTGCACGATTTCCGACTTTAAGAAAAGTACGAGTTCCGATGTCATCTTCAGAATATACTGGAAACAAGTTCCACTGTTATGCGACGTGGAGAGCAATTCTGTCACAAAAAGAAGGCGATATGGAGAGCAATTTTGTCACCAAAAGAGGGCGATGTGGAGAGCATTTTGGTCACAAAAAGAGGGGAAGGTTGGCTAAAATTCAACCTTGTGTTTTGAAGCCAATCAAAACCCTCCAAGTTAACTACCACTCATGCCTATATAACATATTCTCCTCCTCTCATTCAGCCCTATTTCTTATGTTGCCTTCTCCCTTACTTCAGTTCTCTTTTTCTCTTCTTCACTCACCCAACTCCATCCAAGTTTCAAATTCAGCCAAGTTCCAGCTACAAACTCAAGCCTAACCATATAATAAGAGGTCGAGGTTTTCTTCTTGCTTGATTTTCTGACTCTTGGATGATTGGTGGTAGTTTAATTCCTTAATTTTGATATATTAATTAAATGATTATGATGAACTATAGCTGGTTTATTGGCTGTTTGTGAGATTAAAACTGAATTGGAAACAAGAAAGGATTAAGATAGGAAGAGTTGAGAGGCTGGAAAACTCAAAACCCTCGGCAGTCCATATAGCGGAGTGTACGGCTCCGCCTCCCGCCATTTAAAATTGATGAAACCATTTTTATTGAAACTAGACATCTAGGGCTTTCTATACATATATCATATAAGGCCATTGGATTAATATTGAGAGAGATAGGAATTTTTGAAGTTTGACATAGAAATAAGGACATTCACCCAGGCAATATGGGTTGAAAAGGGTATAACTCACCCTATACAACTCCAAATTGAGTGAAACCAATTTTGTTGGAAAGCTTATACATAGGAGAACATCATACAAAGAAATTTCGAGTTTGTTGTCATCTCAGTTGTTCTCAGTGATTTGAAGAAGTTATCCTATGTCTAAACCAGGCCAAAACAGGGCCGTTCAGGAAGGTTAAGTTTCGGGCTTATAACTCGAGCCCTACTAAGGCAATTGAAATGGAACTTTTTGCATATGAAAATTTGTCCTGTTAGCTTTGATAAGAGACCAATTTCATGTAATTTGACCAGTTTTCGATTTTTAGTAGATTTTTACTTTTGAGTGTGCAATTTTGGCCAGCCATAGAGTAGGCCGAGATAAAACCTGAATAACTTGAGTTATGGTTATCGAAATTAGATTGGACCAAAGAAGTTAGAAAATAGACACAAAACACTTTAACATATCCAAAATTGAGGTCCAAATGAGTTAAATAGAAATTATGGCATGATTTACAAAAATCGGGTTGAATACAAGTAGTGAGACAATAAACATGTTTTAAAGTGCAATACTTGTGCCTTAAATTTGATGATTGAAACATGAATGAAATATGTTGAGTTATGTATGGAATGAGGTGTTTTCTTTGATAAGTTGATATACTGAGTACTGGCACTATTCATGGGGAAGCGGACACGTTTTATTGTGCCACCAAAATTGCGGTAAAGTATATGCATAAGTTATGAAATACATGTAGATGCATGTGCATTTTCAAGAAAGCTATGAAAGTTATATTATGATGAACTTAAAGAATATGTTATGATGAAAGTTCCATGATATTTGGGCCAGCCCCGGATAAAAAGTTAAGGGGAATAGATCGGTGGGAATGTCGGGGAAAGTAAACCTGGCAATTCCTATATAGGAATGAGCTCGATCTTGAAAAGCAGACTATTACCCAGGAGTCTAAAATGGCCAAGAACTCCCAAGGGACCAAGTGATGGAAAATGATGAAAAGTAATGGAAAAGTTTATGAAGAAAGGTTCAAGAGCAAGTTTGCATGATTGCATTAGATGCATAATTACATTGAATGATCATTATAAGTCATTTACAGTTTATTTGTTACATTCACTTACTGCCGTATGCTCATTATTCTGTATATTGTTGATATTAGTTTATTCTGTTCTTTATGTTGCCTTAAGTAAAACTGGACCTTGCCTCGGACCAAACATTTTTCTCAACCTTATTAAATATGAATAGTTAAGTCTGATCTCATGTTTTTATAATTAAATAAAACCTGAGGCAACTGAGAATAAACGCGACATCAGTTAAGCCCCACATGCGAACCCTACTGAGAATTTCTTCAAATTCTCACCTCGTTTTGCATTTCCGCCTCATTCTCAGACGTGGGCAATGAACTCGCTGTACCTAGCTGGCTTCCGCCATTTCTGTCTCTACTTTTTAACAATAGGAATTTTGTTGTCCCTTTTCTTTACTCTCCTTCTAATATGTATATTTATAAACTGAAGCTTTGGCTTCCAACTTATATATGTATATATGCAACAAATGATATTTCTATGCTAATCACGTTTATTATATAGAGTGCCCTGTTTCGTAGGTATGTACGTCAGTCATATACATATATATCAGAATATAAAATAATGAATACAACTTTAAACAAAAGACTAATAGGGTAACGCAACCTATCCAATTTCATGCTATGACTTAAGCATAACATTAAGTTGGTAGGGTGTTACACAGTAACCCTGAGTAATTAAGCACTTAATGAAGAATTAAGAAATGAAGGCCTAACTAAGGGTTAAGAAGGGTAAAAAGGAAAGAAAGATTAAGCGAATGCTTAATTCGAATTAGAAACTTGTTAATTAAGAAGACTAAACCTCAAAGAGACTAATTAAGCACTAATTACCAATAATTAGCTTAATTACAATCAATTAAGGTTAAGAGAGCATAATAAAGATTTTAATTTTGCTATTCGTGGAAACATAGGTAATCACTAATCCTTAATTAATTAAGTCACATAAGTAGCAAGATCATTAAGAGTCAACTAGACAATGAGATCATCAAAAGCAAAAGTAAAAAACAAAAGTGTTTTATGTAAGAGAAGTGCAAAGTATTGCCTAAATTGATCAACCTAATCATCTAATTTCCTAATACTAACACACACTTTGTCTCCATAATTAAGACACAAATGAAAATATCTCACCCTCCACACTCCTTAAACTCACGGCCAAAACACCCCACACATCGTCATTCACATTTTGAAAAATGAACACTTCTTTCTCTCCAAGTTTCTCTCATCTCTTTTATCTTCAAAAGACAAAACTCCCTCTACTTTTTCATCTCTCTTCTCAAGTTCTTGAGACTCAATTTTTACCCTTCACTAAACCTTGTAAGGGCTACATCTTCAAACTCTTACAAACACACAAATACACACTCTATTCATAGCATGGAAACAACAAGGCCTCACCTTACTCTTTTGTCAAAATCGTGGACATTCTTGGAGCAAGGAGGAAGATTTTCATCTCAAGCTTCAACCTTTCTTGCCTTGTTCATCATTTTGAGTAGGTAGGATCTCTATCTAATCTTCTTTTTGCTTATGACAAAAGCCATGAATGCTCAAGCTTTTTGGGTTTCAAGTTTTGTCTAAAGGTTTCTAGCTTCTTGAATGTTGGTTAAAATACTTTCTTTTATGTTTCTACCTCTTCTTATGGGTTTCTAGTTTGTTCATCTTTTGAGAAAGTGTGTAAAGTTTTAAACTTCACTCACTTTTAGGCAAGAACACTTTAGCCTTAGCCATGACTATTGTGTTCATGGCCTATTCTTTGCTTTTTGCCTCTTGAAAAAGTTCAAAGTTACCACCTTTTTGAATGTTTGTTTGGTTATTTGGCTCATATGTCATTTTAAGACCAAATATATATTAAAGTTGCTTTCTTCAGCTTGTTTGGTTGGTTGTTGGAAAAATAACCATGAGAAAGTGGTTTCTAAGACATAAATATGAAAAAGATTCAACCTTTATTAAGTATCTCATAAGATCAAAACTTTTTAAGCTTAGATCTATGTTCCATAAGCTTTAATAAGTCTAAAACAAGTGGAATCAAGAAGTAAAATGAAATAAAAAAAAGAACTTGGCAATGGTGAAGGCTTCGGCAACTTAAGTAAAGCCATGAGGGAAAAAAATGAGCTGAACATTGTAAGAGTTGATCTTAAATCTACATAAAACTTTAATGAAATTTGTGGTGAAGAAAATAAAAATTTGAACTTGGACAAAATTTTAGTCATAGATTCGGCCATGAGAGGGAAGGAAAGAAAGGAGATATTTTCAATTAAGCTAAGAATAAAACTTGATATAACTAAGTGATTAATTAAGGTTCTAAGAAGAATAAAAATTTAAAAGATGCTTAAGGCCATAACAAAAAAGGGTTTCGACCCATATATCTATTAAGGATAGAAAAATATTTAATTAATAAAGATATGAAAAATATTTAATTAATGAAGATATGAACTTTAAGCTCTAAAATATCTATTTAAATAAAGTTAATAACTTTCTTGAGGAATTAAGCTTGAAGAGTAAGCATAAGAGTTGAAAGACTATGCTAAGTAAAAATGCAAACTTTAAGGATTAATAAGCAAAGAAAAGAAGTTAAAATCTCTCCCCAAGATTAATTCAGGACTTAATAGTAAAATGGTAATTTAAAAGATTGCACCTAATCACTCAACTATCTTCATAAGACTCTTGAGTGCATTTGTGTGCTTTGTTACCTAATCATGTGGGAAAAAATGTTGAAGTTGTTTGATGATGCAAATGTTGATCTGTGTATTATAAATGCACTAGAATTGAGTGCTGGAATTCTTGAGGAGAAACCCACAAGAATCGTGATCTATGCATGTGATGAACCTTTCATGAATGTTTAATTATGATATGAATGCCATGTATGCTTGTTATGTGCATGTTTGAAATTTTGGGAAATCTCTCAATCTAGCCATTATTCTGTTGGATTTTCACTGAATATGACGGTAACTTGTGTTAAGATAAGAAAAACTTAAGTCCTTTAATTTAAGGCACTCATGACATAACTTAATACTAAATTCCATGATAAGAAAGGCACTTGGATATGATCCTTCGATCACTTCGGTAAGAGAATGTGCTGTACAGAGACAATCAGGTATAATCCTTTGGTCACTTCAGTAAGAGAAAGAACCCACTATGATCCCTATACTTTGGAGGCAAGTAGTTGGATAGATCTCTCTAATTTATATGCATGTGAATTCCCTTGCTAGCTTAAGTCTAATTTAAGATTAGTGCTGTATAACAATGATCACAGAATGAGCTCATGTCCTATAATAATCTATCCAAGGGCAAGTAAAAAGATTAAATGCACGTGCTAAAAGTAATGAAAGTTAAAGCATATGCAAATGATTAAGTAAAGTCAAAGTAAAGTAAAGTCAAAGAGAGACAAAGGTCAAAGTCAAAGTAAGCTAAAATCAAAGAAAGGTCAAAGTAAATGGAATTGCATAAAATGTTCATGCATCTATGTTTCTTCGACATCCATTATTATGAATGTCTTATGTACGCTTTATGGTTCCATTATTCATTATGGTATGCTTATAAAAGAGTAAATAAAAGTATCCGTTTCAGGCATGAATGATTTCGAACTGAACTAAAATTGAATTTATGTATGCTCACCTATTTATAAGAAAACCCAAAGTGGCTATGATGACAATGATGACACTTAACTATCTAGTTAAAGCCTTATCGAGAAATTCCATTTCTCACACCTACTTGCATTTGTTTTTAGAGAAAGTTGATGGGCAGTGTGGTCATCTATGTTGAGTTTCCCACCTGGCACTAGCATTTTGACATAGTGCTCAACACAACCACATGATGGCATAAGCTGCGATGAGGGTCTACATTTTCCATGATCATCAGTTTAATTCATCAATTATTAGCCCTTTCTTTAGCCCTCATGATTCTTTTAATGATATCACCACGTCTACCATACATCCCCCTTTTTATCCCCCATGTACCCGTTGGATGCAGAGACAGATTTTGACACGTGTTTGACACCAACATACATGATAGAGTCTGATCTTATGGAGTCTTCTTACCCATTTGTCATCTGGTTGACCTCTAAGTCATCTTCTTCTGTAGGGAGCTTAGTGTTCAATCTGAGGCATGGACGTGTCTTTGTATTCACTTGGGCAATGCCTCGAGGTCATGGATGTGTAGGAGAAAGAGGACGTGGTGACGCCTCTGGTGGAGTAAGGAACAGTTTCATCCCTTACTAGATGCTGATAAGTAGGGTGTATATTAGCACATGCTGAGATTTGGATGTTTAGTTGTAGCCTTTTTTTGCTATCTAGTTTTTAAGCTATACATATTAGGCATGTATATTATCTTTTGATCATGGAGGTTGGGTAGTTGTATTTTCTCTTCTTTTGGCATGGTTAGAAGCCATGCATAGTACTTATATTACTTCTGTGACTATGGTTACTTGTATGGTCTAATATGATTTATAGGTCCTGTTGCTATATATATATATATATTCAACCCTCACTCTCTCCCTTACGCTGTGCTCTACCTCTCCATGGGCTAGTTTCAAGTTCGATCATAAACGCAAGCAATCTAGCAAGCAGCTAGGTTTTATTCTACCTAGCTTGATGTTGATGATGATTATGCCTATGATGATGTGTGATGATGGTGTTATTATATTGCAATTGTATATATTTGTTTAACGTAACACAAATATTCATGTATGAGATGCATGGATTACATAATGATTATTACATGCTTATGGCTCATGTTTTCGAAAAAAGATAATTTCAATAATAGATCAAAAAATAAAAATTACCCCTATTTTCATCATAAAGTATTTTAAAGAAATGAGTTATATTTTCGTAAAGCAAAAGAAACAACTAATAATTACCATAACATGACTTAAGGGCAGTATGGGGTTAATTGGGTATTACATTTTGGAATCAGAGCAGGTTATCCTTATAGAGTTTGAGGATGGTTTGACTATGCTTCTAAGTATATACTGTTAAAGCGTTAGTGAGAGTCATGACTTGAGTTTTGTCTGCATGATAGGACATAGGAATTAGACATGCATGACTGTTTAGCGGGGAACACAGTTAGTTGCTACCATGCTTAGCGTAGTATTAGGTTTTATCAACTCAATGTCTTTTATTTGGTGTGTCCAAGAACAAATGTTAACCCACGGATGTGGTAGGCCTCGTAACGAGTCTGAAGGTCCCGAGCAAGTTATGGGAATGCTCCGAGAAATAGCTGTTGCCATGAGGAAGCAAGCTGTTGCTACCCATTGCATGATCGAGCAAATGAATAGGAGATTAGAAGAGAACCTTGAAGATCACAATAGTGGAGTTAAGGTGGACCTAGAATATCTCAAGTTTGTTGAATTCTAGAAAGCGAATCTGCCATGTTTCAGAGAAACGTATGACCCCAAACAAGCAGATGAGTGGATTAAGGCCATTGAGAAAACCTTTGTGGTGTTGACCTGCACCAAGGAGCAGAAGGTAGCTTTTGCTACCTATATGTTAGAAGCAGATGCTAAATTCTAGTGGACAGGCAGCAAAAGGCTGTTGGAAGGTGCACAGACTCACATCACGTGGGAAGTCTTCAAGGAGCATTTCTACGAGAAGTACTTCCTTGCATTTGTTATGAATGCTAAGGAGCTCAAGTTTATGAAGCTGGAATAAGGGAATATGAGCATTGATGACTACATGGCCAAGTTCAAGGAGCTGTGTAAGTTATCAACGATCTATTAGAGAAACCCGAATAAGGATCGAAAATGCGTCAAGTTTGAAGGAGGATTGAAGGAAGACATCCTGGCATTAGTGGGAACCCTAAAAATTTGTGACTATGCGATGTTGGTCAACAAGTGCCGTTTGGTGGAAGATTGCAAACGAAAGCTAGTTGTGGCAAGGTTAAAGGCATACAAGAAAAAAGCTAGTGCCTCAAGGTCAAAAGTTTAAGTAGCAACCCCAGAAGAAGCCATTTCAATAAATGTAGTCATCAGTGCCATCTCCCTAACCTAGAATAACATGGGCACATACAAACATGACAATTGAAAATTCTAGTAGGCAACAAAATCAGATAGCACACACAGTGTCATCATCATTATTTCAGTTACTTCAGTTTATTTAGAAAATCTTGTTTAAGCACATCAACAAGACAAAAGTATTCTTATACTCTTAAGAAAATGTTTGAATCTGAAGCACATTTCTTTTAGAGCATACTTATTCAATTTAGATACATCAAATGGTCAAGGCTCAATACATATCTCTTGTATCATATGCATAAATCATCATGACATATAAATCTCATGTATCATATGCACAATGATCATAGCTTAACATAATCTCATGTATCATATGCAATAAGCACATATAAGCATGCATGCCACGACATTAACTTAATTTCTTAAATTGTTGCACATGTCATTTCATCTTTTCCCCCCAAAGTAGTTATACGACATGCCTTACTCTTTAGGGATTGGATCCCTCTGTAACTTGATCAAGTTTGCTTTATTGTAGGATATGATCTCATTCCTTGCACAACTTTCTTGAACATTATGGGGAAACCTTGAGGATCCCTTTTTAGGAGGTCTTCATTCCCATGTTTTTTCTTATGTCATAAAGTAAATTTATGTTGCATGATCAAAATAAATTCATTTCATACTTGACATATCATATTTCGAAGTGCTTATAACTTTACATATCATAATTGTCCAATTTACAAATATATCACGCTTTGCTCATCAAATATAAAGTATGCAAATATGTAAAATATTTAAAAGACAACATGAATCATGCAACCTTCCTTTTTATTCATAGTCATATGATCTAGCTTCTTGTAGTTGTTCTTTTCTACATAATTTTTGCTTAGTTTGGGCCATTGGTTAATTATCCAAATCATTTCCATTCCTTATGAAATTTGGTGGGTAAGAATTCCTACATGTTTACTTTCATATGAAAAAGGTCCCAACAGGAAAAAAATGCCTAAAAGGAGAAAGGAAAAGAAGCTACTATGAAATGCTAATTCTGTTCGTTGACTTTATTTGCTAGTGTTCCAAGTTTAGGTGCTATATAATCTAATTCTAGGATAATTTTGCTATCCAGTAGCACTAACTCTTTTTTGATCACTCTCGAGAGCCCACGCCTTAAAGGTTTTCAACATTCTGATCCTTCATTTTCATAGTGTTTTGACTATTTTTCAATCATTTTAGGGCATATCATGTACTTTTGCTAAAGTTTTTTTGTTGTTCGATTGACTCGATTTTTGGTAGCTTGAATGAAAATTCCTTCATTTTGGAGGCCAAATTCCTACATTTTGACCGCTTTTTTAAAAATTTTTGTTAAGTTTTTTCTTTTCATTTTTTGGTTCCCCAATAGTGAAATAATTAAGTTATGGTACTCCCACATATTTTAAAAATAATTTCATAGTGTTTTTAAATTTTTTTTCAGATTAATTTTTGTGCGATTGTTTCCATGTTTTAATGTTTTTAGTAGGGTAGTGAGATAATTCCTATTTGTTGTCCATTTGGTGCATGACTAGATCAGAACCTAATCATAATGTAGTTGAATTTGATCCTGAGATTGAGAGAACTCTTAGATTGATTAGGACTACCAAGATAGCTTTGGTGTTCCTACTGATCATTCTAGTTATAATTTTCCTAATTCTATTACTAGTTCTATTGCTAATTCTAGTTCTAATACCGGTTTTGATTATGTGATTAACATTCCTATTTCTAATAATTTTACTTTTCTTGTAGATATAGCTAACCAACACGACAAGACCTTGAACAAGCTTGTAGCACCTGTGTGAACTACTAAGCTCTGGACATTCAATATCTTGACTTGGATATAGATTTTGAATTAAAATCTGCCTTGATACATTTGCTACCTAAGTTCTATAGTCTTGCAAGTGAAGACCCTGATAAGCATTTGAAGGAGTTCCATGTAGTTTGTTCAACCATGAAGCCGCAAGGTGTTGATGAAGATCATATCAAACTGCAGGCCTTTCATTTCTCATTGGATGGAGTTGCCAAGGATTGGTTGTATTACTTGCATCTTAGTGCTATCACCTACTGGCAGGACATAAAGAGGATATTTCTTTAGAAGTTTTTCCCTGCCTCAAGAGCTACAGCCATATGGAAAGACACATGTGGTATTTGATAGAATAGTGGCGAGACACTCTGTGAGTATTGGAAGAGATTCAAGAAGCTTTGTACAAGCTATGTACACCACCAAATTAGTGACCAACTTCTTATCCAATATTTCTATGAAGGCATTTTACCTATGGATAGAAGTATGGTTGATGTTGCCTCTAGAGGTGTATTAGTGGATCAAATTCTTGTTGTGGCTATGATTAATTGGATTTTTATATACTTGTTTTCCCTCATATTTCGTTCATTAATCCTCTTTTGTGCCTAATTGGATTAATTTGGACCATTTTGTGTTGATTGGGTTTTGGTTGAGCTTAATTTCAATTTTCCAACATTAGGCTAATTCTAACACTATTTTGGTTTTTGGGCCATATCTTGAGTTGTAGAGCTCATTTGATCATTATCTTTACTTTGTAGGAAAACTGCAAGATAGACCTACAATTCTTATGAAGAGGTTAGAGGCCAATTCTAATGATAAGGAGCTACAACTGGGCCTAGAAGTAAGCTGAAGAGGTGCACTCGCGGATTCTGAGCAGGCTGTAGTATTTAGGCCATATCTTGGTCCACAAAAACCTAATTGAGCCTGTTCCAGTGGCGTTGTGAAGTTGACATCCAAGCCTACAATCAATTTCAGAGTGCAAATCGAAACAAATGTGTTTTCATAGCCAAAACTATAGAGAAACATTACTAACTGAATTAGAGAACTTGATTACATGCTTCTAGTGTAACTTTCTCTCCATAATTTAGCATGATGAAAATCAGGTGTCCAAATACAGCTAATAGACAAATGTTTAATGTAATTAAACAAAAATTGAGTGGTTTTTATGTTTTTATTATGAATGGCCAAGTTTAATAGAGGCCAGAACCTTGTATCACCTGAACAGATTTTGGAATAACAAGTTTTTGGTTTTCTCTTCCTCTTTTCTCTTTTACAACCCCTTTCAACTCTGACCTTTTTGTGTTCCTTGATCAATGGAGGAGTAGTTTAATATCTAATCCAAGGATTTTAAGAAGCAGTTATGCTCTTGAGGATTGGTGCCTTCAAATTTAAACAATTCCAAACCGATTTTCTACTCCCTTTCTTTGTTCTTGATCCAATTTTGTTTGAAGGTTTTCAATTTAAAATTGTGGTTAATTACTTGCATATTGCTTGGTTGATTAATATGTTGGATGAGAATAATCATGTTTCAGGTTTGGACATGAGATTAACCGCATTAGTTCTTGAAATTAACGCGAATTGATTAAGTTCTAGAGGTTTCTAAAGTTAGTCACTTATGTGTTGATTAAATACTTAAAGGTTTTCATGTGCAATGCTGTAATCGAATTGAGATCTCAATTGGATTCATTGTTAATCATTGATCTAGATTGTTGTTATATAATTTTAGAATCCAATGATTGAGTGATAACTACTTCCTTTTGATTCTTGGGATAGAATTTCAAATTACATTTCATTTCATTTTAATTCCTTGCACTCATAATTTTGTTTCTTCCATTTTTTAAATTTTAAACCCCCCCCAAAAGCTTTGATCACATAGCATTGTCATCATTGGGAGACGACCTGAGTTGCACCATTTGCTACGAATTAGTGTCATTTAGTTTTTACAATTTGACCGAGCTCGACACTCGAGTCAAGCTAGAGATGTAATTGTTAACATGGTTGTCAATGCACAATAGTTTAGTACAAGAGCCATGGTCTCAAACAGAGGAGTGAATGAGGTGTAGACCTCTTATGCCAATTAGCAAAGAGTGGAGAATAGATTAGAAGAGCTTCCCTCCCTAGTTAGACAGTTAGCTCTTGATCAAAAGTAACCTCAGCAATTCATACCACCAATAGCCAATATTTGTGGCATTTGTTCTCTACCAGATCATCGCACAGACCAATGCCCTACACTACAGGAAAGGATAAAATAATGGCTACTATTTTTCAAGGCAAACCATACCAACCACAATAGTAACAGAATTACAACCCATTTTCCAACACCTATAATCTTGGTTAGAGAGACCATCCAAACTTGAGAAATGGCAATAATCCTGGTCGGTTTCAGTAGCCATAATAGCATATTAGATATACTACAACTGGACCAAGCACAAGGCAATTTCCATAGTAAGTAAAGCAGGACAAGTTACAGAACAATAATATAGAACCAAGTTTTGTAGATTTGGTAAAACTGATGGTCATCGACAACATTCAGTTTTAGTATAGAATTGAAGCCATTATTCAGTGTTTGTAGACTCAAATTAGTCAATTAGCAACTACAGTCAATGAGTTGAATTATCAAGGTTCTAGTCAATTGCCTTCACAAATTTTGAGCTTTCTAAGAGGCAATGTTAGTGCCATTACTTTAAGCAGTGGCAAAGAGGTGTAGGCTCTAGTTCAAGTAGAAAAGGAGCACCAACTTTCTATAGGAAAATTAGAAGATGCAGAGCAAATTAGATTTGATCCCAAGACATCCAAGAGTAGCCAAAAATCTATCCCTAGCATTCCATTTCCTTTTCCCAATAGAGTGACACAGAATAAGAAAGTAGTTGAGGCAGGATTGGATATAGAGATAATGGAGACTTCCAGAAGGTGGAGTTCAACATACTTTTCCTGGAAGCAATAAAAATAGATTCCAAAGTATGACAAGTTCCTTAAAGATTTGTGCACTCATAAAAGAAGACTGAAAGGGAATGAGAAAGTTAGCATGGGTAGAAATGTGTTTGTGATCATCCAACCAAGCATTCCTCCAAAGTGCAAAGATCTAGGCACATTCACCATTCCTTGCATCATTAGCAGTAGGCAGTTCAGCCAAGCCTTATTGGACCTAGGGGCTTCCATAAATGTGATGCCCAAATATGTTTACTATTCCTTGCATATTGGAGAGTTGAAGCCGACTGGAGTGGTGATCCAACTAGCTTATCCAAGCACAACCCATCCTCAAGGTGTACTAGAAAATGTGTTAGTAAGGGTGAATAATTTAATTTTTCCTGCTGATTTTTATGTTTGAAATATAGAGGATGATGTGCCTTCTAGTCAACCTACATTGATCGTAGGTAGGCCATTTTTGAAAACTACTAAGGCTAAGATTGATGTGAATTATGGTACTTTATCCATGGACTTTGGAAATAGTAAGGTTTAGTTTAATTTGTTTGATGCCATGAAATATCTACCAGAAGAGCATTCTATTTTTTATTTAAATATCATTTATTCACTACTTGATGATGTGCATGTGAGTTTACTGGCTAAGTTTCCTAAGATTGTTGGCATTAGAGATGATTTTAAGTGTTTTGATTGTGATGGTATTCATGCTATGTGTGCTGCTAATTCTAAGATTGTTGCATTCTTACATGGTTCTAATTCTGCATCATCTGTTTTTGTAGCTTTTGATTTTGTAGTTCCTAATTCAATAGTTTTTGATTCTGTTAATTCTATTGATCCTATTAGTTCTATTGATTTTGTTGATTCTCTTGATTCCATGGGATATGATGATGTTGATATGCAAGAGTTGTCACAGGTTGTAGGTGCTAAAGCTCAACCACAAATGTAGTGCCCAAATTAGCACATTCCATATAGCAGCCACCAACCTTGGAACTTAAGTCACTGCAAAAGCATCTGAAACATGCATTCCTATAGCCAAATAAAAAGCTACCATTCATTATAGCCAAGGAGTTATAGCCTGAGCAATAGGAGAAATTGTTGCACATCTTAAGGCAAAATAAGAAGGCTATTAGCTAGACACTTGCTGATATCCTTAGTATTAGACCCTCTATGTGCATGCATAAGATTTAGTTAGCAAAAAAGAGCGAAACTAGTGAGGCAACCATAAAGAAGGCTGAATCCACTGATTTTGGAGGTGGTGAAAAAAGAATTGAGCAAGCTGTTAGCTGTAGGCATCATTTATCAAATCTCAAATCTCAAATAGCAAAAGCATGAGCCCGGTGTAAATAGTCCCCAAGAAGTCTAACATTGCAATGGTAAGGAATGCCAAGAATAAGCTGGTGTCCACTAGAGTGCAAAATAGCTGAAAAATCTGCGTATACTACAAGAAATTGGACCAAGGTATCATGAAAGATTATTTTTCATTGTCCTTTATAGAATAGATGCTAAAGCAGTTGCCTATGTGAAAAAGTAATAAGAATGAAAAATGAAACAGGTTGTCAATCACACTACTACTTCCTATATGGATTCTCCGGCTACTTCCAGATCTATATTGCACTAAAGGATCAAGAGAAAAGCACCTTCACTTATCCATTTGGCACATTGGCATGTTGGAGCATGCCCTTCGGGCTATGCAATGCCTCGGGCACATTTCAGAGGTGTATGGTGAGCATTTTCTCTAATTTTCTAGAGGATTGTATGGAAATGTTTATGGATGACTTTACTATGTATGGCTCTTCATTTGATGCATGCTTGGATAGCCTTTCTTTTTAAATTTTGAAAAATGTCATTTTATGCTCAAACAAGATGTAGTCTTAGCGCATGTCATATTTAGTAATGGTATTGTTATTGATAAGTCTAAGATTGATGTTATTGCCCTTTTACCTTACCCCACATGTGTGTGGGAAGTGCATTCCTTTCTTGGACATGTAGCTTTTTACAGACGATTCATCTAGGACTTCAGTAAGATTGCCCTTCCACTATCCAAGTTGCTATAAACAAATAGCGTTTCTATTTGACGATGATTATAGGAGAGCTTTTGAGCAGTTAAAGCAGCACCTGATTTTTGCTCATATTCTTTGGCCGCCAAACTAGGAATATCCTTTGAAGTTGATGTATGACATATAAAACTATGTAGTTGGTGCAGTCCTCTCCCAGTGAGTCGGGAAAAAACCTTTGTTATTGCATATGCTTCCCATAAAAAAAAGCTCTTGGCTATTGTTTTTACTTTAGATAAATTTTGTGCTTATCTGTTAGGAGCTAAAGTGACTGTTTTCTCTAATCATATAGCATTGACGTTCCTATTGAAGAAGCCAAATATGAAGCCTCGACTCATCAAGTGGCTGTTGCTATTGCAGAAGTTTGCCATTGAGATCAAGGAAAGGAGTAGAGCTGAGAACCTAGCAGCAGATCATCTAAGCTAGATCCCACAAACATTGGACCCTCTTCCCATTTATGAAACCTTTCCAGATGAGCAGCTTTTACAGCTGTGAGGCAAGGACCTATGATATGCTGACTTGGTTAACTATTTAGTTGCTGTTGAGTTGCTTGTTTATTTTACAAAGCATCAGATAAATAAACTTAAGAGTGAGGCTAAGTATTATGTTTAGGATGATTCTTACCACAGTGCATTGTTAAGAAGATTTTAGATGTTGGACTTTACTAGCCTACATTGTTTTACGATGCTTGCACCTATTGTAAGAATTATGAACAATACTATAAGGCAAGTTGCATTTCCCATAGGAATGAGATACCCCAATAGCCCTTATTATTTTGAGATATTTGATGTTTGGGGCATTGACTTTATGGGTCAATTTCCTATTTCTTTTGGTTTTATTTACATTCTATTGGTTGTTGCTTATGTCTCTAAATAGGTGGAGGCCAGGGTCACCTATATTGATGATTCTCATGTTGTTGCAGATTTTGTCAGATCACATATCTTTTGCAGGTTTGGAATGCCCAAGGCTATTATCAGATATCAAGGCAGCCACTTCTGTAATAGGAATATGGGAGCCCTACTAAAGAAATGTGGTGTCACCCACAAGGTTTCAACTACTTACCATTCATAAACTAATGGACAGGCAAAAGTGTCAAATAGGAAGATGGAGTAGATCTTGGAGAAGATAGCCGAGCGAAATAGGATAAATTAAAGCAAGAGACTTGAGGATGCATTATGGGCTTACCGCACTACCTTCGAGGCTCCTTTAGGAATGTCCCCCTATAGGATTGTCTTTGGCAAGGCATACATCTTCTAGTAGAGATTGAGCACAGAGCTTACAAGGCGATAAAGAAGTATGACTTTGATTTGAGCTAGACCAAACTCCACAGGAAATTCCAACTTCAGGAGCTAGAAGAGATCCGATTAGAGGCATATGAGAGCTCTCGCCTATACCATGAAAAGACAAAACTTATCCATGATAACATGCTAGTCCAGAAAGAGTTCTATGTAGGCCAAAAATTTCTCCTCTACAATTCTCATCTAAAGCTCTTTTCAGATAAGCTTCGTTCTAGGTGGCTTGGTCTTTTTATTGTGATTAAAGTCTTCCTTTATGGTGCTATGCTAATCTTAGATCTTAGGACAAATAGAGCTTTCACACTGAATGGTCATTGGCTGAAGCCATTCCATGAAGAGATTCCCTTGGAGACCATAGAGGAGGTCCGCTTGCTTGCGACCGTTTACACTTGATAGGGGCATTTCTACTTTCCCTCACCTTACTTTACTTACCCTACATATTCCATTATTGCATTACATTGTAGGCAATGTAGAATATAAGTGTAGGTAAGGGGTGGCTCATTGTTGTAGATAATTTTGCATGTGTTTTTTGTAGTTAGTCTATCATTCTTGCATCAGTTTTCTACTAGATGTGACATTTTGGTTCTTCCTCTATTTATAGATTCATTGCTTTCCTTTGCTATCGTTTACTATCCTCTATTGCTTTTATCTGGTTTTGTTATTCTGTTATGAAAAAAAAGAGCACAAAAAAGAAGAAACTTTGTTTTGTTCTTATTTTCCATTAATGATTTGAAAGTTGTTGAGTCTTAGGGATTAGTCATACAAGGAGATTAGGACTCCAACATGATTACATTCTTCTTTTCCCTCTCAATTTGTGTGAGTTGGGTGATTGATCTTGATTTGTTATAATTGAGTGTGTTGTATAACATCCCCATTTTCATATAAGCTAATTAGCTCGGTGTCTCCTACTAATTAGAGGGGTTAGCGATTAATTAAGAACTAATCGGCTAATCTCGAGAGCAAGGGCTTAGTAAATTAAAGGCAAGTCAACAATTGAAACATAATGCATTAAAAGTTACAATTAAAAGCCTACTTGCCCAATCCTTATTAATTCATGATTTAGAACATAAAATCAAGGTGGTCTAACCTAATTAACTAAGAGCATATAAGTATCACATCTTAATCACATTAACCCTTACATCTTCTTTACATAATTAATGAGGAAAATTCTTTTCATTGAAAATGTGTTAAAGTGTAATTTAAACCAATTGAATTAATTAGCATTTAGATAATTATAACAATTGTAAAAATTTAGAAACTTCCCTTTAATTATTATTTGAAAGTTTGGTCAAAGCAAGAGTCATATCCAACCATCCATTTGCCTTCTCATCATACACCACTAGGTCAAGAGTCCATGTTAGTAGATTTCTTGAGTCAAGATAAAAGATCTACTCTCCTCCATCAAGATTGTGACACTTGGAGTGATCACAATCATCCAATGCCAATCCTAAGATAGATCATGCTTTTAACCACTTGAAAAGAATCACTACAAGGTCTTTACCCAAGTGCCAAGACTCAAAGGAAACACAACTCCTTCTTTTGCCCCAAGGTTTTTCCCACTCTCTTGCTTGTTGTAAGAAGCAAAATCACATCATTCTCTCCCCCTTATTTTGCGCCATCAGCCTCTCCTCTCTCCCCCTCACTTCATTTTTCATTTCCTCTCCTAAAGACACAAAGCTCTCTCCTCTCTCCTCTCTCCAAGTCCCTTTCCTACTCTCTTGTTCTTCTTCCAATCTCTCTACTACTTCTCACCTCATTTCCATCACCACCCTCACCATCCCTTCAAGGACCATCATTTTTGGTCTTTGGAGAAACAAGATCACTCATACACAAGCCCCATTTTCAAGCCTTCAAGTAGGAAGACTCTCTCCAATCTTCTCCACCTTCAAAATCCTTCAAGAAAGCTCTCTTTGGCAGTAACTCTAACCTTTCTTTTTCATGTATTTTTCAAGATCTAGAACTCCTAAGCTCTTCATAGCTAGGTGGTTTTAGGACTTGCTCCAAGATCTTATGACCATTTCTTGCTCTATGAGTTTTTGTTGTCTTGTTGGAAATGTTGTCTTGAAATGAGATTATATGGCATGATGGTTTTTATGTATCTTGCTCTATTTTATTTTAAAATACTGATTTGGTGACTAAAACCTTGAATATAATGGTGAGATAAAACATAAAAATGGTGATTTGAAGTGGTATAACAACATCTCCACAAGTTTGATATGTAAAACATGAAAACTAGTTAAGCTGGAATTCTAGCAGTCTGGAATTCGTACTGTATAACTCGTTCTACAAAACTAGAAATGTAATGAAACTAATTTTCTGTGAAAATAGACTCAAAGAGATTTCCATACATATAAAATTCGTGAAATTTGGATTTAAAATGAGGGAGATAGGATTTTTCAAAGTTGGCTGTTCCCGGATGGATTTCTGTTTGGGCAGTCTTCACTAAAAACCTTATAACCGAAGCTACAAAAATTATTTTTGAATGGGACCAAGTTTTTTAGAAAGCTAAGACAGAGAGGAACATCCCCATAAAACAATTTTTTCAGATTCCATGTGAGGAACTCCCAATATAGTTGACAAGCCACTGAACTGAGTTGAACTTTCAAGTCTAAACAGTCAGAATAAAAATGTGCATAACTCAAGCTACAAAATGAATTTTTGAGTGGGACTTATTTTGTTTAAAAATAGACTTAGAGATGTATATTCACACAAAAATTCGAAACAAAAGAGTAAAAGATGAAATTATGGTGAATTTTTAAATTTACTACCCCACTATAAAAAGTAAAACTGGTTGTGGTGAAAGTTAAAGAATAATGAGAAATAAGCTTTAAGACATTAAGACCTTTACTCTAAGCATTGGAAAAATCCTCAAAATTCAACTTAAAAGTTTCAAAAAGGATAATAGATAAAATTGGCCCTACGCCTAATAAAAGAGTTTTACACTAGAGACAATCTTAATTAAAAACTTGCACCAAATTTATTAAGCTAAGCTCATAAAATTTTGCTTGAGAATATGCCTATGTTTATGTGCAAGCATGATGCTATGATGATGATGAGTGATGATGATGATATGAATATGATATATTGATGATATGATGCTTAATGATATGTGATATTGGATTTCTCTATTTGGCAAAATGTTGGGAAGCTTCGGTCTAGCCGTTATGTTGCCGAAATTCTGCGAAAATTATGGACTTAGAAATATTTTACATCATAAGTTTAATAAGAAGAGATTTAATTCAAGTATATGATCCTTCAAAAGGGAAGGTGACCTAATTTAAACTCCCCTCACCCACGACTCACATGAGGCATGGCATGACCCAACTAGTGTGAGTATAGGGGATGGGGTTTACATGAGGCATGGCATGACCCAGCTAGTGTAAGTACCAAAATCTTATGGTAGCGACGGCCACCGTATGAGCTCATTACCACTTATGTTTAGTGGATGAAAAGATAAGACTTCAGATAAAGTCAAGTTAAGAAAAGAAAAGGGACTTCGGTCCAAACCCTAAAAGGGGAAGAAGCTAAGAGAAGCTTATAGCGTAGTCTTACATGTTTTGTGTAATTATCTTTGTGCTCACATATATTATGATAGAAACGTTTAGAAGGTAAGTTAAAAATTGAATCCGCTTCAGATATTCATGTTTTCGAAAAACCTAAGAACGGAACCTTATGCATGTTTACTGTTTTTATTTATAAAAACCGAAGTGGCTGGGACAATGATGATGGCATTATCGTGTCAGGTTCGAGTCCTACTAAGAAATCTTATTTCTCACTCCAGTTATTTTTCCGTCTCGTCACCAGATACCGATGGCTTACCCCGTGGAGTGGAGCATGGATCCTCCCCACCATGAGTGGGTCTACGACGAGGATGCCCAGACTATCGTGGCGACGACCACCATGGTAGTCCATACCTACTTTCATCTTAGTCGTATGCATGAGGGAGAGGAGCCCCATATCCTGCCAGCCCCAGTCGACACTTCCTCTGCACACCTTGGACAGCCGCTGGGTCCATGGGATTTTCCTCTCGAGCCCTTGCCAGATATCGAGATGGAGCCGATGTCCCCAAGTCTGCTAGCAGCCAAGCCTGCGCCACAGCCGGTGATCCCCGTGGTCGATGTCAGCTCTATGGCCACTCCAAGGACTGCAGCCGCTTCGCCGCCGCCCCCCGAGTATTACCCTGTCACGTCTGAGGAGGATTCCTCCGAGAAGCGTTCATCGGTAGCCAACTATACTCTGGGCCGTCACATTCATCGTATAGAGGTGAACAGCAGGCACCCTCGCATCATCCGTACTCCTCACGTTCCCCAAGGCCAAGGAGCGAGGGGAACCAGGCACTCAAGGACCTGATTTTCATCCGACCGATTGCAGCGGAGGGGCGAGGAAGCCAAAGTGCCTACATGGGCCTATTTTATTATTGTTCCTTATCTCATGTATCTTATTTTGTGGCAAACCTTGTCATATTTGTTTATGTTTGATATTTTGGGGTCGTGGCATGACCATGAGTCTCCTTTTTATGTATTGCTAAATATTATAAGATTTTATGTATGTATGGTTATTCTAGTAAGATGAATGTTTTACATTTCTACTTATCCATTGTTCCTTTATTTTATGGTTTGTATGTATGTGACATGCTCATTTATAGCTATCTTCTCGCTCCAGGCTTTACTTTCCAAAACGCTACAAAGCAACGACGTATTTCAAAAAAAAAAAAATTTACCGTATTTTCTGCGTAATTTGACTTATAAATGAAGTTTAATTTTCTACGAGCCTAAGTAACAACTAATAAAACGTCGTAATATGACTTAAGCGTATTATGGTTTAATAGGGTGTTACATGTTGGACATTACTCTTGTGAGCTTTTGAGCCATATTTTATATGGTTACATTTCATGCCATTCTCTTCTTTCTTGTGTGTTTTTCCCTCATAGATTTTGTCATTATAGAACTTGCTTTGATTTTCCTTTGAGACAACATTTTTCATATGTATTCATGAACATGAAAAAGGCATTTCTTTCATTTTAGCCGTTTAGCCATATAGCCTACCTTGCATTTTTCACTTGTTTAGCCCCTTAGCCTTATTGACCATTCTTTGATTTCTAGCACATTATAAGCCTAAAGTGAAAAACCATATTCTACCCAACCTTGGGGAATAGTGAGTCCATTAGTTCATCATTATTGTTATGCTTCGGATCAAGTGTGGGAGTTTGCCCAAGACGTGCAAACATTCAAGTGTAGGGGTGTAAGGGATAGTGAAAAAAGCAAAAAAAATAAAAATAAAAAAGCAAAAGAAATGAAGGAAAAAATGAAAAAAAAAAAAAGAAGAAGAAGAAAGAAAGAAACAAAGAAAGAAAAAAGCCAAAAATAATAAAAAAAATGAAGAGAAAGAAAGAGAGAGAGAGAGAGAGAGAAAGAGAAAGAGAGAAACAAAGAAACAGAGAAAAAAGAATGAATAAAATCGGGGAGTTTTGATATGAGAAGAAAGAAGCTAGAAAAGAGTTGATTGTGCGTGGCATGACTTGGGAAAGGCCCTCACACTTGTAAACTTGAATCATGACCAATGCTCTCTTTATTCTCTTTGGTTTTGCTTTTTCATATCCTTATATTTCTCTACCCTTACCTTGGCCCCAGTGCAACCTTAAATAAAGTCCTCTTGATTTGTGTTTGCATAGAAGTAGAAGATAAGCAAGCTTATGGTAATACATTATCTATTGAGGTGATCTAAGTGAAACACTTGGATGCATACACTTGAGATTTGAGAGCTTCATACACCATCTTGAGATATCCCTCACACTTGATCACTTTGAATGATTTTGCTTGGCTTACACTTTTGAGAGATAAGGAGATGAGTGCCTTGATTGTTGAAAACTCTTTATGCCTTGTGTGTTCTTTTGTTCTTAAGCTTACCATTTTTGTTGATTCATTGGAAAATAAGATTGTTCATGTTGTTTTTTACTTGATTTTTAGGTTGTGAGTTTGGTTGGTTGTAAATGTTTCCCTTAGTACCTTAGGATTTAGTTGAGTTGCATGAGAATATGCAAAGTCTAAGTATGAGGGAGTTCGATAAAATGGAATTTTATTTATGTATTCCCTCATATATAGTGCATTAACTCTCTTTTGTGCTTAATTGATTAGAATTGGGTCATATTTGGTTGGACTTTAATGAAGAGCTCAAAGGCTAATTCTCAAATCTTGGAGCCCAACTTGGACTAGGAAGTAAAGTCAAGAGGTGCAGTCGTGTTTCCTAAGCAATCTGCATTATTTAGGCCATAACCCATAGGACCCAAATGAATCCATTCTAGTACCATTGGAAAGCTAATATCCGAAGGCTCATTTCACCACTTATCCAAATCATGGTGTTTCAATGGTCAAAATTGCAGTGCAAAGTCATAAATGGACCCAAAGAGTTTAGATCAAAGTTTTAGGCCTAGCTTTGTCACCAGAAACCCAATTAGTGCAAATTAGATATCCAAATGAAGCTTAGTAAGAGGGGATTAATGTGATGAAGTACTAGTGAGCTAATTGTACCAATAAATAGAAAGGAAGCCGAATATGGAGGGAGTTCAGAATTTCAGATTTAGAATTTCATTTTCTCATTTTACTTGTTTTTCAAGTTTTCTCTCTTATATCTCTTCCTTTCTCTTTCTCTCTTCGAATTCTCTCTCTCCTTCTCTAATTCTTGTAGATTCTTAATCATGGAGGCGTGAACTCCATTTACTAGTTCAAGGATTCAAAGAAGCATGTGATTACTCTTGAGAATTGGCATTTTTGAAATTCAACATCCAAATTGGTTCTTCTACTTTTCTTGTTATTCATAATCTAATTTTGTGTTTGAGGGTTTTTGAATATGAAATTATAATCTAATTGTGTACATGTTGATTGGTTGATTAATATGGATCAATTAGTTGAAAATGATGTAGAAGATAGGACTCTAGATCTAGATCCTAGGTTAATTGCATGTGGTGCTTCAAATCATTGTGAATCATTTAAGTTTTTGAGGTTTAAGAATTTAATTAATTATATGTTGATTGAATACATGAAGGTTTTCGTGATTAAATGCATGGATTTGAGTTGAGGTCTTACTCTAATTCGAGTTATTCACTGGTTTTGATGTTGATACATGTTTTGAATTCAATGATGGAGTAACAAGTGTTTCATCTTGATTCTTGAACTAATGTTTTAATCTGAATTAACTTTTCTCAATTATATTCTACACATGTTCTGTTTGATAATAAATCTCCTTATAACCTTGATTAGGTAGATTAGTCATCATAGGGAAATGACTCGGATTGCACCCTGTGCTAAGGTCTTTTATGATTTGGTTTTGTAATTTGATCAAGCTTGGCACTCAAATCAATTGTGCATATGCAAGGGACAACATGGTTGCCTATTGCTAGTGTTTGTGAAAATACATTCAATGTGTTCAATGCTAGGATTGATGTTTTGATAGAGAAGGTTCACAAAATTCGTGCAAAAGTGGCAAAGGAAAAAGCTCCTATTGATTATTGCAAATTTTGCGAAGAAGTACATGCAAGTCCAGAATGTAAATTATTGAAGAAGACATATTCATTATCATAAATGCAATACTCTACATCAATTAAATTTGTGTAAAAATATTATCACAAAGTGACTAGTAGTGTACATGAATGCTCAAAATGCCCAATCATTAATTCCTTAAACAAAAATGCTTCATATGAGTCCAAATCATTAGGTTTTCCAACAAATACAACTGACAGATGTGCCATGAAAAATACTTGGAATAGGATCATGAATCACACCAATGCATGGTACTATAATAAAATAAGCAAATGCTTTGGTTGTAGAAGAGTTTGAATAGCTACAACAAGTCATGATAACTCCACATTTGCTTATTGAGATTGAAACTCCCAAGGTACAATTAGAAGAGTCTCTTCCTATGCTATGATACACATTTCCTAAATTTGGATCTACATATCTTTGCCATGCCAAAGTATGCACTAACCTTTGCTAAAATTTGGATCTACAATTCCGAGTTCGAGTTCGTTCTAAGGTTCAAGCCTTCAAGTTTAAAACTCAAACCAGATATTTTAATGGGGGCAGGTTCCAAGTTCAAGTTCATTCCAAGATTCAAGCTCTCAGGTTTAAATCTCACTATTGTCTATTCTAATTCAGACGAGTTCCGAGTTTCGACTTTATTGTGGGTTTATAGGAGTTCAGTTTTCCAGTTTGGATCCCAAGGTCCCACCATCATGTTTTTAATTATTATCATTTAATTTTTTATTAAGTTAGCTCAGTAAGTGAATTTACATTTTTGCCCCTTCCTTAACTATGTTGACACTTTAGTTGACTTTTCCTAACTACCAAGCTTTTGCTTAATTAATTCATGAATTAATCCTTGATTAATTTTGTAACATCCCAAATTTTATATAACTAGCACTGTCGAATAATTAAATTTTTAGATATATTATAGATATGCAAGTAAGCCACACTAAAATGTATCTATTAGGGTTAGAGAATTTAAGTTTCTTTGTACAAGAAATTTTAGGAAGATAAATAGCAATATTTTATTAGTTTAAGGAAAATCTGTTTAATTGTGATGTCTTGTAATACAAGAACTGAGTTGATAAGAAGTTATACTATAGGATGACATGAATATCAGTTAAAAATCCTAAATCATGTGGCTAGAAATTAGCCACCTAACCCATATTTGTTGGCCAAATCATGGCCATCCATTTGTATAATTAACAAAAATTAAAATATCATTTAGGTCCACCAATCACTTTCTTTTTCGTTTCTTCCAACATAGGACATAAGTTATCAAAATTTTCCCTTCTTGCCCCCAAAATTTCGCCCTTTTTATCTTGCTTCCTCCTCCATTTTTCTTCTTCAACCTCTTTCTCTCATTCATCCTTTCCATCTCCAGCCAAAACCCTAAGTGAATCTTCTCTCCTTTCACTCAAAATTTCCATTCTTTGTTTGTGATTCCTTAAATAAACTCAAGACAACCTCATAAACCTCCCTCCTTTAGATCATCTAGTTCCACCCACCAAAGAGAAAAAGAGGAGTTATCACCTTCTTGATGCCATAGTGAGGAGGAATCACCAAGAGAAACTCAAATTTAGAAGCTACAAGTTGGATTTGAGGTAGGATTTCTTAGATTGTTTGTTTCCTAGGGTTCTTGGGCTATTAGGGTTTCTATGTATCATCCTTTATTTGGCCTTTTATGATGTTTATATGATTCATTTTTAGTGATTTAAGATAGGAAATCTCGATTTAGGGTAAAGGATAGGTCAAAAGATTAAGAAAACCCCAAAATAGAGAAAGCTATTGGAGAGAAACCCTCATAACCATCTATATAGTGAATGGTATTTCTCAACCTGTAGAACTAAAATTCAAATGAAACTAATTTTAGATAAAACTAGACTTCAATAGCTATACAAACATAAATTTATACGACCATTGGACTTAAAATGAATTAGTTATGATTTTTATAAGTAAGGTGTTGAATTCCACTCACTATCTTGACCAGTATGTGTTGTGAAGGGCATAACTCGCTCTATACAACTTCAAATTGAGTGCGACTAATTTTTTTAGGAAGTTAACACATAGTAACCATGCCATAAAAATTTCAAACTTGATCTTAAGTATGTTGCTCCCAGTAATTCCTCAAAGTTACTTAATGCCCTATTCGAGTTGAAATAAGGTAGCCCACTTGAGGAGCTCATAACTTGAGCTCTACTTACCTAATGAGGATGAAACTTGTTGAGATAGAAACATAATCCAATTACCTAGAATTCAGTATAAAATTAGGATAAAAAGGATAAAAAGATTTTCTAAAATTAGGTGATTGACTCTATCTTAAAATAGGGCAATCTTGAGTAAAACTCTAATAACTCAACTAACACACCTCAAAACTTAGCGGGACCAAGGAGATTTAAAAGTAGACTAATAAGGCTACAACATATTAAATTTTCATATCAAAGTAAGTTAAAATGAAGTTTTGGTACAAATTACAAGAATAAGGTGGAATTGAAGATTTTAAGATAAATTAACGGTTAAGGGTTAGAAACCCTATAAGTCATAAAGATTCAATAGTTGAACTTTCGATGTATTTTCTTGTTATATTAATGTGATATTGATTGGATATTGATATATAAATCTAATCCTTTTATTTACTATGATGTTGTCTGTATATGCAAAAGTCTCCTGTTTCAACTGTTATGCTACCGAATTTTCGGCAGAATTATATGAATATTATGAATGTTTACATGTTATATACATGAAATGAAGCATGCAATCATGCTTGAAAGTAAAATATGAAGCACGTGCATAAGTGGAGTATTCATGTATAATTATATGAGCATATAAACCATGAAAGAATATGAAGGACAAGATGAGATCCTTTCACTTGGTGGTAGTTATTTGGATCCCTCCTTTTGAAGGCAGTTAAGACTATGAGTTCCTTCTACTTTGGAGGCAGTTGGCCAAAATGAGATACCTCAAAATGTACAGGCACGTGGATCCCCTTGCGAGTCAATACTGTATGATAATGATCACGAGTTGAGCTTACTCCTAGATTAGTCTACCCAAGGGCAATAAAGCTTACTCCATGATTATTTGATGTGCAACTACATATGCATAAGTTATATTCTGTTTATTTCTGTCATGAAGCTATTCTTCTAAGTGTGAAGTGTGTGAATAAAATTAACTTGCTTCGAAAGGATATTTTTTAAACTTTATAAAAATGAAATTTATAGTTTATATGGCATGCTCACGTTTTTTTCTTTAATAAATCGAAATAGCTGGAGATAATGACAATGGCACTTTATGTAGTAGTCTAGGAAATCCTACTGAGAATTTATAATTCTTACCCCTATGAATATTTTTGTGTTATCTCCAAATATCTCAGGAGGTATAGAAGATGGTCATACTAGGCCGAGTTATTTAATATTGGAAGATGGTCAAGGTTTGCTATTAGACAAGCAACTCCTAGGTGTGGTACTATGACTTAAGCACAGTACTGTGCTTGGGAAGGTGTTACAACTTTACTAATTACTCTAACCACTCATAAAAATAAGATAATTAGCTTAGGAAATTTGAGGATGTTACATTTCTACCCTTCTAACAAAAATTTTGCCCTCAAAATTTGTTACCTCTAAACAATTCTGGATAGTCTTTCCTCATATCTCCTTCGAGTTCCGAAGTGAACTCTTCTGATTCCCAACTTCCCCACGCCACTTTCACCTAAGGACTTATTGCTAAGTTGCTTAGTACCTTTGTACGTGATCTTCACAATCGAAAGATTGAAAGTCAGGGCTTCTCTTAAATATATACTTTCTGGTTCTAATACATGACTAGGGTCAGATTAGTATTTTCTAAGCTGTGACATATGGAAGAGATTGTGAAGGTTTGATAGGTTTAGAGGGAAGGCTATTTGGTAGGCTGACGTCCCTATTCATTTGAGGATGTGAAAAAGACTGAGGTACCTAGGATTTAACTTTTTGACTCTTATCGCTTTACCTATACCAATAGTGGGAGTGATTTTTAGGAATATGTGATCTCCTTCCTAGAATTCAAGAGGCTACCTCCATTGGTCGGCATAACTTTCTACTTACTCTGAGCTGTGAGAATCTGTTCCCTTATTCTTTTTGCGGCTTCTATTGTCTGCCTTACTAAATCAGGCCCTAATAGGTTCTACTCTGTTGGCTCATACCAACATAGGGAAGATTGGCACTTTTGACCGTAAAAGGCTTTATAAGGCACCATCCTAATGCTAGCATGATGACTGTTATTGTATGCAAACTTTATCAAGGATAAGCATCTTTCCCATCTGCCTGGCTTATCCAAAACATAAGCCCTCAATATATCCTCCAAGGTTTGGATGGTCCTCTCTATTTGTCTGTCCGTTTGGGGATGATAGGCTATACTTAAGTAAAGTTTTGTTTCAAATGCCTTTTGCAAAGGTCCACAAAACCTAGATGTGAACCCCGGATCCCTATCCGACACTATGGTCGAAGGTACTTCGTGCAACCTTACTATTCTTAAATATATAATTGGGCTAACCTCTCAAGGGGATAATTTATTCTAATAAGCAAGAAATGAGTACATTTTGTCAATATGTCCACAATTACCTATATAGCGTCATAACTGGCCTAAGTCCTCAGTAACCTTATCATAAAATTCATTGAGATACCTTCTTATTTCCATTTGAGAATCTCCAAGGGTTGCAGCTTTGGTGTTCGATTTTGACCAGTTAGCACACCAAACACCTTCTAACCATCTCTGCAATGTCCTTCTTCATCCCGGGCCACCAAAACATCTTCTGCAAGTCTTGATACATCTTCCATATGCCTAGATGAATAGTGAAGTTGCTTTTATGTGCCTCTTCCATGATTCTCTCCCTAAGATCGTTGCTTACTGGTACACAGACTCTACCTTCATATCTTCATAATCCATTAGGTTTTTTTTGCAAAATCCTTCAACTTTCCTTATTCGACTAGGGTGAAGGTCTCTAAGAATTCCAATTCCGTGCTCTAAGCTAGGGTAATCTGTCCTTTAAAATTACTCGTCACCACCACATAATTCAATTTTATGCTTCTTGGGGTAAGGGTGAAACCTAAGTTCAAATTCCTAAAGCTCTCAACCAACTCCACTTCTTTCACCATCATCCTAGACGCATACAAGGATTTCCAACTCAAAGCATCAGCTACCACTTTGGCCTTCCCAAGGTGGTAGTTTAGACCAAAATCATAGTCCTTCAAGAATTCCACCCACTTCCTCTACCACATGTTCAACTCTTTTTGGTCAGAAAGACACCTCAAGCTCTTATGGTCCGCAAATACCTCAAACCGTGCGCCACACAAGTAGTGTTTCCATACCTTCAATGTAAACACTATGATGGCCAACTCAAGATCATGGGTAGGGTAGTTTACCTCATGGGTCTTCAATTTCCTAGAGGCGTAGGTTACTACATTTTGATTTTGCATTATAAAACATCATAAACCTCTTCCTAAGGCATTACAATAAACCTCAAATGCTCCCTTGAGGTCAAGCAAAACCAATACTAAGGTTGAGGTCAGCTTATGTTTCAAATCTAGGAAGATCTTCTCACACTCGAGTGTCCAAATAAAAGGAGTGTCTTTCTTTGTCAACTTGATTAGGGGTAAGGCGAACTGAGAGAATCCTTTGATAAATCTTCTGTTATAATTCGCTAGACCCAAAATGCTTCTTATTTCTATTATAGTTGTGGGTCTTTCCTAATTCATCACTACTTCAACCTTTCTTTGGTCTATAGCAATTTCCTTACCATACACCACATGCCCTAAGAACTTCACATCCTTTATCCAAAATTCACACTTAGATAATTTGGGATATAGTTTCTTTGCCCTAAGTACCTCTAGTACTAACCTTAGATGTTCCTCTTCTGTCTTCAAATAAATTAGGATATCATGGATAAATACTACTAAAAACTTATCCAAAAAGGGTCTAAAGGTCCTATTCATGTAGTCCATAAATACAACTAGGGCATTGGTCAATCCAAAACACATAACAGTAAACTTGTAATGCTCATATCTAGTTATAAACGCCATCTTCGGTGTATTTTCTCTTTTAACCCTAATCTGATGGTATCTGAATCTAATATCAATCTTAGAGAATACATTTGCACCTTGCAATTGGTCCATCAGGTTGTTTATCCTCGGAAGGAGGAACTTGTTTTTAACGGTTACCTTGTTCAGTTGAGGTAGTCCATATACAGATGCATGCTCCCATCTTTTTTCTTGACAAACAATACTGGAGCTTCCCATAGTGACATGCGGGGTTGCATAAACTTCTTCAACAATCCTTCCAATTGCTTCTTCAGCTCAGCCAGCTCTAGTGGGGACATTCTATAAAGCGCTATAGATATAGGTCCCGTTCCCAAAACCAATTCTATAAAAAACTCGACTTCCCTTTCTGGAAGGAATTCTTGTATGTATTCAGGAAAGATATCGAGGTATTCTCATACAATCAGGATCTCACTCAGTGCTTGCTCTAAATTCACCTTGCTTGCTATCAAAAGAATGTATCCCTGACTCCTACTCCTACCACTTTTTGGCTCTAGGGGACTTAGGTATAGAGTCATAGGATTCTCGACTTAACAAGATATGCGGGGAAACACAGTAGTTTTATTAGACCAATCCAACACAATACAATTTGCTAAAAGCCAATTCATACCCAAAATAATATCTAGACCAGATAGGGGAAGACATATCAAATCTATCGTACTATCTCTATTAGCAATTTTAAGATGACACTACAAACAAGCTTGGCTAGTCCTAACCTATTTTCAAATGAGTGTAGACACTTCTAAGTCATATGGCTAGTCCTCATGTGGACTTTGGAGGGTTGATGGCAATTTGTTGGGGTTTCGCAATGGACATCTGGGGCTATTTCTCCTTAGAAAGGCTTCTTCTGTGGCAGCTGCTAGATTTGTGTCCCTTGCAACACTTGCTTCCTCTTGTAGGCTTCAAACCTCTTTAACGCTAATATCTTGGTGCAATCATCTACTACATGACATTTGTTTACTAGAGCCGTATAGTTTCTGATCTCCAATGGAGCCATAGATGCCAAAATCTCTACCCTTGAACCATCTTTGTACTTCATACACTTGCAACACTCGTCGGGATTCCTTGGTAGATGGTGGAGAATTTACATAGCTCCTCGAACTTCGTTGTATACTCAACAATGCTCTTTCCTCCTTGCCTTAGCTGCATGAACTCCAGCTCCCTGGCATTTCTAAGAAAAGTAAGGAAGTAGTTCTTGTAGAAAGTCATCTTGAAATCCTCCTAGTTGATAAGTGTACCATCATTATCCATCAAAACTCTACATTCACCTTCAGCTCGAATACAGCAAATGAAACCTTCTGCTCCTTAGTGTAGGTGAGAATGGAAAATATCTTCCCCATCTCCTTGATCTATTCATCAGCAGTATCTGAGTCATAGGTGCCTCAAAAACTAGGCGGGTTCGCCTTGCAAAACTCTACAAACCTTATGCACTCATCCCCATGTCTACTACCATTTCCTTTACTATTTTTGTTCGGCATTTACTGATTCATGAAAGTAGTGGCAACAACTTTCTCCCTGATTGCCGTCACCATAGCTCAGAAGGACTCCATCACATCCTCGTTTATTGCAACTTTGTTCCTCGCAAGTCTATGGCTTGCCATTTGGTTCTAGTACACCGAATAATAACCATTGATTGGATCAAGCTCAACATAATGCTAAGTGTGGCAATAACCAATGGCATACACCACTAAATGGTCATGCATTTCTAATTCATATATCCTATCATATAGATAAGTTTCATGGCATGACATAACTATCAAACATGGAATTATGCTTAGAAGCATAGTCAGTCCCATCCTTAGGCTCTATCAAGATGAATTGCTCAGATACCAAAATATAACACCATAGTAGTTACAACCTATGCTTAAGTCATATTTGGATTTTACTAGTCGTTAGAATCCAGTTGTTACCCTTTAGCTTTGCGGAAACTTAACTTCTTTGAAATTACCTTATTTGAAAATAGTAGGCAAATTTTCTTCTTTTTTTTTTTTTTTGGAAAACTCTTTTAAAAATCATGTGTAACACTTTACTACTTTAATGTTATGCTTAAGTCATAGCATGAAATTAGGTAGTCTATGTTACCGTGTTAACATTCTGTTTAAATTTCATGATTAGTATCACAAAACAGTCGAAGCAGCACGCTGTCATATAATAGACATGAATAGCATTATAAAGCGTAATAAAGTTTAATATAACATAATAGAAAAGATACGAATAAATGATATATTATTAACCGTATACATACATATGCAGGTCAGAAGCCAGTGCTTCAGTCTATATATATATATATTGACAGCAGATGAAATAAAGGAACAGCAGAATTCCTATAGCTAAAAAGTAGAGGCAGAACTAGCTGGAGCAGGCTGTGTGCAACGAGTCCAACTCGGAGTCATGGTGAAGCTGCAGGTCTGGGATCTCAGTGAAAAGAGTGGCCGTTGAGTCCTTCGCCAGCGTCTGAGAATGATGCGAAAAATACAGAACGAGGTGAGAATTTCAAGAAATTCTCAGTAGGGTTCGTGTATAGAGGTTGTCTGACGTCACATACATTCTCAGTTGCCTCGGGTTTTATTTAATTATAAAAACATGTGTTCAAACTGAAATATCCAATTTAATGAGTTCAAGAAAATGTCTGGTCCGAGGCAAGGTTCAGTTTTACTTTAGACGTCACAAGCAACAAAATAGATTACCAATAATGATACATAAAATGATAAATAGAATAAACAAATAAACAGCAGTAAATAAACATAGTAGACAACTGTAAACATCTTGACATAACTATGTCATGTATTCATGCATTCATTTAATTATGCAAACTCATGCTTGAACCTTCTTTCATAAACTTTTTCATTACTTTTCATTATTTTTCCATCTCTTGGTCCCCTGGGAGTTCTTGGCCATTTAGACTCCTGGGTAATAGTCTGCTTTTCAGGATCAAGCTCGTTCCTATATGGGAATGCTGGGTTTACTTTGCTCGACCTTCCCACCGATCTATTCCCCTTAACTTCTTATCCGGGGCTGGCCCAAGTAGCATGGAACTTTCATAGTAACATAATTCTTATCATAACTTTCATAGTTTTCTTGAAATTGCACATGCATTAACATGAAATTCATAACTTATGCATGGGTTCTACCGAAATTTCGGCAGCATAACAGAATGAGTCCGCTTCCCCATGAATAGTGCCAGTACATCAAAACATCAATTTATTATAAAGATCACAACATTACACACATATATCAATATTAAATTCATAATAACCTTAAACTCATCAAGGCAGAGTTTCTGCCTCAGCATAGTCAACCAACCTAGTTTTTATAATTCAAGCCATAATTTCTATTTAACTCATTTGGACCTCAAATTTGGATATGTTAAAGTGTTTTGTGTCTAGTTTCTAACCTCCTTGGTCCCATCTAATTTCGATATCTATAGCTCAAGATATTTAGAGTTTATACCGGCCTGCCCAGTGGCTAGCTAGAATCAGACACCTAAAACTAAAAATCCACTAAAAATCGAAAAATGATTCAAATCACACGAAATTGGTCTCATATTAAAGCTAACAGGGCAAAGTTTCATTTAAAAAAAAATTTCCATTCCATTTGACTTAGTAGGGCTCAAGTTATAAGCCCCAAATTCTGACCTTCCTAAACTGCCCTGTTCTGACCCGGTTGGGACATAGGGTAACTTTCTTGGATCACTGGGAGCAACTGGGACCTTATATAATTCTGAAATTTTTATGGAACATTCTCCTATGTGTAAGCTTTCTAAAAAAGTTCGTTTCACTCATTTTCAAGTAGTATAGGACGAGTTCTATCTTGAACAACCCAGTATACCCAGAACCAGAGTCATAACCCTAGGTCAAAATTCAAAAAATCATATCTCTCTCAATACTAATCCAAAGCCTTATATGATATATTTATGGAAAGCCCTGGATGTCTAGTTACATTTAAAATTTGTTTCATGAAATTTAATCAGCTGTAGGCGGAGCCATACACTCTGCCGTACGGACTGCCGAGGGTTTTTGGTTCTCCTGCCCTCCATCCCTTCCTATTTTCATTCTTTCTCACTTCCAATTCGGTTTTCACCAAACAAACAGCCAAAAGCCAGCCATATATCATCATAATCATTCATTTAACACATCAAAGATTGAAAGAATAATCCAACCTCAGCCAGCCAAAGCCACAGAATTAGTGCAAGAATTAAACCTCTACCTTTGTTATAAGTGATTTTGCTGGATTTTTGAAGGCTTGGATGAGCAAAGCTTGATTAGACTTGATGTTGGCTAGAGTTATGTGAGTGAAGAAGAGAAGAAGAGAGCTGAAAGGAGAGGAGAAAAGTGGCGCAAGAAAGGAGTCTGAATGGGTGATAAAAGGGTGGAAAAATCTGATTACATTGAGTGGTTATGGTTGGCTTGCTTTGGCATTTGATTGGTGGAGACCCTATGGCTGAGTTTCAGCCAACTCTCCTTGCTTTTCTGGCCAAAGTGGTGCCACATTTGGTGCTAAGTGGCTGAGTTATCAACCACTCAAGGTAGGGTAAAAGAATTGAAATCCTATTGGTTCGGTTCCGATAGTTTAAAATACCGTAATTTTACCGATTTCCTTTAAATCGGTAAATCGGTTTTCAATAAAATTTTATGAAATCTCCTATACTTCTAACTTAATTCTCTCATATCTAAACTTAAGTAATTGCTAATCAATTGATTCTAAATAATTATTTAACCGAATTTTTATTATTTTCAATTATTCGATAAAATCGAATAATTAGGCGAAAAACGATAGAAGAATTTTGGTGGATGTTACATCATGAGCCTCGATTTGCGAAATAATTAAATGTGCACGATGCAGTACATGAGAGTAGCATTGATAGTAGCATAGAGAAGGTAATTGCAACTATTAATAATAAAACATATCATATAGGTGTAGATAACTAATAATCACAAAAACCCATAACATCAATAAATAAACATTCAATAACAACCCTATCATATAGAATCAAAAATACAAAATACATTCTAAATAGTCATTCCATAATTGGGTCCTACAATTACTGAATATCCAAATTGAACCACCCTCCCACTAAGACTTGACGGCTGCAACTCAAAGACCACATCCTCAACAACTACGCCCACAGGGAATAATTGGGATGTAGATCCTATGCGAACCAAAAGCATGTACGCGCCCAAGAATACATTGGAAAACTTTGCTATATTACTATGGATAATTCCTTCAATGGATCTAACTCCGTTGAGTCCAATGACTAATGATACTCTGCTGTAGGAGCAAGAGAATTCAATGAACTTATGTTTATGATCGGCACCTCTGGAACAATGGGCTCTGGGGGTGGCAGATCAGGAGACATAGGCTGTAAATCTGGTAAAGGAATGTACTTCGATAAAGGCATAGGTTCCGAGATAGGCTCTATGTAACATCCCCAATTTTTGTCTAAGCTAATTAGCTCAGTGATCCTGGTTAATTAGAGAGGTTAACGATTAACTGAGAACTAATCAGCTAAACTTGATGAGCAAGAGCTTAGTAAATTGAGTCAAATCAATAATTGAATCATAACGCACTAAATGTTTTAATTAAAACCTATTTATTCGAACCTCATTAATTTGTAACTTAGAAATATAATTAAGCTAATCCAATCTTATTAATTAAGTACAAGACAATTGTTCTACCTTACCAATTGAGATAGATTAATTCTTACACCCTAATTACATAATTCATAAGATCAATTCTTTTAGAGGAAAAACATCTTAAAAGTGTAATTAACCGAAATCGGTTAAAGAGCAATTTAACTAATCAAATTGATTAACAACTTAGGTAATTCTAATAGCTTTGAAGATTTAAAAATTTCTCCTAATTGATGCACTAAATTTTGGCCAAGGACAAGAGCAAAATCCAACCATCTATTTGCCTTCTCATCATGCACTCTTAGATCAAGGGTCTATGTTAGTAGTATCTCTTTAGTCAAGACAAGAGAAAGGTCCTTTCTCCCTTAGGATTATGCCACTTGGAGTGATCTTATTCAATCAAGCCAATCCCAAGAGTGGTCATGCCTTTAACCACTTGAAAAACACTAAAAGGTCTTTACCCAAGCACCAAGACCCAAGAGAAACATAACCCACCTTTTTATCCCAAGGTTCCTAGCTTTCTTGCTTGAAAAAGAAGTTAAACTCACCTACTTCCCCTTGCTTGTTGGAGAAGAAAAACCAATTAGCCCTCACCCCCATTTTTGCACCCGAAAATAGCCCCCCCACTCTCTCATTTGCGATTTCTATTCTTTCCCAAAGATACCAAGTAGCCATTCCTCTTCCTCTCAACCTCTCTTTGTTCTTGCTACTTTCCTTCTTGTTCTTCTTACTCTTCCACGACCACCACTCTCATTTCCTATCACCACCCTCACAAGCCCTTCAAGGACCACCCTCTTTGGTTCTTGAGAAAGCAAAATAAATACTTACTTAGCCCCATTATCAAGCTCAAGAAGGAGGAGGCCATCTCCAACCATTTTCATTCTTCAAGCTTTCAAGAAACCCATTTGGTAGTGACTCTAACCCCTTTTTCTTCTATGTTTTTCAAGCTCTAGAACTCATAAGCTTTCCATAGCTAGGTGATTTTAGAACTTGCTCTAGAGGTCTCATGGCCATGGTTTCATTATAAGAAGTTGTTTGTGATTTTGCTCTTCTTTTGGAAAATGACTTTGGTTGTGCATTTTGTTTTATGTTGAACCCAACTTTTTAGAACTCAAAATATTGATTTTTACCAAGATCTCAAAGTATAAAAGTGGTTTGGAAATGTAAAGTGGTCACTTGAAGAAAAGACTTAATGTTTTTACAAGAAAACTCATTGAAACCAAAATCGTGGAAGTTGAGAAATTCTGGCAGTCTGTATGGTGGGACTAATAACTCTTTCAATATAACTCCAAATGCAACGAAACTAATTTTAAATGAAAATAGACTCATAGATCTTTTTATACATATAAAATACATAAACTTTGGCCTTAAAACGAGAGAGATATGAATTTTCAAAGTGGGCTGTTCCCAGATATGTTTCTGTTCGGGCAGTCTGTACTAAAACATGTATAACTTGAGCTATACATAACATTTTCCCATAAAACAGTTTTGTCAAATTCCTGGTGAGGAACTCCCAATAAAGTTTAAAAGTCACTATACCGAGAACAAACTTAAAAGCTGAGTAGTCAGATTAAAAGGTGCATATCTCAAGTTGCAAAACAAATTTTTGAGTGGGGTTTATTTTGTTTAAAAATAGACTCAGAGAAGTATAATCATATCAAAATTTAAGTCAAAAGAGTAAAAGGTGAAATTATGGTGAATTTTTAAAGTTACTACCCCGCAGTAAAAGTAAAAACTAGTTAAGATAAAATTTCTAACACTAATGAAAATCTTACTTAAGCATACTAAAACCCTCAATTTAAGACATTGGAAAACTTCATAATTCACCTTAAAAGTTTCAAAAAGGATAATAGACGAAATTGGCCCCATGCCTAATAAAAGAATTTATACAAGAGGCAACCTTAATTAAAAGCTTGCATCAAATTTATTAAGCTAAACTCATAAGACTTTGTGTGACATGTATGCCTCTATGTGTCAATATGATGATATAATATGATGATGATGATGATGATGATGATGATGATGATAGTGATACGATGATGATAAGGATGATAATGATATGATGACGATACGATAATGAATGATGATGATATGAATACGATATGTTGATGATATGATGCTTAATGATATGCGATAAAAGAATCACATTCGGGGATGGCGATACGTAACGCCTAAATGTGAAAAAGAATTAGAATAATTTTGTATCATAAGCCTTAATAAGAAGAAAATGAACTAAGGGTGTGATCCTTCAAAAGGGAAGGTGACCCATAATAAGAAGCTCCCCTCACACATGACTTACATAAGGCATGGCATCGACCCAGCTAGTGTGAATATAGGGGATAGGGCTTACATGAGGCATAGCATGACCCAGCTAGTGTGAGGGGATAGGGCTTACATGAGGCGTGGCATGACCCAGCTAGTGTAAGTGCCAAAAATTTATAGTGGCGACGGCCACGGTATAAGCTCATTACCACTTATGTTTAGTGGGTGAAAAGAAAAAGACTTAAGATAAAGTCAAGTTAAGAAAAGAAAAGAGACTTCGGTCCAAACCCTTGAAGGGAAGAAGTTAAGAGAAGCTTATAACACAGCCATACATGTTTTATGTAATTATAGTTGTTCCTATGCTTGTTATGATATAAATGATCAGAGGACGTGTTAAAATTGAATCCGCTTTGGATGGCTATGTTTTTGAAAATCTAAGAATTGGACCTTATGCTTGCACACTGTTTTTCATTTATAAAACCAAAGTGGCTGGGACGATGACGATGACACTTTAGTGTCAGGTTCAAGTCCTACTAAGAAATCTTATTTCTCACTCTAGTTACTTTTCCGTATCATCACCAGAATCCGATGGCGCATCCGGTGGAGTGGAGCAAGGATCCTCTACATTGTGAGCAGACGTATGATGTGGGATGTCAGACAATGCTGATTTGGACTTATAGTTGCCATAGCTCTGCATCTTCATATATTCCTTTTTGTGATGAAGGATATCAATTAAAGTTTGTATCTAATATTTGGATCATGGCACGACCATGAGCCTCCTTCGATGTAATGTTGATATATGTATGTATATATATATATATTATGAACCCATATAAATGTAATGATTAGTTATATAATGCAATGTATTTGTGAATTACTATTTATTTACCTTTCTCATGTTTTATGATATTGGGGTATGTATTTTATGCGACATGCTCTTTCTCTATCTGTCTTCTCGCTCAAGGCTTTGCTTTCGAAAACACTGCAAAGCGACGACGTATTTCAAAAACAAAAATTTTACTGTATTTTCTGCATAACTTAACTTATAAATGAAGTTTAGTTTTCCACGAGCATAAGTAACAACTAATAAAATGCCATAATATGACTTAAGCGTAGTATGGGTTTATTAGGGCGTTACACTCTACCTCGTGCATGCCTTCATGTCCTGGCACGGCTGGGGGAGGCCGCAGAAACTCTGGAAGATTCGTAGGTGTAGGAACAGGAGGAATCTCAACTAAGTTATTGAGATGACCATAGTATAAGAGCATATATGTTGTAATGGTGGTCATAACCACTACAGCATCGTGCACTTGGTCATACTACCAATCAACCTTTGGTGACATCACATAGTGCTCCCTCGGTGATACCATCCTCGCTTGGAGGCGACATGGAAAATAGGAATGAAAAATCAAAATTTCTCAATAGGATTCTGTCAACGTTATCGTCCCAATTACTTCAAGTTTTTTACAAACTAATGTGCATACAATCGGTTCATTTATCTAAGTTTCAAAACATTATTAGCCGAAGTGAATTCATTTTAATATATCTATTGACATAAGTCTATAGCATAAAATGATAAAGCAGGATAGGGCATAATAAGTAACAATGTTAAAGTAAGAATGCACACATATACTTAATGCAATTTTATCTTAGGCCTTGTGCCTCTTGACTTTCTTAACTTCTTCAATATCTTATTATTTGGTCCACCCTCATAGGCCTTGTGCCTCTTAGAATGGTAATGAGCTCATACCATAATTGTCACCACCGTAGGGTTCCCGTATGGGAGTGGGGGAAAGGGTATCACCATCCCTTATGGAAGGATCATCTCCTTTATCTGGTCTTTGGGGCTCTTCTTACCTTGTGGAAGGATAATGCCCTCGGTTCTTTGATCTCTTAGTTGAATGCATAACATGCAACTTAGATGCTAATTCTTATGTAATGTATGAATGTAACATGATAAACAAAACACTTTCATCTAATCACACATAGTTATCAATATCAAAGTACACTTCACATAGATAGGCTTCTCAAACATCCATACATATAACATTAAACAACTATAAATCACATTGACAAGTAACCCAAGTGCCACATGTAAACTTAACATTATTATTACACAGTTTTATTCATGCAAAAGTAAGTAGTTGTAAACAAACTACATAACAAAGTCTTATGAGCAAAGTTAAGGTAATTAGTTACAAGTTTTTAGTTTGAGACTTGTCTTTAATTTGAGTTTATCATGTAAGCTTTTAACTTCCTTTTGTTTCAATTTACGACTTCTAGTGTTAGATTCAGGACCGAGTTCTGAGATTACATCAGGACCAATCTCTGAGGTAATATAAATGAAGCTTCTGCATTTGTTATGTTACCAACTTCTGGTGTTAGATGTGCGATCGAGTTTTGAGATTACATCGGGACCAATCTCCAAGGTTATAGGAATAAAGGTTATGTGTTTAATAGGTTTTTTTTATTTTCGAGATTGAATAAGGGTCACATGTTTTTGCTAGGTTTTTCGATTTTTGGTCTCAACTAAGACTGATTTTCCAAGGTTAATATGCAACCAATCTCCAAGGTTAACTTAGGACTGATATTCAAAGTTAAGGTTTATCTAATCTCTGAGATTAACTCGGGATCGATCCTGAGGTTTTATGAATGAGGGCATTATGTTTTCCAAATTACCGACTTTCAAGTTCATGTGTATAGGGGTTTCACATTTTTTATTTTCGAGTTCGAGGTTCATGTAAATAAGGTTTTATGTGTTCTAGCTCCCGAGTTCCAGGTTCATGTGTATAAGAGTTTTAATTTTTCTGGTTTCCAACATTAGATCGTAACCATCCTTATAGGTTTTATGATTCCTAGGTTTCCATCTTCCGAGTTCTGAGATCAAATCCTAAATCTTAACAGGATCTGTTTTAGAGTTGAAAGTGTTTCTCTTTGTTACAAGGATGTATGTTTATGGCTTTTGAGGCTTTTGAATGATTATATCTTTTAGAAACATAGAGGAAAAGTTTTGATCCAGTTAAATCCTTTAGAAGCATAAAGAGAGAGTTTTGATCCAATTAAATCTTTGAACAATGCAAAGGAATAGTTTTTTTACCGATTAAACTACTCCTAAAGGCATGATCATAAGGTTTCAAACCATAAATATGCTTTATGATAAGAGTAAGTGCTCTTAGCCATAGAAAGACAAGAGTCCCTATTCATGAGTCATGAACACGTAAGAAAGATAAGGAAAGTACAAAATCCTACGTTTGAGCAATCTTCTAAAACTAGAACCTGAAGCTTGAAGAAAATTCTTCTCCAAGTCAACCTGAGGTTACGGGTTGAATTAAGAAAGAAAGGGGTTCACAAGTTTAGTGACTCTAACTAGAGACTAGAAACTAGAAACTAGCGACTGGAGACTGGAAAAATGAAGAGTTCTACTTTGAGCCACACTTGAGGTCGCGCCCAACAATAAGAAGGGTTTTGCATTTTTAGAGTGTTAGAGTGAAAGTGAGAGAATGAAAAAGTAAATAGAGAGAGAGAGAGGGAGAGAGAGAGAGAGGCTAAGTTATTATAGTTAAAGATTTTAGGGTGGTTATTTAGTTTGTTCCTAGATTTCCATCATATTTCAAACTTACATTGGTCATTTAAATTTCTGTTACCGCTGGGGGCAAGTTTTGAGTTCGTTCTAAGATTTAAGCTTTAAATCTCAAACTTGTTATTTTAAACTTCTATTCCATTGGGAATGCGTTCCGAGTTAGAGTTTGTTATAAGATTCAAGCCTTCAAGTTTGAATCTCAAACTTGTTATTTTAAATTTCTGTTCTGCTAAGGGCGAGTTCCGAGTTCGACTTACTAGTTATTTTAAATTTCTATTCTATTGGAGGTGGGTTCCGAGTTCAAGTTCGTTCCAAGATTCAAGCCCTCAGGTTTAAATCTCACTATTGTTTGTTCTAGATGGGACGGGTTCCGAGTTCTGGCTTTCTCAAGGGTTTATGGGAGTTTGGTTTTCTGGTTTGGATCCTAAGGTTGGACCATCATGTTTTTAATTTTTATCATTTAATTTTTTAGCAAGTTAGCTTAGTAAGTGAATCTACCTTTTTACCCCCTTAACTATGTTGGCACTTTAGTTGACTTTTCCTAATTACCAAGCTTTTGCTCATTTAATTAGTGAATTAATCCTTGATTAATTTACTAATTACTCTAATCATTCATAAAAATGAGATAATTTGCTTAGAAAATTTGGGGATGTTATAACAAACTAGTTCATAAACATAAGTTTTTGAAACCAAATCCTACAACTTTCCCTCATGGGAGCTAATCCATTTCTACTTTTAAAAAGACTAGCTCATTTAGCCTAAGGTTACTTATGGATTAATATCTGTTGCTATTACCAATGAATATATATTTGATAGACAATCCACTAATAAAATAAAATAGTAAAAAACTAATAAAATTTGGTCTTATTAAATCCATCAATAAATCTGCTAACACTTTTTTACGCCAATTGGCGTGCCTACTATTATCAGTGGATATACCGATGAATTATCCCCAAAAAATTATTTTGGCTAATCTAAAATTCATCAAACATAATGATAGAAAATCCGTTGCTAATATTAGCTTTGTTTTCTATAAGTTTTAAATTGTTAATATTACTAATGGAATATATGTTGATCATTTCCAATTTTTTGATCTGATGGGGAGCAGAATTGGATCCCCAAGAAATTTTAATATTACCAACATATATTCTCTCGGTCACATCAACAAGATTAGTAAGAAGAATGTTGATAATTGGAATTTTACAATAGCATTTGATCCCCAGCATCTTAACTCCCTTTTATGTCTAATTGTGTGTTCAGTGGGTTTCATTTGTTATTAGGCCTTAATTTGGGCTTTTGCATAGAGTTCAACTTAGGATACCACTAACACTACTTCAGTATTTTCACCATAACTTTCATTATAGACCTCTAAAATTTGTACAACTTAGTTTGTAGGAAAGCTAAAACATAGCTCTACAACTCTTATAGCAAGGCCAAAAGCTAATTTCGATGTTTTGGATCTCAAAAAGGGCATGTATGTAAGTTAGCATAATAGTCGTTGCATCTTGAGCAGTCCTCGGTGTTTGGGCCATAACTTGGTCCATAGAAGCCCAGTTGACCTCAAAAATTAAACCAACGCTAAATGAAAGCTAACGTAAAGGGCTTCAATTCATTTTCAAGGCACTTCACCAAACGGGTTGTTTTGATGGTCTAATTTGTATTGGAAATTGGTGGGCAAGGTAGAAGAGACTGGAGACTTAATTTGGCCATGACTTTCTCTACAAAAATCCAATTTAAGCAAATTAGGTGTCAAAAGAAAGCTTACAAGGAGAGCATTAAGATAATGAGGGAATGCATCTATAAATAGGCCCTAGGCATTTAGAAGAAAGCCTTTTAGCTCAAAATTCGAACTTTGTTTGAGTAAATTAGAGCATTTTTACTTCTTACAAAAGTCCACTTCCCTCTTCACTTCTTCCCTTCTCTCTCCCCCTATTTGAGTTTCTTCTTCTCCTTCACCCTTATTTTTATGTTTATTCCCTCTATTAATTGAGGTGTAAGAACCTTAAATTAATTCAAGATTCATTGGATTTTATGGTTATATTGTTGAGATCTTTTTAAATCTTTAATTAGATTATAATTATGTGATTCTATTCTTCTTCTTCTCCTTTTCAATTTGTGGTTTGAATGCATGACCATGGTTCTAATTTGCGAATTGTATTGAGCTTGTCTTCATATTCGTTGACTGATGAATATGGATCTGAGCTTGAGAATTCAAGAGATTATGATTCAAATTTGAATTGTAGGTTGAGGTTCGATGCTTAAAGTAGTGTAGATCTATCAGATTTAAGATTTCAATTCCTGATTGATTGCATTGCTGTCAATTTTTAGGAGATATCCTAATGAGAACACAATCTAATTTTCTAGATTCAGAATTAGAGAGGATCAACCTCATAGAGTTGTGATCTGATTCTGCTATGTTATCTATGATTGAATTGGCCATAATTTCCCTTGGTTTCTTGAACTAGTGTTGTTAAACTAGTGATTTCTCTTTCTAATTACTGTCATATACATTATGTTTGATAAAATTCCATTATGTTTTTGGTTGGATACACCTATCATCCTTGAGAGATGACTCTGGTTGCACTATCACTACAAAATAGTGTAGCTATGATATTTGTAATTTGATTGAGCTCGGCACTCGAATCAAATGCACCATTTCACTGTTTCACATACCAACAGAATATCTGTCAGTAATAGTAAAATAAATAAAACAATGCATTTTATTTTAAACTTACCCAACGAAATCTTTGTCGGTAAAGTTAAGGATCAAATACAAAGCATGAAATCCATTCTCTTTCCTCATTCCTTATTTTATCTTCCTCTTCTTTTCTCCCTCTGGTCTCTCTCTTAACCCATGACAAAAGTGCTATTATCGCTACTACCACCTCCACCACAAATCTTGCACCTCTCTCTCTCTCTCTCCCTTACTTTTGGTATCTTAGTGTGAAACTAGCAATTATAGTAATTCATGCAAGTAATAAAGTGATAAGAAAAAGTATTATCCCAAGAGGATAGATCAAGTACTGAGTAACAAACAAGAATGGCCATTTGGATAACAAGAATCAAGTGAAATTAAAATTGAAATTAAATAAAAACAAGGAAATAGAACAAACAAGTAAAAGATGAATAAGATTCAATAGGATGGACACTAAGGCTAATTGACTTCACTAAACTATGGATTCAATTACCATTGATGTCAGTTATCTAGTTTTTACCTTAATTGATTAATGGTCGAGCTTCCTAATTTAATTCCAAGCCTTTCTCAAGGTTAAGAAATTCTCTTTACTTAAATTGATTGCCTAATGTCTTAGTTACAAACAAATTTAGAAAAAGGTTAAAGCTCGATGGATTCCTAATATGATCACATGAATTACATTTTCTTATCTCTAGTTTTCGCTCAATTCATAGTGTTTATATTAAGAGGCTATATTCACAAATACTTTCTCAAGTTATTCTAAACTCACACATGAATTAATTGGTGACCAAACAATTAAATGCATGAAGAACAAACATAAACACTTAACCATTACAGTAAAAAGATAAATAAATCAATCCATGAGTAATTTCATGACATGGAAGGATCCATCAATGCCATAAAAAAGGGGTTTAGTTCATGATAGAATCACAATAAAAGTAAAAGAGAAAAAAGAGCATAAGGAGAGGTAGCCATGAAAACCAATAAGAAACAAGGCTTCTAATATCTTGAGGATGAAGGAAATATCCAACTCTTGACAATCTACTTAAATCTTGAAGCCTCTCTTCTAGGGTTGCCTCTAGTGACCAAAAGTCCTTTTTGAATCCTTCAAATTGGTTTTTATAGACCCGAAATCGAGTGGCTTTCATGTGCAAGGTTAAATAAAAACTTTCCTAAACTACGCAGAATCACACTCCAGCACAGTTATAAATCCCAAAAGTTAAGCATTATATTTCTATTGTGCTACAGTGCAATTAATCGTGCTATAGTGCAATCATTGAATTGCTAAACTTCCTTTTTCGAGCTCCTCTTCATCCCTTGAATACCTGGACATATGCAAAACATAATCAAAACTTAAACAACTCTCCCAGAAACTTAGAAATAAAAACCAAAAACTAAATAGGAGCCTAATCAAGCTAATGAACTAAAATGTGAAGTAAAACTAGCTAAACCATACAATTGACATTAAAACTACATGCAAAAACTAAGCAAATAATAAATATTATTGGAGAGTTATCATCTCTCTCTCTCTCTCTCTTTCTCTCTTTCTTTGTTCATCACAGCCACCACTGCACCACTGCCACTATGCCTCCACCATTGCGCCACTGCCATCTCTTTATCTCTCTCTCTCTCTCTCTGTCTATATATATATATATATATATATATATATATATATATATATATATATATATATATATATATATATATATATATATATATATATATTTATCATTATTCATTTTGAGTATCACCTCTTAACGTGGCATGTTCACCATGTCTATTTATGTTGTTAGATTGTTAACTATTTTGGTTTCAAGTTGTGATTGAGTATCACTTTTTTTTTATTTTAATTTTCTTGTTGTCTAGAAAACTTGTGTGCTTTATATTACAAATAGCACAATTTATTATTGGTTTATTGAATGTGGATAATAATTAGTTTATTGTCTGTTGAGCTAAACTTGAGTTCTTCACTTTGGATCTATGATCCATTTTGATTTGGTTTCTAAAGAGAGATTTTTGTGCTTGTGGCTAATAATGAAATTTTGTTTTGATTTGGTTTGAGTTGTTTTTGGCTTCTAAACTTGATTTGGTTGGGTGTTTTGGATTCCATTTTTGTTTCACTTTGATGATGTGATCCTATTTTTGTTTGACTTTAATGATGTGATTCTGTTTTTGTGTCTGTGAGTTAGTTGGACCTTTTGGTTAAGGGAATGGATTGCAAAAGGTTGAAGAGTTTGTGTTTTTGTTATACCTTAACTTCAAATGAGGAGAATAACATAGTAGAATAACAAGCTTATTTACTAGAACTCTTTTCCTTGAATGATTTAGATATGGCAGGCAGAGGTAGAGGTTGATCAAAGAAAGATGTTTCCCATCCACTACTTCGGCCTCTACATCTAGCACTCTGGCCGCCACCTCCACACAAATTCCAGCCTCCACCTCCACCCTTGCTTCTCCACTAGTACCATGTCATCAGCATGCAAGCCAAATGCCTCCACCACTGCCACCACCTCATGGCTCACATACCAAGTTCATCATGGTACCCAATCATGGGTATGCGGGTCCTTCACCTTAGCCACTTATGTCTCAAGGGTGGCTGCCTCCTCCACCACCACCACCTGAGCACACCATGACACAATCTCGGCTCACAGCAGAGAGTGGAGTAGCTGGCTCATCAATTGGGCTGTCTCAAGCTTCAATGATGGAGATGAATATTTACTTAAGGCTTTACAGAAAATCCTGGCAAGTAATTTGAATTTCAATTCAATACTATTTGTTAATTATTATGGTTATTTATTAATTGACATCTCACTTTTTCTCTTGTGTCTGATACAATTAGCTTCTTGTGAAAGATGGCTACATAAGATTACGGAGACCATGCAGAAGCTATATGATAGCCTTGTAATGAGTTTTAGCAAACTCTCAAAGGGCGAAAGCTTCGATGGTACTACTTCTAGAAATTAAATGACATTTGTTTTTTTATTAGTTTAAGTGTTTACTTCTATATATTGCAATATACAATTTAAAATAATATTGTGCTACTTTTTATGTGCAAAGCCAATTTATTATTGATCCACCTAACAATGGCTTCTTTTTCAAGGTGTTTAAGACGCAAGCAACCAAGTGGATGCAAGACATGTACCTTGAGGTCCGTGCTAGTGGGATCTCAATCTGTGGTGGCTAATTGAGGCCAATCAGAAGGTCCTACAGGAGTGTTAGACCAAAAAGAAGTAAAGGGATACGTCGTTAAAGGGTGACACGAGTAGACACTCAGCTAAGAGTTGCTTACTCTATTGTGGTGACTCTAGCACCAGAGTCCACTAAGGAAAAGATGGTAAGCTAACAAATTAAATTGCACTTATGTTTAAGAGAAAAAGGCACTTTATCCCACTGAAATGTAGGTTATATGTACTTTAATCTTTGTATTTTAAAATGATATAAATTGACTTCTAAACTTTTTTTAATGTGCATTTTATCTAAAATAAGTATATTATATCTCTTGAACTTTTCTAAACGTGCAATTTAATATTCTAAATTTTCTTGAATATATGCTATTTCTATTAATAATTGATAAAAAAATTAATAGAGCGGTCGATTTACACATTTAAAAAAGTTCAGGAGGTAGATTTTAACATTTTTAAAATACAGGGACTAAAGTGCACGTGACCTATAATTTAGGAGAGTAAAGTAGTTTTTTCCCTATATTTAATTTAGTCAAATTTTATGTATTTATTTATGCCTTATGATGTGAAATGAATTTGAAATACAATCCAGCCTCCTGAACAGGCTACTTACTCAAGGAGAGCTATATGAGGAAAGCCAACAAGACATAAAGAGTCGACCATCACTCCAAGCAGACCTACGTGATTTCTAAACTTTATTATTTCTATTTAATTGATTTTATATATATCTCTTGTGCAAGTCTAATTTCTTTCATTTAATCGTATGACGAGTTCATGCAATGATTTGAGGATGCCAGGTTTTAGTAGGCCTAATAGGGCAGGGATGCAGCTAGCACCATTGACTGCCTACCCATTGATAAGGACATGGTGTGGTTAGAAACAGTTGGCAATGCTTACAAGAATTGCACCTATGGCATGGGGACATACTATGCTGATAGTGTGTCCCTTGGCTCTATTAGCATAGCTTCATTTGCCGGATTTGCAGACTCGCTCTGATGACGTCTGTTAGCGTATCCAACTCCTAAATGAGGAACTTCAGGCTCAAGTTTAGTTGATGCAAAAGCAAGAGAGGTGACTCCATAAGACCCAGTAGAAGCAGCTGGCATAGGAGGAGGAAGCCTAAACTTGAGAAGATCAAGATGGTGTAGAAAGAGGCAAAGAAGGACAAGAAGGACCAATAGAAGGAGATGATGAGCAAGTTCCATTCCATCTTGCGGAAGATGCAGGTAAGTCATCCATCTGTAGCACCAACTCTTCCTTCTATGTCTTCTTCCAACATCTCTGATGATGACAATCATATTTCTGCTACGTCACGGATTTTAATTGATTTCTTTTTTGTTTTTTTTTTTTGCACATTATTTGAACCATTTCTTGTATTTTTAATTATTATATGTGAATATTTTATTTGAACATTTTCTTATCTTTTTAATTACTATTATTATATTTATAAGTCTTAAAAAAATTTAAAAAATTAGAATTAAAATTAATAATTATAATTAACGGACAAACAGTTTACAAATTAAAAAATAATAATAAATCGTATTTTCCGTCGATAAATATTGTAATTTAAGTTATTCCCATCAAATTATTGATTGATCATTCCACCGGTACGTATAAAGGATCCAATGTTAATTTTTTAATTATGACAAGAATTTTGGGGATGAACTACAAATATTACCGACGGAATTTATTTAATTACCATCGGTTTTGCTATCTACAAACTATCGATGGAAATGGAAATCCGTTAGTAATATTTACCGATGACACTATCACCAACCAACTTTTTTTGTCGTGATTCCACCAGGAAAAAAGAAATTACCAACGGATTAAATCAAAAATCCATCGATAGGCTATTCTATTTTATTTTATATCATATGTTAAATTATAAATCACACAAAAGCGGTTGGTTGCAGTTAAAATAAACTATGATCCTAGGCAAACTTGAGCTTTTGCTATGTCAACAGTTTGAATCCTACATTCATCACTTTAGAAAGAGTTTTACATAATCAGTCTCCTGACTTGAAATTGTATGAGCAATTCTTAAAATAGAAAAAAAAGATAAAAACTATAAATTGATTTTTAAGTTGATATTATAAACTACGTGTACCTTGAATGAACCTCTCAAGACATGTACCATAATTTCGAGCTTTTGTTGCGATAACATATATATGTTTTAAAATTTGTCTGGAATGACTAAACAAAATCGGTTAATGAGAATTGACTAGATTAATAGGATTGAATAAATACACACATTGAAATAACCATAATATACACACCATGTTTCACAAGCTGTTTACTGGTGAAAATGACAAACACAACTATTGACTCTGAAGTCTGAAGTTTGCAATATAGACAGCGTGCACACTTTGAACACATCAAACAGTGAGAATAACGGAAAACAGAAAGCTAACTGTGCTAATTCATGTCAACTCCCTAGCCAGTGTTACTAATCATCATTGTGGCTGTGATTTCATGCATAAAGGTGCATCATGATATTATGCAACACGCAAATTAAAATCCATCTAACAATAATAAATCATTTTAGCTTAGCTTATTTTTCCTGATAGTGACTCATTTCTTAAAGGAGCTTCACCCTCCTCCCCTTAAGTATAGTGTATACTATAGACTTGGCCATGTTTAACTTTTTTTAATTTCGATTTTGGCAAATAATATTAACCCCGAGTGGCAGCATACGTTTCCTACATTTGTTATTGGATCAATATTAATCCTGAATGGCAGCATACGTGTGTGACTAAGTAGGAGGAAAGTAAGCTGCACTAGCAACGAATGTTACCAACACGCATGCTCCTGTCCTCTTGGTTGACATAGCATAGCCAAAAGTCAGATTTCATTTCGATACGTCACTTATTCGACATGTTATAATTTCGTCAAACACATGCGTAGACTAGCTAGGCTTACCATTTTACGAATTCCAAAACATGAATAATTGTCATTAGAAAAGGACAATTACTGACTCGACTTTCTTGTTCTGAGCCAAGCATGCGCGGTATGGATGGCTACATACCATATAATTAACGCAATTTATACATGTGCGGGTGTCTAACCTAATTATTCAATATAAATGTCCTACTTGATTTCAAATGCCACGAAAAAAGTTAATGCTCCGAAAAGGTATTTTTGCTGCTTGGCTAAACTTAGTTGCGTAAAAAATTAGCAATGTAGAATGCGAAAGTCGAGAGGTTACCATCTTTGAACAAAATTATTTATTTGTATAGGATTCTTCGCATTATTTGAGTGGAAAATTAATTCGTGTTTGAGTGTTGTATGTTGTCATTTCTCACAAATACTTTTTATTGCCTCGAACCCTTCATTATACAAAGGTCCTTCAACAGTTTAGTTCAAACAGGAATATCGCTTTAGCTATCCTTGGGTTGAACAAAATTATCTGAGAAATGATTAGCTGAGACATCATACAATGTCCATTCTAAAGGAAGCTTAAACTAGAAAAGATACTAGCGGAGATTCCTAAGTGCTATTTGTCAATCGTCATGTGTTATTTACATTTGCTGTGTGCTATTTTGACTAGCCTCACTACAAGAAAATCAGCAATTTGTGGTGGATTTGTAACGGAAATCGGGCCATCGAATAATTCCAAGCTGCTAGTCAATAGTAGTAGCCACTTCCCTCTATTTTGCAACGGACTAATTTGCGGTGAACTTCTCCATTATTAAGTTGCAATACCTTTTTTCCCCTCTAATTAGCAGCGGTTTTCTCCACTTTAATTAGCGGTAGACTTTTCTCTTTAATTAGTGATGTACTTTTCTAATTAGTGACTACTAAATCCATAGCAAATCATCGAATTTGTCAACCAAAAAAAAATTTTCTCAGATGTTTCCTCCCATATTAACAGTAGCAACACAACACGATACTATATAACACATAATCATCAACAATGCAATTAATAGCTATCAAGAATACCAACTTTAATTAACAATAGAAGAGGAAAAATTAGAAGTTCTTTGATGCAAGCCTAATATAAATATATTTGAAACGGATTTTTAAAATTTTGTGGCAGAAATTGCCAACGCAAATTCCAAGATGTCCTTTAAAAAAAAAAACTTTTATCGGTGGCAGCTTTAGCTATTGCAAACTATACATTTTTGAAAAAAAAAGTGACATTTGAAAAAAATTATTAATTTTTTTAAAAAAATTTTGTGATTGCTTTTTTTGCCACAAAAGAATTTTTTATTTCTTTTTATTATTTTATGGCAGCATTTTCTGCCATAAATTTTTCCTTTTCTTTTCAAAGTTGGCTAATTAGCGACGGCATTTTCCACAATAAATTTGAAGATTCGTTTAATTATTTTTCAAATTTTGATTTTTTTGTTTTTAGAAATATTAACGGCAATATCAATAAATACTTTTTATTTTTATTTTTTTTTTATTAGCAGTGGCCAAAGCTGCCACAAACAACAAGATTTCTCTATTTTTTTTCATTTTCTTCATTAATAAGCGACGGCAAAATAACAAGAGTGAGTTTTTTTTTTTTTTCAAAGTTATTAGCAACAACAAAAGCCATTGCAAACAACAACAAATACTTCTTTTATTTAATTTTTATATTATTAGTTGGGGCTAACAAGATTTTTCTTTTTTTTCCTAATTTTTTCCATTAATTAGCTGTGGCAAAAGCGGCCACAAGCAATAAATAAATACATTTTTATTTAATTTTTTATGTTTATTATGCTGCTATAGACAACAAGATTTTTCTTTTCATTTTCTTTAATTTTCTCCATTATATTACTAGAAATGTGCCATTTACCAATAGAATTCTAACGGAAAAAATATCGAATTCCCTTGGTAAGTATTTTATTGACCAAATTTCTGATGGATGCGGTCCGTCGGTAATACATGTGTTGGTAATAATAAATTCTAATATTACCGATGGAAACACCAGTTTGTCTGTAATTTTATTAATTATAGCAACGGAAAAATTCATCAATAAAATTAATAAATATGTCGGTAATATAAGCATCAAGTACCATTAGTAATGGATTTTAATCTAACCATATTACCGATTCCAACAAAAATTTCGTCGATAATTATTAAAATTTGCTTAAAATTTAATATATTATTGACGGGTATTAGCAAATTATTATTATTTTTTAAAAATCTAAATTATATTATTAAAATTTAAAATTAGTAATTAAATATTTCAAATTATTACTTTATTTATTCACAAATCTATATAATTAAAAATATAATAAATTAGAAACATAATAAAGTGCAAGAAATATAAACTGTCAATTAAAATAAAAATTATCAATAAATAAAAATTAAATTCAAATTGTCAATATAAAATCCTTAAAAAGTAAAAAATACTAAAAAATACGAATACTGATTGTCGTCAATATTTGAAATGCTCTCCAAGTCTCTATGGTGGTCGTGCAAAGAATGTGGAAGTGGAGGTGGAGATGGAGGTGGCGGACGCTGTGTACCGAATGATAAACCACCACTTCGCATCTACTCAAAGTAAGTGTACATGGGCATCACCCTTTGCTCCATGGACTACATCTGTTGCCTCAATTCCTCTTTCTCCTTCTCGTTTTGCTCGTGCAACTTCATGTACCTCATATTCGCCTTCTAAAGCTACTTCTGCACTAATTCATTAAATGCATGCACTCGATCACGTATATCCTCCATATCAGTCCTAGCTAGAGATACAGAGGTTGGAGAATATGACATGTTGTAGGTAGTCCCCATACCATAGATCTACCCCTTGCAGCGACCGCAACCACTTAGGCAGGTGGGCGGTCAACAGTGCTCCCATCGTCCTATGGGGTTTGCTACAATTGGGCCTTATTCAATTGCTGGGTGAACTCATGATGCAATTGAATGAAACATAACAAATTAAATTAAATTTAAGTAATAGCAAATATAATAAATTAACAATATTGGAAACTAAACGTAGGTACTTACATATGTGGCCTTTGATAAAACATCAACCCACTGGGACTTGTCCTACTTCTGAGTATGGGTCTCCCGGAACAGCTGCCCTTGAGTGGGTAGCCTGTTCATTGTCTTTTCCTACATAAGGATAGGCATAGGTTAGACTGGGTCACTTTGGATGACTTTTTCAACCCAGCCCATTCATTTAAATACTGGGTATAACATCCTCAATTTCACTTATGGTAAATTACCTCAACCACCCTGAGTAACTAGGCACTCAATAAGAAATTAAGAAATAAAAGCTTAATCAAGAGTTAAAAAGGCTAATTAAGGAAAAAAAGATTAAGAGAAAGCTTAACCAAAATTAGAAACATGCTAATTAAGGAAACCAAACCTCAAAGAGACTAATTAATCACTAATCACCAAGAATTCAATTAATTAAGATAACTTAGGCATAATTAAGATTTTAATTACACTAATTATCAAAATATGAGTAAATCACTAATCCTTGATTAATCAAGTCACATAAGTAGTAAGAATACTTATTCTCATCATCAAATTCAAATTAACAAAGTCAAAAAGACAAAGAAAACATGATGATGTCACTAAAGTAAAAAAGCAAAAGACAAGAATGCTTTATAATAAGGCCTCATATCCTAGAGCTAGAGGTGGAGGTGGAGATAGAGAATGGTGAGGAGGGAATAACGGTTAAGACCTTGGCTCCACATACCTAGGATTAGGTATCATAACAAACTCCTAGGTATGTGGAGGATGACCGGAGGTGGAAGTAGTAGCAGTGGAGGTGGTAGCAATGGTAAGAGTGGTAGAAACGAGTTTAGTGGAGGCAGTGGGTGGAGCACAAGTGTAAGGGGGTAAACCGTGCTCCTTCAATGTACCCCGAGCTCATCCAGAATGAGAAAAGCCTTGCCCTACCATAAATAACGTGTATAACATGTGTACAAACCAATAAACATATACAACAAACATAACATACATATAACTATAAATGCAAAGAATAAAATTATAACATCAAAATAAATACGCATAGAATTAAAAGTATAAGATATATATTAACTAAATAAAGACAAAATACACTTTGCACCTTGTTAATCTGAAAGTTGAGGACTATCTTCATCACTCTTTGCTTCAACATCATTGTCGAATTCCTTTTTCTCATCCTCTTCTTCAATGCTGCCCCCCTCTCATCAAACTGTCTCATTAAATATTGCCTCAGAAGTTCAAGTATGTCAACTTCCCCTGAGATAGAACATAGATTGGAGAGGATGTTGATATCAATAACAACCCTGGAAGGACTTGGATCATCAGTTTGATAAGCTCGCTTAGATACTTTTCAACCTCTACTTGACCCATTGGTTTGCACTTTATTAACACCCTTTAGTTAGATTTACACTTTCTAGAGTATAGCGGGTAATAAACTTGTCTTGTATTTTTGGGGATAATAAATGGATCAAATTTCCCATATCTTTTGGTATGGTTAATCTCAATTATTTTGTAGTAGTTGTTTTACGTGTTCCCTCGGGACGTATTGGATCATACTATTCACAATTGAATAGCACAACCCTTTTAAGAGGTTCACCAAGGTACTCTGACTCAAGTATTTCATTAATCACTCCATGCCAGTCAAATTCTCCATCTCAAGTATGTGGTTTTCTTCCCCCTTCTTTATTCAATTGTCTAGAACTTGTAATCATTAACATGGTATCTTGGCCAACTCATTGCTTTGGTTTTCGGATCCTAAGCTCAATTGTACAAGTAATAATTGATTACACCATCCCTCTAATTATGCACCTAAGTATAAAGATTGGAATATAAATCACATACTAATAATAAAAAAAAGAAACATAAATAGTAAAATAGAATCATTATATCACATACAAGTGATTTGAACTAATAGGGAAATTATTCATGAGATTGTTGATCGTATAGTTGTTTAAAATACCTATAAGTATTGAACAAAGCACGAAAATACTTTGTCACATTTTACCAATATATAGGATTTGGGGAAATATAAAACAAAAAATACAACAAAATAGTTTGTCAGTTACCTTCTAAACAACTCCATTTCTTCATGATTTAGCAATATATGCAAATATACAGAATTCCATTCACTCCCTATCAACTATCGATCTTTACATCATCCAGCAACACGACTAGGTTGGTTGAATATTGACAAGGTAGGTTCAATAGAGCTTTTACCACCATCATCATTTTGACCAACTCTAGTTCTCCTATACTAAACATACGGCTCAAAGTAGTAGGAGCAAAAGTTAGATATCTTCTTTGAGATATATGCCTGACATATTGATCCCTTTACTTTAGTCCTATTCTTTACTGTTCTCTTGAACCCGCCCATTTCTCGTTCAAACGAGTACATCCACATATATTGTACTAGCCCACATATCATGCTTCGTATGCTAAGTACACATAGAGTCAAAATCCAAAAAGAAAGATCTCTTCTAATTTACACAGAATAATGGGAATGTTCTTCTCCATCACCAAAAGATTACCAACCCTAAGAGTAGATGAACACAAGTCTCTCAAATACTCACTCAACTAAGTTAATGGCCTCCAAACATGATCAAGCAGTTCTGTCAATGCAACAAGCAGTACTCCATAAATACATGACAATCATGACTTTTCATACCAAAAAGCTTCCTTTATACAACATTCATACACCTACCCAAATTTGAGGCATAATTGTCATGAATTTTCAATTCTTGCACTCACCTACATATATCTTGTCTCTGCATAGAGGTCAACATATAATTGGCCCTAAGCTTAGACTAATGACTATCTCGTAAGGATTGTGAATTTAACACAAGGTATCTATAGTACTTCTCTAAAGGCATCCTTACTTTCTTATTATCCTTTGTTTGGTCACTATTCATCATATTATGCACAATATTATCAAATACGTTCTTCTCAACATGCATCACATCCAAACAATGATAAACTAAGTGATCTTTCCAATAAGGTAGTTTCTAGAATATACTTTGTTTGGTCCAATTGTGCTCTATTTCATAACCAGGCAATCTAATGGATCTCCTAACTTTTGTAATCTTTAGTAGTCACCTAACCATTTTCCAAATTTTATGACTAGTAAGTCTCACTAAAGCCTTCTCATTTTCTATGGTGTTCTTTCTAAACCGATACATACTATGCCTATAAGTATGATCCATAACTAAAAACCTATGACAATCAAACCAAGAATTCATTCTGTCACACTTCAAAGTGAGTGCTTTTGTATCCTCCATACATATCTCACATGCCAATTTCCCTTGCATCATCCATCTAGATAACATCCGTAAGCTAGAAAATTATTGATAGTCTACATCAATGCTGCTCTTAACATTAAATTCTGATTGGTTGAGATGTCACAAGTTAAAACACCATCACACCATAACTTATTCAATTCGTCAATTAAAGGGATCAAGGATAGACATCAATCTTAGCCTGTGGATTATCGGGACCAGGGATTATACAAGTTAAGAACAAATGAGGATTTCATGTACATTTCAAACGAAAGATTGTAAGGAGTAACAACCACAGGCCAACAATAGTATGGTTTACTAAATTGATTATTAGGAGTAAAATCCCTAACACAAAGCCCTAAACTAATATTACGGGGATCAAATGCACAATCAGGATATGTTCGATCAAAATGTTGCCAAGCTTCACCATGAGAAGGATGTGTTATTACGCCAGCACTCATTTGGTTCTCAAAGTGCCACCTCATGTAAGGTGCTAAACTCATTGATGTATACAACTTTTTAAGTCTAGGGATTAGGGGCAAATATACATTCTCTTATGTGGAACATCCTTGTATGCAAGACTTTCCCTTCTCTTAGGCTTAAACCCAGGCTTTCCATATAATTTACAATGAGTTAGGGCATTATCATCTTTGTAATAGAGCATGCAGCCTGTCAAACAATAATCAATATTCACTTTATTCAACCAAAACTTAGAAAGTAACCTTTTTGGCTTGGTAAAAGTCTTTTGGGATAGATTCTAGTTGTTGACTAATCTCACTTATTAATAAAGCCCATTAATCAAAGAAATTTTGGCTTTGGATTGCCTCTGACTTATTACTGAATATTCTTACTGCCAAAAACAACTGCAAATGCATACACCCTTCCTATAAAGGCCTATTCACCGCCTATATTAGATTATAAAATCTCTTGGCATCTTGATTGGGAACATCTTTCGAAGGTTTGGAATACATTCCAAACCTATGGCTAGCAGCATAAAAAATTATTGTCTGATAACAACTAAGGTTATCCTTCACATTATTGCTCCTATTACCTATATGGACCCCAATGGAACTACTTCCAACATAACCCACACCAAATTGATTCTCCAATGGAAAAACTTCCACATGTTCAGTCCAAACCCAGTAATCAAGCTTAAAGCCATCCCTATATAGGTGATATCTAATGGACTCAATTCTAAAAATCTCATACATCTATATTTAGTATATGGACACCTAACTATCCCTTCATGTATGAACTGCTCTATTTGACCACAAGTAGTTATGAATTCTTCAACCCCTTATAAAATTACGGTTTAATCCTCCTGACCTGGGTGCAATCGATCATACATCCATGCTCAATTTGAAGCAAACATTATCTCCCAACAACATAGGACACCTACAGAGCATAACAATTACATATCAATTAAAAAAATTGGGCAGAATCTTCCTTTAAATTAGAAATCTCCACCAATTCTTTTTGCAATACTTTTTTAATCCACAGCAATCTACACTATCAAAAAAATTTTGGGAGTCTTCCCTTAAAATAGGAGTTTTTTATTATTATATTATAACAAATTATTTAATTTATACATTCTAAACAGTGAAAAAAAAATTAGGCAAAGGCTCCTCTTGAATAAGGAGCCTCCACTTATTTCATTACAATAATTATTTAATTTAAACAACATTATAAATCATCAAAAACATTTAGGTAGAGTCTCTTCTTAAATTAGGAGCCTCCACAAAAAGTAATTCATCAATTAAACACAAAAAACAAATGCATATAGTCATACAAATCAATTAATCAATCCTACAAATTATTTTGGAGCACATCCCCTTACTTCTTATCATGCAAGCACACAACACCACAACACACAATTCAAATAATGGGAAAGAGCTCCAAGCCTTGCCCTAGTCATGCAATCTCATCCTACAACTCTATCCTAGAAAATATTAGTTTAATATTTTAGAAAAAATGAAGTTACAAAAATTGTACAATGTATATATCTATTTACTGACAAATGGTGTACTCAAAATGCTCCAATTACCCAATGCACCCACCAAAATGCAAGCACTTCAAGTGCTCCAAATGGGATTTTTAACAATTAACACAACAAAATACATTAGTTAACTAACTTTGAAACTAAAAACTAAGTAAAGAAATAGAACAAAAAAAAGAGGCTAAACAAAAATAAATAAATAAATTGATTAAAACACTCAATAACATACCATGAACACAATACCAATCTTCGGCAATGAAATGGAAGCTCAAGCAGCAGTGAAATGGCTAATGGCCATGTGGGGGTGTGAGAGAGAGAGAAAGAGATGAAAAGAGAGGAAGAAGAAGGGGTCTTTGAGTTTTAACATTCTGTGTTACTATTTGTAACACCCTCCCAAGTACAATACTATGCTTAAATCATAGTACCGCACCCTGGAGTTATTACTGTTACCTGAGCGGACCTTATCTAACAGCAACTTCAGCCGTCTTTGAAAACTTCTTTGTACTCTCTGGAGACAACATGGAAATAGGAGTGAGAATTTTAAATTCTCAATAGGATTCTCTAAATATAGTGTCATCGATGTCATCTCCAGTTTGCTTCGGTTTATTATGAAAAAGGTGAACATGCTATACAAACTGTTTAATTTTATAGTTCGAAAATATAATGTCCGAAGCAAAGCTTATTTTAATCATACACTTGGTATTTGGGAGAACCCATAAAAATCAATTCATGAATGATATCATGGATAACAATTGCAACATATTAAACTACACATAGCATTTGCACGTAACTATATCTGTACTTGAATTTATGCATATACATAAAACTTGCTTTTCTTTCTTCATCTTTCTTTTCATCATAAAATCTTTACATGCCACATTCTAGAGTATGATCGCTATGTCATACCCCATCAGAGCGTGATCGCCATGTCACGTTCCTTCGGAATATGGGATCTTCACTTGGTACTTACACTAGTTGGGTCATGTCATGCCTCATATAAGTTCTGTCCCCTGTACTCACACTAGCTGGGTCGATGCCATGCCTCATGTGAGTGGTGCTTGCATATATTTTAAATCTTTTGTCTTTAGTCTTTAGCCTTTAATTTTTTGCTTTCACTTGGCACACCTAGGCATTACGTATCGCCGTCCCTAGGGTGCTGTTACTGCCCTTGGGTAGCCTGGCCTTGGAGTGAGCTCGTCAGCTCCACCCGTGACCGTCGTCACGCCGACTCACCCGTAAGGGGACCCACTGCCTCTAGGTTGGAGGGATCTCATTCTGGTCACGTACCTCTAATTGAAGGGATCTCTTCTGGTCACGTGCCTCATAACCAAGGGATCTCATCTGACCACGTGCCTCCAATATAGAGGGACCCAAGTTTTAGCTGTCTTCACAAGGAGGGACCCAATGTGCAACTGCCTCCAGGTGAAAGGACCCATATCTTTATCATTTAACTGCCTTCACAGGGAGGGATCTCAAATAACTGCGTCCAAGTGAAGGGACCCACATTCAATATATTCACATTTAATATACTCATGTCTTTTCATTCTTATACATGATCATGCATAAACATGCTGAATTAACTCATATATACGCTTCATCATTTATTCTCATATACCTCATATCATACTGCTTCTTAATTTATTCTTATATACTTCATATCATACTTATATCATTCTTGCATACAAACATTCCTAGTTTCATAAACTTCTGCCGTAAATCCGGCAGCATAACGGATCAGTTCCGTTTTCCCATGAATAGTGCCAGTTCTCACAGACAATTCAGTCATGGCAATATAATCAATTTAGCATATGTATCAATGTAAAACTGGCAATCCTCAACTCAAACCTTATATGTCCACTAACACTTGTGAAACCATCGATTTGGCCATTCTGCTAATTCAATTCAGTTCTGCCCGAATCTCGTATAATCCACCTTTACCTCTATTCAACTTACTTAAACCTGAATTTTAGATATGTCATAGTCCTATATGTATACTTTCTAACCTCTTTAGTCCCATATCATTTTGGTGTATATAACTCAAGATATTCAATTTTTGCCTTAGCTTACTCAGTCACTGGCCTGAATTACACTCCTGGGAGTATAAATTCACTAAAAATCGAAACTAAGTTCAAATCATATGAAATTGGTCTCCTATTGAAGCTAACAGGACAACTTTTCATTTGCAATAAGTTTCACTTGATTTACTTAAGTATACCTCGAGTTATAAGTCCTGAAAGTCGACCTTCCTGAACTACCCTGTTTTGGCCTGGATTGGACATAAGGTAACTTCCTCGAATCACTGGGAACAATTGGGACCATAACAAACACGAAATTTCATATTGAGATGGTCCCCTATGTGTAATCTTTCTAACAAAGTTAGTTTCACTCAATTTGGAGTTGTGTAGAGTGAGATATAACCTCCTTAAGTCACCCTGCCCAGATGAAAGTCCTAATTCCTAGGTCAAACTTCAAAAATTTATATCTCTCTCAATACTAATCCAACAACCTTATGTGATACATGAATGGAAAGCCCTGAATGTCTACTTTCATCTAAAAATAGTTTAATCGGATTTAACCGGTTGTAGGCGGAGCCGTACACTCCGCCGTACGGACTACCGAGGACTCTTCACCAAGACAGCATCCTGATTCTTCTCTCCTTCTAACCATAATTTCAACTCAAGATTTTCTATTAATCCTATCATAATCCATCATATACATCCAATATATCATCCAATATATGAAGAAGAGTACAATTTAATACAACCATAGTGCAAGAAATTCAAGAATAGAAGTAGAATCCTAACTCTTTGGAGTGTGATTTTGCTGAATTTGAGTTTGGATTGATGGAACCTTGACAAAGCTTGGAGAGTTGATAGAGTAGATTGAGAGGGAGAAAGGAAGAAGAAGGCTGGAGTAAGAGGAAAAGAGAGTGGCATAAATCAGCTGGGAAGAGGAGGGGAGTCTGACTTAAATACATGAGAGTTGTGGTGTTGATTGGTTGGAGTTTTGTGGTTGAAGTTCGGCCATGTCTCTCACTTTTGTGGCCAAATTGCTCTCCACGTCGTCCCACAAGCTGTTCTCCACGTCGTCCCAAAAGTGGGATACACTTCCATTCTACCTGAAATCGGAACTCGTCTCTATTATGCTTGAAGTCGGAACTCGTGCCATTTTACTGGAGCTTGGAGCTGAAGTCGTATGTCGGAACTTGTCTCATCTTGTTTATTTCGAGACTAGGAAGCAAGGTCGGAGGTCGGAAGTCATACAGCTTACAGTCACATAATCTTGGAACTCCCATTCAAACTCGGGAACAACAACAGAAGTGGAAAGCTTCTGGGAATAAACTCGGAGATCGGAACTCGTGTATGACTTGGAAATCAGCTCAAAGATCCGAACTCGTGTCCATTCTAATTAAGTTCAACTCTAAGTCAGGGAACTCGTTATATTCAACTCGGAGGTAGGCACTTGCCCCATTGTGTTAAACTATAACTTCGAAGGTCGGAAACCATGTATACTATTATGAAGCATGAAGTATGATGTCGGAAATTGGGTACATTTTCTTTGAAACATGAAGTCGGATATTGGAACTTGGAAGCCACCCATTTAACTCGTAACTAGAACATGAAGTCGGAAATCAGGAATCACTCCATGTTGTTCGGACTTGAAGGTTAAACTCAGAAGTCGTGGAAATAATCCAGATGAAGTCGGAAGTCGTAGACTAATATGAGCCTAACTCGGAAATCAGAAATTATCCATATTATGTGAAATTCGAAGATGAAGTCGAAAATGGGAATTAATCAAACCTGAGGGTGAAGTTGGAACTCGGAAATCGGGATGTTACACTATTACCGATGGATTTCATGTCGGTAACAATTTAATAAAATGAATCATTTCATTAATCATCCATTACCGACGGAATTTCCATTGGAAAAAAAATTAATTAAATGATTTATTTCATTAGCTACTAATTACCGATGGATTTATTAAAATAATGGAAAATGAAAAGGTTTAGGAAGTATTGCCAAATTTTCAAATACCTATGTTTTTATTAAAATAATGGAAAATGAAACGATTTAGGCTGTAATGTCAAAATTCTGAATACTAATACAAATTCCATTAGTAATGATTTTAATGTTTAAATTAAATTAAAAAGGAAATTTAAAAAATGTTACCGACGACAACTCGTTGGTAATTTAAAAAAAGAATATTCAATTACACCAATTACTAATGGAATTTCATTGATAATGATTTAAGTTTATAAATTAAATTAAAAAGAAAATACAAAATGTTACCGATGGCGAGTCCATCAGTAATGATTTAAATATTTAATTTATAATTAAATTTAAATAAATTATACTTTCGACAATTCATCCATGGGTAATATTAATTAGTGGAAGTTATTTACCGATATTTTATTCGTCAGAAATGTCCGATGAAAAGCTGTCTATATTACCATCAAAAATCACCTGGCACCATTAGGTGCGAAATTTTATCAGCGGATTTACCAACGAATTGTCACTTTCCTCGATAATTGTTGATTTTAAATTTTTTTAATTTTTTCGATGGTTTTTCAATCGAAAATACTGATGGATTTTGCCCATCGATCAAAGCTGCCGATTTTTTATGCTTTCCTAGTAGTGTAACCAAATAACAAGAGTTATTTTTTTTTCTTTAGTTTTCAGATTTATTAGTGGCTACTAAAGTCACTACAACAAGATTTTTCTTTTTCTTTTTTTTTTCTAAACTAATTAGTAGTGGCTGGAGCCACCACAAACTATATTAATTAATTTTCATTTTTTCACTTTTCTGATTAATTAGCAGCAACAAATGCTGCCACAAATTATTTTCAAACAAATAATTGAATAAAAATTAACATTAGCGGCGGAAAAATCTACCGCAATAATCTTTTTCCTATTTTCTTTTTTTTTTTTTTTTGGTTCTGTTGCATCCGATCTCTGCCATAAATTAGCGGGAGATCATGTCTACCGCAAATTGTCTGTTGCTAATTTGCGTTTTCCTTGTTGTGTCTTGGAGTCATGTGTCATGTGTTTTTTAATGTTTTTAAGGAAAACAAAATATGTAATTCTATTGCTATGAAATTATAGTCATCTGATTTCCAATACGAGAAAAGTGTGAAGTCAAGACTAAAAATAAATATTTGGATAAAGAAGGGTTGCACTACTACTAGTATAAGTAAGTGCATTTGGTGATTGTTGTAGACAAATCACTTGGAGTGAAATACAATTTTCTCTCACATCTCAAGATTGAGTGCTATTTTAGCTTAGTATATCTTAGGTGGATTCCCGAGGTGTATTGAGTGTGTTGTTCTTGTTCTTGTTCTTCAAATTTCCTTTCCGTTTCTTGTCCGACATCAATTGGCATTAGAGCTTAAGTTGTATCCATGGTTGGTCGTAGTCAACGTCAACATGGGAATGCCAATGTGGCTACCTATGAGTGTGATCTTTGTGATATGGAAATGGGTGAATTGAGAAAGCAAGCACAACTACTTCAACAATAGCTTAAGCATCTACAAGTTGTACACCATGATGACCTACATCATGGTTTAGAAAGCAACGAAGAAAAGGAGGAGATAACCTTTTTCCATCATGGCCAAAAATGACATATTTTTTATGAAGACTATGGTGTCAAGGCCGACATTCTCGACTTTGAAGGACAACTACATATAGATGATTTTATTGATTGGCTAGCAATGGTCAAACATGTTTTCGACCTCAAAGACATTTCGGAAAGTAAGAAGGTCAAATTGGTAGGCATCAAGTTTAAGAAACATGCTTCAATTTGCTGGGAAAATTTTGAAGATGGGAAGGGAATGTGAAAGGAAGTAATAGATCGTAACATGGGAGAAGATGTAAAAGGCACTTAAATGAAAGTTTCTTCCAATAACTTAGAGGCAAGGTTCCTTCTATCAGTTTCATAATTTCAAACAAGATGACTTATCTGTTGAGCACTGCACTGTTGAATTTGAGCATCTTATGATGAGGTATGATGTCGTGGAGCCTGAGGAGAAAATGGTTGCCAGATATCTTGGTGGCCTTCATACCAAAATTAGCAACATCATCCAATTGCAACCATATAGACTTTTGATGATGTTTGTAAATTGGCAGTTGGAGTGGAGAAGAAATTAAAAGGTAAGCTGCAAGATCCTTAGCAAAGAGGTGTTCTCTAATCTGGGGAGTTTCCCAACACCTAAGGATTTACCAGGAAGCAAAGCCACTTCTTCAAAGCCAGTGCAGAAGCATGAAGGTAACACTCAAGGCACTTCCGGCACTACATTAAAACAGTGCTTTGAGTGTTAAGGCTTTGGGCATATAGCTTCAGACTGTCCAAATAAAAGGATCATTTCTCTTCTAGAAAAAGGTGAAAACGAGCCAACATTTGATTCTTAGCATTACTAAGACCATGATAGTGAGCATGAAGAAGACACTTATGGTGATGAGGGAGATGCTCTTGTCGTTCAATGTATCTTGAAGTTTGAACATGTCGAAGATGATAATTGGCTTTGTCATAACATCTTCCACACCCAATGCACTTCTCTTGGTAAGGTGTGCACAGTGATAATTGATAGTGGAAGTTGTGAGAATGTGGTTTCTATTACAATGTTGGAAAAGCTACAACTCAAGATAGAGAATCATATGGAACCTTACAAACTCTCTTGGCTCAAGAAAGGCAATGAGGCACATGTTGTCAAACGATGCTTAGTCCAATTTTCAATTGGCCAATTTTACTAGGATAAGATGTGCGATGTGGTTCCTATGGATGCATGTCATTTACTTCTTGGAAGGCCATGGTTGTACAAGCGAAGGATGCTTTATTATAACTTTAAGAATACTTATTCATTTATTAAGGATGGCATCAAGATTACGTTGGTGCCTTGTAAAGAGAGAACTAGCCTAAATCTTTAGATGTAAAGGCGAGTTCTTTTCTCTGTTTTAATTTATTCCACTTATGGATCACTTTCATGGTACTTTTGCACTTGTAATTTTGGAGCAGAACATAGGTAAAAATGAAGTTCTACCCATCTTAAAAACTTGAAGAGTTTCAAGATGTGATACCTGATGAGATTCCTTCCAGACTTCCCCCATGAGAAAAATTCAACATCATATCAATTTTGTACCAATTTCTTCTTTTCCAAATAAAGCAGCCTATCGGATAGGTAAAAAAGAGCATGAAGAACTACAATGGTAGGATGATGAACTATTACAAAAAAGTTTAATTCATGAAAGCTTAAGCTCTTGTGCAGTTCCTACACTTCTTATTCCTAAGAAGGATGATCTTGGCAAATGTGCATCAATAATTGAGTTGTGAACAAAATCACAATCAAGCATCGATTCCCAGCACCTCATTTTGACGATTTACTTGATCAACTAGATGGAATGGTGATCTTTTCGAAGATTGACTTAAGAAGTGGGTATCATCAAATTCGTATGCACCTTGGAAATAAAGGGAAGCCTACATTCAAAACAAGAAATGGCCTCTATGAATGGATGGTGATGCCATTCAAAATTTCTAATGCTCCAAGCACTTTCATGCACCTCGTGAACCATATGTTAAAGTCCTTCATTGGCAAGTTTGTCGTTGTCTATTTTGATGATATTTTGATCTACGGCAAAAGCCTTGAAGAACATTTGGAGCATATTCAAAAGGTCCTTAAAGTGCTTAGAGAACAACATCTATATGCAAATATCAAGAAATATCACTGAATTCCTCATAGACAAGGTATTTTCTTAGAATATGCTATATTTCACGAGGGTATTAGCATGGATCCAGGCAAGATAAAAGCAATTGTGAGTTGGCCTACGCCTTACTTTCTCCAAGAATTTTTGAGCTTTCATGGGCTAACTTCCTTTTATCAAAGTTTCATTACTGAATTTAGCATTCTTGTTGCCCTTATCACCAAGTGCTTGAAGGGAGGAACATTCAAATGCACTGAGGGAGCTTAGAAAAGTTGAGTTGATTAAGAAAATGATAAAAGCACATGTTCGTGCATTACTTGAATTCAAGAAAGTCTTTGAAGTTTGTTGTGATACTTTGAATGTGGGGATTGGAGCTGTTCTTTCCCAAGAAAAGAAACCAATTGCCTACTTCAATGAAAAGTTGAATGGTCAAAAAAATTGTTAAACTTATGATAAAGAATTTTATGCCATCATTCAAGCTTTGACCAATTAGAGGCATTATCTCATTTCAAAAGAGTTCATCTTATTCTTGGATCATGAGGCCATTAAATACATTAACGGGCAACATAAGCTCAACAATAGGCATGCAAAATGGTGTGGAGTTTCTTCAAGCATACACTTTTCTGATCAAACACAAGACCGGTACACAAAATCAAGTCACGAATAGCTTGAGTAGAGTATGTTCGTTGATTTCTTCAATGGAGATTATTGCGATCTGATTTGGAGTCATCCAGGAGCTTTATAAGAAGGATCTAATTTCTCTAAGATTTGGAGTGAGTGCGCTAAAGGCACTTCTAAAGATTTCCTCTTACAAGATTGGCTCCTTTTCAAGAATAATCAATTATATTCCCCATTGTTCTTTGTGGGAAGCAATCATTAAGGAAGCACATTGTGAAGGTCTTGGAGGACACTTGGGCAAGACAAGAGTCTTGCTCTTATTTAAGCAAATTTTATTGGCCCAATATGGTCCGTGATGTTTCAATGCATGTCGAGCAATGTCATACTTGTCACATTGCCAAGGTTCATGCTCAAAAATGGGTTTGTATACCCCACTTCCTGTTCCCAATGCAGGAAGCATTGATTTTGTGGTAAGATTGCCAAAAACTCAAAGGACCAAAGACTCCATCATGGTGGTAGTTGATCAATTCTCAAAATGGCTTACTTTGTTCCATGTCTCAAGACCTTATATACATTTCATGTGGAAGATCTTTACTTTGAGGAGATTGTGAAGCTTCAAGGCACTCTGACGACCATAATTTCTAATTATGATACAAAGTTTATAAGTCATTTTTGGAGGACATTATCAAAGAAGGTTGGAACTACACTTCAATTTAGTTCCTCCCATCATCCACAAATAGATGCGAAAATAGAAATCGTCGATGGAAGCTTGGGTAATTTATTAAGATCATTGAAGGGAATATTAGATGATGGGATCTTTAGTTGCTACAAGCAACATTTGCCTACACTTGCTCTCAAATTAAAATTACGAGCGAAAGTCCTTTTAAGGTGGTCTATGGATCTAATCCTATTAGCTTGTTAGACTGGCTCCTATTCCAGTTAATCATTCCTTCAATAGTGATCTTGAAAATAAAAAGAAAAAGGAATTCAGAGTTTACATGAGAAAGTTTGAGAAAAAATTCGTCAACAAAATGAAAAGTATAAGAAACATTCTGATAAATTTTGGAAGTCGACATGTTTCAAGGAAGGAGATCTTGTGTGGATTCATCTTCGAAAGGAGTCATTGCCTCCAGGCTATTTTGGAAAGCTCAAACCTCAAGCTGATGGTCTTATTCAAGTTTTGCAACAAATTTGTGAAAATGCATACAAAATAGAACTACTCGGGGATTATGGAGTTCCATAACTTTCAACATCGCTGACTTATCACCATATGAAGAAGAAAAGATTGACTTAAGGACAAGTCCTTTCCAACCAGGGGAGAATAATGGAGATTCCTAAGTGTTATTTGTCATGTGTTATTCACATTTCCAATGTATTATTTTGACTAATTTTGGAGTCATGTGTCAGATGTTTATTTTATGTCTTTGGGAAAAATAAAATATGCAATTCTGGTGCTAGGAAATTGTTGTCATGTGATTTCCAATACTAGGAAAGTGAGAAGTTAAGTGTAACACTCTATCAAATATAATATTATGCTTAAGTCATAATATTTTACCCGGTAGTTTATTACGTGCGGATATTTCTTTTGTTCAACTATCTTTAATTTACTGGCTAGATCAAGTACATTTTTATCGTAAAACATGGTGACTAATTTGGCGTTAGTTGCATAGGCGATATATATATATATATATATATATATATATATATATATATATATATATATATATATATATATATATATATATATATATGTTGTGGCGTAATAAAAGAAAAATCAATAAGTCAGGCAGAAATAAACTCATAACATTGCTGGGCTATCTCAATATACATACATATATAGTTAAAGTGTTCAATAGTACATGGCCATACAAAACAGGGGGTACATAATGGTGGAACCGTAAAACAAAATAACCTGGTTCGTAGTCATGAAGTACTACCACCTATGGTCCCCAAAGGATATTTTGCATACTATCCCTCTGAGAGATACAAAAAGAAACTGAACTTATGGGCCAAGGTCATGAACGTGCCAAAATAGGGCCACACTATACACTACAGTCGACTGGGTGGCTGAAGCCTCTAGTCAAATGCAGATGACAAGAATCCGTTAGCTATGCCAAGCTCCGCTGGGGTGTAACTGTTGCCGGGTCGGGAAGACAAGCCAGGGGATGATGCTAAAGCCTCTGAAGGGTCTTCATCATTGTCAATGGACAAAAAAGGAACTACTTGAGGTGGTGAGGCGTGTAGTGTAGCTGCTGGAGGTGTTGGAGGTGGTGTGGGCTGCGCCAAGTGCAAGGGTATAGCTATAAAATGTGCAGCAAGGTCAAATAGAGGGTGAAAAAAAGGAACGGCAAAATTTCTATAAAAGAAGAAGTATAGACAGAAGCGACAGGTACCGATGATATATATGGGGTCTATTATGGGATCGAGGTGAATCTGCAGGTTAGGAAACTTGATGAACAGGATGACAATCGCCGACTGATCCATGGTCTGAGAATGACGCAGATATATAGCAGGGTGAGAATCTATAAAATTCTCAATAGGATTCTTATAACTACACTATACTGACATCGCGTTCATTCCCAGTTGTTTTGGTTTTTATTTAATTATAAAAAGGTGGGTAACAGATAAATTAGTCCTATTCATTTGGATTTAAGAAAACATAATCCGAAGCAAAAGTCCAATTTTACTTAAGGCAGTAAAATATAGAATAGATATCAAACATAATCTCACGTATAATAAGATGAAGTGTAAACAAGAATAATGATTATAAACGAACCTATATGTAACAATGCATTCCAAACCACAATTAATTAGCAAGTCTACATAAATGTATCAATGCATGAAGATGCAATGCACTTTGCCTCATTAGTTCTTTAACTTATACGTCATAAATTTTTCCATACTTGGTCCCCTAAGAGTTTTTGGCCATATAACTCTTAGGTAATAGTCTGTTTCTTAGGATCGAGTTCATTCCTATACAAGATCGCTGAGTTTACTTTCCCTGACTATCCCATCGATCTTATGAATTTCATACTCAAGATTTAATCGGCTTGAATGTCATATGCATTGACATGTATATGACTTGTGCATCATTTCTGCCAGAATTTTGGCAGCATAACAAATCAAGTCCGCTTCTACATGAATAGTGCCATTCAATAAGAAATTCAATCACAACAATATAACCAATACAATGTGTAAATCTTTCAACATTGCTACAATTCTACAACATCCAAACTTGTGTTAAGTTCATGCATGTACTAGGGTGCAAAATTATTTAGATTGGAAATTCTGCTAACTCCATTCAGTTCTGCCCAGTTTTGTAAATTATGCCATAATTTTTGCTTAACTCATTTAGATATGAAATTTGAATATGTTAAATTATTATGTGTCTAGTTTTTAATTTCTTTGGTCCCATAAGATTTTGATAAGTATAACTCAAGTAATTGAAGTTTTATCTAGGTTTGCTCTATAGCCAGGCAGATTTGCACACTAAAAAGTAAAAATTCACGAAAAATAGGAATAAAATTGGATTTATATGAAACCTATACCATATTAAAGCTAATTGAATTAGTTTGCATTTCCAATAAGTTTCATTTCATTTAAATGAACAGAGCTCAAGTTATGAGCTCGCCAAATTGGTAGAATTTTCCTACCCTGTCTTTGTCCCATTAGGACATGGAGCAAATTGGATGAATTATTAGAAGTAGCAAGGAGCAAATTTGATTCTGAAATTTTTATTTTATTGAAGGTTGCCCTATGTGTTTCTTTTTAAAAAAATTGGTTGCACTTAAATTGAGTTGTATATGGCGAGTTATGCCCTGTCCAACCCACTCAGGTCAAGTCCAGAGGCAAAATTCTAGAGTAAACTTCAAAAAATCATATCTCACTCAATACTAATCCAATGACCTTATAATTTATATGGTTGAAAAGCTCTAGATGTCTAATTTCATTTAAAATTGATTCCAACTCATTTTGATGTCTGTAGACAAATCCGTATGTTGTGCAAGTACAGACACTGTAGGGTTTCCTAGTTAAATTCACTCTAGTTGCTTCCTTCTTGGTTTTTTCACTAATTAATCAATCAAAACTCAATATATACCTAACAATGCGGCCATAAACACATACAACACCTCAATATAATATCAAATATATAAATATAGATGAATTTCCAACAGCCACCAATTCACAAGGGATCAAGAAAAGAGAATGAATCCTACCTCTAGTAAGTGAAATAGTTGGCTAAATTTGAGTTTTTTTATCAAAGAAGTGATTGAAGCTTTGAAATGAGATGAACTTAAGAAGGAATGAAAGAAGAGAGAGTGGAATGGAGCAGCTGGAAAAGAAGTCAATCATATGAAGGATATGGAAGGAAATTATAAAGTTGTATAAAGCTTGGTAGTTGGTTCTCTAAATTCTCATCAGTTGCTAACTTTAGTGGTTGAAATTCAACCAGCTTGCCCTCATATGTGGCTGTCTAGGCACCACTTTTGGTGGCAAGGTGGCTAAATTATTAGCTAAAGGATTTAGAGTTTTTGATTGTGTAATTCTATTGATTAGGCTTTTACAATTTAAAATATCGAATTTTTAGCAATTTCCTTCAAAACGACAAAACATTACTAACTAACTTTGTAAGATTTTCTATATGCCTATTCTAATTTTAACTAATATCTAATTAACTCTAAATAAACCTCTAATTATTCTCTAATTAACCTTGCTTATGTAATAGGAACGAACAAATCGTTTGATAGTGCAAATTGGGCTTTTTAAAAATTTTCAGATGTTACATTAAGACTAAAAATAAATGCTTAGGGGAAGAAAGGTTGCACCTCTACTAGTATAGATAGGTACATTTGGCAATTGTTGTGGACAAGAGATTTGGAGTGAGATAAAATTTTCTCTCTTATCTCAAGATTGAGTGCTATTTTATATTAGTATATCTTAGGTGGATTCGTAAGGTGTATTGAGTGTGTTGTTCTTTTTGTTCAAATTTCCTTTCCATTTCTTGTTCCACATCAGATATGATAGAATGGTTCTAGAATTTGCATTCAAGTTTCAATGCAAATAAGAATCAATATTTATGGCTACCGAAAGAGCACATCCCTAACAAATTGTGCTATGCCTACATGCTACACTGCATCTAATACACATCACCCATATCCTAACAAACTATGCAGAATGTCACTTCCTCAGTTTCAGCATTGTGCGTGACAGCTTCACGTAAATTGCACAAGTGTGCATGTAAGCATCCCTTAATGCGATTGTGCAATCGTCGTTCGATCTTTCAGGTGCTATGACACAGTGAGCAAGCATAGAGAACACACACGAGGTGTAAATCGAATACTATGAAAATAGTATTCAAAGAGAGATAGCTGCAAAGTCTGTGAATAAGGATTTATATAAAGGGCTAACCCTAATTAAAGTCCGAATTACAAAAATATTCTCCAGCAATATATTTCATGCCATGCTGATAGTGCTTCTTCTAGAAGATGATCTCCTCCTTTTCTTTGCATGCATACTCCAGTAGCCCCTAACAAGTTGAGGGTTAGTGTGTGTACACCAAACTCAACTCGGGAAGCAAAGAGGTAAGTGACTTAAAACTTAGAGCATTTGCTAACACACTGGTAAGTTGCTCTACAAAGGACACTGGTAGTAATCTCACCAAACCACTTGGCGATTTTTCATGGATTATGGGTCAATCAATGTCCAACTGCTTGGTGTGTTCATGAAAGATTGGGATTGTGCCTGTGTAATGAGCTCTAATTAGCGCAACACAACACCGGTGGCTGCAAACAAGACAACTATAGACCTCTAAGCAAATATGTGAGCAATTGCATCTCAGATATTGTTGAGACAAGGACTCTATATTCTGATTAAGTGCAGATTATGCAATCGTGCTCTGCTTCTTTGATTTCTTGTGAGAGAGCTTCCAAGGAAGAAGCAATATCCTGTTATGGTTCTTCTTATGCAATGAACCCCCTTAGCCTGCATCACTAAAGCTACTAAAAACTAGTGCACACCTATTATTATCTAGAAATTTCAACGACAGGTGCCACAAACTAAAAGGCTAGAAACACATCTCCTATGTAGTGCAAGATAATTATCAAGACAGAGCTGCTATCTGGCTCGAACTTTTTTTTCGCACGAATTGAACGAATCGCTGATGTGGAGTTTATTTTTTAACTATTTTATTTCAACTAATTAAAAATAATAAAAGCGCTAATTTAGAATAAGTCATCCTATGCCAACTTGACACAAGCTTAGTTATGCTCGACCACAACAGCGTCATCTCCCACGGTTTGGTTTACTATTTTTTCCTCAATCCACTGACCCGTAACACACTGAGATTCAAGACTGAGATGTCGTATTTGAAGGATGTTAATAAAACATCCGTAGGAATGGGTTAAAAATTAAGACTTAATTAGGAACAAGTTAGTTTTGAGACTAAGTTTGTTGGGTGCTCTTCGCTAAAGATTATGCAGCACTAACTCATCTGAAACGCTTTCAATCTTTGTAGTTACAAAATTCTTTACTCACTATTGTTAATCGTTCCTTTGTCAATACAAGATTGACATGCCCACCAATTATTTGAGAAGTTGATGTTTATTTACGTACAACGCTTGAAGAGCAACTTCTTCTATCAAATTCAGGAGCAAGTGGTGAACAAAAGTACCTTGTTAGGGCTTCACATGGAAAAGGTACAAAAACCCGATCAAGTTCATAAATTTGCAACGAAAAACACTTTCTGCTCCCGGCCTCCTGTACATAGCTATACAATATGATAGCTGTCAACAAGCTGAAATTCTTGATTGCGGCATATATTCTCCATCAACAAGTGAAGTTCCTAACAGCCCGCACAATCCAATGACTCCATCCCACAGCACCAGCACAAAGAAGGGGGGGCGATAAAGGGGGCGGCTGGGTACCGCGGCAACAGGGTAGTGGTTGTGCGGAGGTGCAAAGGTGATGTTTGCTGCGTGCGCTGGTGGTTGATGGTTCTTTCTTGGCGGTGAAGGGGAGGCGGCGCAATGATGAGCACTGGTGGCACGAAGCGGAGTCGTGGCATTTTGAGGTCGCTGAGGTCACTTGGAACGGTGGTGCTGAAAAGGTTTCCCAAGAGGGAGAGGGGATCTCGCATTTTTTGTTACACGTGTGAAGAGCGGAGCTGGCTTTTTTGTTACACCTGTGATATACGCGTCATTCGCACATTAAGTAGGGAAGTGGTTTCATTCCAAATATCATTTTCTTCCAAAGATCATTTTCCTTATCAAAAGAGTAATGTTGGGAAACGCACGCGCGAAGTAAATGAAAAATGTAAGAAAAGTGGTAAAAATATTTTATATAATTATTATTTTTTTTTTCAGAAAATTATCTGCATATTGTTAAAGATGTTGATAAATAAAAGAATGTTGGTAAGTAAGAATTTTTTTATTTTTTTATTTTTTTTAGAAAGTTACCAATATTTTCAATAATATATTGGTAAGCAAGAGTTTTTTTTATTTTTTATTTTTTTTATAAACTTACCTGTGTATTGTTGAAAATACTAATAAATCAAAATTATTTACTAGTATTTTCAGCATAAGTTAGAGTTTTTTATTTTTTATTTTTTTCAGAAACTTACCAGTGTATTGCTGAAAATACTGGTAAATAACTTTTTGGATTAAAAACTTGACAAAAAAGAATAATGATTATGTGGGACCAAGCGTTTTTGTCACTTTTCTCGCTTTTTTCATATGCACTATGTATGCATCGCTATTTTGTGTGTCTCCCTATCATTACTCTTATCAGAATGCTCCAGAAAATAAATAAAATTGTGAACTACCTTACAAAAGTGGCATAAGCAGTCTATGAACCCGTTTGTTTGCACTTCTCCAAGGGAAAAAAATACTTTTCTTCAAAAAATTTTGAAAAAAAAATATTTTTAATATTGTTTGTTTATACTTTCCAAAAAAGCAAAAGTAGAAAATAATCAATTTTTCTATTTTTTTGAAAAGCAGATAGGGAGTTGCTTCTCCCAAAAGCAAAAGCAGTAGACAAGAGAAGTGGTCCTTAAATTTCAAATCCACTACTTTTTCACACTTTTACGATTCTATCATTATATTTTTTTTTTTTAAAATATCACTATCTATTACTAACTTCGTAATTTTATAATAAAAAATATTTTTATTTTATCACATTAAAATAGTTTAAAAATTTTTAATTCTTATAAAAAAATACTTCTATAATTATATCCAAAGAGAAAATAATTTTCTATTTCGACTTTTATTTCTGCTTCTTATTCTACTTTTAAAGAAGTATTTCTCCTAAAATCTTAACCAAACAATCTTATATGTAAATAGGCTTCACTATGTTAGCTTCATTTTAGGCCTAAGAAATTAGCCTCCTTCTCTTCACATCTATCAATTTTTTGCAATATCATATAAGATATAATTAAAATAATCATTTTATATCACCTCTTTATTTTTCGGTCATCCAACTCACAGGGTTACCTTCATGCCCAAAAACATTATCAAATTCAATTTTCATTAAATTCCTTCCAATAATTCTAACAAGTAGAGATGGTAAAACAGGCTCAACCTATTGGGTTGACCCGTCTAACCTGCCAAAAATGGTGAGTGGAGTTGCTATATTAAACCTGTCAAAAAATTTCAACCACCCAACCTGTATTGCCTAACCTGTGGGTTGATGGGACGAGGGCGAGACGAGTTTGGTTGGGTTAAAGGTTTTTTCCTTTTTGTCATTTGATTATTATTTATGTTATTGGACTTTATATCTTGTTGTGGATTATGTTGTTGCTGACTTTGCTTTGTGAACATGATTAATTCGTGAACATTTTTATAAATTTATTATGGTTAATTTGAAAAGATTTCTTATTAGTTTATTATGTTTGTGTTTAAATTTGGATATAAATTATGTAGTCTAAGAATTTTAGTAAAGTTTATATGGATATTATTTTATTATATTTATTCAAAAATTTTATTCATTATTTTTCAAAAAATTTTAGGTGAATTAACTCATTAAAAATATTAAAATAACTTTATTTATACTTTCTAAACCTTTTTAGCTAACCAACCTATTTACTAATGTGAGTTGGCCCACCCCATCTCATTTTAGGTGGGCTTTTGGCGGTCAAAATAAGTTGGCTTACTTTTCATCGCTACTAGCAAGTGGTATTAGAGTTCTATTCGATTATATACTAGGCATGAGCTAGTGCCTTAATCACAACCTTTTTTTACTTATTCCCAAACCATCACATATTTACACCTTTACATTAAATCCATGGCCACATCTTCATAAGTTACTCTACTAGTTTTTTCAAGTATGACTTTTGGAGATTTAAGCTAAACAAAAATTCTACGTGACCCGAATTGACATGCCCGACTTATGTGCCATTTTAACTGATATTGACACGTCATTATTTTCTATTCTTTTCACTTCTAAATTATAATCTTATCATCATTATCGACCCAACATCTCACCCCCTTTCAATTGCACAATGGCACAACTCCTCTCATGTTTTTTCTTAATCTCTTTTTTTCTCTCTCTGATTTTATCCCCTCCCATGCTTAAACACCAGGATCGCTACCACCTTTAGCTTTCGTTGTTCTAGTCGAAGCAAACTGCCAAGCTACAGAGTCTGACTTTCACACAAAATACTGTTTAGATCTTGACCCTCAATGAAAGGAATTGAGTCAATGACTTGCAAGCCTAGGCCAAAGTCATGGCTAACGCCACTCCAAATATTGGTTTCAATCCATTAATGTCTTCCATTTTCCATTTTGAGATATTTTGTTGTTAGCAATTTAGGTTTTTGTGAACTGCTTCGAATTGCATTTTTTTTTTTTTTTGATGGGGTCAATTTGATTCAATTTTGTTTAATTTGCGTGTTTTGGTTGTAGAAGACAATTACATTTTACTGTTTTTCAGGTTTCAGAAATAAAATATAAAAAAAAAATGAGAAACTTATCTGAGACACGTTGAAATTGCTAAACAACAAAGAGTGAAGAAGAAACTGCTAAACGCACTGAAAAAAAGTCTTGCAGTATTTTCCGTTCTCCTCTTTGATTTGTTTAAAAAATTATTAAATTTAAAAAATGACATGTAACTAAAATTTTAAATGACGTGCTATGTCACTTGAGCCGCTGCATTCTGGCAGACTCGGGCCAAATAGTAGCGCTCGGAGCAGTTTCGCAACGTCGACACGGTATGCTCCATAAAACGTGAATATTTAAGAAGAGAATTTGAAATGTTGAAAATGAAGGATTTTAAGACAATAGGAATATATTATGGTAGAATAGAAGAAAGTGTTAATCAAATTAAATTATATGAAGAAAGTGTGAGTGATAAAAATTTGGTAGATAAACTACTCATCATGGTCATATATTGCTAGCATTGGCAACAAGAAAGAGAAACTTCATGGAAACAAATGAATCATTAGAGTTACTCTATTCAAAATATTCCATTAATTAAGAAGCCAAAGATATTTGGTGCTTTGATATTAGGTGCTCAAATCATATGACAAATAAAGTTACCTTGTCAAATTGGAAGAAAATATATATTCTAAGGCTGCTGCTGGAGATGGCAAAATTCAGGAAGAAAAAAAAATGGAGAAAGCGGCACAATTGTTGTCAAAACTAAAAATGGTCAACAAAGGATCATCAATGATGTGCTCTGTGTTTCGAGGATAGCAGAAAATTTGTTAAGCAACTGTCAGCTATTAGACAAAGGCCATAAGGTGATTTTCAATGCGGGAAAGTGTTTAGTCATTGACAGGAAAAATGGTCAACTAATTGTTATAACTAAAATGACTCAAAATAGAATGTTTTCTATAATTATGCCACCATAGCAAAGGAGTTTGACTACACCATCTTAAAATGTCAGTTTATTTGCTAAAGAGCAGCAAAAGCCTTAAACAACCAACAGGGCAAAAGCCAAGTAGTCGAGGAAGAATAATCAAGCTCCAGAATACAAGAGGAATGTGTCGAAGATCAACAATAGCACAGCCAAGATTATTCAAGATTATCTGGAAAGATATAACATCAAGAATAATATCCAAGAAGCAAGATTCAAGACCCGAATAAAATATTATGGCTTCACAGCTATCACTACATATAAGAGTTATGCGTGGAGCATTACTGATGTGAATCAAAAAGAAGTGTTAAAAACTGAACATCCAGAATTATCTGTAAACTTCCAAGACCGGCTGTACAAACCAAAAGGCTAAAAATATCTATTATGTAGTGCAAGATAATTATTAAAATGCTCGAAAAAATAAATAAAATTTTAAACCTCCCGATAAAAGGTGTTATAAGTAGCACATAAATAGGCTTCACTGCGTCAATCTCATTTCGGGTCGGCCTCCTTCTCTTCACATAAATCAATCTATTACGATATCATTTCACATATAATAAAAAGTAAAAACATTCATTTTATATATCACCTCTACATTTTCGCTCAACTAGCCCATGATATTATTATCTTCATACCCAACCAAATTACAAAATTCAATTTTCATTCAAACTCCTTCCATAAACTACAACAAAGCCAATAAGAAGTTGCATGGAGGCCGAATAGGAGAAAAATAGACCTTTGCCCAAAGCACCCTTCTGGTATTGTAACACCCTCATTGCAGTCAATGCCGTGCCATGTTAGGAGTGGCAAGGAACTAGCTAAATTGCTAGGTTGCAAATTTTTCCTGAGTAGTTGTCAGGTAGTGTGGTCTCCCGACTGAACATCGAAATGAGGCCACAGCCAAATACAATGCTCCCTTGTCCTAGTGTAGCTGAACTATGCAATCGGTGGGAGTTGTAGTTGGCTTAGAGGCAAGCATTCCTGCTTCGGAAAGAAGATCTAGGATAGTATTTTTGCTAACAAGGAGATATTCCATGTTCTAAATGAGCCACTTCTAGATAAAGGAAGAACTTGAGGTAATCTTTAATCTGTAAGGAGTTGTCTTGGACTTGTTCTACGTACTCAAATTAACTAAGTGACTTTCCTGCTAAAAAGGTATCATCTATGTAGATCAAAAAGCGTAGTAAAACAATAGGTTGTATCTTAACAGAGAAACTATGATAATATGAAGCTTTTGTGCGTAGCTGCAAGTTAGAAGTAATGAGGTCATCTTTTCAAACCACCTCCTACTAGCTTGCTTGATGCCATAAATAGATTTTGGTTGGTCTAGTAGCCACTCTTGTAGATCAATCATATAAACATCTTCTTACAGCGCTCCATGCAAGATGGTGTTATTCACATCTAATTGATGCAAATTCCAGTGATGAGCAGCAGCCAAAGCTTGGAGCACCCTCCTTGTGGCGATTTTAGCAGCCAGTGAGGAAGTATCAAAGTAATCTAAATCCTTAGTCTATGTCAGTGTTCTAAATTGCGGACCGCATCAAGGAAGTATCAAAGTAATCTAAATCCTTAGTCTATGTCAGTGTTCTAAATTGCGGACCGCATCAGATGATGCGGCCGCAATATTGCGGATGCACCCGTGGCCGCAACGGCATCGGACCGCAATTGCGGGGTGATTCCAAATCACAGGAATAACTGCAACGTAATGGTGTTGCGGCCGCAATATAACGGCGTTGTGGCCGAAACAGACGCAAACGCAATTTCCGTTCCGTTCTTCCCTTCCCTTTCTCGTGAACCAGTTTTTTTTTTTTTTAACCAAAACAAAAGATTCCATAAAGAAAAACGACAAGAATACACATCACAGAGACCAGTCCATATTCAGAACGGATATCAGATCTACTAAACTTTTCAAAATGCTCACAAAATTATTTTTCTACCTTAGAGGCAGAGCACATCTTTCACTTCATCTTTTCTTCCACTTCGAAGCTTGTCTCGCCTTCATCTTCTCTTTCACTTCCAGATCTCGAATCACCACAGCAAGTAAGGTCTCTGTACTCTTTTTTTTTTTTTTTCCACTTTGTGTATCATCATCTGTGGATTAGGGACTGATGAGGGGGTGGTGTTTGGGAAAATTGGAAAGGGAAGGAAATAGGAAGAAAGGGGAACGGGAAGCAAGTCACAGCAAAAGAAAGAAGTTGAAGCCATATCCACTCGTTGATGAGATTAGAAATGAGAATGGAGACTGGTTTGTGTTTTGGATTTGGAGGGGGAGAAGAAGAACGCCGGATGCAGAGCAATTGTGGGTGGGTTAGAGAGAATGTTGTAGAAGCAAATGGGAGGGTGGGTGGGTGAAGTGTGGGGACGGTTAGTGTGTTTCTTTTTTTTCTTAATTTTTGAAATTTGTTTTGGGGGGTGTGCAAAATACGTTGGGGTGGGGTATGTTTTTGGTCATTTGAATGGGTTTATTTTTGGTCATATGGGTGGGTTTTGTTTTATATTTGAGTTGGGTTTTTTTTTTTGTTTAAAATGTGTTGATGTTTCTGATTTTAAAAAAAAAAGTTTTGAGTGTTTTTTTTTTGTTAAAAAATGGATGTGAATTATTTTCCTTTTAATAGATCTTGGTGTTTTTTTTTTTTAGTTTACATTTATGTGATTGTGAAGTTGAAAAAGGGAAAGATAACTATATTGTGATTAAGATTATTTTTTTTAAAAATTAAAATAATGTAAATTTAAGAATACATATGTAATAATTTTTATCTAAAAGTATATAATTAAATGTTAGGAAATTAATAGTTAAAATAATTAATTTTAAATTTACAATTATGTATAATGTATTTTATTTAATTTAGTTATGTTCAATTAATTAGTATGTTATATCAAAATCTAATGTTAAATTTAATTATTAATATTTATTTCTGTGAGCAGAAATTGTAAAATTTTACAATGTCATCAAGAGAAGAGTTTCCAGTAGGAAGGTTAAAAGGTGCTCCAAGTGATGATATTGGATGGCATTTTGGAGAACCTATGGCTAAAAATAAAAATAACATCAGATGTAAACTTTGTGACAAAGTCATAAAGGGTGGCATTACCTGATTGAAGCAGCACATAGCACATGTTAAAGGCCAAGTGGCGGGATGTGCTAGAGTTACCACATTGGTTCAACAAAGTATGATGAAGCTCCTTCTAGATGCAAAAGTAAAAAAAAATGACTCCAAAAAAAGAAAAGAAGAATTTGAAGCACGCTTAAGAGGATATGATGAAGATGAAATTGAAGACCATATTGATGAGCAGATAAGGCTAGCCACACAAGAAAGTATAAGATCACATCATGAGTGGGAAGATAGACAAAGATTTAGACAACAAACAAGAGGACTTCATAATATATATGAGTCTGGTGGAAGCTCTCATGCAAGTGCTAGTGGAGCAGCAATCTCACAAGATATCTCTTTTGCTTTGAGGTCTACTGATGTTAATCTTGTGAGAAGCAAAAGCACAAAGCAACCAAAAGTTAGTACTGGCTTTATGAAAACGCTAAGGAAGAAGCTTGAAGAAGCTGTAAGCAAATTTATTATTTATGAGTGTTTACCTATGAATTTATCTAACTCTCCTTGGTTGCATAATTTGATTGTTGCTGCTGCTAAAGTAGGCCGAGGAGTTAAGTGCCCAACTCCTTATGAAATTTCAGATGTATATTTAGAAAATGAATTTCAAAATATGCGGGAATGGATAAATAAGTTGAAAAGTACATGGAAGGAGAAAGGAGTCACAATAATGTGTGATGGTTGGACAGATAGTAAAAACCACACACATATTATGAATTTTTTGGTGTACTGCAGTAAAGGGACAATTTTCTTAAAATCTATTGATGCTTCTAGTGTTAATACAAGAAATACAGATTATTACTTCCAGTTGCTTGATAAAGTTGTAGAGGAAGTAGGAGAAGAATATGTGGTTCAAGTGGTTACAGATAATGAAAAAGCACTGAAAGCAGCAGGTCAAAAATTGATGGAAAAAAGGCCGCATCTTTATTGGACTGCATGTGCAGCTCACTGTTTGGATCTTTGCTTGGAAGATGTAAGAAAAAAGAAAAATGTGAAAAAAACATTGGATGAAGCAAAGATTGTGATATCTTTTATCTATAACCATATATGGATAGTAAATCTCATGAAAAAATATACTGGAGGCAAAGAGATTATTCGTCCTGGTATTACTAGGTTTGCAACACAATTCTTGCAACTTCAAGCAATTGTGAAGCAAAAGCAAGGGTTAAGAAATATGTTCAACTCTGAAGAATTTAGAAGATCTAAATTTGGGAGAGAGAAGAATGGACCAGCATGTGAAGCACGAAACATTGTTGTAAGTAGTGAATTTTGGACCAAGGCTAATGATATACTAAAAGTATTTGAGCCAATAGTAAAAGTTTTGAGGTTGGTTGATGGTGACGATGTAACATCTGATTTCCGAGTTCCGACTTAGCCCTCAGGATTGATCAATTTCAATTTCCGACTTCATCTTCGAATTCCAGACAGATGGGATTATTTCCCAGTCTCAAGTTCGTCTTGACTTCTGGTGTCCGATTTCCGACTTCATCTTATTTTGATCATTCCTGGTTTCTGACTTCATATTCTAGTTTCGAGCTAAATGGGTGACTTCTGAGTTCCAATATCCGACTTCGAGTTAAAGTATACTGGGACATGATTTCCGATCTCCAAACTCATGTCCAAGTCTTAATGAGATTATTCCCGATTTCCACGTTCGTGTTCAACTTTCAGCATAATTCCCGACTTCCGACTTAACCTTCAAGTACAAATAACACGGACGTGATTACCGATATCCGACTTCATGTTTCAAAGAAATGTTCCCGATTTCCGGTCTCATGATGTAGCCTCCAGTGTCAACCGAGGCACCCAAGTTCCGACCTCAGATCTCATGCTTCAAAATAGTGTACGTGGTTTCCAACCTCAGAAGTAATAGTTTAACACAATGGTTACAAGTACTGAACTCCGAGTTTAATATAACGAGCTCGACCTTAGAGTCAAACTCAATTGGGATGGACCCGAGTTCGGATCTTTGAGCTGATTTCCAGTCACACGCAAGTTCCGATTTTTGAGATTATTCCCAAAAGCCTTCCATTTCTGTTGGCATTCCCTATTTCAAATGAGGAGTTCGGAGATTATATGATTGCGAGCTATATGACTTCCGACGTCCGGCTCCAGCTCCAAGCTCAAGTAAAATGGCACGAGTTCCGACTTCAAGCATAATAGAGACGAGTTCCAATTTCAGTCGAACGGAAGCATATCCCACTTTTGGAACGACGTGGAGAGTTATTTGGCCACAACAGTAGGAGACATGGCCGAACTTCAATCACAAAATTTCAACCAATCAACACTCATAATCCCAACTACCCCCATGTATTTAAGTCAGTCTCTCCCCCTCATTTTTGACTGATCTACGTCTCCTTCTCTCCCTCTTGTTCCAGCCTCCTTCTTCCTTTCTCTCAATCAACTCCATTACTCCTTCAAGCTTAGCAAGGTTCTAACACTCCAAGTTTCAGCACTTAGCTCAAATCATACTCCAAAGAGGTAGGATTCTATTTCTATTCTTGAGTTACTTGCACTATGATTGCATGAAATTGTACTCTTCTCCATGTATTTGATGAATTATTGGATGTATTATGATAGATTATGATTGGATTAATATGAAATATTGAGTTGGAATTAAGGTTAGAAGAAGAAAACTAGAAAAAGTGAAGGTTTGGAATGCTGTCTAAGTAAGAAGCTCCACGGCAGTCCGTATGCCGGAGTGTACGGCTCCGCCTATAGCCGATTAAATCCAATGATTTTTAGATGAAAGTAGACATTCAGAGCTTTTCATAGATATATAATATAAGGCCATTGGATTAGTAATGAGAGATATATGATTTTTTTAATGTTAACCTAGGAACCAGGACTTTCATCCGGGCAGGGTGACTTGAGGAGGTTGTAACTCGCCCTATATAACTCCAAATTGAGTGAGACCAACTTTGTTAAAAAGCTTATACATAGGGAACATCCCAGTATGGAATTCCGAGTTTTTTACGGTCTCAATTGTTCCCAGTGATTCAAGAAAGTTACCCTATATCCAGACTAGGCCAAAACAGGGTAGTTCAGAAAGATCGACTTTCAGGACTTATAACTCGAGGTATACTTAAGCAAATCAAGTGAAACTTGTTGAAAATGAAAGGTTGCCCTGTTAGCTTTGATATGGCACCAATTTCGTATAATTTGAGGTTGGTTTCGATTTTTAATGAATTTATATTTTTAGGAGTGTAATTTGGCCTAATGACTGAACAGGCTAAGGCAAAAGTTAAATATCTTGAGTTATATAAATCAAAATGATATGGGACCAAAGAGGTTAGAAAATAGACACATAGAGCTATGACATATCCAAAATTGAGGTTTAAATGAGTTGAATAGAGATAAAGGTGGATTATACAAAATCCGGGCAAAACTGAGTAAGATTGGCAGAATGGTCAAATTGATAATTTTACAAGTGTTAGTGCACATATAAGGTTTGAGTTGAGGATTGCCAGTTTGACATTGATATATATGTGTTAGATTGATTATATTGCTATGACTGGTTTGTCTGTGAGAACTGTCACTATTCATGAGAAAATGGAACTAATTCGTTATGCTGCCAAATTTACGGCAGAAGTCTATGACACTAGGAATGTTTGTATGCAAGAATGATATAAGCATGATATGAGGTATATGAAGGTAAATGATGTAGTATATGTATGAGTGCCGGTAGAATGGTAAAGAGGTTATGAGCCTTTATAAGTTATGAATACGTACATAAAGATCATATGTGCAATGATATATGGAAGTAAGTGATGAAGTATCTGTATGAATACATTCAGCATGTCTATGCATGACCATGTATGAGAATGACAAGCATGAGCATAATGAATGTAAATCCCTTCACTCGGAGGCAGTTAAATGAGGTCCCTTCTTGTGAAGGCAGTTAAATGATAAAATGTAAATCCCTTCACCTGGAGGCAGTTGCACTTTGAATCCTTTCTTGTGAAGGCAGCTAAATAAGATAAAGATATGAATCCCTTCACCTGGAAGCAGTTGCACTTTGAATCCCTCCTTGTGAAGGCAGCTACCCTCTACCTTGGAGGCACGTGGTCAGATGAGATCCTTCTATATTGAAGGCACGTGGTCAGATGAGATTCCTCAATTTTGAGGCACATGACCAGAAGAGATCCCTTCAATTAGAGGCACGTGACCAGAATGAGACCCCTCCAAGACTAGAGGCATGTGAATCCTCTTATGGGTGAGTCGGTGTGACGACGGTCACGGGTGGAGCTGACGAGCCCACTCCAAGGCCAGACTACCAAAGGGCAGTAAAAGCACCCTAGGGATGGCGATACGTAACGCCTAGGTGTGCCAAGTAAAAGCTAAAGATTAAAGACTAAAGATTAAGACATATGCAAGCACCCCACTCACATGAGGCATGGCATGACCCAACTAGTGTAAGTACCAAAGAAAAATCCCATATTCCTAAGGAACGTGACATGGCGATCACGCTCTGATGGGGTATGACATAGCGATCATACTCTGGAATGTGGCATGTAAAGATTTTATGATTAAAAAGAAAGATGAAGAAAGAAAAGCAAGCTTTAAGTATATGCATAAAATTAAGTACGAGTAAAGTTATGTGCAGAGGTTATGTTCCCAGCATATTGATGCTATGTGTGTTTTGATATGCTGCAGTTATTAGTTATGATGTCATGTTTGAATTGATTTTCATGGGTTCTCTCAAATGCCAAGTGTATGACTAAAATAAACTTTGCTTCGGATATTACATTTTCGAACTATGAAATTAAACAATTTGTAAAGCATGTTCACCTTTTTCAAGATAAATCGAAGCAAATTGGAGATGACAATGATGACATTATATTTAGAGAATCCTACTGAGAATTTATAATTCTCACTCCTATTTCCGTGTTGTCTCCAGATAGTTTCAGAAGTTTCCGAAGACGGCTGAAGTTGCTGTCATATGAGGTCCGCTCAGGTAACAATAACATCTCCAAGGTGTGGTACTATGACTTAAGCATAGTACTGTACTTGGGAGGGTGTTACAGACGAGAAGCCAACAATGGGTTTTATATATGAAGCCATTGATCGAGCCAAGCAATCTATTGAACAAAATTCTTGTTATCATTCCAAGTTCAATGAACTAATAGATGAACGTTGGAGATTCATGCATTGTGATCTTCATTCTGCAGGTAGATTAGTTTAATTATTAATTTATATTATTTCTAAAATTTTACATTCATGGCTTTGCACATTTTATTTGATTAACTTCTTTTCATGACACTTTAATTGGTTAACTTTCTTTTTAGGCTATTTTCTTAACCCACAATTTCAATATGGAGTTGAACATGGGAATGATGTTTATAAAGAAACATTTGATGGAACAAGGAATATGATCATTAAATTGGAAAGAAATTTAGATGATCAAATTAAAGCATTAAATCAGGTTAGTAATAAATATTTAGATTAAAATTTAATATATTTATAATCTAATATTATATTTATATATTAATATATTATATTATGCTATATAGTTGATGCTTTTTAGAGAAATGGGCAAGACATTTGGCACACCACAAGCTAAAAGAGCTTGGCATGAAATGAATCCAGGTAAAGTATTATTTGTCTTTGTTTCCATTTTGATAAAATAAATTTATTTTGACTTTATTTTTTATATAACTAATAATTTATTTATTTTGCTTGATTAATTAAAATAGCTGAATGGTGGTTGATATTTGGTTCATGTGCTCCTCAACTTCAACATGTGGCAATAAAAGTTCTTAGTCAAACAACTTCAGCCACAAATTGTGAGAGAAATTGGAGCACATTTAGTTATATCCATACCAAGGCAAGGAATAGACTTAAGTATAAAAAGTTACAAAAACTTGTCTTTACATTTTATAATATGAAGCTGAAAATGAGACATGAAATGAGAAGAAGTCAAGAAGAGATTGAAGCTAGCTTCAATCCAATTAATCTTGACTATATATTTCAAGATGATGATCCAGTGTCACCATGGATTAAAGAAAGAGAAAATCCGCTATTAGAGGGAGTACAAATTCTGAGTGGTTACCTATAATTGATTCTGATGATAAAAATATGAAAGTTGGTAGTAATGATGCTGATTCTAATGAAAACAGTGATGGTTTAAGTCCACCAAGTAATAACGGTGGTAATGCTGGTGATAATGTAGAAGCTGAAAAAAATGATGATGAGGATGATAGTGATGAACAAAGACAGAATGATCCATATCAGGAGGTAACATACAATAGACGTGACAGGAGCTTAGTGATTGATATAACATCTTTTAGGCCAGATATGCCTTCTGATAGTTCACTTGGAGGTAGTAGAAGGGGTGGATCACATTTTAAAAGAGGAAGAAGACAACAAAATATTGCAAATGAAGAGTTTTCTACTTCTAATATTGAGCAAAGTTTCAGTGACTTTGGTATTGATGAATCATCTCAAAGCAGTCAAGGGTATCCACCATATTATCGGCATCCTTATTTGAGTATATATGACCAATATACAAGTGGTCAAGCTCCACCATACTACCAATTACCATTGAGTCACCAAAATCCTTATTATCAACCATCAAATAGTGGATTTTTTAATTACGTCTTTGGACAAGGAGATGCACAAAGTGATAGTCAAAATGAAAGTGGAGGGTATGATCTACCACATCATTCTACCATGTGGTAATAAGCATCATGTAAGTTTTATTTGATTTATCTCCCATTTATTTTAATTAAATTATTGTGCTTTATTTTTTAGTTTTAAATGATATTTTTAGTTAATTATATTTATATTTGAAGGAAAACATTGACTCTCTTAAAATCTTAAGATTCTAATTATGATTTGTTTTTATGTTTTTTGTAGTGAAGTCATATATATGGATTGTTCATTGGATTAGACAATTAGTGACTTGATCACTACAGTAGCAAATCGTATTCCTCTTAGAATTTCTAACTTTATTGTATTATTCTAAAAATATGAGAAGTTTGCATTTGAATATGTTTGGAGACATAAGTTTGTATCAAATATGTTGGAAACTTATTCTTTTAGTGGTACAATTGTCATCCTTCTTTTATTTTTACATTTTGTGCACAAAAAAAAAAAAAAACATCACTTTACATGACTGTCAATGCACCCACAGTAGCAATCACACTGCAATCAAGAATCAAGAACCGCATAGCAAGTGACCACAACCACAGTATAATTTAAAACACTGGTCTATGTATACCCTTTGGCAACCAAGCGGACTTTATACCATTCTATGCTTTGATCTTCTTGAGGGATGGATCCACAAAAAATTACAAAAGGAGGGGTTGAAAAAGTAAAGAGTTGTTTTATTAAATAAATAATAAATATAGTATATAATAATAAAGAAAATTATATATATATATATATATATATATATATATATATATATATATATATATATATATATATATATAACACACAACATTCCTTTAAATCATGAAATTTATCAATAATAGAATCTGTGTCAAATTTGTCATTAATAGTCCTCTCAATATAAGACAATCAGTAAGAAATTCATCTTCCATTTATGTCTAAATCGATTGAAATAAATCAACAAATAAAATAAATATATTAAATTTAACAACTTACTAGACTGAATATATTAATTTTTTATTTCTCTCTAAACTTAAAATATTTTTAATACAAATCCCTTTTGACTTTATTTTTACTTTTATTATTCTCTTTTGATTCTTGTAAAAATATATATTCTTATTCCTAAAAATAAAGTAAATAAAAAATAACATAAATAAAACTAAGGGAAAAAAGTACTTTATCCCCCAAATTATGCAAATTGATCTTTTTGGTAATTTGTCCATCAATTGTTAACAAAAATATCAAGCATTTAAGAAAGGTTAAATGTATTAAGTTATATATTTAGGAAAGTTTATGAAGTCGATTTGTATATAACCCAAAGTTTAGGGTGCATAATACATTTATTTTGACTAAAATATACATAAACAAAAATTTAGGGGGTCAATTTATATATTTTTAAAATATAAAGGCTAAAATGCATATGACTTATAATTTATGAGGTAAAATACAATTTTTTTCTAAAACTAAAATAGAAAATAAATAAAAGTAATTATTTTATTATTAAAAAAATACATAAACACACCTACCCATGAATAGCACCATTTGAGCTTTTTACCTCTTGCATAAAGTGGGCAGCACCATTTGAGCTACATTCTATAAAGGAGGAAAGGGAGATAAAGAGAAAGAGAAAGAGAAAGAGTGAGAGGGGGGGCGCATGGACCCTACCTCCATGAGGACAAATGGTTGTAGTTGAGTGAGGAAGAAATAGGATGATGAACTCTTGATGGAGAGATGGCGGTGGACAATGGTAGAGCTGCAGCATGTTTGAGAATGGTTTAAAATAGTCATTTTTGGTGTTTAGAAAAAAAAATTGTTTTTGAAAAATCCATCTTATTTAGTAAATTGATGGAAATAGATTATAATCAAAAGCTAATAAATTTTAGTTGAAAAATAATTTATAATTATAAGTAAGTTTTTAAAATTTTTTATTATAAATAGAGCTAATTATTTCTTAATTTTTATGTTTTTATCAAATTGACCCTAAATATCAAATATTATATAATATAAATAATCATTCCATACTTTTTTTTTAGTAATTTTACTATATAAAAGTAACTTTTTTTATACAATCTTAACAAAATAGATTATCATAAAATCACTTTTCAGCTGAAGTATCCAAATATAAATTAATTTTCATATAATCAATTATATAAAAAAAATATTTTTACAAATAAGTGATTATTAAAATAATTTGAATCTTGCAATTTCCTCAACACACATCTACTCTATTAGTCTTCTAAATAAGTGGGATGTTAGAGGAGTTGGAGAAGGCTTATGAATGGTGGAATTCTCTTAAGTGATGACGTGTTTGAGTATAAGAAGGGTGAGTGGTGTCTTTGTTTTTTAGTGTTTTTTGAGTCGTGAAGGGTTAGATTTGACTTAATTCATATATCAAGTCTAACAATGTGTTTAGATGTTCTTTCATTAATGGAATGGATTAGGACAAATTGGAAGATTTTGGAAAGAGGAGGAAAGTAAGGGAATAAAGTTACCTTATTGGTCGTTTAGAAGATTAATAAAGGAACAAAATAAAAATTCATATATAAAGGAACGAAACAGAACAATTATAATTATAAACTTCTCAAATAGCCCTTTTAATAGCTCTATGTTATTATTATATATTTACGAAAACTAAACATTCAACTAATAAGTAAAAAGTTATTTAAAACCTTCAACTGTACCTCAAAATAACCATAAAATAGTTTTTTTCATATACTTATTCAATATTTATACTAAGTTTCAAATAAAAAAACATGTGAGAACATATAAATCCATCAAAAGAAAAAATAATGTAATATATAAAAAACAAATTGGAAACTTTTTCTCCAAAACACTATAGTCTTTTTCAACTGCATATCATAATGATGCATATCGAAGATTGAATAACTCGTGAATTTCAAGGTGAATTTCTTGAATATTCCTTCAAATGGTATCACACTCGCCCATGAGGCATTAGTAGTCCACTCCTCAACATAAATCTAGCATCAAAAAGATAAATTATTCCTAGAAAATTAATGCAAGTCCACTCCTTTATAAGTTTATAAAATTTTATTGTTAAATTATATGTTACCTTCTAGAATTTTTAGTGAATGTTAATGTGTCAATGCATTTTTTAAAAATTCTTGGGTCAAATGTTGATCTTTGTTAACCAGATAATACATAAGTACTTTCAAATCAAAGAAACATGCTAGTAAGAAATTTTAGGTTGGAAAATCTTCTATAGAAACATTTGACATGCACATGCCTACCATGAATTGCTCCTACACAATTCTAAGCTTCAAAAATATAATTAAATTTTATATTATTTTAAATTTTTATCAGCTTAATTTACAATTTAATAAGATTGTGCTAACCTTGAAATTTAGGTAAAACCTATTGTTGTTGAATATTTTTTTAGGAACCTGTATTCAATTGGACTACATAAAAAATTTTTCTTACAACTCTATTATAAATATTCAATATTATATATAAATATAGTATTATGAATTTTTGATAAAATTCTTGTATTTACATATTGTATTGTATCATATTTAATACTCGTACATGTACTTGTGCAACATGGAACTTTATAAATATAATGAGGAACAAAAATATAAAACACTTATTTTTAACCTAAAAATATTTTTAGTTCCTTTCATTCTGCCCAAGGTTGGGGAAGAAAAAATGGCTTTTGAGGGGGAATGAAGAAGGACATTTTCCCTGAATTCCTTTTTCTTCGTACTTATTGTTAAACTCCCAAACAAGAAAATAGGTTTCTTCTCCTATTACATGTCATCCAAACATATTGTAAGGAGATGTTTCATAGGAGGTTTAAATTTTCATTCTCGAGAATGCTATCCTCAGGAATAACTTTCCCGAGTATGTGTTTTTTAGAGCGTTTGATAGATAGATTAAATTCATGTAAATATTTTGTACATTTTTGAAAATACCCTTGGTAGACGGCAACAGCCAACGACGAGGGATAGTAGCGATGGATGGAAGTCAGTAGTAGAGGATGGTGGCTAGCGGTGGAGGGCGATGGGCGGTAGTGGTGGATAGGGGCTAACAGCGAGTGACAGTAGATGGCAATAGGGGTAATTTGGGCTTTTCATAAGGAAAAACATTCATTTCCCATGTGAATGTTATAGTCCAATGTATAAGATGGGACTATTTTGGGTGGAATATTCGAAAAAAATTAATTCCAAGAATGCAACATTCTTAGAAATATTTTTCTAAATCTTGTATCAAATAGAAGAATATTTTGAGATTCCCTAAAATATAAAAACATTTCCTCCTAACAAACACCCCGTAAAAATAAGATTTTCTAATGGAGAGAAACTTGGGCCACGAGGTCCATGGGATGCGACGGGAGGGTCAAGTGGAATTAGGCTGGCTGGTTGGTGAGGGCTGTTGAAGTTCGTGATAAGCCCAACAGGATGGGAGTTTTTTATGCGGAAAGGAAACAAAAATTCAATATTTTTACTTCATTTCATTCATTTGTCATAAATTTAACGGAACATAATCATATTCCTTAACTTGTCGACTAGGTATATGACAAATTTTAGATTCATATCATGCTAAATGTTACAGTGATCAGACATATGAAGTAGCTGTGTGACAGATCTATCAGACTTATTGTTTATCTTTCTCTGATTCCCAGCTGCTAAAGAACATTCAATACTAAGCTCTTATGTTGTTTGTAAGCTATTTATGAGCTTATGGGACTCATTGTCAATAGTTTATCCCTCATGCATATTACGATTCTAGCCCATCGTATAAGAAGGGGTGGGCAAGTTTATCACAGTCGTTTTGACCTTGGTCATCATATTTATGCTGTTAGTAATCCCTTGAGATCCAATTCCGCTGTCCTTTATGCCCTGAAAGTAAAGCATTTGTTATATGTTTGGAAACAGTTTATTGCTTTATTAAATAGAAATATTTTGTTTTTACTTCTCAAATTCAGAAAATACCAGTTGTGAAATAACATAATTCGATTGGATTTTGTGGTGGGATCACCTGAAAGGGAAAATGATCTGGTCCACGAGCTGGGGCGGAATTTATCTGAACTGTTCCTGTCTCCATTGCATCACTGATTAATATTGCTCTGTTGACATCCTTTGTGAAGACACAACCCTGCACATTTGCACAAGTTCATATGTTGATGCAAATTGCAAAGTTTAATCATTAATGTATTATAAGAAGTCAGTGGTTTCAAATATTAAATGACAATGTTCAAATGGGAGGGCTATAATTCTACCTGAAGTCCAAAATTACTAGCATTACAATGGTGGATTCCTTCTTCAACAGAATTGATCCTAATAACTGGCAAAACTGGTCCAAATGGCTCCTCCCAAGCAATTCTCATATCAGGCCTAACATTATCCAGCAGCAAAGGCCAAATGAGATTCCCTTCTCTTCTGTACTCCTGGCAGAATCTTGCTCCTTTCTGTTTAGCATCCATGACAAGGCCTTCAATGTAATTTGCTGATGATTCAGACACAACTGGGGTGATATCAGAGTTTTCCTCTGGCGGCCCAACACTTAATTTTGCTACCTTTGCCTTCACTTTCTCAACCAAAGTATCAGCTACGCATTCCATCACGAGGACAACCTTAATAGCAGTGCACCTTTGACCACTATTTTTGATAAAATGAACAATAAATCAAGTGGCTATTACATAAGGAAATTCCTTAAATTAAATTATAACACGCTGAAATTGTACCGTGCCACAAAAAGCATATACCATACATAGCACTATGGAGAACAACACTTCATGCTGAGTCTTGGGTTAGTGTAATCGGTTGAGGTGTCAAACTTAGTAGTGGAAATTCCATAAAATCAATGCAACAAAGGAATTGCAATTTCAGAAGGTCATTCACCTGAATGAAAAGCCTCCCCTTATAATGTTTGCAGCCACCAAATCCAGGTCAGCATCCTCAAGTACAATGCAGGCATCCTTTCCTCCCAACTCCATTTGCAGCGGAATCATGCCTGCCTTCTTTGAAATTGCGATACCAGTATCTCCACCAGTGAAGCTGACGGACAGAAGAATTCGAAATCAGAAGAATAAAAATTGCTTAACACATGAAAGTAGGGGATATGGTGTACTGATCATCACAGCATCATATAAAAATGACCATTGACCATAGCTGTCACCTTATACAGTTAACTCCTGGATGCATAGTTAGAAAGTCACCAATTTCTGAGCCCTTGCCAGTAACACAACTAATTAGGCCGTTGGGAAAACCAGCCAAGTGAAAGCAATGCACCATGTGGAGAGCGGAAACAGCTCCCTGAAAGGCACCATAAGGCAGCCATTTAGAAAGAACAAAGCAGAACATATGTTAGCACTTTTTGTGACCTGAGCTGGTAGTTATTTGCTGTGAGAGCATAAATATTACCTGAGTTGGAGGCTTGAGCACAATGGAGTTTCCAGCAATCAGCGCAGGAGCAATTTTTGAGACGGCAAGGTTGACAGGATAGTTAAAAGGTGGAATGGCTAAAATCACTCCCAATGGAATCTGTAAATAAATTGAAATCGTTGTATACCAAATCATAAACAAGAAAATAACAAGATACCAGATGGTCACTGACCATGGTCATTTTATTTGCTTGCTACTATGGATTGACTAATGGAATAAAATTAAATGTTATGCAGAGATTACAGCATTATATGTGTTCAAGCTTTTAATGGTGTTGCAGTTTTTTACTTCGTAAAATATGTTTTCATCTTGAATTGGTAGATATTTTTCCAAACTATAGAAGAAGTTTTCCATGATTTACTGGTTCTGTCCTACTGCTTTATCCATAACTATAAAATTCTTATCTTGTCAGGAACCCTGTACCCTCCTTAAGCATAAATGCATAATAACCGCAAAGGATCAACAGGCTGAAAAAAAAAAAAAAGGCAAATTCTTATATTAATAAATTACAAGTTACTACACACTTGCCACTTGAGAAATAACTGACATGCCAATTTGGCTTTCGGATTTCGATCAAAAGTGGAGAACTAGTCTCAAATCCCTCTCCCCAACCTCGCAAATTCTATTAGCACTCTAAACCCCCCAAAATAAATAAACAAATAAATAAAATCCAACGCAATCTCAACTTCACTCTGATTATGTGTGATTTAAAAAATATTGCATCCAATCTAAATATTATGGCAAAGGACTGTATTACAAGAAAATTCTTAATCCTCTAATTATGTATGGTGAATAAGATTACTTTTAGAGAATAATTTTGATAAAATATGAGTATATAAAGTGTTTTATAATGTGGATCAATCATATTTTATTTTATTTGTTGAACTTTGAGATAGTCATGATTAAAATAGACACTTTAAATAATATAACTATACATGATTAGATGATCATAAAAAGTTTTACATCAATAGTATTTCAAAATTAAATTCAATAATTATGGTACATTGTATTGTAAAGTTTTTACATTATCAGTCAAATACTTTCATTAACATAGTTACACACAATTAGACGAATGCATTAAAAAAGGATGACATTGATGTTGTATAAAAAGTAGCAACATTGTTATTTTTATATTAAATTGTTAAATTTTTAGATTGACTTTAATTTGAAAAATTAGTCAGTTGAAAATTTAAAGGCATCATTTCAATCTTTTTATTCCTTCCAACCAGTAACGCCAAACAAATCCTGCAACTTTTGTCCCACATCATACACACCCTTTCAGATGTCTTGTGTTTAATGGATTGCACATGAGAAATAGGTGAATGGGTAATGAGAAACCCATACTTGGTATTTACATTGCAGCATTGCTTCATGTTTAAATTGTGGATTTGTAGAATGTAGTGTAACAAGCCAGTTAATCAGACAGTAACATATGCAACAATAAATATGTTCTGAAATATAAACCTTGGATGTGAGGCAGTACTTTGTCCTTTCATTTCCAGGGAAGCTATCTGATACCAAGAACTTTCCTTCTCCCAAAATTCTTACCCCTTCTTCAGCACAGTAAGAAACCAGATCCCCTGATCTTACAACCTTCATGGAAAAATTAAAAATTAATTATATGCGTGATTCCAACTTTTAATCTTGCACAGTAAATTATCCTAACCCATAACACAAAATGCACCTCTGTAACTGCATCTTTGGCTGGCTTTGCTATTTCTTTCACCAGACACTCTGCAATTGGATCTTTGTGCTCTTTGAGAATAGCTGCTGCCTTGTGAAGAAGTTCAGCCCGCTTCCAGAGTGGGGTCTTTGCCCATGACTTTTGTGCAGATTTTGCTAAGTCCATCGCTTTATTAACCTCTTCTTGTGAACAAGCTGCACCAATATCATTTCAGAGCCTGTTAAACACAGCTTTTCTGGTTTCATATATATAGTTTGGTTATAGCATGTTTATGAACTATTTATACCACTTCTTGCAGCAATTTTCGGGTATGGGAAACAAAATTCACCTTTCTCCACTTATAATTAAAAACCTCAAGAAAATGGCATTTCATCCAAAAAAACTTGAAGACAAGAAGGTAAAAACCTGCTAGTATTCGGCTTTCCAAGCATGATGGTACTACTTATGCTCATATCATATCTTAACCTTTGTAACTTTTACTATTCTCTTTTCAGGCAAAGAGTCCAGCAAACGTTAATAGTATTCAAAAGCTTCATTAACATACAGAGAGAAAATATAAATAAAAGTAACTGCAACAAAGGACTTCAAACACGAGAAAGGGAAAAGACAAAGGAGTGAAGACGTGATCATCATTACATCCTTGATAGTTGATTACCTTGAACTTTGTATTGAGTCTTTCGGGTAGTGGGGTTGACGATAGAAACACTTTTCGCCGAAGAAGATTTCTTCCACTCTCCATCAGAGTAGTACTTGTACACATCCCCATCCAAAATCTCAGCGAACACTCCAGTTCCCGCCATGTTAGAAAGACCCTAATGCAAATTTTCCCTCTGCAACCTGCGATATATAAATATAAAGCAGAGAGAAAGGGAGAAGGAAGGAAAGGTGAAGTGAAGGTTAGGGCAGTGTCTGGTGTCTGGGTGATGGTTTGGTAGTGAGTGATCAAAACAAGCGTCGTTTATAAAAGGAGAAGAAGGTGAACCACGCATTGTTTTTGTCCAATGACTCAGGACTAGCGAGGTATGGTTAGGTGGTTCAAAGCATGCCATGTGCACTTATAATTATCTCTCAATCACCTTCCTTGTCCTATATTGACACTTGTGCTGATGAACTAATTACTATGACTTTCAGTCACAAAACAGTCGAAGAGGCAAACTAGTTATCGTTTTCTCTTGGAAGAAGAGTGGCATCGATGATAACAAAGTTTATATGTTATGGGTATGAGAGTCGAGAAAGTATTAGCGTAGCATAAAGACTCTATTAGGACCAAGGAAGAGAAGTTATTGCTGCACAGCCATGCAAGAAGATTGTGCAGAATCTTGTTGGTTATACAAGATAGATATTTACTTATATTCAATAGCATATACAACAAAAACTTTGAGTAGTATATATAAAATTTTTCGTGTATTTTCACGTTTTTAATTGTTACCTTGGCAAAATAGTTGCATGCTACTCGTGGTGTAAACTACCTTACTTTCTTTATGTGTTATGTAACTATGTATAATTGGGAGTTAAAATTGATTTCGTCACAGTGAATAAATTGTCAACTTGAAGCAAATTTTACCTATAATATTAAGTGTTTTAATTCTAAAATTGACACTTCAAACTTTTTTTTTTAAAAAAAATGCCTAACCTCTATTTCTAATTTAAATTTAATTACAACGGTATTTTTAGACTAAGGGTGTGTGTGTTTCAAATTTTAAAAAAAATGATTTTGAAACTTAAATTTTATATATAATAAAAAAAAGTTAAAAATTGATTTTTTTTATAATCTGATTATTTTTAAGAATTTATCCAAATACATAAAAATTAATTTTTTTCAATAAAAAAATAATTTTTTTGTTGAAAAAAACACTAACAAATACTACTGAGACAATAATAATGACTTGTACAGGAAACTATTTCTTTATGAAAATGCACAATATGGGCTTACGGATAATGGGGGACGTAGGACCCTCACCTGTTTGTGAAAATGGCACAATATGCGCTTACAGATAATGGGGGATGTAGGACACTCTAGGGAGGGAAGACCAACATATCTAGGCTCAAGTAGTCGGGTTAATTGCATTCGAGGCCATGCCTACGTGACTGCAGCCCGCAAAGGAAACTCGTCCCAGTAGTGGCTCAGAGTCACTAGTTTTTGGTAATGACAGGTGTATGATAGCATGCAATCAGTACTCCATTGGAGATGTGGTTGTGGACCACATTCAAATAATTGCACCGGAGCCATTTGGGATAACCTCGCAAATGGACCACAGGGACACTGGTTTGATTTAACATGAAACAGCATGGCGTACCATGTAGAGTATCCACCATCGATCAGGGCTCTCGATTCCCAGCCCTCAAGCCCACATCGTGTTTCGGCCTCAGTACTCATCCAAGTAGTGGAGGCCCATCTTCTTGCTAATCGTCACCTCACCCATATTTGTTGGCTAAATCATGGCCACACATTGTGAGAATCTACAAAAATTAAAATTTTATTGAAGTCCATCAATCACATTCTTTTTCTATTCTTCCAATTTAGACCATAAGGCACAAAAATTTTCCTCCCTTGCCCTAGCAAATTTTGGCCACCACCTTTAAACAAACATCCTGAGAGGAAACCATAGGGTAACTGTTTGTACAACAAATGGTGTTTGTTTACCTATATGCATAAAATTCAAGTGAAACCAATTTTAGTAAAATTAGACTTCCAGAGCTTTCCAACCATATAAATTATAGGTCCAATAGATTTAAAATGAGAGAGTTATGCTTTTTAGAAATAGGGTGTTGAAATCCACTTACTATCCTGACTAGTATATATTGTGAAGAGTATAATCTATCCTATACAAATTCAAATTGAGTGCACCCAATTTTTTTATGAAGCTAACACGTAGAAAACAATGTCATAAAAAGTTCAAACTTAGATCTTAAATACGTTGTCTCTAGTAATTCACTAAATTTGACATATGCCCTATTCAAGTTGAAATAGAGCATCCTATTTGAGGACCTCATAACTTAAGCTCCACTTACCCAATTAGGATGAAACTTATTACGATTGAAAGATAATTCAATTAGCAATTTTGTATGAAATTTGGATAAAAATAATAAAATATGAAATTTTAGTGATTTTCTAAAATTTGGTGCTCAAGTTTGTCTTAAAACACGGCAACCTGGAGTAAAACTTTAATAACTCAACTTATACACCTCAAAACTTAATGGGACTAAAGAGATCTAAAAGTAGACTAATAAGAATACAACATATTAAATTTTTAGATCAAAGTGAGCTAAAATGAAATTTTGATGCAATTTATAAGAATAGGGCAAAATTGAAGAAATTAAGCTGAATTGACAACTTTAAGGATTAAAAACACTATAAGCCGTAAAAAGCTAATGGGTAAACTTTTGATGAAATTCTTTGTTATATTGATGTGATATTAATGTATTGACATTATTGTTTTGTTTACTATGACTGGCTAGTTGGAATGACATTGTTTGTATATGGGAAAGTCTCCTTTTTCAGCTGTTATGCTACTGAATTTTTGGCAGAACTATATGAATCATGCATCATGAATTATAAGTTTCTCAAGTATATTCATTCATGAAAGTATGGACTAAGACATAATTAAGATTCCATATTACTTGGGCAAGTCCCTGAACAGATTTAAGGGGAATAAGTTAATGGGAGAGTCAGGGAAAACAAACTTGATAATCCTATATAAGAACGAGCTCGATCCTGAAAAGTAGACTATTACGCAGAGGTAAGAGAGGCCGTTCAACTCCAGAGAACCAAGTAAAGGAAGATAAGAAAGGCTGCATTTCAAGGACGGCAATACGTATCGCTCAAGTGCAGACCCAAGCAGATACCCTAGAGACGGCGATGCATAACACCTAGGTATGTTAAGTAAATAAAGTTAAAGAAAGACAAGTGCACTTGTATCAATAAGTCACTTGCATTCATCTATACATTTTATTCAATTGTTCTTTATTCTACAATGTTAATGATTAGACTCTTTCTCTGCTTTCTAAATGTGTGAATAAAATAAACTCTACTTCGGATGATATAATTTCAAATTATAAAATTGGAATGTATGCTTTATCATTTATACTGTTCCCCTTTTTTCTAAATAAATCGAAGTAGCTGAGAATGATTACAATGTCATTGTATAATAGTCTAGGAAATCTTACTAGGAATTTTTGAATTCTCACTCTTTCGTGTCATTCTTAAACGACTGTAATGGCAGCAATAGTGTTCTTTGCTAAGATGCCTTAGTGGCATTGGCACTATAACCACGCTCTAGATTCCTTCTACCTTACAGCTACTTCCCACGTCTGCTTATATATCTTTTTCTAGCGTGCCTTTGTTGTCTCTATCTTTAGCCTACTCTTCAACCTTACGGCCCTGTTCTACGAGGTCCCTTTGTACATGACCCATCCTGCTACCATGCCACCTCACATGGCTCAGCTCATTGCTGCACCCCTTCAGCATGTACCACCTTCACCTCTGTAAAAAAAAAAAAAAATTAATCCCACTCTTCCTTGTTGAACATGATTGTGGAATCTAAACCCCATTCTCCCTTAAGCTGGGCTTGATACAAGTCTAGTGCTAACGATTGATGCGACCCAAGCACCCACAATTGCCTCCTCCGCTAGTTTTCCGTCGGAACTGACCATTGATCTTGCTAGTTGTGGTGGATCTGGGAGCTGGTACGGCTTGCAAAGACAGAAGGCCACTCTGGTGGCTTCAATGGTGGCCACTCCTCCAGCTAGTGTGAGATCACAAATTCCACCACCATTCTACATGCTTCCATGAGTGGATCTGGATCTGGAGAAGGTGGTGTTCTTGTAATAGTGGTAGGTTAATCGGAGGAGTGGTGGTGGTGGTTCTTGTTGTCCATGTTTCCTTTGATATTGATTTTAGCCCTATCTTTCCCGTTACTAGCTCCTGATTTTTGAGGTCCAGCATCTTTCTTTCCACATTATAGCTTCTTCTTTCGATTTTGTTTTCTATTCGTCATTAATTGACCATGAATTCTTGATGAATTTTTGCATCAAGAATTTGTGACTCCTAATTTGTTATTGAATCTTCAATGATTGAATCAGCTCTTGCTATTGAGTTCTTAATTTGTTAATTGATTTGTTGTTGAATTATGTTGTCGATTGAACCTTTAGTTTCTGATTCTTGAACTAGAATGCCAAGATATGGATGTATTCCTTGATTTGTTGTTATTGGAATCTTGATGTTGATGCCCCTCAATTTGTTATCTGCTTCAGGTATTCCATGCTTTGATTCATGGATACTATAATTCAATTCATAAAAGTATTTATCTCCTTCATTGATACTACCAAGCATGAAGTTAATGGTTTTTAGCGACGGCTTTAGAGTCCATCTCTAAATATTCCATCTCTAATTGGTCAAACATGAAGTTAATATATTTTAAGGATGGATTGATTGTCCGTCTCTAAGTTTTCCGTCTCGAATTAGTCAAATAAATGCTTACGTGAAATCAATGGCTTTTAGCAACGAACTTAAAGTTCATCTCAAAATATTCCATCCCTAAAGTCAATATCTTTTAGTGATGAATTTAGTGTCCATCTCTAAATTTTTTATCTCTAATTAGTCAAACAATATTTTTTTGTGAAGTCAATATTTTTTATGTTTATTATATATAATTATATTTTATACTAAATATTACTTATTACTTTATATTATTTATCATATATTAGTTATTTTCAATAATTTTTTTGACATGCTATTTATTTTCACGAATTAATTTTTATTTTTGTGTATATTTTATATTAATTGTTCTATATATTTATATTTATTATTGTTTATTTTAAAATATGTATTAATAAATTTTTAATTAAAGTAATTATTTTAAATTCTTTGTATAATTTTTAATTTTTTAAATAATAATTACTTTGTATTTTAATAATATATAATATATAAGGGGGTTTATTATAAATAAGCTTACACAATTGTTTACCCCATTGTAGAGACTCCAACAAGAGCATCATTGATAGAGCCCCTATTTGAGCCAAGAGTTACAAATGATATTATTCATCTATTTATATCTAACTAACTAGTATCGTATCAGAGAAGATGGTGATAATTCATATACATATTAACGGGGATTGGTTTTTTTTTGGGGGGGGGGGAGTTATGTAAAGAATTAACTGAGTGTTTTTATTTCAACTTGCCATGGTGGTATTTTGCAACTAGGAGTAATTAGGGATGTTGTTTTGCACATTGGAGAATTTGGAAAATCTGAAACATTGATGTAAAAATATTAATAATTAAAGCACTTTGAAAATTAAAAACTAGACCCATACTACAAATATGAAAAAAAACTCTAGCATTAAATTTTGAGTAAAATACAATCCCTTCCTTAAGAGATAATATTATTACACTTTCTCTCCTCTATTTTTAAAATATACACTTTCCTCCTCTAAAAATATTAGATTAAAATACAACCTCCTCTCTTGAGAGATTTCATTATTACACTCCCTTCACCTCTATTTCTAAAACATACACTTCCCTCCTCTAAAATATTAAAATAAGCTACATTTTAATCCATTTTTCAATTTTTCTATTAACAATCGATTATCTCAGGTGTAATATTTTATATTTGACTAAAGTACCCTTTAATAACCATTATACATATATTTTATATATGTGGCTTAATATATATAGTTTAATTTAATTTTTAAATTATTCTACATGAAGAGAACAAAGTATTAAATGAGAATAAATTATTAATAGTAAAAATAATTTGTAATAATTACTTTTCAAAATTAAAAATTAGATATTTTCTCAACTATTAATGTTAGAATATTAATGTATATCTTTCATAGTAAAATCACAAAATTCTTTTCATTATCTTCTTCATGATTCATCTTTATATATGATATTAACAAATTATTTTCATTTTTATATTCATTAATATTAAGAATTAATAGATGAGAAAATATATAATTTTTATTTTTAAAATATAATTATCACAAATTGTTACTATCAATAATTTGTTCTATTTTTTTTTTTTAAAGGCAATGAAACTAGAAATTATTCTTAGGAGATATTTGTTCGGGGTCCCAAATTCAAATGAGCCATGCAGAAAACAACCACTAGGCTATAAACTCAATCGCTAATAATTTGTTCCCTTAATATAGTAATAATTTAGAAATTAAATTAAACTATATATATAAAAATATATCAAAATTTTATGTTATTATTAGCTATGTATATTTTATTTTGTAAAAATATAATACATGTAACTATTAATAAAGGGTATTTTGGTCAAAAAGAAAATAATGACATAATAGAAAATTAATGAAAAATATGAAAATGGATTAAAATGTAGTTTATCTTAATTTTCTAAGGAAGGGGAATGTATGTTTAAGAGATAGAGGAGAAGGAAGTGTAATAATATCATCTCTCAAGGGAAGAGATTATATTGTACTCCTTATCTTAATTTTGCAAGAGAGGGGAGTATATATTTTAGAAATAGAAGGATTATATTGTATGCCTAGGCTTTGCCAACACTAGGCAGTGTGGTGGCATCGGTTGTCTTCTTCGAGGTGGATACGACTCCCAACGGCGATGGTGGCCTCAATTGTCTTCTTTACAGCAACGACAACTCCCAATGATGGTGGTGGGCTTAGTTTTGTTATCCACAGACAGCGTTGGTGGTTGTGGATTTGAGATGTGAGTGACTAAGAGTGAAAGTGTGAAATCGTGAGAAGAGTGGTGGCTGAGAACTTGGCTGGAGGGTGATGGTTATGAGCTTGTGATAGTTGTGAGAAGAGATCCAAGAGAGAGTGGTAGCTATGAGAAAAATGTTTGAACTTTTAGGGTTTGAAAGGGGGAGGGCATTGTGGGTGTAGTATGTGTGTAGTTTGTGTGTATTGTGTAATGAATGGGTGCCAAAATTAGGTCATGTAATGTGTTGTAGTTTGGGCTTTGTTTAGCATTATGTGGGTTGGTCTGCGAACCCTTGGGCTCAACCCATTTAGCCTGTAAATGGTGCAGGCTAGAAAACTTGTGAAAAAAATGGACTAGTAAATGGGTTGGGTAAAGTGTTGCGAATTGCGGATTAAGCGAACTAACCCGCGGATCGCAGCCCATATACCCGGCATTAGTAATATCTACTTAGAACACACTCCCAACTAAAAGACAATGCATAATGCTATTGGTGTGGGTATTGTAATAAGGAATTTTTGGGGTCTAGTCTTAGTAGCAAATTACCAGCAATTTCTAGGGGACATTGATGCAAAGATGGCAAAGGCTATTGTAACAAAAGAGGGCCTCTTCTTAGCTTAAGAACTAGGCTTCCATTCAGTCATTCTTGAAGGAGATGCAAAGAACATGTTCACCAACTTTGGAGATTAGAATAGTGATTTATCCCTCAATGGCACTATTTTGTTTGATGCTATGTATATTGCTTCATGGTTTTCTTATTTTAAGGTTTGTTTTGTTCCTCACCACTCCAATCGAGTGGTAGATCATTTAGCTTCTCTTCCTAGATTTTTAGATTTTGAAATTTGGGATGGGGAAGACAATGCACAATGACAGCAACACCAACTTCAGAATTTATCTAAAACTATATATACTTGCATAACCATATAGTCTGGAAGTATCATGCATCCAACACAAGCTATAATATCAACACCACTTTGCATAAGCCCAAAATTACACCAAAAATGGATTTGCCTAGCATAGTAGAAACTCAGCAACACCATAGACAATGTCCTTCAGAATATTATTTCACACTTCTTGTTAGAGATCATCTTCTCTATCTTTGCCACTTTTTAACTTCACCAAAGTTCAAAAACCACCTCCTAAGGAGAGTGAAAGAAGGATTCTGACACCAATCAGTATACCACTATCCCAACATATGATTTGACCCAAATCAAGCTTCAGACCTATAAATATGATCCTATTTTGCAAACTCCAAATAGCCCAGATAACCATATAATAAAGAGATACACACTATATGCACTCCACACCCTTGAAATACCCACTACCCCACCATTTCTTTAATTTGATACTTATACTGAAGAATGCTGTCTTTACTAACCCTAAAAAATTAATCCCCTTTTCCCCCAAAAACTTCCTTATTACTCCAGCTTTGCCACTTCCCCTAATTCATCTACAATTCTAGCAACATAACTTCATTGACACAAATTAAAAGTCACCAAAAACCTAGCACCCTATTACTATCAAGACCCACATATGTTCTTTCCTTTTTTCTTTTTCTTAGTCATTGATTGCTTCCTCCTCTTAATCTTCAACATTTCCCTTGATACGTTCAAGTCATCTTCTGGTATAAAGCCCATCATCTTAGCCACGGACACAATTTTGCTTGCTTCTAGTTCGAAGTTACTCTCTTTGTCATCTTCATGATCACTTTCTCCATTGACCCCTTTTTCTTCTTCCTCTGAATCACCTTGATCTGCATTATCGACTTTATTCACTTAGTCTTAGTCTCTCACAATATTATTTGTGCTACTAACATCCTTACCTAGGATGAAGCCAGGAGGAAACTATAGCTTTATTGGACATTGCTAGTGTATTGGGCTACTCCTTTCTTGAGTCATATCTTGGGCCCATACTATTATATTGCGGCCAACTTCTTCATATCTCTCCATTTCATTTTGGGCTATGCCCAATCTCCTTTCTCTTTAACTTCAAAACTACCTCCACCATCCTCCTATTATCATTAAAGCTTGCAATAGCCATTTTTAAGCATTGAGTGGCTTTTAACTCATTATTCAAATTAACTCCATCACCCAAGGCATCATCATTTTCATTTAATGCACTTGCATCTTTCCCAACATGTGAAACTCTATCCCCCTTCCTGCTTTGTGATTGTTCAATTTCTGAGTTAATTAGACTTATCTGTTTGATTCTAATAACACCTTCAGGTACGTTTGAGACTAATTAAGCCTCCTTAACTACTTCATCCCCTAAATCATTAGATGATCCAAAACAATCAAGACTAGCAGAATTCCCTTTAATATATATGGGTTTGTTAAATAACTGGATAGAGTCCCATCTTATCTCCTTGATATAAATGCTAAAAATTTTCCCTTGGATAATTAAGCTAATCTAGCCTTCAATAAAAGGTAAACATGTGGTATCTACCAATATTTTGGCTGACCCAAATGAATCTCTCTAGGATGTTGCTAAATCAAAACACACAAATTCTTCCTAAACCTCACCAATTTTTCAAAGATTTGTGTATGACCATCCATGTAATGGAGCTCCATGATAGTCTAACCACACTCTTCTGTTAAACCAACGCCCTTTTTTGACCATGGTCTAATAAAATCAAAGACTGCAATGAACAAGTCATTAGCCTCCTTTAAAGATTCCTCCATATCTACTTTAGCTACAAAAGTGACCAGAAATATGAATTTTCCAATATCTCTGACTTTTGAGATCCCTAAATCGGGGAAAGCTAACTTAGATGCTACTATTTCCAATTTTGTTAGCTTAAACATAGTTCCAGCACAGCTTCTGCTTAGCCACTCCATCTTCTCCTCACACGCTTCTCCTTGAATAAACACTGAGTTGTTTGGTTTTTCTTCATTGCCCCTATTGTCATTGAACTTCCTACCCTTATGAATGACCATTTGTCCCTACTTTATTTTGGCACCTTTTGTTTCTCTCTTGCCAAGGTCTCCCTTGAGCACTTCCTTGAACAATATGTTATCCCTTAGAGAATGAATACACGCTAGCTTTATTCCTTTGTTCATGACGTTTTGTATTCCAAGCTTTGCTTCTTGCTTCCTTCCATAAGCAGCTAAATTAAAAGTCACTTTGCAATCCCTTATTGTAGCCTTTTCCATTTCTAACTTCCAGCTTCTTCAATTTCTCGAAACCTTACAAAGCCAAAGAGTATAGCTTTGTCCTTCCTTTTCTTATGAGATACGTAAGTGTCCACAATCTTCCCTTCAAAATTGGAGAGCTACCGACATAGGAAGATTGTCAACAAACAAAGATATTGTCTCCCCTCTTCCATCTCCTCGTACCACTCTTAGCATCTCAACCTTCCTCCAATTTATGATTACCTTCACCTTTGACTACTCAAATACTATACTCATCCCCGTCAAATATGTTATTTTAATAGTGAAATTAAATATCAATAAAGATTGAGTATAATGGTAAGCAAACTAAACAAGAAAAAAAAGTGACTAATAAATCTTGTATTAAGAAAGATAATCTTTTGAAGACTTAAATATATTTTTAGTCCCTATAAATATAGGTCATTTTACTTTTAGTTCTTTTTTGTTTTTAGCTTTTGGTCCTTCTTTTTTCCAATATTATGTTTTTTATTTCTATCATTAGCCAGCACTATTTAATGGTGATATTTATAAGAACCAAAAAAAGATTCTTACAATATTTATAAGGACCAAAAATGAAATTTTTAATATTTGTAACAACTAAATATATATCTTAAAATATTTATAGAGATCAAAATTTAGAACGGCAAGGACCAAAAACATAATATTAAAAAAAAAGGAATTAAAAGCTAATTTTTTTTAAGAAACTAAAAATCAAAACAACCTATATTTATAGAAGTAAAAATATATTTAAGCCTCATTTTAAAATAAGATTAGATTTGGAATTTTATTTTAATTTTCATGAATAATGATGGGGGATAATAAATGAAATTAAAAATGAGAAAAAAGATAGGGAAATAAACAACATAGTGTTGGATGTATTAGTCACTTAGAAATTAAAAACCATAATATAGTCCCTAAGACTAAGAATTAAAAGTGTTAGTCATATTAGTTCATATTAGTCCTTAATTAACCACTGGACATATTAGTCCCTAAAAGAATCTAAAATGAATGATATTTTTAATTTTTAGAAACTATGATGGGAGTTTCTATGTCTCAAGAATTAATGTCTTCAACGATATCCCTTGAAAAATTTGGGAGTTTACTCAAAATATTTCTGGTCACCAAACCAACATTTTTTTAAAAAAAAAGTTTAACTACTCTATAGGTCTTTATAATTTCATTTAGGTATTTGTAATTTCATAATATGTTTACCAAACATTTCTCTTTCACTTAAAATCTAAATTGATAAGTATAGTTTCAAAACTTGTAATAAGGTCCCTATAGTGATAATAGTTTTGTAATTGGGTCCTTAGAGCATCTCCAATGGATGGTTTTCACCTATCCCAACTAACAATGTGGCAGGGACGTCCTTCATGTAGCTATTGGAGAGAGATGCGTGAGACAAGAGAGAGAATGCAGCGTCCCTCTACACAGGGATGTCCCAAGTGGGACCAAAATTGTCCTTTTTTTCGGAACATTTTTTTACTGTTGTAATTAACGATTATAATTTAAAATGTTATTTTATTCTTATTTTCACTCTATAAATATTAATTTCTTTCAACTTCTTTTTTTACAACTCTTCCTAATCCATTCCAACACTCCTAAAATTCTTTCCATACAAATTCTATTCTTTCTTTCTTTCAAACAATGGATCCAAATCAAGTTAATTTAAATTCGTTTCTCAGTTATTTACAAAATTCCAACTTTCCTGAAAATCCAAATATCCAAAATTCATATTCTTCAAACTCCAAATCCAAATCTAAATTTTCAAATTCCAAACTTCTTTCCAAATCCTAATTTTCAAGTTCCTTCTAATCTTCAAATTCCTACAAATTTTCAAGCTCCTTTTTTTTTCCTAAATAATCAAAATTCACAAACATTTCATTTTCCATTTCAAACCCAATTCAGGGGATCAGGAGCGGGATTAGTTAGTGTTGATGGATCATCTGACCCATCTCATCAAACACCTATAAATTCGACTCTGAGTTCACAATATTCACAATTTTCCAACCATGACGGGTTAAATGCTATCAACCTCAACGATGAGCAATTTGAAGATCGTGCACAAGAGAGTAGTCAGTGGCGATGGGAAGGGGATTAACACTTGAAAATGAAAATAGATAGAATAGATTCTATCTTGAAATCATGAAGACAATGATGAAAAAAAATCAAAGGAAATGTATCACGAATCATACCATAATTTTCACAGGGAAAACAAAGGACAAAAAAGAATTATAGCATCATTATCAACTTATAATCCCAAATTCCAACGCTCTACTAAGATATATTGTTTAAATGGTGCATTCTATGATAGTCCTACTAAATTAGAGACTACCATAAATCTTGAATCTCAACCTCTAAGTTCAAATTTAATTGTTGAGATCAAAATATTTTATTATATAAAATAATTATATAATAATTTATATTTATGTTTTAATATTTTACTCCAAGTGGAATATCCATTTTATCCTCTCCTTCCCCTCTTACTCCTTTCTTTCTCTCTTGCTCTCTCTCTTTCTCTGTGCCGCTATGCCCATCGGAACCACCATCTCGGCCACCGCCTCTGCCTTTTCTTCACACCATATTCTTCTTCCTCCTCCAAACAGAATAAGGACCCAGTATTGATTGTTGCTGTTGGGAATAATGCTTATGTCATCTTCCCTATTGCCTTCTTCAAGCTCCGAATTCTCCACTTTCATCTTTTTGATATTTTTTTTCTCTTCATAAAGTTCCAATCTTTCTTGGCCATTTTAGGAGTAGTTACAAAAAAACAAGGTTGACTACAAGAAATCTTTCCATCCATTGCTAAAAATCAAAACCAACAGTTCATTTAACTACTTGCCATGTGTACTTCTCATCCCCATCATGTAGCAAATCTATTTGTTAAACTTTTTTTGAGTACGATGGATATCATGGCTCTCAAAGTGGAGTCTTCATGTTTAGCCACTTTTTATTTTTGAAGAGAGGGGGTTTGCTGAGGTTGATGAGGCATGGTCAATGATGAAGTAAGGAAGGGGTGTGAAACAAGTTGAGAGGGTGCATTGGGTGGAGAGAAGAGGGTTGATAATGAACGTAAAATGAACCAACTTTGAGTTTTGTGCTTTTATGCTCATGTTGATGGAGCTGGTCTTGGGTAGGAGTGATAAATAAACCTTATTTTATATTATCTACTCATGTTATAATTAAACAAACCAATCCACATGAAAATCAACCTAAGCAAGTCAAAATAGATCAAAACAAAAGTTAGAATACTAAAAGAAAAGAGAAACCAAAATGACGATGTAGCGTTGTTGAGGATGGGATGAGTGATTGTGTTGAGTGACTGAGTGTTGTGTGACCAATAATTGGTGGTTCCTTGCTTGTAGAAGAGTCAAGTTTGTGACTCGTGTGTTGAAGGCTGCGAAGCATACATGGTGTGTGTGAGTTTATGAATGAGAATAATGGTGATGTTGATGGCAGATTTTTGCTATAAAAGAAAAATGGAGTAATAATTGATGGTGATGCTTGGAGATTTTTGTTATAAAAGGAAAATGGAGAGTTATTATTATCAATTTATTATTATTTTAAATATCTTTATTTTTATTTTGTAAATATTTTTCGTGGGTAATTTTGATACACTAATAGCGTAAAAATTTTTTATACAGTCAATTAATCATATTCTTTCATTTCTATGACTATTCAAATAATAAGTGTGAGATTTAATCATATTTATTGATGTGATAATATATGATTGGATGACAATGTAAAAAAATTTACACTGATAATGTATACAAATTAAATCCATTTTTTAATTGAAAATTATATTAAGTTGTTGTTTATTATCATTCTTCTATTATAAATTCTTAATTAATATATTTACTAATTAATATTAAAATAGAAAAACAATTATATACTAATAAAAATATTTTCTTTTTCCTTAGTCTAATATTTAAATCAGCTAAATTACTAACACTTAATTAATAAGCTATGAATCCATATTTGAGAGACTTTAAATAAAATTGAGTTATTAAACGAAGCTCATATATGACCACATCGTCAATGCAAAACTTTTTCTAAAACTTAACTCTATAATTGATTTTTACTATAATTGTTAGGTTTTTTTTCTCCTTTTAGGCGATGACAAAGGTGATTTGAACTTCATTATTTTGACTTGATATGGCTGAATGGTAAAATGAATGAATGGGAAAGGTTTTTAGGGATGATGTTTCTATTACTGGGGTTGTGCCTCTTTCTCTTCTAATGAGAGTGGAAGCTCACTCTGCTGACAATCGCCTCCTTTATGGGTGAGCGAAATAAGTGTCGTGTGCCGCGCTAGTGAGTGGGTGCGTGTGTACTGTATACTAGCAAGAGTGAGGAGTGAAGATAAAGGACACATGCAATTCTTCTTGGTGCATGTTTGGGAGTTCGTGCATGTTTGGGAAGCTCCCCAAAACAACGTTTTTTTAGCAAAAAAGTTGTTTCGGAAAAATAATCATGTTTGGCAAATTTTTTTAAAATAGATTATAATCTAAAATTGATAATTTTAATTTGAAAAATAGCTTATAAGCATAAGCAAAATTTTGGAGCTTATGATTATAAGCAGAAGTTGATTATTTCAGAATTGTTATATTTTTACCAAATTGACTCTAATTAACAAATATTATATAATATAAACAATTATTTTATACCTTTTTTAGTAATTTTACTATATAAAAGCAACATTTTTCATACAACCCAAATAAAACAGATTATCTTAAAATCACTTTTCAGCTAAAGTATCCAAACATAAATTGATTTTCAAGCGATTATTAAAAAAAGCGATTATACAAATAAATGATTATTGAAATAATTTTAATTTTCACCTTTTCCAAACACACATTTTGTTAGGCAACGTCAGAATCGATTTAGACATTCCAAAGTTAATTTTGTCAACTTTTATTCTTGTTTGATTTTCATAGTTAAAATTAATTATGATCTCAAAATTGATTTTAAGTAGAAGTAAAAATTTTTACTTTTTAATTTCACCGAAATTACTTTTGGGTATTTCTTTATAAATCATCATATTAAAGTGATTTTAATCAATACTATTCAAACATAAATCATTTCTCAAATCAAATTACCAAATATAGATCACTTGATCTTTAAATCAATTCTAACTAAATCAATTCCAACATAATTAATTCTATCTAAAAGTAATTATACAAAAGCTAAACCAAACATGATCTCCTTTTCATTATTTTAACAAATTGAAGCAAACTTGATTATTTTTTCTTTTTTTTTTTGGTCATTAACTTGATTCTGTTTTAAAAATAAAAAATGGACGAAGTAGCTTTATATTTGAGTTCTGATTTGAGGTTTGTTTTATTTATTTAGTTTTTAAATTTTTATACTGGTCGGAACAAATTAAATCAGTGCTGATGGCTTGATATTTTGTGGTTTATTTCTCTTTAAACAGTAGTAGCAGATAATGTTTTTGAAAGTCAAAACTAAAGTTTGAAATTCAGTAAAAGCATAAAACATAATTTAAGAGTTTAAAGGGAGAAAGCAAATAAGAAAAAGGAAAAAAATTTAAGCCTTTTTAAGGAGACATATAACATCGCATCATCTTGCCTTCTAAGCACTATGCATTTGGCTCGATAGGATACTTTATTAGTTGTTTAGTATTAACAATATATTGTATTAGTTAGCGGACAATTTATTCCAGTATTGAGATATTGGATTATGTCTGATTAAATTTTAATATATAAAATCAATATGCAATTGGTTAAAGTGACTAAATGCTTCAACCCCTTAATTAGATGTCTCAAGTTCAAATCTTGATAATGGAAAAAAATTCTTATTTGAAGACCTAAAACCCCTTCCAGAATCTCTACATGACGTTCTGATTAATCGAGCCCTAAAGAATATGATTCGGTAAACTATCTGGCCTCAGCCAAAAAAAAGATTTTAATATTTAAAGAATCTCTCTTTTTCTCTCTCTTCTTTTTTATTTTTATATTTATTAAAATAACAAAAATAAATATTCAATAACCTTTGGGTAGGGATTGGTGCTTCTTGCTTCGAGTCTTCAAACCTTCAAGGCGTGTTTTTGTGTTTTCGTGTTTATTTTATTTTGCTCAATTTTGTATTTGTGATAATTGATGCTTGATTGGTGTTGTTGGCTTTGTAAAGGATATTGTTTGTGGAAAATTTATTGGAAGTTATAATACTTGAATATTTAGAACTATACCTATTATACTTAAACCTTGATGACTATGTTTAATGGGAATGGAAGGAACTCCATTTTGGCTTGTATATATATATATATATATATATGTCGGCCAGCATGCACAGGTGCAGAGGAAAACATTTTTTGGGATATATTATGGTTTTAAGATGTTATTGGAATACCTATGATACTGGAGTAAGGGCTCAATTGACGGTTATGTTTAATGAATTGAAATATCATCATGGTGGGGGCTATACGTATAGTTCAGCCAACATAAATACATGTAGAGGATAAAATTTTCCTTGAATATATTGATTTTGTGGTGTTTTTGGAAGTTCATGTTGTTGAGTCAAGCGCTTCTTTGATGGATTTTGACTCGGAATAACTTGCAGTATACAAATGATTATGTAAAGGCTTGCAACCCCCTTGGTGATTTCATGTTGCAATTTGGCTGTATAGGTGCAGTACATTGTCACTAAAATTTTATCGTTAGATGTTTAAAAATAATTCTAATGAAGTAGGAAGCTAAAGCTCATAGTATAACTCACTAGCTAATATTAAGGTATGAGGAATCTCGAGGAAATTAATGAACCATGAACCTAATTAAGTGAAAATAGAACTTTTATAGATCAAGAGCTTTAACGAGTTAAATGGATTAGGAATTGACCCTTAGGGGACAGAATAAAAAAAAAAAAAAAAGAAGAGGGGAACTAGGCTCCAAAATGTTGTATTGCAAAAGATAAGTACTTGCTTGAACCAACAATTAAAAGCTTCCTAGTAAATTTGTTTGGTCTTAATTTTGATACGTCATAAAAATAATTTTTATAATTATTTTATCATGTATTGATATGTTATAAAAAATATTTTAACTTCTTCAATATAATACCATATAATTGATTGAGTGTATAGATACTTTAGAGTAAATTAAAATTAATCTCAATTTATATCAACATTTTGTATAAACATAACAAGAATTCACATCTGTATTTGTATCACAAGCAATGTTACCCGAAATCACAACCGTCATAGCAACCGTCATTTAAAAGTCATCTAGGGCAAAGACAACAAAATAATTTGCAATAATTTGTTTGATCTAGTTCTAGCCAGAAATTAGCATCACTAATATTTAATTACAATATCTAATTTTTAGACCAACCTCCGTGTATAATTCTCCAAAAAATTACTTGACATGATGCTGTAATCCACTTACTTCATCTATGTTGACCTAGGGTAATACCTGTCATACACAGAAGGCATAAAACAGAAGTATATTTTCCTACGCCATAACCACAATAACATAGAAGTGATGTACAAAAATGTTAAAGCAACGGTAAGGCTCGGAGAGTAACAAATCAACACTTACATAGCAGATGTGCTCAAAAGCGAAAAATAAAAAAAAAAACAGAACAAATAATATAGGAGTGATAATATCCCAAATGATTGATTTAAACTATGTTGATTAGATGATGTTTGGAATGAGAGAAGAATGATATTTCATATTAGATCTGAAAAACGTTTTCTTCTCTCACTCCAAACACCTCTAACAAACATCGCCTTAAGAACAGCGTAAGTGGCGTGCAATGGCATGGACCTCAGCGACAAATAGATCACGGATGAAGTGACCTAAGAAGTCAATGAATTTTGAAGAGGATAAGATGCAGAAAGTTAGACAGCTTGAGAAAGCAGCTGTGAATTGAGATGTTTGCGGCTTTAAGAACCCTAATTGCTTCTCTCAGTAAGCTTATTTATAGCGGCTAGAGTAAGTGTTTTCCTTCTTTGCCAATTTTGCCCTATAGGTGTTACCTGAACGTGACTGAGAACAAGGAGTGTTTTAGTCATTCAGCAATACAGTATCTTACCATCTTCCCGGCATTTTACCGTCACTAATAATGGAATGCTTGTTTACGCTTATCATATGCGGTCTTTGATCACTATTATCTAGTTGAGCTTTGACCATTGACTAAATCCGGCTTAAGGAATTGAAGGATCTATTAAGGGGGACAATATCTTCTACCATAAATTTCTTTAGTGTCATAACACAAACCCGTGACTATTGGTTGAGGAGTTACCGTTTGCTACCACTCCAATTGATCTTATTTTGGTAAGAAAAGCATTTTTTCATAAAAAATTATTCTTTTAAATTTTTATAAATTGTTTAGATAAAATTTTTTTATTTGATCTTAGAAACTGATCGCAATAGATCAAGATTTAGTTATTATTGTGTGTAGATAAGGTTTTTAAAAGAATAAAATAAAATATAAATATTTTTTTCATCTTTTAATAAAGTAAGAGTTATGTTAGATTAAATCAATTTTAAATATTATCTTAAAATTATTTTTTAAAGGTTTTTCCAAACATGCCCGATTCCTACTAAATTCTTTCTTTGGCAAAGGGTCTGTACATATTACTACTCTTTAACTTGTTCTGTATTTTCTGACTGCAGCATTCATTACTGAAGATATTGCCTAAAGCAGAGCTGCTCAAATATCCAGATCCATGGTGGTGCAGTACTTCTGTAAGGCCGCAAAATTTGTCATATCAAACTATTAAGGCACTTTCTCAGTTCTGTTAGATCAAAAGATCACGGACAAATAATAGGGGAATTTACACTTAAGGGTCAATCTAACTAGTAATTTGCTTAAAAAACCGTTTTCAATATTTGGAATCATGTGAGACTAGAAACGTGCTTAAAATTAAATTAGTACCAACATGCTTGACAATTTGAGAGCAAAACTAATTTTGTATGGGAACCATAGTTTTTATTTCTAACCGCAGAAGTAATATTGTTTTTTTACGGTGAAAAGAACTCAGCTGCATATTCATAATAAAAACATCATTATAATGTATACTTTGACAATATTTACATACCCTTTATTAATAATTATGCATCCAAAAGTGATTTTATTGATAAATCCAAGCAACCTTTTGCCAAAATTACATTCTAGATAATAGCATCAGTAGAGAGCATAAAATATGAATGAAACAAATGAGTCTTAATCATCTTCAAGTCATTAAACATTACAGTACTTTTCAAAATATTGAAAAATTTGTTTTGAAAAAATGGCTCTGAAGTGCATAGCTTCATTCTTGGTTGGGAAGCAAAGTGGGGAAAACTTCTGATGAATCAAGAAATAGGACTTGAAAACATGAGGCAGCACAGCAGCGCCAATGATAGAAAGAATAAGTGCATGTTGGAGCACAGTTTACTCAAGTAGTTGTCCACAAATTAATCCAACAGACACTCAGTAATATTGTGGATCTTCAACTAGAAATATTTACATGGCCTCTGTACCCTTCTGTTGGAGCACAGTTTTGTAAACAACGTCACCAGCTAAATTTACATAGAAAGTTACCTGCCATGAGAATATGCATTAGTTATGCTTTGACAAATATCTGTAAACTAATAAATAAGACATCTGAAAAAAATTAATGGATCCACGGTGTTTAACCAATTATGTCATGCGTAATTCGACTCAAATTTTGTGCAACATCCATTTTGATGTACTAAGTAGGAGTAACTTGCTATGTCAAAAACAATTCGGAATAATTGAGACCAATAAACATCTAAATACCTAAGTCCTTTCAGATAATACATAACTGATAGCAGCATAAAGTTTGTTACCCACAATTTGCAGTGAGCTGACTCTGTGAAGAAGGAATCCATTTGCCAATTCTCTGGAATGATAAAAGAACACCAAATGAAGAATTCATAAGGAAGGTAACATATGTTGAGTAAAGCACAGAACAGTGGAAATGTGGAATGAAGTTGAATTCTGACCTCCTAAAGACAGAATTTCCATTTAGAAAAACTGAATAGGGTTCTTTTCCAATCTGGCCAGGGTTCCCTATGTAAGCAACAGTTCCGTCATTGGCATGGTTAGTGCAATCCTGCCCACTAAGGTACACATTCTGAGGATTACATAAACGGATCAGGGTCAGACAAGGGTCGGTTCAGTCATCATGTTACAACTTTGGTACATAAAAAGCTAAAAATGTTCCCTATAGAAAACATAATAACTGCTTTATGCTTACTACTGCAGATTTCAGAAATAAACTGTGCAAATACTCAAAAACGTGCTTTTTCTTCATTTGCTCCTTATTCTCTCCACAAATGAGCAGCGGATGGTATCCAACAATAATGCGCCTGAAGTTACAAAAGAGATGAAGTGTTTATAAACAACTGGAATGATTTTTATGATTATGTATAAATTAGAATTTTGAGATAGTACAAATTATTGAGATTTCAATCCTGTCAGATTTAGAAAATTCAGGCACTTGACAAAAAAGTTTGATTCCCTGGCTGGCCCATACCAGTTGCTACTGTTTTCTTTCAGTGTTCTGATAAGCCAATTCAATTGACTGTTTCTGTTGCCACTTAATGATCCCCTCAAGAATACAGAATCCTTCAGTATCAGAAAAGAAAACAAATGAGAGAAAGGAACTAAAGCTTGCTGATATACTGACAAAGTAAATTGCAGCAAGATGATATTGGACTCAAACCAATCACAGGAAGAAGTAAGTAAAAAGCATAAGAGCTGGACTTGTGTATGAGATGCCAGATGAACAACAAAGGTAAGGGGGATAAATTGAAATGAAAAAAGAGGCAAAAACCAGAGGAAAATATGAGAAATATATATTTGTTATAGGCTTCTCAAGAAAGGAACAATTACTTGTTAAATGTTCAGTTTCCTTTTTTACTCTTTTATTCAAATTCTACTGTCTCGTGACAGCTCTTTTAGAGTTTGATCTGCTTTCCCCAGTAAAATAGTAGTCCCAGCATAAATAATATATACCTAATTTTTAGTATCTGTTGCTACACTAACTGCTTTTGAGTTCAGATATGAGACCTTATTCCTCAGGGGGATCAAAATGAATAACAACTTCATAGAAAAGCAATTTGATTCAGTTAATTTACCTTAACCTATTAATTCATTGTCATAGGAGCAACACCTACAGGTAAAAGACCTTGCTGATTTATATCACTAGGTATCAGATAGACATAATTCACAAAGACACAAACTCAGTTTCAACATATTTGGCCTGTCAATCCCAGTGCCCTCTTACAGTGGATTAAAACTTAGAAGGATGAGTAGGTAAGCGGGTTGAAATAATTGAAAAAAAAAGTAAAAATTGTACCCAAAGAAACACAATAATTCAAAGATTCTTGAAGCTAAAATGCTAATAAAAAAAAATTTAGACAAAGCACACCCTCCCTAGGTTCACTTTGGCCCTCTTACTGTGGATCAAAACTTAGAAGGATAAGTAGGTAATGCTTAGAACTAATACATACATCTAAGAGTTCAATTTTGGATATTAACTGCTAATGTTTCCTAAACAACTTGGTCCCCCAGCCAGAACATACAAGGGGCAAATAATTGGCATGCTTTTATAACCTGATTAGATGCAATATCATGAATCAGAGTATCATGTGGGATCGATGTTTGCAATGAAAAACATTAGGATAAACTTGAATAATGCAGGAAAAGATTTATCAAAAAATTATCATGGCAAATACAGACAAATGCGATGATAATAAAATGATCAGTATTAATAAACATGGTATGGTTAATGGGATTTAATTAGATTTCTCTACTATAGAAAACTCTTTTGTAAAATGCCGTACTGATATCAAATAATATGTTTAGGAAACATAGAAATCTTTTATTGAACATATGAATACATACTTGCAGTAATTCAGAATCCACACCAATAAGGTCTAGGGTTTTCCCATTAGATATCTTGATCTTCTTTTCAAAGCAACTCAATCCTTGTCCTTTTGATTTCAAAGCTGTAGTAGTGTATGTGGTGTACCTGCAAAGTAATTCTTTTCATAATTATCCCATTCAGAAGAACAGACGTAGAATAGTGATTTTCCAAACCATTCATTGGAAGTCAGCACTTTATGGTAACCAAGGTTGTCAAACTCGAGAGTTTAGGTAAACTCGTGAGTTTAGGTAAACTCGTGAAAATTTAACAAACTCTATATAAATTTGTTGACTCATAAGAGTTTACATATTTCAAAAATATTATTTAAAAAATATATTCTATTAACTAAACATAATTAAACAAAATATTCATGATTAATATCGAATTAACTTTATATCAAAGAGAATAAAAGAAATATCACAAAAACATAACTTAATATATGACTAAATTGTTGTACTCCACTTAACTTTGCTCCTACATTATTTTGTACTTCAACAAAACATGATAATAATGACCCCAAAAAAAAGTGATAATAATAAACTATCAAATTAATTTAATAAAACCAATATATATTGCATAACATAGGCAAGTCAACTCCAGTATCTACCAAATTTAACCAAACCTGTACATTTTGAAGGCAAAATCAAGTGCAAATTTAGACTTATAAACTTGATAATAGAATCAGACAAAAAGAGACTTTACTTAAACTCGTACGAGTTTGACAAAGTATGCAAGTTTACTCGTTTTTGCACACTAAGATCTCGTAGTACAACCATGGTGGTGACAATATTTCCATGTGGTGCATATGTACCAATATAGATAACAGACCGCTTAGAGGATGGTATACCAGGGAAGTCTCAGTGATGGAAAATGGTGAGTAGCCTGTAAAAGAATATAACATTGCTTATAATTGAAAACAATGAAACCGTAAGTCATTGCTATAAAAGTAACATCAACCATAACCACTTGCAGAAACTGATATCAGACAGGAAAAATAAAAATGTTATTTTAACATAAGAAATCTATTTCTACCAGTATTAACATTTCAGTAAAATCCATCAGACTTCACAGCATAGCTACAAAGGTCAGAAAAACTAGATAAAGAACAAACTGAGCTTACATTCTGCATGACTGGATCATCTTCCCCAAGTTCACTGCTGCATACGACAAAACTTGGCTTGTAAGTTCTTGCCACCGTCTCCATCTTCAAGAATGTGGCAAAGAGAGTGAGAGAGAGAGAGATAAGAAAGGCGAGCAAAGTGAGAACTAGTTAAAGCAACGAGTACACTGTAGAAAGAAACTAAAGTGCTAATTATGGAAAAGAAAAAGAGAACAAGATCTATATATATGCTTTATTGTATTTTGGTCCATTGATTTTGAAGAAAAAAAATGGGAAATGGGAATCCCCTTGATGCCCAGGAAATGTTGGTAAACAAGGTGCATGGACTTTCAAATAGCACATTCCATTGTGGTCGATCCAGACACCTGGCTTAGTAGGGATTTCAATACGTGATTGAATATGCCAAGTCATAAAGGACAATTAAGTTGAACATGAAACCCACCGTTGAGAATACCCACAAAGAAGAAAATGAAAATCCAATCCTTCATCTCTAAGAATGAAAAGACAGCAAATTTCTATCTTTAGGATGCTGCAAAAACTTAAAAAATAAAATAAAATAAAATTGTTTCCTTGATCAATAGAGAAGAGAAAATTAACCTGTTTGAGAAGATGGAATTGTTGGCTAAGGGGTCTGAAACCCCCTCTGACACTGATAAAGTAAAGATCAAGAGGGCCATGTCCACTTGCATTTCTGTTGAGGAAGGACTGAGGGTGACCCAAGTGAAGAGCTATGTACAGAGCAAAGCAGAGACACACCTGAGTGACAACAGTGCACGCCCAAGATGTTTTCGCCATTTCTAGCAACTTCCAAATAACACTGCCTCTGCACTCCAACCTGACAAGTGAGAACGTCCTTCCTGAGCGATGTAGATCTGAAATACGACGACAGTTTATAATACGAGAAACAATCATTGTACGCATTGTCTAGACACAATCCAGAAGTAATGCGTTTTTTTAACGAGTAATGGAGGAATTACTTTTTATGAGATAATATACTGATTTATTATTTATTTATTATTAGGTGAGATATATATTTTATTTAAATTAGATTTATATTTTATTTAATAATAAATAAATAATAAATTGATATAATATTTTATTAAAAATAATCATTCTATTACTTTTTTTTTTTTTTATCGTTGATTTTAATTAAAATAAATTTAAAAATATAAACTATAAATACTTTCGACCCTCGATTGACTATGTGCGTCGCGACTCATTCGCAAAAGTGCGTGAACGTATCAGTGCTTGAATAATATCGACCGGGAAAGCGAAATCCATCATTTTAGAAAAATTAATAGGGGACGTATTTTTCGCAACGAATTACGCTGCGTATGTAAAAAATAAGGAATGAGAAAAGTGATAAAAATATTTACAAGATGAATTTTATATAAGTATTGTTATTTTTATTTAAATTTTTTTATTTAAAAATTTATTAGGATTGCACTATTTGTATTAATAATTTTTTTTAATAAAATTTACTAGTACTTGCATTATTTATGTTAATAAATTTTTTTTTTAACAAAATTTACTAGCATAAATAGTTCAATATTGATAAGCTTTATATATATATATAAAACTTGTCAGCACTTGTATTATTTGCACAGGTAAACTTTTGGATAAAAATTTTTAAACAAAGGTAGCCATAATTATGAGAGGGATTTTTTGTACTACTCTCAACTTTAGATATTCTTAACATCCACTCACATACTTGAAAAAAAATTATAAAAAAAAGGAAAAATAAAAAAGTAAAAAGAGATAGAAGAGAGATAGAGATAAGGGTATTGGATATTTGAAGGAAAGAGTGGAACAAAAATTTTTTTTCAATGATTATATGGGATTTATTATCCAAATATTTTTGTCATTTTTTTTATTTTTCAGTATGAGTTGTGTGTGCATCCACTATTTGTGCGTCTCCTTATCCGTTCTTATCATTTTAATCTTTAAGAAGATCAAAGTTATGATAAAGTAGAAGATATTTAATTAATCTATGATATCTTAATAGTTAATAAATTAATCTCTAAAATACAATATATTGATAAAATAGTCTCTAAAAAATTAATATAATAATAAATTAATTCCTAAAATATTTTTTTATTAATATCAACAAAATTTATTAATAATAATGAAATTTATAGGCTTAAATATATTTTTAATCCCTCTAAATATTTGATTTTCCGAACTTGGTCCCTAAAAATTTTTTCGTTTGATTTTGGTCCCTTATTTTTCATATGTTACTTGTAACGACCGAAAAATTTATCGTTAACAACTGAATTATTCGGTTTTCAATCAAATAAGTGAGTTTAATCAGAACTTGATTAAACATTTACTTAAAGCTAATCAAGTGTAACTTAAAAGGATTAGGTTAGATAGAATTAGATTAGGAGCATAAAAAATTTCACAGAACAATTTCAAACCGATTTATCGATTTAAAAGAAATCGGTAGGACTTCGGTATATCCAACTGTCGGAACAGAACCAGTAGAATTTTTCTATGAGTGCCCTAGAATCAACGGCTAAGATTTAGCCAAACAACCCACCCAAGTGGCGCCTTGGGAGCCCTTGATGGTGGGAAGCTCAACCAAAATCAATATTAGACTTGGATCCACCAATCAAAACCAAAATAGATCAAATATCTCACTTTTTCTCTCTTTTTCCATCAGAATTTTCGACCTCTTCTAGCAGCTGAAGCTTCTTTCTTTCTCTTCTCCTTGCTCTCATTTCTACTCCATTCTCATCCATCTTCAAGCCTCATCCCAAGCCACCACCATCCAAGACACAAAATCAGCCTAAATCACTCAAGACAAGGTAGGAAATCCCACTTCTTTTTTTATTTTCTCTGAATTGGGGCTATATGAGGAGCATGCTTAATCTGAGATTTGGATGTTTTATAGAGTGATGATGATGTTTTATGACTGATTTTGCATGTGTGTTATGATTAAAATTGAATTTGGGGGCAAATAGCTTGAAAGGAGGAGACAAACCTAGAAGCAGGATAGGATTTCCCTCGGCGGTCCGTACAGTAGAGCGTATGGCTCCCCCTACCACCGTTTAAATTTGATGAAACTATTTTTAGATGAAACTATACATTCAGGGCTTTCCATACATATATCATAATAGATCATTAGATTAGTATAGAATTAGTTATGAATTTTTTAAGTTAGACCTAGAAATCTGGGTATTCACCCGAGCAGCATGGGTTGAGAAGGGTGTAACTCATCCTATACAACCTCAAATTGAGTGCAACTAAAGATGTTTGAAAGCTAACAACTAAAGATGTTTGAAAGCTAACACATGAGAGAACATCCCATAAAAATTTCAGAATTTAATTCGTTTTCATTTGTTCCCAGCACATCAATGAAGTTGGCTTAGACTAAAACTAGCCTAGAACAGGACAGCCCAGTAGGGTAATGTTTCGAGACTCATAACTCAAAATCCACTTAGGCAAATGACATGAAACCTAACTCATTTTAAAGCTTGTTGTGTTAGCTTCATTTTGATATAAAATTCGCATGATTTCATTTAGTTTTTGATTGTTAGTGAATTTTCTCCTATAGGAACCCAATTCTGGCTAGGAACAGGACATGCTGAAATAAAATGTTTATACCTAAAGTTATACAACTCAAAATGAGATGGGACTAAAAGGGTTAGAATCTAGACATATGAGACTATAACATATCCAAAAATTTGATTTAAATGAGTTGAACTGAATGAGAAATGAGGCACACCAAATTCAGCCAGAATAGAGGGGGTTAAATTGAAACTCTATTGATGTTTAAATTCAAATTGTTGATTGAGATTATGAATGTACATGTATAATAGAGATTGTTGATTGATGTTATGAATGTACATGTATAATTGTTACCTTATACTGAAATTGTAAGTTGTATAAATATACTGGTTGTCTGGCACTATTCACGAGGAAGCGGACTCGATCCGTTATGCTGTCGGAATTTCGGTAAGAAGTTCATATATTATGAAAATTTTGACAACTTGAGTACATCATATGAAAAGAGACAAGTTAGATGTGCATTCATTTCATGACATTATAAAGAATTCCACATCACTTGGGCTAGCCCCGGAATAAATTAAGGGGAATAGATCAGTGGGAAGGTCGGGAAAAGTAAACCCGGCCATCCTATATAGAAACGAGCTCGGTCTTGAAAAGCGGACTATTACTCAGGAGTATATGGCCAATGACTCCCAGGGGACCAAGGATGGAAATAAGTTATAACAGGCGAAAGCCTCCAAGAATAAGATGCATCTTCTCATTGCACATGCATATGTACAGTGAAATACTTTTCTATTGATTGTTCTAGATCTCTGTTTATTATTCATAACATACTATTGTTTCTCTGTGATTACTGTTTAAGTACATTAGTATATCTGTTAATTAAAATTGAACTTGTTTCGGTGTATGCTTTACAAATGAGTATTTAAGTTAAATATTATCATTTTATGGTACTATCTGAAAATCTTGCATGACCGAAACAACTAGGAATGACAGCGATGACAGATGTATAGAAGTTAGGATTTTCTGCTGAGAAATATTCATTTCTCACCATATTATATATTCTGCGTCATTCTCAGACCATGGAGCACGCGGCGATCGGGGTTCTATTCATTGAGTTTCCTGAGCTTCACATCCACATCGACCCTTTTCTAGATTCTGTATATATATCGGGTAGGTGCCAGTTTCGTTTATATTTCTTCTTCCAGAGGGACTTCGCAGTACCCTTGATGCACCCACTGTTTGATCCCGTCGTCCCATACATTGCCATCCCACTTCATATGGCCCATCCGTTCCCACCTCCTCCTGCAGCAACAGCACCAGCAGCAGCCCCTGCTCCTATGGCTCCTCCTGCTTCACCACCCCATCCGATGCTTTCCGCCTCGACACCAAAGGAGGACCCATCAGAGGTAGCGAGTTCCTCCTCATCCTCTGCTTTCAGCATGGGCCACCCTCTCGTAGATGCACCCATGAAGAGTGGGTTTCTTTCTTCAGATTCTGGTTAGATAGTGGGCGTACCACAGTGGTAGTAGGTGTATAGAATGACCCTCTTTTGGCAGTTTGGGTCATGGTTGGATGGGTAGATATTAGGAATGTACTTGAAATGTCCCATGGGGACCAGTTAGGGTGCTGTTCATAAATACTGGCCATTTCATTTTGTGTTAGCAGCCTCATTTTGACACCTTGTACTTTTTGACAAACTTTAAAATCAGATATCTATGTACATATCTATGATGCCGTTTGCAGTTATTTTGTTCTTATTATATTTTTATTTATATTAAGTTATTTACAGTTTACCGATTGATTGGTATTTATTCCGCCATCCTGCAGAAAAAATTTTGTTATAAGATCAGGTAGTCTTATGCGAGAAATTAATACTAATACAGAAAGAGAAATTTAATCAGTATTACACGTAATCTCTTATCAGATAGATTATTATGACTTAAGCATAGTATTTTATCTGGTAAGGTGTTACATTACCAATATTAGTCCCTACTGTCAATTGAGTGTTATTAAGTGCTGACGTGGTAACATAAAAATTTGACACGTGTTAATGCTAGTTAGAGCTCACATTGCCACGTCAGCACTTAACAGCACTCAATTGACAACAGAGACTAATATTGGTAATATTTGAAAAATAAAGGACCAAAACTAAGCAAAAAATTTTTTAGGGACTAAATTCAGAAAATCCAATATTTAGAGGAACTAAAAACATATTTAAGCCAAATTTATAATTAGAGTACTATAAATTAATAAAACATATTTTATGAACTAATTTATTAATAAATTATTTTTTAAGGGACATAGTTCTATGAAAAAATGAATGGAAAAATCACTTCCAAGAATTATTTAATCCTAATGAATAAAAAATTACTAACAACAATTAAAAAGGAGTTAATAAGATTTAATTAAGAAAAATGACTAACTGTGACAACTTAGTAATTAATTATTTTTTAACAATTAATTAATAAGATTTTATAGCTTTTTATTGATTATATATAGTTTATTTCTTCCAATTTTAACTGTGACAGTTTAATTATTATAATTATTCTAAAAATTAGCAAATATATGAACATGAATTGATACATTGCATCATTATTCAAATATATACACACTGGAGATAACGCACGCCTATGCGTTGCACGGGTTTATTAGTATTTTTATAATTATTTTTAATAAAAGTATTTTTCAAAAAAATATATGATAATAATTAAAAGTTATATATATATATATATATATATATATATATATATATATATATATATATATATATATATATATATATATATATTCTTTACAATATTTTTAGTGTAATATATGTACTTTTTATTTTTTTAATTATAAAAACTCAATTTTTTACTGCTTAAATTATGTAAAAAGAATGTAAATTAGAGTAAATTTTAATTAAAAAAATGTGTTAGTCATTAATAAGATGGAATAGATTTGTGAGTCATTATAATTGCAAGATGAAGTGAAAAGATAGATAGATTAATGGTAATCAGTAGTCAAAAGTTAAGTATCATTATTGATTAGCATTATTAACATCGTTATTCAAATATACACATTATTAATTAACTGACCAATTATGCATATCAAAAGTTTGTTCACATATATATGCAATATGTACAAATTGTTAGTCTATTGCCCTGGATACACCAATAGACGTGGTAGACAAACACATGCATTGTGCACCAATGGGAGAATATGGTCTCCTATAAGGTCATAATTCCATCAACCTTCACCTCATTGAATAGGCTAAGGCTCTAGTACACCCTACTTGACAAAGTAAATCATATACCACCTCAGCCAATGGTGTAAATTTGATAGACCATCTATGCATTTATACTTTGATGGTGTATTACAATAGTTTCCCAACTCATCATCCCTCACTTCAAGCCCCCTTACCGTTTCGTCTGCCCTCAACCACTTTCTACCGGTGCAAATCTATCCAAGACAGAAAATTCTTCTTCACCCATTACTATGAGATTGGTATTCCTTGCCTCTTTGCAATTGAAAAACCAAAAGAAAACAACTCTAATAATAAATTGGGTCCCACATTACATTAAAACTCACATGATTTAGACCATACAAATGGGGGAAAAACACAAACCCACTTCTAATAAAACCCATTAATTAAAGCAACAGTTTCCTTAAAATAGCATTTAAGAACTTACATTTTTTTTTCCCTTGATGCAACTCACATCCATGGCTGGGTTTTGGGCCATGGCTCAGTCTTAGACAAGGTGCATGTATCAGAGGTCAAGTTGCATTCAAGAGGCTTGTAGGATGTTCCACAACCTTGTGCTAGCATTGAAACACAAAATGAACATTTTCTTCCTTAAGCAATGTTGAAGAGATGTCAAAGTAGAGATGAGTTTGGGGGTGGTGATGACGTGGCTATTCTACTCTATGCCGAAGATGCCCGACTTGAGGTAATTGGTGAGGACATCGATAGAATGCGATAGTTCACCGGAGCTCCAATGGTCATTTGTCAATGTCTGATATGGCGGCTTGGAGATAGGTGAAGTAGGAGGAAGGAAGAGAGAGAATGTGAGAATATTAGAGTGAATAACATATTTATGGTGTATCTATAGACTATTATCTAGACCATTGGCTAACTTTGTGTGTGGTGCACTCTATCAAGTAAGGTGCACCAAAGCCTTAGCCCAATGAACATTGTTAGATGAGCCATATGTCTTAGAGTTTGAAAACACTAGAAGCATGGTTAGAAATATTTTTCTAGTAGGAAAACCTGAAATAAAAACCCTACAACTATCATCACATAATATACAAATAGAGTAAAAACAACAAGGATAGAGATAACTAAATATTACATACATGTTTCTCAATTCTAATTGGATTTCTATTATTAACTAAACATGATTGCACAATAATTACCATACTTACTTCTTTTTAGCAACAAGTTATTGCTCATAACTTTAAATATTATTGCTCACATGGTCTTCATAACTTAATACATGTGGGAGCTCTCACATTCATGACATCTGCAATTTACTAGTCCTTTTCCTTTTTGCATTAGTGGCCTTACCACCTTATAACAATTCCATATACCTTAGGCACTTCGGTGGCTTCATCCCAAGGCAGAAGCTGTAACATCCCCTTATAATATAATAGGAAATGATAAAAACATCCTTGGGCAAATTTTTGTTATTCACAACCTTGCCCCTAAATTTTTTAAAAAATGACATTTAGGTCTCTAGATCAATAGAATTAGTAGAATAGGGTTTTAAACGAAGTAGAATCACGTAGCGGAATTGTAGAAACTAAATTCTTAGCCAATTGGGCCACGAAGGCGCCCACATGTGAAATGACGTGGGATACCTCTAGACTTGCTCAATATTACAAAAATGCCACTAGTTACAGAAACCCAAACAGAAATTTCTAAAGGATTTACGAAAAAGCGAAAATATAACAATTCCAAATAAAAGGTGCAATTGATCTGCACTTTAATTAATTTATTAGAAAAATAAGAGTAATTAGGGATGAATTACAAATACTAGAGCTAAAGAAAATTTAGATTGTTATGTAAAAGACTATGAGAAATTATTCGGTATAACGTCCGGAAATTACAATACATTTAAATTACGATGTTAATCTATTTGACTGTGTAGAATTAATTAAAAGTTAATTAAATGTTGATTAGGAGTTAATTAAGTATTCATTAAAGATATTAGACTTGAGAAGATTAAAATAGAGATATAGAAAATCTTACAAATTTACTTAGTAATGTTTTACCGATTTGAGGGAAATCGGTAAAGATTCGGTATTTTAAACTGTCAGAACCGAATCAGTAGAATTTCACACTAAAAATCCTAACTTGAGTGGCTAAAACTTTGCCATGCTTCCCCCATATAGATGGTAATATGGTGCCCATGGAGAGGAGAGATTTGGTCTTCCATGCACCACACACCTCTCCACCAATCAATCACAAACCATTCCTTAAGTTTTAAAACACCAAATCCCTTCCAACTCCCCTCATTTTCGTGCTTCTCTTTCATGCTAAATTCTCTCCCTTTATTCTTCTTCTTTCTCACTTCCCCTTTCCCAGATCTCCAAGCTCCACCCATTTCCTACACTAAGAGCTCAAGTCTAGCTAGTTTTGCATCAACTAGAGGTAGGATTCAGCTTCTTTGCTTAAATTTATTGAGTTGATGGCTGTAGGGAAGTTCTTCTCTATTCATGCAATTGATGATATATGATGGTTATGTGATGAATTATGGCTGGTTTATCAAGTATTTGATGGGATTGAGATTGAATCTTGCATGAAAAACAAGATAGATAGCAAACTAGAATTTGAAACCTAGAAAATCTTACAATGTCCATACTGGCAGAGTGTACAGCTCTACCTATGGCCACTAAAACTTTATGAACCTATTTTTATGTGAAACTAGATATTTAGAGCTTTCCAACCATATATAACATAAGGCCATTGGATTAGTATTGAGTGATATATGAATTTTTGAAGTTTACCCTAGGATTCTAACCCTGATTCTAAGCAGACTAGATTTCAAGGGGCGTAACTTACCCTATACTCCTTCAAATTGAATGAAACTAATTTTTTTAGAAATTTAAGACATAGAGTAACATGCCATGAAAATTTTAGGACTTAACTCAATCCCTATTGTTCCCAGTAATTCATGAAATTCCTAGCTAGGCCAGAATAGGGCAATGAAGGTTACCCAAATTTGTGGGCTCATAACTCGAGTTCCACTTGCTCAAATGAGATGAAACTTCTTGAAAATAAAAGCTCGGTCAGTGAGCTTTACAACAATGTAGATTTCGTATAGTTTCAACTAATTTTCTATTTTTACTAAATTTTTAGTTTTGATAAGCAAATCTGCCTAATAATAGGACGTACCCAAGTAAAATGTTAATAACTTGAGATACATATATCAAAACTTGATGGGACCACAGAGGCTAGAAACTAGACACAGAATACTTCAACATATACAAAATTCAGGTCTAAATGAGTTAAAATGAATTTAAGGTTTAATTTTTAAAAACGGGCAAAGTTGAAGAATGTGAGCAAGATTTCCAAAATTAAAGGATTTGGCACCTTAATGCATATATGAGTTCAATTAAAGTCTAAGTTCAATTAAAGTCTAAGTGTTCCAATTCCAAATTGGTGTTTGAAATATTAATGCATTATATTTGATCTCTTACTGTGACTGACTATCTGTTGAAACTGACACTATTCACAGGGAAAGGGACCTGATCCGTTGTGCTGCCAAATTTTCGGTAGAAATATGTGAGAGTTAGGGATGTTCATATGACGAGTACATGGCTATCATGCAAGTATGAGATGTTTAAAAAATAAGGTATGAAGCATATGCATCCATGAACCCTATGATTAAGGATATGATGATGATTGCACATCCTAAAGAGTGTGACATGGCGATCGCACCCCGATGGGGTATGACATAGCGATCATACTTTGGTATGTGACATGACAATGAGATCCCTCTACTTGGAGGCACATGACCAGATGAGATTCCTCTACCTCAGAGGCACGTAGCCAGATGAAATCCCTCTAAATTAGAGGCACGTGGTCAAAATGAGATCCCTCCAATTAGAGGCACATCTAAGCTCACACCATAGGGACGATGATATGTAACGCCTAGGTGTGCCAAGAAAATGAAAGTAAAGAAAACTAAAGATAGATGAATGCGCTCACATCAAGAAGTTATTTGCATCCATCTCTGCATGTTATACAATTGTGCCGTATCTTATTATGAATTGTTACATTATGATTACTTGTCCTTCATGTTGATGAGTTAATTATTTGAAGTTAATCTCTGTTTATCAAGTGGATAACTAAAATGAACTTTGATTTGGATAATACATTTTCGAACTATAAAACTGAAAAGTCTATTAACATATTCATCTTTTTCATAATAAACCAAAGCAACTAGAGATAATAATGATGACACGGTATGTGATAGTTAATTGAATCCTACTGAGAATTTATAATTCTCCCTATATTTCAGTATTATTTTCGAATAATTCAAGGAATATTGGGGACAGCCAGAGGTTGTTATCAGACAAGGTCTATTCAGGTAAAAGCAACAACTCTTGAGTGTGGTGCTATGACTTAAGCATAGTACTGTACTTGAAAGGGTGTTACAGAAGCTATGGTGTAACTCGCTAAGTCAAGGTACACCATGCATCTTGTGATCTTGTGGATGAGATTTAATAGTGTATTGATACATCAATCACTTGCAATACACTATCGTAAGAGAGTATATATTAGGATCATATAGATAAATTTTAAAATTATAGCAGTGCATCATGTAATGTCCGAAAGATTCTATCGTTAACAACTGAGTTGTTTGGTTTTATCGAATAAGTGAGTTTAATCAGAATCTGATTAGACATTTACTTAAAGTTAATTAAGTGTGATTTAGACGGATTAGGCTTGATAGAGTTAAATTAGGAGCATAGAAAACCCCACAGAAAATTTTCAAGCCGGTTTACCGATTTAAGGGAAATCGGTAAAATTTCGGTACCTTAAACTGTCGGAACTGGATCAGTAGAAATTATACCATGAGTGCCCTAGAATCAATGGCTAAGATTTACCCAAACAACCCACCCAAGTGGCGCCTAAGGCAGCCATTGATGGGGAAGCTAAATCAGATTTCATGAGTAACTTGGATCCACCAATCACATGCCTTCACCTTTCCAAATATCTCCACTTTTTTTCTCTTTTTCTTCTCACAAATTTCAGCCACCTTCTCTCAGCTGAAGCTCTTCTCTTTCTCTCCTCTCTATCCTCATTTCTACTTCATTCTCATCCATCTACAAGTCTCATCCCAAGCCACCACCATCCAAGACACAAAATCAGCCTAGATTACATAAGACAAGGTAGGAAATCCTACTTATCCTCTTGTTTCTCTGAATTGGGGCTGTATGTTGGGCATGCATAATCTTAGATGTTGGTGTTTTATAGAGTGATGATGATGTTTTATGAATGATTTTGCATGTATGTTGTGATTAAAATTGAATTTGAGGACAAATAACTTGAAGGAGGAAGACAAATCTAGAGGCTATTAGGGTTTTCTCTCGGCAGTTCGTACGGCGGAGTGTACGGCTCTGCCTCCTACCGTTTAAATTGGATGAAATTTTTAAATGAAACTAGACATCCAGGGCTTTCCATACATATAAGATATAAGGCCATTGGATTAGTATAGAATTAGTTATGAATTTTTGAAGTTAGACCTAGGAATCTAGGTTCTCACCTGGGCAGCATGGGTTGAGAAGGGTGTAACTCACCCTATACAACCTCAAATTGAGTGCAACTAATGTTGTTTGAAAGCTAACACATGAGAGAACATCCCATAAAAATTTTAGAATTTAATTCATTGTCATTTGTTCCCAGCACATCAATGAAGTTGGCTTAGGTTTAAACTGGCCTAGAATAGGATAGCCCAGCAGGGTAATGTTTCGAGACTCATAACTCATCATCTACTTAGGAAAATTGACATGAAACTTAATTCATTTTAAAGCTTGTTGTGTTAGCTTCATTTTGATATAAAATTTGCATCATTTCACCTAGTTTTCGATTTTCAGTGAGTTTTCTTCTATAGGAACCCAATTCTGGCTAAGAATAGGACATGCTGAGATAAAATGTTTATATCTAAAGTTATACAACTCAAAATGAGATGGGACTAAAGGGATTAGAAACTAGACATATAAGGCTGTAACATATCCAAAAATGAGAATTAAATGAGTTGAATTGAATAAAAATTGGAGCACACCAAACTCGGGCAGAACAGGGCAGAACAAGCTGAGACTTTATTGATGCTTGATTTGCAATTGTTGAATGATGCTATAAATGTATATACATATTTGCTGGTCTATACTGAAATTATTAGTTGTGCAATTGTACTGATTGTCTGGCACTATTCATGGGGAAGCGGACTCGATCCGTTATGCCACCGAAATTTCGGTAAGGAGTTCATATGTTGTGAAACTTTATGATAGCTTGAATGCATTATATTCAAGAGTCAAGCTAGATGTGCATTCATTTCATGATATTATAAAGAGTTCCATATCACTTGGGCTAGCCCCAGAATAAATTAAGGGGAATAGATCAGTGGAAAAGTCGGGGAAAGTAAACCCAGCCATCCTGTATAGGAACAAACTCGGTCCTGAAACGCGGACTATTACCCAGGAGTATATGGCCAATGACTCCCAGGGGACCAAGGATGGAAATAAGTTATAATAGGCAAAAGCCTCCAAGAATAAGATGCATAATTTTTTTATTATTGCACATGCATATGTATAGTGTAATGCTTCATTATTGATTGTTTTAAATCCCTGTTCATTATTATTAATATGCTATTGTTCCACCTGATTATTGTTTGAGTACATTAGTGTATATGTTAACTAAACTTGAGTTTATTTCGGTGTATGCTTTACAAACAAGTATTTAAGTTAAATATTATCATTTTATCATACCATTGGAAAAATATTACACGACCGAAACAACTGGGAATGACTGCGATGACCGATGTATAGAAGCTAGGAATTTCTACTGAGAAATATTCATTTCTCACCCTATTGTATGTTACGCGTCATTCTCAGACCATGGAGCACGCAGCGACCGGGGTCCTATTCATTGAGTTTCCTGAGCTTCACATCCACATCGACCCATTTCTAGATTCTATATATATATCTGGTAGGTGCCAGTTTCGTTTGTATTTCTTCTTCCAGAGGGACTTCGCCGTACCACTTATGCACCCACTGTTTGACCCCTCGGTCCCATATATTGCCATACCCTTTCATATGGCCCATCCATTCCCACCTCCTCCAGCAGCAGCAACAGCGGCAGCAGTAGCCCCAGTTCCTATGGCCCCTTCTGCTTCACCGCCCCAGCCGATGTCATCGGCCTCGACCTCGGAGGAGGATTCGTCTGAGGCGGCTAGTTTTTCATCATCCTCTGCTCCCAGTGCCAGACACCCTCCAACGGATGCCGCTATGGCAAATGGGTTCCTTTCATCAGACTCTATTTAGATAGCGCGCATGCTGTAGTGGGGTTAGATGTACAGAATGACCTTCTTTTGGCAGCCTGGTTCATGGTTGGATGGGTATATATTAGGAATGTACATGTAATGTCTTACGGGGACCACTTAGGGTGCTGTTCATAGGAACTGGCTATTTTGTTTTGTATTAGCGGCCTCATTTTGTCACCATGTATCAGTTTGACGAACTTAAAAATCAGATATATATGTATTCATTTATGATGCCTTTTGCAGTAGTTCTGTCCTTATTGTATTTTTATTTATGTTAAGTTATTTACAGTTTATTGATTGATTAGTATTTATTCCGCTGTCACGCAGGAAATTTTGTTATGCGATCAAGTATTCTTATGCGAGTAATTAATACTAATACAAAAAATAGAATTTAATCAGTATTACACGAAATCTCTTATCAGATAAATTATTATGACTTAAGCATAGTACTTTGTCTGGTAAGGTGTTACACATCATATGTGGTTGATATATTGATACATCATTATCTCATTCAAGGTGCATGATGCATGATAACTCTCCAATGAGAGTTATATTTGCTTTAGTTTTCATGTAGTTTTAGGTTTTCTCATGTATTATAGTCACCGGATTTGCATATTTTAGTCTTGTTTTAGAAGTTGATTGTTCTTTCAACTTGTGAGTCAATTTTTATATGTTTTAGGATAGTTATTCATATTCCATTTGATGTGTCTCAGGTACAAGGGCCTAAAGAAAGTTTGTAACATCCCCGATTTTTGTCTAAGCTAATTAGCTCAGTGATTCCGGCTAATTAGAGGGGTTAGCGATTAATTGAGAATTAATCGATTAATCTCGAGCAAGAGCTTAGTAAATTAAGTCTAGCCAACAATTTAATCATAATGTCCTAAGCGTTTTAATAAAACCTTAATCGTCGAATCCTTAATTACTCGAAGGTGCCAAAACAAAAGTAAGACAACCTAACCTTACTAATCAAGTTTATAATGATTAAGACACTTAAGACAACTCTTGAAAAATTAAAACCCAAATTTAAGCATATGCTTAACCGTAATGCAAGGTATCATAAAAAGTGTAATTGACAAGAGTTAACTCATGGGTAATTAAGCCAATTAAGTTAAATTACATAAATAATCAATAACATTTAGAGATAAAAGTTCTTCCATGCATATGCCCTAAAAAGTCATACCAAGGAGGAGCAACATCTCACCCTTCATTCGATCTCTTTAATCCTACACCATTAGATCAAAAGTCAAGACTAGGATCCTTGTCATCCACCATTAGATCTTGACACTTGGTGTGATCCTAGCCATCCAATGCCCAATCCTAAGAGAGCTCATGCTTTTAACCACTTGACAAAAAACTACTGTAGTCTTTCTGATTTCCAAGACTGAAGGAAACACAACACCCTTTACTGGCACCAAGGTTCCTACACTGGCTTGAAAAGAAGTAAAACTCACCTACTCACTCTGCTTGTTGGAGAAGCAAGGCAATCAGCCTCACCCCATTTCTTGCCAACTAGCCCCCTCCACTCTCCTCGTTTGCAAGTTTCATTCTCTCACTGGTTAAACCACAAGCTCCCACCTCTCTCTAAACTTCATTCTAGCTCTTTTGTTCTTCCAACCTTTCTTGTTCCTCTTCTCTCTTTCTCACCTCACCCAACTCTCTTTCCTTTCATCACCATCACAAGCCCTTCAAGGACCTCCCTCTTTGGTTCTTGAGGCTCAAAGAAAGCAAACACTCAGCAGCCCCATTATCAAGCTCAAGGAGGAAGAAGGCCATCTCAACCATTCTCATTCTTCAAGCCTTCAGAGAATCCCAGTGTAGTGACTCTAACATCCTCTCCATATGTTTTTCAAGAACTAGAACCCCTAAGCTCTTCATAGCTAGGTGGTTTTAGGAGGCTTCTTAGTCTCATGTGCATCTTGCCTTATGAGTGTTCTTGCCTTGATGAAAATGTTGTTTTGAAAAGAGATTTTGTGGTATGATGGTTTTTATGTATCTTGCTTTATTTTGGTTCAAAATACTGATTTGGTGACTCAAACTTTGAATGTGATGATGAGTTAAAACATGAAAATGGTGATTTAGTGATATAACAATTTCTTCATAAGCTTGAAGTGAAAAACTTAAAAACTAGTGAATCTGGAATTCTGGCAGCCTGTAAAGCGTGCGGTATGTTTATTGCTACAAAACTCAGATTGGAACGAAACTATTTTTCTATGAAAGTAGACTCAAAGAGCTTTCCATACATATAAAATACATAAGATTCGGAGTTAAAATCAGTGAGATATGATTTTTCAAAGTGGACTGTTCTCGGATTGGTTTCTGTCTGGGCAGTCTACACTAAAATGTGTATAACTCGAGCTACAAAAATGATTTTTGAGTGAGACCAAGTTTAATTGAAAGCTAAGACATAGAGGAACAAACCCATAAAACAGTTTTCTCAGATTCCTTCTGAGTAATTATAATGAGAAGTAACAATCCACTGTACCGGGAGTAAACTTAGAAACTGAACAGTCAGAATAAAATATGCATAACTCAAGCTACAAAATGAATTTTTAAGTGGGGCTTCTTTTGTTTAAAAATAGACTCAGAGAAGTATAAGCATACCAAAATTCGAAATAAAAGAGTAAAAGATGAAATTATGGTGAATTTTCAAAGTTACGGCCCCACGGTAAAAGTAAAAACTGGTTATGGTAAAAGTTAAAGAATAAGGAGAAATAAGCTATAAGACATTAATACCCTTACATTAAGCATTAGAGAACCCTCATAATTCAACTTAAAAAGTGTCAAAAAGGACATTAGACAAAAGTGGCTTTATGCTCAATAAAAGAAGTTTACACAAGAGACAACCTCAATTAAAAACTATATTTAAATTACTAAGCTAAGGCTCATAAAACTTTGCTTGAGTATGCCTATGTTTATGTGCAAGCATGATGTTATGATGATGATGATGATGATGATGCTATGATGATGATTATGATAGTGTTATGATGATGATAAGGATGATAATGATATAATGACGATATTATGATGAATCATGATGATATGAATATGATATGTTGATAATATGATGCTTAATGATATACATGAAAAGATTAATAAATATGAACACCAGGGATGGCGATCATGCTGTGAGGTGATTCGTAAAGGAACCACACGTTTAGGGACGATGCGTAGCATACTAAATGTGGAAAAGAATCAGAATAACTTGCATCATAAGCTTTAATAAGAAGAAAGTAACTAAGGGTGTGATCCTTCAAAAGGAAGGTGACCCAAAGTAAGCTCCTGCTTCACCCACGACCATGAGGCTGGCATGGCGCATTAGTGTGAGTATAGGATAGGTCTTACATGAGGCATGGCATATTGACCAGCCTTTAGTGTAAAGTGCAGAAATTCTATGGTGGCGACCCGCGGTATGAGCTAATTACCACTTGCTTATGTTTAGTGGGTGAAAAGATAAGACTTAAGATAAAAGTCAAGATAAGACAAGAAGAGGGACTTGATTCCAAAACCCTAGCAAGGGAAGAAGTTAAGAAAAACTTATAGCAGTCATGCATTTTTATATGATTATCTTATGCCCATGTATGTTATGATATAAATGATTAGAGAGTATGTTAAAATTGAATCCTTGGATATTCATGATTTCGAAAATCCAACAATTGAACCTTATGCATGCTCACTATTTTCATTAATAAAACCTAAGTGGCTGGGACGATGACCATGACACTTTAGTGTCGGGTTCGAGAGTCTACTGAGAAATTCCATTTCTCACACTGAAGTTATTTCCCAGTATCGTCACCAGATCTCGACGACGATCCGGAGGAGTGGAGCATGAATCCCGACACTGTGCGGCGGCGGACGTGTGGCGTAGGATGCAAGATGAAGTTGTTTTGGGACTTGTAGCGACCATCGCTCTGCACCTCCGCATATTTCTTTTAGTGAGCATTGTCATTTAAATTTGTACTTAGTATCTAGTATTTGGACCATGGCCCGACCATGAGCCTCCTTTGATGTAATGTTGATATATATGTATGTATATATATTATGAACCCATATCGATGTAATGACTTTGCTATATAATGCAATGTACTTGTGAATTACTATTCATTTATCTTTCTCCTGGTTTTATGATATTGGAGTCACGTATTTTATCACGACACGCCCCTTACTCTGTCTAGCTTCTCGTTCAAGGCTTTACTTTTCAAAGCGCTGCAAAGCGGCATGACGTATTTCAAAGAAAAATCTTATCGTATTTTCCGCGTAACTTAATTTCAAGCAAAGTTTAGTTTTCCACGGCATAAGTAACATAATAAAATGTGCGCGTATCTGACTTAAGCGTGGTATGGGTTTATTAGGGTGTTACATTATGGTATCGAAGCGCTTCATCTTGTTAAAGCCTGAGGTTGGACTGACTATGCTTTCCAAGCATAACTCTCGTGCGCTATGTTAAGTCGATCTTTGAGAATCCCGCTCGTATGATGGGATGTAGGACTTGAATGCATGACCGTCATGTGAGATTGCCTTTAGTTCTTGCCATGCTTATGCTTAATGTTGGGCACTGATCAACTCGATATCTTTGTATGGTGTGTTCGGGAACTAATGGCAACTCACAGGACGTACCTCAACAGAGGCGACAACGCTGAACCTCGCCAGTTCATGAGGACCTTCCAGGATGGCAAATGCAATGCAAGCTCAAGCTAGGCTGCCGAGCATATGATGGACCAGTTGAGCGAAGATCCAAGAGTACATTTGGTGGAAATGGAGCTAATACGCCGAGTATCGAGTTCTCGAGTTTCGCAAGGCAAACCCACCTAGTTTCAAAGGGCTTTCAACCCCGAAGCCGACGAGTGGATCAAAGAGATTGAGAAGGTCTACTGTGCTAGCTTGCTCGGAGACCCAAAGGTGGCCTTTGCCACTTACATGTTGAAGGCGGATGCCGAGTTAGAAGTGGAAAGGAGCGAAAAGCTTGATGGAAAGTGATCAGAGGGAGATCACATGGGATGCCTTCAAGGTGGCTTTTTATGAGAAGTACTTCCCAATGTCCCCGTAAGAGCAGAAGGAGATGGAATTCACGAGGCTCTACTAAGGAGGTATGAGCATTCTTGAGTGCACGGCGAAATTTGAGGAGGCGTGCAAGTTTTCTACATTGTATCGGAAACCCTGATGAGCATTGGAAATGCATGAAGTATGAGGAGGATTGCGGGCCGACATCCTGGCATCGATGGCCCATTGGAGATAAGGAACTATGCGGCACTTGTTAATAAGAGCCGTAGTAGAAGAATGTCGAAAGTTGGCGGTCAGATGAGAGGCGTAGAGAGGCAGGCGTCTCAAGAGCAACACACGAAGGAGCCCTTGCAAAAGAAGCCCTACTCAGTGAAGGATCCAAGGGCAACCGATACAAGAGCTCTCGCCCAACCCTCCAAGACACATCGACCACAAGCTGCAATGAATCTCACGCCCAAAGTGTGAGAGACAACACAAAGGGATCTGCTATTTGGACAAAAGCGTCACCATTACAAATGTGGAGCCTGGGCATTTTGCAAGAATCGCACCAGGGCAAGCACTTTGCCTGACATTTCTGAATGTGAATTTTGAGGGCAAAATTCTTTTTAAGGAGGGGAGATTGTAACATCCCCGATTTTTGTCTAAGCTAATTAGCTCAGTGATTCCGGCTAATTAGAGGGGTTAGCGATTAATTGAGAGTGTCGATTAATCTCGAGAGCAAGAGCTTAGTAAATTAAGTCTAGCCAACAATTTAATCATAATGTCCTGCGTTTTAATAAAACCTAACAAATCAGATCCTTAATTACTCGAAGGTGCCAAAACAAAAGTAAGACAACCTAACCTTACTAATCAAGTTTATAATGATTAAGACACTTAAGACAACTCTTGAAAAATTAAAACCCAAATTTAAGCATATGCTTAACCGTAATGCAAGGTATCATAAAAAGTGTAATTGACAAGAGTTAACTCATGGGTAATTAAGCCAATTAAGTTAAATTACACTTAAATAATTCTAATAACATTTAGAGATAAAAGTTCTTCCATGCATATGCCCTAAAAAGTCATACCAAGGAGGAGCAACATCTCACCCTTCATTCGATCTCTTTAATCCTACACCATTAGATCAAAAGTCAAGACTAGGATCCTTGTCATCCACCATTAGATCTTGACACTTGGTGTGATCCTAGCCATCCAATGCCCAATCCTAAGAGAGCTCATGCTTTTAACCACTTGACAAAAACACTACATGTCTTTCTGATTTCAGCTCAAAGGAAACACAACACACCCTTTTACCCCAAGGTTCCTAGCCCTTTTGCTTGAAAAAGAAGTAAAACTCACCTACTCACTCTTGCTTGTTGGAGAAGCAAGGCAATCAGCCCCCTCACCCCATTTCTTGCGCCAACTAGCCCCCTCCCTCTCCTCATTTGCAAGTTTTCATTCTCTCACTAAGCCACAAAGCTCCCACCTCTCTCTAAACTTCATTCTAGCTCTTTTGTTCTTCCAACCTTTCTTGTTCCTCTTCTCTCTTTCTCACCTCACCCAACTCTCTTTCCTTTCATCACCATCACAAGCCCTTCAAGGACCTCCCTCTTTGGTTCTTGAGGCCAAGCAAACACTCACTTAGCCCCATTATCAAGCTCAAGGAGGAAGAAGGCCATCTCCAACCATTCTCATTCTTCAAGCCTTCAAGAGAATCCTTGTGGTAGTGACTCTAACCCTTCCTCTCCATATGTTTTTCAAGAACTAGAACCCCTAAGCTCTTCATAGCTAGGTGGTTTAGGACTTGCTTGGCTCTCATGACCATCTTGCCTTTATGAGGTGTTCTTGCCTTGATGAAAATGTTGTTTTGAAAAGAGATTTTGTGGTATGATGGTTTTTATGTATCTTGCTTTATTTTGGTTCAAAATACTGATTTGGTGACTCAAACTTTGAATGTGATGATGAGTTAAAACATGAAAATGGTGATTTGAAGTGATATAACAATTTCTTCATAAGCTTGAAGTGAAAAACTTAAAAACTAGTGAATCTGGAATTCTGGCAGCCTGTAAAGCGTGCGGTATGTTTATTGCTACAAAACTCAGATTGGAACGAAACTATTTTTCTATGAAAGTAGACTCAAAGAGCTTTCCATACATATAAAATACATAAGATTCGGAGTTAAAATCAGTGAGATATGATTTTTCAAAGTGGACTGTTCTCGGATTGGTTTCTGTCTGGGCAGTCTACACTAAAATGTATAACTCGAGCTACAAAATGATTTTGAGTGAGACCAAGTTTAATTGAAAGCTAAGACATAGAGGAACAAACCCATAAAACAGTTTTCTCAGATTCCTTCTGAGTAATTATAATGAGAAGTAACAATCCACTGTACCGGGAGTAAACTTAGAAACTGAACAGTCAGAATAAAATATGCATAACTCAAGCTACAAAATGAATTTTTAAGTGGGGCTTCTTTTGTTTAAAAATAGACTCAGAGAAGTATAAGCATACCAAAATTCGAAATAAAAGAGTAAAAGATGAAATTATGGTGAATTTTCAAAGTTACGGCCCCACGGTAAAAGTAAAAACTGGTTATGGTAAAAGTTAAAGAATAAGGAGAAATAAGCTATAAGACATTAATACCCTTACATTAAGCATTAGAGAACCCTCATAATTCAACTTAAAAAGTGTCAAAAAGGACATTAGACAAAAGTGGCTTTATGCTCAATAAAAGAAGTTTACACAAGAGACAACCTCATTAAAAAGCTTTATACTAAATTACTAAAGCAGCTCAAAACTTTGCTTGAGAGTATGCCTATGTTTATGTGCAAGCATGATGTTATGATGATGATGATGATGATGATGCTATGATGATGATTATGATAGTGTTATGATGATGATAAGGATGATAATGATATAATGACGATATTATGATGAATCATGATGATATGAATATGATATGTTGATAATATGATGCTTTAATGATATACATGAAAGATTAATAAATATGAACACGCAGGGATGGCGATCACGTAGCAGCGGAGGTAATTCGCCATAAAGGAACATTTAGGGACGGCGATACGTAACGCACAAATGTGGAAAGAATCAGAATAACTTTGCATCATAAGCTTTAATAAGAAGAAAGTAACTAGGGTGTGATCCTTCAAAAAGGGAAGGTGACCCAGTAAGCTCCCTCACTTTGACTCACATGAGGCGTGGCATGACACGGCTGGTGTGAGTATAGGATAGTCTTACATGAGGCATGGCATGACCCAGCTAGTGTAAGTACCGAGAATTCTGAATGGTGGCGGCGGCCCGCAGTATGAGCTCATTACCACTTATGTTTAGTGGGTGAAAGATAAGACTTAAGATAAAAGTCAAGATAAGACAAGAAGAGGGACTTGATTCCAAAACCCTAGCAAGGGAAGAAGTTAAGAAAACTTATAAAGATCATGCATTTTATATGATTATACTTATGCCCATGTATGTTATGATATAAATGATTAGAAGTATGTTAAAATTGAATCCGCCGGATATTCATGCGATTTCAAAATCCAAGGAATTGAACCTTATGCATGCTCACTATTTTCATTAATAAAACCGAAGTGGTGGGACGATGGCGATGACCTTTCATGTCGGGTTCGAGTCCCAGAAATTCCATTTCTCACCCTAGTTATTTCCCATATCGTCACCAGATCTCGGCGGCGCATCGGAGGAGTGGAGCATGAATCCCCGACACTTGTGAGCGGACGTGTGGCGTAGGATGCAAGATGAAGTTGTTTTGGGACTTTAGTACCAAGCGCTCGCACCTCCATATTTCTTTTGAGAGTGAGCATTGTCATTTAAATTTGTACTTAGTATCTAGTATTTGGACCATGGCGACCATGAGCCTCCTTTGATGTAATGTTGATATATATGTATGTATATATATTATGAACCCATATCGATGTAATGACTTTGCTATATAATGCAATGTACTTGTGAATTACTATTCATTTATCTTTCTCTGGTTTTATGATATTGGAGTGCGTATTTTTATACGACCGCCTTACTCTGTCTAGCTTCGCCAGGCTACTTTTTCAAAAGCATTTGCAAAGCGGCACGTATTCAAAGAAAAATCTTATCGTATTTTCAGCGTAACTTAATTTCGGCAAAGTTTAGTTTTTATGATAAAGTAACATAATAACGCCGTGTCTGACTTAAGCGTAGTATGGGTTTATTAGGGTGTTACAAAGTTCAATTTCCCAGCTAGGGGCTTGTGCTGGAGCATAACCAAGTAAGCTCAAGCACAAGCAAGTCAAAGAGCTTGTGTTTTGGGTGTAGGGCTGGGTACTAAAGCGCAAGGCACGTGCTAGAGCATGGCAAGAATAGATCAAGAAACTTTCAGTGTGACTTGCATTTGAAACTAAAAGATTTTTGGGCCCATAAAGCCAATTCTAAGGCGCCATTCAAAACCTTTTAATATTCTTAACACTTTAGGCTACCCTAAAAGAGAGGCTTGGAGATTTAAGGAGCTTTGCCAAAAGTTGGAGACTTCTTTCAACCTCAAGACATTGGAATTTTTGTTTTCTCCTTCATTGGTTTTATCATGGCTATCTTTGTTTATGCTTCTTTTTCTACTTTTTCCATTGCTTATGATTCCATCATGAACTAAACCCCACGTCTAGGGTGTTGATAGATTTTGCTATGTGATGATATCACTCATGGATTGATTTTATTTATATTTTTATTTTAATGATAAGTGTTTATGATTATTCTTAATGCTTTTGAGTGATTGGCCACTATTCAATTCATTTATTGGTTTGCAATAACTAGAGATAAAGTTTATAAACAAAGCTTCCTATCATAAATACCATGAGTTGAGCAAAAACTAGAGATAGGCAAACGTGACTCATATGGTCATGTTAGGAATCCATCAAGCTTTAACCATTTCCTAAAATAGTTTGTAGCTAAGAGATTAGGTAATTAATTTAGGATAAAGAGAATTACTTGACCTTGAGAAAAGCTTGTATTTAATTTAGAGAATCTGACCATTAATCAAGTAAAAACTAAATAATTGAGATCCATGATAATTGAGTCCATAGTCAGGTGATGTCAATTAGCTGTAATGTCCATCAAGTGAACTTGTGTCATCTTTAAAGTACTGTTTTATTTTCTTGTCCTTACTGATTTGTAGTTTTCTTTACTCATTCGATTCTTTTGGTCCAAACAGTCATTCTATTAATTACTTGGTACTTGATCTATCCTTGTGAGCTGGCACTTTTTTTTATCACTTTATTACTTGCATAAACTAATATACTTGCTAGTTTCGCATCAAGTTTTTAACAATCTTGTCGGAGGTAGTATCAATATCACTCCTAGCTAATAGGATACTAGATTGGACTTTTTATTTTATTTGGTTTAGTTTGGTTTGATTTTATTTTATTTTATTCCCATTTTATTTTTTAGTTTCATGTTCTTAATTTTTATCCATTTTATTTTTATTTTGTTTATTTTATTTTTTTATTAATTTTTTTTGCGTCTTAAATTATTTTTCTTGATTTTGCCAATTTATGTGTAGGAGCAGATCTCTTGGGGAGTTACATTTTGATCCAGAGATTGAACAAACTCTATGCCAGATAAAGAGGGAGGCAAGCTTGTGAAGGCAATCAGAACAACATGGCTAATGAGAATGACCAGAATAATAAGGCCATGAAGGATTATTTGGCACCTTCTCTTGATGGGTGTTCTAGCATTGTAAAGCTACTAGTCCAACCAACAACTTTGAGTTGAAGACCTTCCTCATCACATTCTTGCAACAAAATTGCCAGTTTTGGAGACTACCTAGTGAGGACCCCAATGACCGCATCAGTAACTTACTAAAGGTCTGCAACACTATTAAGATAAATAAAGCCACTAAAGATGCCATTCGGCTAAGGCTTTTCCCATTCTCACTCAAGGATAAAGCCATAGCTTGAATGAAGTCATTGCCCCAGAGATCTCCCATTACTTAGGACATAGTAGCCAAAAAATTCTTAGAGAAGTATTTCCTTCTAGACAATCAGTCAAGCTTAGAAATGACACATATCTTTTGTTCAAGTTAATGGAGAGTCTTTCTATGAGGCTTGGAAGCACTATAAGGATTTATTGGCTAGATACCCTAATAATGACATCCCACTTTGGATGCAATTTTGGACATTCTACAATGGTCTATTACTTATTGTACAGATCATGGTTGATGCAGAAGTAGTGGTTCTCTCAACAATAAGACCCCCAAACAGTCCATTGAGCTATTTGAAGTTATGGCCAATAATAATTACCAAGACCTAGTGAGAGAGCTCAAAAGCTTAGGAGAGTTCTAGAGATTGGCACTACCACTGCTCTAATGACCTAGATCCAGGCCCTTATAGGTCATAATGTAGCTATTTAGAAGCAATTAAGGATGATCACTAAGACCCTATCCACATCAGTCATGCACTGTGATTTTTGCCAAGGGAACCACCCTATTAGTGAATGTGCTATAGACCCACTTTCAGATGAACAAGTGAACTATGTGGGAAATGCTTATAGGTACAATCCCCAGTCCAATACTTATAATCTGGGGTGAAAGGATCATGCCAATTTCTTATGGAGCAATCAAGGTTCTCCTAGGCAATAGTTCAATCAACCTCCATGAGAGAAGAAACTCAGTTTAGAAGATATGCTTCAATAGTTCATGAGAAGCCATATGTCTTTTATTAGAGAAGACTAAAGCTTTTTGGGAAAGGATTGAGGCCTAATTTAGAGCTCATGATGCAGTAATAAAAAATAAAGAGCATCAATTGGGGTAAATTTCTAAGCAACTGACAAGAGGCCACTAGGTTACTTACCTAGCAACACCACTGCAAATCCATGAAAGCGTGTGAATGCAATCATTTTGAGAAGTGGCAAGGAGTTAGCTGAATCTAAAAAAGAAGAAGGAAAGCGGAAGAAATGCCTTTTGTTGAGTCTAACGTGGCACTACCTGAGGGGAAAGGGTATGTAACACCTCTAGCATATGACCTACCAATCCCTTATCGTCAAAGATTGAAACAACAAAGAAAGACAAGAAAGGCAGCAATTTCTTAAGTTCTAGATGTGCTCAAGAAGCTCCATGTCAAATTCCGTTTTCTGAGGCATTGAAGCGAATGGCAACCTATGCCAAGTTCATGAAGGAGCCACTCTCCAAGAAAAGAAATTGGAGGTTGATGCTACTGTGCCACTCATTAAGGAGTGTTCAGCAATCATTTAGAGAAAACTACTGCCTAAATTGAAGGACCCTAAGAGCTTTACTATTCCATCACTATTGGTGATTTGAGGATTGACAAGGCGCTATGTAACATTGGAGCAAGTATTAATCTAATTAATGCCTTTGTCACTTATGCATTAGTTGGGCATTACTGAAGTAAAGCATAGAAGGGTATCTATGTGGTTGGCTGATAGATTTGTTAAATTTCCTTATAATATTATTGAAGATGTTCTAGTGAAGGTGGATCGCTTCGTTCCTATTGACTTTTTGATTCCTGATATAGAGGAAGATATTACTATTCCTTTTAGCCATTTTTGGCCACTGGTAGAGCCCTGGTAGATGTTGAAAAGGGGAGCTGTCCTTGAGATTTTAGAGTAAGAAAGTGAAGTTCAAGGTCTTCCAAACAATGGATTCTCCTACAAAGACATTTCAATGCTATAGAGTGGATGTAAAGGAACCTTTGGTGAAAGAGGAACCCCAATTAGACATTCCTATTAATCATTCATCCTCACGCTAAAGAAAGGGATTTGCAAGAAAGTGGAGCATGGAGAAATCACTAATATGTGGGATCCAGGTGATAGCTTTTGGATAGGTATAATTCAAGTGTTTCATTAGCAAGGCCTGAAAGTTAGAAGCACACTTAGGCTAAAGCATGACCAAGGAGGGATGGTAAAAAGAAAGCAAGATTACAAGACCTCAATCGCTCTTCACTCTCTCAGTTGAATTGCATAAATCACATCCGACTTAGGGATATTAAACCAAAGTGCTTGTCAGGAGACAACCTAATTTCTCTAACTTCATTTTTTATTACTTAGTTTAGTTTGATTATTTTTTAGTATATTTATGTCATCATAGGTGCATTCATATAGATAGTAATTTTAACTTTTGTGGACTCATATTTGTAGGTCTCAAGGTGAGAATTAGGTGCATAAAGTAAAGGATTACAAAAATGAACTCATGAAAAGTAACAAAATCACAGAATTAGGAGCTTATTGATCACATAGTAGTGCCACTAGCGCAAGCACACAAACTAGTCATTATTTTGTTTTGCACCCATTGCGCTATAGCGCAATTCATGGCGCTATCATATTAAATGATCCTGTAACTTATATGTTATAGCCCCTATCATTCTTCTTCTTGATTCCTCTTGAATTTGCCCACACTCCTTGCCATTGATCCTGAGCTTGAAGGCCTCACTTACACAGATCATGAGGATGTTGATTAGTGGCTAGGGAGCATCTTTCCTTCCTCCTTTTATGCATTTCATTCTTATTTGCATTGGGGACAATGCAGTTTCTTAAGTTGGAGGTGGGAAAGCACAGGTACATATATTTTATCTTCTTCTGTTTAGTTTCATGCATTTTATTTTCTTTAAAACAAAAAGAATTTCTTTTTTAGGTTGTGTGTGTCTATTTGTTGTCTTTGGTTCTATCCCTTTGATATAATCAATTGCTTTACTCTTTGACCCCTTAGAAACCAAGAATTCTTATTCAAGCCTTGAATATCATCTTGTTTATTCATGATTGTTTTGGAAAGGTCACATGTTCAAGCACTAATTCTAGGATTTGGAACATACGATTGATAATCATCATGCTTTAATGCTTTATTTAAGTTGAGACACAAATCCCTTTTCGTTTGAATCTCCTTTAAAATAAATGTGAGTGAACTCTAGCTTTAGAGATGATTTAGGCCATGCTTGGGAGCCTAGAAAGAGCCTTAAAGCCTACCTTGTGATAATGATCCATAATTACCCCTTTGAGCCTAATGGATTGGTTTCTTTGATTAAACCACATTATGAGCCTAGAATCCCTTTTCTTTTTATCCATCTTTGAACCTTAGATTGCCCTTAAGTCTATAGCTTCTAGACTAATGAACATAGGGTAATATCCCTACTATAGTGCCTTCATGTTTTTCATTTTCAAAAGTGGGCGGAAAAGTTCAAAGAAAAAAGAAAAAGTGAAAAAAAAAAGAAATAAAAAAAGAAAAATGGCAATACAATGAAAAATATGGTTTCAATGGGATAGGAGGGAGCAAACTCTCTTTCGAATCTCATGACCACTAAAGCCTGAGGGCTTAGTTAAGGAGGACACAAAGAAAGCCAACCAACAAGTTGGGGGTTCTCTAAGGGAGAGAATTTAGAGGTAAAGGTTCCTTAAGTTAAAGGTAATACAAAGCCAAAATGCCTTTCTATTATACTTTTACCTTTAGCCTAACATTATAAGCTTGAAAAAATTGATCTTTGACTAGATGAAACTCATCTAGATATAGAGAAGGAATATTGTGAATTTGGGATTGTGTTGTCTTTTCTTAAACATTGCATTAGTATGAAGTGAGTCAAATCTTTGTGGCTTGCTTGCACACACACATACACACACTTGATGTATTTCCTTAACAATGTGTTTGCATAATTGAATGGTCATTAATGCTTAGATTTGAATTGTTGGTGGCTTTTGGGTTAAGTTGTGGACCAATGATGAGGAGAATATAGGTCAACAACACTTGGATGTATTACACTTGTCTCTATTTAGTTGTTTCTCTTTCTTTTGTGTTTGGTAGTTGTTGTGTTGGCCTAAGTGCCTTTTTGAGTTTTGCAATCTTTGTGGGGGGATATTTATAAGTGTTAGCCTCACAAAAGATTTTCTCTTTATTCGAATTTCTATTTTAGTTTTTGCTTTACTTAAGGACAAGCAAAATCTTAAGTTGGGAGTGTTGATAACTCTCCAATGAGAGCTATATTTGCTTTAGTTTTCAAGTAGTTTTAGGTTTTCTTCTACATTGTAGTTAGTGAATTTGCACATTTTTGCTTTGTTTTAAAAGTTGATCATTCTTTCAACTTGTCAGTCAATTTTTATATGTTTTAGAATAGTTATGCATATTCCATTAGATGTGTCTCAGGCGCAAGGGCCTAAATGGAGAAGAAAGGCTCAAAGAAAGTATAATTTCCCACCCAGGGGCTTGTGTTAGAGCACAATCAAGTAGGCCTAAGTGCAAGCAAGTCAGAAAGCTCATGTTTTGGGTGTAGGGCCTCACGCTGGAGCTTGGTGAGCATATAAATCAGGAAAGTTTCAAAGCGACTTAAATTTGAAGCTAAAGACTTTTTTGGGCCCATAAAAGCCTATTTTAGAGTGCCATTTAGGACCTTTTGACACTTTTAACACTTGAGACAACATTATAAGAGAGGCTTGGAGATTCAAGGAGCTTTGTCAAAAGTTGGAGACTTCTTTCAATCCAAGACATTGGAATCCTTGTTTTCTAGATCATAGCTTTTATCATGGCTATCTTTGTTTATGCTCTTTCTTTTACTTTTTCTATTGTTTGTGATTCGATCATGAACTAAACCTCGTGTCAAGAGCGTTGATGGATCCTACTATGTGATGATGTTATTCATGAAATGATTTTATTTATGTTTTTATCTTAATAATTAAGTGTTTATGATTATTTTAATATTTTTGTGTGATTGACTACTATTCAATTGATTTGTTGGCTTGCAATAACTAGAGATAGGGTTTGTAAACAAAGCTTCTCATCATAAACACTGTGAGTTGAGAACTAAAGATAGGCAAACACAACTCATGAGGTCAGTTAGGAATCCATAGACCTTCAACCTTTTCCTAAATTAGTCTGTAGCTAAGAGTTAGGTAATCAATTTAGGATAAAGAGAATTACTTGGCTTTAAGAAAGGTTTGGAATTAATTTAGAGAATCTGACCATTAATCTGTTAAGGTAAAAACTAGATAATTGAGATCCACGGTAATTGACTTTATAGTTTGGTGAAGTCAATTAGCCTTAGTGTCTATTATAGTGAACTTGTGTCATATTTAAAGTGCTATTTTATTTTCTTGTCCTTACTTGATTTGTAGTTTTCTTTACTTATTCAATTCTTTTAATCCAAATAGTCATTTTTGTTAGTTACTCGATACTTGATATATCCTTGTAGAATGATACTTTTCTCATAAATTTATTACTTACATGAATTAGTATACTTGCTAATTCGCATTAGTGCACCTTGAAATACGAAGTGCATTTTGGGCACTACCTTATTCCAATATCATGGCATAGGCTCATGAAAGACTTTCCATGACAGAAACTATCAAGGGCCTTGGAATCCAGGTCTCTTAAACCTCCCTCTAGATCAGACCACTTAGGAATGGCCTCTAAGTCATTTGAGTGTGTTTTATAGTTCACTTAGTAAATTGGGGTGCAGCACACGCTTTGTAATCTAATGGCGAAGAGTTGATGGTCATCGATACAACCAATCACCTATCATACACTGTAGTAGTTTTCCAATTGTAGCTAGATTTCTAAAATGTAGTTAACTACATTTTAAGTGACGAAAACTTTTTTGCATGATCCTAAAATTAAATGAATTTTTTGGTGAATTTTAAATAATTTTTGTTGTGCCTAACCTTTATTCTGAAATTCTGACAATTTAAAATTATGAATGAATTGATTGTATGAAAATATCCTTCTTAGAAAAATATTTTATAATACTTAAGTATTGTTAATAATATCCCCAAAAAATTCAATTTTATTTCAGGATCGCTAATATAAATTTTGATCACTTTTAAAATGCATTTAACTATATTTTTAAAGTTTGGCTAAAATTTGAAAACTACTGCAATATATCATAGGTGACTGATTGTATTGATAGACTATTAAATATTCACTATTAGATGGCAAGATGCATGGTGCAGCTTGCCATCTGAAGTGCATGTAAGAAGTTGCCTTTTCTTTGGGCCTTATCTTTTCTTTCCTTTTATTATCTTTAGGCATATTTATATTTTTTTTCCACTGGAAGGTAGCTTTTACCTTAAGATTATATTAAGATGATTTTTCTACTATTTTTCATTTAAATACTCATCCAAAAATCACAAAAAAATAGAAACATGAATTAATATACATATTAATCCCTAAACGAATCAAGATCTAATAGATTAGTCCTTGAAAATTGTATTGCTAATACTTTTCATCCTTAAAATTAAATATATTGAAACAAATTAGTTCTTCTATTGAATCTCACTGATAATTCTTAATGGAAATAATGATGTTACAGATAATTATCATTTGAGAAATGTTATTCTGCCCACGCCACTCTCAACATATATGGTGGACACCATATGGAAAAAGGAAAATGACAAAACTTGGTGTATCCGCGTACCCTCACATATTCAATTTAAGAAAAATGAAAATAAACATTTTAAAAATAGGGAAAGAAGCAAAAGAGACTCGCGTCTTCGACACCCCTCCCCCACCCATTCTCGCCCCTCCCAAACGCTCACCTTGGTTTGAATCTCACGTTTCATGTTGCTTTGAAATATAAGAGGACAAAATCAAGCACGTCAATGAGACCTTCCCAACCTCAATTGCTGCTCCTCATTTTCTTATTTGCATTGTTCCATTAGATTTGCATCGCCATTTTGAAGTCCGCTACTAAGCCCGTCATTTCTCATGCTCCTCCTTCTTCCCTGCAACTATACTTCACATTGTCTACACTGAGAAGGCCATGAAGGTAGAAGCAAATGCTCACACCTTGACCTTGAGTTGAAGACTGTCAAGGAATAAGCAAAAGCTCAGACATTGGGGTTGAGTTGAAGACTCTGAAGTATGAAACAAAAGCTCACACTTTGGCTTTGAGTTTCGAGTTCTAACTCGACAAAACAAAACCCTTCTCACTCTGTCTTCTCTCTGATAAGCTTTTGCTACTCTTTCTTTTTCTCTTTGGTTTATAGTTTCTCTTTGCCGTAGAAGACCATCCAGTGACACTGGTCTTACGACACCACACCATGACATGCTCCAATTTTTATTTTTTGTGATGAATTTGACTAAAAGAATGAAAACCCATTTTTGATTTTTTGTGTATGATTCTTCTTGAAAACCCATTTATGGAAACCCACACCGTCTAGAAAACCCATTTGTGTAGATGATTCTTCTTCCTTTTGGTGTATGTGTTTTTCTTTTGGGGATTATGTAAGATATGAGAACTTGCTTGATCATTGGTAGTTTGAAAATGACCAGTCATGACTAATCAAATACATATAGCATGTAGTCAAGGCAATAATTTTGGACCTTTGTATCTTGTTAAGATGCTTGTGAATGTGTCTAAAGAGACCAAAGTATGAATAATTGAATACATGTAATGTAGCTTATATATACTTTGTGATTTTGGTGGAAAATGCCAAATTCACGTAATTTAGCTTTGTATATACTTTCATACTCTATGCATTTTAGAATGCCCTAACCTTCCTATGTAGCATATTTTTAGGAGTATTGCTGATGCTAAAGAAGCAATTGAATGCTTGAAGGCTCTCTTTCATTAGTTGGTACATAATTTTACTCATTTATGCTCTATCGCTAATGATAAAGATGTTTTTCTAGTTAAATTATTTGTTTTGTGCTACTGCCGTTTATCTAGATAGTGTTAGTCATTCCAAAGAAAAAGTTCTATTATACTATCACTGAGTTATCAGAGGATTATGAAGTCATAATGAATTATGGTAATGACTAATATTTTTTTAATGAATTATTCAATGAAAATGAAAGAACCAAGGTAGCAAAGGAAGGTACTCTTTCATCTTGTAGCAGAGGCCAGTTAATTTTCTTTTCTTAATTTGTGTAGGTTGGTCCATCGGCTGCAACAAAACTCCATGGAAGATGCAAGCAGTAGTGATGCAGACAGGGTTATTGGATCCATACTGGAAGTTAATAATTATAACGGCAGAGGCCAGTTAATTTTCTTTTCTTAATTTGCGTAGGTTGGTCCATCGGCTGAAACAAAACTCCATGGAAGATGCAAGCAGTGGTGATGTAGACCGGTTTGTTGGATCAATACTGGAAGTTGATAACTATAACAACAATACTAAAATAGTTGAGACAAGCAAGGCATAAGATGGTTTATGGTCTTTAAAGTTAGTGATTCTTGACCATAGTCATGATATTTGTAACGTCCTCCTTTGTACAATACTATGCTTAAGTCACAGTACCACACTCTGGAGTTGTTATTGTTACCTGAGCGGACCTTATTTGATAGTAACTTCAACCATCTTTAAAAACTTCTTGAACTATCTAGAGATAATATGGAAATAGGAGTGAAAATTTTGAATTCTCAGTAGGATTCCTTAGACTACCATATACTGTGTCATCATTATTATCTCCAGCTACTTCGACTTATTATGAAAAATATGAGCATATTAACTAGATTGTTCAGTTTTATAGTTTAAAAATATATTGTTCAAAGCAGAGTTCATTTTATTCATGCACTTGAATCATATTGGCAATATTTCATATTTAGAATAATAATCACATTATAAGTAGATAGAACAGTCTCAACATCAATAAAACATGGGATATAATTATGCAAATACTTATACTCGAATTCATGCAAGTGCATTGGTGATTTTCCTTAACTTTCTTTGGTTTCTTTTCTTGGCACACTTAGGCGTTATGTATCGCCGTCCCTAGGGTGCTTGCATATGTTTGAATCTTTAGTCTTTACTGCCCTTGGGTAGTCTGATCTAGGAGTGAGCTCAACTCGTGACCGTCGTCACACAGTACTGACCTACAAGGGGATCCACGTGCCTCTAGTCTTACAGGGATCTCATTTTGGCCATGTGCCTCTAAATTGAAAGGATCTCTCTTGGTCATGTGCCTCAAGAATAGAGGGATCTTAGCTGACCATTTGCCTTCAATGTAGAAGGATCTCATAGTTTTATACTGCCTTTACAGGGAAGGACCCAATTAACTACCTCCAAGTGAAGGGATCCAATCTTATCTTATTTAACTGCCTTCACAAGGAGGGATCTCATAACTGTCTCCAGGTGAAGGGACCCACATTTAATATATTCATATTCTTTCATTCTCATACATAATCATGCATAGACATGCTAAAGGCACTCATACAAATGTTTCATCATTTATTTTCATATACCCTTGCATGTAAAATTTCATATTCATAACTTAAATCTTCATATCTTCATTAGTTGTCACACACAATAAAGTCTTATGAGCAAAGCTTAGGTTTTGAGGTGTAAGTTTAAAATCTTAAGTCTTAATCTATCTTGCAAGCTTTTAATTTCTATTGATGTTCCCGAGTTTGAACTTAGGACCGAGTTCTGAGATTGAATTTAGTTCGAGTTCCGAGATTATATAAGTTCCGACTTCTGGGGTTTTGTTCAATCTTCGAGATTGATTCTGAGTTGAGTTTTGGAATTACGGGTATAAGAGTTTTAAGCATCCTAGTTCTCGACTTCCGAGATACGAGTATAAGGTTTCATATTCTGGTACCAACTTCCAAGTTTATGTTAAAAATCCCGACTTCCAGGTTTAAGTATTTTAGGTTTTATATTCTTGTCCTTGACTTCTGATTTCAAAGTATTTTATGTGCTTATGAACCCGATATGCGACCTTAATCCACAATTGGTCTTCCAAAACTTTTATGAGTGTGTTTCCTAAGTTCCAAGTTTCTGACATTGACTATACCCGATCTAATTTCCTATTCACTAAGTTCCGAGTTCAACATTAAGTATACCCGATCTAGCTCTCTATTTGCTAAGTTCTGAGTTCTGATATTAACTAAACTTGATCTAGTATTCATACATGTCTCTAACCAGAATTGTACTCTTATAAGAGAAAATTCACCAAAAATAGAAATCTAGGTAAAATTATACGAAATTTATATCATTGTAAAGATAATAGAGCAAGCTTTCAAATGAAAAAAGTTGCATATTATTTGAATGAGTATAATTCGAGATATAAGCCCTGAATCTTGACCTTGCTAGACTACCCTGTTCCAGCCCGGGTTGAACTTAAGGTGAATTCATTGATATATTGGCGATAGTTGACAATGAATTTGACTGTAAAATTTTTATGGGATGTTCCTTCATATGTTAGTTTGCAAACAAAATTGGATTCACTCAATTTGGAGTTGTGTAGGGTGAGTTACACTCTTCTCAACTCACATTGCTCGGATGAAAGTTCTGATTTCTAGGTTAAACTTCAAAAATTCATAACTACCTCTATACTGATCCAATGGCCTTATATTATATATGTATGGAAAGCCCTGAATGTCTAGTTTTTCATAAAAATAGATTCATGAAATTTAAATGGCTGTAGGCAGAACTGTACACTCCACCGTATAGATCATTGAGGAAAAAACCCTAACAGTTTCTTGAGTTTTCTCTTCTCTTCAAGTTCTTTTATACCAATTCCAACTCTAATCACAGCACACATGCAAATTCAGTCATAAATCATCATCATCACTCCAAATCACATCAATATCATGAGGAAAACAAGATCCTTACATAGCTCCCAATCAAGAAAAACAAGAAGAGAAGTTAGATTCTTACCTTATTTAGTTGAATTCTTGTTGATTTGATGTCTCAAATGGAAGCAACTCTTGATGAGACTTGAAGAGAGGTTGAAGATGAAGTGAGGATGAGTGTGTATGGAAGAGAAATGGAGAGTGGTTAGCTCCTTATGCTAGCCGAAATTACGAAGGGCAAGGAAGGAATTGAACACAAACTTGTGGAGCAAGGAGTTATGTGATCGGTGGATGTGTGTTGGAGTTTCAATTTGATTTGGCAGTCCATATGGAGGGTTGAGATGGCGCCACTTGCACGGTTAAGTTGGCTAAATCTTGGCCATCCTTCCTAGGGTTCTCACAGTGTAATTTCTATTAATCCAGTTCTGATAGTTTAAATTACTGAAATCTTACCGATTTCTCTTAAATCGGCAAACTGGTTTTAGAAAAATTCTGTGAGGCTTCCTATATTCCTAATCTAATTCCATTATGCCTAATCATTTTAATCACACTTCATTATATTTAAATGAATGCTAAATTGAATCCTAATTAATCACTATTATTTGCTAAAAATCGGACAACTTGATTAAAAACAACTAAAATTTTTCAGGCGTACAATATTAGCCTTACAAGTTAAGAATGTATAAGGTAAATAAGAACATTAGTCTGCATGTAAAGAGAACTATCAAAATAAATGATAAGGCCAGAGTGAGGATCATCAAGACATTCGAAGCTCTTGTACAGGATGCGGGAAGGTACGAGAATCTTTCGTTTGTTAAACAAGATATGAGGAACTATATTAATAAGGAAAGGCGTGCAATTGGGAAGGAAGGAGATGCTAAAGCTTTGGTAAATTACTTTGATAGGATGAAGGAACTGAATTGTAATTTTTTGTTTGACATTGATTTTGATGATCAGTTCCATGTGAGAAACATATTTTGGGCAGATGCTAGGAGTAGAGTTACATATGAAGCCTTCGGAGATGTTGTGAGTTTTGACACAACATATTTAACAAATAGGTATGAAATGCCATTTGCTGCATTTATGGGTGTAAACCACCATGGCCAATCAATCTTGCTTGGGTGCAGTTTGCTTTTAGTTGAAGATGCAGAATCATTTATTTGGTTTTTGAGTGTTGGGTTAGATGCATGGATGGGAAGTAGCTTGCAGGTCTCGTGACCGACCAATGCAAGGCTATGCAGAAAGTGATTGGGATAACTTTGCTCAATACTCGTCATGAGAAAGATCCCTGAAAAGCTCAAAGGATATGCTGCATATAAAGGAATCAAATGTGCAATGAAGGAAGCTATTTATGACACTTTGACAGAGGAAGAATTTAATGAGAAATGGTGTTTGTTTGTGAAAGAATTTGAACTTGAACAAAATGAATGGCTGAGTGGATTGTTCAATGAGCAGTATAGATGGGTTGCAGTCTTCCTGAGGAAGGATTTTTAGGTAGGGTTGTCCACCACCCAATGCAGTGAGGGTATACATGCTTTTTTTGATGGATATGTTAACTCTAAAACAAGCTTACAACAATTTGTGAAGCAATATGATAATGCTCTCAGGAGTAGGGCAGAAAGTGAGTTTGAAGCTAATTTTCGCTCTATGAATACTACAATTCATTGTGGGTCAAATTTTATCATTGAGAAACAATTTCAAGATGAATACATGCATTCAAAGTTTAATGAAGTGCAAGCAGAATTTAGAAGGAAAATGAACTGTGGCACATCCATCAAATGTGTGAAGGGGATAATTGCCACTTACAATGTGCTGGAGGAGGTTGTGGTTAGCGACCATGTGAAGGAGGCTGTGTATGAGGTTAAATTTAATCGTGACAACCATGATGTCAACTACCAATGCTTGTTATTTGAATTTAAAGGCATTATATATAGGCACTCACTTTCTGTGCTTGCTTTTGAAAGAGTAAAGCGAGTGCCTTCGATGTACATTTTGGTGAAATGGAGTAAGAAGATCAAGTGGAGGCATTCATACATAAGGAGCGGTTATGCTGTGACCAAACTAAAGCCAAGATCAAAGAGATTTGATAAGTTGTGCAAGCATTTGTATAACATGATAGAAGTAACTGCAGAATCTGATGATTCAAGCAATCTCCTCCACAGTGCACTCGATAAATTCCTTGGTGATATGCATGGATTGGCTTCTCCTCATAACAAAATGAGTACAACTTCTAAGGGCAATGGTTGAGTTGCCAACATGGGTAAGGGATGTACGAATCACATGATTCAAATTCGTAGCCCTTTGCGTGTAACACGTAAAGGTCGGCCGCCCTCAAAGAGAAAAATCTCACATGGCAAGAAGGTTGTGCGGAAATATAGAAAGCACAACCTGGAAGGTGCCAATTTGGTTATGAAGGTTAGTTTATTATACCATGTATCATTTTTTGTGTTTATTGAAATGGTCTAAATGGAGATAAATCTTAATGTTTGTTTTCAACTGCAACTTGTAGGACTCCATTGCTGGACTTGTCATGCAACATCATGGAAGCAACTTCTCGATAGAGTCCTCGGTCGAGGTTGGACCTAGAACGAATGTGACTGATACCAATTTCATGTTGTGTGTGCTTATGGATTTAACATTAAATTTGTATCTTTGGTTTGGCCTTAGGTTGCATGCACAAGTTAATTTTTATTTTTTCACTTTATGGTTGGTGTTTGATGTAAATTGTGAGATAATCTATATTGACCAGATGGACTTTGTGGTTACTATGTAGGACGTTATTATGCAATGTATAATTGATAATAAAATGTTTTATTGAGATTATCCTTACATGCACGTATTGAGGATGTTGGGTTTGCGGGCAAGATTCATAGGATTGGACACTTAACAATGATTCAACTGCCACGAGTGTGGTGTGAAGTGACCACTAATTGTTACTTGTGTAATGGTATTTAGAGCCAGAGCAGGGGTGTTCAAGTCAATGAAACTTTTGAGGTTCCCAGTTATGAAGAAACTTGTTTGGTTTCAGAACTATCAATTATGCAGCGAGGCGGATTTGTGTTATTGCTTGAAGGCTTTAGTGCTGATGTTGGTCCATGTATGCAGGCATGTAAAGAACTTGGCTATCTTTGAGTCTAGTTTGGGATTGTTTTACTGATAATATCTTCTTATACTGATCTACAGGAACACCTCCCCAATCCCATTCTCATAATGTTACGGAATCATAGTAACATTAATTAAGTGTTTTGACTTTTTGACTGATTGTAGAGAATGATGCCTTCCTTTTTTGTATACGTATGTGGATTATTAGTAGTGCATTTGTTATTGATGGAGGTTTGTCAAGTTTACATGTGGACTTTAAAGTAACAAAATTTTTCCCATTTCTCCCTTCTGTTTTAATTTTTTATGTGCAGGAGTAGGGTGACAAATGTACATTTTGCACACTATTTTTTTTTTTTTTGCAAGGAAACTTACAGTGATGAAGCACATCATTTTTTTTACTATGGATGTGTTTGTTAACATGACAAGGGAAGTAGACAAATGGGAAATCATCGAAGATTTGGAGCATATTAGACAATATTAGGGAGAGCATCAAACAATGCTATAATATTCCTTTTTTTTTTTTGAAGTTTTTGTATTTGGAGGCCAAAAAGTGGAATAGAATAAAGGGTTTATTCGGTGGCACATGAGTTATTCGCAATTATCTATTCTTAGTAGTAGCATGTGGTGCAAGAAAGCTTTGTGGTTGATGTTGCTTAATATTCATGTGCCTTCAAATATACTATTTTGTAATTTCAATTGGGTCTGTAATAAAAATGAATATTGTATAAGAAGGTATGATTTGGATTATGGAGCATTTGTTGGTATCTTATAGTGGGTTTATACATTGCATGTTTAATTTATTTGCTACTTTAAAGAGTAACTGTAACATCCCCACTTTCACAAATGGAACGTAATGGGAACTTTGAATTATTTCCTTTAGGCAGTGTGAGAATTTCTTAGGCAGCGCTATGCCATGATGATCCTTACACTTGGAATTATAGGGTGGTGAAAAACTGTCGTTGAGAATATGGCACTGCCATATGTTTAAAATTAAGAAATGACAAAAGTGCCCCCGCAAATTTTGTTGATCGCAGTGATACCCTGAATTTTTAGAAATTTTGATTTGACCCCAAAAACTTATTTCCACAATAACCCTAGAACTTTTCATAAAATGACCTTTATGTCCGCCCTTGAACTTTTTATAAAATGACCTTTATGTCCCCACATCTATAGGATTAGCAGAATGGGGTTTTAAACAGAGCAAAATCACGTGGTGAAACCGTAGAAGTTTAAATCTTTGTCGATTGGGCCATGGAGGTAGTCGGGTGTGAAATGATGCGGGGTGCCCCTGGACTTGCTCAAAATTATGGAAATGCCATTAGTTGTAGAAAACAGAAAATAAAAAGGCTTCGAATTTGCGAAAATGTCTAATTTACGCCGTTAATCTATTTATTCGGTTTCAATAGTTATGTAAGGACAATTAGGAGTTAATTAAATATTAATTAGGAGTTAATTAGATGTTAATTAGAGGGATGAGGCTTAGGAACAATTAGGATAGAGATATAGAAATTCTCTCAAAGTCATTTAGTAAAGTTTTGCCGATTTAAAGAAAATCGGCGAAGATTCGATACTTTAAACTGTCAGAATCGAATTAGTAGAATTTCACTAGTTTGAGTGGCTGAAAATTGAGCCACTTCTACCCAAATGGATGGCGCCAATTGGCCGCCAAGTGAGTAGAGGGTGTAACGTCTGAAAAATTCTATCATTATTAACCGAGTTTTCGGTTTTCATTAGATAATTGGGGGATTAATTAGGATTTGATTAAGCATTCACTTAAAGCCAATTGAGTGTGGTTTAGAATGATTAGGTATAATGGAATTAGATTAGAACCATAGGAAACTTCGTAGGATTTTTCTAAAACCGGTTTACCGATTTAAAGGAAATCGGTAAGGTTTTGATCTGAACTCGGAACCGAACCAATAGAAATTATACTGTGAGAACCTTAGGATGGATGGCCAAGATTCAGCCAACACACCCTACAAGTGGCGCCACAATCAGCCTTCAAGAAGGCAGGCCAAATCAGATTGGAGAAGGAAAACACATCCACCAATCACAATCTAACTTCCTTCAAAAGTCTTGATATAATTCTTTTCTCCTCCCCTTCAATTTTCGTGCATATAAGCTGCTGAACTCTCATCCTCTTCCTTGTATTCACACTCATCTTCACTCCATCTTCAACCCCTCTTCAAGTCTCATCAAGAGTTTCTTCAATCTAGGACATCAAACCAACAAGATTTCAACTAGACAAGGTAGGAATTCCAACTTCTTTTCTGGTTTTCTTTGAATTGGGTTGATTGGAACTCCACTTTCTTCCCACTTTCTTGTATGATTCTAATGTTGTCTTGAGTGATGATGATGAATTAAGGCTGGTTTAAGGTGTATATGTGAGTTTGAATTGAAGGTTGGATGGATTGATTTGAGGAAAACATGAAATCAAGAAGAATTCAAGAAGCTGCTAGGGTTTTCCCCTCGATGGTCCGTACGGCGGAGTGTACGGATCTGCCTACAGCCATTTAAATTTCATGAACCCATTTTTATGTGAAACTAGACATTCAGGGCTTTCCATACATATAAAATATAAGTCCATTGGATTAGTATTGAATTAGTTATGAATTTTTGAAGTTTAACCTAGAAATCTGGATTCTTAGCCGGGCAGTATGAGTTGAGAAGGGTATAACTCACCCTATACAACTCCAAATTGAGTGAAAATAAAGTTTTTTGAAAGCTAACATATAATAGAACAGCCCATAAAAATTTCAGACCTAGATTCATTGTCATTTGTTCCCAGCACACCAATGAAGTTGACTTAAGTTTAACCCGAGCTGGAACAGGATAGTCCAGTAGGGTCAAGTTTCGGAACTCATAACCCAAAATATACTTAGGAAAATGACATGAAACTTAGTTCATTTGAAAGCCTGTTATATTAGATTTAATTTGATAGAAAATTAATATGATTTCACTTAGTTTTCTATTTTTAGTAAATTTTTACTTATAAGAACCCAATTCTGGCTAAGAATAGGGCAGTCTGAGGTAAAATATTTATATCTTGAGTTATACAAATCAAAATGAGATGAGACCAAAAGGGTTAGAAACTAGAAACATAATGCTATGACATATCCAAAAATTAGATTCAAATGAGTCGAATTGCAATAAAGGTGGAGTATACCAAAGTTGGGAAGAACAGGAGAGAATAAACCGAAAATGCAATTGGTGCTTGAATTGAAATTGATGAATGATGCTATGAATATATATATATATATATATATATATATATATATATATATATATATATATATATATATATATATATATATATATATATATATATATTTGCTGGTCCATATTGAGTTGCAAGTTTGTACATTTGTACTGGTTGCCTGACACTATTCATGGGGAAGCGGACTCGTTCATTATCTTTGTCGAAATTCTATGAAATATGTGAATTATGTGACTGTTATGAACATTTATATGTTAAGCTCATAAGATTTATATATGCAAGAATGATTTAAGTATAATATGAAGTATATGATTGAATGCATGTAGCATATGCATGTATAATTATGTCCAAAGAAGAATAAGATTTATGAGAGCTTGCAAAAAGGACGTACCAAGCTATCACGTGAGGCATGACATAGACCCAGCTAGCGTGGGCCAGAGCGGTACTGTCTAAGACTTAGGCCAGCCCTCGACCAGATTTAAGGGGAATAGACCGGTGTGAGGGTCGGTGAAAGTAAACCCGTCACTCATGTATAGGTACGAGCTCGGACCTAAAAAGCAGGCTATCACCCAGGGGTGAGAGAGGCCCTTCACCTCCGAGGGACCAAGTACAGAATGACAAGGTTAAGTTGCAAGTTAAAGAAGAGATAAATTAAGTCAAGTGAACTTGCATACATTCAAGTATATCTATATGTGCATCTCCAATTATCTAGTTAAGTCATAATGCTATTATTATCCTTGTTGAAGCATATTATACTATTTGTATTTCTATGTCTGTCATATGATATGGCAAGTGGTTGTTAAAATATAACCCACTTCGAAAAAGATGTTTTCAACTTAAAATTGAACCATTGCGTGCATATATATGCTCACATTTTCATAAGAAATCGAAGCGGCTGGAATGTTTATGATGGCACTGTATGAGTAATCGTTTGAGTTTACCTACTGAGAACCTTAGGTTCTCACTGACTGCTTGTATATTTTTCTTTTCCATAAATATTCCAGCACCTAAGTTGGAAATCAAGTACGAGGCAGAGCACTGCGGCAATTTTCTGAGCAAGAGTCGGACGCAAACCAGACCAAGAGACTATTGAAGCTAGCTAGTGACTAGTCGAAAGCAAGTTCGGTGTATTATGTTAGTCACCATTACTTTTAATTATAATTATTTTATCCTCTATGTATCAGAGACGAAGAAGTTTATGAACTATTAGTAAGTAATAAAGTGCGCAGTTGAAGGGCCATATATTATATTTTCCATATTTTTAAAGTTTTCTTAGCATAGTGACAACCTCTTAATATAATTCCATGACTCGAGCATGACTTATATACAAGAGGGTGTTACAGTAACCTTTAAAGAGCAAAATTGGATGCTATCCTACGAATTATTGGGAAAAGGTTTGAACTCTAGTCCAATTAAATGCTTATCCAAATGCTGATCTTATTGGTTGTAAATTTTGTGAATTAGCTGGCAAAGCATGCTTATTAGGCTGGAAATTTGGTAAAAGTGTGCTTAACTTTTGAGTTATATACATTTGTAGGGGTTATAGCTTCTTCGCTAAATTTATCTAAGGATATATGTTGAGAGATATCATTTGTACAATATATTTCCTTAAGAAGTTGGTAACATTTTTAGGTTTGTGGTAACTTTTTAGGGTTTGCAAAATTGTACAAATACGTTGATTTGTAAATAAACTTGCCTCACCGAGCAAGATTTAAGATCCCCTTTTTTATGCTTTGCAAGTTGTAACATCCACAGAATTTTATCGTTTTTTGCGTAGTTGCTCGATTTTTATCGAATAATTGAGGTTAATTAAAATTCAACTAAATATTTATTTAAGGTTAATTAATTAGCAATTAGAGAGATTAGATGTGAGAGAATTAGATTAGAAGCATAGAAGATTTCATAGAAGTTTTCCTAAACCCATTTACCGATTTAAAGGAAATCGGTAAGATTTCGGTATTTTAAATTGTCAGAACCAAATCAATAGGATTATGCAACCAAAATCCTATGACTTAATGGCTAAATACTAAGCCACTTATTCATCCATTGGTGGCATAAGAAAGGCCACAAAATGAAGAGAGTTGTCTGAAATTTATCCACTAGCTCTCAACTAATCAAAATCCAAGTTGCCAACTACTTCATTAAAGCCTTTGTGACATATTCCTTTCCTTTTCCCTTCAGTAGAAATATGTTCCCTCTCCTCTCCCTTTCCAGCCTCCTTCTTCTTTTCTCCTTTCAACCTACTTCATCAACCTTCAAGCTTTGATAAGATTCCATCCATCTAAACTCAAAATTTAGTAAGATTACACTTAAAGAACGTAGAGATTCAACCTCTTTTCTTGTTTCCTTGGTTATGGAAGCTATTTAGGGTTTTAATTTTCTTCACTTCTTGATGTGTTATTTGGATATATATGATGATTAATGGCTGGTTTGATGGCTATTTTCATGTTTAAATTGAAGAGGAAGTGAAAAGGGATGAGAATAGAAAGAAGGGAGAGGTTGGATGATAAAAACCCCTACGACAGTCCATATGGCGGAGTATACAACTCCACCTACAGCCATTTAAATTTGATGAAACAATTTTATGTGGAATTAGACATCTAGGGATTTCCAACCATATAAATTATAAGGCCATTGGAGTAGTATTGAGGGAGATATGAATTTTGGAAGTTTGACCTAGATTTTTTAGTTTGATTCTGGGTAGACAAGGTTTTTCAGGGCAAAACTTGCCCTATACAACTTGGAATTGAATGAAACTAACATTTTTAGAAATATTACTCATAGGAGAACACTTCATAAAAATTTCAAAGTTAGATTCGATCTAAGTTGCTCCCAGTGATTCAAGGAAATCGCCCTAAGTCCAAACTGGGCTAGAACAGGGCAACCTAGAAGGGTCAAATAGTGGAGCTTATAACTCAAGATCTACTCAAGCAAATGAAATGAAACTTTTGAAAATTAAATCTTTCCTGTCAGCTTTAATATGATACCAATTTCATATGATTTGAACTAGTTTTCGATTTTTAGTGGATTTTTATTTTAAAGTGTGTAATTCTAGCTAGCTATAGGGCAAGCCGAGATAGAACTTAAATAACTTGAGCTACATTTATAAAAATTAGATGGGACTAAAGAGATTAGAAAATAGACACACAACACTCCAACATATCCAAAATTTAGGTCTAAATGAGTTATATAGAAATTATGGCTTATTTTACAAAAATCGGGTTGAGTGAAAGTGTTTAGACAACAACTTTACTTTAAATGTAACTAAGGCTCCTATGAAATTGATGTTGAATTGTGAATGAAGTGTTGTAATTTTTTTGTAAAATTGGTTATCTAAGTACTGGCACTATTCATGGGGAAGCAGACATGTTCCGTTATGCCGCCAAAATTTCGGTAAAGCCTAAGCATGAGTTATAAGATACATTCAGATACAGGTGCATTTTTCAAGAAATTCATAAAGATTATGTTATGATAAAAGTTCCATAATACTTGGGCTAGCCCCGAATTAAAGTTAAGGGGAATAGATTGGTAGAAAGGTCAGGAAAAATAAACCCGACATTCCTATATAGGAATGAGCTCGATCCTGAGAAGCAAACTATAACCCAGGAATTGAATGGCCAAGAACTCCCAGGGGACCAAGTAACGGAAAAACTTATAATACTAAGTTTAAGAATGAGTATTTGAATGGTAACATTGCATAGTCATTGTCAGTTGGTTAGAGATTGGCTATTATGTTTACTTGCCGCTATCTGTTTATTTACTCTGCTCATTATTCTGTATATTATTATTTAGCAGTTTATTCTGTTTCTTCTACTGTCTTAAGTAAAATTGAATCTTGCCTCGGACAAGGTATTTTCTTAAACTTATTAAATGTGGATAGTTCACTTTGATGCCATTTTTTTATATAATTAAATGAAAACCGAGGCAACTGAGAATGAATGCAACGTTAGTTTAATACAGTACTCGAATCCTACTGAGAATTTCTTCAAATTCTCATCTCACTTTATGTTTTTCGCATCATTCTCAAACTCCGACGATGGATACAATGGCTGTACTGTTCATTGAGATTCTGGACATGCAGCTCCACTATGACCCTATATTTGACTCATTGTACATAGTTGGTTCCTGCCACTTTCGTCTTTATTTCTTTAATAATAGGAATTTTGCTTCTCCTCTGTTTCATCTTGCGTTTGACCCTACTTTCCCCTACTTTGCTATCCCCTTACACGTGGCACACCTTGCTCCTCCTCCAGCACCTGTGGCACCCGCAGCCCCTGTAACATCCCCAATTTTCCTTGTGCTAAATTATTCCATTTTACCTAAACCATGAGTTCTGAGTTCCGACTTCACCTTCGAATTTCACATAACATGGGACAATTTCCGAATTCCGAGTTTGTCTTTGAATTTCAGCACAAGTTACGACTTCCGAATTCATCTGCTAATTTATCGACTTCCGACTTAATGATTGCCGATTTCCGACTTTAAGTCTCAAAGAAAACGTACCCGATTTCCGATCTCGTAGTTTATTTCCAGGTTCCAAGCAGATGTACTCGAGTTCCAACCTCATGCCTCATGTTCAAAATAGTATGCCTGGTTTCTAACCTCCGAATTGATAGCTTAACACAATGGTGCAATTACCAACCGCCGAGTTGAGTGTAACGAGTTCCCGCTTTGGAGTTGAACTCAATTAGAATGGACACGAGTTCAGATCTTTGAGCTGATATCCAAGTCATACACGAGTTCCGATCTCCGAGATTATTCCCAGCAGCCGTCTGTTTCTATTGGCGTTCCCGAGTTTGAATGGGGAGTTCTGAGATTAGGTGATTATAAGCTGTATGACTCCCGATATCTGAAGTTACTCTTAACTGTCAAATAAGGTTGGACGAGTTCCGACATCCGGCTTCAGCTCCAGGCTCAAATGAAATAGCACGAGTTCTGACTTTAAGGAAGTACGAGTTTCGATGTCATTTTCAGAAATACAGTGAGAGTGAGTTCTACTTTTAGGCGATGTGGAGAGCAATTTTATCATAAAAAGAGGGATACATGGTTGAACCTTACCCACAAAAATGGGGAAGGTTGGCTGAAATTCAGCCTTGTGTTTTTAGGCCAATCAAAACCCTCCAAGTTAACTACTACCTCAAGCTTAAATAACTCGTTCTTTCTCTCCTTCAGCCCCATTTCTACGTTGTCCTCTCCCTTGTTCAGCTCTCTTTTCTCTTCTCCGCTCACCCAACTCCATCACTCCTTCAAGCTTACAAGGTTCTAACAATTCAAGCTTCAACACTTAGCTCAAATCACACTCCAAAGAGGTAGGATTCTACTTCTGTTCTTGAATTATTTGCACTATGGTTGTATGAACTTGTACTCTTCTTCATGTATTTAATGACATATTGGATGTAGATGGATTATGATAGGATTAATATGAAATCTTGAGTTAGAATTATGATTAGAAGGAGAAAAACTAGAAGGAATGGAGGATGATGATGCCGTCTTGGTGAAGAGTCCTCGGCAGTCTGGATGGTGGAGTGTACGGCTCTGCCTACAACCTGTTAAATCTAATGAAACTATTTTTAGATAAAAGTAGACATTCAGAGATTTCCATACATATATGATTTAAGATCATTGGATTAGTAGTGAGAGAGATATGAATTTTTGAAGTTTGACCTAAGAGTCAGGATTATCATCTGCGCAGTGTGACTTGAGGAGGTTGTAACTTGCCTTACACAACTCCAAATTGAGTGAAACTAATTTTGTTAAAAAGCTTACACGTAGGGGAACATCCCAATATGAAATTATGAGTTTGTTATGGTCCCAATTGTTCCCAATGGTTTGAGGAAGTTACCCTATGTCCAACCCAAGCCAAAATAGGGTAATTCAGGAATGTCAATTTCTAGGATTTATAACTCGAGGTATACTAAAGCAAATGAAGTGAAACTTTTTGTAAATGAAAGTTTATCCTGTTAGCTTTAATATGAGACAATTTTGTATGATTTGAGCTTAGTTTCGATTTTTAGTGAATTTATACTTCCAAGAGTGTAATTTGGGCTAGTGACCAAATAGGCTGAGGCAGAATTTAAATATCTTGAGTTATATAAATCGAAATGATATGGGACCAGAGATGTTAGAAAATAGACACATAGAACTATGACATATCCAAAATTCAGGTTTAAATGAATTGAATAGAGGTAAAGGTGGATTATACAAAATTCAGGCAGAATTGAGTAGAATTGGTAGAAATGACCAAATTGATGGTTTCACAAGTATTAGTGAACATATAAGGTTTGAGTTGAGGATTGTAAGTTTTACATTAAGAAATATGTTAGATTGATTATACTACTATGACTGATTTGTCTATGAGAATTGGTACTATTCATGAGGAAACGAATCTGATCCGAATTTACAGCAGAAGTCTATGAAACTATGGATGTTATGAATATCTATATGTTATGCTCATAAGATTCAGATATGCAAGGATGAATTTAAGTATAATATAAGTAATGAGAGCTTATGCTATGGGAGATTATACTTTGAATATATTATATTCACATGTTATGTTCATGTATGCCATGCATGCAAGCATAATTAGAATATGATATGAGAAATAAAGTATGAGGCATATTCATGTATGCACAAAGCATTTGCACGCATGATGAGATTTGGAAAAGAAAGATGATAAGAACTTGAAAGAGAGACATACCAAGCTACCACTTGAGGCATGGCATAGACCCAGCTAGCGTGGGCCAGAGCAGTACTGTCTAAGACTTGGGCCAGCCCTCGACCAGATTTAAGGGGAATAGATCGGTGTGAGGGTCGGGGAAAGTAAACTCGTCACTCATGTATAGGTATGAGCTCGGACCTGAAAAGCAGGCTACTGCCCAGGGGTGAGAAAGGCCATTCACCTCTGGGGGACCAAGCACAGGAAAGTAAGATGGAGTTACAAGTTAAGAAAGACATGAATTAAGTCAAGTGCACTTGCATACAATCAAGTATAAGCATCTATAAGTGCATCTTTAGTTATCTCATTAAATCATACTGTTATTATGATTCTGGTTGAAGCATATTATACTATTCATATTTATATGTCTGTCACGAAAATATGATAAGTGGTTGTTAAAATATAATCCGCTTCGAAAAAGGTATTTTCAACTTAAAATTGAACCACTATTTGTTTATATGTGCTCATATTTCCATAATAAACCGAAGTGGCTGGAATGTTTATGATGACATTATAAGATTGGTTTAAGTTTACCTACTAAGAACCCTAGGTTCTCACTACCTGCTTGTATGCTTTTCTTTTCCATAAACATTCTAGCACCCAAGTTGGAAATCAAGTGTGGGGCGGAGTGCAGAGCCACTCATCGAGCACGAATTAGGCACTAGCCAGATCAAGAGACTATCGAAGCTAACTAACGATTAGTCGGAAGTAGACACTGTGTACTATGTTGGTCACAATTTTCTTTTCAAGTGTAATTATTTTATTCCCTAGGTATCAGAGATTAGTAGTTAGTAATAAAGTGAATAATTAAATAGCCATGTATTATATTTTCCATATTTTAAAGAATTTTTCAGCACCATGACAACCTTTTAATGTAACTCCATGACTCGAGCATGGCTTATATGATAGAGGTTGTTACAGCCCCTACCGTCCTTCCACCAGCATCACCTCTGCAAGTAGTCCCGGACATCCCGCTCAGTCTTGAGAGCGACCCGTCTGAGGCTTCCAGTTCATACTCCTCCTCTTCTGGATCTGATGTTGATTACTCCCCGGTCGGGCCTGATATGGCCAACGGCTACATGATCGAGTAGGCTCCGACTCGTAGGCTACATTGTACAGTATGACCCTCTTTTGGCAGTGTGTATCATTGGGCCATAGACTTAGCCAGATGTACATAGTTATGTAGACCAGCTAGTTGAAATGTCCTCTAAGGACCTTGTAGGACTGCTTTCACTGACACAGGCCTTATGTCTTTTTGGTGTATACTGGCCCCACATATGTATCCTCTTTTGAACCTGTCTGCGCTCCAAGGTATATTTCGTCAAAAAAAAAAAGAGAAAAAGGGCATATAATATAATGAATAAATAATAGACGGAATACTAACACGGTAATGCAACTACTAAATTTCATGCTATGACTTAAGCATAACATTAAATTAGTAGGGTGTTGTACAAGTCACTCCCTACGTGGGGATGAGGCTCCCCTACTCCTCTCTAGCGCGGTCTTATTCAAAACAGGGATTTTTCCATTCTTTTAATGCAAGCTCGAGCATGCGTCTCCACGCTCAAGCGTGAACGGAAACAGGAAGCTTAGAATTCTGAATGTAAGGAGCACGCTCAAGCGTGTGACTCAAGCGTGGGTGACAGATAAAGCGAATGGATTCTTCGAGTGGGAAGCACACTCAAGCGCAACTCCCTACACTCGAGCGTGGCCACACAAATAAGATATGAGAGCCCCTCTTTTATGCTTTGCAAGTGACCCCCTACATGGGGTTGGGCTCCGTTCAGCAATATAACATAAAAAAGAGTGGTGTGAGTTGTTTGGATACGCCAATCCATTCTGCAAGGCCAATAAAACTAAAACTCCAAGAACATGAAATGTTACCAGCTTTTAGCAAAAGTTACTAGCTTATTGAACCAAAGTTACTAGCTTTTTGGAAGAAGTTACCAACCAAGTGCAAATCATCACTTATGCTTTGCAAGTCACTCCCCATGTAGGGATAAGGCTCCACGCACCAATCTAGCATGGAAGAGCATGGTCTTAACTTGTTGGGATGCTCCAATCCATTCTGCAAGGCCAATAGAACCAAAACTCCAAAAACCTGAAAAGTTAAAAGCTTTTAGCAAAAGTTACTAGCTTATTGAACTAAAGTTACCGGCATTTTAGGAGCAGTTACCAACCAAGTGCAGATCCTGACTTACGCTTTGCAAGTCACTCCCCACACAGGGATGAGGTTCCCCTAACCAATCTAGCATGAAAAGATTTGGTTACCAGTTATTTGGATGCACCAATCCATTCCGCAAGACTAATACAACCAAAATTCCAAGTTCCTAAATAGTTACCAACTTTTTAAAAAAGTTACTAGCTTATTGAACTAAAGTTACCAGCTTTTTGGTTACAGTTATTGACGAAGGGAAGGTTCTCACTTAGGCTTTGCAAGTCACTCATCACGTGGGGATAAGGCTCCCCCCACTCCCCTCTAGCATGGTCTTACTCAAAACAGGGAGAATTTCATTCTTTTTGTGCAAGCTCGAGCGAATGACCCCGAGCTCAAACGTTAGTGGAAACATGAATTTTGAATTTTGAATGCTAGGACCACGCTCGAGTGCTCGACCCCAAGCTCAAGCATAGGTGAAAAATGGAATGAATGGAATTTTCGAATGGGAAGCGCACTCGAGCATAGCCTTCCACGCTTAAGCGTCGCCTCATGAATGGCTCACTCAAATTTTATAAACACAAGCATGCTAGAGCCCTAACCATTGCCATTCTCACACCCACTTACTCCTGCTCTATCCATTCATCAAAACCACCCATTCCCTCCTTCCTTCTCGCTCTCACACCAATTTTTCATCAGCCCACCATCACCATTAGTCTTCTTCCCCATTCACCAAACCCTAACTCATGATTGGAAATGGTGAGCCTCCTCTGAGCAAAATTTTTTGAAATTTCCAAGGGGCTTTTGCTGTTCTAGCACTTTCCAAGTACTGGTTTGTATCTTTGTCCTCTGATTTTGCCCTAGGATGAGTTATTTTTCTTTTTACATGTTTGCATGTTGCATGTTCATGACTTTGGGGTTCTTTATTATGAGTGGTTGGTTTGATTCAATAAAACAGTAGCTTGTTGAGTGTTTAAGCTATTTGTTGCATAAACTTTAGTCGTTCCACATTGTTACCATCCATTGATGGTTTATGCAATTTTTGGGTAGCACTAGGATAATGCATTTGTGTTCATGAGTTGAGGCTGATGCTATATTTTGAGTCAGGGGTTATATGTTGGGAATCTAAGTAGCAAATTGAGTTCGAATTTATGTGTTATGTACCGCAATTGGTTTCTAATTTCATTATTCTGTGCTTTTTAGGAAAAAAAATGGGACCAAAATGAGCACATCAAGGTGTTGTCCCACTACTCGTCATGCTACTAAAAGGGGTGAGTCCTCATCCTGACAACAAACTGTTGCCCAATCGTCATCTGTATGGCCTAGGCAGCAAGCTGAGGATTTTGATCGACACTGGTCCATCAGTGCTGAAGCCCACAACTGGTATAGGACATCATTTAACTCTCGGAATATAGTAATGGAGAGAGCTATCAAGTTCACTGCTCCAGAGTATGAGCACTTTGAAGATGAGCTTGAGAGGAGGTAATGGCTTAAATTGGTAGCTATCCCATCACCAGCTTGCAGTCGCCTTGTTGAAAAGTTCTGCACTAACCTTCGCTACACCACAGGCAAGAGAGTATTCATTAGAGGGCGTCAAGTGGACTTTAGGCTCGCAGCAATCAATCATTTCTACCAAACCCCTGAGGTAGAAAATGATACCTCTACTCAAATGTGGGATGGAGAAGTGAATTAGGATGAGGTATTATAGACAATTGGGAACCTAAGTAGTCATTGGACTTATCACACACAACCTTCAACCAAACCTCGGCATCTGGAGAATAAGTTCTTGAATAGGGATGCTAGCATTTGGTTATAAGTCATCCTCAACATGCTTAGGCCAGTGACCCACATGCATTTTGTCACTCCTGATCGCTGCATTCTCCTCCATTATATAGTGACTGGCTAAGAGATCCACCTTGGAAGAGCGATTCATCGTCACATGCAGCATGTAGCTAATTCCACGACTGCTTTAGCCTTCCCTTGCATGATCACTACCATGGTGCTGCAGGAAAGAGTCATAGTCGATGAACATGAGGACATTACCTATCCTGACGACCGGTTGGATAACACTGCTCCTAACTATCTTCTGAGGAGAGCACCACGACCAGGTACCGTCCCAAAAGACGCAGGTCAACATCAAGAACCTAATGTCCCCACCTGGGCCTCCACCAAAGTTAGAACCAACACCTGTACTTGCTTTTTTTGAACCTCCTTAGCAGAATATGCAGCTTATTTACCATGAGCTTTTGGTTTTGAGGTAGGAGTTACGTCGGATTGAGCTAGCTCAGAACCACGACCACAACCAAGCTAACAAACAATTCTGGGCCCTCTCTTAATAGCTAACCTCAGTTGCTACTAACATGAGAACCCTTGAGGAGATCATGCAGATGCAAGCTCCTTTGGACCTATTACAGTGAATACCTCATCTTCCACCTATGCCACCAACTGTAACACCCTCCCAAGTATAGTACTATGCTTAAGTCATAATACCTCACCTAGGAGTTGTTACTATCACTTAATCGGACCTTGACTGGCAGCAACCTTCAGCCACCTTCAATCTTACTAGTCAACTCCACCTCGGAGGACCTTCTCTGGAACTTCTGAACTATCTGGAGATAACACGGAAATAAACATAGGAGTGAGAATTATAAATTCTCAGTAGGACTCATTAAACTACCATGTGCAGGTGTCATCATGATTATCTCCAGCTGCTTCGGTTTATTATGAAAAATGTGAGCATGTTAAATAGACTGTTCAATTTTATAGTTTGAAAATATATTGTCCGAAGCAGAGTTCATTTTATTCACGCACTTGAGTCACATCGGCAAAATTTCATATTTAGAATAATAATCACAGCATAAGTAGATAGAATAGTCTCAGCATCAATAAAACATAGGATATAATCATGCAAATACTCATACTTGAATTCTTGCGAATGCACTGAGGTTTTTCTTAATTTTCTTTACTTGTCATGCATATTCCAGAGTATGATCGCCATGTCATACTCCCTCGGAGTGTGATCGCCATGTCACATTCCTTAGGATGTGGTCATCAGGCCATATTCCAGAGTATGATCGCCATGTCATACCTCATCGAGATATGATCGCCATATCACACTCCTTAGGATGTGCTTATCATGCCATATCCCAGAGTACAATCGCCATGTCATACCCTATCAGAGCGTGATCGCTATGTCACATTCCTTCGGAATATGGACTCATCATCATATCCTTTATCATAAAATCATAGATACATAGGCTTCGTACCTTACTCTCAAATAATACTTGCTTAGTATTCATACATGTCACATAACAATATTAACACCATCATTTAGAACTATCACTAATTTCTGCCGGAAATTCGACAGCATAACGGATCGAGTTTGCTTCCCCATGAATAGTGCCAGACCACCAGTAGAACCAACCAACCAAAAGTTCAACATAGAGTAGCAAACATGTCTCATTAATGTCAATCATGTAGGGGTTGGACCCTCATATATCACAATAATGTCAATTATGTAGGGATTGGACCCTTATGTCTATTCTATCCATTATATCAATTCTGCCCGATTATTGTAAATCAAGCCACAACTTCAATTTAACTCATTTGGACCTAAATTTTGGATATGTTAAATTGTTATGTGTCTATTGTCTAACCTCTTGATCCCATCTCATTTGGATTTGTATAACTCAAGATATAAATATTTTACCTCAGCATGCCCTGTTCTTACCCAAAATTGGCCCCTTATAAAAGAAAATTCACTAAAAATAGAAAACTAAGTGAAATCATACAAATTTTATATCAAACTAAATCTAACAGAACAAGCTTTCAAATGAACTAAGTTTCATATCATTTGCCTAAGTATATTTTGAGTTATGAGTCTTGAAACTTGACCCTACTGGGCCACCCTGTTCCAGCCCGGGTTAAACTTAAGTCAACTTCATTGGTGTGCTGGGAACAAATGGCAATAAATCTAGTTCTGAAATTTTTATGGGATGTTTTATTATATCTTAGCTTTCAAGCATCTTTGGTTTCACTCAATTTGGTTGTATACGGTGAGTTATACCCTTCTCAACTCATACTGCCCGGGTAAGAATCCAAATTTCTAGGTTAAACTTCAAAAGTTCATAACTAATTCAATACTAATCCAATGGCCTTGTATGATATATGTATGGAAAGCCCTGGGTGTCTAGTTTCACATAAAAATGGTTTCATCAATTTTAAACGGTGGTAGGCTCCGCCGTACACTCCGCCGTACGGACCACCAAGAGAAAAACCCTAATAGCTTCTTGAATTCTTCTTGGATTCATGTTTTTCTCTAATCAGTCCATCCAATCTTCAATTCAAACTCACATATACACCTTAAACCAACCTAATTCATCATATCCAACCAACATAAAATCAAAATAAAGGGAAAAGGAGAAGCCCTAAGTAGCCCCAAATCAGAGAAAAACAAGAGAAAGGATGAAGTCCTACATCTAGATTGAACGATAGCTTGACTAGATGAAGAGTTTTGATGTTGGAGGTGCTTGAAGCTTGGAAATGGAAGAGAAATGAAGTGAAAAGGAAGGAAGATGAGAGGGAATGATGGGAGGTCAGTGGGGGGAGAGAGGGAGGCCGAAAATTTGGATGGGAGGAGGAGAGAAAAAGCAAAGATTTTTGAGGCAAGTGTATGTTGATTGGTGGATTTCTCCAAGCTATCCAATTTGGTTTGGCTTCCACCATCAAGGGCTGCCCTAGGCGCCACTTGGATGGTTTATTTGGCTAAATCTTAACCATTGATCCTAGGGCACTCATGGCATAATTTCTACTGATCCGATTCCAACAGTTTAAAATACCGAAATCTTAATGATTTCCTTTAAATCGGTAAAACAGTTTTGAAGAATTTTGTGAGGTTTTTATAAGTTTCTATCTTAACCCTAATTTCTCTAATTTAAATTCTAATCAACTTCTAGTTAACCTCTAATTAACTTTTTAATTAACTCTACAAACTCAGTAAAATCAAGTAAATCGATTAACAGTGTACATTAAACGTTTTGCAAATTTTAGGGCCTTCCGTTTTCTGTTTTTCAGGGCTAATGGCATTTTCGTAATTATGGGTAAGTCTAGGGGCATCCCATGTCATTTCACATATGGATACCTCCATGGCTCAACCGGCCGAGGTTTAGGTTTCTACGTTTTTGCTACGTGATTTTGCTTTGTTTAAAACCTTATTCTGCTAATTCTATTGATATAGGGACCTAAATGTTATTTTCTAAAAAGTTCAGGGGCAAGGTTGGGAATAACAAAAGTTTGCCTAATGACGTTTTTTTATTATTTCCTATTACATTATATGGGGATGTTACACCAACTAAGCAGGATGATGAGGATATAGAGCCCCAGGACCCCGAGGATGATGAGGATATGGAGTCCCAGGACCCCGAGGATGATGTCAGTGACCAAGGGAGTTTCTCACACCCTCTTTTTATGATTTATGTTTATGCATTGGGGACAATGCACATTTTTAAGTTGGGGGTGTGGGAAAGCATGCATATGCTTTTTTTACCTTTGTTTCTTTTCTTTTTGTTAGAGTCATTCATTTTTTATGTCATGCATTTTAGATTGTGCTTATGTGTGTTGTTTGTTTCTTATTTTGTTTTGTGTTTGTCTAAAAGGAAAAACAAAAAACAAAAAAAAAACATAAAAAGATTTTCTGTTCTCAGGTATTTTAGAGTAGTATTTTGCATGTTTGCACTGTTTGCTTAGCTATATCTATTAGGTTTTTTATCTCATTCCGATGATATGACAAATTGCTCTTGTGATAATTTGTTTAAAATTCTCTTGTGCTCTTATCATTATAGGGAAAGAATCCCATGTTTTGCACTTTTTGTGGATAAGTGGCTTAGGGATAGTGATCACCATGCTTCAATGTTTTAATTAAGATTGAGACATGCAACCTTTGCACTTGAAACTCTTTTGAGATAAATATGAATGGATTCTAGTTTTATAGATGATTTAGGCCATCATTGTGAAACCAACATAGAGACCTATAGCTCACCATGTGTCATTTAACCTTTGTTGCTTCTTTTGAGCCTAATAGCCTTCATTCTTGATTGAACAACATCTTGAACCTAATGCCCTTTCCTTCTTATCCTAGTTCGATACCTTAATTACCCTCAAGCCTTAACTTTTTTATCCATTTGAATAGGGTATTGCCTCCATAACCACAATCTCATGCTTTTCAAAAGTGATTGGAAAGGAAAACAAGAAAAAGAAAAGGGTGAAAAGAAGGAAGGAAAGTCATAATAGGAAAGTCAATAAGAGAAAGCATGAGAATTGCAAAGAAACTAAGTTGGGGGTAATCCAAGGAGAATGGGTATAAGAGTAAGGGTTTCTTAAGTTGAGGATAATCTTAGAGCCTAAAAGACTTCTCATCATACTTCAACCTTGGCCTTTCATACAAGCTTAAAGGAAAGACCTATTGATATTTAGCTAATTGACAGTCATATGGATGTAGAAATGATGAACAGTGCAATGTGGTTGATTGTTATCTTTCTCTTAATCATAGCATTGGCATGGGGTGAATTAACTCTTTGTTGCTTGACACACACATAAACCCGATTACTTTATCTTGATAGTAAAGATTGCATAATTGAATGGTTTCTTGTTTGGATTTTTGATTGATTGATCACTTCCTACTTTGATTGTGAGAGCAATAATGAGGATTATATGTGTAAAAAATTTAGGGGTATATTGCTTTGTTTGTTTGTTGTTTTGAGTCCTGCAAACTACTATATTTGTTTTCATAGTTTAGCTTTGTTTTAATCCTTGCTTGGGGACAAGCAAGAGGCTAAGTTAGGGGTGTTTGATAACTCTCCAATGAAAATTATATTTCTTAGTATTTTTTCTTATAGTTTTTAGGACGAACATGCATAATAGATAGTAATTTTGCAGTATTTTAGTATCATATTAGGAGTTGAGTTATATTGATGCTTGACATTAAATTTTTTATGTTTTCTAAGTTTTTTAAGTAATCGTTGGTCTTTTGCATTTAAGGTCTGAAGACCGAAGTGATGAAAAGATTAGAAGTGTAGGTTTTGGAACCATGCATGAGCGCTCAACCCCATGCTTGAGTATGGGACAAACAGAGAAGCAAAGATCTAGTGAAAGGACCACGCTCGGGCGCGAGTTCCTAAGTTCAAGTGCATCCCCAAATAAAGAACACAAGATAACCATTCAATGGACTATGCTCGAGCGCACCATAGTGGCTCGAGCGTGCCTGCCACAAATGTGGAAAGTCTATTTTTTCGAAGCAATCCTGTTGGAGAACATCTTAGGATATACAAAAAGGACTTGTACGCTATTTTGAGGATGAATTCAACCACTTTTACAACCATAATCGTTATGGAGAACCTTGGAAGCATTGGAGGTGAAGATTGAAGGATCCAAGAGCATAACGGAAGTCGGAGAGATTCGTGTTCACCTTATTTCTGCACTTCTTCTGTCATCCAAGGAGTCTTTTTCATTATTTTGCTTTCTTTTGTACTTTTTGTTTTGTCATTATGAACTAAGTTCCTCTTATTAGGGCACTAGTGTAGTCACTGTTGACAATGTGTCACTCTTGCTTTCTTATTATCCAATTTTTTGTTTGTTTATGATTTAGTGTTATTCCTCATAAGGAATTTATTTCATTGAGCTGACAATAGAGGGTGTAAGTGGATGAGATTGATTCAATGAGCCCAAAAATCCAAACTAAACTAATGAAATTGGTTCAGATCGGTTTGGGTAATCAGGTTCATTTTAAATTGAAACCAAACCAAACCATTTTATTATCTACTCTGTTTTGGAATTTTTATTTTCTAATTTGAGCACTAAAAAAGACATAATTCAATAGTGACTCTCAGCTAAGATATAATTAATTTGTTGGTAAAAAATTATAGATACTAAATCAACTGAGAAAGTGGGAAGCATGCAAACCCCATCTCATATGTAATGAGTTAATTGGGATAAAATGCAATAGGTTAAAACAACCATATTGATGGAAAGACAGCAGTAGCCGCACATTTTAGCACAACTCCAAAGAAAACGAGATTTGGGTCTCATAAACTCTTTCGGATTCAAGGGGATTAAGCATGAACAATATAACCTATGTTCTAACACTTCTAAAGGTCATTAAAAAATATACAAGTTGACAGGGGAAAGCCACCCAAGCATGGCATAGCAGCAAAATGTGAACTACTATCCAACTTGAGGTGAGATGCTGAAGAGGTTCAATAAAAGCCCAAACCCCAACACCAATAAGACCGAAATCCAAAATTGCTGATAAGTTACTAGCTTTTTGAGCTAAAGTTATCAGTTTTTTAGCCCAAGTTACCAACCAAGACCATGATGGATCTTTGCTCACCAAGGCCATACAATTCTATCCCCATATGATCTAATATCCTAGGGTGTGATATTATCATGTTTGTTTGCACCAATCTACTCTCCAACACCAATAAGATCGAAATCCAACATTGTTGATAAGTACCAGCTTTTTTAACTAAAGTTACCAGCTTTTTAGCCCAAGTTACTAACAAAGAGCATGACGGAGCTTTGCTCACCAAGGCCATACAATTCTGTCCCCATATGATCTAATATCCTCGGGTGTGATATCAACATGTTTGGTTGCACTAATCTATTCCCCAATGCCAATAAGACCAAAATCCAAAATTACTAATAAGTTACCAGTTTTTTTGAACTAAAGTTACCAACCAATTGTAGGATGAATAGGTGCTCACTTCGGCTCTAGAATTCTTTCCCCATGTTGGATTGAGAGTCCCCTTGGTAATCTATATGAGGGCCTGATCTAATACCGGCCTTGTTAAAAATTTTTGAATTTGTTGAGCTTAAGTTACCAGTTTTTTGGGCCTAGTGAGCAAGCAAGTGGAAACCACCATGTTGTTTGGTGGCACAAATTTCTTCAATAGGGCTAGTGGTGCTACAAAGTGCAAAGTCCTTAAGTTATCAACATTCTATTGCTTATCACAAGGTTATTTAACTGAAACCACCAGCTTTTCAACCCTAGTTATCAATCCAAAGCACGAACAAAAAATTATGCTTCGTTTTTAAGTTGGCTTCTATTTAGAACAAATTTCGTTGATTGACGCAATAAGTTACCAGCTTATTTTCATAAATTACCACTTTATCTAATGAAGTTATCACTAATCTATTCCATTCCTTTCTTCTTTTTAATTTGCAATCCATTCCTATTAATTTTGAATTCATTAATAAAATAATATTCAAACACATTACGTTTAAACAAGATGGTTACAAGAGATTGAAATTAGGTAAACAAAATGACACCTACAAACAAGAACAAGGGAAACAAGATGTTGATAACAAGTATTAAATTAAGGAAAATTGAAATTTACACCTTCGATTGCTTTCCAAATGAAAGCTAATAATTGTCAAGTGATATTTTGCCACGTAAAAATTTGCAATGACATGCAAAATCACATTTTCCCTATTACCATCCATAGAAATTGCTTGCCATTGACTAATTCTATAGGTTGATAACATGAATCCAATATTATATGACAACAAGATAGGAAAGTTTAGCACAACTATGGTACAATTTGCCAAGATTCAATCAGCCATAAATATTAGCAAAGGATATGATACAATGGGACCAAAAGTCCTATATCGTTCATGTATTTCTTTAGCAAACTTTTTAGAAAACATGTCAGAAAGAACTGCAGTTACATTTACAAAATCAAGACCCCCACCATTCATTGTCACCGCAAAAACATGTTTCGAAGTTTAATTTCGCTACGAATCCCAGGGGAGACAGAAAGGCCTGAAGGAAGCTCATATTATGCTAGAATGTTTAGTAACTGTAACGGAACATAAGCTTAGCTAAATCCTTATCCAATGATAATAAAGATATAACCAATATATATATATATAAGAAGTGTATCACATGAGAGGGGTGGTTTATTATGAGAGTGAGAAGAGTAAATCTTGACCATTGGATCTTACATGAATAGTTAAGATTAAAACATAAAGTCACATAACTTTTTTAAGTGATCATATGATCTTTTAACAACTTTAAATCTTGACCATCCATGTATGGTTATACAGCCCAGATTTACTCCTTTCACTCTCATAACAAACCACTCTTCTCATGTGATACGCTGCCTATAGAGGCCCACCTGAAGGAGGACGCATGTCAAGTATCTTTACTCCAAGAACATCTGTAGATATTGGTTCCTTTTGTTTAACACTATATCTTTTTAGGTCTTTCATGGTCAATATACCTCCAACTTTGTGAACATCCCTACCTAAATTAAGGCCAACCAATCCACCGCAGAAGGCTTCTAGACCAAACTTGGAATTGCTTAGTGTGTCTACTAGTTTCCTACTACAACATTTGTCACCTATCTTCAAGAGTTTTCTATTTGATGCAAATACATTATGAAGACCATTATCTTCCATTTGCGAGATTCTCAGCTGGTTGTATGTGTCTCTTCCATGGAAGCCTCACGTGTTGTCTCCACGCCTCGTGAGGGCCAACAAGTTATCCAACAATTGCCACAGAGAGGCCACCTTTTGCCTTCAAAGTAGTATTAACAGCATGCATATCCTGAAAATTTGGACATATCATATGACACAGAATAATGACTTCCAACAAATTCATTATAGTAATTGTAAGATTTAAGAAATTAAAATCAGTATAAGGCTGATATAGCATCATTATGTGTTGACAAAAAAATTCATGTAACATAACAATCAATGAAAACTATATGCAATGAAATAATCCATATTGAAATTTCCTGTTTCAGAAATGGTTAGGAATTTACCTTAGAGGCATGAATAAGAGCAATTTCTCTCATATCGAAGGCCTTTGCCACCCCATTAGCTAACTTGAGAAGCATAAAGTCTCCACCACCAAGGCTAGTTGAAGCTGGATTCACAACCCCCAAATAAAGAGCAGCAGCCACTGCTGCATCGAGAGCATGCCCTCCTTGCCGGAGAATGTTCCTCCCAATTGTAGATTGGTAAAGATCACCTCATGTCTTGGTTTTGTCTATCCATTTATGGCATTAAGGCTTGAAGAAGACACCAAATTTGAAACAACAAGGAAAGCAATGACATGCCATAGGAATAGAACTGCAGCAATTGATATACCAAGGCAATCATCAGAATTCAAGTTTATCTAAATCCACCCCACAAAAAATTTCATTTCAATAACACTAATTATGAACCCATATAACAATTAGTCTTCAAGATCACTTGAAATGGCCACATTATGCGAAATAAACAGCTTAAGAATATACAAATATTTTCCTTTTTCATTGTTTGATTAAGGATAGTCATTGATCAATAGTTTAAGTTAGGGAAATTGGCATGCATGTAACTGGAGACCAGAGTCTTGATACCAATTGTAGTGGTGTGATCGTGTTAGAACACATCAACTTTATTAGAGACAAAAATAATAAATAGCAAGGTTTGAGAAAAGAGTAAAAATGGATTATAAATAACATCAACATAATTTTTAAGAACTACAGTGGCAGAAAAGAAATTTTAGACATATCAAAAAGAACTAGGTGTTTGTGGCTGCTAAGTCCACAACTAAAGAAGCCAAATATAAAGCAATTGAAGAATGATACTGTCAAAACTAATCCCAAGAACCCCCAAAGTTTAAGGCAAGGAATATTTTAAATGCAAGAAAGAAAGAATTTTCTCAATTTTAAAAAAAGCAAGTAGCTAAACAAGCTACATATAGCAATAGTAGGCCATAATACTCACGGGCCTTCTTTGCTTCAGTGTCACTTTAGAATGTGGCAGGGATGTCAAGAAGTTTATTTGAAATTAATGTCCTAACCTTTTCATGATGCCGAAGGGAAGACATGAAACATGGTCAAAGGATAGGCCTCCTTCAACATTCAAAAATGCCAAATCAGAAACTATGTCTATTGCTTTCTTGGCCTCAAATGGCGCAAAGGCATGTAAGGGGTTCTCATTCTGGGGGCAGCTTTCCGCTTTCTTCCATAAGTCTTGACCTTGGTCGCAACAGTAGATTTGGCCTTTTATCAACTCTGCCAAAATGTTCACGACCAACGCCTATTAACATATAGAAGGAATTTTTAAGAGTTACATTGACATGCTAAGAAGATGGTCATTGCCTAAGTCCTATTTATGCACATAACTATTTCATGTTCATTGATCCATTCACAAACCTCTGCTATTATCTTCATCGATTGGTACATTATGATTGTCAATGTGAGGAGAGGCCTCTATTGACTTTGCCATCATCAAAAAGGAGGCAGCTGTAGCTAACAAGCTAGGGGCAGTGAATCGGGAGGCCGTTGATAGCAGTGCATCAACTTCTACATCTCCTATCACTTTTGTTCTGCACTCATTTCTCCCATCCAAAACTGAACTGGCTAGCAATTCACACCACAAGGTTCTAGCCTCCTCATGTGGCCTTTAGACTTGCATTTTTAGATAATGAGAAACTAACATATTGTAATCTCAATGTAATGCTGAAAAAAGAGAAAGCTCACCTGAGTCCAATAAGGCATGGTGCTACCTCCCACATATGTTGTGACCCCAACCTATATTTCCATGTACTTGATGGTGTATAAACCACAATCATCACTTTACAAGAAAGATAGAAGCCCATAGTCCCATACCAAGCAGTTACACTAATGTAAGCGATCAAATTAATGAATATAGAGCAGTAAATTTCATACATAAACCTAAATAGAACTCACCAATTCTCTTGTTTCGACAATAGAACACTTTCAACTCTTAATTCCACATCTTTTAGATTCCACCATTAATGCCAACACCTCTTTCAAATGAGTGGCCTACAGATTCAGCAAACAAAATAGATTCAATAAAGTTGATAATAGCACACAAATGAGCATGATTATAAAATTAAAAAATTTTGGTTTTCTTAACACTGTATACCCTATCATAGATGAAGTTGCTCCACACATTCAAGATATTTGGTTTTAATGCTAGCCAAAAAAATAAAAAATTACAAAACAATATCGGAAAGTAGAATATAAAGTGATAATTGATACACATTTTCACATTAAAAGCATCCAATTTTGAGTATCAAGGAGGAAAGTGTAAACCAATATGGCTAGAGAGTGCATTCCATGCCAATATGTTCCTTCACCCACTACTCACTACCCATGCTACCACTATTCATTAGCTTATTAGTGCATGCAAATTGGAACCTAATGAAGCAAAGATGCAAAAACGGAAGTCTACAAGGCTAAATGGAAGAAGACAGGTTGTGCATTAATGTCATATGGGTGGACTGATAGAAAGGGTAGCACTTTGATTAATTTTTTAGGTAATAGTCATAGAGGAATTGTGTTCATAAAGTCTATTGATAGTGGCAATTCCATTAAAGATGCTAAAAAGATGTTTGAGTTGCTTGATTGTGTGGGGGATGAAATTGGAAAAGATAATATAGTTCAAGTGGTTCCTGATAGTGCATCTGCACTTGTAGCCACTGGAACAAGTTAATGGAGAAAAGCATAAGCCTATTTTGGACACCATGTGCAACCCATTGCATTGACTTAATTCCTGAAGATATTGGTAATCTTGCAGTATATTTTGACACAATTGGAAAGGCAAAGAAGATCCCAGTCATCATTTATAGGCACACCTACATGCTTAATTTGTAGAGGACCTTTTCCAATGTTCGGGAGTTAACAAGAACAACAATAACCAGGTTTGCTACTACTTATCTCACATTGAAGTCAATTTTCAATCAAAATGTACCACTTCGATCGATGTTTGCATTGCAAGAATGGGTTACCAGCACTTATGCTTCTACATTTTGTGGTGATTCAGTAACAGGATTATTTAGGAAGACTGAAGGTTTTGGATATCTTTATCTTATTGTTGCTCTTGGGTCTCTCAACTTGTGGAATGCCTAGACTTATGGATGGTGAAGCCATGGATAGAGCAAATGAGCAAATTGTAAAATATTTTGAAAACATGGACAACAGATATCAAAAAGTGTGGGAAATTATTCACACACATTGGGACTATCAACTCCATAGACCTCTTCATGCTACTGGATACTATCCTAATCCTAGGTAACAAATGTTACTTATATTTGGATATAATTTGTAAGGTATTTTTTCAATCATTTATAGCAGTATCAATGATCATAGCCTATTACTATGACAATTAATTAATAAGTTTATAACAACTTTATAGGTTTCATTATGAAACAAGTTTCAATGCGGATTCTAAGGTGCTAACTGGTATTGTAAAAAGTGATGGATAAGTTAGATTTGGAAATAGGCACAAGGGAGAAAAGGTGAATCAGGTGATTACCTCCTCTGACTTAACCTCTACAGGTTATGGAAGTAGAATAGATTCAATGAAATTGTCAACTGTTGGCTACTAGTGATGATTATAAGATGAAGAAATTGAGTAATTGTCGGACTATATAGTTGAATTTTGTGTAATATTATTTCTAATGATAAAAAAATTTGTATAGGATACTAGTTGTTATAGAGATATTTAGCTAATAACCTGACCACAATCAAGAAGAATATTAGCCTAGAATCTAGAAATTAGGAAACAAATATCTGGAAATGGGAATCTTCCTAAAATAGGTTAAACTAAAAGTGGAAACAACATAATTATATAATTAAACATATTTACAAAATATTTAGGGTATCAAATCAGGATTACTCCCCCTTTTTGATTCCCTAACGGCACTCCCCTTCAAGCTGGCTTGAAGATATCTTCCATGGATAGCTTGCCGGTTATTTCATCAAAAAACTTCTTGGATAGTCCTTTAGTTAGAATGTCTGCAAGTTGTTCTGTAGTATGAACATAGGAGATGTAGATTTGTCCTCTTTCAATTTTTTCCTTGATGAAGTGCTTGTCCACTTCTACATGTTTTGTTCTGTCATGTAGAACTGGATTATGAGCAATGGATATTGCTGATTTATTGTCATAATATAGCTTTATAGGAGGAGAATTATAGACTTTCAATTCCTTCAGGAGTTTCTCCACCCACAATGCTTCACATATCCCATGAGTTACTACTTTAGATTCAGCTTCTACACTACTCCTTGCTATAACATTCTGTTTTTTGCTCCTCCAACTGACCAGGTTCCCTCCAACAAATGTACAATAGCTTAATGTTGACCTTCTGTCCACCACACTTCTAGCCCAATCTGAATCATGTATGCTTATACTTGGAGGTGTCCACGGGCTTTGTAGAGTAGTCTTCTTTCGGGAGATCCCTTCAAGTATGTTAGAATTTTGTTGACTGCTTCTAAATGTTCCGGGCCTGGTGAGGGCATGAATTGGTTTGGACAGGTATGGGATAGGTAGATTAACCTTCCCACTAGTTGTTGATATCTCCCTTTGTCCCCCATGCCTTCGGGTTTGGCTCATTACAATTTAATATTGAGTTCCATGGGTGTCTTGGCTGCTTTGCATCCAAGTAAACCTGTTTCCTTCAATAGATCAAGAATGTATTTCCTTTGGTTCATAAAAATACATTCCTTGGGTCTAGCAAACTCAATTCCAAGGAAATATTTTAATGGACCAAGCTCCTTGATTTCGAAAACTTTAGCAAGTTTCTCCTCCAAAATTCTGAGCTCCAAGCTATCATCACCTGTCAAGATTATGTCATCTACATCCACAATTAAGATTGCAATTTTGTTTTCGGTTGAGTGTTTATAAAACAGTGTATGATCAAATTGACTTTGTCTATAGCCTAATCCTTTCACAACTGTACCGAAACGCTCAAACCATGCCCTTGGAGATTGTTTTAGTGTATATAAAGACTTCTTTAATCTGCACATTTTATCTCTTTTAAGGCTTTCCTCAAATCCTGGAAGAAGACTCATAAAAACTTCCCCCTCTAATTCTCGATTTAGAACGGCATTCTTTACATCTAATTGATGTAGAGGCCAATTAAAATTGACTGAAAAGGATAGCAAAATTCATATGGAGTTGAACTTAGTAACTGAAGCAAATGTCTCCTAATAGTCTACTCCAGAGGTTTGAGTGAATCCTTTTGCTACCAACCTAGCTTTATACCTTTCCACTTTTCCATCTGCCTTGCATTTGATAGTGAAGACCCACTTGCACCTTACCTCTTTTTTGTCATATGGGAGATCAACAATTTCCTAAGGTCCATTCTTCTTAAGAGCTTTAAATTCCATTCTTCTTAAGAGCTTTAAATTCCTCTAAGATTACTGATTTCCTATTCGGATCATCTAGTGCTTCCTTAATATTTCTAAGCACAACTAGATCTATAATTTTAGAGGTAAAAGCATGATGGTTTTGGGAAAGTTTTTCAAAGGAAACATAGTTAGAAATGGGGTGTTTTGTGCTGGTTTTTTGTATTTTCTTTGTGCAGGTTCTAGTTTATTTCCTAAGGGCTATAGGCAGATCAAAATCTATAATAGAGGATTCAGTATTGCCTTGAAGTTCTTATACTTCATCTGTTGGACTTTTTTCCAGGGAATCTCATGGGCCTTGTGCAAGGATGATAGTTTGGTTTCTGCTATGTTTTGAGTGCTTTTTCCGAATATAAACATGAAGCTCTCCTATTGATGACAGTATTTCTTTCCCTGTTTAGGTACCATCTATGTTTGGCATTAATATTTCCTTATTAGTCTTAGGTGCAGAACTAATTGTAGGACTGTTTTTACTGATTTCAGTACTATTAGAACTAATTTCAGTATTCAAAATAGGGCTGGGTAACGGTTCAGCAAAACTTGATTATTCAAAAAATTGTCTTTATTTTTATTCTCCCCCTGAAGAGATTTTTTCTGGTAGAAAGGTTGATGTTCTAAAAAAGTAACATCCATGCTGACATGTAGCATTTTTGTTTTAGGATAAAACATCTATACCTTCTTTGATTTGTGGCATACCCAATAAAAATGCACTTTTCAACTCTTGGGTCAAGTTTAGACTGAGAACTAGAGGGGATATGTACAAATATAGTATAGCCAAAAACTTTCAAGGGCAGACTAGAAAACAATCTACATGTTGGAAATATTGTTTTGAAGTAGTCCATAGGTGTGTGATAATTTAACACACAAGTGGGCATTCTATTTATGTGGTAGGCTGCTGTTAGGACATCATCTCCCCATAAATATTTTGGAACGTTTCCTTCAAACATAATGGCACAGACTACTTCAAGGAGATGCTTGTTCTTCCTTTCAGCAATGCCATTCTATTGAAGGGTATTTGGACATGTAGATTGATGCTGAATGCCTTTGTTTTGAAAAGATTCATTGAAAGCTTTATTAAAGTATTCAATCCCATTATCAGTTCTCAAAACATTGATTCTTGTTTCAAATTGGGTCTCAACCACTTGTGAAAACATTTTAAAGGAAAAAGCACCTCAGATTTTTCATGCATAAGGTAAATCCAACACAACCTGGTGTGGTCATCAATAAAAGTTACAAACCACCTTTTCCCAACTTGAGTTATAATTTTGAGGGACCCCACACATTACTGTGAATTAGATGAAAAGGTTGTAAGGAATAAGGAATGCAATGACTTTTTGCAAGAACACAACTTTCACATTTAAAAGAAGAATAGTCAATATTTTTAAATAAACTTGGAACCAAATGCTTAAGGTATTGAAAACTTGGGTGTCCTAGTCTATTATGCCAAAGCATTATTTGCCCCCGCACAGGAGTAGAACTTATACCACTAAAACCTTGAGCTACTTTATTCTTGAATTCATCCTCAAAGTAGTAGAGTCCATCTATCATCCTAGCACTGCCAATCGTCTTCCCTGAAGTCCAGTCTTGAAATACATAATGAGAGTCTAAGAACTTCACATGACAATTAGAATCTTTACAAATTTTGCTCACAGATAGAAGGCTATAGGAAAGTTTAGGTACGTAAAGGACATTTTGTAGGTCAATGAGTTTGGATAGAGTAATCTTACCTTTTCCTGCAATTGGTGAGAAACTACCATTTGCAATTCTAATTTTTTTCATTTCTAGGACACGGACAATATGTTTTAAATAAGGAAGATAGATTGGTCATATGGTCAGATGCACCTGAACTAATGATCCATGGTACACATATATTTAAGGTGTAGTTAAGGGAACTAAAATTACCTATTTGTGCCAACGAGCCACTAGGAGTACTAGACAATGAACTAGATTTCAGCAATCTTATGAGTTGCTTAATGTGATCCTTGCTCAAAGAGGCCTTTTCAGCTTCATGAGTCATGGCAGTTGGCTAAGGAGCCTTAGGACCATATTTGTTTCCTTTTAAGTGTGTTGGTTTTCCATGAATCTTCCAGCATGTTTCTCGAGTATCGCGGGGCTTATTACAACGGTCACACCAAAGATTTGAAGAGTTCTTCTGGTTTGTGGAACTCCTATGGGCAGGATCTTCCACTGCCAGAGCATTGGTCTTGGGAGGTGTCATTTCTACCTTGGTTTTTCCCATCATCACATTTCTCCATGTTTCTTCTCTCCTAACTTCAACAAAGACCTTTCCAAGTGAGGGCAAGGTTGGTCTTCCAATGACCTTTCCATGAACCTCATCCAATTCTTCATTGAGACCAACAAGAAACTAAAATATCCTCCCTTCCTCTACTACTTGTTGATGGTGTTTGGCATCCTCGGTTGACTTTTATTTGTAGGTGTTGAAATGATCAAGATCCTGCCATACCCATTTTAGTGAGTGGAAGTATTTGGTTACATTGTCTCCTCCTTGTCAAATTTCCCTTACTTACAAGGTTAATTCATAAACTTGAGACTTATTTCCTAGATCTGAGAACATTTCCATGACACTATCCATAGTTCTTTGGCTGTGGGATAGCACATATAATTGCAGCTGATATCTTCTTCCATTGAGTTCACCAGCCATGTCATCACCATGGAGTTTTTAGCATCCCACCCAGCATATTGTGGATCAATGATGGTAGGCTGGAGTCGCTTACTAGTGAGGTATCCCAGCTTTCCCCTGCCACGGATGTACATTTGGATAGATTGAGACCACTTGAGATAGTTTGCCCCATTGAGGTGAATAGTGGTGATCTGGACAGAATGGGAGTCGCCAAATAGCACCTTCTGTTCAGACTTGAGAGGCGTTGAAGAGGTATTCGGAGTACTCTCTTCATGCTGCAGCTATGTCGAGGGGTTTTCAGAAGTATTGGTGGCTGAGGAACTGTCAACCATAGCAGTAAGCAGAGGCACACAAGCACAAGGAAAGTGCTCTAATGCCAATTGAATTTTATGTAATATTATTTCTGATGATAAAAAAAAAAAACTATACAGGATACTACTTCTTATAGAGATATTCAACTAATAATCTGACTATAATCAAGAGGAATATCAGCCTAGAAGCTGGAAATTAGGAAACAAATATGTAGGAATAGGAATCTTCCTAATATAGGCTAAACTAAAAACAGAAACAACATAATTACATAATCAAACATATTTACAAAATATTTAGGGCATCAAATTGGGATTACTGCCCCTTTTTGATTCCTTGACGACATATACCGTCAATTTGTCAAGGTGAGCCTTGTCACCTTTGTGCCTTCCACCCAAAGAGTCTAGCACATATAAGGTCTTCTCCTGGTTGATAGAATAACACCACCAATGGTGATAAAAAATGATAGGTGCAAATATCTTCACTAACAAAGGTAGAAAATGGTATTAGCCCATAACCATGTTAAATAAAATGGATTGACAAAAAGGATCAATTGCTTTACCAGGTTGCTGGTGGCAATGCTAGAATTAAGGTCCAGGAAAAAAGTCAGCAGCATATCCCACGGATGGTGGTGACGTTTCTTAAAGGCTTCCAAATCATGTGTGACCTCTTCCTAAATAAAAAAGAAACCAACTTTATTAGTTCGAACAAATTCATGAGTAAAATATGCATATCACATATATGAAAGTTAGATGGCATCACCATGAAATAAGAAGGCAAACAATGATGGCCTGTCCCTCTTCATGCCTGCTCGGCCTCATTGAAAATCGCTGCTGCAAAAGTAACAACCTGACATAACAATACAATATAAGTTACCAGGCAGTTCACACTAAGCCAACCATGCAATTCACACTAAAGCATTGACATTAAGAGTCATTCCTACATGATTACTAATCCACTTTCCAGGTCCCAACGTCCAAGCATCATGTCAACTCAAATAATGGCCACACATGCTAACCAACATCCTAAACCACATAGCCAAAGTAGTTAGACAAATATTGGACAATTAAATTTTATTCATTCCAAGTATCTACATTACATAAAAAAGAGTTAAAAGTAAAGAGTCGTACTTGCTTCCACTCCTTTGTCTAGTGCAGTACATATAAAAGGTCATGTAGCAATTTTTCTTCCCTTTTGCTGGTCTCCTGAGAAGGGGCATCGTCAATGTCCTGATCAGCACCGGCCACTTTCTACCCCTTCTCATCTGCAATAGGTTCGCCCACTTTGAAACTTGGCAAATTAGACACAAAAGAGCACATATCATACTTCCCCGCCAAAATGGCATCATCCATGTCCTTAAACATCTGCAAATGCACTGCCACCTAATCCCCACAATCTGCAAACACATGTTTTCGTCAACAATATTAAAACATTGCATATGGCAGCAATTGGTAAGAGAACATTGAAAGAAATAACTGCTAGATAAAGTAAATTAAAATCCTCAATTTCAGGAAGAATCTAGTTAGTGTTGACATCCATCCAACATAAGCCTAGGGGCAATATCCAACCCCTTTAGCATGAACAAAAAGAGGATGCCATCCGTGCACGTGTTTTTGCCATCAATGATGGTAATGTTACTGAACTGCTGTCTTCAGGCTCCATGATTCAATTCAAGAGTTAGATCGCCAAAGGAAAAGCTTATTGGTCATTTTCAATTTTTCACCAGACTACCTTTTTTTTTTTTAAACTTTTCTCAAGCATACACTTGATGCTCCCTTTACTTTATTTAAACAAACCCAAAATTTATATTAACAACCATTAACTCGACACAGTCAACTATGCACCAAATATATAAGGGGTGCTAAAATTCGAAAACATAAAACGACTAGTGTCTGAATCTTTCCCAATGCTGGTGCTGAATCTTTGATGACTCTATAAATTAATCCACCACCTCTAAACTGCATACTCACAAAAATAAGAGATTAAGAATCAAGGTCTTTACATTCAGAGTTCTTTATGTCCTAGTTATGCGTGGAAAATCACTAACCAAGTCACTAAAAAAATTGTCCAACCATAGTTTTAATAAACTATTGAGCTTTCAAAAAAGGTTACCAACATTTGTGAATAAGGAAAATATGCTTAAACCCAAAACCTTTTAAATAAATCAACCATAAAATATTCCCCAATACCTCACTCTTATAAGTCTTCTTTAACCACGCTTCATTATATAGTTCATCTCGCCCCCGCTTGCCATACAATATATCCTATAAAAAAAATTGGTTAATGATATCAATAATAGCAATGAAAAATACCCAATGGCTTCGAAATTAAGTTACTGACATTAATCTCATGAGATAAACAGGAACCGGATAACTATTTTTAAAAGATTCTAACCCTATTTACCCCATTTACCTGCTTTAACTTCCTCTCCTTGTGAATCCGGCTTCTCACCATTTGATCATCCCAATATGCGACTAGTGGACAAGTTGATGCCAAATCGACATTGCCTAGCAGTTGACAATGGAGGTATATAATATGTGCAATGCCAAGTCAACTCACCGAATTACGTTACTGACATCTACGTATATATGGGGAATAGGCAAGCATACTTTTAGCATGATGAAGTAACAATAGAAAGGCTAGAAAACAAGCTTCAATGCAACAGAAAAATAATGATTTAGTACATACCATCAAAAAGAACAGGCAACCACCTATGCTCCCCATCTTCTAGTGACTTGACCTGTACCTTATGATATGAGCTACAAGCTAGTCAAAAATGAACCAGCTCCAATTATACTTTTCCACATTTTCAACATCAACAATAGCATCAAATAACTTTGGACTAGGTGCCATCTTTGATGTTGGGCAAAGCAGACATAACATGCAAAATGAAGGCTCTCCTGAAGCTGTCATCAACTCAGCCTGCCAGATCATTTGCTCTAATCGAGCATCAATGACCCCCTCAAAATCCTTCAACAGAAGATTCTGCTCTTTGGTTAAGGACGTAGGAATCTCAAGCCCTAAAATTGCATGGTTAGCATACTTACTCACAATGTGCAAAAAGAAATCGCAATGATGAATAGATAAGATGTAATACCTGAATCTGGTAGGCCAAAAACCATGCCTACATCATGGTATGTAAGTGCAATCGGCTCAACCTTGACAAAAATACACATATTGCTTACATCAAGTGCGTTCACAAGCTCCAAGCAGAGCACCCGCTCAATACAGTACTTTACATCGAATACTGCGCCAAATCCCATCTCCTTCACAAGGTCGGCTTGTTGTTCCATTAGAATTTGGCATAGCTTCTGCAGTCAGAGAGGTGAACACCACATAAAAAAAACAACCTAAACTTTACACGCATTATAATCAATACATCCAAGTTTACAAAATCACTATGGACGGCGGAAGAGAAAAACTATCCAAATAACTAGATCATAAAGTAATACAAGTAGTATGGTATGATTTATCACTCCATAACTAGACTGGTTAGAACCTTTCTCACCAAGAAACCTGCCCTTCTTATGCAAACTACCCTTCTTATCCTAACCAAAACAATGCACATAACTCACATAGTCCCTTATTTTAAATGCATTTCCTACATTTCAAACAATTGTATCACTTATCACTTACCTTCGCTCGATTTTTCATACCATGCTTCTTTGGCTGTCCAGCCACACCTTCAGCTCCCGAGCTACTGGCATCACTAGACTGTTCTCCACTATAACTTCTTTGATCTGCACACAACATTCAAGGATAAGCATATTATTAGGTGTACCAATACATAAAACCGAACTTAAATTTTTCTAAAGTACATTATATGGATAGGCGACTCTCACCTTCACCCACTGCGTGAGGATCAAACTCAGGATCAGATCAAGAATCTCCATTTGCCAACACCTCCTTCACACGTTGGCCTGTTAATTGAAAAGTTCTCTCGGGTTAGAATACATGATGACCACTATAAAATTATACATGGAACAATGTGTATTTCAAAAGAAGGATTACAGTGCAATGCAAATCCAAAAAAAAAATTGCGGGGACAAGCTTGGTGTATTGCCAACTTTCTCAACATTCAGCCCCTCCCAAACCAAACAAGTAATAATAGCATGACATACCTCTAGGAGGGCTCCTAGCGTTTGCTTTCCCTCAACCCATTTCAGTGTGCATATCAGCTGATATTGCTCAAACTGGTGAGATTAACTCACCTACAATAAACTACCAAATCTTAATTACCACACATTCCAATACACTGAATACTATCTAAACCTAATAACAATTAACATCACAGGGCACACATGGTTAACTAGGTCAATACAAAGTAAATTTGCTTCATCCCATTTTGGAATTATATGTGGTCATACCTATCTTGCAAGTCAAACCTTCAATACAAAGAAAAAGGAAGAATTTTGAGATAAAATAAAGGTATCACTTCCATGGTTGAATAACTCACGGCTGGAAACTGTAATCTGTTACACTAGGCCTTTACCCAGAGACCTAGACACAATTTAATGGGGTAAACCACCTAGTCCCAATTTCAATTTTTGTTGTGAAAATTTTTTTCATTCCTCCCTGGCCAAAAAAGAAGGGTAAAAAACAACATATACAATTACTAATGAAACACACAAGCATCAAGAGAATTCCAGGGAATTCGACTTGACCAAAATCCATCAAAATAACATCTTGCAAGATAATTGATAAAAACAAGACATTGCTAGATATCTAAACATAAATGCATGTTTAGAAATAGAAAGGAACATAAATGCTTGCAACAGACAACCAATATAGAAAGGAACAAATATTAAACCATAAGTGCTTCTACAAAGGAGCCAGAGATAAAGGGAGAAATAGTGTGAGTACTGGTTGACTGAAAAATGAACTATTGCTTTAATGAACAACAGTGGTAAAAGCATTAAGATATATTGCTCAAACATCTCTGCGATGTATTAAAGACAGACTATATAATAGAATTGTAGCAGAGCTATTATTCATGTTAATCCTGATTTCTAACCAATGGACAAAGACAGTTCTATCAATCCCTAAGAAAAGTGTTCCTTGAGATAAGCCAACAAAATTAACAATACAGTCATTAGATTTTGAATACTTTCCAAACGAATGTCTTTGGTAACTCAGCTTCGACTTTACCCTTTTATTTCTAGTACAAACTTCAATTCTATTTAGCATTGCTTGGTTTGAAACTTTCTTCACTAGATGGAGCCCATGTTTATTTTTTTTTTTAGTTTTTCCCTTTTCCCTTTTCCTTTTTCCCACCAAAGATGCAGGCAATTTTTTTCCATTTAACAATGTAAATACCTTAAAAGCCAAAGAAACCTCATGAGAACAACTCTTTCCTATTAAATAAAACAAACCAACTCTATCTAAAGCATAGGCTGTTAGGTGGCACATGAATTGTTTTATATCTCCAAGACTTTATCACATCCACTCACACAAGAGCCTTTGAGATTTCAGACATGGAAAATGCACAAAGTTCACTTTACCTTGTTCTCAAACTTAATTTGATTACAGAGAATAAGAGCAAGAAGGATCAAATTCTTGACCACTTGTTCAAGAAGATTGCAATAGCATGTCTAGAAAACATCTCTCATAAGAGTTTCTTTTTATAATATTAGTATATGAAATACAAAGGTGAATAAAAGATGGATGTTGTTAATCATTAACAAAAATTTCAAGACTGGAGAGAACTTAAAGGGAAAAAATTTTAAAAAACACCATGTTCACCAACATGAGAGAAAAAAAAATTACAAAGCTCACCAACCACTAGCACTTTGAATTGAAGATCAATGCCTACAATATTTGTTGTTCAGTTCAATAAGTAGCTCATTATGTAACAGAACTCTGAAAAATTTTCCACAATTTGTCAAGGGACCATGAGCATTTGCCAAGCAGAACTATAAGTAAAACCAACCTCAACAAACTCAAATATGCAAGAGGTTAAAGGAATTGAGCTAACAAAACCGAATAGAAATCAATTTAAGCAAATCAAATACCAAAGAACTTGATAAAATAGTGTAATGAATATAAACTTAAACTCTAGCAGATTAGTTCTTAAATTGTGAACATGATAGAGAGCCAAGTCAAAACCTCTCAACAGTTCCATTTATGATGTTGGTAACCCATAATTGCATTAGACCAAAAAATCAGCAAGTGGAACACAGAATAAGTAATAACCATGGAGAAACAGAACAAAACAAAATTCAAAGTCATATATATCAGATAGAAATGTGGCAACAAATGCAAACACAACTGACATAGTTGGCACATAATTCACCAAACTCCTTCTACCTTGTACACACAAAGGACTCGAAAAAGTGGCCAAAAGCTAAAATATATTACATCAACTTCACAGATATATTAATTAAAAAAAAAAAACCAACCCAGGAAAGAACTGGTTTTCAAGCAAGGACAAAACCCAACTCAAAAAAATCTCACCTTTTGCACTCTCCAAATTGCAAAACTTCCAAATGGATGATTGAAATTTAAGAAAAGAATAAGAAGCAGAGGCAAAACCAGGGCTGTACCTAAAAGCCAAAATAGATAACACTGTTGATATGGGTGCGGTGATGGCACCTGGTTTCACAGTCAGACCCTGGCAAGGCTTGGCGGCTAGTACGGGGACACTACGGTGACGCTGGGGCGCGGCTTGCTTGCTGGCACTTTGGATTGTGGTGGAAGTTGCATTGCCTGTGGTGTGGGGGGTCGTGGTGGTCAGATTAGGGATGAGTTCACAGTGGGAGGGGGGAGACTTTTAGAGACAGTGCATGAGTCTGTTGGGGGGGTGGAGAGAGAGGTTTAGAGATCGACTGAGTAGTGGGAAGGGGGTTTTCGCTCCGTGGGGGAGGAAGAGAGGTTCTCGCGAGTGTGAGTTTTTCACTTTTGTTTTTGAATTTTTTCACCCTTCTGCTTTTTCCGGTACCTCGTATTTACCCTATCCTTTTGTTATTTTGCTCGTTTTTATATGGTTGACACCGTATACGTTGCCCAAACCATAGGCCAAATAACATTTCTATTTATCATTTTGTACCTGACTTGGAAGTTATTGAAACACAGTTTCAATAATTTCAATACAAACTTGCTAATAAAACCCCAAATTTGGTCCCTATGCTTGAAACCCAAACCCTCAAATTTGGGCCTTCATTAATACCTATGAATTGAGAATACTAAATTGGTGTCCTTCAATAGCAATTAATAGCGCAAGAAAGGCTCGGCATAGTTGGTTAACTTGTAAGTCTTACGAGATGCACCCAGGAGTAGGAGAGGAGTCAGGTTTGACTCCAGCGGTCAGAGACCGCATGGCCCTCCCACCCCCATTCCCCTCTATGCGACCAACCGAAAAAAGAAGAAAAGAAATAGCAATTAACAGCGATACTTTATAAATTAGTGTTGCTCTTGCTCACAGGTTCCCATACTTTACATGGCTCCTCGAATATTTATTGGTTGATATCCTTGGGTTTATTATAAAAGTTGTTTTTATCCCATTTTAAAGATATTTAACTTTTAATTAAGTTTATTAATAATCTTAATTATTATGTGATAATCTTATCCAATCGATAAAAATAAACTAAGAATATCGTAAATGGAAATAAATCATGCTGTTACCTTTCCATGTTGAAGTTCCCAACCAATAACTACATCATGTCAATTGATCTTTAGATACAGAAAAGACTCTCTGCGCTCAAGTTATAATTCCCGAGTTAATAAGATATATGAAGAAAGATTAATCAAGTGTTTGCTACAGCCTACAACAAGGAGAAATCATCCCTAACGGGTATAACTTAATGAGTCAAAATAACACGGTTGGGAAGCAAGCAGCACCTCTTTGGACCGGCCTTCACCACGATGTTTCCCGATTTCCCAAAACATGGACCTGCCAGGCCACAAGGGGAACGTGCCAGTTTCAGGCTCTTAGTCACGTTCAGCCTCTCCAACTATGCCAATGTCTAATGCATCCAGCCTTGGCCACGTTCACCACATAAACTTCATAACCCAGACCATCCAGGTTAAAAGCCACAATTCGACACCCAAAATATGTGCCACCTGTAGTTATCAGTTCATGTTTTACATTTTATCTGTATATACAGTGTACAATAAATGTATAGGTAGTATGGTTACAAAATCACATGTTGATTACTGAAGAATAGTACAAATTATCTCAAACCCTACAGGTGCCATTTTCAACATTAGATACTAAGCATGGCTGGTTTGCCAGGGTTCTAGATTTTTTTTAAAAATCAGGCCGAGCAGATATTTTGCCATGGCCAAACTAGATTTGACTCTCAGCCAGATAATGATGATGGCCCCAGATTTCTCATTCATTTAGCTACTCATCCACCTCCTTTTTCGTGCCGGTCGCTCTTGTTTGACCTCTGAATCAACTGGATTTTCTGTTTTGGCAGAAGGCAGTGGTTCACTCTCTAACTTCTTGATAGCCAGGGCATCTTTTTCACTTGGCATCGGAAGCTTGAACCGCTCACTTCGCTTCTTCAACCTCTCAACTGTGTCAAGGTGTTGACCCTGTCGATCCCCCAACCCTCTTTTATCAGCAACCTTACACTCCATGTCTACAGAATCCTTCCCTTCAGCAGACAAGAGATGTTGGTTATCAACATCAACTGATTTAGCAGATTCATCCACAGGTTTTCCAGCTTCAGAGGGCCCATCATTATTATCCTTATCGATATCTTTGAACTGCAAGGAAGAAGAGGGCTTGCTGCTGATACTGAAATCTCTTTCCATATGGCTTGTCCAACGTTCCAATTTAGAACGTCCTCTATGAGAATCTTGATGTTCATCATCTGAGGAAATGTCTTCTCGATGTTTTCTGGACAGGCGATGCCCTGCAACTTCATGCTCAGCACGTTCTTCATCACCAGAACCTTTCAAGCCCTTCACAAACAGAAACAAACTATAATATAAAACAAGACCAAATATCCTATGGTAACGTCCAACATATGCAAGAGCTTACAAGCAGAGCAATTAATTGAAGAGCTGTCCACAATCACTACTTTCTTCAGAGGGAAGGCGGACAGCCTATGGCAAAATGCGGTTAAAATAGGATTCCAAGGCTTACTAAGAATGATAAAGCACACTTTGGTGAAATAAAAAAGAACAATTCATTTTTCCCAGTGAACAAAGTCCCTGCTAACAATGTTAACACATCTGTCAAATATGAATCATGAAGGAAATTTAAAACTGAGTCTCAGGTCCAGTTGCAGACATATAAACAGAAACCAATCCCTATCCCACCAGGTGAGGTCAACTACATGGAATAAATGACACCATTGGACTATTATCGAATTTTCAATAAATCCATTTAGATCAAATTTGACACAATTGAATCAGTAATCCATATCAAAAAGATTTAACAAAGTGTTGCATTGGTTGCCAATTGGCTAATAACAACTGTCTTTATCAGGTTCTCTCACCCATGAATAAGGACAAAATGATAACGGTGACTAATCTTAGCTGAGACACTCAAGATAACCATAATGGCAAGGTTTCTTCTAATTGCCAATCACTTGGATAATATTTCCCGTGCAGTCAAATTGACGTCAAAACAATAATGTTTCATCCAAAACATCACAGATAAACATTAGAATACCTTATAATTTTAAGAAAATAGCTTGTATAAACTGTCAAGATAATTAAAAATGGCTCCCATAATGCAGTATGCAATGAACTCCTGTTGACACTTGCAGGATTTACCAAATCTCAGCACACACTTTGTTAAAAAATCCTCCAACTACTTTCAAGTCCAGTCTTCAAAGTTGGAAATCCTAACAGGACGAAACAAAATCGTGGCTCAAAAGGGCATATCTTCTAATTTCTACCTTCCGCCCAACACCATTAAGTTGGGGAAAGTGGAGTCATAAAAATGAAAAAGTCAGTTCTTCATAATCAAGCCTACTTTGCCATATATCACGTGGAACCAACACTTCAGATTACCAGGCACTAATTTGCAAACTCACCACAACTGATTCCAAGTGGCACACATGAAGAATGCTTAGTTTCGTAGGGGGCAAAAAGGAATATTTGACTCTTCAGATAGAATTTCACGTTTTACATATAAGCATAAAGCATACCTTCTTATTGGTCAGAGCACTTTGAGCTTCTTGGCTTCTCTTGGACGGGCCTAAACTATTAGGATCACTAATGTCGGGTTCTTTGCTTTTCCGTGATCCCTCTTTATGCTTTCTCTCATGAACTCTTTGGTTATCTGAAGCATTAGCAACACGATCACTACGACTACTAGACCTTTCCTGCCTAGATCGCCTTTCCTCACTACTGTATTGACTTCCACGAGCATAAGCATCATCACGGCCCTTATGATGGGCACTTTCATCCTGAAGTCGATTCCTCTTCTTCAATTGGTCATTGTGTCGCATTGCTTCTCTAGATTGGCATTCTTTCTCAGAAACTCTATGTTCATCCTTAGCTCTAACATGGCCAACCCATGGTTTTTCTCCAGCTCCTCGTGCACTTCTTACAGAACTCCGTCCTTCTGCTCTTTCACGCTTGGGTAGGTGTTCTTCATGGGACTGTTTCATCCGATGCCACTCCTCCCTATCTCTCTGCCTATCATCCCTCTCCCTAAGTAGCCAGGCCTCATCTTTCTGCCTGGCAGCATATTGATCATCAAGGTTATCTCTACTTCTTTGTATGTCATCTCTCTTCCGTGGATCCAATACTTCTTCTCTTTCTCGCCTGTGCCGACTGGAACTTTCTCTGTAGCCACGCAGAATTTCTTCCTTGTCAATATGCTCCCCCCTAACATATTCCTCATCCTTCCTCCTCTTGCTATGGTGATCCTCCACAGCTTCATACCTAATCTTCAAGCTCTCATCTCTTTCCCTGTGTCTTGAGTCCCTCGACCCAACATCCTTATCATAAGGAACCCTGTAGATACCATTATCCAACTGTTTTCTAGAATGAATGCTATCATCTTTGTCCCTTCTCTCATTTTCTCTAACCTTAGCCCTATCCCTCTTTCTAGGCTCATCATTTCCAACCCTTCTGCTATAGAGATCATCATCTCTTTGTGCGCAATCCATGTCAAAATTGTCCCTATCTCTTCGCCTATCAAATCCATCTGTATTTGTATGCAATAGATGAGCAGAGCTAGGATGCTGATCCTTGTAAGGGTGTGATCCCTCTCTACCTTTAAGGACCATGCGATTTCTTTCAGGTTCTTGCTTTCCATCATGCTCTCTTCTGTAATGTCCCTGCTCATTTTCATCAGGCTGCTGTCTGATGCTTCCCAGATGTGCTGATTGCGGATCTTGAACTACTTCTTCCTCAAAACCCTCGTACCGCTTCCCGTTATCCCTGCTGCTTGCTGATCTTGCTTTACTGTTATCACTGCTTCTTGCAGCTTTTGAGTCCTCCCAATCGTCAACTTCATCAAGCAAAGGTTGCTCAACTTGAGACGTTAATGTCTGTCTCTTTGCTGTCCCATCCCCAAGGGTATCTACTTTGTCTAATGTATTTAAACCAATTTCCTCCTTTTCCAATCTGGCATGTCCATTAGCTGTCCCAGAATCCTCAAGTTCAGTATCTTTGTCCTCCACACTGGACTCCCTTGCATCCTTAATGACAGGAGATGATATAGGTGTACTATGTCTACCTTCCATGCTTTCAACTGACTCTTTACGATTGTCATCAGTTGTTAATTCTCGAATAGGGTTAGTAGGGGGAGACTGACCACGCACTCTTCTTTGAATCCGCCTGTGAATAGTAAAACAAACATGGTATTTATCAATTGCAGATGAAAATTAACAAGCCTATCAGGTTCAGACAACAGCTTCACACAAGGGCTTAACTTTTCCTCCTATTTGAAGGGTAATTTAGCCAATGTATTTCTAATTAATTTGCTGTTAGGATTTAGTGGATTATTAATTAATTTTTTCATTGAGATTTTGGCATTTAATGAACCACTAAGACAATTCTCTTCAGTTCATTTTTAGAGTGATGTTAATACAGACTTGAGTTCATGGTGAATCCTATAAGTGGCAATATATGAATCCTTGATTCTTAAATATCTACATATTTACAATTTTAAATTATGTTTTGAATGGTAGATATGTTTACATGTATAAAATTCACCATGAATCCGAATCTATATTAATATCACTCTTACTTTTATTGATGCTTAATTTTTCACAGGAGGCTAAAGAAGCATAACTGTTTGTTTCAACTACTCATAAAAGTCTAGCATCTCTTCCTCTCTGCGTCCAAAGGCGAGTAAATATAGTAGGAAATAATTTGAATTCATTGTTAAGATATTTATATGCATGCACATTTTGTATTAATTTATTTTAGTCATATAATGATTAATTTTGCTGATATAATTTTTTGTACAGATTTGTTCATAGCCTTATATTTTAAATTTTAAAATTAATTATGTTAACAGTAAGTCCTATATTACTCGAGGATATGGCCAAGATATCATTTATAATAACTTGGGCATCCTCCCCCCTTCAGCTAGCTTTTGTTCTTTTTTTTTTTGGGGGGGGGGGGGGGGGGTTGGCCCACAATCTTAAGATGGTATTAGAACCTACCCTACGCTTTATGTTGGGCCAACTGCAAATGTCCAATCCTGCAAAATTCATACTCTAGATGTCCAGTTCTAGGCATGAAAAGAGTGTGTTAAGTCCCACATTATTTAAAGACATGGTAAAAATAGCATTTATAAATACCTGGACATCCCTCTCCCCTTAAGCTAGCTTTTGGGGAGGAATTAGAACCACAATCTTAAGAGTAGCATTTGCTTAAGCATTTATCAAATCCTCTATAAAAGATCTTAAAGAAATATTTCCAATATATAATAATGCATTTTGTTGTACCAATTTACGTTGGTTATGCATAGAAGTTGGAAATGAAATAAAGTAAATATAAAATAATTTCTAAAATAACATAAATTATTTGTTGCATATGATTTTGGATGATATTACTTTGCTACAATTATTGTTCACTTTATAATTTTTTTTTTCTTTGTCAAAATTTATATTTTTGACATGACAAGTGCATTTTACATTATAAAATTTTAATATGATTGATTACTATGTACATATTAACTATACAATAGACTTACATACACAGACACACATATTACCATAATTAATTGACAATTTTGAAATAAAAAATTAATAATTCACTAAATAATTATATGTTCAGCAATGCAAAAGTAGAAATACTAGTGATGTTAATAAATGAGAATTTTAACAAGTAAAACAAAGGATGTAAGCATGAAGAAACTCCTTTTTGCAGGAGAAAGTATCTAAGCCTCTAAACATCAAACAAAGGATGTATTGTTTGGCATCTCTGAGTAGTTACATAATCTTCATCTTAGATTCCGCTTTTTTTTTTTTTTTCCCTCCAACAAAAGATAAGATGATTATTTCTCATTAAATTCTACATCATTTTCAGAATGTGCTACTCCAACAACTCATCTAACCATTTAATGACCTAAATTAATAAAAGCATCACCAGAGTAACCTATTGTCAGTCATAATCACACTGTCCTGGTTGTTTCGAAAATCCCTTTCAAGTCACAACAACCCTTAACACGAAGTAACCAGTTAATAGTGATATTTAAATCTCTGCTAGTTCATGGCGCACTTAATTTATAGAGAAAGACATGGTGGAATAAATTTTCCTCAATAACAACCAAGCCTAAGTGGAGTCAGCATTCGGATAAAATTTCAGAGTCTAAGTCTTAAATTTGACCAGCATCCGGTGATTTTCTAGATGCCAATCAGACGAAAGGAAAATGATAGAACAATTAAGTACAACAGTGCTAAAAAACAACCTCACAGGTTGACATACAATTATTCTTACAATCTATACACTATTGCATACCTTTTCTCATGTGAGGAGGTGAAATTGCCCCCATAGGAACTGGGATTTTGGCCCCTAGAACTATAGTTGATTGGCTCTTCCTGTGGGAAGAACAAATTCTCATCTCCATTAGGTATTTTAGCAGTACTGGAATTCATGAATGGCATTCTTCTTCCTCGAAGCTCTTTCTTTTGACCATTATAATCCTGTGGAAGACCATCAAAGTACTCAGGCTCCAACCTTGGAATTTCGTCTCCAACTACATGGTCTTCTCTAAAATCCTCTCTCTGGGGTTCTCCACCATCTGGTAGATCTTGGGCACCAATTCCAGCAGCAGAGTCATCATCTTCTGCACCCTGTAAAACAATCTGTTCACAAAAATGGTTAGTAGTGTGCACATTGCATAAGCATGATGCATCAAAGAAGGGTCATCTAATGACCAAATATTATTTGTATGACAAAATCATCATATACCTCAATGATTGCATCTGAATCACGGATCCGAGGAGGGCGGGTATCAATGGAAGGAAGACGTTCACCATAGCCACCTTCCACCTGTATTGCCCTACCAGTTGGCTGGTAGGAAATAAATTAATATATTCAGCCAAGAGACAGAATTAGAGAAGGGCACAAAATATGCCACAAACATGTTATTGAGCAGAAGCAAGAAGGCTAACAAGAAAAACAGAAAGAAGGTATGCGGCATCTCTATAAAGCCAGGAACATAAATATACTTTTAAATAAATAGTTATGCAAAACAGTATTTATACAAATACATACTAGCGGTGGTCGAACACGTCCAGAACCTTTCACGATATCACTTGGTCCGACATCTGACTTAACAGAATTTGCATGTTCAACTGGAACATCATGTACACCAGTAGCTGCAGCTAACTCGGGGGGTAAATCTGGATCATACTCCTGAATGTAATCAACAAGATAATTAACTTCCCAAAAAAAGGAGGGGGGAAAAAACAGTGCACCAAACACTTTAGGAATATAAGAAACTAAATTTGATATACACTAGCACAGTAGCACCTCTACCTGTTCTGTTCGACCACTCTCATAAACACGAATCTTGCTTTGCATTGTAGACTCCAGGCGTAGTTGCTCCTAAAAAATGACACAAGGATTTTCTCAGTCTACACTAAATTTCTCAAGAATATTGAAATAATGTTAAATGATATTACCAGCTGTTTGCAATAATCTTTCCAACTATCTTCATTCAAACCAAAGTTGAAAAAATCCGAAACATCAACATTTGGATATTTCCATGGTTTCTCCTCAAAGCTCTCAATATCAACATCAAATATAGTCCTGAAAGTAATGGGAAGCTTTAAATAAGCACTGACGGGGTAAAACATAACTGACATTCAGTTATACATTTCCAAAAACATCAAAATGATGGATATAAATGTATCCTGCATGAGAGATATCCTTTCATTCTAAGATTTTAACTCAAGAATAGAATGGTGCTTGGCACACGCAAGACCCAGACTCCATGGAAGTATATAATGAACTTGATGCAAACAGAGGCCTAACAACTTCTTTTACACAATATTAAAAATGATAGTAAAACTAATTGACTTAATATATTTCCATTTTATACATCTAACCAAATCAAAACAGAAATGATCATAGGGAGCCAAAAGTAAAAGAAGAATCAGACATACTGAAGCTATTCTCCTTCTACTCATTAAATCATGTGTTTAGGTTTCCAAACATTTCTCTCCTAAATTGTACTCCTACTAAACAACTCAAAAATTTCCTTCCAAAAATCCAAATTATGCAATTCATAACAGACACTTCAGATCAATTGTCTCAATACAACTAAAGACAAAATAAAATCTAATGCATTAAAAATTACTTGTGGGAAGGAAGTGTGAATTCCAATCCACCACCAAAGCCCCGCCCTGATGCACTGTTTCCCCAACCAGGTAATCCAGAACCTGCATGAAAACCTTTTTGCATTGCAGCAGCCCCTTTTACTCCAGGTGGTCTCCAATCCCCTCTGCCACGACCAGCCATGTTAGCAAGTGGACGAATCTGACCAGGGGGTCCTGCTGGAGTAGAAGTAGTAACTCCAGGCATTGGTGCTGCACCAGGCCTGACATACTATGCAATAATTGAAAAAAAAATTAATTATATTTTTTCCATACTGCTAAGCAACAATTCATAATATATTTATTTGTAAACTGAATCTACATTGAATGAAAAATCAAACTGTCTCCAGAAAATACAGCTCATTTTTTCTCTTAGCTTTAAGATCAAAATTAGTCGCAGCAAAACTACAGAGAAGAAAACACATTCCCACCAGTAAGGACCAAAGCATTTCACTTGAAAGACATAGGTTCAATTCAAGCTGCAAGGAATCCCCATTACAATCCCTCACTGAGGCTTGTACCACACCCCGAGCCGTTGAACATGGTTCTCTGCCTAAACATTTTTATCCCAGATTTACCAAAGAAATCATTTTTTGTTCAAGACACGCAGGTGACAGAAATCCACAGAAACTTACGATTACAATTAGTAATGAGGCTGCACCACAATAGTAGATAGCCAAGTTAAACAATAAGCCCAGTTGAAGAGGGTATAAACCTTTTTAGAAGAATTACTCTTTTTTATTTTTTTTGGTTCAAAGTAGTGAAAGGATGCCCAGGAGCAACCACGAAAAAGTAGGCCAGAACAAGTAATTTCATGATCAACAATAATATTCTTGGATGTAAAACTCATCATAGGAGAGCAGAACTGCAGGGAGTCAACAAAAAATTTACGTAGGTATTTTCTATTGCCTAGCCATTCAGCTTATAACAGAGAATCCAAGAATCATCTGATTATTAGTGTCTCCAGTGGCACGAAATAGAATTAACACATACATATAAAATATGATAGTTAATGCTATTATCATGTATATACACAGCAAGAAAGTTGCAACCAACTGCTTCACCAATTCAAAAAGGAATAGCTTCTGAGCAAATAAGACGAAAATGAGGTCCAGAAGTCTGGGGAAAGAACTTATTTTAAGAGATATGAGGCACTTTTACCTATCAGTTTTGAAGTCGAATTTCAAATATCTATATTTTTTTTCAATCAGTCAACACAATTGTTTAAGAAGCACCAATAATCGACAGAGGCATTTAATTCTTTTCTATCCTTTTTCCACTATGTTTGTTGGTCACCAATCAGATGTAAAACTTACAAGTTGTTTGATACATTTTGTATAAGTTCCATATTCAATTTTCACAATCAACCAATAACAAGTACAAGGTTAGCAGTTTCAATTCAGGGAAAAAAACCACCCTCTTTCCAAAAAAGAGGCAACTCTAAAAGGAAAGGGTCGATTGGGGGAAAAAAAAAGATTAAGTCTCAACTCAAGTCTCAATAAATGCACGGGCATGTGATTGCCAAAGTGTAGGGAACACCCTAACTCTTCCATTAATCATTAACATTTACATATCCAAAGGTAGATGCCAAACAAAATATCATCCACACTACACATATCATTGGCACTAGTACGACATAATATATCTTCTATATGAAACCAAACATTTGACTATGCTCGGTCCTTGATCCCAAACCTCAGCTAGTATACCAGGAAACAACTTAGAAAGTGCACTATCAAAAACTGTAGAAAGAACAAATTTTAACGCATTTTATATGTGTAAGCTCCACCTAAAAAATTTCAAGACAGAAGGCACCAGAAGACCTTTTTCCCTGGTGACAGATGAACATGCAGGCCAACAGGTATCACTCACAACTTACAGTGAATTGATATAAATTACAAAACAGCCACCCAGAAATCAGTTACCACATCATTATCAATATTGGATTGCTTGCTATTTCTCACAGCCATTTAGTTTCTTTCAGAGCTATTCACAACAATATGCAAGAAGGAAACACAGCGCCAGCTAATTCCAATCATCAAACTTCATTTCACCAACAAAGGATCTCCCATATCAAACTGTACCATTACAATACAAAGCACGTACACTCCAATTCTTCATGCTATGAAATGAAACCCCAGACACAAGTAACTGCTTCTCAACCAGGACAAGACACTGACCTTATACTGCGAATGAAATGGATGATAACCATGATTGCTATACCCAATTTTCGGCATCATAGCCGCACCGCCACCGGCTTTGGCCAACTCGCTGGCGTCCTTCCTCTCACCATCGGCGGGCAGGGCCGCATTCTCACCCCAATCTTGCTCCTCCACACCCTGATTCGGGTCACCGTCTGCCACAATAACCAGCCCACCATCTTCATCCTCGTCGTCATCATCACCATCACCATCACCAACCATCCCACCCCTCTCCATCGCCATATGGCTATTGTCATTCAACACTATCTGCAAGTCGTCGTCACTGTCACTATCCCAATCATCATCGCCGCCCTCACCGCCTCTGTCGACCCTCCTCAAATCCCCGGGCCCATCACCGCCGCTGCCACCTGCAGCATCAGTGGACAACCCCGGAATAACCGGCTCCGAACCAATTCCATCGCCGTCGTCGTCCTCAATATCGAATTTCACGTCCTTATCCATCAAATCATCTCCTTTCTCCTCGGCTTCGCAGCCGGCACTCCATTCCTTGCCGCAGTTCGAATCCGGCTCGGCAAACTCGGCATCACCGCCATCGAGAACCCTAGCATCTTCAGCTGATTTCTCTTGTTTGTCGACCCGCGGCTCGCCCGGCGCTCCGTCGCCGCCGTCGATCGCTGCGGCGGCGGCGGCGGTTGCCGGGGTGGATTCGCGGATTTCGGGAGGGGCGATTTGGTCGGAAGAGGGATGGGGTGCAGGGGAATTAGAGTGGGGAGCGGCGTAGGGGATCTCGGGGGCGTTAAGATTGAGATCGATGGAAGGGGGTGCAGGGGAAGAGTGGTGGGGTTGAGGCGCAGAGGATGAGGAAGCGAAGGGTTGAAGAACGTCAGTGTACAAATCTCCGAACTCATCGTCGTCTTCCATTGGAAAAGAGACAAAGAGAAAGAGAGTTTTGGGAATAAAGAAGGGAAGAGAGAAGTAGTTCGTTGAGGGAGGAGGGTTTTGAGGTTTGGCAACTACTGCCAAAGCCGGTTCGATGGGTTAAGGTGGTCATTCTCTCTTCATGTCTTTTTTTTTTTTTTTTTAAATTTTCTTTTTACCTGTTTTAAGAACTTTTCAGATTCACCTTCGGCAGGTGCACAAGTACAAACCAACAGTGTGTGTGAGAGAAATCGAAAAAATTCTAAGGGTAACGCTATATAGTATTTTCACATCACTAAATAGGTTACTTTGAATGATTTTTACTGTCGATTTATAACTATAATTATGAATAAATTTAATTTTAATGCACTAATAATTTAATTTTTTTTATATTATCATCCAATTCCATTTTATTATATCAATAAAAATGATTAAATTCACATATGTAAATAGAAGAATATAAATAGAAAAAGAGTTTAATTGGTATGTATTGACAGTGTAAACCAATTTTACACTGTCAGCCAATAGAAATAATAAAAAGTGCCAACTCATACAAATAACTATCCATTATAATGAGGGACCCACCATGATTTCACTTTCATACAAATAACTACCCATTATAATGAGGGATCCATGTGATTTCTCGGTTTCTCTATTTACATTATTTGACAAAGATAAAACTATTTCACACTGCCTGTACATACTAATTAAACTCTTTTTCTATTTGTATTCTTCTATTTACATAACCATTCAAATAATGACCATGGATTTAACAATTTTACTGATATAATAAATGAACTGACAGTGTAAAACAATTTTACACTGTCAACCAATAAAAATAGGAAAAGTGAGAAATCATGATGGGTCCCTCATTATAATGGATAGTTATTTGTATAAGTTGGCACTTTCCATTATTTCTATTAGCTGATAATATAAAACTGTTTTACATTGTCAATGCATTTAAATTAAATTCATAGAAAAATATAATTGGGTTGATTGTGTAAAAATATTTTATATTTTCAGTGCATCAAAATTAAACTCATTACGAATTTCATTCGATACATTTTCAGTGTAAAAAAATTTTTACATAGATATTCAATCATATATTGCCATATTAAAAAAATTGTTTAAATCAATCACCTATACCTTAAAAGTCTTATAAATAAAAGTATACAATTGAATGATAATATGAAACTCTTTTACACTATTATTCTTTTTTTTTTATTTTAGTTTTTATGCTATCGCAATTCAACTATTCACTTTATTCCTTACATTTATTTTAAAAAAAGTTTTAGCTAACACCGAGATATTGTTCATCAATAAATGGATTTAGTTTTGATAAATTTTAGTTCAAAAAGGTTTTAATCATCCAATCATGTCTTATTAAATTATAAAAAATATTTAGCTCTAATAATTAAAGATTTAATATGTATACACTGATAGTATAAAATTATTTTACACTGTTATCCAATCAAATTCTCTCATTTGCATGACTTTTGAAGTAGTGAGGGTGAGAGTCATGAATGTTTGTTTATGTGGCAGCATATAGTTGAATGACAATATAAAACTTTTTTATACTGTCAGTATATACAAATTAAACCTATAATTAATTAATTTTTCAAAAACCACAAAAATAAACAACATTAATATTAAACTATAAAAGATAAGGTGTAACATTCTCAATTTTTTCTGTACTAAATTACCTTAATAACATTAAGTAATTAGGCACTTAATAAAAAATTAAGTCAAAAGTCAAAACAGTAAATAGCGAAACAAAAGATTAAGAGGAAGCTTAATTAAAATTAGAAATTTGCTAATCAAGGAAAGCAAATCTTAAAAAGACTAATTAATCACTAATCACTAAGAATTTAATTACACTAATAATAGAAACATGAGATAATTGCTAATTCTTAATTAATTAAGTCACTTAAGTAGCAAAAAAATTTAATCTCATTATCAAATTCAAATTCATCCTGTCAAGAGATAAAAAGGACATGATAATGTCACTAAAGTAAAAAAATATGAGACAAGAATACTTTATAGTAAAAGTTATTAAGCTTTTGTCTAAAGTAAAGGTTAAAAGTGATCATATAATTTTAAACCCTAATTCTAATAAAGCCAAATTGTCCCCTTATATTAGGAAAAAGAAAAAAAAAATGAAACCCTAACCCCTTTTTCATTGTAGTGGCAGTAGCCTCCCCCTCTTATATCTCTCATTTTCATTTTTCAAACACTCCATTCTCTCCATCTTCTTCCTCATTCTCTCAAATTTTCTCTTCATCTTCCTCTCTCTAACTCCGCCCTTTTTCCAAACATCATTGTGAGAGCTACCCTCTTTAGCTCCTACAATCACAAAAACTTGAACCCATAAGCCAAGAAATCGCAAAAGATTCCCTCTTTTTGGTGGAGAAATACTTGCATAGTCTAAGAATACCACGTGACTATGCTCATAGTCAATAATATCATAGTATTTTAAATAAGACCCACCACTAACTTGTGGATCCCACTCACAATGCTGTGATATTATTGGCTGTGCTCACAGCCACGTGGTACTATTAGACCATGCAAATATTTATCCTTTTTAGTGTCGAAACTTGCGCCAATACACATCAACAAGGAGGAGTTTTTCTTCCAAAAAGTGGTGTCTTGGAGCTTGAAGCATCTCTTCAAGGAGCCTTCTTCTAGTTGGTAGGATTCTTTTCTCTAAAAGTTGCTTTCTTTAGAGGCAAGTGCTCAAAAACTCAAACTTTCCTATAGCTTTGAGTGATGAGTCTTGTCTAGTGTTTTCTTGTTACTCAAAGAAGTAAAAAGTGTCCCTTTATGGTTATTATGTTTTTAAAAGTGTTCATATGTCTTATTGTTGTAAAAGTTCCGATCTTTTGTTCTTGGAAGACAAGAACACTCTAACCCTAACCATAGCTATGAGTGTCATGTCTAGTTTCAAGTTTCTACTCACTTTAATGTACATAAAGGTGCTTGCTTTAGACACATTATTATTAATCTCAGCTTGTTTTCCCTTGAAGTTGCTTTCTTGAAACTTGATGTTTACAAGGTTGAGTTCATATTCACGAGAAACAAAGTTTTGAAAAAAGCAATGAACATAATAGGCTTTTCATGTTTAAATACACTTTATAAAGTTAAATCCTTGGAAAACCCTAAATTTAAGCCTCATGAATCTTAAGAAAACAAGATTAAGAAGTTTCATGAAGAGAAAAGAAATAAAAATGGGTGCTTGAATATAGTATAGGCTTCAACTATGCAAGGAGAAATAGCAAGGAAAATGAGTTTGAAAATTTTAATGGTTGATCTAGAACCTACATAAAATTTTAATGAACTTTATACCAAAGAAAATAAAAATTGAACTTGGGAAATTCTTAGGAAATAGGTTCGACCAAAAGAACAAGAAAGGGAAAGAAAATGTTTTTGGTTAAATTAAGAACAAATCTTGATTAAACTAAGTGACTAAATAAGGTTTCAAGAGAAAAAAAAAATTAAAGGAAATTTAAGACCATGTTCGAAGGGGTTTCGGCTCTAATTTTTAATTAAGGAAGAAAAGCATTTTAATTAACAAGAATGAGAATTCTAAGTCTCTAAATACCTAACTACATTAACTTGATAATCTCCTTGAAAGAACAAGTTAACAAAAAAATGAAGAAAAAAATATCTCTCCCCCTTGTCGAATATGTTATGGCCAACAACAACACATATACACGCATTCATTTCATTTGTCAACTTCCATTATCTCTCTAAACTCTCAAATCCTCCAACTTCTCTCTACATTCTCTCTTCTTCTTCATCATCTTCTTCTCCATTCTCCACCTCCATAACCAAACTTTCTTCACTTAGCCCTTCAAAGACCACATGTTTTGGTCTTTGAAGAAAAGATTCAAATATTACAAGACTCATTTTCATCAAGAACTCAAGAGCTCTCTCTTTCTCCTTGCAAACTGCCACCATCATCATCAAGGAGGAGCCTTCACCTTCTTCTTCTTCTCTCGCAAAAGATGCCACTTTTTGACCCTAGATAGTGATCTCTACTCTTTTCTTTTTGTTACTCAAGAAGCTTGAAGCTTGGCTTTCATCATGGCCAAGATCTTCAAGTGAGAACTTGAGAAAATTTCCTTTATTGGGAAAAAAGTTTGCTTCTTGAACCTTGTTCATGAGAGTTCATGTGGATGTCTTGAGTTTTCTTCATGAATGCCCTAAAAGTTTCTTTTTTCAACAAAATATGTTCTTGATCTTGTTCATGAATTATTCTTGTTTATTGAAAGTTTCCCTCTTTGAATGCTTTAAAGTTCCATATTTCTTTCTTGATGCATGAGTTTCTTCATGTTTTCTTGTTGGTTGTTGAAAAAGAATGATGTTCTTGGTGGCATTTGGTTAAAAGTTTGTTTCTTTTCTTATAATGAGCTTATGATTGGAAAAGTTCTCATTTTTACATATTTTTCATGACTTAACAAGACTAGGAACATTTCTAAAAGCATACAATTTTAAAAAAGTTTGCTTCTTGATGTATAAAACTGGTGTTATAATCATGCTTACTTAAAGTTTCATTTTAATCTTTTTGAAAACAAGGATATGTATAAAGGTCCAAACTTTTTAGAACATGAAGCTTTTTACGTCATAAAAATGAGAACTTGTCACTTTATGTCTTAAAGATTGAATTTGAAGACAAGACCTTTCTTAAAGTTTCAAACTTTAATAAAAAATTAACTTTTTAAGTCATAAAAATGTGTGACTTGCAACCTTTAATCTATAAAGATTGAATCTTAGGTAAAATAATAAATAAAAGTATTACTCTTTCTTCAAAAAAGAATCTTTTAAACTTTAAGACAACTTTAAATCATAAAGTTGGAATCCTAATGGTCTTATAATAATTATAAGTGTCAACTTTCTTAAAGAATAAGACTTTTAAGTCATGAAGCTAGCATCTTGTATCATCTTCTTATAAAGGTTGAATCTTTAAGACAAGAATAAAATTTTAGAGATTCATACTTTCATAAAGGATAAAACTTTATAATCACTTTCATAAAGTGTGCAACCTTGTAATCATAAAGTTGAAATCTTGCTATTCTAATTATTAAAGTTTGAATCTTATAACTTGTGAAAATAAAAAACTATCTCTTAATGATTGGTGAACATGGCATTGTTAGGTTCATAAGTGTGGTTATGCATTGTCATAATCTAAGGACTAGAGGGATCTCGAAATCCTTTGCGAACAGAAGTATTATTAGCGTCTTTGAGCATACCATTAACCTAAGAATCACTAAGTGCACTGAGACATACTCAGGAGGGTAATTTGGTAATTGTAACACTAAAAAAGAGCTTATTTCTAGCAAGTTGGTTCTGCCTTGGAGATCAAGCAATCCAAGAGCTCATTTCAAGTTATTTGGAAATCAAGGAATCAAGTTTAATTAAAGTAACTTGTAGAGCAAGCAATCTAATCATGTTGGAAATATGTTGAGATTGTGTCTAGATTCGTTTTTGATTAATTTTGACTAAGTCTAGATTTGAATTGAATTGAATTAGTTTATTTTTTAAGATTTAAATCAAATCTGATCTAATCTATAAAGATCAAATTTGATCTAAATTAGTTAGGAATAAATTTTTTAGGATAGAATCATATATTTAATTTTTAAATTTTAGTTTCAAATCAAATCTTTTAGATAGAATTAAATAATTTCTATTTTTAGGATTTATGCATATATAAGCAACTTGGCTTATAGACAACAGAGAATTTATCATATAGTTTATCATGGATTAACTACCAATACAATTGTGAGATTTTCCTTATTTTGTTCTGTATGATGCATAATTTTCTATCTTTTCCCTGTTATCTACGTTTCCAAGGACAGGTTTCTAGGGGGTTTAATAGGGAGAGTCTTTATTCTAAATTTTGTTTTCTATCAAAGTGTGTGCCAGGGGTTTCTGAATCTTTATATCTATGGAGTTTCGCATCATTTGGTATCAGAGCAAGGTTTAGATAAATTCCTATTTATCTATCTTTATGTTTTGTGTAACAACCTATTAGACAATATACTATACTTAAGTCATAATATATTACCCAGCAAAATATTATGCGTAGGTGTCTAATTTATTTCATATTAATTCGGTTTTATTTACTCATAAGGAAATTAGCCATTTATTTGTTTATTTAATTTAGACGTATAATAAATGGTAAGTTTCGTGTTATAACAAAAGAAAATTCGCAGAATAGACTAAAATACAGAAACTATGCATTTATTTGTCAAAGTAGAGCATCATAAGCACAGGGTACAATAATGAGGCCACTAAAATAAAATGAATCGGCCTAACACTATGAACTAGAACCTTATCTGGTCCCCATTGGACATTTCATGTGCTAAATATCTATGAGCGTCACCCGTTAAGCTAAGCCTATGGCCCAAAAATGCCAAAAGAGGGCCTCTGTATATCATCTATTGCTATGCTACGGAAGTCACCTAAATGGATTCCGATGAGAAGAACCCATTCGCCATGTCGGCATCAACTGGGGCATAGCCACTGTCTAGTGCAGAAGATGACGAAGAAGATGAGCTGGTGGCCTCAGACAGGTCCTCCTCCTCAGAGAGAGAGATGGAGGGGACCTGCTGAGGAGGTGATGCGAGTGGTGCTGCTGTTGTTGATGGAGGTGGGAATGGATGAGCCATATACAAGGGAATGGCGATATATGGTGCAGCCGGGTCACACGAAGGATGCATAAGTGGGATGACAAAGTCACGACTGAAAAAGAAATAAAGGCGGAAACGGCAACTCCTTGATATGTACACTAAGTCTAGGAACGGGTCCAGGCGGATGTGGAGCTCTGAAAACTCAATAAACAGAAAGCCGGTGGCTGCGTTCATCATGATCTGAGAATGACGCAGAAAATAACAGTAGGGTGAGAATTTATGGACATTCTTAGTAGGAATTCATCTCTCCGCTAATCTGACGTCGCTATCATTCTTAGTTGTTTCGGTTTTTGGTTGATTAAAAGAAAAAGTTACATCAGTAGGATATTCTACTCAATTAGTTAGAGAAATCATAGCCCGAAACACATTTTAGTTTTACTTAAGGATATAAGAAAAATTAAACAAAGAAATAAACAGCAAGACATATATTTTGACATAATTAAGTGGCAGCTGAAAGTAAACAAAAGTACACATCTAGCAGATAATATTGCAATTAATCATATAGCAGATAATAGTGTAATCAACTCAAAGCATGGTAACAAAACTGTGGATATGCAAAAATGATGAATGCACTTGACTTTAACTCATATTTTTCCATACTTGGTCCCCTGGGAGTCTATTGGCCATAAAACTCCTCGGTATAAAACTCCTGGGTAATAGTTCGCTTTTCATGATCGAGCTCGTTTCTATATAGGGTTGCCAGATTTACTTTTCCCGACTCCCTCACTGATCTATTCCCCTTAACTTATTTCGAGGCTGGCCCAAGTTACATGGAAACCTTTCTCATTCTTATAATTGGTAGCATTTACATATCAACTTTAATTTGAACAATGCATATATACATTATCCTTTCATATCAAATGCAACTTCTGCCAAAATTTTGGCATCATAACGGATCATGTTCGCCTCCCCATGAATAGTTCCAGGCAACCAGACCATTCAATTAGACAACAACTCCAACATAGAGTATAGTATTTATAACCAGAAAATCACAATATCATTTGTAATATAGAAAGAGGTTTCTGCACACTTCAATCAATTTTTCCCGGAATTGAAAAATTCACCAAAATTCCATTTTAATTCACTTAGGTCTGCATTTTGGATATGTTATAGTGTTGGTTGTCTGGTTTCCAACCCTTTTCATCCCATCTCATTTTGATGTGTGTAGCTCAAGATAATAATTAAATTCTACAAGGCCTATTCTATCACTAGCTAAAAAATGCACCCTTAAGAGTAAAAATTCACCTAAATTTGAAATCTGAGTTAAATTGTATGAAACCTATACCAAATTAAAGATAACAGGACAATCTTTCATTTCCCACAACTTGCATCTCATTTGTCTAAGCAAAGCTTGAGATATAAGCTTTGAAAGATGATCATTCTGGACTGCCCTGTATAAGTCTAGTTTGGACTTAAGGTAATTTCATTGAATTACTGGGAGCAATTGGGAGAAGATAAAATTCTAAAATTTTTATGGGATGTTCTCCTACATTTTAGCTTTCAAACAAGACTAATTTCATTTAATTTGAAGGTGTATGCGATGAGTTACATCCCTCTCAACACACACTGCATGGCAGGAAACCTAGATTTCTAGGTCAAACTTCAAAATTCATAACTCACTCAATACTAATCCAATGACCTTGTAATTTATATGTATGGAAGGCCCTAAATATCTAGTTTCATATAAAAATGGATTCATTAAATTTAAATGGCTGTAGGCGGAGCCATATACTCCACCGTATGGACCATCGAGGGGAAAACCCTAACAGCTTCTTGAATTCTTCTTGAATTCATGTTTTCCTTAAATCAATCCATCCAATCTTCAATTCAAACTCACATATACACCTTAAACCAATCTTAATTCATCATCCCCACCCCTTACAATATCAGAACCATAGATGAACAAGGGACCCTAGGCAGCCCCAAATCGAAGAAAAGAAGGAGAAAATTGAAATTCCTACTGACCTTGGGGATGAGAGGAAGTGGAAGAAGATGAAGGAAAGTAGGAAAATAAGGCTGGTTTGCATCTATTTATGGGGAGGCCGAAAATATTCATGGGAGAAGAAAGGAATTTATGTGTTTGTTGACAAAGGAATGAAGATGATTGGATGGTGCTTGAGTGGTGAGGGTTGCTCCAAGTTTCTTCTTTCCTTCATCACACAAGTAGCGCCACATTTAGGGGAGAAAGTGGCTGAGTCTTGGCCACTTGATTAAGGGGTTTCATAGTATAATTTCTATTGGTTTGACTCCAACAGTTTAATTTACCAAAATCCTGCCAATTTCCTCTAAATCAGTAAAATGATTTTGCTAAAGTTTCAATGAAATCTCCTATGTTTCAAGTCAAATATTCTAAATTTTAATATTTCTAATTGATATTCAATGGTCCTTAGAGAATTACTAAAGAAATTCCTAATTAATCTCACTCATTCGATAAAACCGAACAAATCTTGCTTATTCGGTAAAACTAAACAAATTGGTTTAAGGTGAACGAAAGTTTTCAGACGTTACATTACTATCCCCCCTAAAAAGAAATTTTGTCCTCAAAATTTAGTATCTGAGAATAGTTCAGGATATTCCTTCCTCATATTTGATTCTAATTCCCACATACAATCCACTGAGTCTTCATCTCTCCAAGCTACTTTCATTAACTGTATAGCTTTATTGCGAAGGTGTTTGGAGCTCCTATCTACTATCCGTGCTAGGGGTACATGAAAAGTTAAGTCATCCTTCAGTTGAATTGACTTAGGTTCCAAGAAATGTGTGGGGTTAGAATAATACTTTCTGAGTTGGGACACGTGAAAGACATCATGGAGATTTGACAGGTGTGGAGGTAGGGCGACTCGATATGCAACTAGTCCGACTCATTTCAAAATTTGAAAAGGACTTATAAAGCGAGGGCTTAATTTCTTAACTTTTATGGCTCTACTTACTCTGGTTGTGGGCATGATCTTCAGGAATACATGGTCTCCCTCTTGAAACTCTAATGGCTTTCTTTTAACATCTGCATAACTTTTCTGATGGCTCTGAGCTGCGAGTATCTTGCTACGGATCTTCTTAATCTGCTCTATAGTCTATCTGACTAGTTCCGGCCCTAATAGATTCCGTTCTCCTGATTCATGCCAACATAGGGGAGATTGACATTTCCGTCCATATAAAGCCTCATACGGAGCCATGTCGATGCTAGCGTGGTAATTGTTGTTGTATGCAAACTCGGCTAGCGGTAGGTATCGATCCTAGCTTCCATGCTACTCTAGGATGTATGCTCGCAACATATCTTCCAAGTTTTGAATCGTTTGTTCATTTTGACCATCCATCTGTGGATGATATGTAGTATTTAGACATAGTCTAGTACCAAATGCCTTTTGGAGTGCTCCCCAAAATCATGAGGTGAGCCTCAGATCCCGATCTGAGATGATAGTTGAGGGAATGCCATGTAACCTCACCACCTTTTGAACATATAACTGAGCTAACTTCTCCAAAGGATAGTTTGCTCGAATGGGTAAAAAGTGAGTAAACTTTATCAGTCTATCCACTATGACCCATATAGCGTCATATCCATAAGGTGTCCTTGGCAATCCCATTACGAAATCCATGGAGATGCTTTCCCACTTCTACTCCGAAATTTCCAAGGGTTTCAATGTCCCTGCTGGCTTCTGATGTTCAATTTTCACTTTCTGACAGGTTAAGCATTTATTCACGAAACTTGCCACATCTGTCTTAAGGCCTGGCCACCAAAACATCTTCTTGAGGTCCTGATACATCTTGTTAATGCCAGGATGTATAGTGAACTCGCTTCTATGGGCTTCCTCCAAGATCTTCTTCCTATGGTTATCCTCCTCAGGCATGCATATTCTCCCTTGATATCTCCATATTCCTTCTGTATCCCCAATGAATCCCATTAGCTTTCAAGATTGCACCAGTTGCATTGTATGCTGAAAGTCGTCATTCCTTTGTTGTGCTTGTCAGATTTGGTCTTTGAAATCATTGGTTATCTTAAGTTAGTTTAACAGAACGGTAGTGGAGGTCATAGAGATTCCCAAGTTGAGGTTTCGGAAACTCTCTATAAGTTCCGTCTCCTTGATCATCATCCATGCCACAGTTAAAGACTTCCTACTTAGGGCGTCTGCCACCACGTTTGCCTTGCCAGGATGGTACTTTAGCTCAAACTCGTAATCTTTAAGAAACTCCATCCACTTTCGCTGCCTCATGTTTTGTTCTTTCTGGTCAAAAAGGTATTTCAAGCTTTTGTGATCGGAAAATACTTCAAACTTCACTCCGTAGAGATGCTATCTCCATATCTTCAAGGCAAACATTATCGCCGCTAATTCCAGGTCATGTGTCGGGTAATTTCTTTCATTAGTTTTCAATTGCCTAGAAGCATACGCGACCACATTCCTGTTCTGCATTAACACGCATCCTAATCCTTTCTTAGAAGCATCATAGTTGACTTCGAACAGTCCATGAGGATTTGGCAGAGTAAGCATTGGGGCTGTCGTCAAATTTTCTTTTAATTCTTGGAAACTCTGCTCACACTCGAGTGTCCATTCAAATGGGGCATTCTTCCTAGTTAACTTTGTTAGGGGCAAAGCTATCTGAGAGAAGTTCTTGACAAATTTTCTGTAGTATCCTACCAGACCCAGGAAACTCCTAATTTTCGTAACTGTCGTTCACCGTTCCTAGTTTAATACTGCTTCCACCTTCTGGGATATACGGAAATTCCTCCATGGGATACCACATGGCCAAGGAATTTTACTTTTCTCATCCAAAATTCACATTTGGATAGCTTGGCATAGAGTTTCTTCTCTCTTAGGATCTGCAGGACCAACAGTAAATGCTCTGCATGCTCTTGCTCCGTCTTCGAGTAGACAAGTATATCATCAATGAACCACTAGAAATTTGTCTAAATATGGCTGAATATTCAGTTCATGTAGTCCATAAATGTTGTTGGTGCATTCGTCAACCCGAAAGGCATCACAGTATATTCATAATGCCATAGCAGGTTTGAAAGGCCATCTTAGGAATATCTTCTGCTCTTACCCGAATTTGGTGATACCCAGACCGTAAATCAATCTTGGAAAATACAGCTGCTCCTTGTAGTTGATCCATGAGGTGATCAATCTGTGGCAATGGATATTTGTTCTTGATCGTCACCTTATTCAGCTGCCTATAATCTATACATAGTCGCATGCCCTCGCCTTTCTTCTTAACTAATAGAATCGGGCCCCCCCATGGTGATGCACTGGGCCTGATAAATTTCTTTTCTAAGAGTTCTTCAATCTGCTTTTTGAGTTTGATTAGTTCCAGGGGTGACATTCGGTACGACGCTATAGATATTGGTCCCGCTCCTGGTACTAGTTCAATGACAAACTCAATTTCCCTCTCAGGAGGAAATTCAGGGATATCCTCAAGGAATACGTCGGGATATTCCCTAACAATGGGAATATTATCTAATTTCTGATCAACCTCCATTGCACTAGTTGATAAAAGAAGGTACCCTTGACTTCTATCCCCACCGTGGGGTACTACTAAGGAGCTTAGATAAAGGTTCACAGGGGTTACTAACTCATAAGATGGAACAGAAGGAAACAGAATGGTTCTATCAGAACAATTTAACAGAATTTGGTTGGCAGAGAGCCAATCCATACCCAGAATGACGTCAAGTCCAGACAAAGGAAGACAAATTAAATTAATTGTAAAAGTTCGACCTCCTATCTGAAAAGAAACATTCATACAGATATGATTGGTGCTAATGCACTCATTTGTAGGGGTAGAAATTAGCAATTTATAAGGCAATTCGGAGAAAGGTAATCGCAATGCCAACATGCAATCACAGGAAATGAAAAAGTACGATGCACCCGAGTCATATAAAATAGTTAGGATCTTACCCTTCACTTCACACATATCCCAGATCAAATCTTCAGATTTGTCAACTTCTTGTGCGTCCAGGGTAAAAACTCTCCCCTGACGCTACTGCTTTGGAGCCAGTTGAGGGTTTCTGGTCGGGCATTCATAGATTTTGTAGCCTGGCTGGCCACATCCAAAACAAACATTTTGACTTGCCAAGCACCAGCAGTTGCTGTGATTCTTTCCACACTGGCTACAGGTTTGGTTTCCAAAAGGCTTCTGGGGTTGCTTGCTTTTGTTGCCTATAGGCTGAAACTTTCTCCACTATTGAAAGTTAGGCCTGAACCTTGGGCCTTACGGAGCCAATCCCTTCTTAAAGTTACTGCCGGTTAACCTAGCAGCAACTAACTTCTTGTTACAATCCTCCACCAATCAGCACTTATTCACCAAAGTAGGGAAATATCTGATCTCCATTGGCCCTATAGTGGTAAGAATGTCTTCTCGCAGTCCACCTTCGAACTTCACGCATTTCCATACTTCATCGGGTTTCATTGATAGATGGTGGAAAATTTGCACAACTCCTCAAATTTAGCAATGTATTCCGATATGCTACTGTTCCCTTGACAGAGGTGCATAAACTCCAGCTCTTTAGCATTATGGATAGAGGCAGGAAAATACTTCTGGTAGAATGCATCTCTAAATATATCCCAATTGATTTTCATTTGGGATCCTTCCAGCAATCATCATACACTATTCCACTAGAACTCTGGATCGGCTTCCAGCATGTAGGTGGTGAAAGCAACCTTCTGATGGTCTGTGCAATCTAAGACCGAGAAAACCTTCTCCATAGCCTTGATCCACTCATTGGCCTTGTCAGGGTTAAAGGCTCCCCTGAAACTGGGTGGGTTGGCCTTCCTGAACTCAGCAAATTTGAGGTACTCCAGATCCACCTCAGGGCCATTATGATTCCCTCTAGGACCCACCTTTGGCTACCTTATTAGTTGGCCCATTATTTGAGTTGGTGTAGCTACCTGCTCGCGCATAGTGTGTGCCATTTCTCGCATTGTGTCCAGGAACTCGGTAGATTCCTTTTGGGCTAGGGAAGTTCGTGGCCTACCTCGCTTTCCAAAAGCCATCAAATTTTGAACACACAAAACAAGAGTTATTGAGGTGATCAGGCTCAATACTAAGTCTAGTATGCTAGTAAATAACGGCATACGGTCAGGCAATGTCCTTTACATGCATTCCTATATCTCATCCAGACAGACAAGACTGCATGCATGATGGCATCAAAGGGACATAAGCATACGTGAAGCATAGTCAGTCCAATCCTCAGGCCTCAGCTAGGACGAATTGCTCTGATACTAAAATGTAATAATCTACCAGACAATATACTATGCTTAAGTCATAATATATTACCCAGCAAGATATTACGCGTAGTTGTCTAATTTATTTCGTATTAATTCGGTGTTATTTACTCATAAGGAAATCAGCTGTTCATTTGTTTAGTTAATTTAGACGTATAATAAATGGTAAGTTTCGCATTATAACAAAAGAAAATTCGGGGAATAGACTGAAATACAGAGAATATATATGTATAATGGTGCATCACAAGCACAAGGTACAAAAATAAAGCAGCTAAAACAAAATGAATTGGCCTAACACTATGAACTAGAACCCTATCTGGTCCCCATGGGACATTTCATATGCTAAATATCTATGAGCGTCACCCGCGAAGCTAAGCCTATGGCCCAAAAATGCCAAAAGAGGGCCACTTTGTACATCATCTACTGTTATGCTACGGAAGTCACCAAAATGGATTTCGATGAGGGGAACCCATTCGCCATGCCGGCATCGACCGGGGCATAGCCACTATCTGGTGCAGAAGATGACGAAGAGGATGAGCTAGTGGCCTTGGACGGGTCCTCCTCCTTAGAGAGAAAGATGGAAGGGACTTGCTGAGGAGGTGATATGGGTAGCGTTGCTATTGCTGGTGGAGGTGGGAACGGATGAGTAATATACAAAGGGATGGCAATATATGGTGCAGCCGGGTCAAACAAAGGATGCATAAGTGGGACGACAAAGTCACGACGGAAAAAGAAATAAAGGCAGAAACGACAACTGCTTGATATGTACACTAAGTCTAGGAACGGGTCCAGCTGGATGTGGAGCTCTGGAAACTCAATAAACAGAACGCCAGTGGCTGCATTCGCCATGATTTGAGAATGACGCGAAAAATAATAGTAGGGTGAGAATTTATGGAAATTCTCAGTAGGAATTCATCTCTCCGCTAATCTGACGTCACTATCATTCTCAATTGTTTCGGCTTTTGGTTGATTAAAAGAAAAAGTTACATCAACAGGATATTCTACTCAATTAGTTAGAGAAATCAAAGCCTGAAACACATTTTAGTTTTACTGGAGATAAGGAAAATTAAACAGAGAAATAAACAGCAAGACATATATTTTGACCTAATTAATTGGCAACTGTAAAGTAAACAAAAGTACACATCTAGCAGATAATAGGGCAGTTAATCATATAGCAGATAATAGTGCAATCAACTCAAAGCATGGTAACAAAACTGTGGATATGTAAAAATAATGAATGCACTTGACTTTAACTCATATTTTTCCATACTTGGTCCCCTAAGAGTCTATTGGCTATAAAACTCCTTGGTAATAGTCCGCATTTCAGGATCAAGCTCATTCCTATACAGGGTTGCCGGGTTTACTTTCCCTGACTCCTTTACTAATTTATTCCCCTTAACTTATTCTGGGGCCAGCCCAAGTTACATGGAAACCTTTCTCATTCTTATAATTAGTAGCATTTACATATCAACTTTACTTTGAACAATACATATATACATTATCCTTTCATATCAAATGCAACTTCTGCCGAAATATCAGCATCATAACGGATCACGTCTGCCACCCTATGAATAGTGCCAGGCAACCAGACTATTCAATCAGACAGCAACTCCAATACAGAGTATAGTATTCATAACCAGAAAATCACAATATCATTTGCAATATAGAAAGAGGTTTCTGCATAATTCAATCAATTCTGCTCGGAATTGAAAAATTCACCAAAATTCCATTTTAATTCACTTAGGTCTGCATTTTGGATATATTATAATGTTGGTTGTCTAGTTTCTAACTCTTTTCATCCCATCTCATTTTGATGTGTAGCTCAAGATAATTAAATTCTACCTGGCCCTATTCTATCACTAGCCAGAAATGCACCCTTAAGAGTAAAAATTCACCTAAATTCGAAATCTGAGTTAAATTGCACGAAATCTATACCAACTTAAAGATAACTGGACAAGCTTTCATTTCCCACAAGTTTCATCTCATTTGCCTAAGCAGAGCTTGAGATATAAGCTTCGAAAGATGATTATTCTAGACTGCCCTATATAAGTCTGGTTTGGACTTAAGGCAACTTTATTGAATCATTGGGAGCAATTGGGAGAAGATAAAATTCTAAAATTTTTATGGGATGTTCTTCTACATGTTAGCTTTCAAACAAGACTAACTTCATTTAATTTGAAGGTGTGTGGGATGAGTTACATCCCTCTCAACACGCACTGCTCGGTAGGAAACCTAGATTTCTAAATCAAACTTCAAAATTCATAACTCACTCAATACTAGTCCAATGACCTTATAATTTATATGTATGGAAGGCCTGAATTTCTAGTTTCTTATAAGAATGGATTCATCAAATTTAAATGGCTGTAGGCAGAGTCATACACTCCGCCATACAGAATATCGAGGGGAAAACCCTAACAACTTCTTGAATTCTTCTTGAATTTATGTTTTCCTTAAATCAATCCATCCAATCTTTAATTCAAACTCACATATACAACTTAAACCAATCTTAATTCATCATCAACACCCCTCACAATATTAGAATCATGGATGAGCAATGGACCCTAGGCAGCCCCAAATCAAAGAAAAGAAGGAGAAAGTTGAAATTCCTACCTTGGTAGTGTGAAATCTTGGTGGAACTTGATCTTGGACTGAAGTTGATGGCTGGAGCTTGTGCTTGGGGATGAGAGGAAGTGGAAAAAGATGAAGGAAAGTGGGAAAATGAGGCTGGTCTGCATCTATTTATAGGGAAGCCAAAAATATTCATGGCAGAAGGATAGAATTTATGTGTTTGTTGAAAAAGGAATGAAGATGATTGGATGGTGCTTGAGTGGTGAGGGTTGCTTCAAGTTTCTTCTCTCCCTCATCACACAAGTGGCGCCACATTTAGGGGAGAAAGTGGCTGAGTCTTGGCCCCTTGATTAAGGGGTTTTCACAGTATAATTTCTATTGGTTCGGCTCCGACAGTTTAATTTACCGAAATTCTCCCGATTTCCTTTAAATCGGTAAAACGATTTTGCTAAAGTTTCAATGAAATATCCTATGTTTCAAGTCAAATATTTAATATTTCGGATGTTACATTTTGCGTTTCTATTTTGTTTTCTTTTCTTGTCCAATTGCATTCCTGTTTTCTGTGTTTTTGCATCCTATCCTCCTGTGTTGTTGCCATATCTCTGTTTATCTCTGTTTCTTCTCTATTTTGCATTTGTTTTTTAGTTGATAAGTTCAAATAAAAAAAAAAAAGGAGAAAAAAGGAGAAGAAATCAGAAAAGGTGAGGATTATAAGTATAATTTTTTTCCCTTTGATCTAGGTTGTTAAGGGCAGGTTCTTTGAAGATCTAGTAGGGAAATTCTTTCCTTTGATCTAAGTTGCTATGGATAGGTTTCGTAGAGGTATAGTAGGAAAACTCCTTTCCGGTGACCTAGGTAGCTAAGAATAAGTTTCTTAGAGGTCTAGTAGGAAAACCCTATATTTACTATCCTTTTTTTCTATTTTATTTCTACTTTGTTCATTTTATTTCCCTAGTTTTTTTATTTGCATTTTGAGTCTCGTTTCCTTATCTGTTATGTCTAGTATTGTCTACATTTTTTTTTTTTTGTGTTTGAGGTATATTTAGTTCAAAAAAAGAAGCAAAAAAAAAAAAGGAAGGAAAAGAAAAAAAAAAGAATTAAAAAAAGCGAAAAAAAAGAAAAAGAAAGAAAGAAAAAAAAGAGAGAAAAAAAGGACGAAAAAAAAGAAAAAGAAGAGAGAGCGTTAATGGGGTTCTTCATTTGCTGGTTCTTAGATGGCTTTAGGAAGGGAAGATAGGAGATGGCTTTGAAGATTACAAAGGCAAGATTCGAGGACGAATCTTTTTGAAAAGGAAGAGAATGATACACGCTTAGGAGGGTAATTTGGTAATTCCAACACTAGAAAAGAGCTTGTTTCTAGCAAGTTGGTTTTGTCTTGGAGATCAAGCTATCCAAGAACTTTCAAGTTATTTGAAGATCAAGGAATCAAGCTTAATTAAAGTAACTCGAAGAGCAAGCAACCTGATCATGTTGGAAACATATTTAGATTGTGTCTAAATTCATTTTTGATTAATTTTGACTTAGTCTAGATTTGAATTGAATTAGTTTATCTTTTAAGATTTAAATCAAATCTGATCTAATCTATAAAGATCAAATCTGATTTAAATTAGTTAGGAATAAATCTTTTAGGATAGAATCATATCTTTAATTTTTAAATTTTAGTTTCAAATCAAATCTTTTAGATAGGATTAGATAATTTCCATTTTTAGAATTTATGTATAAATAGGCAACTTGACCTATAGACAACAGAGAATTTACCATATAGTTTATCATGGATTGACTACCAATACAATTGTGAGGTTTTTCTCATTTTGTTCTGTGTGATGCATAATTTTCTATCTTTTCCCTGTTATCTACGTTTCCAAGGACAGGTTTCTTGGAGGTTTAGTAGGGAGGGTCTTTATTCTAAGTTTTGTTTTCTATCAAAGTGTGTGCCTAGGGTTTCTGGATCTTTATATCCATGGGGTTCCGCATCATGCACTATCTCAAGGAAAAGAAATAATTACCTAGCTTAGTTAACTTGAATAAGTGTTCCATAAGACATATACACAAGTAAAAAGTAATTTACATAAGGACTAAGTAATTAAAAGACTACACACATCTATTTTAGCTATGTGGTTCTCTCATAAGTAGACATGAAGAACCATGTTATGGCTCATAAGTCTTTTCACAAAGAATAACCTAATTATAATCTCCTTTTAGGGGATGAAGGTATGATGCTTTTGAGGATGATGTATGATTTGATTGAGCATTGACTCATGATTGAATGATTGAGGATGATTGGTATGATGGTGTGAGATATATATAATTGGTTGTTGGTTGAGGTTTCCATGTTTGGCATTTTAGGGAAGCTCCAGTCTAGCCGTTATGCTACCGGATTTTAGCCAAAAATTAGGAACTTAGCCATATCATTACACACCCACTTGTGTCTTGTGACAGAATGCAATGCATGAGAAATGTAGTCATAATAAAAGAAAAGAAAGAATGAGATATGACATTTCAATCACTTTGGTAAGGGAAGTGAGAGACGGTGATCCACAAAGACTCAAGGAACCTCTATGGAGGAGGCAAGGGTGACATGGAGGACCCTCTAACTTAGAGGTAACCATTATCAACTTAGTCTGATTTGGTTTAGTACTGCGTGATGACGGTCATGAAATGAGCTCATGTCCAAAGGCAATCTATTTCAAAGGAAAAGTAAAGAAAGTAAAGCATGTGCTAAGAATGAAAGTAAAGTTAAAGTGAAACCATGGTCAAGTTAATGAGTTGCATAGAATTGCATGCATCTATATTATCCATATGCATCATGAATCTTTCTTCCATGTTTTAGCATGTATGTTTCTACATGATGTTATGATTATGATGTTAAACCTAAAAGTAACTCGCTTCGGGAATTATGTTTTCAAGATTATTAAAATTGAACTTATGCATGCCCACTATTTTTATAATTAAACCCGAAGTGACTGAGATGATGACGATAATATAGTGTTTGTCTAGTCGTGATCCTATTGAGAAATCTAGTATTTCTCACTCCTATGTTTCTGTGTTGTCTTCAGAGGATGCTGGCGTTAGGCATGGTGGTGATATTCATTGAGTTCCCAGTATGGCATTGACGCTTTGACCTAATGCTGAATGCCTTTGTGATGTCTGCGAGCACAGCCATGAGGGTCTACATCTTCTATGCCCATCCGTTTTAGGTACCAGTTATGAGTCCGTTTTTTCGTCCACATCAACCATACGACGAGGTCACCTTGGATGATATCTATCCTTACTTCTAGCTGCTAAGGTACCCTATCGATGGAGAGTTTGACTTGGATACCCATCTGACACCTACGGTTTCTTTGGATTCCGATCCTTCGGAGTCATCCTACCCGAGCTACCATGTGAAGTCTAACCTATTCGAGCCTTCTTACATTTCAGTGATTTGCCGGACTTCTGATTCGTCTTCTTCTTCTACAGCTCCTCATCCCGCACCACCTCTAGTTCGTGGTCATGGGTTCACTCGTACTTGCGCTATGCCTCCTGGACGTAGGCATGCTCGAGGAAGAGAATGTGCCAATGATGCTCCCGATGGTTTTAGGAATGGTTACCTCTCGTTCGATAGTTGACTTGGATAGCGCATGCAGAGCCAAGCAGGCGGATGGCCCTTTTTGGTTGGTAATTATAGGGTTATCATTTGCTTTTGGCATGTATGGGTGCATGGGATTTTCTGATGTATTTTCTTTTATGATGTATTTGGTTAGGTTCTTTTGCAGGGCTGATAGTAGATATCAAACCCATTATCTATCATGTATGACTTATTACTCTCTACTATTAACTATGTTAAACTCTACTGGCTGTGGAATGATATGATATTATATTCATCCTAGATAGTTAATCTTTATGTTGCATTTATTTATTTTACTGCTCCACTTATACGAGATAGTGACGTTTGATATTATACTTTTGCGACACGTGCATGGCTCTTGGTTTTCAAAATGATTTACTCATGTTCTTATCATTCAAAAAAAAAAATTTACCTCTATTTTCAATATAAAGTAATTTCAAATGGTAATGTTAGTTTCGTGAGTAAAAGTAACAACTAATAATTCCATAATACAACTTAAGCATAGCATGGGACTATTAGGATGTTACATTATAACCTTCTACAAAACCAAGGAAATAAAATGTTTAATATAACATCCTCAATTTCATGTCGTGCTAAATTACCTCAATAACCCTGAGTAATTAGGTACTTAATGAGAAATATTGAGATTAAGGCTTAATTAAGGGGTTAACTCGGATGAGAAGAGTCAAGAGAATGCTTAATCGAGGTTAGATAATCTCTAATTAAGCGAGTCAGAGCACTTATAGCTTCATTAAGCACTAATCACCCTTAATTAGCTTAATCGAGTTTAATTAAGGTTAATCAAGCTTAATCGTAAGATTAATTTTTGTTAATTGTGTTCTTGTGTGTTAATCACTAATTCTTGCTTAATCATCTTAATTAAGTTGTATGAGCACTTAATCACATAATTAAATTCAAATTTAGTCAACTAGACAATAAAGTAGAGAGTGATGTCATTAAAGCAAAAAGCATTAGACAAAATTACTTTATGTAAGAGTTTGACCATTTTGTCTCCCCATTATCCTATTTGTCTCCTTAATCACTAATTAACACAAGATGACACAAAATTAAGCAAAATATCTCACTCTCCTCCCTTAATGTTGGATGCCACTTTCAAGCACACACACACACACTTACATTTTCATTTTCACTCATCCGATTCTCTCTCTTCAAAGCCAAATCCTCTAACTTATCTCTAAAACTCTCTTCATCTTCTTCTTCCTTTCACCACCACTACCACCCAAAAACCACTCACTTAGCCCTTCAAAGACCTCATCTTTGGGTCTTTGGAGACAATATCAAAACACTACAACCTCCATTTTCACAAGATCTCAAGAGCTTTTCCTTCCACCAAGCTAAACCACCACCATCTACAAAGGAAAGGAACCACCATCATCATCTTCTTCTTCTTTAGTTTTGCACCATTTCTAAAGAAAGGTAGTGATCTTCATCTTTTTCATTTTCATTGCTTAAGAAAGCTTAGAGCTTGGTTCTTTCATGACCAAGATCTCTAAGTGAAAACTTGAGAAGATCCTTCATGCTCTTCAAGAGCAAAAGTTTCCATTTTTAGTAAAATATGTTCTTGTTGTTCTTCAAGTGTTCTTAAGTTTCTTCTTTTAGTAAAATATGTTCTTACTGTTCTTCAAGTGTTCTTAAGTTTCTACTTTTGGCAAAATAGGTTCTTGAATGTTCTTGATGGTATCTTGCTTAAAGTTGTTCCTTTTTATGATGAGTTGATGATTAGAAAAGCTTCATCTTATTATGTTTTCATGATTTGATAAGACTATGAACATTCTAAAAGCTTTAAACTTTAAAAAGTTTGCTTCTTGATGCACAAAAAGTGGTGTAAGTTTTAGTGCCATCATAAAGTCTTATTTTGTTTTATTTTGAAAACCAAAAATACATGTAAAAGTCTAAACTTTTTAGAATAACAAGTCTTTTTGAGTTATAAAATGAGATCTTGTTACTTTATGTCTTAGAAATCAAAACTTAAAGAAAAGATCTTTCATAAAGTTTCAAACTTTAATCAAGAATGAAACCTTTAAGTCATAAAAGTGTTGTTTTGTAGCACTTAATCCATAAAGTTTAGATCTTGAACTAAAATAATGCCAAAAGGTGTTAACTTTTATAAAGATCAAGACTTTTAACCTTAAAGTTGATGTTTCATATCACTAGTTGACAAAAGTGGGAATCTTTTCAATGTAGAGATAACTTTAAGTCATAAAGTTAAGATCTTGATGGTCTTAGAATTATTAAATGAGTCAACTTTCATAAGAACAAGCCATTTAGTTAAAAAACTAGTAATTTGTATCATTATTTCATAAAGATCTAATCTTTAAGATAAGAGCTTAATGTTTAAGGCACTTACTTTCATAAAGAATAAAACTTTATGGCTACTTTATAAAGAATGATAACTTTCAATAATGCTTAAGGTAAAACCTTAATATGTTATTAATGAAGGCTTAAAACTTCGTAAGTTGAATAAGTTAAAAATCACCCTTGGTGATTAGTGAACATTGGTGTTGTTGGGTTCATGATGTAGTTATGCGTTGTCATGACCCAAGGATTAGAGGGATCTTAAACTCCTTGGGAACAGAAGTATGATTAGGGCCTTTGAGCATACCATGAACCTAGGAATCACTAAGTGCACTATCTCAAGGAAAGGAAATAATCACTTCAGTTAATTAATTTAAACAAGTGTTCCATAAGACATGTACTTAAGTAAAGAATACTTTCATACGAGGACTAAGTAACTAAAAGACCACAAACACATATCCTAACTATGTGATTCTCTCATGGGTAACCACGAGAAATCATATGATGATTCATAATATTCTTCACAAAGAAAAACAAAACTATAAACCCCTTTAGGGTATGAATGTATGATGCCATCCGGCATGATGAATGATGAGTTTGACTGAGCTTTGTTTCATGATTGAATGATGAGTGTGACGATATGATGTAGATATAATGAACTGTTGGTTGAAAGTTTATGATTAGCATTTTGGGGAAGCTCCGGTCTAGCCGTTATGCTGCCGGATTTCCGTCAAAATTATGGACTTAGTCATATCATTGCATGTGTTTAGTCAAAGAAGTATTATGCATGTAAAGTATAATGATAAGAAAAGAATCAATGGGACATGACCCTTCAATCACTTCGGTAAGGGAAGTGAGAGATGGCGATCCACAAAGACTTAAGGAACCTCTATGAGGGAGGCAAGGGTAACATGGAGGATTCTCCAACTTAGAGGTAACCAATATCGACTTAGTCTGATTTGGTTGGTACTGCGTGACGACGGTCACGGAATGAGCTCATGTCCAAAAGTAGTCTATTTCAAAGGAAAGTAAAGAATATTAAGCACGTGCTAGAAATGAAAGTTAATGTAGGGCCATGGTCAAGTTGATGAGTTGCATAGTCATGCATGCTATTATATTCCTTATGTGCAGTATGAATGTTTATTATGTATATTAGCCTGTATGCCTATGTATGACACTATGGATATGATGATAAAGTTAAAAGTAACCTGCTTCGGGATTTATGTTTTCTGAAACTATTAAAATTGAACCGATATTTGCCCAGTGCTTTTATATTAAACCCGAAGTGGTGGGACGATGACGATGACACTGTGTTTGTCTAGTTGCGATCCTACTGAGAAATTTAGTATTTCTCACTCCTACATTTCCGTGTCATCTTCAGAGGATGCCGGCGTCGGGCATGGTGGTGATTTTCATTGAGTTTCAGGTGATGCATTAGCACTTCGACTCGGTGCTAAATGCATCTGTGCTGACTGCTTAGGCAGCGATGCGGGTCTACATGTTCCATAGCCACTAGTTTCGTGCACCCGTGATGAGTCCGTTTTTCCGCCCTCATGAGCCGTTCGAGGATATCACTATGGACGACGTTCGCCCGCCTTTCCATCCTCCAAGGTACCCCATTGACGGAGATTCCGACTCGACCATCCGCTTGACACCGAAAGTTTCATTGGATTTCTATCCTTCGGAGCCGTCTTATCCGAGTTACCACGTGGAGACGGACCCATCTGAGCCTTCCTACCCGTCTGTGATCTGTCTATCGTCCTTTTCGTTTTCTTGTTCAGCAGCCCCTTGTCATACACCAACCCCGGTTCGCGGTCGTGGGTTCATTCGTACTCATGTCGTGCCTCATGGACGTGGCCGTGCTCGAGGAAGAGGACGTGGTGATATTCCTCCCAGTGGATTCGGGAATGGCTACCTCCCGCCAAATGAGTGAGGTGTTGATCTGCATGCGGAGCTGAGCGTGAGGATAACCCCTTTTTGGTTGTAACGAGGGTTATTATTTTCATTCGGCATGTATGGACGGATTGAGATTTCTTATGTATTTCCTTTTATCATGTATTTCGTTAAGGTATTTTGTAGGGCCGACAGTAGGTATCGGACCCATTATTGTCATTGTGTATGATTGCTGCTATTACTACTACTATTTTAACTATGGGATGGCTATGGAATCAATGTTATCTTTATCTAAGATTATGATTATTCTCAATGTTTCTGTTTATGTTAAATTGCGATGTATGAATGAGATAGCGACGTTTATATTATATGTTCATGATGCGCTCATGGCTCTCGATTTCAAAAACGATTTACTTATTTTGTTCAAAAAAAAAAATCTACCCCTATTTTCATTTAAACAGTAATTTCTAAAAGGTAATGTCAATTCCGCGAGCAAAAGTAACAACTAATAATTCCACAATATGACTTAAGCATAAAATGGAACTATTAGGGTGTTACATTTTGGTATCAGAGCAGTTCGTCCTTGAAAAGCCTGGGGATGGACTGACTATGCTTCTAAGCATACATGTTAGTGAAGTCATGCTTTGAGTCTCATCTGTATGATGAGACGTAGGAGTTAGATGTGCATGATAAATGCATTACGAATGTGGTTAGTCTTTGGTTCACCAACATAAATGTTGAGCCTAATCAGCTCAATGTCTTTTGTTTTGTGTACCAGGAACTAATGGCTTCAGGAAGACATGGTAGGCCCTGTAACGAGCCGGAAGGTTCCGAGGAAGTCATGGGGACGCTCCACGAAATGGCTGCTGCCATGAGGGAGCAGGCTGCTATTGCTCATCGCATGATGGAGCGAATAGAGCAAAAGGATAAGAAGAATCCCGAAAGGCACAATGGAGGAGCTGAGGTAGATCTTGAGTACCTCAAGTTTGCTGAGTTCCGGAAGGCAAACCCGCTAAGTTTCAGAGGAACATACAACCTCGATCGAGCTGATGAGTGGATCAAAGCCATTGAGAAGATTTTTACGATGTTGGCCTGTACCGAGGAGCAAAAGGTAGCCTTTGCTACCTATATGTTGGAAGTTGATGCTGAGTTCTGGTGGGTAGGCATAAAGATGCTATTGGGAGGAACCCAAACCCACATTACCTAGGAAGTTTTCAAGACGCACTTTTATGAGAAGTATTTTCCCACATTTGTGAGGAATACGAAGGAGCTGGAGTTCATGAGTCTGCGACAAGGGACCATAAGTATTGCTGAGTATATGGCCAAGTTTGAGGAGCTGTGCAAGTTCTCGACGATCTATCAAGGGAACCCAGATGAGCGGTAGAAATGTGTGAAGTTTGAAGGGGGATTTCGTGAGGAGATATTGGCATCTGTAGGACCAATGGAGATTCGTGACTATGCTGCACTAGTCAACAAGTGCCATTTGGTGGAGGATTGCAACCACAAGCTGTCCGTGGCAAGGTCCGAAGCATACAAGGAGAAGTTGGCACCACAAGGGTAGAAGTTCAAGCCCCAACCCCCGAGGAAACCATTTCAAGGTGGAGGTTTCAAAGGAAAGCAACCCCAGAAGCCTACTGGGAATCCATCCAAGTCGATGAATGGTCAAGCTTGCTCTAAGTGTAGCAAACATCATGGAGGATGCCCTTGTTTAGCTGGCCAGAATGCTTGTTTCCGATGCGAAAAGCCTGGACATATGGCTAGAAACTGCACTGTCAAGCCGTTGTCCCATACCAACAAGCCCCAACACCAAGGAAGGGTCTTTGCCCTTAATGCTGAGGAGGCCACTCAGTCCGACGATATGATCTAAGGTAAGTGCGAGGTTAATGGTAGGACTTTAACTGTGCTGTATGATTCTGGAGCTATACACTCCTTTGTTTCTCATGATTGTCTAGATAGGTTAGGATTGTCTGTGTCTGAATTGCCTTACATGTTAATTGTTTCTACTCCTGCTGGGAAACCAATTAAGACTTGTCATTGCTGCTTGAGTTGTCGATTCCAAATTGATGGTAGGTCTTTCATAGCGAATTTGATTTGCTTGCCTTTGTCTGGGTTGGATTTGATTCTAGGCATGGATTGGCTTTCAGCTAACCATGCTATGATAAATTGCTCTTAAAAATCTATTGTTCTTCCCCCTATACCTGTTAAGCCCGTGGAGCCTGTTAGTTTGTTTTTGAACTCTATTGAGGCAGGAAGTAGTGAGTTAAGTGATCAGGGATATGTTCTCCTGATGGCAAGTGAAGTAGAACTCGAGCAGGTATTGGATGAGATCCCTATAGTCAGGGAATACCCCGATGTGTTTCCTGATGACATACCCGAGTTTCCCCTAGAGAGGGAAATCGAGTTTTCTATAGAGTTGGTGCCGAGTACTAGGCCAATCTCCATAGCACCCTATAGGATGTCCCCAATGGAGTTGTCAGAGTTGAAGGGGCAATTGGAATAATTGTTGGAGAAGAAGTTCGTAAGGCCTAGTGCCTTACCTTGTGGAGCCCCGGTATTATTTGTGAAAAAGAAGGATGGTAGTATGAGGCTGTGTGTGGATTATAGGCAATTAAACAAAGTGACTGTTAAAAACAAGTATCCCTTGCCTAGGATAGATGACCTCATGGACCAACTGTGAGATGTAGCTGTGTTCTCTAAGATTGATCTGCGATCTGGATATCATCAGATAAGAGTGAAGGAGGAGGATATACCCAAGATGGCTTTTAGGACAAGGTATGGGCATTATGAGTTTACGATGATATCATTTGGATTGATTAATGCTCCTGCTGTTTTCATGGATTATATGAACAGAATCTTTAGACCCTATTTGGACAAGTTTGTAGTTGTTTTCATAGATGATATTCTCATCTATTCGAGAACAAAAGAGGAACATGAAGAACATTTGAGGGTTGTGTTAAGGATCTTGAGGGAAAAGAAGCTTTATGCCAAGTTATCTAAGAGTGAATTCTGGATGGAAAAAGTAAAGTTCTTAGGGCATGTGGTGTCATAAAGGGGTATCGCTATGGACCCAAGTAACATTGAGGCTGTGATGAATTAGGAGAGGCTAATCTCAGTGACTGAGATACGGAATTTCTTGGGTTTAGCCGGTTACTACCGCAGGTTTATAAAAGGATTTTCCAAGATATCTTTACCTTTAACCAAGTTGACGAGGAAGGATGCCCCATTTGTGTGAACGATGGATTGTGAAAAGAGCTTTCAAGAGCTAAAAGGTAAGTTAACCTCAACCCCAGTATTAGTTTTGCCGGACCTTAGTGGACCGTTTGAGGTTTACTGTGATGCATCTGGGAGGGGTTTAGGTTGTGTCTTGATGCAGAATAGGAATGTGGTGGCTTATACCTCTAGACAGTTGAAGCCTCACGAAGTGAACTACCTAACCCATGACTTGGAATTAGCGGTTGTGGTGTTTGCCCTGAAGATGTGGAGGCATTATCTGTATAGTGTGAGGTTCAAGGTGTTCTCTAATCATAAGAGCTTGAAGTATCTCTTTGATCAAAAGGAGTTGAATATGAGGCAAAGGAGATGGATGGAGTTTTTAAAGGATTATGATTTTGGGTTGAACTATCATTCTGGGAAAGCCAATGTGGTGGCTGAAAATCCTTGCATGCGTCATGGATGATGGTCAAGAAGGATGAGCTAGTAAGGAGCTTTAGAGACCTTAACCTTGGAGTTATGTTGACCCCCCATAGTATAATATTGAATCAGCTTGGGGTGACGAGTGATTTCAAGAGTCAAATTTCTCAAGTCCAAGGCGAGGAAGAGGAGTTCTTGAAAACCCTAGCGTTGGTGAAACAAGGAAAGTTGAAGGGTTTTGCACAAAGTACAGATACACCATAGAAATTTGAAGGAAGAGCATGTGTACCCGCAAGTGGTGACCTCCGAAGAAGGATTTTGGAGGAGGCTCATAAGAGCCATTTCACCATACACCCTAGTGTGACAAAGATGTATCAAGACGTTAAGAAGATGTTTTGGTGGCTAGGATTGAAGAGGGATGTTGCGGAGTTGGTAGGCAAATGTTTAGTCTGCCAGAAAGTAAAGATTGAGCAGCAAAAGCCCTCTGGTATGTTGCAACCATTGGAGATCCCAGAATGGAAATGGGAAAGTATCTCTATGGACTTCGTGATGGGTTTACCCAAAATGCAAGTTGGTTTTGATGCAATATGGGTAATTGTTGACAGATTAACCAAGTTTACTCACTTTTTGCCCATTCGAGCTACTTATCCTTTGGAAAAGCTAGCCCAGCTGTATGTTCAAGAGATAGTAAGACTGTATGGCGTACCTTCAACCATAATCTCAAATAGGGACCCGAGGTTTACCTCTAGATTCTGGGGAGCCTTACAAAAGGCATTTGGGATGAAGCTTTGCCTGAGTACAGCTTATCAACCCCAGACAGATGGACAATCAGAGAGGGCTATCCAAACTTTGGAGGATATGTTGGGAGCTTGTATGTTGGACAACCGAGGAAGTCGGGACAAATACTTACCTTTGATTGAGTTTGCCTATAACAATAGCCATCATGCAAGTATTGCTATGGCACCCTATGAAGCTTTGTATGGAAGGAAGTGCCAATCTCCCCTATGTTAGTTTGAATCGGGTGAGCAAAGCCTATTAGGACCTGATCTGGTGAGGCAAACCATAAAGCAAGTCAGAAGGATTAGGGACAGAATCCTTACAGCCCAGAGCCGTCAAAAGAGTTATGCGGACAAGAGGAGAAAGCTTCTAGAGTTCCAAGAAGGAGAACATGTGTTCTTGAAAATCACTCCTACAACCAGTATAGGCAGAGCCATGAAGGTCAAAAAGTTAAACCCCCGTTTCCTTGGCCCTTTTCAAATTTTAAAATGTGTCGGGTCAGTTGCTAACCAAATGGCCTTACCTCCAAATTTGTTAAACCTTCACGATGTCTTCTATGTGTCTCAATTGAGAAAATACTATTCCAATCCTAGTCATCTACTTGAGCCTGAAAGTGTACAGTTAAAGGAGGACCTGACTTTCAATCTACCGCCATCTCGAATCGTGGATCATGGAGCAAAACAGCTGAGGAGTAAGACGGTACCCTTGGTCAAGGTGGCTTGGGGTAAAGGGAATATGGAAGAGTATACGTGGGAGCTGGAGGCTGATATGAAGAACAAGTATCCAAATTTGTTTACAGGTAACGAATTTTGAGGGCAAAATTCTTTTACAGGTGAAGAGAAATGTAACATCCTCAATTTCATGTCGTGCTAAATTACCTCAATAACCTTGAGTAATTAGGCACTTAATGAGAAATTATGAGATTAAGGCTTAATTAAGGGGTTAACTCGGATGAGAAGAGTCAAGAGAATGCTTAATCGAGGTTAGATAATCTTTAATTAAGCGAGTCAGAGCCCTTATAGCTTAATTAAGCACTAATCACCCTTAATTAGCTTAATCGAGTTTAATTAAGGTTAATCAAGCTTAATCATAAGATTAATTTTTGTTAATTGTGTTCTTGTGTGTTAATCACTAATTCTTGCTTAATCATCTTAATTAAGTTGTATGAGCACTTAATCACATGATTAAATTCAAATTTAGTCAACTTGACAATAAAGTAGAGAGTGATGTCATTAAAGCAAAAAGTATTAGACAAGACTACTTTATATAAGAGTTTGACCATGCTTTGTCTCCCCATCATCCCATTTGTCCCCTTAATCACTAATTAACACAAGATGACACAAAATTAAGCAAAATATCTCACTCTCCTCCCTTAATATTGGACGCCACTTTCAAGCACACACACACACACTCACATTTTTATTTTCACTCATTCTATTCTCTCTCTTCAAAGCCAAATCCTCCAATTTCTCTCTAAAACTCTCTTCATCTTCTTCTTCCCTTCACCACTACCACCACCCAAAAACCACTCACTTAGGCCTTCAAAAACCTTATCTTTGGGTCTTTGGAGACAATATCAAAACACTACAACCTCCATTTTCACAAGATATCAAGAGCTTATCCTTTCACCAAGCCAAACCGCCACCATCTACAAAGGAAAGGAACCACCATCATCATCTTCTTCTTCTTCTTCTCTAGTTTTGCACCATTTCTAAAGAAAGGTAGTGATCTTCATCTTTTTCATTTTGTTTGCTCAAGAAAGCTTGGAGCTTGGTTCTTTCATGACCAAGATCTCTAAATGAAAACTTGAGAAGATCCTTCATGCTCTTCATTAGCAAAATATGTTCTTGTTGTTCTTTAAGTGTTCTTAAGTTTCTTCTTTTAGTAAAATATGTTGTTGTTGTTCTTCAAGTATTCTTAAGTTTCTACTTTTGGCAAAATAGGTTCTTGAATGTTCTTGATGGTATCTTGCTTAAAGTTGTTCCTTTTTATGATGAGTTGATGAATAGCAAAGCTTCATCTTATTATGTTTTCTTGATTTGATAAGACTATAAACATTCTAAAAGCTTTAAACTTTAAAAAGTTTGCTTCTTGATGCACAAAAGGTGGCGCAAGTTTTAGTGCCATCATAAAGTCTTATTTTGTTTTATTTTGAAAACCAAAAATACATGTAAAAGTCTAAACTGTTTAGAATAACAAGCCTTTTTGAGTTATAAAATGATATCTTGTTACTTTATGTCTTAGAAATCAAACCTTAAAGAAAATACCTTTCATAAAGTTTCAAACTTTAATCAAGAATGAAACCTTTAAGTCATAAAAGTGTTGTTTTGTAGCACTTAATCCATAAAGTTTAGATCTTGAACTAAAATAATGCCAAAAGGTGTTAACTTTTATAAAGATCAAGACTTTTAACCTTAAAGTTGATATTTCATATCACTAGTTGACAAAAGTGGGAATCTTTTCAATGTAGAGACAACTTTAAGTCATAAAGTTAAGACCTTGATAGTCTTAGAATAATTAAATGAGTCAACTTTCATAAGAACAAGCCTTTTAGTTAAAAAGCTAGTAACTTGTATCATTATTTCATAAAGATCTAATCTTTAAGATAAGAGCTTAATGTTTAAGGCATTTACTTTCATAAAGAATAAAACTTTATGACTATTTTATAAAGAATGGTAACTTTTAATAATGTTTAAGGTAAAACTTTAATATGTTATTAATGAAGGTTTAAAACTTCGTAAGTTGAATAAGTTAAAAATCACCCTTGGTGATTAGTGAACATTGGTGTTGTTGGGTTCATGATATGGTTATAAGTTGTCATGACCCAAGGATTAGAGGGATCTCAAACTCTTTGGGAACAGAAGTATGATGAGGGCCTCTAAGCATATCATGAACCTAGGAATCACTAAGTGCACTATCTCAAGGAAAGGAAATAATCACTTAAGTTAATTAATTTGAACAAGTGTTCCATAAGACATGTACTTAAGTAAAGAATACTTTTATACGAGGACTAAGTAACTAAAAGACCACAAACACATATCCTAACTATGTGATTCTCTCATGGGTAACCACGAGAAATCATATGATGATTCATAATATTCTTCGCAAAGAAAAACAAAACTATAAACCCTTTTAGAGTATGAATGTGTGATGCCATCCAGCATGATGAATGATGAGTTTAATTGAGCTTTGTCTCATGATTGAATGATGAGTGTGACGATATGATGTAGATATGATGAACCGTTGGTTGAAAGTTTATGATTAGCATTTTGGGGAAGCTCCGGTCTAGCCGTTATGCTGCCAGATTTCCGTCAAAATTATGGACTTAGTCATATCATTGCATGTATTTAGTCAAAGAAGTATTATGCATGTAAAGTATAATGATAAGAAAAGAATCAATGGGACATGACCCTTCAATTATTTTGGTAAGGGAAGTGAGAGACAGCGATCCACAAAGACTTAAGGAACCTCTATGAGGGAGGCAAGGGTGACATGGAGGACCCTCCAACTTAGAGGTAACCAATATCAGCTTAGTCTGATTTGGTTGGTACTGCGTGACGACGGTCACGGAATGAGCTCATGTCCAAAAGCAGTCTATTTCAAAGGAAAGTGAAGAATATTAAGCACGTGCTAGAAATGAAAGTTAATGTAGGGCCATGGTTAAGTTGATGAGTTGCATAGTCATGCATGCTATTATATTCCTTATGTACATTATGAATGTTTATTATGTATATTAGCCTGTATGCCTATGTATGACACTATGGATATGATGATAAAGTTAAAAGTAACCCACTTCGGGATTTACGTTTTTTGAAACTATTAAAATTGAACCGATATCTACCTACTGCTTTTATATTAAACCCGAAGTGGCTGGGACGATGACGATGACACTGTATTTGTCTAGTTGTGATGCTATTGAGAAATTTAGTATTTCTCACTCCTACGTTTCCGTGTCATCTTCAGAGGATGCCGGCGTCGGGCATGGTGGTGATTTTCATTGAGTTTCCGGTGATGCATTAGCACTTCGACTCGGTTCTGAATGCATCTGTGCTGACTGCTTAGGTAGCGACGCGGGTCTACATGTTCCATAGCCGCCAGTTTCGTTCACCCGTGATGAGTCCGTTTTTCCGCCCTCATGAGCCGTTCGAGGACATCACTGTAACATCCACCAAAATTCTTTTATCGTTTTTTGCCTAATTATTCAGTTTTATCGAATAATTGAGAATAAATAGAATTCGGTTAAATAATTATTTAGAATTAATTGACTAGCAATTACTTGAGTTTAGATATGAGGAAGCTAAGTTAGAAATATAGGAGATTCCATAAAATTTTATTGAAAACCGATTTACCAGTTTAAAAGAAATCAGTAAGATTACAGTATTTTAAACTGTCGAAACCGAACCAATAGAATTCCAACTCTTTAACCCTACTTTAAGTGGCTGAGAACTCAGCCACTTAACACCCAAATGTGGCGCCACTTTGGCCACAATTCATGGAGAGGCTTGGCTGAATTTCAACCATACAAGGATCAACTAATCAAATGCCAAGGAAGCCAACCACCTCCCACACCTTTAATAAGATTTTTCTCCCTTTTCTCACTTATTCAGACCCATACTTCTGTGCCTCCTCACTCCAGCCCTCTCCTTCTCTTCTTCACTCACATAACTCCATCAAACCCTCAAGTTCAACCAGGTTTTGCTCACCCAAGCCCCAAAAATCAAGCCAAATCACCTATAATAAAGGTAGAGGTTTAATTCTTGCATTAATTCTGTGGTCTTGGCTGGCTGAGGGTGGATTATTTCCACAATCTTTGATGTATTGATTGAATGATTATGATGATATATGGCTGGTTATTGGCTGTTTGTTTGGTTAAAATCGAATTGGAAGCAAGAAAGAATGAAAATAGGAAGAGCTGAAGGGCTGGAGAACCAAAAACCCTCGACAGTCCGTATGGTGGAGTGTACGGCTCCCCCTATCGCTGATTAAATTTGATGAAACCATTTTTATATGAAACTAGACATCTAGGGATTTCCATACATATATCATATAAGGCCATTGGATTAGTATTGAGAGAGATATGAATTTTTGAATTTTGACCTAGGTTTCTGACTTTGATTCTGGGCAGACTGGGTTCTTTAGGGTAGAACTCGCCCTATACTACTTGAAATTTAATGAAACTAACTTTTTTAGAAAGCTTACACATAGGAGAATGTTCCATAAAAATTTCAGAATTAGATAAGGTCCCGTTTGCTCCCAGTGATCCAAGCAATTTGCCCTATGCCCAAACCGGGTCAAAATAGGGCAGTTCAGGAAGATCAGAATTCGGGGCTTAAAAATCGAGCCCTACTAAGGCAAATGGAATGGAACTTTTTTTAAATGAAACTTTGCCCTGTTAGCTTTAATATAAGACCAATTTCGTGTGATTTGAAGCAGTTTTCGATTTTTAATGGATTTTTACTTTTAGGTGTCTGATTCTGGCCAGCCACTGGGCAGGCCGGGATAAAACCTAAATATCTTGAGCTATAGTTGTCCAAATTAGATGGGACCAAAGAGGTTAGAAAATAGACACATAACACTTCAACATATCCAAAATTGAGGTTCAAATGAGTTAAATAAAAATTATGGCTTGATTTATAAAAACCGGGTTGACAGACCTTGTTGAGGCATAAACTCTACCTTAATGAGATTAATGTCATTATGAGTTCAATGTTAAAATATGTATACAATGTTGTGACCTCTATGATAAATTGGTGTTCTGGTGTACCAACACTATTCATGGGGAAGCGGACACATTCTGTTATGTTGCCAAAATTTCGATAGAATCTATGCATAAGTTATGATATACATGCTAATACGAGTGCATTTTCAAGAAAGCTATGAAAAGTTATGATAAGAATTATGTTATTATGAAAGTTCCATGCTACTTGGGCCAGCCCCAGATAAAAAGTTAAGGGGAATAGATTGGTGGAAAGGTCGGGCAAAGCAAACCCGGCATTCCTGTATAGGAATGAGCTCGATCCTAAAAAGCAAACTATTACCCAGGAGTCTAAATGGCCACAAACTCCCAAGGGACCAAGTAATGGAAAATGAGGAAAAGTAATAGGGAAAGCTTATGAAGAAAGAATTAAGAATGAGTTGCATGATTACATGAATGCATAATTTAATGGAATAGTTATGTTAAGATATTTGCAGTTGCCTATTATATTTGTTTATTGCCATTTGTTCATTTATTCTATTTATTATTCTGTAAATCCTTATTAGTAATCTATTATGTTTCTTATGCCATCTAAAGTAAAACTGAACCTTGCCTCGGACCAGACATTTCCTTAAACTTATTAAAACGGATAGTCTAGTTTAAACACATGCTTTTATAATTAAATAAAAACCGAGGCAACTGAGAATGTATGTGACGTCAGATAATCACTGTATACGAACTCTACTGAGAATTTCTTTAAATTCTCACCTCGTTCTGTATTTCCCGCATCATTCTCAGACACTGGTGATGGACTCCACGGCCACCCTCTTCATTGAGATCCCAGATTTGCAGCTTCACCATGATCCAGTATTGGATTCTTTGTATATAGCCGGTTCTTGTAACTTCCGCCTTTACCTATTTAGCAATAGGAACTTTGCTGTCCCTCTACATCATCCTGCTTTCGACCCTGCGACTCCTTACATTGCCATCCCACTACACATGGCGCACCTACCTCCAGCTCCTCTTGTACCCGCAGCACAGGCAGCTCCTGCTGACCTTGCACCTGAGTCACCTCTACAGGCGGTTCTAGATATATCACCTAGCTCCGAGAGTGACCTTTCCAAGGCCACCGACTCATCACCCTCTTCCTCCTGGGGACCTAGTGTAGATTACTCTCTAGCCGGGCCTGGCATAGCCAACGGCTATTTGATGGAGTAGGCCAGCCGCAAGAGACTTTGTACAGTATGACCCTCTTTTGACAACACGTAGCTTTGGGTTGTAGACGTAACAGTAGGACTAGCAGTAGGTTTTGAAATGTCCTCTAAGGACCCATAGGATCATTTTGACTGATACGGGCCTTATGTCTTTTTGGTACGCCGGCCCCACTTATGTATTCCACTTTGAAACTCTATACATAAACTGAAGCAATGGCTTCATATATATATATATATATATATATAGTTGATGTTACTGCACTGTTTCTTATCTGTTGTGGTGTTTTGTTCAGTTTCGTTACGCTCATAGTATAGCAGCATGCCGTTTCGTCTGTTTACACAAGAAATAAATAAATAAATAAATAAATAAAATATGAGGGGTGGTACGAATCATGAAAAGTAAGCAGTATGTTAAAACGGTAACATAGTCTACTTAATTTTATGTTATGACTTAAGTATAACATTAAATTGGTAGGGTGTTACAATCACTATGGACGATGTTTGCCCGCCCTTCCATCCTTCGAGGTACCCCATTGACGGAGATTTCGACTCGGACACCCGCCTGACACCGATAGTTTCGTTGGATTCCGATCCTTCAGAGCCGTCTTATCCGAGTTACCACGTGGAGACGAACCCGTTTGAGCTTTCCTACCTGTCTGTGATCCGTCTGTCGTCCGATTCATCTTCTTCTTCAGCAGCCCCTCGTCACACTCCACCCCCGGTTTGCGGTCACAGGTTCATTTGTACTCGTGCTGTGCCTCATGGACGTGGTCGTGCTCGAGGAGGAGGACGTGGTGATATTCCTCCCGGTGGATTCGGAATGGCTACCTCTCACTAGATGAGTGAGGTGTTGATCTGCATGCGGAGCTGAGCGTGAGGATAACCCCTTTTTGGTTGTAACAAGGGTTATTATTTTCATTTGGCATGTATGGACGGATTGAGATTTCTTATGTATTTCCTTTTATCATATATTTCATCAAGGTATTTTGTAGGGCCGACAGTAGGTATCGGACCTATTATTATCATTGTGTATGATTGCTGCTATTACTACTACTATATTAACTATGGGATGGCTATGGAATGAATGTTATCTTTATCTAAGATTATGATTATTCTCAATGCTTCTGTTTATGTTAAATTACGATGTATGAATGAGATAGCGACGTTTATATTATATGTTCACGATGCGCTCATGGCTCTTGATTTCAAAAACGGTTTACTTGTTTTGTTCAAAAAAAAAAATCTACCCCTATTTTCATTTGAACAGTAATTTCTAAAAGGTAATATCAGTTCTGCAAGCAAAAGTAACAACTAATAATTCCGCAATATGACTTAAGCATAGAATGGAACTATTAGGGCATTACATTTAATTTATGGAAGAGATGAATTGAAGTCCAATAACACTTAACTAAGAGGCTTGAACAATTTACCAAAAGAAAAACAAAGTAAAATACTTGATAAACCTTAGAAGCAATTCGGCCAAAGCATATATATACATGTTTTAACCACTTAATTGGACTTAAAGGATAATTATGAATGAATACAAGCCATGAAATTCAACACTTTAATCTAAAGGTTGAATTAAGTGAAAAATGTAAGTAAAATCCCTTTAGAGACTAAATAAGACTTAAGGGTACAATTTAAGCTAAAAGCTTGTACTTAAGAACTTAATGATTCTCATAAGACTCTTGAGTGCGTTTATGTACTTTATCTTTTATGATATGTAAAGTGATCGTTGATATGATTGATGTAAGCATGACTGGGATTGAGTGCTGAGATTCTTGAGAAGGAATCCTCAAGGTCATGACTTTACATGCGAATGATGAGTTGTGAATGCATAGGCTAGTATGGTTGTTGATTGATTGTTTGCAATTTTGGGGGATCTCCGAGGTCTAGCCATTATACTGTTGGATTTTCCTCAAATTCATGGACTTAGAATAATTTTGTTGAGATTAATGAGGGTAACTTGTGCTAAGAAAAGAAAGACTTAAGTCCTTTATCTAAAGGCACCAATGTCATAAAACTTAATATTAACCCTTATGTTAGTAAGACACTTGTGTATGGCCTTTCGGTAAAGGAAGGTGACGCACCAATGAACCCCCTTTGCTAGCCAATTTAAGTTGAGTGTAATGAATGATGACGGTCATTACCGGTATGAGTTCATGTTCTAAAAGAAAGTAAAGTTCTGAGGGTAGTATATAAAAGTTTAAAGCATATGTTAAAAGTCAAAGTCAAAATCAATGTCAAAGTAAGTAAAGAATGTCGCAAGAATCTTAAGCCTTATGTGATTTATTATATACTCGGTTATAAATGTTTTCATGTCATGGTTATGCCTATTCATGTTCATTTATGTTCCTATTGCATAATTATAGCATGCCAAGAATATATGAATAAAAGAAACCCACTTCAACTAATGTATGTTTTCAACCAAACTAAAATTGAACCTTATGCATGTTCACCTTTTATCAAGAAACCCAAAGTGGCTGAGGACGATAACAATGACACTTAGTTGCCTTGTTAGAGCCCTACTAAAAATTTTCATATTTCTTACCTTTGCTTTCCATGTCATCTTTAAACGATGTTGATGGTAATGGTGGTGGTGTTCATTGAGCTTCTTACATGGGATGTGCATTATGACTCAGATCTTGATGTGCTTCTTCTTACTATGAGGGGAGCAATTTGGGCATATGTTTTCTTTTGGCATCATTTCAATTCATCGGTGATGAGTTGGCATTTCAGCCTTTTAGACCCATACTAGAATATCGTCATGTTAGAGGTTCACCCACCTATATTCAAGCCTTACATCGGCACTTCGTCTGAGGAGTTGGAGCCAAATCCTTCTATGGTGACGCCTACGTATTCTCTTGAAATAGATCCTTTGAGCCTACATCACCATTTGCATTTCTCTCAGACTCTATAGTGATTTCTTCCACCATGGGGATCTGTGTCAGTGGGAAAGGATGTGGCCATAGACGTGGTCGTGGGGATGCCTCCGGAGGATCGGGAAATGGTTTCATTTCCTTGTAGGATCAGGGAGTCATTAGTTGTTGTAGTTAGGATACGTGAACGACCTTTTTGCATCCTATGCTTCATGAAGATATGGCTTCTTTTTGTTATCATATATTTGAGCCACTCTTATTAGCATATTTTTGGTTTTGTATTTCAGATCTTTTGTAGCTATGGTTGTAATATGAAGGTGGAAGTAGCACGAGAAGTGGGGGTTGAATTGTGCCTTTTCAAAACTTTTTATATCTTGGAAACTTAAACAAACTTTCTCAAGTCTTAAAACTTGGATTGCGGAAGCAATTAAGGTTAGAAACAAAAAGTTAACTTTTACAAGAAACTTCCTGAATAGTAAAGAAAGATAAACACTTAAAACTTGTAACAGAAAGTATAAGAACTGTAAGTAAAGGCTAGAGATAAGGAAAGCACACAAGAAGATTTATCCTGGTTCGGCCAAACTAGTTGCCTATGTCTAGTCCTCAACAAATTAGTTGAGATTTTTTATAACTAAGTATTCTTGTACAAGCTTCTCCAAACTTAAAATAGAGTAGTCTTGTTTTAGCCTCTCCAAGCCAACTAGTAGAGTAGTACTATCCTAGCCTTTCCAAGCTAACAATAACCACTACGGGGTTAGGTTACAATGTTAAAGATAAAGGTTTGTGTTTGATAGCACTTACACTCTACCACTCAAGGTGTATGTTTGAAATAAGTACAAAGTGGAGTGACTTCTCACAAATCTTTCAAGGAGGATATTCGCTAATACAAAGCTTTGAGAAGATTTTTCTCTAAGAAGATTCAGAGCAAAACTTCCTGGATAATCACAAGGTTGAGAAAGATGAAGGCTTTTTAAGATTTTCAACAATAGTCATTCCAACCACTTCTTTTCATCTTCAAGACTTATATAAGATTCAAAATATAGCCATTGTGACTTCAGGTCTTGAGCCTTAAGCTTTTAGATCCGTTGGTCTTAACACAGAGAGGGAAGTTGAGAGCTTTCTTTCTCACAAGCAAGTACAATGATAAGCAATATTTTGATACATTGATTAACCCTCATATTTAGTTTATTGAACATCTTTTGTGCTTAATTGAATAATATTGGACACATTTTATAAGTTTAGACTCTAATTGGGCTTAATTGTATTTTTCAGCATTATTACAAATTTATACTATTTTTTTTATTATAGCTGTATCGTGAGTTGTAGATATCTAAAAATTACAAATTTTATATTGTAGGAAAGCTAAGAGAAAGATCTACAACATTGATGAAGAAGTCAACAACTAATTCAAATGTCTAGTGGGTCGAATTGGGCCACGAAATCAAAACAGGGCTGTTACACTGGAACCGGAGTAGTGTGCACTACTTGGGCCATAACGTGAGTTGTAGACATTGGATTGAGGCAAAACTAGTGCCATTTGAAAGCTAAGACATAAAGCTTCAATTCATATGAAGACCACTCTCTAAAATAATGACATCTTCATGGATTTATTGGCTGTTAAAATGGACTGATGTGAATACACGTACAACCTGAACATGCTATAAAGACTGGGCCATAACTCTCTCATTTTAAGTCCAAATTAAACAAACTGGGTGTCCACTTAAAGCTAAGAGGCAGAGGATTAATTTGAACTCAAGGGTATTTGGAATTTTGACATTTGAGATCTGATAAGAAGAGAGAAAACCGAGACGCGAAGGGGGACTCATCTCTCCAACATTTTTCATTTTTTCTTTCTTCTCTTCTCCTCTCCTCTACTTTTCTTTTTCTTTTCCTTTCATTTTGTAAGATACTTGTTTTGGATTCTATTTTGTAACCTTCATTGCTATGGAGGAGTAGGATTTCAAGCTAGTTCAATGAGACTTCAAGGGCATTATGGTTGTAATCTTGAAACCCTATACTTGAATTTCAATCATGTTTGTTTTCTTGTTTCTTTGCCCTCTTTTATTTGTAAATTTGCATTGAATGGTATTGATATGTGAGTTTATGAATGAGGAATTAGTTGGGTGATTGCTAATTGGTCAATTGGTATGAACTTGATTAGTCAAAGAATTAGGAATTGGGTTTGGGTTCAAACCTAGACTAATACAATTGGCGCTAGAAATCAACATAGGTTAATTAGAGTTGAGGTCTTAATTATCTAATCAATTATGTGTTGGTTGAATTCCTAGAGTTCTTTAGGTAGAATTGTGGGGTTGTTAATAGAGGTCTCTCTAATAGCTCAAATTAGTCGCACTCCATGTGTTTGATATATTGTGCGTTAATGATTGATTCCCCTTATGCCTAAGGAATTCTTTGAACTAGTGTTTTTATTTTCATCTAATTTTCTTTTATAGCTTATTGACTACATGTTTCCACATATCCCCTTGTTACTTAACTAGATAGCAACGACATCCTTGTGAGATGACCTTGATTGCACTAAACTTCAAATTTAGTATAATTAAGTATTTTAAAATTGTAATTTGGAGCAAGCTGCGACACTTGCTGCCAAATTTTGGTGCCGTTGCCGGGGATGTTGATGCTATTTAGTTTGTAAATATATGTGTTTACTTGCTTTTGTTTGAGTTTTGCATGTTTTGGTCGTTTTCAGTGTTTTTAGGCTAATTTTGGGTGCTGTCCTCTACTGTTTGTGCTCAGATCACCTTGAAACTTTTTAGTCCAAAGGTTTTCGGCATTCTAAGCAAGACTTACTACTTTGCAGTGAGCCCCACCCCATTTTTGCCAAATCCAATCATTTTGACAACTTTTTCTATTTATTTTGATTTTCTTGCATTTTTTAATATTTTCTTTTATGTCTTTCCTTTTTGTTTCTTGTTTGTATAACCCAAAACATCTTTTGTAGTATTTTCTTAGTTGTTTTAAGCCATTTTAGAGTAGTTTTTAGTTTCTTCTTCCATTTAGTTTACTCATTTCTACTTTTCTAACATGTTCATTAACTCATCTTTTAGTTCCCAAACATATGGTTGTTGGAATATTGCAGGAACTGGAGCGGTTGTTAAGGATTCTTACCAAAGAATGGAACAACAACTGGATGAGATAAAGTACCTAATAGAGCAATATGCCATGAGGAATCACATCCAGCAACCATAACAGGGATATGACCCAAGTTCTAGTATGTACCAGTCTGACTGGTATGATGGAGTTGATCAGGGATATGGGGGTGTTCCGTCACAGCAACCCCCATATTTTCAGTAGCAGTTCCAACCTTCACTCCCCTTCATTCAACAGCACTTGCTTCTACTCCAGGAGTCATATGAACAACCACAGCTTGAGTTACCACCTACATATCATCAGGCCAGTCCACTAGCCACTTCACTTGAGCCCTCTCTAGAAGATCTTGTGAACCAGTTAATGGAGAGTAATCTCCAATGGCAATAGAGGACTGATGAAACCATTCAAGACTTGCAAACACAATTGAGCCAGTTAACTTCTACATTGAGCAAATTGCAAGCTCATGAAGGGAATATGCCAGATGTGCAATCGCATGAGCTAGCTGAGGGGATTGGCGAGAGTCAAGATGTAGTTGGGCCATTAGATGAGATCCCATAGGAGACATTGGTTGAGGAGATATCTCATGATCTTGTTGGTGTTGAGAAAATGAATATGTCTACATGCATGGATATTTTCACTTCTTTAGAAGACACTATGAGTGACCTTTTAGCAGAATTCCTTGAGCTAACTGCTATTGACACTTTTGCTGGATTCACATGTGCTAACTGTGAAAGTGAGTATATCTGCCCTGTATGTGCACAGATTGAGGCATGTCTGAGGGGAGATCCTCTCATGTTAGAAAATGGTGAAGTTGTAACTGATATTCAAAGAGTTGAGCTACTGGAGGAGCAAGTTAAAGAAACCACCTATCCTCTCCCTTCCACTGTCCGTCTACCTGCAACTGAGACATACTCAAGTGGTTTAGAGTATGCACCTACAACTTTCTTGGGATAGTTTGAATATGCCAACTTGGAGAATGATGCCCAACTCCAAACCATTTGTGACATGACAACTGGCTTACTTCATCGAGGTACACGAAGGTGGTTGGATTATGCCTACATGAAAAACAAATCTTGCCCCCCAAGCTGCTTGTTTCATCATTGTAGAAGTGCTACCTGGGTGGATGCTAAGGCCATCAACACTGATCTATCAAGGCACCAATAGCAAGGATGGCAATGAATTCAAGATCACCTCATGGGATCCTGAAGGAGGCAAAAGATGCAAACTTTGGTGGGGATTCCTGGACCAGTTCAAGCATAAGCCACCATGAGGGAGTTCTCACCACTTTTTACCTTTTTAAATTTTTGTCTTGCATTTTTAATTTTTTGTCTTGAATTTTAATTTTAGAATAAAATATGTTTAATATTAGTTTTCATATGCTAGTTATGTTGTTTAGTCGGATGTTCCCCCATGGTGATTCTTGAGTTGTTAACTTTAGGCATTAGAGATTCATGGCTTGAGATTTCAACGTGCTTGATTTTTTATCTCATTCTTTATGTCTTGCATGCTTGGTGTATTGATCTTCAATTACTTGGATTAAGTATGTTGGACATGACCCATGTGAGCTTTTGAGCCATATTTGGATGGCTATGTTACATGCCATTCTTTTCTTTCTTGTGTGTTTTATTTCCTCATATGATTTGTCACTCTAGAACTTACTTTAATTCTTTTTGAGGCAACACCATTCATTTGCATACATGAACATAATTGAGGCATCTATTTTGTGATTAGCCACCTAGCCGAATAGCCACCCTTGCATTTTCCCCCTTACTTAGCCCCTTTGAGCCTTTTTATCTATTCTTTGTTTTTAGCATATTACAAGCCTAACGAAAAAACCATAATTCTACCTGGCCTTAGGGAGTGGGAGACCATTGGTTACCATTAGCGATGTGCATTCACATAAGTGTGGGGGTTTGCATGAGGACATACAAGACTTTAAGTGTGGGGGTGCAAAGTGGTGAAAAGAGAAAAAGGAAAGAAATAAAAAGATTAAAAAAAAAGAAGAAAAAGAAGAAAAGAAAATGTAAAAAAAAAAGCAAATAGAAAAAGAAAAAGTCAATAAATTGGGGCAGTTTTGATTAAAAAAAAAAGGTAAAGAAGTGGGATAAAAAGAGTTGTTTGTTGCATTCTTAGATTTGAGGAAGGCACTCACATTTGTGACCTCATGTCTTTGCCAACATTCTTCTATTCTCTTTGGTTTTTACCTTTCATATCCTTACTATTTCCTTACCCTTACCTTGGCCTCATTACAACCTTGAATAAAGTCCTCTTGATTTGTGTGTGCATGTGTTTGAGCGGTGGAGAATTAGATGATAAGCAAGCTTATGGTAGTGCTTTTCCTTTTGAGGTGATTTGAGTGGTATAATTGAGCCTTAAACAGTGGAGAGTAAGAGTGCTAAATACATTATCTTGTGAGATCCTCCATGCTTGATCCATACTTTTTGGAGTGATTTTTGCCTTGCTTGCACCTTTGTGGAGACGTGTCTTGATTGTTGAATTTCTTGATGCCTTGGGTGTGCTTTTTACCTATATGCTTGACACTCTTGAGGATCCATTGAAAATTTGTTTTTCATAGTATTTGGTCAATTTTTGTTTTTAGGTCTTGTGTATTGGTTTTAGATTCTGATGGTTCATTTTCAGCACCCTTGAGTATATTTTGGATTTTGCATGAGGACATGCAAAAAGCTAAGTGTGGGGGAATTTGAAAAGCAATATTTTGATACATTGATTAACCCTCATATTTAGTTTATTGAACCTCTTTTGTGCTTAATTGAATAATATTGAGCACATTTTATAAGTTTGGACTCTAATTGGGCTTAATTGTATTTTTCAGCATTATTACAAATTTATACTGTTTTTGTATTATGGCTGTATCCTGAGTTGTAGACATCTAAAAATTACAAATTTTATATTGTAAGAAAGTTGAGAGAAAGATCTACAAAATTAGTGAAGAAGTCAACAACTAATTCAGATGTCTAGCGGGTCGAATTGGGCCACGAAGTCAGAACAGGGCTGTTACGCTGGAACCGGAGTAGTGTGAACTAATTGGGCCATAATGTGAGTTGTAGACATTGGATTGAGGCAAAACTAGTGCCATTTGAAAGCTAAGACATAAAGCTTCAATTCATATGGACACCCTCTCCAAAATAATGACATCTTCATGGATTTATTGGCTGTTAAAATGGACTGATGCGAATACACGTACAACCTGAACATTTTATAAAGACTGGTCCATAACTCTCTCATTTTAAGTCCAAATTAAGCAAATTGGGTGTCCACTTAAAGCTAAGAGGCAGAGGATTAAGTTGGGCTCAAGGGTATTTTGGGATTTTGACATTTGAGGTCTGATAAGATGAGAGAAAACTGAGACGCGAAGGGGGACTCATCTCTCCAACATTTTTCATTTTTTCTTTCTTCTCTTCTCCTCTCCTCTCCTCTTCTTTTTCTTTTCCTTTCATTTTGTAAGATACTTGTTTTGGCTTCTATTTTTTAACCTTCATTGCTATGGAGGAGTAGGATTTCAAGCTAGGTCAAGGAGACTCCAAGGGCATAATGGTTGTAATCTTGAAACCCTATGCTTGAATTTCAATCATGTTTGTTTTCTTGATTCTTTGCCCTCTTTTATTTGTAAATTTACATTGAATGGTATTGATATGTGAGTTTATGAATGAGGAATTAGTTGGGTGATTGCTAATTGGTCAATTGGTATGAACTTGATTAGTTAAAGAATTAGGAATTGGGTTTGGGTTCAAACCTGGGCTAATACAATTGGGGCTAGAAATCAACATAGGTTAATTAGAGTTGAGGTCTCAATTATCTAATCAATTATGTGTTGGTTGAATTCCTAGAGTTCTCTAGGTAGAATTATGGGGTTGTTAGTAGAGGTCTCTCTAATAGTTAAAATTAGTCGCACTCCATGTGTTTGATATATTGTGTGTTAATGATTGATTCCCTTTATGCCTAAAGAACTCTTTGAACTAGTGTTTTTTTTTTCATCTAATTTTCTTTTATAGCTTATTGACTGCATGTTTCCACATATTCCCTTGTTACTTAACTAGATAGCAACAACATCCTTGTGAGATGACCTTGGTTGCACTATGCTTCAAATTTAGTATAATTAAGTAGTTTAAAATTGTAATTTGGAGCAAGCTGCGACACTTGCTGCCATACAACATCAAAGAAGAAACTAGTTGTTTGAATCAACTAACTTTGCAGAGTGTCAGTGCACCTTTGGAGACCTGTCTTGTCTCTTTGTGACCTTTAGAAAATATCTTTGAATATATACAGGCAAGATCTAAATGATGTTTTCATCACTTAAAGCAACATTTTGAAGGTGGCCTTCTAATCACAACTTTCTGGACATATCATCCTTCTAATATGCTTGTATGCTTCTAATGATACAGATTGTACTTTTTGATGCTTCTTGTCATCTCCTTAGGAGGAATATGATCTTTGAGAGTATAGATTATGTCCTCATGATGATCTTTACTTCAACAAAAGATATTTTGAATTTGAAAGTTTCATTTAGAAACAAATTGGCATTATTGTATATGAACCATTTGTCTCAAACTTGAATGAGACTGATCTGTGCTATTCATAAACAAACACTCAAGCAAACCGTTAGTTCTTACAAAAGATTTTCATAAGATTTAGTTTGTTATTCATTAAAACCACTAAGGTATACCAAAATTGCCTAGCAGCTGTTGAAGGGTTTTGGAGTTTACAATCTTCCCCTTTTTGATGATGGCAAACCAATGCTTAGAAAATGCTTTTGTATATAAAAAAAACTTTAAAGCGCATAAACATTAACATGATTTGTATTAATTTATCTTTCTGATCATGATACATGCTTTCTTATATTCATTTTAATTCATTGTCATATTCAGAAACTTTAAGATAAAACTTTCTTAACCTTTAAATATCAAAAACATTAGAAAATGCTTATCATTTTGCTCAAAACAAAAGATTTGACAAAATCAGAGCATATTGTTGTTAGAGTAGAAAATGTAAGGAAAAGATTGAACTAATGTTTAAGCAAACTTCTATATCATATCAATTTTATTAGAGCATAATTACAGCAAATGTAAGCTAATGATAGAGCAAATGATATGATCCAATAAAGTGGTATCAGAGCTAGAGATAATATAAAATCTTAGAATCAAAGCAATCACAAACTATTATTAGAGCAATAATAACTAGTATCAAAGCAGATAACATAGCAAAAAAAAAAAAGGTTGTGAACTGATATAAGAGCAACAAGCAATTAAGATATAATAACCATTATTAAAATTAAATATTCATAGAACAAATTAAATTGTAAATAGGTTAATGAAAAAATAAAATGATGCATGCAAAGAGAAGATGTATTATGTCTTTGTTGATATCCTTTCTCCCCCTCAATCAAAGGTTTTCCAGGCAGATTCTTCTCCTATTTTTGACATCAACAAAAGATTATAGGGATCATAGAAGACCATCATTGATTGCTTCAATTGTCTCCCTTCTGAAGAGCTTTCATCACTTGCACAAAAAAGCTTTCTATTTTGTTCATTCTCCTCTCTAAAGCTTGTTGGTTGGTCATTAGTTGCTGCTGGTTGGCCATGATATTTTGTTGGTTGGCCAGGAGAAGGTCTATCCACACTTCACCTGGATTTGGAAATCTGTGTGCAAGAGATAGTGTAGGAGCCTATAAAAGTGCCTTCTGAGTGTGTGAAGCTGAAGATTTTGGGTGCTCAAAGGCAGTTTTTGAAGGAGACTCATCAAATCTTGGTCCAGTAGTGAGCATCAAAAGAGCATTGGCACTAATGGGGGTAACTGGAACATCTTGGGTAGGAGTAGCAAAAACATCTTAAATCAAATTTTGAGCAGAAGTGGAGAGAGGTCTAGCTTTTGAAGTAGGAATAGCAGTAGCTATTTCAACCCTAGCCAAAGTCCTTTCTGGTATAGCAGGTGTGTTCTGGGGGGACTTGGGTAGATCCTCAAGCTATTTAAAAGGGTGTTCCTTATGGGCATCAGCAAGAATAGGATCTGGAAGCACCGTAAAGAATTGGTTCACCTCTTATGACATTAAGGAACTCCTCTAATCAGAAGCTCTAATCCCTACAACTTTGTTCTTTTGCTTTTGAATCCAAGCATCTTCTTTGAGCCTATTCTCTTGAGCTCTCTTTTTGCCTTCTTGAGGGCTAATAAGGCTGAGATATCAGAAGGATTAGATTCTTTCTGCTCCTTGCCCTTTTCTTCTAGTACCACCTTAGGAGAAAGACGTGCAAATTCAGACTCCCTGATGATGATTCCTCTTGTAGCAGGGGCAGCAATAGTGCTAGCAATATTGATTAGATTTGTAGTAATTGCAGAAACCTCATCTTCAGGTCTTGCAGGTTTGGAAGCTTCAGAAAGCTTCTCAACCAATCTTCTTTTGGTTTTTCTCTCTTATGGAATAGGAGAAAGATTTTTTTCCTTCCTTAGCTTCTTCTTTTTACCTCCTTCAAGACGTTTGAATTTTGGTTTCTTAGTGCTAGGCACCACAGCTTCAGCAATAGCAGTAGCATATTTCTTTTTCCTACTCTCCTTCTCTTTTTCTTATGCTTGGGGTTTTAAATCCAAAGCTTGAAATGTCTTCATAGTGGTTGTGGGTCCCTTAGGGTTAACTCTTTCACCCTTCAAAGGAAATAAAGCCTTGACAAGGACATGAGTTAGAAACATGCCATATGGAAGACTTGTATGTTTCTTTTTCTCTGCTTCTACCATAGCAATGATGAAGTCCAAGATCAATCTTACTAGATTAATTCTTCTCTTAGTCATAAGACAAAACACAACCATATGGTTCATCCTACTTAACACATCCGTGTTTCCACTTCTTGGCCACATAGAATGTTGGACCATAGAGAAGACAACCCTAACAGGAAGCAAAAGACTAAAGGTATGAACATCTCTAACTCTCATACCTCTATTTCTTGTCAGAGTCTCAGTAACTTCAGCCTCAGAAACTTCAAGTTCTTCCTACCATCTATCTCCACCATCGAAACGAATACCTTCATTTCTGGTGCTGGTGATTTCAGTAATGTCAGATGGATAGACATTGAGTTCTGAACTTCTCATGATGCTTCTCAGAGATAAGTTGTCTTCATTAGAAGCACTCAAAGTGTTGTAGAAAGCAGGAACTACCCCTATATAAATATCTTCAGAAATCCTCATAAAATCTCCTCATACATGGTATTCAACGACATCATGTACTTTAGGGAGACTTGTAAGTTTTCCAAGTCGAAGCTTCACCCTCTAGCTATGAGCCTTCTTGCAAAGAAGTTTTTGATGTTTTCTTGCATGCCAATGTCGTCAAACAAGAAGGGAGTGCTATAATTGCCTTGTTTTCCATTCGTAATGAAGAAAGAAGGTTGGAGCTTCAATAATAAAAGGATGTGTTTGAGATGAAGGAAATGAGGTGTTTGAAGGTTAGGAGAAGATGAACAGTTCCAAAAGGTTTCAAGAAATGGGAGGAGAGAGAGAAAAACTAGTTTAGGATGATTAATTGTTTCCATTAGGTAAAAGGAAATGAACAAGGAGTGTTTGTAATGTGAAGCATTTTGGGATAAAATGATGACGTTTTTTGGACATTGAGCACTTTTGGTTTCCTGCTTCATTGAAACATGATAACAAGGGAAGTTACTTAAACCACCTATATTCCAAAACTATTTGACTTTTCATATTCAGCTTTCTGACCAAAAGCATGAGTCATCCTTTTGATTGAACTATCTTTTTGAGCTAAACCCTGAACTCTACTAAGTATCTTTCTGAACAACCCTTTCTGAAAGACCATTCTGATCTAAACTTTCTGAACACATCTTAGGATACATTCTTCAAAGGAAAGGCACACTTGAAGATGCAATCTTAACTTTAAGCTTCTTCAAAGGCTTAGGGGGATAGGAACCAATGAATGCTTATTTTATGTATGCATAATTAGAAACTAGTCATATTTAGAAGGTTCTTAATATAGCATAAACACTCTTTAGCTAGAGGTTTTGTAAATATATCAGTTATTTGATCACCTGGATTTACAAAAGTTAGTTCAATATCTCCTTTTTGAACATGATCTCTAATGACATGATGTTTAATATCAATATGTTTAGATCTAGAATGTTGGATAGGATTCTTATCAAGATTTATAGCACTTGTATTATCACACAAAATAGGGATTTTGGCATACCTTAAGTTGAAATCCTTTAACTGATGCTTGATCCATAGAATCTAAACACAGTAATTTGCTACTGATACATATTCAACTTTAGCAATTACGGGAGCAATTGTGTTTTGCTTCTTGCTTGACCATGTAATTAATGACTTTCCAAGAAAGTAACAACATCCACTAGTGCTCTTTTGTTCAACTTTGTTTCCAACAAAATCAACACCACAGCAACCTAAAACATCATAAGAAGTACCTTTCTTGTGCCAGAGACCAAGATTAGTAGTACCTACTAAATATTTTTGAATTCTTTTGACAATATTTAAGTGTGATTGCTTTGGATTAAATTGAAATCTAGTCCAAATGCCTACACTTAATTGTATACCAGGTCTACTAGTAGTGAGATATAGCAAAGAGCCAATCATACCTTTATAAAGTTTATTAGAAACTTTATCACCTTCTTTATTAGCTTCCAAAACTTGAGAATGATGCATGAGAATACTAATGCTCTTAGCCTTATCCTTATCAAATCTCTTGAGCAGATCCTTAGTATATTTTTATTGATGAATGAGGATTTCATCTTTATGTTGCTTAATTTGCAATCTAAGAAAGTACTTGACTTCTCCTATCATGCTTATCTCAAATTCTCCCTACATAAGCTTAGAAAAACTCTTGCACAGATTTTGGTTAGTAACATAAAAAATAATATCATCTACATAAATTCGTACTATAAGAAAATCTTCTTTCTCATGGATGATAAACAAAGTTGTATCAACTTTTCCTCTCTTAAAACCATTGGAGCTTGATCCAAATCATACAAAGCTTTTGTTAATTTGAAAACATGTTTAGGAAAGGTTTCAATTTCAAAATCAAGAGGTTGTTTAACATAAACTTCTTCAGATAAAAAACCATTTAAAAAAGTAGATTTTACATCTATTTGATAAAGAATAAAACCATTGTATGTTGCAAATGCAAGCAGCATTCTAATGGCTTCTAATTTTGCAACAAGTGCAAATGTGTTATCATAATCAATTCTTTCTTATTGGTTGTAACCTTGAGCAACCAACCTTGCCTTATTTCTGATAACCTTTCCACTTTCATCAAGCTTGTTTTTAATCACCCATCTAGTACCAATGATATATTGTCCTTTGGGCAGTGGAACCAAAGTCCAAACTTTACTCTTTTCAAATTGACTAAGCTCTTCTTGTATAACATCTATCTAGCTTTGATCTTGAAGGGCTTTATCAATGCATTCAAGTCGAATTTCAAAAATGAAAGCCATGTTTGATTCTATCCTAAAAGATGATCTGGTTCTGACTCCTTGAGAAGATTCACCAATGACTTGATTTTGAGATATAGCTCTTAGATCTCTTGCACTAGTGTATCTTCCTTTCATAGGGGATGCTTCAGAGTTTTCTAGTATATTTTCAGAAACATGATAAGGCAAGGAAGACTTAGATTTATTAACCATTTCTTCATCACCATCTTTTGTGGCTATTTGAAGGGAGCTTTGATTCTATGAGTTATCATTCAGAGATAGATCCTCCAGGCTTTCTTCCAAATCCCTTAAATTTTGGTTCAAATCTTGTTTCTTCTCTTTGAAGGAGATATGTACAGTTTCTTCCACAATCTAAGTTCTCTTATTGTATGCCTTGTAAGCTTTATAAACAAAAGAGTATCCTAGGAATACTCCAACATCAGATTTAGGATCAAACTTTGATAGTTTGTTCTTTGAGTTAAGAATAAAACATTCTAAATCAAAAATAAGAAAATATGATATGTATGGTTTTCTTCCTTTCCATAATTCATAGGGTGTTTTCTTGAGTATCGACCTTATGAAAATACAATTTTGTATGTAGTAAGAAGTGTTTATAGCTTCTGCCCAAAAACCTTTTGATAAACTACTTTCTAAAAGCATGGTTTTGGCCATTTCTTGTAATGATCTGCTCTTTCTTTCAATAATCGCATTTTGTTGAGGAGTTCTAAGAGAAGAGAAATTGTGAGAAATGCCATGTTCATTGCAAAAGCTTTCAAAAACATGATTTTCAAACTCACTACCATGATCAGATCAGATGGATGAGATGCAAAAACCTTTTTCATCTTGAACCTTTTTAGAAAACACTTTAAAGGCTTCAAAAGCTTCATCCTTATGGGCAAGGAATATAACCCATGTGAATCTAGAAAAATCATCCACAATGACCAATCCATATCTCTTACCTTCTAAACTAACATTTCTAGTTGGTCCAAAGAGATCAAGATATAAAAGCTCTAGTGTCTTGTAGCAGAAACTACATTTTTACTGTGGAAAGAACTTTTGGTTTATTTACCCCTTTGGTAGAACTCACAAGTTAAGTCTTTATCATATTTGATCTTGGGTAAACCTTTGACAGTCTCCTTCTGAGAGATCTCATAAACTAATTTCATATGAGCATGACCAAGTTTCTTGTGCCACATCCATTTCTTATCCAGAAAGGATGCCAAACATTTTACATTATGATCTAAAATGTCATCTAGATATAATACATAAGTATTATCATACCTTTTAGTAGTAAGAATAATTTGATCAAAGGTGGAGTCCTTTACAATGCATCTAGATGGTTCAAACACAACCTTGTAGCCTTGGCCACATAACTGACTAATGGTAAGAAGATTGTGAGTTATCCTTTATACTAACATAACATAAGTAATCAAGTCAGAATTGTTTTTAACCATATTACCTATACCAATGATTTTGGACTTGATTCCATCAGCAAATTTTACCACTCCTCCATCCTTGGGTCTAAGGTTTCTGGACCAAGATCTGTTTCTAGTCATATGTGTGGAACAGCCACTGTCTAGATACCATTTCTTTTCTTTCTGATGAAGTGATCTAAGACACACCTGCATCATAAACAATTTTCACCTTAGGTACCCACATCTTTTTTGGTCATCTTGGGTTAGTTACCTTCTTAGGGTTCTTCACTTTCTGCTTCTTTACTTTTCTTAAAGAAAAACATTTTTTAAAAGAGTGACTCTTCTTAAAACAATAAATACAAACAAGAACTTTACTTTGAGAATTTTTGGCTGATTCTTTATTCTCTTCCTTCCTATACCTAAGACTCGATTATTCAAAATATGGTCTTTGACTGCCAAGCATCAGATCAAGATTCTTGGAGAAAGATCAGATCTGAGAAACTTCACTGTTTTTTAAAATTTAGAAACATTAGAAGATGTTTTTTGAGTTTACTCAGAAACTTCAGCTTTTAAGGCATTTATATCCTTCTTGAGAATGTCATTTTCTTTTAAAAGCTCATATTTCATATATCTTCGCTTCTCTTTCTCTAACTCAAGATTTTTAAAATTAAAGGATAACTTTTGAAAGTTTTTTTTTCAATGATGCATAGTGTGAGGAGAGAGTTTGAGAATCATCCAGAAGTTCATCCTAAGCTTTTTGAAGTTCTTCATAAGAATGTTCTAGCTCAAGAAGTGTTACTTCAGTTTCTTCATTAGAAATAACATCTGCCATGAAGCAGAGATTTGCAACTATTTGCACCTTCTTATTCTTCATCAAGATCTTCCTAGGTGGCCTTCATGGTTTTCTTTTTAGGTGCTTTCAATCTAAAGTTCTTCTTCAACTTCCGACATTTAAATCTCAGATGTCCAGGTTCTTTGTATTCATAACAAATGATCACATTTGATTTTCCCTTCTTGTCTTTCTTGGGGGAACCCTTTCTTCTGATCCGAGCTTTTGAAATCTTCTCAGCTAGATTGGCGATTTCTTCTTTCTCTTCTTCATCCTTATCTTTAGAAGATTCCTTTTCTTCTAATTTTTTTGAAACATTCATAGCTTTCGAGGAGCTTGCTCTTCTCTGGGTAGACTTTAGAGTAATGGATTTGCCTTTTCTACTACTCTATTATGAAGTCTCATTCAACTCAATCCCATGAGTCTTTAAGGACCCAATGAGAGTGTTATGAACTAAGCCCAAAGGGCCTACAAATACCGAATGGACCCTCAAGGGCTGAAGGCCTACATCGGGAGTGGTTGGAAGTATCGCCACCAAGATCGTTTTCAGTTACGAAGCATTAACTGTAGATTCTGTAATGTCACAAGACCGGATTACGTAACGTACGCTAATCTGAGACCGTTACCAAAGAATCTCGGAAAACCATTATCACTCAGAGCTTCTATAAATAGGGGAGCTCACCCTTAAAACAAGTACACATTTTTTGCTCATTATTGATACCTCTACTTTGGCTAACTTGATTGTCAAAGTCTTTGTAGGTACCCCCATCCAAGCACCATTGTGCATAGTGGTGGAAGAAGCCCCTAATTCAGTTCGGGGAGTTCATTTCCTAGAATCCGGTAATCTTTTCCGAACATAGGTGTCATCTGTGGGGAATTTTCAGTTACGGCATGCGAATTGATTGCCATAGTTTCTCACCGTCAATGAGAAATAGCGGTGGCTCACGGTCATATAAGTGATAGACAACCGTCACAACAAGAACAATCAGATGGACTCACCGTGTTGGAGTTTGCTTCCGATGTTGGAAATCGACGTCATACTAACCCACCTTCAGTGAAGCCACCTAGGAACCCTTTGGCGTCCAAAGTTAAATAGGCTCCCTAAGAGCAAATCCCATACAAAGATATAGTCTCGATGATAAAAGAACAAGCTGAACGTATTTGGGAGTTGGAACAAAACATTAACAAAATAAAGGGAGCCGACAAACGAGATCGGAGAAAAGATCATCACCAAGTTAGGGATCGTGTACCAGTTTCAAGTTCAACAATATGATGAAGGGCAAAGTTTTCAGGGCAATGACCGATCCCACGAGCGAAAGCATGCATATGCCCGAGAATCCAAAAGTGAATATTAACGCCATGTTGAACATGTCGAGTTTCATCCTTCAAGGATAAGAAATTACGACTAACCTAGTTATTACCTGAGTCATGACGTGGAGGATGATGATATGCCTGTCTCGAAATACATAATGAGTGTAAAGCTCCTAAGAGGGTTCAAGCGTCCAATTGATATGGAGCCTTATGATGGGATTTTTGATCTACAAGAGCATATGGATGCCTTCAAGTCTAGAAAGGCATTAGCAGGAGCCTCGGATCCCATGAGATGTCGAGCATTTCCGATTACGTTGAAGAAATCAACTTTGAAGTGGTTTAACTTCTTGCCATTGAGATCCATCAGTAAGTTCTCAGATTTACAAGCTCGTTTTTTAGCTCACTTTACAGCTTATAAGTTCAAGCCCAAGCCAGTTACTAGCCTTTTGGGATTATCTTAATGACAAGGAGAGCCACTCCAAGATTTTCTTGAAAGATTTAACATTAAGACACAGTTGGTGAAAGAATTGGAAACTTAGGCAGCAATTCTCACATTATTGAATGGGCTCTGACCTGGAGCCATTAAGGATTCCCTTTCCAAACGAATAGCAAAAACCATGGATGAAATCCAGGTTAGGGCGAAAAGGTACATCTACCTCAAGGAGACGCAGAAAGCCACGACAAACTTGGTGAAAAATCAAGCTGAGAAGAAGCCGAGTTCGCAATACGAAGAAAGTCAAAAGAAAGAGCCTACAGCACCGAGGGTCGAAATTTTTCATGATTATACTCCCCTCAATGTGTCCCTGGCTGATTTGTACAAGGAAGTTGGGCAAGTGGAAAGATTCCCAAAGCCAAAGGTAATTCGAGTAAGGACTAATACTAACAGGTCCCTATTACGCAAATACCACAATGGCTTTGGGCACAAGACGGAAGATTGTTATATCTCTGAGATGCTATGGAGTAACTCATTTGAGAAAGAAGGTTAGCAAGGTATATTACCTCTCAACGAAGTCCGAGAAAAAGAAAGGCTTCACCTTTAAGGGGTAAAGAAAGAAGAAACCCCCGATCATAGAGAAACTCGGACAATATCTGAGATTATGATAATCAAGAAGAGGAACCCTTAACAAGAACAATCACTATCATAACTGGAGATTTTGTAAGAGGAAGAGTTACTAAATCAGCCTGTAAAAAGCATCTTTAGGAGGTGTTGAGTTTATCAGTGACAAGAATGAAGAAGACCTACAAACCGCCTATCGCTTCAGAAATTGTCTTTTTAAATTCTAATTTTAAGGGCGTTGTTCCTGGACATGACGATCCTATGGTCATTTAAGCAAAGATGGTAAATGCCGAGGTCAAAAGGGTCTTCATCGACCAGGGAACCTCAGCAGACATTATTTTCCAAGATGCCTTCAATAAACTCGGATTAAAAAACTCTGACCTTCAAAGTTGTTGGTTTTTCTGGAGAAAAGGTATACTCGCATGGATTTATTACTTTGCATGTAACTCTGGGAGACCGACCTAAAACTCGAACTATTAACGTCGACTATTTGGTCATTGGTTGCTTGTCGGCATAAAATGTCGTATTGGGAAGACCGACTTGAATAAAATCGGGGCCATTATTTCTGTAGCTTGCTTGACAACGAAATTTTTTGCTGATATTGGAGAAATAGCTACTGTGAGAGTCGATGAAGTTACAGCTTGAAGGTGTTACAATGCGAGTTTGGAAATCACCAAAAAGAAGTCAAAAGTAGAAGGAACATGACCTCCGAGCTCGTCGAATGTTATGTTGATCGACTTAGACATTCGAGCACGATAGGAGGCAAAACAGCCAGGGCCCGAGGGAGAACTTAAAGAAGTATAGATTGGCCCAAAAGCTTTTCACACGGCTCGAATAAACAAGAGCCTTTCGATTTCCCTTAAAGAGAAGTTCCTTGCTTTCTTAAAGGAGAATATGAAGTTGTTTGATTGGACAGCCGCGGATATGCCTGGGATCGATCCAGAGTTCATGAGCCATCGGTTATCAATCTTTCCCGATGTCCATCCTATAGCTCAGAAAAGGCACGAGAAGTTCAAAACTAGGTTCAAGCCCTATTGGATGCAGGCTTTATTAGGCATGTAACTTATCCGACCTGGCTATCAAACGTCATGATGGTTAAGAAATTCAATGGGAAGTGTCGAATGTGCATCGATTATACCGACCTCAACAAGGCCTGCCCCAAGGATTCTTATCCCTTACCAAGTATTGACGGGTTGGTCGATGCAACATCAAGTTTCCGATTCCTTTCCTTTTTGGATGCATACTCGAGGTATAACCAAATTCCCATCCATCCATTAGATAAGGAGAAAACAACATTTATTAGCCAAATGGGAAATTACTGTTATAAAGTGATGCCTTTTGGGTTAAAGAATGCAAGTGCTACATACCAGCGGTTGATGAATAAAATTTTTGCTAAGCACATCGGAGTTCTAATGGAAGTTTATATAGATGACATGCTAGTATAGAAATGGAATAAGAGCTCTTGCAGAATTTGGAAACTGTGTTTGCATGCTTACGAAAGCATAGGATAAGGCTAAACCCTCATAAATGTGTTTTCGCTATGGAAGCCGGGAAATTTTTGGGCTTTATGCTTATAAATTGGGGAATTGAGTCAAATCTAGATAAATGCAGGGCAATATTGGAAATGAAAAGTTCAAGTTCCGTAATGGACGTTCAGCACTTAACGGGAAGAATATTATCTCTTTCTAGATTCTTAGCAACTTTAGCTTAAAAGGCATCACCTTTCTTTTCATTATTAAAGAAAGAGAATGGTTTTGAGTGGACGCTAGAGTGCGAAACAGCATTCCAAGAATTCAAGTCTTATCTATCAAGACCCCAGATCTTGTGCAAACCTGAGATTGGTAAACCTTTGTTTTTATACCTCTCGGTAAGCGATTTAGCCATAGCTAGCATTTTAGTCCGAGAATATGCCAAGCAATAATCCCTGGTATACTTTATCAATAAAACTCTACAAGGGGCATAAGTTCGGTATCAAAACTTGGAGAAAGTGGCTTCTACCCTACTATTTGCAACTCGCAGTCTCCAACAATATTTTCAAGCACACATCATCATAGTTAGAACGAACCAACCGATTTGGCAGGTACTACAGAAACCAGATCTCGGGAGAAGAATGGTAACATGGTCAGTTGAATTGTTCGAATTTGATATCCGATATGAACCTTGGGCTACAATCAAAGCTCAAGCTTTGGCAGATTTTCTTGTAGAGATGGTGGAGGAAGAAAAATTTGGCAACCCAGCCTGGACGTTATATGTAGATAAAGCTTCAAGTACAAAAAGTGGTGGAGCCGGAGTTATTTTAGAAAAAGAAGGTGACATCATAATTGAGATGTCCATTAAATTTGATTTCCCGGTGTCTAATAATCAAGTTGAATATGAAGCTTTGATAGCCGGCCTTCAACTTGCTTCCAATGTCGGAGCAACAAGACTTACAATCTGTAGTGATTCCCAGATCGTAACGTCGTAAGTATTTGGAGTGTACTAAGCCAAGATCCTCTGTTGCAGAAATATTTGGCTAAAGTCAAAGATCTAATAGGAAAAATTGACACATCTGAAGTCCAGATGTGCCTAGAGTAGAAAATATCAGAGCCAACACTCTTTCCAAATTGGCTATCACAACAATGAGAGGGAGCAATAAAACTTTGATCCAAGAGACTTTGAAAACCACTTCCATTGTAGACCCTATTTTAGTGTTTGTGATCGAGGAAAGTCCGAGTTAGATGACCCAAATCGTGTAATACTTATTAAATGGGGTTCTCCCTAATGATCTCGTAGAAGCAAAAAGATTAGCAAAGGAAGCCCTATGTAATACCCTCCCAAGTACAGTACTATGCTTAAATCATAGTACCACACCCTAGAGTTGTTACTGTTACCTGAGCGGACCTTGTCTGACAGCAACTTCAACCGTCTTCGGAAACTTCTGACACTATCTGGAGACAACACGGAAATAGGAGTGAGAATTATAAATTCTCAATAGGATTCTCTAATTATCATACGTAATGTCATCGTTGTCATCTCCAGTTTGCTTTGGTTTATTTTGAAAAAGGTGAACATGCTTTACGAACTGTTTAATTTTATAGTTCGAAAATATGATGTCCGAAGCAAAGCTTATTTTAATCATACACTTGGCATTTGGGAGAACCCATAAAAATCAATTCATGAATGATATCATGGATAATAACTGCAACATATTAAACTACACATAGTATCTGCATATAACTTCATATGTACTTGAATTTATGAATACACATAAAATTTACTTTCCTTTCTTCACCTTTCTTTTTATCATAAAATCTTTACGTGCCACATTCCAGAGTATGATCGCCATGTCATACCCCATCAAAGCGTGATCGCCATGTCACGTTCTTTAGGAATATGGGATCTTCCGTCGGTACTTACACTAGCTGGGTCATGCCATGCCTCATGTAAGTTCTGCCCCATGTGCCCACACTAGCTAGGTCGATGCCATGCCTCATGTGAGTGGGGTACTTGCATATACTTTAATCTTTAGTCTTTAGTCTTTAGTCTTTAGCCTTTACTTGGCACACCTAGGTGTTACGTATCGCTGTCCCTAGAGTGCTGTTACTGCCCTTGGGTAGCCTGGCCTTGCAGTGAGCTCGTCAGCTCCACCCGTGACCGTCGTCACACCGACTCACCCACAAGGGACCCACTACCTCTAGGTTGGAGGGATCTCATTCTGGCCACGTGCCTCTAATTCAAGGGATCTCTTCTGGTCACATGCCTCAAAACCGAGGGATCTCATCTGACCACGTGCCTTCAATATAGAGGGATCTCATCTAACTACGTGCCTCCAACATAGAGGGACCCAAGTTTTAGCTGCCTTCACAAGGAGGGACCTCAAATAATTGCCTCCAAGTGAAGGGACTCACATTCAATATATTCACATTCTTTCATTCTCATGCATACTCAAGCATAGTCATACTGAGTGTACTCGTACATATACTTCATTTATTTTCATATATCATTGCACACATGATCTTCACGCACATGTTCATGACATATAAAGGCTCGTAGCCTCTTTACCATTCTACCGGCACTCATACATATGCTAATTTACCCTCACATACCTCATATCATACTTATGTTATTCTTGAATATAGAGTTTCCATATACATATTCATACTTTAATTCATTTTTACACATAAGCATTCATAGTCTCATAGATTTCTACCGTAAATTCGGCAGCATAACGGATCAGATCCGTCTCCCCATGAATAGTGCCAGCTCTCACAGACAAATCAAACATAGCAATATAATCAATTTAACATGTCTATCAAGGTAAAACTTACAACCATGAACTCAAACCTTGCAACCATCAATTCAAACCTTATATGTTTACTCTCACTTGTGAAACTATCAATTTGGTCATTCCTGCCAATCTTACCCAATTCTGCCCGAATTTTGTATGATCCACCTTTACTTCTATTCAACTCATTTAAATCTGAATTTTGGATGTCATAGCTCTATATGTCTACTTTCTAACCTCTTTGGTCCCATATCATTTTGATCTATATAACTCAAGATATTCAAATTTTGCCTTAGCCTATTCAGTCACTAGCCCGAATTACACTCCTAGAAGTATAAATTCACTAAAAATCGAAACTAAGCTCAAATCATACAAAATTGGTCTCATATTGAAGCTAACAGAACAACCTTTCATTTACAACAAGTTTCATTCCATTTGATTTAGTATAGCTCAAGTTATAAGTCCTGAAATTCCACCTTTCTGAACTACTCTGTTTTGGCTCAGTTTGGACATAGGGTAACTTCCTCAAACCACTAGGATCAATTGGGGTCATAACAAACTCAGAATTTCATATTGGGATGCTTCCCTATGTGTAAGCTTTCTAACAAAGTTGGTTTCACTCAATTTGGAGTTGTTTAGGGCGAGTTATACCCTCCTCAAGTCAGCCTGCCCGGATGAAAGTCCTGATTTCTAGGTCAAACTTCAAAAATTCATATCTCTCTCAATACTAATCCAATGACCTTATATCATATATGAATGGAAAGCCCTGAATGTCTACTTTCATCTAAAAATAGTTCATCGGATTTAATTGGTTGTAGGCGGTGCCGTACACTCCGCCATCCAAATTGCCGTGGACTCTTCACCAAGACAGCATCCTAACCCTCCATTCCTTATAGTTTTTCTCCTTCTAACTCTAATTCCAACCCAAGATTTCATATTAATCCTATTAAAATCCATCATAATACATCCAATAATCCATCAAATACATGAAGAAGAGTACAATTTCATGCAATCACAGTGCAAGTAATTCAAGAATAGAATGGAATCCTACCTCTTTGGAGTGTGATTTGAGCTAAGTGTTGAAGCTTGAGTTGTTAAAACCTTGTTAAGCTTGAAGAAGTGATGGAGTTGGGTGAGTAGAGAAGAGAAAAGAGAGCTAAACCAGGGAGAAGGCAACATAAAGATGAGGCTGAAGGAGAGAAAAATGAGTTTATAAGCTTAAGGTGGTGGTTAAATTGGAGGGCTTTGATTTGCCTAAAAACACAAGGCTGAATTTCAGCCAACCTTCCCTAAAATTGCTCTCCACATCGTACTCTTTCTGTGGCAAAATTGCTCTCCACGTCGCCCTCTTTTTATGAGAGAATTGCTCTCCACGTCGCCCAAAAGTGGAACTCATTTCCCCTGTATTCTAAAATCGGAACTCATCTCTTTTATGTGTAAAGTCGGAACTCGTCCCATCTTGTTGGTGACTTGAGGAAATCTTGTTTAGTTTATTCGAAACTTGGAAGTAAGGTCGGAGGTTGGAAGTCATGCAGCTTACAATCACCTAATCTCGGGACTCCCATTCAAACTCGGGAATATTAGTGCTGGGAATAAACTCGGAGATCGGAACTCGTGTATGACTGGAAATCAACTCAAAGATTCGAACTCATTTCCATTGGGTCCAACTCTAAAACCGGAACTCGTTACATTCAAATCCAAGGTCAGTATTTGTACCATTGTGTTAAAGTATCAACTTGGTGTCAAGTCGGAAGTCGGAATGAGGATGGTTAAGGTCGGAACTTTATGAATTCGGAATCACAATATCAAGCCCAAATACTTAAACTCGGAAGTCGGGATTTTAATAAAAGTGGAAATCGGTACCAGAATAGGAAACCTTATGCCCGAATCCAGGAAGTCAGAAATTATATACAGTATATTCAAGACTCTAAGTCAGAGGTTGGAACTCGCATATATCTTGCTTGTAACTTGGAGATAAATTATGAGATCGGAAATAAGATCCATTTTCTTTTGAGGCATGAAGTCGGATATCGGGAATCACTCCATGTTGTTCGGACTTCAAGGTTAAACTCAGAAGTCGTGGAAATAATCCAGATAAAGTCGGAAGTCGTAGACTAACATGAACCGAACTCGGAAATCGGAAATTATCCATATTATGTGAAATTCGAAGATGAAGTCGGAAATGGGAATTGATCAAACTTGAAGGTGAAGTCGGATGTCCGTTGTTGAAGTCGCATAACGTCGAAAATTGGGAAATTCAAGCCAATCCATTGTTAAGTCGGAAATCAGAATATCTGGGTAAGGAGGTCGGAAATTGGGATGTTACACCCTATACTATACTATAGTTAGAGGTCAGTTGTATAGGAAAAGTCTTTCCCAGTCGTTGTTGAAATATCTCACCCTAGAACAGCCAAACTAGGTACTCAAGGAAGTTCATGAAGGGACGTGTGGGCATCACCCCGGGGGAAAGTGTTAGCATAGAAAGTCTTGCGGTCTGGGTGTTATTGTCCCATGATGACAAAAAATGCTATAGAATTCGTAAAGAAATGTCTAAAATGCCAACAACATGCGAATTTCCATAACGCCCAGCAGAGGAGCTTTCAACAATCATGTCCCCATGGCTGTTCTCAAAATGGGGAATCGATCTCTTAGGTCCCTTTCCCTTGGCCACAGGACAAGTGAAGTACTTGATTGTCGCCATTGACTACTTCACCAAGTGGATTGAAGCGGAGCCACAATCTTCCATTATGGATGCACAAGCCCAGAAGTTTGTATGGCAAAATATCTTTATCGGATTTGGAATTCCAGAACCACTAATTATAGACAATGGGACGCAATTTACTAATATTAAATTCCGGGACTTCCTTTCAAGCAACAAGGCTAAATGCCATTTTACGTCGATAGAGCATCCATAAGCAAACGGACAAGTAGAGGTAGCTAGTAAAGTGATACTTCGTGGATTAAAGAAAAGGCTTGATGATAAAAAAGGAGCATGGGTGGATGAACTTGAGAGTGTACTGTGGTCATATCGGACCACTCCTCATTCTACCACGGAAGCAACTTCGTTCAAGCTATGGGGTGGATGCTATGATCCCGGTCGAAGTTGGAGAACCAAGTCCAAGGCTTATTTTCCAAAATACTAGTTCCCAGTCGATGAAGCAAGAGATTGACCTATCTAATGAAGCTAGAGAAATGGCATATATTAGGGAACAGACCATAAAATAAAGGGTGGCAAAAAGATACAATACTTCTGTGGTGAAGAAGGAGATTTGGTCCTACGACGTGCTAACATCGGACAACCTATTCCTGGTCACCGAAAACTCACAGTGAATTGGGAAGGTCCATACAAGATTATTGAAGTCTTGGGAAAAGGAGCATATAAGCTCTCTACCTTGCCTGGCTCTTAAGTTCCGAGATCATGGAATAGTTCGAACTTGAGAAGATTTTATGTATAAATCATGCGAGTTGTTGTACTCTTTTTCCTACCTCGGGGTTTTTCCTACTGGGATTTTCTCGAGGAGGTTTTATCGAGGCGAGACTTCCATGGGCCAAGTGGTATATCAATACAATGCTACTTGGTTTTCTCAGTTTTATAAATAAAGTTTTGATTTTCATTTTGTTACATTTTATTCGATATTGCGTAAATCCTGAGGGATTGATCACCCCTTAGTCGAAAAAAACAAACATTCAGGTTTAAACTCCTCAGACATTATGTAATCCAGGTTTTTACCTAGGAATTTTATTGTAACCGAGTTATTGAAAATTATGGCAAATCCGACTTAATAGTCGAGAAGTCAAGTTTTTAACCTTGGGAGATTCATTGTGGCACGCTATTCCTTTCAAGTTATAGAACTTCGGCAAATAGTAAAAATAAATTTCATAACACCTGAGGTCGGGGAATGTCATTTACAAAAAAAAAAAAAAAGAAGATTTCCTCCATCATGCTTCCGGGGTAGCATCATCGTCATTTTCGTAAGCATTGTCGCCATTCTCATCCTTTGCAAGGGGGCAATTTCAATTCGACCATCTTTGACGTACTTGTCTATGTTGACTTCACTAGAGTAGGCCCTAAGATAAATAACTTGGCTTTATGCCAAGATATTATCCTTAATTTCATAAGTCGATTTCTCCCATTGCTGTTCTACAAATTTTACATCGACCCTCAGCTTGCTTATCTCGTCGGATGCTTTGGCGTTGGTCTCCTCCAACTTCGATACCCGCTTGGTCAATTCTTCCAGTTGACGAACTTTATCTTCAAGGCATTGATCCTTCAGCTGGATCGCTTCTTTTAATTCAACCATTTTGGATGCCATTCTTTCTTTTGCTTCTTTCAGGGCCTGTTTGTCGGCCTTGAGAAGGCGGATGCTTTCCTTAAGGTCCTTCACCTCTTTGGTAGCTTTAATGCCAGTAGCAACAACAGGCTCCAAGCATCTGAGAATCGTAGCTGACTTCAAAAGCATACAACCCTTCCATTTTATTTTGCTCACAACACATTCATCACCAACCCCGATTTGCACTAAAACGATAGGGGTAACCATTGTCTTATACATAAATCATGGATAAGGGAAAGTCCTTGCTAGGGCATTGTCTTTAGCTTTACATTCGAAGTCGTATTATCCTCAATATCAACTCAGATCGCCTCCTTCGCTATTTTCTTCCCCTTTTGTTTCTTTGAATGCAGAACCTCAGGAGCAGTTTTTGAGGGTTGAACCTCAGGGACAGAAGCTTCAGCAGAAGATAAGTTCGAGTTGCTAGAATCATCAGGTCTGGTACTTTAAGTAACATCACCCTTGTGAGACCTTTAATTCAAGATACGATGTTGGAGGACATCGAGTGCAGACTTCAGAGCCATTTTTTCTGCAAAAATACGAAGTGGAAATTAGTCTACATAGAATATCAAGATACGATGTTTACAAAGTGACTTAAATCTAACCTAAGTGTGCTCTAATTGTTTGAGAGTCAACTCTGACTATGAGCTTCAAACACAGATTTTCCTTTCCAAACCTCGCAAGAAAAATTTGACCAAAATTCGTTCCTCAGATGAGAGTTCATCTTTATTTACCCGAGGAGTTTCAATGTGTTTACTCCAAAAGCAGTTGATTCTTAGTTCTCCTTCTAGATCCTCCAAAAAAGGAATTGTATTCGGAGACCTGAACACCTTGAAGTAGAATGATTTGAAATGGTGATTCCTTGTACAATGCGAACACCTTCCAATTTGGTTGAGCTCGGAATAATAGCCATCCCATGGTCATACCCCTACTGCTAAGACGGGTAAGAGTAAAAAGGGAGAAGATCGCCTTTGGAGATAGAAGAACTCTGAGATTTTCGCATATAATTTCGAATCTTCAAATCATGGCCCAACTATTAGGATGAAGTTGGGATGGGGCAGCTCCTGTTCGCTCTAAAATGGTAAATTGGAAATGAGTAAAGGGGATGCAAACATGAAACTTGGAGATGAGAATGTCGTACATCCACATTCATCTTGAACCGCCCTCGAGATTGATATATGAAACTCTTTTGTTGGCCCTTAGAGCCTTTAAGATATATTCCTCCTCATATTCCACTTACGGAGTCAATAGATGCTCTTCACGGAGTGATTTTAGGAATTTCGAGGTAACTTTGGATGAAACTCCTAGGACTTCAGGATCAACCCATCTATATATTGGTGGAATCACAGAAGGGAAAATGAATGCTTGTTTCTTCGCTATCGGAATTAACCTACATAGGAAGAACCACCTCTATAGTTAACAAAATCGGAGAATTAACTCAAAAAATAAAGAAAATATACCTGTGGTGGTTTTCCTTTTAAAGGCATAAAAACCGCCAGAGTTGGGCGAAGAAGAAGCAATGTTGGGGGCAATAACCCCCCCAATGGCGGAATGACAAAGTGGCACAGTGGTTTTAATAAACAACAGCCACAGGTAAATAACAACGCAGCAAAAATACTCACAAATGCCATTGTATCTACGAAAAGAAGGCATACCTTTAAAATGTAGGTTCCTTGACGATGGATAAGCCTTTGGGTGCGTTATGAACGGTGGCTTTCTACGGACAGTGGGTTTGGTCTCTAGAAGCCTCGATGCAATGAGTTTGGTGAAAGCAAGAAGTGAAGACGAAATGAAGGGGTTGGAATTTAAAGAAATGCACACGTCCCTTGCTACATAACCCAAAGGTCATGAAGGGCAAAAACATCTTATCACACCTTAAAGTGAGGGTAAAATAAAAAATTCATATCAGTTAGAATCATGAGGGCACGTAAAATGAGGCGCCATAACAACATGCGTCATCCTGAGGAACGAAGATGTGACCTTTGACAACCTCGTGGCAAAAAAAATCACCTCAGGTCAAGTAGGTAGTAAGTGATGGCTAGCTATAATTAAGGTCCAACCAGGAAATGTCGAGGTCCTTCCTCAATCCTTCAACTTTCGTTCGACAACCTTGAAATCAAAAAACCCGGCATCTGACATTACCATGCCGAATCGATTTGAGGGCATTGTTAAGGACTAAGCCCAAAGGGCCCAGAAACCTCGAATAGACCCTCAAGGGCTGAAAGCCCACATCGGGTGGAAGTATGGCTACCGAGACCGTTTTCAGTTACGAGGCATTAACTCCAGATTCTGTAATATCACAAGACCAGATTATGTAATGTATGCTAATCCGAGGCTATTACCGAAGAATCTTGGAAAACCGTTATCACTTAGAGCTTCTATAAATAGGGGAGCTCACCCTTGAAACAGGTATGCATTTTTTAGTCATTACTGATATCTCTACTCTAGTTAACTTGATCGTCAGAGTCCTTGCAAGTACCCACTATCCAAGTACCATCGTGTGCAATGGTGGAAGAAGCCCCAATTCAGTTCAGGGAGTTCATTTCCCAGAATCCGGTAAACTCTTACGAACAAAGAACATCCAGATTAAGCACATTCAATTCTTTTACTTCTTGAATGACTGTTACTTTAGGATGCCTAGCCTTAGAAAGGCTTTTGAGAATTTTTCTAACCATCTTAGCATTGGTATATCTTTTTCCCAATACCTTCAGCTGATTTATGATATCCATAAATTTGGTTGTCATGTCATCAATGGTTTCATGTTCTAACATTTTGAACATTTTATATTGATGAACCAACATGCTGATTTTGGTTTCTTTAACTTGATCAGTTTCCTCAGGAGGAGTTTGGAGTATGTCCCATATCTCCTTGGTTGAGTCATAAGAAATGATTTTATCATATTCACTTTTACTCAGAGCACAAGTCAGAAGATAATTTGCTTTAGCATTGATCTAAACTTTAGTCTTGTATTGGTTAATCCATTGATTTTTGGGAAGCACCCTGACCAACACTGGAGCTAGCTGATTGGGATCAGCAGGTACATTTGGAATTGGTTATTCAAAGGTCAGGATATAGTCTCCATTCTCAAATATTTCCCATATGTTTAGACTTGTGGACTCAATAAAGAGTCTCATTTTATAACTCCAATAAGGATAGTCTTCTCCATTGAAATATGGAGGATGGTTAATAGAATGACCTTTAGCAATGTGTTAAATTTGTTGTACCATATTTTAGGATCTTTTCCTCTGCAACCGTTAGGAAACTCAACCCTAGATGTCGGGCTCTTATACTAATTAAAGGTGGAAGTAGCACGAGAAGGGGGGTCGAATTGTGCCTTTTTAAAACTTTTATATCTTGAAAACTTAAACAAACTTTCTCAAATCTTAAGACATGGATTGTAGAAGCGATTAAGGTTAGAAATAGAAAGTTAACTTTTACAAGAGGCATTTTGAACAACAAAGAAAGATAAACACTTAAAACTTGTAATAGAAAACATAAGAGCTATAAGTAAAGGATAGAGATAAGGAAAGCACACAAGAAAGTTTATCCTGGTTTGGCCAAACTACTTGCATACATGAAATCCTTAACAAAGTAGCTAAGATTTTTTGTAACTGAGTATTCTTGTACAAACTTCTCCAAGCTAATAATAGAGTAGTCTTGTTCTAGCCTCTCCAAGCTAAAAAACAGAGTAGTATTATCTTAGCCTCTCCAATCTAACAATGACCACTACCAGGTCAGGTTATAATATTAAAGATAAAGGTTTGTGCTTGATAATGTAACAACCTACTAGTTAATTATTAATCTAATTCTTTCTAATTATGATTAATAATTAAGCTAGCATATGTCACATGTCTCAATACAAAACTTTATCTAATTATTATTTACTTTTATTACCAATCTTGTCAGCTAAGTAATTATCACTATCTAGACCGGCTTTTTAAGCACGCATACTAGTCGGAAGCGAAACACAATATACTGAATAACCTTGTCATGCATAATATAACAGTGAGTCTAGTAGTCCACAGATCATCCCTGAAGGGATCATATATATTGTCATCCAAAAGTAAAGTCTACGGCCTAGGAGGTCAAATAATACACAATCATCTAGCATAATAAAAGTAACTCTACTTGATCTATATACAGATCAATGGACAACAGATGATCTGTTTATCCCTCAAGCAGAGACAAAAGTCATAACATCTTAAAGGCTAGACAAGATCATAAGGTGGGCGGATATCTTGCAACACCAGGACCACTTGACCTATATGAAGGTCAATGATGAAGGTCACCTCTACCTCTAGAACAATCATGATATGAGCCATCTGAAAGCACTAAAGAAAATTCATAATAAGAATTGAATCTCAGTAGAGACGGTGCTTCTAGGGACCTGTCGGGCACTCAAAAACTCCCAGGTTTGTACAAGCAAATTAAAAATAAAAATAAAGAACACCATACAAATATAGCACATAAATGCAGTGGATAAATAAGTAGACAATAAACAAATGAACAAATAGTAAGAAAAGGGACAATAAATAAATGGATGGACAGTCAATAAATAAATGGTCTACCCAATAAATATGAGATAAAATAATATGCAATGATAGATAGTAAAATGAGAAATATGGATGCTATGCATAATGCATTTTTCTTCCTTTGTTGGTCTTTCTGCTTATCATTTCTTATCCTTTTTCTTTTCATTACTCAATTGGAGGGAAGCTGGTGGCCTTATCTCATCTCTTGCCATGATTTGCTGAGAGCTCTCTACTAGGGTATGCCTTGATCTTAGATCAAAAACCATGGGCACTGGCCCCATGTCCAAGCTAAACCATCCATTCCAAATAGAACGGTGAATGTTCCACAAATCCATTACGAGGTAGGGCCAAGACATTCACCATACATTTCATAAAGATTCTATTTATTTATGCATGTTCACACAATCACCATATCATGCTTAGAGATCTTTAATATATATTATGTATTTCATACATAAGCTCATGCATCAATAACTTATGCTTCACACAACGTATGAAAATGTGGTTCACATGCATTTGGATACACACATACAGTCATGAATGTTCATGTAGATTTATTATGTATATACAAGCCTATATAAAATAAGCAAGGCATTGAGAAGTAGTAAATGGGTTTAGCTTCCATAAGCAACTTGGGCTAAATTTTATAACTCACTTAATTTCTCTTATTCATTACCAATTTGTGCCATTATTATTTCATTCATTATATGCTAGTTGTACTCTAGAATTATTTTCCGTGGGCTTAAAACACTTTATGGGCCAAATTTAACACTAAGGTATGGATTTTCATACTTGGGCCAAAAAAATAGCAACCCACATAACAATTAGTCTAGAAAATAATTATAATTAAAATAATAAATCATCTCTAAAATTCATAAAAATTTTCCAATTGGTCCTTTGGGATGTTATTAGTATTCTATAAAAATTTCATGTCAATTTATTAAGAATAAGTATGGTAATAAAATCTTAAAACCCGAAGGTTAGATTCCCATTTTTAGCTAGGCACTTGTAGTTTCAAAAGTTTATTTAATATAGTTAAACATTTCTAAAAATCTCAGAAAAATTCTTAGTCATATTTTCAAGTGTCATTTACATGCATTAAAAATTTGAACTCAAAATTCATAGAATTACTTTATTAACAAAAATAGAAAATTTTGGTGTTTCTAGAAATACATACTATGTTCCAAAACAAAGTAGATTTGTCATTAATTTTTAAAAATAGTAAACCTTCACTAAAAATTATAAAAATTTGTAAGTTAGCTCATCAACATGTTATATTCAACATATAAAATTTTTAGACCGAAATGATGAGAATTTCTATGATAAAAAGTCACATAATCACAACAGTCTAGAGAAATAGGTTAAGTTCCAATAGCATACTTACCAAAAGATCAAGGAATAAGCACATAATCACCATCAAACACACACAAACAAGCATTTTCATGCATACACATGCAAGAGACAGAATATAGGAAATCAAACAAGAAACGATAAGAGGCATATCAACCTAAAATCCTACCCTTAACAAAGATAGTCTTGCGTCACCATGAGACTACCCCAAATATGTAACATCCTCAATTTTCTTATCGTGCTAAATTACCTCAGTAACCTTGTGTAATTAGGTACTTAATGAGAAATTATGAGATTAAGGCTTAATTAAGGGATTAACGAAGTGTTTATGAATCAACTCTGATGAGAAAAGTCAAGAAAATGCTTAATCGAGAATAGATAACCTCTAATTAAGCAAGTTCGAGCCTTAATAGCTTAATTAAGTACTAATCACCCTTAATTAGCTTAATTGAGTTTAATTAAGGATAATTAAGCTTAATTGCAAGATTAATTTTTCTTAATTATGTTCTTGTGTGTTAATCACTAATCCTTACTTAATCATGTTAATTAAGTTACAAGAGCACTTAATCACATGATTAAATTCAAATTTAGTCAACTAGACAATAAAGTAAAGAGTGATGTCACTAAAGCATAAAACATTAGACAAGAGTATTTTATGTAAGAGTAAGTACTTTATTTGTTCCCCTATCATCCAATTAACACAAAATAACACAAAAATATCTCCCCTCACCCTCATGTATGTTACGGCTACAACAACAACACATACACACACACATACACACACACACACACACACACACACACACACACACACACTCATTTTCATTTTGTATCATCCTATTCTCTCTCCTAAACTCAAATCCTCCAACTTCTCTCTAAATTCTCTCTTCTTCTTCTTCATATTCTTCTTCCTTTCTCTACCCCCACCATAACCAAAACTCTCACTTAGCCCTTCAAAGACCACATCTTTTGGTCTTTGGAGACAAGATCTAAACACTACAAGCTTCATTTTCACATAAACTCAAGAGCTTCTCCTTCCTCCTTCCAAAGCCGCCACCTTCACCACCTTGAGGAGCCGCCATCTTTTCCATTTTTCACCTCCAAGATCACATCATCTTCACCATAGGTAGTGATCTTCACTCTTTTATTTTGTTTATTCAAGAAAGCTTGAAGCTTGGTTCCTTGCATGACCAAGATCTTCAAGTAAAAGCTTGAGAAAATCTTTCATGCTCTTCATGAGCAAAAGTTTCTATTTTTGGTAAAATATATTCATGTTCTTGTTCATGAGTGATCTTGAGTTTTTTTTGAAAAGTTCATTTCCTTAAGTGCTTTAAAGTTTCCATTTTCTTTTCTTGATGCATGAGATCTTGGTGTTTTTGGTGGTATTTGGGTTGAAAGTTGTCTATCTTCTGACGATGATGCTTATGATTGGAAAAGTTGTCACCTTTATGATTTCTTTTGATTTGACAAGACTAAACACATTCTTGATGCATGAGATTTCAAAAAGTTTGTTATTTGCAACCTTAAAAGTGGTGCAAGTTTTGCCCTTCCTTAAAGTTTTATTTTGTCTTATCTCGAAGACAAGAATATATGTAAAAGTCTAAGCTTTTTGGAATATGAAGCCTTTTTAAGTTATAGAAACGATATCTTGTCACTTTATATTTTAAAGATTGATGCTTGGATGCAAATCCTTTCATAAATTTTTAAACTTTAATCAAGAAGGTAACTTTAAGTCATAAAGTTATAAACTTGCCCTTTAGTCTTGTAAAGGTGGAACCTTGAGATCAATATATTGAGTAAAGTCTTAAGCTTTAAGCAAGAATGTCACTTTTGAGTCATAGAAGTGTTAACTTTTATAAAGAACAAGACTTTCTAACTCTAAAGCTAATATTTTATATCATTAGTTCATAAAGTAGGAATCTTTTAGACTTCGAGACAACTTTAAATTATAAAGTTGAGACCTTGATGATCTTAGAATAATTAAAAATGTCAACTTTCATAAAGAACGTGACTTTTTAATTCAAAAGCTAGTATCTTGTATCATTATTTCATAAAGATTTGATCTTTAAGACAAGAGCTTAATTTGAAAGGCGCTTACTTTCTTAAAGAATGAAACTCTATAACCATTTTATAAAGAATGATAACTTTTACAATATTTAAGGTAAGATCTTGTTATGTTAACAATAAAAGCTTGAGACTTTGCAATATGAATAAGTTAAAAATCACCCTTGGTGATTAGTGAACATGGTGTGGTTCTGCGTTATCATGACCCAAGGATGTACTCCTTGGGAACAGAAGTATGATTAGGGCCTCTAAACATACCATGAACCTAAGAATCACTAAGTGCACTATCGCAAGGAAATGAAATAATCACATAACTTAGTTAATTTGAACAAGTATTCCATAAGACATGTGCCCAAGTAAATAGTAAATTCCTATAAGGACTAAAGGATTTCACACACATTCATTCTAACTATGTGATTCTCTCATGGGTAATCACGAGAAATCATATGATGACTCATAAGACGTCTCACAAAGAATAATACAACTATGAACCCCTTTAGGGCATGAATGTATGATGCCATTTAGCATGATGAATGACAAGTTTGATTGAGCTTTGTCTCATGATTGAATGATTAGTGTGATGATATGATATGGACTGTTAGTTGATAGTTTTATGAATGACATTTTGGGGAAGCACCGATCTAGCCAACATACTGCTGGATTTCCGTCAAAATTATGGATTTAGTCATATCATTGCATGTGTCTGGTCAAAGAAGTACTATACATGTAAAGTACAATGATAAGAAAAGAAAGAATGGGATATAAGCCCTCGATGACTTCAAGGAAGCGAGAGACGGTGATCCACAATGATTCAAGGAACCTCTATGGGGGAGGTAAGGGTGACATGGAGGATCCTCTAACTTAGAGGTAGCTAATATCAGCTTTGTCTGATTTGGTTTAGTACTACATGAAGATGGTCACGGAATGAGCTCATATCCAAAAGCAGTCTATTTCAAATGAAAAGTAAATGAAGTTAAGCACGTGCTAAAAATGAAAGTAAAGTTAAAGTAGTGGTTAAGTCTATGAGGTTGTATGTCAATGCATGTATTTATATTGTCCATATGCATTATGAATGTTTATTTTTTGCTTTCGCATGTATGCTTAACTATGATGTTATGGTTATGATGCTAAGTTTAAAAGCAACCCGCTTCGGGACTTAAGTTTTCAAAATCATTAAAATTGAACCTATACATGTCCACTGTTTTCATAATTAAACCTGAAGTGGCTAGGATGATGACGATGACGATCCTACTGAGAAATCTAGTATTTCTCACTCCTATGTTTCCACGTCGTCTTTAGAGGATACCGGCGTCGGGCACAGTGGTGATCTTCATTGAGTTCCTAGTTTAGCATTTGCCTTTTGACTTGGTGCTGAATGCCCAAGTGATGTCTGCGAGCGTAGAGATGAGGGTCTACATCTGCCATGGCCGTCCGTTTTAAGTTCTAGTTATCAGCCCGTTCTTCCACTCGCATCAGCCGTATGGTGATGTTACTCTGGATGACATTCACCCCTACTTTTAGCCACCAAGGTACCTTACTGATGATGAGACCGACTCGGATACCCATCTGACTCCGACTGTTTCATTGGATTCTGATCCTTCGAAGCCATCCTATTTGAGCTACCATGTGGAAACTAACCCATCTGAGCCCTCCTACCTGTTCATGATTTGCTTGATGTTTGATTCGTCTTCTTCTTTAGCAGCTCCTCATTGCACTCCATCCCCGGTTAGCATTGCGGTTTATTCGTACATGTACTATGCCTTGTGGGCATGGCCGTGCTCGAGAAGGAGGATGTGGTGATGTTAATCCCGGTGGTTTCGGGAACGGTTTCCTTCTGCCTGATGAGTGATGTGGTGATTGCATGTGGAGCTGAGCATGAGGATAGCCCTTTTTGGTTGTAGTTATAGGTTTATCATTTTATTGTATGGCATGCTTAAGCAGTAGAGATTTCCTACGTATTTTCCTTTATGGTGTATTCAGTTAGGTTTCTTTGTAGGGCTGATAGTAGATATCGGATCCATTATATCTCTATGTATGACTCTAGGTATTATTAAACTAACTATGAATGGCCATGGAGTAAATGTTATGTTTATCTAAGTTATTATTATTCTTGCAGCTTCTATTTATTTCTTTCGCACCGTATGCATGAGTTAGCGATGTTTGTATTATACGTTTACGATATGCTCACAGCGCTTGGTTTTCAAAATAGTTTATTCATTATTGCTCAAAAACAAAAAAAAGTACCCTTATTTTTATTATAAAGTATTTTTCAAATGGTAACCTTAGTTCCGCGAGCAAAAGTAACAACTAGTAATTCCATAATATGACTTAAGCATAGTGTGGGACTACTAGGGTGTTACAAAATAACCCCTTATAAACTTACAAACCATCACCCTTCCTCACCACAAATCTCTTCCCCAAATGTACATCAATTTACACTCTCAAATATGACACAAAATAGAATAAAATTCCCCCAAGAAGCAAGCTCCAGCTGTAGCCACAAGAAGGAGTTGAGCCAAAGTTAATCAATACTAACATCAACCAGAACAAAGGATTAGAATCAACCAAAAATTAGAAGGTCCGTGGGAGAGTTAAAAAACAAAATCCCCTACTTTGAAGGATGATGAAAGAACTTGAAAATGGTATGGGGATGGTGGTGATGATGATGACAAGCTTGGAAGGGAAACAAGAAGGTGGAAAGAAATCAAGATCACTCAAGTATTTAGCTCATTAAGTGTCCTCCTTCTTAAGGATGATGAAGAAGAACTAGGTGGTCACTCACACACACAAGAACAATTACTTCCTCTCTTTCTCCTTGCTGCCGTCATGCTTCTTCTGCCGAGGGAGAGAGAGCTTGCCTTTTAACACACAAACTCAATCACTCACACATATCCAACAACTATACTATTCAATTGTTCTTTTTTAATTATTTTCCTCCAAACTTGGTCATCAATTTTCAGGCTGGTTTGGACAAGTGTCCTAGATCAAAGGGTGAAATTTTTTTTGATTATATGTCTCTAGTATTTTAATTAGTTATTTTTCTTAAAATTCTAGGTATTTAACTTGTGATAATTAAGCTAGATTTAGTTAATTAACACGCCCCAACTTTTAATTGCCCACAAAATTATATTTGGTCCTTCTAATTATTCTAAGCATGTCTCTAAATTTTTAGAATTTTTCTCAATCATTTACCTATTTTTAAATTATTTTTCTTAATCCTACAATTTACTAATTAAAACCTGAAATTTACAGAAAATTCAAACAAGCTCTAAAATTCTAATTTTTGTTCCATAAGCTATTATAACCGTAATCCATCTTCAAAAAAAATTTCATAATTTTTCAGAAATTATTTCTAATTATTTCTAAATTATTATCGAGTTCCAAGTACAAATAATCAAATTAATAATTGCTTAATTTCCTAGAAAAATTCCAGTAAATTTCCTAGTGTCTTCAACCTTATTTAGGGTTAAATTGGTAAAAAAAATTATTATTATGAATTTTCTATAATTATATTAAAATTTTAATTCTTTTTATTAATATTAATATATTAATATTAAACCACAATTAATTTCATATCTAAGCATAATAAATCAAAGTATTAAGCTAATGACCATAGGGAATATTACAAATAATGTAACATCCTCCCGAAACACAGTACTATGATTAAGCCATAGTACCATACTCAGAAGTTGTTACAATTATCTGAGCCGACCTTTTCTGACAGCAACTTCAACCATCTTCTAAACTTCTCGAGCTATCTGGAGATAACACGGAAATAGGAGTAAGAATTTTAAATTCTCAATAGGATTCACTAAGAAATTTCATACCGTGTCATCATTATTATCTCCAGCTGCTTCGATTTATTAAAAAAATAAGTGAACATGTTATACGAACTGTTCCATTTTATAGTTTGAAAGCATATGGTCCGAAGCAAAGTTAATTTTATTCATGTACTTGTTAAACAGAGTAAGGATTCAAGCATGAATATAACAATATTTCATAATAATAATAATAATATTGATAACAAGAGCCTACTTGCAACGTCATAATGATGATAATAACAAACATTATTTGTGTGTTTGCACTGTTCATCATAAAATCATGCATATGCTTTTGTATTTTCTTTGCTTTCTTTACTTGACACGCCTAGGCGTTACGTATCGCCGTCCCTAGGATGTCTGTATTCATATGTCCTTACTTTTAATCTTTGCTGCCCTTAGGTAGTCTGATTTAGGAGTGAGCTCAACTCATGACCATAGTCACACAGTATTAGCCCGCAAGGGGACCCACATGTCTCTAGGTCGGAGGGACTCAGTTGGCCAACTGCCTCCAAAATAGAGGGACCCAAAAGTTTTAGCTGCCTTCATAGGGAAAGACCCAATGTGCAACTACCTCCAAGTGAAGGGATCCACATCTTTATCTTTTAACTGCCTTCACCTGGAGGGACCCAAATAACTGCCTCTAAGTGAAGGGATATCATATATTCTTCCTTCACTTATATGCAAATATGCATGCTCTTGTAAGAATAATTCATGATCATATCATCATAACATATTTATAATTGTATAGCTGTTCATATCATAAATTTCTCGTAAAACAAACACTCATGATTTCATATACTTCTGCCGAAAATTCGGCAGTATAACAGATCGAGTCCGCTTCTCGGTGAATAGTGCCAGTACTCAGACAACCAATTTTACAAAGAAATCACAACACTTCATTCACAATTCAATCATCAATTTCATAGGAACATTAGTTGTAGTTAAAGCATAGTTGTTGTCTTAGCACTTTCACCCAACCTAGTTTTTGTAAAATAAGCCATAATTTCTATTTAACTCATTTAGACCTAAATTTTGGATATGTTGGAGTGTTGTGTGTCTACTTTCTAACCTCTTTAGTCCCATCTAATTTTGATAAATGTAGCTCAAGTTATTTAAGTTCTATCTCTACCGCTCTTAGTCAGCCGTAATTACACATTTAAAAGTAAAAATCCACTAAAAATCGAAAACCAGTTTAAATCATACGAAATTTATATCATATTAAAGGTAACAGGACAAGATTTCATTTTCTTGATTAGAGCTTGAGTTATAAGCTCCGCAATTTGACCCCTCTGGATTGCCCTATTTTAGCCCGGTTTGGACTAAGGGCAACTTCCTTGAACTATTGGGAGCAATTGGGGTCAAATCTAACTCTGAAATTTTTATGGGGTGTTCTCCTATGTGTAATCTTTCTAACAAAGTTAGTTTCACTCAATTCCAAATTGTATAGGGCAAGTTTTACCCTAAACAATCTTATCTACCTAAAATTAAACTCAAAAACCTAGGTCAAACTTCCAAAATTGATATCTCCCTCAATACTAATCTAATATCCTTACAATTTGTATGGTTGGAAAGCCCTAAATATATAGTTTCACATAAAAATAGTTTCATTAAATTTAAATGGCTGTAGGCAGAGCCGTACACTCTACCGTATGGACCGCCGCAAGGTTTCTCAACTTAACAGATTCTGTTTTATGGTTCTTTATGCTTTCTCATTCTAACTTCAATTCTAACTCAAAGTTTCATGTTAAACCAACCATACACCACCAGCTACACCAAAAATATCATCAAAGAAATGAAGAAAATTAAAACTTCATACACCCACAATTTATGAAAATCAAGAACAAGATGGAATCCTACCTCAAATTGATGTAGAAACTAGCTAGATTTGAGTTTTTTGATGGAGGAAGTGGATGGGGCTTGGAGATTTGAGGAAGAGAAAGTGAGGAAGAAGAAGAATGAAGGGAAAGAAGTCAGCTGAAGAGGCAGCTGAAGTGTTGTGACATGTGATTGGTGGAGGCGTTTAGGTGGGTGGTGTTTTACCAAGTTTCCCCTTTTTTTAGGCTACAAGTGGCAACTTGGGATAGGGTGAAGGTGGCTGAGTTCTTGGCCACCAATTTAAGAGTTTTCAATGTATAATTTTATTGATTCGATTCTGGTGATTTAAGATACTGAATCTCTACCGATTTTCCTTTAATTGGCAAAACGGTTTTGAAGAATTTTGTGAAGTTTTCTATGTTGCTATTCAAATTATTTATAACCCTAATCTCTCTAATTGATACTTAGTTGGCCTTAGATAAACACTTAATCGATTTCTAATTAATTTCACTTATTTGATAAAAATCGAACAATTTAGTTAAAAACGATAAGATTTTTGGGACGTTACAAATAACACTCACATTCTAACACTCAAAGTGTATGTTTCAAATAAGTACAAAGTGGAGTGGCTTCTCACAAATCTTTTAAGGAGGATATTTGCTAATACAAAGTTTTGAGAAGATTTTTCTCTAAGAAGCTTCAAAAAGAAATTTTCTGGACATTTAGAATGTTGAGAAAAGCAAAGGCTTTTTAAGATTTTTAGCAATAGTCATTTGCCACTTCTTCTTCATCTTCAAGACTTATATAGGCTTCAAAATATAGTTATTGTGACTTTAGGTTTTGAGCCTTGACTTTTTAGATCTGCTGGTCTTAACACAGAGAGAGAAGTTGAGAGCTTTTTCTCTTAGCAAGTAAGTACAACACTAAAGAGGAAACTAGCCATTTAAATGTTGTTGAACTCTTTGATATTTCAAGGTAGTTGAACTATTTATTTTGGAGTTTTTGTGATATTATTTTGCTATGTTTAAACACTTATGTTAAAGAATTGATTTAAAATTTGAGGATTTGGTGTTGTAATGATGTAAGGCTTTGATCAACCTTGTTTAATTATTTTTTACTTTTCTTTTTTCTTTTAATTTTTGGGATAATTAAGTTGTTTATATAGGGTTCTTTTTTCGATTTTAAATATTTTCCAAGTTCCCCGTAAATCCACATGGGGGTGGGGATCAAGAATGGAGAAAAATTTCTACCCTCCATGGAGATTAAGAACGGGGATCGAAAATATTGGAGCCTTAGGGCAAGGACTAGGAGAGTACTCCTTGCCCTTGCTTTAGCTGATTGCCATCCCTAATGTGACCTTAGTCTCTTTTTCGGTATTAATCAATAGTATGCTAAGGGACTAGTTTCTCCTTATAAAGGGCTTAGATAAGGAGACTCTCCCTATCCTTATCTTTTTGTACCTCTGTGCAGAAGCACTCTCATCCATGAATACTAAGGCAATTGATTAAGGGAGGATAACATGTTTTGGAGTATGCAAATAAGCAACAATGGCCTCCTATTTGTTTTTTGTTGATGATTGTGTGATTTTGGCAAAAGCAATATAATAATGTGATAATTTTAAGCCTTTTAACCGCAATATTGGGAAGCATCGAGCTAATGAACAAATTTTGAGAAAACCAATATCATATTTAGTCCTAATGAAGGGGGATTTAAAGAATTATATAGCTTAAGCTTGCTACATAGAACATTATTTTTTTCAGAAAAGTACCTTGGTTTACCATTTTTGGTGGGGTAGTCAAAAATATTTCTTATCAATCTATTAAGGATAGAATATGGAAGAAGAAACAAGGATGGAAGGAGAAGCCTCTTTCTCAAGCAGGTAAAGATATTCTTATCAAAGCCATGGCATAGATTATTCCGCATGCATATTTATAAGTTGTTTAAAGATACCCATATCTTTATATAGGGATTTAAGGAGTTTGATGGCAAAGTTCCGATGGGTGATGTGTATGAAAAGGACACACATCTATTACTAGTTTTAATCAAATTTTGAGTGCTTTTTGTAGTAAAATTAGCCATTAATTATTTAAATTGTTGAAAATTGGTTCACCGCTTAGGATTTATGTTATTTGATAATTTTCAGGTGCATAATGAGGACTTGATGTCAAACTTGGATAATCTTGTCAATTGGAGAATTAAAAATCTAAATCAAAGTTCTTCATATCCTATACTTGGGTGGATTCAAAACATGCTTTGAAAAAATCTTCACAACTTCCACCCAAAAATATTAATTTGGTGATTCAAGATGATTTGGAAAGAAATAGAGAATCTATAACTTCATTGTTAAACGCTTTTCTAAATTCAGAGTCTTCTAGGAGAAAACATGTAAACAAGATAGAAGTTGCAGTCTATCCTAGGTCTTCAGAACCATGACCTTGTTGCACTAAATCATCCATATCTTAAGCTACATGAGTCCAAATGAAATGGTTTTAAAGACATTAGAATGTGAGACATAGAGCTACAACTTTCATGCAGACTTCCAAGCTTGAATTCCATTGTAGAAGGCTATATAGACCTAGAAAGCAACTAACTCATGTGCAAAATTGGGCACCTCACTACCTCGCCATGACATATCTCATGACCCATGCAATAGTGCATGAAAAATAGCCAACTTGACTTATTTTGAGCCTATGGGGTGTGCCTCTTCTCTTTTTGGAGCTTTTTAGACAATCAAGGCTTAATGAAATCCAAAACAAAGGGTAGCACTATAAATACATCTTTTGGAGAATTAAGGCAAGTCCTTTTGGCAGTCTCTGGTCAAGGAGTACTAGAATTTGGTGGCTACATCAAGGAGGAAGAGTTGCTTATGATTGTGAGATTTTTTTTTCTTAATTTATGTGTATGATATTCCTTTTATTCCTAGTTGTGGATATTATAAACCATGTTGAGTGAGTCAGCTCTTGCTTCAAAGTCACATGTAATTTTTAAACTTTCTCCTTTGTTAATTCTTATTGTGTGTACTATTGTCCAAGTCTAATATTTGTTTCATTTAATTGTACTCTGAGTACTTACATAGGCTTGAAAAGGCTAAGTCCTAGTAGACCTAGAAGGCCTCTTAGGATGGTGGGATAGCTATCAAGTGCCCACCTATTGATGATGATGGTGTGGTCACAAATGGTTGGCGGTCCTTATAAGGATTGCTTCTATGGCATGGGAACTTATTATAGTATGCCTTGTACCTTACTTCTATGACCAAAGATGCACTTGTTGGGACTGAGATTGAGGACATGGTCCGCTTGCATGTCCATGCCCTCAATAAGCAACTACAAAAGAGGCTGGAGGAGGAGCATCAGTGATTCCAAGAGAAAAAGCTTCCTTATAGAAGCTGAAGACAATGGAGAAGAAGGTAAAGAAGAAGATAATGAGGACGATGCACACATACTTTGAGCAGCTGCAAGGTAGTGGTTCATCATTTCCTTCTTGACTGCTTGGGGATTCTTCTTCTTCTTCTTCTTCTTCTTCTTCTTCTTTTGATGATTAGAATGTCATATCCAACACTAACACCAAGGACTAATTGTGATACTTACATTTTTTTTTGTTTTACATTATTTGAACATTTTGTTTTATTAATTATCTATTATACGGATTATTCATTGGTAATATAGTTGTTAATATTAAAGGATCTATCATTATTAAATTCCTTAATAGCAAAAAATTTGATGAAATTCTCAAATAATTACTGACAGAGTAAAGTATCCATTAGTAAGTATTACTGACATGTGATTAACTAAAAAATCCCTTCTGCCTGAAAATCCACTAGTAAAATTGATTACCAATAGAAATAATAAAATACCCATCGATAAATCTGTCAATAATCAATGCGTTTCCAGTAGTGTGTTCTTCTTTTGATTAAGCTTTTATCTTTGTACTTAATGCTTTTCTTGTTTGATCATGCATGAATTAATGCCGAGAATTGTGTAAGCAATTTGAAAATTGGTACATAACTTAGACATATGGATAGAAACCACAATTATTAATTGCCTAGGAATAGAGATTGATAATTGTATGGAACTTAATTGGGGATTTCATAGCATAATAAAGCCTTAAACCTTAGGATTCAGTTAAGAATTAATTAAGAATTAGAGAGGATTGACATGTCAAGGAATTGAATATTGATTAATATAGGAAATCTCCCATCAATTGGATTGCTAGAATTTTATTAGATTAGGACCTAAATACTGATAGGAATAATTAGATGAATCGAGTCCCTAGCACCTTATTCTTTGTTGAGAGTTTCCTCTGCAATCTTTTACTTGCACCCCAAATCAGTTAGTTAGAAGTTAGTTTAAACTTGGTTTGATTTGACTCTCTTATTTGTTAGTTAGTTTAGATTTGATTTGGTTTGTTTTTTAAACTTGAATTTGATTTGAGTTCTTGAATTAGATGCTTAGATAGTGTTTGGACTGGGGAATTTGTGCTCAGTTGCATTAATCTCTATGGGAACAATACTCTTACTCTTCACTCTATTACTTATAGGACCTAGTATTTTTACATTAGTGGGGAAGCAACATGAATGCAAAGAAGTCCACTGGCTAAATTGGGAGGCATTATAATGGCCCAAAGGATGTGGTGGGATGAGTTTCAAGTATCTCCATTGCTTTAATTTAGCTATGTTAGCTAAATAGAAGGTGGGGACTTATGACAAATCTAGATTCTTGGGTGGCGAGATTATTGAAGGCCAAATATTTCCCAACTACCTCCTTCCTTAATGCTTTAATTAGCTCTTTTCTTACGTTGGAGTTGTCTTTATTGCACTATCTTTTGGTTTGATTTGCTTGAGCCTCATTTGGTATGGACTCACTAAAAGAAGCCCTAACTTGATTCACAAAACCATCAACACTCCTTTTGCTTGGACCGAAACCAGGAAACACTAATTGGGATAAGGAGCAAACTAATTTAGGCTCAACACTTATCCCTAATACCTCCCCTTCTTGTTGGCCTATTTGATGCCATTAGGCCCATAACAATAACCATCAATTATTGGCTCATTTAGGCCTATTTTCCTCGACACTAATAATATTAAAAGTCTACTTATCATCATGGAGGGAAGCTATTTTACTTGCCACCACTTCATAAGGCCTAAATCTATCATCACAAATTACATCATCATTGCTTTTATTGGCCATTTTTGGTTCAATTTATAACATTTCTCATCTCCAAAGATTATTAAGCCTTTAATTAATAGTCACCAAGAAGAAAAATTAGGCATTGATGAGCCAATGGCTCAATGATTATACCACATACTAGTGACTTGCATGGCATCTGTTCGACTCTCATAGAGGTCAATGTACCCCCTAATTCCCCTTCCCCCATGACCAAAAAATGAAAAAGAAGAAGAATTAGGCTGGGTTACTAAAAGTGAAAAATAAGCTTGTAATACTAATTAAATGGTTTGTTCAATATCATTAAAAACAAAAAAAGAAAAACCTCAGAAAAAAAAGCACTTAGGACTTAAAAATATAAGAAGGGCATGTAACACCCTAATAGTCTCACACTATGCTTAAGTCATATTATGGAATTACTAGTTGTTACTTTTGCTTGCGGAATTAAGGTTACCATTTGAAAATACTTTATAATGAAAATAGAGTAAATTTTTTTTTAGAACAATAACGAATAAACTGTTTTGAAAACCAAGAGCCATGAGCGCATCGTGAACGTATAATATAAATGTTGCTATCTCATACATACGGTGCGAATAAAATAAATAAAAGTAACATGAATAACAATTATCTTAAGTAAACATAACATTCATTCCATCACCATCATAGTTAATATAGTTAATAGTAGTACAAAGAGTCATACATAAATAGTCATGGGTCTGATATCTACTGTCAGCCCTACAAATAAACCTAACTGAATATAGGGAAAGGAAAATATATCTGAAATCTCTTCCACCCATTCATGTCCAAGCAAATGATAACCCTAAAATCATCACCCAAAAAGGGTTATCCTCATGATCGGCTCTGAGTGTACTATCCGAGTCATTCATTGAATAGAAGGTATCCTTTCCCAAAACCACTAGTAGGATCATCTCCACATCCTCCTCCTTGTGCACTTCCACGGCCACGGAGTACAACACGAGTATGAATGAACCCACGACTGTGAATCGGGGGTGGAGCTGGGCCAACAGACGAAGCAGAAGAATCGGAAGATAGGCGAATCACTGAAGGCTGAGACAACTCCGAATGGTAGGATCCCATGGAATAAGTTGGGTAGGATAACTCTGAAGGATCTGTCTCTATCAAAGCAATCGGCGTCAACCGAGTGTCAGAGTTCGAATCCCTATATGTCGGGTACCTCAGAGGATGAAAAGGCGGATGGACGTCATCCATGGTAATGTCCTCGAACAGCTCATGAGGGCAGAAAAACGGACTCATCACAGGTGAACAGAACTGGCAGCAATGGAATATGTAAACCCGCATCGCTGCCCGAGCAATCAGCACAGATGTATTTAGCACTGGGTCAAAGTGCCAATGCATCACCGGGAACTCAATGAAGATCACCACCGTGTCCGATGCCAACATCCTCTGAAGATGACACAGAAATGTAGGAGTGAGAAATACTAGATTTCTTAGTAGAATCGTGGCTAGACAAACACTATGTTATCATCATCGTCCCAACCACTTCGGGTTTAATTATGAAAACAGTGGACATGTATAGGTTCAATTTTAATGATTTTGAAAACTTAAGTCCTGAAGTGAGTTGCTTTTAAACTTAGCATCATAAACATAACATCATAAGTAAACATACATGCGAAAGCATAGATCAAACATTCATAATGCATATGGACAATATAAATACATGCATTGACATGCAATCTCATACTTTATGACTTAAAATTATCTTCTTGATTAAAGTTTAAAACTATATGAAAGGATTTGCATCCAAGAGTCAATCTTTAAAACATAAAGTAACAAGATATCATTTCTATAACTTAAAAAGGCTTCATATTCCAAAAAGCTTAGACTTTTACATATATTCTTGTCTCCAAGACAAGACAAAATAAAACTTTAAAGAAGCACAAAACTTGTGCCACTTTTAAGGTTGCAAGTAACAAACTTTTTGAAGTTTCATGCATCAAGAATGTGTTTAGTCTTGTCAAATCAAGAGAAAATAATAAAGATGACAACTTTTCCAATCATAAGCACCATCATAAGAGGATAAACAACTTTCAAGTCAAACACAACCAAGAACATCAAGATCTCATGCATCAAGAAAGGAAAATAGAAACTTTAAAGCACTTAACGAAAGGAACTTTTCAAAAAAACTCAAGGACACTCAGGAATAAGAACATGAACATATTTTACCAAAAATATAAACTTTTGCTCATGAAGAGCATAAAAGATTTTCTCAAGCTTTCATTTGAAGATCTTGGTCCTGAGAGGAACCAAGCTTCAAGCTTTCTTGAGTAAACAAAATAAAAGAGTGAAGATCATTATCTAGGGTGAAGATGGCGTGATCTTGGAGGTGAAAAATGAAGAAGATGGTGACTCCTCAAGGTAGTGAAGGTGGCAGTCTTGGAAGAAGGAAGGAAAAGCTGATAAGTTCTCTTGAAAATAAGTCTTGTAATATTTTGATCTTGTCTCCAAAGACCAAAAGATGTGGTCTTTGAAGGGCTAAGTGAGAGTTTTGGTTATGGTGGGGGTGGAGAAAGGAAGAAGAAGAGAGAATGTAGAGAGAAGTTAGAGGAGTAGGAAACTTAAAAAGAGAATTGAAGTTGAAAATGAAAAGTGAATGTGTATGTTTGTGTGTGTGTTAGCTATAACATACATGAGGGTGGGGGGAGATATTTTTGTGTTAATTAAGGATTAAGGAGACATATTGGATGATGGGGGAACAAATCAAGTGCTTATTCTTACATACAGCACTCTTGTCTAATGTGTAACACCCTAATAGTCCCATAATATACTTAAGTCATATTATGGAATTACTAGTTGTTACTTTTGATCACAGAACAACATTACCATTTGAAAATACTTATAATGAAAATAGGGGGTAATTTTTTTTTGAACAATGACGAATAAAATGTTTTGAAAGCCAAAAGCCATAAGCACATCGTGAATGCATAATATCAATATCGTTATCTCATACATACATTGCGAATAAAAGAAACAGAAGAGACAAGAGTAACAATAGCTTAGATAAACATAACATTCATTCCATAGCTATTCATAGTTAAAATAATAATACCAAGAGTCATACATAGTGATATAATGGGTCTGTTATCTACTATCGGCTTTACAACAGAAACCTAACAAATACATTTGCAAAGGAAATACATAGAAAATCCCATCCACCCATACATGTCAAAAGAAAATGATAACCTTAACTACAACCAAAAGGGGCTATCCTCGTGCTCAACTCCATGTGCAATCACCACATCACTCATCTGGCAGGAGGAAACCATTCCGAAACCACTGGGAGCAACATCACCAAGTCCTTCTCCCCGGGCATGCCCATGCCCACGAGGCATAGTGCCGGTATGAATGAACCCACGACTGCGAACTGGGGGTGGAGCTGGGCTAACAGACGAAGCAGAAGAATCGAAAGATAGGCGAATCACCGAAGGCTAAGACGGCTCCGAACAATAGGATCCCACGAAATAAGTCGGGTATGATGACTCAGAAGGATCCGTCTCTATCGATGCAGTCAACCTCAACTGAGTGTCGGAGTTGGAATCCCTATCCGTCGGACACCTTGGAGGATGAAAAGGCGGACGAATGTTATCCATGGTGATGTCCTCGAATGACTCGTGAGGGCGAAAAAATGGACTCATCACAGGTGCACGGAACTGGCGGCTATGGAACATGTAGACCCGTATCGCTGCTTGAGCAGTCAGCACAGATGCATTCAACACCAGATCAAAATGCCAATGCATCACCGGGAACTTAACGAAAATCATTCGCATGCCCGACACCGGCATTCTCTAAAGATGACACGGAAACGTAGGAGTGAGAAATACTAAATTTCTCAGTAGGATCGCGACTATACAAACATTGTGTCATCGTCATCGTCCTAGCCACTTTGGGTTTTAATTATGAAAATGGTGAACATGTATAGATTAAATTTTGATGGTTTTGAAAACTTGAGCCCCGAAGCGGGATGCTTTTAAACTAAACATACATATGAAAGCATGGAATAAACATTCATAATGCATAGGAACAATACAAATACATGCAATGACATGCAACCTCATAGACTTAACCATGGTTATACTTTGATTTTACTTTCATTTTTAGCACGTGCTTAACATTCTTTACTTTTCCTTTAAAATAGATTGCCTTTGGATATGAGCTTCTTCCGTGACCGTCGTCACGTAGTACTAAACCAAATCAGACTAAGCCAATATTGGTTATCTCTAAGTTGGAGGGTCTTTCATGTCACCCTTGCCTACCTCATAAAGGTTCCTTGAGTCTTTGTGAATCACCATCTCTCACTTCCCTTATCGAAGTGATTGAAGGGTCATATCCATTATTTCTTTCCTTATCATTATACTTTACATGCATAGTACTTCTTTAACAAGACACGTGCCATGATATGACTAAATCCATAATTTTGACGGAAATTCGGCAACATGACAACTAGACCGGAGCTTCCCCAAAATGCCAATCATAAAACTTTCAACCAACAATCTATATCATTTCATCACACTAATCATTCAATCATGAGATAGGGCCTAATCAACTTGTCATTCATCATGCCGAATGGCATCATACATTCATACCCTAAAGGGGTTCATAGTTGTATTATTCTTTGTGAAGAATTTTATAAGTCATCATATGATTTTTCGTGATTACCCAAGAGAAAACCACATAGTTAAAATATATGTATGTGGTCTTTTGTTACTTAGTTCTTACGTGAACTTACTCTTTACTTGAGTACATGTTTTATGGAACACTTGTTCAATTTAATTAAGTTAGATAATTGTTTCCTTTCCTTGAGATAGTGCACTTAGTGATTCCTAGGTTCATGGTATGCTTAGAGGCCCTAATCATACTTCTGTTCCCAAGGAGTTCAAGATCTCTCTAATCCTTGGGTCATGACAACAAACAACCACACTTATGAACCTAACAACACCATGTTCACTAATCATCAAGGTTGATTTTGAACTTAACCAAGTTACAAAGTTTCAATCTTTTATCACTAACATAACAAAATCTTACCTTAAGTATTGTAAAAGTTACCATTCTTTGTAAAGTAGGTGCCTCTAAAATTATACTCTTGACTTAAAGATTAAATCTTTATGAAATAATAATACAAGATACTAGCTTTTGAACTAAAAAGTCTTGTTCTTTATGAAAGTTGACACTTTTATTTATCCTAAGCCCATCAAGGTCTCAACTTTATGGTTTAAGGTTGTCTTAAAGTCAAAAATGTTCGTACTTTATGAACTAGGGATATAAAACATTAACTTTAAAATTAAAAAGCCTTGATCTTTATAAAAGTTGACACTTTTAAGTATTGTTTTGACTCAAGATCTAAACTTTATGAATTAAAGGTTGAAAAACAACACTTTTATAACTTAAAGATTTCATTCTTGACTAAAGTTTGAAATTTTATGAAAGGTCTTATCTTTAAGGTTTGACTTCTAAGATATAAAGTGACAAGATACCATTTCTATAACTTAAAAAGGCTTCATATTTCAAAAAGCTTAGACTTTTACATATAGTCTTGTCTTCAAAACAAAACAAAATAAGACTTTATGAAGGCACCAAAACTTGCACCACTTTTCATGCATCAAAAAGCAAACTTTTTGAGCTTTTATGCTCTTAGAATGTTCATAGTCTTATCAAATCATGAAAAATATGTGAAGATGAAACTTTTCTAACCATAAATCCATCATAAGAAAAGGAACAAACTTTAAACAAAATACCACCAAGAGCAACATTCTTTTTCAAGCAACTCACAAGCAACACCAAGATCTCATGCATCAAGAAGGATAAATAGAAACTTTGAAGCACTTAAAGAAAGGAACTTTAAAAAGAATCAAGAACACTCATGAAAAAGAGCATGAACATATTTTACCAAAAATAGAAACTTTTACTTATGAAGAACATGAAAGATTTTCTCAAGTTTTCACTTGAAGATCTTGGTCGTAAAAAGAACCAAACTTCAAGCTTTTTTGAGTAAATAAAATAAAAGAGAGAAGAACACTACCTGAGCTTGAAAATGGCGTGTTCTTGAAAGTGAAAATGAAGAAGATGATAGCTCCTCCTTGATGATGATGGTGGCGGTTTTGGATGAACAAAAAGAGAACTCTTGAGTTCTCTTGAAAATGAAGCTTGTAATGTTTATATCTTGTCTCCAAAGAGCAAAAGATGTGGTCTTTGAAGGGCTAAGTAAGAGTTTTGGTTATGGTGGGGGTGGAGAAAGGAAGAAGAAGATGAAGAAGAAAAAGAGAATTTTAGAGAGAGGTGAGAGGATATGAGAATTAGAGAGAGAATAAGAAGACACAAAATGAAAAATGGATGTGCATGTAGGGGGGAATGGCCATAACTCATATGGGCAAGAGGAAGAAGATATTTTCTTAATTTTATGTTAATTAAGGTTTAGGGAGACAAATTGAATGGTGGGGGAACAAATCAAGTACTTACTCTTATATAAAGTACTCTTGTCTAATACTTTATGCTTTAGTGACATTACTCTTTATTTTATTGTCTAGTTGACTAAATTTGAATTTAATCATGTGATTAAGTACTCTTGCAACTTAATTAACATGATTAAGCAAGGATTAGTGATCAACACACAAGAACATAATTAACAAAAATTAATATTGCGATTAAGCTTAATTATCCTTAATTAAACTCAATTAAACTAATTAAGGGCAATTAGTGCTTAATTAAGCTATTAAGGCTCTGACTTGCTTAATTAGAGATTATCTAATCTCAATTAGGTATTCTCATGACTTTTCTTCTCATAATTAACTTATAAACACTCCAATAATACCATAATTGAGCCTTAGTCTCATAAGTTCTCATTAAGTGTCTAGTTACTCAGGGTTACTGAAGTAATTTAGCACGACAAAAATTTGAGGAGGTTACATAATGCTTTATACTTTAGTGACATCACCTTTGCTTGATTATCTAGTTGACTAAATTTGAATTTAATCATGTGATTAAATACTCTTGCAACTTAATTAACATGATTAAGTAAGGATTAGTGATTAACACACAAAAATATGATTAATAAAAATTAATCTTGCGATTAATCTTAATTATCTTTAATTAAGCTCGATTAAGCTAATTAAGGGTGATTAGTGCTTAATTAAGCTATCAAGACTCTGACTTGTTTAATTAGAGATTATCTAATATCAATTAAGCATTCTCTTGACTTTTCTCATTAGAGTTAACTCATAAACACTTCGTTAATCCATTAATTAAGTCTTAATCTCATACTTTCTCATTAAGTGCCTAATTACTCAAGATTACTGAGATAACTTAGCACGACAAAAAATTGAGGATGTTACAGGGCCCAAAGAGCGATAAATTGAATTTTAACTAAGAAAGAAAGCCCCAAATACTAAATTTAAGTCAAAATAAAACAAAATGAAATTAGTTTATGCCAGTGGTTGAGGTCTTGGTATAGTGGTACAAAATGCTACATCATAATCTCATACAAAGGATTGATTCCAAGCTCCAACCACTCCTCCATCACCCAAAATCCTCCCTCCCCCGGATTATAAGACAATGAAATAAAATCAAACAAACTAATTTGTGCCTTGAGAGTGAGTAATTGATCTCATAGCGATAACATTTGGCTACCGTACTGCACGAATGTTATCCTTAGTTTTAGGATTAACTCCTAACTCTTAAGGTGTATATTAGTTTCATTTCATTTTGTTTGGACTTAAATTGAGTATTTAGGCCTTTCTTGCTTAGGTAAAGGCCTAAGCAAATGAATCAAGAAAAGCAAACAAATTGATCCTAAAGGCCGAGTGATCCCTTAGACAAAGATAAAGGTTAGATAAGAATTATAGCCCAAGTAGGACTAAACCTAATAACACAAGATGGTCTAGAGTAGGATAATGACTTAAACAAATTTAGGCCTTGTGGAGAGCAAGAAGAGCGTAAAACTTTTCTAGGGTTAAAAGGATTCTGACATGGTCCTTCGTAAGTTAAAGACCATCATAGTCCTTGTAATCTAATGTGATGCATTGTAGTAATTCTAAAATTTATTTGTGTAATTCAGAAACTGAATATAATTTATCTATGTGATTCTTAAATTAAATGGAATTCTTGGGGGATATTTTAGGATTATGTAGATAAATTCACTTTTAAAATATACTTGATTACAATTTTGAAACTGGAAAAAATTGAAAAATTACTACAATGCATCCGAATTGATTATTGTATCAATATACCATTGAATCTAGCCTATTAGATTACAAAGACCATGTTACAAGCCTCCAGGGTTAAGAAGCAATAGACCTAAACTAATCAGGACACAAAGAAGCTCAAATACAAAGACCCAGCCCAACAAAAGGAGGGCAAAGATGTAATAAGACACGAGTAGTAACAAAATGAAATTAGGCACGACCAAGTACTAGAATGTAAGTAAGACAAGCTCGAGTTGCATGAAAATTTATGAGTTTCTTGCAATGCCAATGGTTGAGTTGTTCTGGATATTCTTCTACAACGTCCCAAAGGTCTCGAGAGATGAAGAAAGTCTTTATTTGGTCACTCCAATTGTTATCATATTCACCATCAAAGGTGGAAGCTTGGCTTGGAGCGTATGAAAGAGGATATTGACATTTGATAATGAGGCCAAAGGGCCTCTCAATAAATATAAATTTAAAGAACTAGCTCTCACTCCACCATTAAATTTATACAAAAAATAGTAGACCTTATAACTTAAGAGTAACAAAGAAATCAAAACATGTTTCTTACATCCTTGTGAACATACTTTGTAACTTACACCACCTTATATAGCACTCTTGGAATAACTCAAGATTTGTAACTTATTAGACATAAATGCCTAGTGCCTTATTTTTAAGTGTTACATTCAAGGAATTAGCGAGAAATTTTGAACCTAAATCATAACTCTAAAAGTTCTAAATCAATTCCTAACAGTGTCCTTACTGAATTATAATGTACAAAGCTATCATTACAAGAATTTGAATTTCTAAGACGTATAAATAATGATCCCAGCCTAATAAAACAATTTCTTTTTTATCATATTTTTCTAAGATAAATGATCATACCCTTTTGTTTATGTTTACTTGAGAAAGATCTAAAATTATTTATTTAACTTGAAATTGAAAAAGTATCTAACAATCTAGTAGCATTCTTTAGTTCAAGTAGCTAAGGTAATGCTACATAAATACAATGTAACAAAATACTCCTATGAACTAATCTCAAATGCATTCTATAGTACAAAAAGTGATATTGTCCCAAAAGAGACTGGAAGAAAATTTAAGATTTGGAAGTCCATGCCATGTTAATTAACTACACCAATGACCAGCAAAGAGTGTAGCAAACGCCATGATTGCCACTAAGGAGAGACCAGGGTTAACAACATTTGCCCAGGCACTTGAAGAAGGTGGCGCAGGTGTAGTAGGACTAGTTTTATTCACATTAGTAACTGCAGGAAGAGGTGGAGCAACAATTTTTGCAACCTCAAGAGGTGGAAGTGGTGCCTCTGCTGGTGGGAGTAATTCTAGCGGAATTGTTCTGACTAATTCACCGGGTTGAGCTGGTAAGATTGCAGGCACATGGTTGGGATCACTACATGGGCTTCCTGTACAATAAGGAAAAGAAACCAGCCACATTAACTTTTTCTTAGTGAAAAATCGCCTAAAACTTATATATAAGTGAAATTATAGTTAATTGGACTAGGAAAGTTGTTGAGATTGAGTTACTTACTCATATATCTACTAGCAGTGCCTGGAAAATCAGTGACTATTCCATCAACCTTACTAGAATGGATGTAAGTAGCAATCTCTACATTAGGATCTGCCCAGTAATCAAATGCTAGGGATATGTACTCATTTCTGAGAGTATGGACAAATATTGTGATATTTGCATCTTTAAACTCTTTAACAACATTTGTCATTCCTGTTAACAAGGAACCAGATGCTTTAATAACGGTGGATTTTGGAAGGTTCACAATATCTGCATACTTCTTCATTTCATCCACCGTTTGCTTTGGTGCATCGCCTATTTTATCTTCAATTAACATCACCCTTTTGTAAGGTGCAATATCCTTAAACTTGGATAGCACCGAACTGTCATCGGATTGGATCAGGACTTGTAGTGTGGCTTGCTTGTCAAAGGTGGCGTTGCTTAAGGCAGTGTTGATTGTACTAACAATGTCAAGGCCCTTCTTTGCGGCAAGGTAAGCAGCATTCTATGAGATAAATAAAAAGAATTAGCATAAATAGAAAAATTTCAAAGTTTAGCATTAAGGGAATTGGAAATGCATGCTAGTTCTCACCTTTATATTAACCAAAATGCCAGAAACTGCCTTTGCCTTGGCCAACTCCAGAAACTCAGGGAGGGTTACAAATTTACCACTATTCTTGTTTGCTGGGTTTCTTTGAAAGTCATTGCCAAGAGGGCTAACAATTTGAGCTGAAATAAGATATTAATACCATAAGTTCAATGTTCAAATCTTGACGGCAAGATCTTTGTGTGAATATTTGAAGTTCTGTGGAAGCATTACGTTTTAAGGTCTGAATCTCTGCCCATGTGAGATCAAAGGAGAAAATCCCACTTTTTGGCTGAAGTTCTGGAACATTGGATGTTCGAGACATGAATGTAGTCATTGCAGTGGTATCTCCTAATAGGTCTACACTATTTAAGCAAAATGCAATTCCATCTTTGCTCATTTGAACTGAGCAATCTATAATGTCGGCACCATCATCTATTGCTTGATGATATGCAAGATCAGTGGAACCTGGATAAACACCACTTGCTCCATTGTTACTTATGATCAAAGGTTGTCCTGCAAAAGTAAATGAATGAGGCTATCGCTTCTCATATAGATTTTTCTTTAACGTCCTATCAATGGTTCTATGATCGAGAACATTTCAATAGTAATAGAATTACCATTTTTTGGCAGGGTATTGTTGTGTGCAAAGCATGCTGGAAAACCAAGAAATTTGTTAGAACTATCATTTTCCAAAGACCAACTAACTTTATTTGGGTTGTAGTTATTGAGTGAGGGGATATTAGGAAATTGTTAATGAAGGAAATTAAGTTTGAAAATTGTAAACTGACCTATGGCATTTGATGCTGTTGGTGCAAAATCAGTAACAACACCATCAACAGAATCCCCTTTCTCTACAAATTGTAGGTACTCAACTGTAGGATCATAGTTATAACTGTAACTTGAAAATAAGTCATTAGCAAAACCAGAAGCATACACCTCTAGTCCTAGCTTGTGGGCATCAGCTACTAGTGTTGTGGGAGGCCCCAAGTATTTATCTGGTTTAACAGGCAATATGTATTCTTTTGGTACCATGATGCCAGATGCATATGACTTAATTGCTGCAAGATCCCTCACAATGCTGCCATATGGTTGTTTAGTTGTTGGTTCAATATCATTAGCATTAAGAAGCTGAAAGACGACCTTAGTTGCCTTATTCACTTTCCCATCGATGCTCCTCAAGAAACCAACCTCTGGAGATGAAACAAAGTCTATTTGATAAAGTCTCAATATTTCTAGAACATTATCAACTAACTTTACTCCGTGTTGGTTATAGAATGCTTCATACTGCAACAGGCCAATCAATTGCAACATAACAAAATTGTTAATGAAAAAGTTTGACCCCCGTGTGACGTAAGGATTTTCAATTTTCACGGTGAACATCTTTTATACGAGTCTTGTCATTCATATAATGATAGAGAGAGTAAGAGAGAACCTGAACATTTAACCAAAACCTTGGTGGTGATTTATCTCTTAGTATAGCATCAACATTAAGTACTGGGGACATGCCATCGTAAAAACTAGGTCGAGAAAAAATGGCCTGATTCACTGTTACATAGCAACGAGCAAACCTTAACTTTCAAATCAACAAATTGATTTATTTATAATAAATGCCTTGTAACTCCATGCGTATATGTTTAGTGGTAGGAAACTTAACTAGTTTTGCATTTTACACTTCTTAAGACTTTTTACAAGATGAATATCAATATCTACGGAGTATTAATAATACAAAGAGATTTTAAACATGCATATGTAATGCTTAGATTATTTTCTTTTCTTTGTTTCTCTTAATGGTTTATTTTTTCATTCTATGTCTGTATATTCTGTTATATAAATCCAATATATACTGAGAGAATCCACTAATTCTATACTTATTTTATTAAATAATTTTTTATAAATATTGTGTCATCTAATATTATCTTGAATATATGCATGCCAAATTTTAGAAAAACTGGCCATTAACAAATGTTTGTTTTTTGGAATTTTTTTTTTATACTGGATTAACAAACGTTAGTTGGTATTAACCCTTATAGCAAATGTTATATCCCATATTTAAAGATGGTCTTATTATAGGGAGCAAAATCCATGTGCCATGATTAACATGCTAATAGTGAAAATTCAAATTAGTTTTTTAGAAGTTGCATTTTTTATCTTTTAAAACATGATTTCTTAAAGATAAAAAATTTTAAATATTACATTCAAACATGAACTAATTTTAGTTTTAAAATTTTCTTTTTAACAAGCTCATCTAATCGAGATTGAAATGATCATGCACCATTCGTCATTGAGACCAAATTAGCTCATTCACATACGGTCTTATCTATTAATGTAACTAATAATAGCCAGGTTTCCTACAATATACATGCAAACAAGAACATATAAATTCATTCAATACTCACTTGACACATTTTGGTCAATCTGAGCACCAGTATAATCGACCGCAAAGTGTCCTTTCACATCCTGCCCATTAATATTGTAGGTTTTCTCTTTAGGATCGAACATTGCTATATTTGTTGCATTATCAAGTTTAATTCCCGTCACACAAAAGGCACCAGCATCTTTTGTCAATTGAAGATTGCACAAGAAAATGCTTATGCCCTTTGATATAGCAATTGCATCTGTGCTGCCTTCTGGGAAGAGACCTGTGAACCCACCACGCGCTATTACAAGTGGCTCATTTCCTACAAGTGATAAAGAATCATTCCAAATTAAGAATATTAATAAAATTAAGAAAATGGATTGGACAAGTTTAGAGAAACAAAATCTTATAGTTACCAACCGCTTAATGTTGACCATTTTTGGGCAGGGACAGGAGCAAGAATTTGTGAAGCTTTAGGGTGATTTGAATGGGCAGGTTTCTGGGCTAATGTTGCGTAGATCAATAAGAAAATAAGAAACAAGCTCCTTTTCATCATGTTATTTTCCTGTCACAGTTCAAATTCAAAGTCAGTATAAAAAGAATAATAATAAAAAGAATTACAAGGAACACACGAAGCTCTTGTGGTGGTTGTATATGTTGATCCTTTTGACGTACATTTTGCATTTAATTCCTTTGCACCATTTTTGGTTACTGGTATAACGGTTTTGAAAGTCTTGTTTTCCATAATTGTAATTTTTCAGTTAGGATGATACACATTTGCATATAATACCACATTACTCTTCTTTATACCCAGGAAAAGAAAACACGTTGTTCTCTTTATATAGATAGATAGATAGATAGACAAAGTAACATTGAATCGCAATTTGATTGAAGCCAGCACCCCCAACAGGACATAAAAACTAACAAGGAAAAAAAAGTTATTAAACATCACAGGAATGCATACCCAAAAATCCACCCAAATGTGCTGATCTAGCGAATAATGAAACAAACATTCCCTATGAAGTTTCTACAAAAACCCAAGGGAATGTGCTGGAAAGAAAAGGAGGGAGTAAATAGAGAGAAAAGCAAGCTAGTTAATTGTAGTAATTTAGTAGATTTGATACCGAAATGGAATTTCTCTATTTATTTCCACATAATTTTCCGCAAGAATAGCTGGTCAACATTCCTATAAAAAAGGATAACCCACTAACGATGTCATTTTGGAAATGTATTATTTACTATTGTGCTAATTTTGGTTAGTCTATAATGGTTTTTCAAAGCTGAAACTCCTTATATCTTAATTGTGCATCATAAAAATAAATATAACAATGTATTATTTAGAAACGTGTTTCAGACTAAATAGTATGAAGCGGTTTTATTACAGTTTTAAGGAAAGGCTTATGAGACTAACAGTTTTAAAGGATAGATTAAGCACTTCTAAGGATGCCAAGCGCATAGAACAATGCTCTGCGAAAGGGACGCCTCAAGGAAAGAACCTAATCTACCTGGGAACTACTTAATGGGAGTGGTTTGGTAGGCTTTCGGTGTAGTTCCAACCCTGAGAGAGAGAAATCTCTTGAAAGGGACCTCAATGGTATCTTAAACTAAGGACAAAAGACCTCTTTGCTGGACACTCAGACAAGTTTTGAACCCCCATTAGATAAGTCCTAGATTTATATCATTATGGCAAAGATTCTGCTGATAGCTTATCATCCTATATTCCCGTTATACTAATCGAAGTCAATGTATGTAAAACAAGACCTGTCAAAGAGTATTACATATTACCCCATGGCCTTGAGATATCCCTGTTGTAACACTCTAATAAACCCATACTACGCTTAAGTCCTATTACGGCATTTTATTAGTTGTTACTTATGCTTGTGGAAAACTAAACTTCGTTTATAAGTTAAGTTACGCAGAAAATACTGTAAATTTTTTTTTTTTTTGAAATACGCTGCCGCAAAGATTTTGGAAAGCAAAACCTTGAGCAAGAAGACAGATAGAGAAAGGGCATGTCGCATAAAATACATACCCCAATATCATAAAACATGAGAAAGGTAAATAAATAGTAATTCACAAATACATTGCATTATATAAGTAATCATTACATTCATATGGGTTCATTATATATATATACATACATATATATCAGCATTACATCGAAAGAGGCTCATGGTCGTGCCATGATCCAAATACTAGATACAAACTTAAATTGACATCGTTCGTCACAAAAAGGAATGTATGAAGATGCAAAGCTACGACAACTACAAGTCCATATCAACATTATTTGACATCCCACGTCATACGTCTGCTCACAGTGTGGGGGATCCATGCTCCACTCCACCGGATGTGCCATCGGATTTTCGTGACAATATGGAAAAGTAACTAGAGTGAGAAATAAGATTTCTCAGTAGGACTCGAATCCGACACTAAAGTGTCATTGTCATCGTCCCAGCCACTTTGGTTTTATAAATGAAAATAGTGAGCATGCATAAGGTCCAATTCTTAGATTTTCAAAAATATAGTCATTCGAAACGGATTCAATTTTAACATGTCCTCTGATCATTTATATCATAACAAGCATAGGAATAACTATAATTACATACAACATGTATGGCTGTGCTATAAGCTTCTCTTAACTTCTTCCCTTCAAGGGTTTGGATCGAAATCCCTTTTTCTTTTCTCAACTTGACTTTATCTTAAGTCTTTTTCTTTTCACCCACTAAACATAAGTGGTAATGAGCTCATATCGTGGCCGTCGCTACCATAACTTTTCGGTACTTACACTAGTTGGGTCATACCATACCTCATCTAAGCCCTATCCCCTATACTCACACTAGCTGGGTCGATACCATGTCTCATGTGAGTCGTAGGTAAGGGGAACTTCCTATTACGGGTCACCTCCCCTTTTGAAGGATCATACCCTTAGTTCAATTTCTTTTTATTAAGGCTTATGACGCAAAATTATTCTAATTCTTTTTCATATCTGGGCGTTACGTATCACCGTCCCCAAATGTGATTCCTATATCATATATCATTAAGTATCATATCATCAATATATCCTTATCATAATCATCGTCATCATTCTCATATCATTATCATAATCATCATGGTCATCATCATATCATATCATCATCATCATTATCATTATCATATCATCATCATGATCATCATCATATCATATCATCATCATCATATCATTGTCATCATATTGACACATAGAGGCATACATATCACACAAAGTCTTATGAGCTTAGCTTAGTAAATTTGGTGCAAGCTTTTAATTGAGGTTGCCTCTTGTATAAATTCTTTTGTTAGGCATAGGGCCAATTTTGTCTATTATCTTTTTTGAAACTTTTAAGGTGAATTATGAAGTTTTTCAATATCTTAAATTGAGGGTCTTAATGTCTTTAAGCCTATTTCTCATTAACCTTTAAACTTGGCCATAACCAATTTTACTTTTACAGTGGGGCAGTAACTTCAAAAATTCGCCATAATTTCACCTTTTACTCTTTTGCTTTGAATTTTGGTATAGTTATACTTCTCTGAGTCTATTTTTAAACAAAATAAACCCGACTCAAAAATTCATTTTGTAACTTGAGAAATGCACGTTTTAATCTGACTGTTCAGCTTTTAAGTTTATTGTCGGTATAGTGACTTTTAAACTTTACTAGGAGTTTCTCACAAGGAATTTGACAAAACTGTTTTATGAGATGTTTGTCTATATCTTAGCTTTCTAGCAAAATTGGTCCCACTAAAAAATGTTCTGTATAACTTGAGTTATTAAGATTATTACATACTACCTGAATAGAAACACATCTGGGGACAACACACTTTGAAAATTCATATCTCTCTTGTTTTAAGGCCAAATTTCACGTATTTTGTATGTATAAAAAGGTCTATGAGTCTATTTTCATTTAAAATTAGTTTTGTTGCATTTGGAGTTATATTGAAAGAGTTATTAGTCACATTATACAGACTGCTAGAATTTCCCAGCTTCCACGGTTTTGGTTTCAATGAGTTTTCTTGTAAAACATTAAGTCTTTTCTTCAAGTGACCACTTTTCTCTTCCAAACCAATTTTATACTTTGAGATCTTGATGAAAAATCAATATTTTGAGTTCTAAAAAATTTGGTTCAAAATAAGAATAAATGCACAATAAGTCATTTTCCAAGAAAAGAGCAAAAATCACAAACAACTTCTTATAATGAAAGCATGGCCATAAGGCTTTTAGAGTAAGTTCTAAAACTACCTAGCTATGGAGAGCTTAAGAGTTCCAGAGCTTGAAAAACATAGAAGAAAGAGGGGTTAGAGTCACTACCAAATGAGTTGCTTGAGGAGTAGAAAGAGTTGATGGGTTGGAGATGGCCTTCCTTCCTTTTGAGCTTGACAATGGGGCTAAATATGTGTTCAAGTATATCCTTCAAAGACCAAAAGAGGTGGTCCTTGAAGAGCTTGTGAGAATGGTGGTGGAAATGAAATGAGTTAGAGTAGGAAAGCAAGAAGAACAAGAAGAGGATTAGAAAGAACAAAGAGAGGTTTAGAGAGAGGTGAGAGCTTTGTGACTTAGTGAGAGAATCAAGTTGCAAAAATGAGAGTGTGAGAGAAGAAAGAGAGTGGCATCCCACTCTAAGCCATGGGGTGGTTGGATTTTGATTTTTTTGCAAGCAAGGAGGGTAGGAACCATGGGATAAAAGAGAAGGTTGTGTTTCTCTTGAGTCTTGGTGTTTGGGTAAAGACCATTTTGTGTTTCCTCAAGTGGTTAAAGGCATGACCACTCTTGGGATTGGCTTGGGTGAATATGATCACTCCAAGTGGCATAATCTTGATGGAGCAAAGTACATTTCTTGTCTTGACTCAAGGAATACTATTAACATAGACTCTTGATCTAAGGGTGCATGATGAGAAGGCAAATGGATGGTTGGATTTTGCTCTTATCCTTGGCCGAAATTTGGTGCATCAAGTAGGAGAGATTTTTAAATCTTCAAAGTTTTTAGAATTTCCTAAGTTGTTAATCAATTTGATTAGTTAAAATGCTCTTTAACTGATTTTGGTTAATTACACTTTTAAGACGTTTTTCCTCTAAAAGAATTGCTCTTATGAATTATGTAATTAGGATGTAAGAATTAATCTATCTCAATTGGTAAGGTAGAACAATTGTCTTGTACTTAATTAATAAGATTGGATTAACTTAATTATATTTCTAAGTTACGAATTAATGAGGTTTGAATAATTAGGTTTTAATTAAAACATTTAGTCGTTATGATTCAATTATTGACTTGACTCAATTTACTAAGCTCTTGCTCATCGAGATTAGCCGATTAGTCCTCAATTAATCGTTAACCTCTCTAATTAGCCAGGATCACTGAGCTAATTAGCTTAGACAAAATTGGGGATGTTACACCTGTCACCTAGTCAAACACTTTGTTCCTAATCTAATCATTGGGCTGGGATCATTCCTTGAGGCTTATGAATCCATAGTAAGATAGATAACCTCCATAAGAATCCCATAGGAGAACAATGAGCTAAGGTAGTAAAAACTAGAGTAAACGAGGGAACCCTCCAACGGAAGTTCAAGTTTGAAGGTCGTAAAGTTACCTGAGAGAACAAGTCCTATTATCAACCCCCATTGATTCCTTGGGTGGCCACACCTATTCATTGCTAAGGCTACCCCGGGATGAGTGGTTTTGCTTGCTCGTCACTCACATTTTCCTCTAAAGCTTACCATCCTAGAATCTTAGAGCTTAGATTAATGGTTAATCCTTTATCAAAAACGGTACTGAAACATTGGCGACTCCACTAGGGAGGACTCTGTGAGTAATGGAATTACGTAACTAAACTAGCAAAATAATACCAATTACCTTGAGAACTCTAACATTTAGCTTGGAGGATTTCCCTTGAACTAGAGGGCAAAATAGAGGCACCGCAACATGAGAAGAGGTAGACGAGTGGAGGGCTAGGCGAGAAAAGAGCTGGGATAATCTTGAACCTTCTCATGTGCTTGGAAACACACTTTAACAATGCCACATCCAGCTCTCCACAAGTTACTATACCAGCCCATGTCCTTAACTCCATAGTGACGGCCCAAAATAACCTGTTTAGTGTGGTTAAGGACTTGGTGGCTAAGAAGGTAATTGAAGGGGCTGAGAAAGAAAGGAGTGATGACGAAGATGCTCCTATCACTAAGAGAGAATTGAAGCACATCCTTTAGAATAAAAGGGAAATGAGTGACCTTATGTAGGATCTTGATCTTCCCTTTGACACCAGCATCATAGCAAGTCGTATCCTCCAGGGTACCATCCACCCGGCTTCAGGAAGTTTGACGATACTAGGAATACCAAGGAACACATCATGTCCTTCTTGGATGATTTAGGGGTGCATAGGGGAAACAAAGACATGAGGCTAAAAGAGTTCTCCAAGTCGTTGGCGGGAAGGGCCTTTACCTGGTATGTTAAGCTTAGGCCCAACTCAATCAACACTTAGGAACAAACGGCTATTAAGTTTTGTAACAAGTTCCTGGAAGAGGATAGCACCATGCATATCATGGATTTAGGGAGGGTGAAGCAGAGATCAGGAGAGAGTTTGGTGGCTTTCATCAAACAGTATAAAGATAGAGCCTTGTAGTGTAAGGAGATGCTACCGGAGCCTAACTTAGTCTATAGATGCATCAAGAACATGGAAGATGGTTCTCAAATTTTCCTGTCATTGGGAACCATTTACATGTTCTCTTAGTCACTGAAAAGAGCGACTAATGTGAGCGACACTATGAGAAGGAGCGGAAAAAAAGCCCAAGGATATAAATGCCTCTATGACATTTGTGCCGCTGAAAGGGGTAGGAAACGTAACTACAAAACAACTTCACGACCCAAGAGTTATGAAGCCAAGATAGAAGTACTGCCCATACCTCTCCCATGAGCCCAAGTAATAGTGAAGATGGAATGTTGAGGTAGAGGATAGAGAAGAAAGAAGTCATATTGAAATAACTTAGCAATCCAGCATACTATGTCCTTCATCTTAGCAAAGGGCACACCACAATGGACTGTTGAGTGATCAGGAAAGTGTTCTACAAGAATGTGGAGGAAGGGGGGGATCTTATTGTCTGGGTGCAATGATAAAGAAGAAGACCTCCATAACAAGACCTATTCCAACCATGAAGTTAATGTAGTGGTACTAGAAGGGGATGTGCAACTAGATTTTCAAACGGAAAAGAAAGAGATACCAGACACACCTCCTGCACATGGAGGCCAATCTAAGGAAAATATGATAGTCAGGGGATTGATGAAGACTAGGGGGTTTCGCATCTTTTTTGGATAGCTTGGTTTAGAAGGCAACACTTAAATGGAAGTGACACAAGCACTGGTTGAGGTGATAATGAAGAAAGATGGAGATCTATATGCTTTAAATGCCCCTGTCATGAGATTAATGATTAATTGGATTTTTTATATTTTTATTTTCTCTCATATTTAGTTCACTAATCCTCTTTTGTGCTTAATTGGATTGATTTGGACCATTTTGTGTTTATTGGATTTTAGTTGGGCTTGATTTAAATTTTTTAGCATTAGGTTAATTTTGACATTGTTTTAGTTTTTGGGTCATATCTTGAGTTATAGAGCTCATTTTATTATGATTCTTGATTTGTAGGAAAGCTAAGAGATAGGCCTACAATTCTTATGAGAGATCAGAGGCCAATTCTAATGATAAAGAGCTGAAATTGGTCCTAGAAGTGAGCTGAAGAGGTACACTCGTGGATTCTAAGCAGGATGTAGTATTTAGGCCATATCTCGGTCCATAGAAGCCCAATTAAGCCATTCCAGTGGAGTTTTGCAGCTGACATCCAAGGCCACAACTATGAAAATCCAAATGGATGCGTTTTCATAGCCAAAACTGTAGAGAAACGTTACTGACTAAATTGAAGAACTTAATTACATGTTTTTAGTGTAACTTTCTTTCTATAATTTGGAATTAAGCAAATAAGGTGTCCAGATTCAAAGAAGAGATAGAGGATTAATGTAGTCAATGCAATTTAATTTTTTTTAGGCATTTTTATTTTGGAGGGGTCGAGTGAAAAAGGAGGCCAGAATTTTTGTAAAAGGTTAAACAGAATTTGGAATAATGAGTTTTCGATTTTGTTTTTCTTTTCTTTCTCTCTCTATGCCCCCTCTCTCAACTCTGAATTCTAGTGTTCCTCCATCAATGGAGGAGTAGTTTAACATCTAATCCAAGGATTCTAAGAAGTAGTTACACTCTTGAGGATTGGTACCTTCGAATTTCAACAATTCCAAACTGATTTTTCTACTCCCTTTCTTTGCTCTTGATCCAATTTTGGTTTGAAGGTTTTCAATTCAAAATTGTGGTTAATTACTTTCATATTGTTCGGTTGATTAATATGTTGGATGAGTAGAATCATGTTTCAAGTTTGAACATGAGATTAACTGTATTAGTTCTTAAAATTAACACAAATTGGTTAAGTTCTAGAGGTTTCTGAAGTTAATCACTTATGTGTTGATTAAATGCTTAAAGGTTTTCATGTGCAATGCTATAATCGAATTGAGGTCTCAATTGGACTCATTGTTAATCATTCATTTAGATTGTTAATATATATTTTTAGAATCCGATGATTGAGTGATAACTACTTCCTTTGATTCTTGAGTTAGAATTTCGAATTCTGTTTCATTTCATTTTAATTCCTTGCACTCATAACTCTGTTTCTTCCATTTTTAAATTGCAAACAAAAACCCCCCCAAAAGCTTTGATCACATAGCATGGTCATCATTAGGAGATGACTTGAGTTGCACTCTTCGCTACGAATTAGTGTAATTCGGTTTTTACAATTTGATCGAGCTTGACACTCGAGTCAATTAGCAAGGTCTCATGTAACAGCAATGGTGTTCCATGAAACTAGCTTACTTGGAGGTGACTTTACTCACAATAGACCTCTCTATGTAGAAGCAATGGTAGAAAAAAATAGGGTAAGGAGGGCGCTAGTGGATGGTGGTTAAAGCGTCAACATTATCCCAACTCCTATGTTTTAGTCCATGGGGGCTACCAATGGATCAGTTGAAGCCTACCACCACTAGGCTCAATATGTTCCATAGGGAAGCCATGACCCCCAAAGGATGCATCATGGTGACGTTGGATGTGGGACCTATCAAAAGCCCCCACAAAGTTCCGGGTAATAGATGGTGAACTAAGCTATCATATACTACTGGGGCATCCATGGATTCATCTCCATCATTGTGTCCCTTCTACATGGCACCAATGTGTGAAATCTAGTTTCAAACGGAAATATATAGAAATTCCAGCAACTAAAGTGCCATTTGATGCCTCAAAAGCTCATTGTGGATGCTACCATGTTTGATGAGTTTGCCCTACCTAGGATAAATGCCATGCAGCCTAGAGAAAGAGTGCAGCTCAAGGCAAGTGGGGGACAAAAAAGGTGACCCCAGTAAAGATGGCATACCCGGCTCAAGCGTTCAAGTGACCAAAGGAGTAAAACACTACATCTTACAATAAGGTGAGATGCCCCGAACTCCAAAAGGAGTATCTCCCCTCAAGTGAGGTTAGGTGGCATGTCTTATAGGGACTCAGGGGACCAGCGGGGAAGCAATTAGAAGTACTCCCTAGCCCTGAAATGTTAAGTGTCTTGGATAGAAAGCAAGAAAGGACACGCGTTTGAGAAGCTCCGCCAAAGTTACAAGACAGCATGAAACAAAACAAGGAAGAATTATAGGAAGTTAACATAAGCAGTGAAGAACAAAAAATGCCTCTATTCATTAACAAGGCCTTGGGAGAGGAAGAAAAGTAAATGTTGGTGAATTGCTAAGAGAGTTTAAGGATGTCTTTACATGGAGCTATGATGAGATGCTAAGATTATCCCTAACTTTTATGACACACAACCTGGCTATGCAACTTGGGGTTGTACTCGTGAAGCAAATGCCTAGGATGTACATAGATGAGATCGAAGCTTAGATAAAGAAGGAGATCAATAAGCTACTGCAAGCTAAGTTCTTAAAACCCATCCAGCACCCTACTTGGCTAGCAAACATTGTGCCAGTGAAAAAGAAAAATGGGTAGATCAGGTGCTGTGTGGACTTTCGAGACCTGAATAGAGCATGCCCAAAAGATGATTTCCCCAAAAGATGATTTCCCCTTGGCTGACATAGACCTAATGGTAGACGCCATAGTGTCTCATGAAAAGTTTTCTTTCATAGATGGCTTCAACTGCTACAACAAAATAAGGATGGTGCCAAGGGATGAAGGGCAAACAACATTCAAAAACACCAGTGGGGAACTTTTTCTATGTGGTGATGCCATTTGGCCACAAGAACGTTAGGGGCAATGTACTAGAGGGCGATGACGATAATCGTTGTTTATGCACAAGTTATGTTGTTATATTTAATATTCTTCATTTTATTTCTCCACTATGACACAATGTTACATACCCGATGCTTAGGTGCTATGGCTCATGTTTTCAATAGTTTAATTTGAGTAGTTATAAAAAAAAAATAAAATTACTCGCTATTTTTGTTTAATGTATTCACATAAAAGCTTTATGTTTTCTGCAAAAGCAAACGTAACAACTAATAAGACACCATAATATGACATAAACATAGTATGAGATTATTAGGGTGTTACACACCTCATGAGGTTTAGTGCATTAGCCATACAAATCAAGAGACTTAACCTCGAGGCAGAGCTCCATGAAGCTATGCAGGGGCTCAAAACTTTTGTCAATGCCCTAGTAATTAAGCCCTTAAAGAACATTAACTGTGGACTTTAGAGCCAAAGTTGTAGGATATGTTAATATGGAGGAAATAAGAGAATTTAGGAGGGAAAAAGTTTAGTTAGGAACTACAAAGCCACCCAGCGATAATTCCCAGTAGAAGAAAAGGCTAGACGAAAAAGAAATTTTCAATGATCAAGACAGGCGAGAAAGAAGAAGGGACGACAATAAAAAAGGGTCACTCTAACATTCACAATTGAGATTTGATTACTAAACCCCCCCTCAAAATCAACTGAGGTACCATTCTTCAGGAAGTTTATAATTCACGGGTTATCAAGTTACCTCCCAATGTTGGTCAGTAGTGGATACCACCATGACCATACAGAAGTAAAAAGTATGATTACCACCACACCTATGGACATACCGTTAAGGAATGTGTTGTTTGTGAGTGTTGTTTGTGAATGATGAAAATAAGCAATTGATCTAGCAAGGACATCTTGGCTAGTACATTGATCAAAGAAGAAGAAGAAGCAGAAGCCGAGAATGTCAAGAGGAGAAGAAATCACAATGAAGAAAGGTATTACCATATAAAGGAACCTGTAACACCCTACTAGTTAATTATTATTTTTTTCCACTTTATTATCTTGTTTACCAATTAACTAGTAAGGTATTACCATATCTATTTCTGTTTCAAGCTATGAAAAAAATTTCTTGCTTCTATTCATTGGCAAAAACTACTTACCTTAGGTTTATCCCTCGATAACCTACGACTTTTTTAATTAAAGTTGCCCTTATTACATAGCAAAATTACTTTATCAATATTTCATTAGATTCTTTGAACAAATCTAACTAAATAAGAAACAAGCACATTATACTAAACATATATAAGCTCAATTTTTAAACTGAAGTCATGTATACATCTTTATAACCAATCCTGCTACATCAGGGGGACTAGTTCTCTATTTATACATCCAATTAGGCATCATCAAAATAGTCTACAAGCATCAGCTAAGTATGGTGCACTCAAAGCTATCATGATCCTCGCTGACATGTCGTGTCTCTAAAAGCACTAGGAAAAGGGGGTGAGATACAAATCTCAGTAAGGATGGTGTTTTTAAGGGCCTACCGAACACCCAAAATCTCCTAAGCTATCACATAGGCAGGGACAAGTAGAAAATATGACAATGACCATAGTAATGTCAACAATAGTATTATAGACAATTACTAGAATATCTAGCAAGAAAATGCTAAATAAAGCAAATAACCTCTTTTAAACAAATTCAGTTATATACCACAAGTTAACAAATAAAAACCACATAATGCTCGATGATGCAAATGGACGTATGCATAATTTCTTATTATTGTCATTAGTTTAATTGTATCGTTTACTGTGACTATGCTCATAGACCTTTCCGGCATACCATATCCATTCATCCATATCAAGATAACATCACACAACAAGGTACCATGCTTGACCATGTTTACAACTTTCTTATTTCATGTAATTCATTCTTTACTTTAACTGCTTCCATAAATATGCTCGTAGGGTCTTTATCATCATGTTTACATCTGTGAGAGCTCTCATACTAGGGCATCCCCTAGCTTAGATAGTCAACATCCTACTGATCCACTCCAAGGTGGAGCCAAGACATCATTAGGTGAATACCCTATCAATCCACTTCATGATGGGACCAAGACATCTCCATGAACCTTACTAGTGATCGTCCTATCAATCCACTTTGAGGTGGGACCAAGACGTCACTAAGTGAATGTCCTACAAATCCACTCTGAGGTGGGCCCAAGACACGCACTAAGTCTCCCAAAATTTCATCTTAACCTTTCTTTTCAAGCCAAAGCCATCAAAGATGTTCACAACTATCATTTAATGTCATTGATCAACTCAAATTATGGAACCAATATATTTCTCAATCCATTGATCCCTAATTTGCCATGCTGGAGATGCAGGACAAATGCTTCAGGGGGATCACGAGTTCTCTCTTTCTGGTCTTTACCTTTATTTACTTATTTTCCATGATGGACAACTTAGAAGGAAAGTATTCAAGCAGCAGATAACATACTCACAATATCAAGCATTTAGTGCACGTGCGTAACTAATAGATAACATTATCATGATATGAAGTGTATACTACACATATCTTAGCATTAGTTAACATTCTTATGATATTCAACATATGGCGCACATGTCTCAACATATAATTTCTTGGCCATAGGAATTGATACACTTGTCACTAAAGGGCACACTTAGGCTGATATTGATAAGCAATATTTTGATACATTGATTAACCCTCATATTTAGTTTATTGAATCTCTTTTGTGCTTAATTGAATAATATTGGACACATTTTATAAGTTTGGACTCTAATTGGGCTTAATTGTATTTTCCAGCACTATTACAAATTTATACTATTTTTGTATTATGGCTGTATCTTGAGTTGTAGATATCTAAAAATTACAAATTTTATATTATAGGAAAGCTGAGAGAAAGATCTACAACTTTGATGAAGAAGTCAAAAACTAATTCAGATGTCTAGTGGGTCGAATTGGGCCACGAAGTCAGAACAGGGCTGTTACACTAGAACCAGAATAGTGTGCACTAATTGGGCCATAACATGAGTTGTAGACATTGGATTGAGGTGAAACCAGTGCCATTTGAAAGCTAAGACATAAAACTTCAATTCATATGAAGATCATTCTCCAAAATAATGATATCTTCATGGACTTATTGGCTGTAAAATTGGACTGACGCGAATACACGTATAATCTAAACATGCTATAAAGATTGGGCCTAACTCTCTCATTTCAAGTCCAAATTAAGCAAATTGGGTGTCCACTTAAAGCTAAGAGGTAGAGGATTAAGTTGGGCTCAAGGCTATTTTTCAATTTTGACATTTGAGGTCTGATAAGAGGAGAGAAAACTGAGACGCGAAGAGGACTCATCTCCAACATTTTTCATTTTTTCTTTCTTCTCTTCTCCTCTCATCTTCTTTTCTTTTTCTTTTCCCTTCATTTTGTAAGATACTTGTTTTGGGTTCTATTTTGTAACCTTCATTGCTATGGAGGAGTAGGATTTCAAGCTAGTTCAAGGAGACTCCAAGGGCATTATGGTTGTAATCTTGAAACCCTATGCTTGAATTTCAATCATGTTTGTTTTCTTGATTCTTTGCCCTATTTTATTTGTAAATTTGCATTGAATGGTATTGATATGTAAGTTTATGAATGAGGTATTAGTTGGGTGATTGCTAATTGGTCAATTGGTATGAACTTGATTAGTTAAAGAATTAGGAATTGGGTTTGGGCTCAAACCTAGGTTAATACAATTGGGGCTAGAAATCAACATAGGTTAATTAGAGTTGAGGTCTCAATTATCTAATCAATTATGTGTTGGTTGAATTCCTAGAACTCTCTAGGTGGAATTGTGGGGTTGTTAGTAGAGGTCTCTCTAATAGCTCAAATTAGTCGCACTCCATGTGTTTGATATATTGTGCGTTAATGATTGATTCACCTTATGCCTAAGGAACACTTTGAACTAGTATTTTTATTTTCATATAATTTTCTTTTATAGCTTATTGACTGCATGTTTGAATATACCCCCCTTGTTACTTAACTAAATAGCAAGAACATCCTTGTGAGACGACCTTGGTTGCACTATACTTCAAATTTAGTGTAATTAAGTATTTTAAAATTGTAATTTGGAGCAGGCTACGACACTTGTTGTCAAATTTTGGCACCGTTGCCGGGGATGTTGATGCTATTTGGTTTGTAAATATATGTGTTTACTTGCTTTTGTTTGAGTTTTGCATGTTTTGGTCATTTTCGGTGTTTTTAGGCTAATTTTGGGTGCTATCTTGTACTATTTGTGCTCAAATCACCTTGAAACTTTTTAGTCCAAAGGTTTTCGGTATTCTAAGCAAGACTCACTATTCTAGTGAGCCCCACCCTATTTTTTCCAAATTCAATCGTTTTGACCACTTTTTCTATTTATTTTGATTTTTCTTGCATTTTTTAATATTTTCTTTTATGTCTTCCCTTTTTGTTTCTTGTTTATATAACCCAAAACATCTTTTGTAGTATTTTCTTAGTTGTTTTAAGCCATTTTAGAGTAGTTTTTAGTTTCTTCTTCCATTTAGTTTACTCATTTCTACTTTTCTAACATGTTCACTAACTCATCTTTTAGTTCCCAAACATATGGTTGTTGGAATGTTGCAGGAACAGGAGCGGTTGTTGAAGATTCTTACCAAAGAATGGAACAACAACTAGATGAGATAAAGTACCTAATAGAGCAATATGCCATGAGGAATCACATCCAGCAACCACAACAGGGATACGACCCAAGTTCCAATATGTACCAGTCTGACTGGTATGATGGAGTTGATCAGGGATATAGGGGTGTTCCATCACAGCAATTTCAATCTTCACTCCCCTTCATTCAACAACACCTGCATCTACTCTAGGAGTCATATGAGCAACCACAGCTTGAGTACCACCTACATGTCATCAGGCCGGTCCACTAGCCACTTCACTTGAGCCCTCTCTAGAAGATCTTGTGAACCAGTTGATGGAGAGTAATCTCCAATGGCAGTAGAGGACTAATGAAACCATTCAAGACTTGCAAACGCAATTGATCCAGTTAACTTCTACATTGAGCAAATTGCAAGCTCATGAGGGGAATATGCCAGATGTGCAATCACATGAGCTAGTTGAGGGGATTGGCGAAAGTCAAGATATAGCTGGGCCACTAGATGAGATACCACAGGAGACATTAGTTGAGGAGATATCTCATGATCTTGTTGGTGCTGAGAAAATGAATATGTCTACATGCATGGATATTTTCACTTCTTTAGAAGACCCCACGAGTGACCTCTCAGCAGAATTCCCTGAGCTAACTGCTATTGACATTTTTGCTGGATTCATATGTGTTGACTGTGAGGGTGAGTATATCTGCCCTGTATGTGCAGAGATAAAGGCATGTCTAAGGGCAGATCCTCCAATGCCAGAAGATGGAAAGATTGTAGTTGATGTTCAAAGAGTTGAGATGTTGGAAGAACAAGTTAAAGAAACCACCCAGCCTTTCCCTTCCACTATCCTTCTACCTGCAACTGGGACACACTCAAGTGGTTTAAAGTATGCACCTACACCTTTCCTGGAGCAGTTTGAATTTGCCCACTTGGAAAATGATGCAAAACTCCAAACTATTTGTGACATGACAGCTGGATTACTTCATCCGAGTGCACGAAGGTGCTTAGATTATGCCTATATGAAAAACAAGTCTTGCCCCCAAGCTGCCTGTTTCATCATTGTAGAGGTGCTACTTGGGAGGATGTCGAGGCCATCAACACTGATCTATCAAGGCACCAATAGCGAGGATGGCAATGAATTCAAGATCACCTCGTGGGATCCTGGAGGAGGCAAAAGATGCAAACATTGGTGGGAATTCTTGGACCAATTCAAGCATAAGCCACCACGAGGGAGTTCTTACCACTTTTTACCTTTTTTTTTAATTTTCCATTTTGCATTTTAATTTTAGAATAAAATATGTTTAGTATTAGTTTTCATATGCTAGTTATATTGTTTAGTTGGATGTTCCCCTATGGTGATTCTTTAGTTGTTAGCATTAGGTAGTAGATATTCATGGCTTGAGGCTTCAACATGCTTGACTTTTCATCTCATTCTTTATGTTTTGCATGCTTGGTAGCTTGATCTTCAATTGCTTGGATTGAGTATGTTGGACATAACCATTGTGAGCTTTTGAGCCATATTTGGATGGCTATGTTACATGCCATTCTTTTCTTTCTTGTGTGTTTTGTTCCCTCATAGGATTTGTCACTCTAGAACTTGCTTTGATTCTTTTTGAGGCTATACTATTCATTTGCATACATGAATATGATTGAGGCATTCATTTTGTGATTAGCCACTTAACCAAATAGCCACCCTTGTATTTTTACCCTTGCTTAGCCCCTTTGAGCCTTTTTACCTATTCTTTGTTTTTAGCATATTATAAGCCTAAAGCGAAAAACCATGTTTCTACCTAGCCTTAGGGATTAGGAAACCATTGGTTACCATTAGCAATGTGCATTCACATAAGTGTGGGGGTTTGCATGAGGACATACAAGACTTTAAGTCTGGGGGTGCAAAGTGGTGAAAAGAGAAAAAGGAAAGTAATGAAAAGATTAAAAAAAAAAAAGAAGAAAAAGAAGCAAAGAAAATGTAAAAAAAGAAAAGCAAATAGAAAAAGAAAAAGTCAATAAATTGGGGCAATTTTGATAAAAAAGAAAGTAAACAAGTGGGATAAAAAAGAGTTGTTTGTTGCATTCTTAGATTTGAGGAGGGCCCTCACATTTGTGACCTCATGTCTTTGCCAATGTTCTTCTATTCTCTTTGATTTTTACCTTGCATATCCTTACTATTTCCTTACCCTTACCTTGGCTCCATTACAACCTTGAATAAAGTCCTCTTGATTTGTGTGTGCACGTGTTTGAGTGGTGGAGAATTAGATGATAAGCAAGCTTATAATAGTGCTTTTCCTTTTGAGATGATTTGAGTGGTATAATTGAGCCTTAAACACTTGAGAGTAAGAGTGCTAAATACATTATCTTGTGAGATCCTCCATGCTTGATCCATACTTTTTGGAGTGATTTTTGCCTTGCTTGCACCTTTGTAGAGATGTGTCCTGATTGTTGAATTTGTTGATGCCTTGGATGTGCTTTTTGCCTATATGCTTGACACTCTTGAGGATCCATTGGGAATTTGCTTTTCATAGTATTTGGTCATTTTTTATTTTTAGGACTTTTGTGTTTATTTTAGATTTTGATGTTTCATTTTTGGCACTCTTGAGTATATTTTGGATTTTGCATGAGGACAGGCAAAAAGCTAAGTGTGGGGGAATTGCTGATATCATTCCTTTATTCTTATTTATTAACATCTTTTTCAATTTTTATCATACTAATAAACTTTTTTCTCTCACTTGGATCTTATTAAAGGTTTTACCAATGCATGTTTACTCTATTTTTCTAAGACCATATTTTTAAGAATTTAACAGTAGTATTTGCATCTATTTTTCTTAAGTTCCTAACACATCCTTTAGCCTAACTCTTCTAATTTACTTGCTTGATTTTATTTAGAAGTCACTTTAAATACCCTAAATTAGGCCTAGCCATCCTCCTTAAAAGTCATTTTTTTACCTCTTTGCCAATTCCTATTCTAATCGCTCTTAAAGGTTTAATCACACTAGTTTGCTACCTACACTTAAACTTCTTCAAAAATTCTAAAATTGGCAAGAACACCTTGAAAATTAGAGGTCGTTTAGACATTCAAATCTATCAACAACCATGGCCTTAACCTACTAGGGGCTGTATCAAGGTTCTAGTGGATTCTACCTAGCTTGTAATATATCTTCAAACTTCAAAAATCACGAAATTTTATAATCAAGTCACTTTAGATGTCAATCTGAACATATCCAAAAATAGCTCAAAATATTAGTTGAGTTTTCTTTAGCAACTAACCTATATTTTAGCATTTAGCAAGTTATCTCTAATTATTAATATAGTTACAAACTCCCAAAAATTATGAAATTTTAGATACAAACATATGAAGATGTTGACTATGACATATCTAAAAATTAGGTCAAAATATGGACGATTGATAGGCTAACTAATTTTAAACTGAAGTAATCTTCCTGTAAGAACTAAGCATAGTTTCAATAAGTCAGCAAGTTCCCTTCAATTTTTAATATAGTTATAAATTTTCAAAAGCTATGAAATTTTGTATGCATGTTACTAGCACATGCTTAAAAATCAGCCCAAAATATGAAGGTTTGATAAGGTAACTAATTTCAAAACAAAAATAGCTTCTTGCAAGGACTAGTTAGGGATTCAATAACCTAATAAGTTGACTTATTTTTTTAATATAGCATTCCTGCCTAGAAAATCATGAAATTTTATATACAACCATATGAAGATGTTAACTACAACATTCCTAATAAATCAACCCAAAATATAGTGGATTAACAAGACAACTGAGTCCTAGCCGAAATGAACTCCTTATAAAAGCTAATCAAGATTCCAACAATTCACTAAGTTGTCATGAACTTTTAACATAGTTAAATGCTTCAAAAAATTATAAAGTTTTACAAACCTATATATGAATATATTAATACAACATTTTAAAAAATCAGCTAAAAATATGAAGGTTTGGTTGCTCAAATAAAAGCAAATAAAACTGAGTTCAAAAGCCATTAGCATAATACACCATAAGAGCATATAAGATAAATAACTACTTGGAGGTTTAGAATTACAAACCCCTACATTTCTTGTGCAAACCTAATCTGTAGGAAGGAGAAAAGGGAAGGTTCTTCAAGTCTTGTAATGCTTGATTTCCCAAATCCTCAAGTTTCACTACTTTCTTTGTTAGATTTTGCCTAACTCTTGTTTTTTCCCTTTGGTTCTTCTTTAATTCTTTGCTCTTCTTAGTGTCCTCAAATTCTCCCTTCTTTCTCTCAAAGTGTTTTTCTTCTCTTAGTTGTTGTTATCTGATTGAAAAAGCTAAGGAAGAGAGTAGGAATTTTTAACATTTATTTGGTTATAATTTAACTAGATTCCAATTTAGCTGCCTAGGTAACATAGTCTCTTAACTAAATAATCATTATCCTTACAACTAGGCCTTTCTATAACCAAGTAATTTTAATTACATGTGTTCGCTTCTCCTTACCAAAAAAGCTACAACCACCAACAAATGAGTTGGCATAGTGGTATAGGCCCACTATGGCCCAAGGAAGACCTGGGTTTGAATCCTGGAAGGATTGGGAAACCTGACTATGTCGGAAAGGGATTAGTTTTTTCCCTGGTAATAAGGAGGGGGTACCCTTGGGAAACCAAAAAAACAAGCTACAGCCAGCGAGTTGAGCAAGAAAAGAATAAACATGACTTAGTTTGATGACTTAAACCATATGATGTCATGGTTTCAAATTTTCAAACCTTGTCTTTTATCATACATGTAGAAAATGTCCTAATTCATGGTTTGGGCCTGCTTTGCAACTCACTTAGCTTAGGAACAACCCATTTTAGGTTTGTCATGGCCAAAGTCCCAAATCCTACTGCATTAAAATTTTATAGTAAAAACTGGTGTCGAACTAGTAGCTAATAAAGCAATTTGCACCAAAACTTAGGAATTTTTGTTAATTTATGTAAATAATGTCCAAACCTAATAAAATTGAATTTTATATATTTAATACACATTAGATATCTAATTATAATTTTCCTAAAATTTTTTGGTGATTTTCGGATAATTTTATGCCTATATGTACTTATAACTTGAAATTTAGGTATGATTATTCAAATAATATTCGAATTTGCTAAAAAATTAATTTTTATACTCTAAATTATGTTAAGAATGAATTTATAATTTTTCCATAATTTTTCTACAATTTTTCTACGCCTTTAGACAATTTCCACTATTCTGTATTGAATTTCAGAATTTACCGTAACTAATTTTACTATAAATATATTTCTAACTAAAGGCATTTTTTGTAGTTTCTTACCCATAATCCAAGGTTATTTATGTAGTTCACTCATGGGCACCTCTGTTGTCTTTATATTAGGCATCTGGTTCATTTTGGCAATTTCTTAAAATATAAGGGTATTATTTGAATTTCATATTATAAGACTTTTATTGTTCCCATTTTTTTAGGGATTTTTGTATGCTAAATTTGGGGATGTTACATAACCTTATTTCGATCAACCACTTGGAAAGAGTAAAGGAGTTATAGATTGCATCATTGGAGGCTTTGCAAGAGGAGAAGAATCGAGCTCAACTACAAAGAGACATCTTCGAGCTATCATGGTTATAGACAAAATAGCTCCATCAAAATCAAACACCTCAAAGCAATTTCATTTTTTTTTTTTTTTTGGTTCTAATTATAAAGGTATTGACCAGAACCTACAAAGTGGTCCTATTGTGATTTTAGTGATAATCGGGAACTATATAGTTCGAAAAGTTCTTGTAGACTAAGGAAACTTGATGGACATATTATATTTCACCACTTCCAAGAATATGTAGCTCCTAAAGTCTTTATTGAGGCCTTATCAAGGAAATTTTTAGGCAAGTGAGTTAAAGTCCAAGGATCTATAAAGCCCAGAATTATCTTAAGGACATAGTTGTTCATTGAGATAGAAAATGTACAGTACGTTGTCATTAGAAAGCAAATGCCTAATCATATGATCTTGGGGCAACTATCACTAAATACCTTTGAAGTTGTCATATCTACCGCTCACCTAGCATTCAGTTTCTCACTCGACAATAGAGATTGAAGACGTCCATGCAGACCAGAAAGAAACTCATCTATGTTATAATGAATGGAAATAGAAACCCCTCACAAAGAAGAAAGAGAATTCTACACTATCAACCTATCCAAGCATGCAAATTAGCCTCGGGTGAATGATCTTGATCCCAAAGGTGATCTCTGAGACTACTCAGAACCTAGTGAAGCATAAGAGCTAGTTTAAATCAATTCCACATATGATAAAATCACTTTCATGATAATTACCCCCACAAATGAAGAATGGCCCTTTCAGTCTATTAAAATAAAATGTAGATCTCTCACATTAGCACTTGGAGATATTCTTGGGTCAAGTCCATCTCACAGAAAAAAAAAAGCTTGCAAAAGAAAAACAAAGTGCAGCTATTGAAGAAACCAAGAAGCTAATTCATGTAGGATTTATCCAAGAAATTCAATTCAATACCTGGCTAGTTAATGTAGCAGGGTCTCAAAAGCATTAGGGAAATGGCGAATGTGTTTGACTTTATTGATCTCAACAAGGCCTAGTCTAAGGATGCATACTCATTATTGACATTAATAAGCTTGACATTGATAAGCTTGTTGATGAGGCTTTCGGATGCCTATTATGGATATAATCAAATTTGGATGAACTCGACAAATAAGAAGAAAACAACATTCATTACAAAAAAATGCGAACTATTGCAACAAAGTCATGTCATCTATATTAAAAAAATGCAAGATCAACATAATAAAGATGCGACAATGAAGTATTTGCAAAACAAATTGAAGGATCATGGAGATTTATCTCAGTGATATGGTTGCCAAGACTATGGAAAGAAGGAATCACTTCATAGACTTGACATAGGCTTTTGACAAGCTTCAATAATATAATATTATATTGAATCCAAAAAAGCATGCATTTGGAGTATGGGGGGAAGTTTCTCAGAATTATGTTAATCCATCAAGGAATTGAAGAAAACTTTGAAAAATATCAAGCAATGGAAATAAGGAGCCTGAGAACTGTTAAATAAGTGCAATAACTCACAAGAAGAGTTGCAACATGATCTAGGTCCCTGTCAAGGTTGGCCAAGAGGGCATTTCCATTTTTCAAGTGTCTTAAAAAGCAAACTACCTTTCAATGGACTCCGGAATGTGAGGCTGCTTTTCAAGAACTGAAGAAATTCTTGACGATTCCCCCCATTCTGTGTAAGCCGATGACAGGAGAACACTTGTATATTTACTTATCAGCAACCTGCAAGATATATAAGCCTAGTCTTGGTACTTGGTTTCCTTTCCATTTGATGGGCTACACTACAAAACTAAAAGGCTTCAATCACAGCCCAATGACACTTTCCATGTAGTGCCTACTCTCTTTGCCAAACTAACATATGTTGCATCGGACAAATGCTTATCGACAAATTAAGCAAAAGGAAATTTTATGCTCATAGAACTGATTGGTCCATTAAGTTTTGGTTCCATGGTGGCATTAAGATTGGAACCTATCAAAGAGGAGTCGAAAAAACCTAAAGTTGATGCTGTGGTTGTCTGGGCACTAGAGCAGGTGTGTAATACATCAACCATGGTTGAACCACAAGCTGATAAGCCAATGGTTGCACTGACTATCACAGTCGATTGATAAGTTGGCAAAGGTGCTGATCTGGTAAAAATTGGCTGAGCACTAAGAAAAGAAAAAGCTACCCCGAAGTGTAATCTGGTAAGAAATTCCTCGAAAAGTGATGCGATAATGTTCATGATAGGCTTTGGTTGCCTATCCATGGGCTATTATCCCATTAGAACACCATTTCCACCCTACACTAGTCTAGAAACCACAAGATAAGTGATAATCAATAAGGCAATATTACATAGGATGTTTTAGGCCTCTTAGCCAGATTTACATGCCTATGTTGAAAATAGGGAGGTTATTGTAGAATCGGCTACCCCCATGTTAACATTTGCAGCAAAAAGTTCCTATGATTCACCATGGGAAAAAGATATCTAGTGCTCCCTCGATGTATTATTATTGGTTCTAGCCTCTTGATCTTATGCCATTTGTACTTCATTATGCTTCATAGGCTTAATAATCTTTGTCAATCGCTTAGACATCTGATACATTAGATCATTTAGATCTAAATCAATCTGCTAGCAAATGAAAAAAGTAGTCATCATCCTTGACTGCCAAAACTCTTGATCTAGTATGGAAACAGGTATAGAAAGGGTACTAATATAACTGTCATGGCTAGCACAAAAGCAACAACATAGGTTGTTGATATAATAGCCATAACAGACATAGCAATAACTACATTCTACTACAACATGGGAAGTAGTTACCCTTGCATAGGGGATTAGAGACCTAAAAGGCCTCTGTCCTTTGAGGACCGTGACAAGGAGTTGATTGTTGAGAATTTGATGTAGCTATACTTCCTAATTACTTACCAGAACACAAGTTCATACACCAATCAAAATCCAAGCCTAGAGAAAGGAATCTATCATTAGTTGATTTATTGATTGTCCTACCAGGCATTCTAAAAATATGTTTTGCTTATAATTTTGGTTAGATGAATGATAAGTCTATTGGGGCATGCAAGGAAGTTGTTCCAAAGTAGTCGAGAGATTTGGCTAATGCAAAACATAGTCAATCCCTATGTCAAGTGATTGATGCTAAGAGAGGGACTTTGTCCCTCAGTAAGTGAGTTCCCAAACCACTCCAAAGAGCATTTGGAGGTTACTCGAAGATATTGGTGGAAACGATGACACGAGAAGAAGGGTTGAATCGTGTCTTTACTAGTTATTTTTAACTTATAAAATTTTTTAAAACAAGTTTCTGAAGTCCTAGACTTGGAGTGTGGAAGCGATGTGGTTAGAAATAATAGTTATTAACTTTGTTCAATAATGTATTTGAAAGATTTTAAAGGCTACAAAAGTTTGAAGATCGAATGAAGACAACTAATAAAGAAAAAGAGATAGAATAATCACACAGCAAGGTTTAACCTGGTTTGACCAATCAAATGTCTACGTCCAGTCCCCAACTCTTCGTTGAGATTTGTACATCACGAGTGTTCTTTCTCCAAGCTTTTACAGTTGAGTAGTGTTTCTCTAGTCTCTTCAAGCTTTACAATCAAGTAGTGTTTATCCTAACCTCTCCAAGCTTACTTTGACCACTAATAGGTTGGATACAAGAAATTTTGTAGAAAAAGGTTTGTGTTTACTCTCACACTCAAAGCTCTTTGCAAAGTATAGATCAAATATGCACAATGTGTGACTTCCCTAAATTCTCAATGTGAGAATGTTACCTATTACCATCCAGTAGAGAAGATTTCCAAATAGAAGTTGCTATGAGTAACTTTTCAGAGTGTCAGAAAGTACAGAAAGGTTGAAGAATGAAAATAGTTGTAGCTTGCAAAAATTTGAGCAGCATCTCTATCTTCTTCTTCGTATTCCAGCTTTATATAAACTTCAAGATATTACCATTGGAACTTGTAGCTCTTGATCCTTGTACTATGTCGATCCACTAGCCTATGATTGGAAAGAGAAGAAGGAGTTTTCTTCTTCAACAAGTAGTGATAACACAGAAGAGGAAAAATAGTTGTTTGAAGTCTTCACCCACTTTGCAAACTTGTCAGCGCGTCTTTTGCATTATGTCAAATCATATTTGACTTTTTGAATTTTTCAATGAAGCATATGGAAGAAGCTTTCAAGGTGAGATACTTCATGAGTAGCAAGTTTTTGATGATCACTTTTCTAGATTGAGTTATCCTTCTGAATGCAGTGTAATCTTTCTCATGGCATGTGTTTTTTTCTTTTTGATGTTGTATCACATCCTTCTAAGCTTTCTTTCTTATTCCTAAGTGAGTAAACACATAGAACATAAAGTGATTTTTCCAATAAAATCATATTTTTGTGAAGTACCATGAATTTAGACGCTTTGATTTGTACAAAAATCATTTGACTTCAAAGTAGATGATTTTACTTATGGATGAATGCATTTAGAAGAGATTTACTTAAATCTTGATTTGATATTTGTAACATCCTCAATTTCTTGTCGTGTTAAATTACCTCAGTACCCCTAAGTAATTAGGCACCTAATGAGAAATTATGAGATTAAGGCTTAATTAAGGGTTTAACGAAGAGTTTATGAGTTAACTCGGATGAGAAGAGTCAAGAGAATGCTTAATCAAGATTAGATGATCTCTAATTAAGCAAGTCAAAGCCTTTATAGCTTAATTAAGCACTAATCGCCCTTAATTAGCTTAATCGAGTTTAATCAAGGTTATTTAAGCTTATCGCAAGATTAATTTTCGTTAATCATGTTCTTGTATGTTAATCACTAATCCTTGCTTAATCATCTTAATTAAGTTGTATGAGCACTTAATCATATGATTAAATTCAAATTTAGTCAACTAGACAATAAAGTAAAAAATGACGTCATAAAAGCATAAAGCATAAGACAAGAGTGCTTTATGTAAAAGTTGCTTTGTTCCCCATCATCCATTTTATCCCCCTAAACCTTAATTAACACAAATTAAGAAAATATCTCCCTCCCTCTCTCCATACAACTTACAGCCACAACAACACAACACACACACACACACACTCACATTTTCATTTTGTATCTTCCTATTCTCTCTCTAAAACTCTCATCCTCTCACTTCTCTCTAAAAGTCTCTTCTTCTTCTTCATCCTCTTCTTCCATTCTCCACCTTTATAACCAAGCCTTCTTCCTTCAAAGACCTCATCTTTGGGTCTTTGGAGACAAGATCAAAACACTACAACCTCTATTTTCACAAGATCTCAAAAGCTTCTCCTTCCTCCTTGCAAGACCGCCACCATTATCACCAAGAAGAGCCATCATCTTCTTCTTTTCCTTCCTTGTTGTAGCGCCATTTTGATAAGGAGGTAGTGATCTTCATCTTTTTCATTTTGTTTGCTCAAGAAAACTTGGAGCTTGGTTCTTTCATAACCAAGATCTCTAAGTGAAAACTTGAGAAAATCCTTATGCTCTTCAAAAGCAAAAATTTCCATTTTTGGCAAAATATGTTCATGTTCTTCTTAAAATGTTCTTGATGCTTCTATTTTTGGTGAAATAGGTTTATGTTCTTCTTAAAGTGTTCTTGATGTTTCCATTTTTGGCAAAACATGTTCATCTTCTTCTTAAAGTGTTCCTGATGTTTCCATTTTTGATAAACTATGTTCATGTTCTTCTTAAAGTGTTCTTGGTGTTTCCATTATTAGTAAAGTATGTCCATGCTCTTCTTCACAAGTGTTCTTGACCCTTGAAAGTTTCTCACTCTAAATGCTTTAAAGTTCCCATTTTTAATTCTTGATGCATGAGATCTTGATGTTCTTGGTTGTATTAAGTTGAAAGTTATCTTCTTTATCATTTTCTATTGATTTGACATGACTACAAACATTCTTAATGCTTAAAGCTTCAAAAAGTTTGCTTCTTGATACACAAAATGTGGCGCAAGTTTTAGTGCCATCATAAAGTCTTCTTTTGTTTTGTTTTGAAGACAAGAATACATGTAAAAGTCTAAGCTTTTTAAAATAACAAGCCTTTTTGAGTTATAAAATGATATCTTGTCACTTTGTGTCTCGGAAATCAAACCTTAAAAACAAGACCTTTCATAAAGTTTCAAACTTTAATCAAGAATGAGACCTTTAAGTCATAAAAGTGTTGTTTTGTAACATTTAATTCATAAAGTTTAGATCTTGAACCAAAACAATGCTAAAAGGTGTTAACTTTTATAAAGATCAAGACTTTTTAACCTTAAAATTAATGTTTCATATCACTAGTTGATAAAGTAGAAACCTTTTTAATATAGAGACAACTTTAAGTCATAAAGTTGAGACCTTGATGGTCCTAGAATAATTAAATGAGTCAACTTTCATAAAGAACAAGACTTTTTAGTTAAAAAGCTAGTAACTTGTATCATTATTACATAAAGATCTAATTTTTAAGACAAGAGCTTAATTTTAGATGCACTTACTTTCATAAAGAATAAAACTTTATGACTACTTTATAAAGAATGATAACTTTAATAATGTTTAAGGTAAAACCTTGATATGTTAATAATGAAAGCTTGAAACTTTGTAAGTTGAATAAGTTAAAAATCATCCTTGGTGATTAATGAACATGGTGTTGTTGGGTTCATGAGTATAGTTATGCATTGTCATGACCCAAGGATTAGAAGGATCTCGAACTCCTTGGGAACAGAAGTATGATTAGGGCCTTTGAGCATACCATGAACCTAGGAATCACTAAGTACACGGTCTCAAGGAAAGGAAACAACCACCTAACTTAACTAATTTGAACAAGTATTCCATAAGACATGTACGTAAGTAAAGAATAAGTTCACATGAGAACTAAGTAACTAAAAGACGACATGTACATATATCTTAACTATGTGATTCTCTCATGGGTAACAATGGGAAATCATATGATGATTCATAAGATTCTTCACAAAGAATAACACAATTATGAACCCCTCTAGGGTATGAATGTATGATGCCATTCAGCATGATCAATGACAAGGTTGATGGAGCTTTGTCTCATGATTGAATAATATGATTGTGAGGGACTATTGGTTGAAAGTTGTGATTGGCATTTTGGGGAAGCTTCGGTCTAGCCGTTATGCTGTCGGATTTCCGTCAAAATTATGGACTTAATCATATCATTGCATGTGTCTATTCAAAGAAGTATTATGCACGTAAAGTATCATGATAAGAAACGAAAGAATTGGACATGACCTGTAACATCCCAATTTTCTTTGCGCTAAATTATTCCACTTTAACTCCACAACGAGTTCCGAGTTCCGAGTTCATTAGTTTTATGATTTCCGACTTCGTACTCGAATTCAACATGAAATGGAACAATTTCCGATTTCCGAGTTTGTCTTCATGTCAATATTCCAACTTTATCCCAGCATGTTCCTCATTCCCGACTTCATGTCCTGTCCAACTTCCGAATTGGTCTGCAAAATTCCGACTTCATGGACTTTCTGATTTCCGACTTAATGTTCTAGCTTCGAGTTAACTGGAGTGGCTTTCGAGTTCCAATATTTGAGTTAAAGTATAGTGGGTATAATTTCCGACCTCCGATTTCAACTTGAAATTCCTCAGTTCCCGACTTCTGACTTGGCCTTCAAGTCCGAACAACATGACGTAATTCCACGATATCTGACTTCCTGTCTCAAAGAAAATGTGCCCAAGTTCCGATCTCACCTTAATAGTGTACATGGTTTCCAACCTCATAAGTTATAGTTTAACACAATGGTGTAAGTACCGACTTCCGAGTAAATGTCACGAGATCCCGCATTAGAGTGGAATTCAATTAGAATGGACTCGAGTTCGGATCTTTGAGCAGGTTTCCAAATCATCCACAAGTTCCGATTTCATCTCAAGAAGTGCACGAGTTCTGACTTTAAAGGAGCACGAGTTCCGATGTCATCTTCAGAATATACTGGAAACGAGTCCCACTGTTAGAGCGACGTGGAGAGCAAATTGTCACAAAAGAGGGGAAGGTTGGCAGAATTTCAGCCTTGTGTTTTAAGGCCAATCAGAACCCTCCAAGTTGACTATCACTTATGCCTATATAACACCTTCTTCTTCCCTCATTCAGACCCATTTTTCTGCGCCCTCTCTTCTCCCTCACTTCAGCTCTCTTTTCCCTTCTCCATTCACCCAACTCCATCACTCCTTCAAGCTTGGCCAGGTCCTAATAATTCAAGCTTCAACACTTAACTCAAGATCGCACTCCAAAGAGGTAGGATTCAATCTCTAATCTTAATTTCTCTAAACTAAGGATACATGAAAGATTACTTTTTATGATTATTTGATGATATATTGGATGTGTATGATTGGATTAATATGGGATTAATATGAAATCTTGAGTGGGAATTAGAATTAGAAGAAGAAAACTAAGAGAAATGGATGGATGAGGGTGCTATCTTGGTGGAGATTCCATGGCAGTCCGTACGGCAGAGTGTACGGATCTGCCTACAATTGGTCAAATCTGATGAAACCATTTTTAGATGAAAGTAGACATTCAGGGCTTTCCATAGATATATCATATAAGGTTATTGGATTAGTATTGAGAGAGATATGAATTTTTGAAGTTTGACCTAGGGTTCAGGACTTTCATCCGGGCAGGGTGACTTGAGGAGGGTATAACTCACCCTATACAACTCCAAATTGAGTGAAACCAATTTTGTTAGAAAGCTTAGACATAGGGGAACATTCAATATAAGATTCCGAGTTTGTTATGGTCCCAATTATTCCCAGTAATTCGACAAAATTACTCTATGTCCAAACCAGGCCAAAACAGGGTGGTTCAGGAAGGTTGACTTTCAGGACTTATAACTCGAGGTATACTTAAGCAAATGGAATGCAACTTGTGGCAAATGAAAGGTTGTCCTGTTAGCTTCAATATGAGACCAATTTTGTGTGATTTGAGCTTAGTTTCGATTTTTAGTGAATTTATATCTCTAAGAGTGTAATTCGGGCTAGTGGTTGGCAGGCTGAGGTAAAAGTTGAATATCTTGAGTTTTATGAATCAAAATGATATGGGACCGAAGAGATTAGAAAGTAGACACATAGAGCTATGATATATCCAAAATTCAGGCATCAAATGAGTTGAATAGAAATAAAGGTGGATCATATGAAATTCGGTCAAAACAGGCAGGAACAAACTGAAACCTTAATGATGCTTGATTTGGAATTATTGAATGATGCTATGAATATGTATGTAATTGCTGGTCCATTCTGAAATTGCAAGTTTGTATATTTGTACTGGTTGCCTGGTACTATTCATGGGGAAGCGGACTTGATCCGTTATGCTGCTGAATTTTTGGCAGGAATTTATGAGAACTTATGCTATGTATGATTATGCTTTAAATATATTTACGCTTACATGTTATGTTCATGTACATCATGCATGCAAGTATATATTTAGAACATAATATGATATATAAAGTACGAGACATATTCATGAATGCACCGAGCGTCTGCATGCATGACAAGATATGAAAAGGAAAAGACAATAAGAACTTACAAGAAAGACGTACCAAGCTACCACGTGAGGCATGGCATAGACCCAGCTAGCGTGGGCCAGAGCGGTACTGTCTAAGACTTGGGCCAGCCCTCGACCAGATTAGTGGGAATAGACCGGTGTGAGGGTCGGGGAAAGTAAACCCGTCACTCATGTATAGGTACGAGCTCGAACCTGAGAAGCAGGCTATCACCCAGGGGTGAGAAAGGCCATTCACCTCCGGGGGACCAAGCATAGAAAAGTAAGATCAAGTTGCAAGCTAAATAAAGATATGAATTAAGTCAAGTGCACTTGTATACAGTCAAGCATAAGCATCTACGAGCGCATCCTTAGTTATCTCATCAAGTCATATTATTATTATCATGATTCTGGTCGAAGCATATCATACTAATCATATCTCTGTGTCTGTAATATAATATGGTAAGTGATGGTTAAAATATAACCCGCTTCGAGAAGGGTATTTTCAACTTAAAATTGAACCACTATTTGTTTATATATGCTCATATTTTCATAATAAACCGAAGCGGCTGGAATGTTTATGATAACATCATAAGTTTTGTTCAAATTTACCTACTGAGAACCCTAGGTTCTCACTGCCTGCTTGTATGTTCTTCTTTTCCGTAAACATTCCAGTACCTAAGTTGGACATCCAAAGGCAAGACGGAATGCAGGGCCGCTCATTGAGCACGACTCAGGCGCTAGCCAGATCAAGAGACCATCGAAGCTAGCTAATGATTAGTCAGAAGAACACACTGTTTACTCTGTCGGTCACAATTTGCTTTTAGAGTGTAATTATTTTATTCTCTATGTATTAGAGTTTAGTAGTTAGTATTAAAGTGGAAAATAAAAGGGCCATGTATTATATTTTTCCTATTTTAAATAATTTTTCAGCACTGTGACAACCTTTTTATGTAATTCCATGACTCGAGCATGACTTATATGATAGAGGGTGTTACATTTTGGTATCAGAGCAGTTCGTCCTGTATAGGCCCGCGGATGGACTGATTATGCTTCTGATGCATACTCTGAGAATCTAGATAAACCATGTGTTAGGTCCTCACGTGAAGAGGACATAGAAATATTATGCATGGTGGCCTTGTTGTGAGTGTTGAAGACTACCTGTTGCACTTGACTGAATGTTGAGCCTGATCACCTCAATATAAGGTTTTGTGTAAACAAAAGCCTGAAACACCCAGCAGACTTATTAGAGTCCTTCTATACGTAATTATTAGGGATACGACTCCTAGGAGGTAATGATGGCATAAAGGGATAGACAATTGAGTAAGTTGAGTAGTGCAAAGAAAATTGGGATGTTACATGACCCCTCGTTCACTTCCGAGAAGTGAAAGACGATGATCCACAAGGAACCTCTATGAGGGAGGCAAGGGTGACATGGAGGACCCTCCAACTTAGAGGTAATCAATATCGGCTTAGTCTGATTTGGTTAGTACTGCGTGATGACAGTTACGGAATGAGCTCATGTCCAAAAGCAGTTTATTTCAAAGGAAAGTAAAGAATGTTAAGCACGTGCCAAAAACGAAAGTAAAGTCAAAGTATAACCATGGTTAAGTCTATGATGATGCATGTCTTTGCAAGTATTTATATTGTCCATTTGCATTATGAGTGTTCATTCTATGTTTCAATATGTATGTTAGTTATGATGATGTAGTTATAATGTTAAATTTAAAATCAACCTGCTTCGAGGTTTAAGTTTTCAAAACCATTAAAATTGAACTTATATCTATCCACTGTTTTTATAATTAAACCCGAAGTGGCTGGGATGATGACGATGACACAGTGTTTGTCTAGTCGCGATCCTATTGAGAAATTTAGTATTTCTCACTCCTATGTGTCCGTGTCGTCTTCAGAGGATGTCGACGTCAGGCACAGTGGTGATCTACATTGAGTTCCCGGTGTGGCGTTGGCGCTTTGACCTGGTGCTGAATCAGACTCTCGTGATGAGCCCATTTTTCCGACCGCATCAGCCATTCAGCAAGGTTACTATGGATGACATCCGCCCCTACTTTCAGCCACTGAGATACCCCATCGACAATGATGAGACTGACTCGAATACCCATTTGACTCTGACTGTTTCATTGGATTCTGATCCCTTGGAGCCGTCTTATCCGAGCTACCATGTGGAGATTGAACCCTCTGAGCCCTTCTATCCGACTTGTTCTGGGGGATCACATCGTTCGGGTTTGTCGCAGCCTTCGGTGATTCGTCTATCTTCCGATTCTTTTGCTTCATCTACTGGCCCATCTTCACTCTAGGTTCGCGGGCGTGGGTTCATTCTTATCCGCTCTGTGCCCTGTGGACGAGGACGTGCTCTAGGAGGAAGACGTGGTGGTGTTTTTCCCAGTGGATATAGGAACGGTTTCCTCCTGCCTGATGGTGGTGTGATGATTGCATGCGGAGCTGAGCACGATGATAGCCCCTTTTGGTTGTAGTTATAGGGTTATCATTCTGTTATATGGCATGCTTGGGTAGTAGGGTTTTTTGATGTATTTCCTTTTATCATGTATTTGGTAGGTTTCTTATGTAGGGCCGACAGTAGATATTGGACCCATTATTATCTTATGTATGACTCTAGTATGATTATTATTATATTATTATGAATGGTCGTACAATGAATGTTATCTTTATCTAAGATTGTGGTTATTCTTATTGCTTCTATTAATATTAAATGTGATGTATGTATGAGATAGCGACATTTGTATTACACGTTCACGATGCGCTCATGGCTTTTGATTTTCAAACAGTTTATTTGATTATTGTTCAAAAAAAAAATTTACCTCTATTTTCAGGTAAAGTAATTTCAAAAAGGTAATGCTAGTTATGCGAGCAAAAGTAACAACTAGTAATTCCACAATATGACTTAAGTATAAAATGGAACTATTAGGGTGTTACAATATTCATCAAAACCTTAAAGCTTGAAACATCTAAGGATATGAGACTGTTTCAATTGGGTATTGGAGCTTATAATGTAACACCCTCCCAAGTACAGTACTATGCTTAAGTCATAGCACCAAACTCAAGAGTTGTTACTGTTACCTAAGCAAACCTTATTTGATAGCAACTTTAGCCGTCTTCGAAACCTTTCAAGCTATCTGGAGATAACACGGAAATAGGAGTAAGAATTTTAAATTCTCAGTAGGATTCTCTAAACTATCATATGTAGTGTCATCGTTACTATCTCCAGCTGCTTCGGTTTATTATGAAGAAGGTGATCATGTCAAACAAATTGTTTAGTTTTATAGTTTGAAAATATATTGTCCGAAACAGAGTTCCTTTTATTTATATACACTTAAGATATAAGAGTTATTATAAAATAAATTTACAACTCATAACTTAAATAATAGTTGCAGTATATTCAAATATAATAATTCCAATATAATGAAGAAATAGAACAGATCATGCATATGCAAATACGTTCACTTGAGTTCATGCAAAATGCACTTGTGTTTCTTTAACTTTCTTTGACTTATTTTCCTTGACACACCTAAGTGTTACGTATCGCCGTCCCTAGGGTGCTTGCATATGTTTTAATCTTTAGTCTTTACTGTCTTTGAGTAGTCTAATCTAGGAGTGAGCTCAACTCGTAACCGTCATCACACAGTACTGAACCACAAGGGGACCCACATGTCTCTAGGTCGGAAGGACTCAGTTGGCCAACTGCCTCTAACATAGAGGGACCCAAAAGTTTTATCTGCCTTCACAGGGAGGGACCCAATGTGCAACTATCTCCAAGTGAAAGGACCCACATTTTTATCTTTTAACTACCTTCACCTGGAGGGACCCAAATAACTACCTCCAAGCGAAGGGATCTCATATATTCTTCCTTCATTCATATGCAAATATGCATGCTCTCATAAGAATAATTCATAATCATATCACCATAACATATTCATAATTGTATAGCTATTCATATCATAAATTTCTCGTAAAATAAACACTCATAGTTTCATAGACTTCTGCCGAAAATTCGGCAACATAACAGATCGAGTCCGCTTCCCCGTGAATTGTTCCAGTGCTCAGACAATCAATTATCCAGAAAAATCACAACAGTGCATTCACATATCAATATCAATCTCATAGAAATAATAGTTGCACTTGAATTTTAGTTGCTGTCTATTTACCTTCACTCTACCCGATTTTTGTAAAATAAGCCATAATTTCTATTTAATTTACTTAGACCTAAATTTTGGATATGTTGGGATGTTGTGTGTCTATTTTCTAACCTCTTTGGTTCCATCTAATTTTGATGAATGTAGCTCAAGTTATTAGGGTTCTATCTCAGCCTGCCCTATAGCTGGCCAGAATTACACACTTAAAAGTAAAAATTCACTAAAAATTGAAATCTAGTTGAAATCATATGAAATTTGTATCATATTAAATTTAACAGGACAAGATTTTATTTCAAGAAGTCCCATTTCATTTGCTTAAGTAGAGCTTGAGTTATAAGCTCCGACATTTGACCCCTCTAAACTGCCTTATTTTAACCCAGTTTGGATTTAAGGAAACTTCAAGGAATTACTGGGAATAATTGGGATTGATTTGTCCTAAAATTGTTATGGAATGTTAATATATGTCTTAACTTTCTAAAAAAATTGGTTGCACTCGATTTGAAGGAGAATAGGGCGAGATATACCCCTCGAAATCCAGGTTGCTTAGAATCAGGGTCAAAATCCTAGGGTAAACTTCAAAAATTCATATCTCTCTCAATACTAATCCAATGGCCTTATTTATATAATTGTAAAGCCCTAGATGTCTAGTTGCATATAAAAATAGTTTCATTAAATTTAAATAGCTGTAGGTAGAGCCATACACTCCGCCATACGGATCACTGCAGGGTTTCTCAACTTAACAGATTCTGTTTTATGGCTCTTTGTGCTTCCTCATTCTAATTTCAATTCTAACTCAAAATTTCATGTTAAACCAACTATACACCACCAGCTACACCAAAAATATCATCAAAGAAATGAAGAAAATTAAAACTTCATACAGCCACAATTTATGAAAATCAAGAACAAGATGGAATCCTACCCTTATTTTGATGCAAAACTAGCTAATCTTGAGTTCTAGTGAAAGATATGGGTACAAGAGAGTAGAGGGAAGTTGAAAATGGAAGAAGGAGATGAAGAAGATGAAGAGAAGAAGGAGAGAAGCCTGCTCGAAGAGGAAGGACGAAATTATGCTGAAGGAAAAGGAAAGAAAAATCTTATAAAAGCTTTAATGAGATAGTTGGAGAATTGTGTTTTAATTGGTTGTAAGCCTTGCGACCAATATTCAACCAAGCCTCTTCATTTGGTGGCTCTCCTTGCACCATCCATAGGTGAGTATGTGGCTGAATATTCAGCCATAGAATCATACAATTTGGGAGCGTAATTCTATTGATTGGGTTCTAACAGTTTGAAATACCAAATCTTTGCCGATTTCCTTCAAACCGGCAAAACATTACTAAATATATAGTTTTGTAAGAGTCTATATGTCTATTTTAATTCTTCTTAATCCTAATCTCTCTAATTAACCTCTAATCAACTCCTAGTTAACCTTTAATTAACTTTTAATTAACTTTACAAACTCAATAAAAATCGAATAAATCAATTAACGATGTAAGTTAAATGTTTTGCAAATTTAGGGCCTTCTATTTTCTGTTTTTCATGGCTAATGGCATTTTCATAATTTTGCACAAGTCTAGGGCATCCCACAACATTTCACATGCGGACACCTCCATGGCCCAATAGGCTAAGAATTGGGTTTCTACATTTCCACTACGTGGTTCTAATTTGTTTAAAACCTTATTCTGCTAATTCAATTGATATAAGGACCTAAATGTCATTTTCAAAAATATTTAGGGGCAAGGCTATAAATAATAAAAATTTGCCCAAGGACGTTTTAATTGTTTCCTATAACATTATATGGGGATGTTACATACAATCTCCCCCCTTTTTGATGATGGCAAATCGATATTTAAGAAAAGATCTTGTTTATCAAAATATTTTGTCAAAAGAATATGATTTGTTATTTCAAATAAGTTACTTTCTGAAGTGAGTTGAAAGAGCCATGATATCAAGAAACTTCAGAAAAGAAACTAGAGTGAGCATAGAGAAAATCTTTTACAACCTAGATTGTTATGAGCATATTTTCAATACGAGTTGCACAGGATTCCTATGACACATAAAATCACAATGTTTTATAACATTTTTAGGCAAGTGTGAGCGCATCAGAGCAAGGATACAAGTTTGTTCAGTTAATACACAAATAAACAAAGTAATCAAGCATATATTAACAACTATCAGAAAGAGAACTTAGTCATATAGATTTAGGAACAAGAGTGTTCAACCCAGAACAACCACACAAATATCACTTAGCAGAATCAACTAGTTGACAAAAAAAATAATCATGATATCAAAGCATTCACTAATACATAGATTACTTGAGTATCAGTGAGATATCATATCAGAGATATAATATACTACTAGAGATAAAAGATTAGATCATAGGATATTAAAGCATAATCATTAGAGAGATAGAACATTAAAGTGATAATTATAACTAAACTGCATTGATATCCACAATCATAGAATAAATTGTCCAAAAATATGTAAAGATGGTTAAAAAATAATGAAATGTTTCTTATATGCCAAAAGATGAATATGCCAAAGCAAATGAGTCCTAAGACTAATATGATATGCTCCTCCTAAAGATATGCTCCCCCTTAGCATAAGCTTTTCTTGAACATTTTACTTTTCTCCCCCTTTGTCATCATAAAAAAAAAAAAATGAAGATATGGGATCATAGAAGAGCAATCATGGATTGCCTTTTCCTTTCTGAATCGTCTTCAGAATCTATAGTAGAAGATTTTCCATCTTGTCCATCCTTCTCTCCAATCTTTGCTCATGAGTCTAAATTTCAGCATGATTAGCCATCATCGTATGTTGATTGGCCAGCAGTAGATCTATCTGGACTTTAGTAGCATTTGGAAAGACTTTAGTAGATGAAGGGTCTCCAGAAGGCAATGTTACCATGTGTTGGCTATGGTTAGCTAAGGATAATTGATGTTCAAAGACATTTGGAGTAGCTGTTCTGTCATATTTGGGAGTAGAGGTCAGTAGCAGCAAGGTTTGCGTAGTGACAAGGGTTGCAAGAACTCCTTATAAGACTATGTCAATGGCTAGGTGTGGCATTAGAGTGCTTAGAGGTGCAACCTCAGTTTTAGAACTAGTAGCTGTATTCCCAGTTTTTGCAACCAGAGCAAGTGTTCTGTCAGGCTCTATTCTCTCTGGTGTAGTTTTAGCTCTAAAACCAGATGATCCGTATTGACTAAAAGGAATCAATAGCAAGCTTGTAGGTTGAATAGTAGTTTATTCTGATCTTCTATCTGCAACATCAGAAGGCAGCACTACTCTTCTCATCTCATAAGGTGGGTTGACATCTTCAATGATTATATACTGTTGGTCCACCTCCAGAGAAGTAGGTGAGCTTCTTGTACTCCTAACTAAGGCACCAATTCCAGCTGCTTTATCTTTTTGCTTTTGCACCTTAGCTTCTAATCTCATTATGTTCTCTGTTGCTTCAAGCACTACCCTTCTAACAGGAGAAGGAGTAGATTCTCTAGAGGGCTCCATAGTGGCTTTCTTTAATGATTTCTTCCCCTTCCTTTTGATCTCAGGGTCCTCATCTTTATCCGAAGGTTCTGCTTTAGCTTGCATCTATCGTTCTCCTTAAGGAACTTCTTCCCGATTACAATCCCTTTTTCTCTAGCTCTGGAGGGTTTGTGTGCTTGTTTTGCAGGTGCTATAGCATTCATTGGCTTGGCAGCAATGGCAGATGTTTCATTTTCTACACTGGAGGAGGAAGTTTCTTCAACAAGTTTCAACAGTCTTCTCTTGCTAATTCTCCTTTCTTCAGAGACAGGGGAAAGACTCCTCTTTTGCCTCTTCTTTTTCCTTAGTTCTTTAGAAGGTTTGGATTGAACTTTCTGGAGAGGAGCTTGCCTTTTCTTTTGGTCCTTCTTTTTCTCTTCTTTCTTCTTTTTCTTCTTCCCATCTTTCTCAGGGCCTTGAGGTTTCAAGCCTAGGGCCAAGAATGTTTTCATGGTGGTAGCAGGGCGTTTTTCATCCTTCCTGTGTCCATCAATAGGAAGTTGTGCTGTTGCAAAGACATGAGTGAGAAGCATGCCATAGCGTAAAGTAGCATGGCTCCTTCTTGCATCATCAATGGTCGAAAGTATGTAGTCAAAAATCAGCTTAACCAGATTTATCTTTCTTCTAGTCATAAGGCAGAACATGACCATATGCTCCACCTTTGTCATAACATTAATGTTTCCCATCCTAGGAAGCACAATGTATTGGACTATAGAATATACAGCCTTAACAGTAATGAGAAGATTGAAAGTACGAATGCTTCTTACATGCATGTCTCTTTTGCCAGTTAGAACTTTAGAGACTTCCTCTTCTGTGGCTTCAAGTTGTTCCCACCATTTGACACCATTTCTGCACAGCACACCTTCATAGGTGTGTTTATGATATGGACAAGATCAAAAAGAAGCACTTGGATGTCAAAGCTTCCAATGATGCTCCTTAGAGATATGTTGTCTTCATCAACTAGAGTAAGGGTACAGTAGAAACTAGTAACCAACCTAGTGTAGACATCATCAGAGATCCTCAGGAAATCATTCCACCCTTGGAACTCGAATATTTCAACAATCTGAGGGAGGGAAGAGAAGTTTTCCATGGCAAAACTCCTTCCTAAGGCAATGGGCTTGATGAAAAAGTTTTTGTGGAAGTTTGTTTGCATTTCATCATCATCAAATATGCTAGGAACACTGTAATCTCCCTTTTTCATCATGATGGTTTGAAATGATAGAAGGTTGAAAATGAAAGAGGGAATGTGTATAGGCTAAATTTATAGAGGGAAGTGTGAAGGTAAAAGGCCTTTGAACGAAGAAGATGAACAGTGTGAGGTTTTTCTCTATAACTTGGTAAGTGAAAGGTTTGAATGAGAAGTTGATGTGATAGGTAAGGGTTAATGAGGGTAACTGATGGTTAAAGCATACAAATGATTTTCAAAGTGAAAACGACATCGTTCGAGTCTCTTTATTTTCCCGCTTGTTTAGTAGTGTCATCATGGCATGAGGAGAAATAACCAATTAACCCATGTTTAAAAAACGATTTCTGATCAGAGACAAGAACCAACTTTTTGGAGCAAGGACCTTTTTGATTTCATGAGTTTATCTCATTCTTTTTCTGAACAGACCATGATACACTCCTCTTCCTCAAATACCTCTGATTCCTTTTTTCTTAACTTACAGTGCACACCCAAGTTTCTCAACTAGTTCAAGAACTTGTTTTGAACTAACTTTCTGAACCAATTCTTCAACCTTTCTTGAGGTGAACTTTTTGATGCACACTTCTCTGTTCTTACTGAACTTTCTATATGTAGCTTCTATAGTCTTTCTCCAGAAAGGAACTCCAACAGAGAGCAACAATCTTAGCTTTAAATTTAGCTCAAAAGGGGAAGCATTAAGGCATTATGAATGTATGTTCAAAAGCTAGTCATGTTCAAAAGGTTTCTTATGAGGCAGAAACTATCTTCAGCTAAGGGTTTTGTAAAAACAATAGCAATCTGACTTTTAGTATTTATGAACCTTAGCTCAATATCTCCTTTCTAAATATGATCTCTTATGAAATGATGTTTAATATCTATATGCTTAGATCTAGAATGCTGAATGGGATTCTTTGTGAAATTAATTGCATTAGTGTCGTCACATAAGATAGGGATTTTGGTATACCTCATATTGAAATCTTCCAACTGATGCTTGATCCACAAGATCTATGTACTGCAGTTTGTAGTAGACACATATTCAACCTTGGCAGTTGATAGAGCAATTGTGTTCTATTTTTTGCTCAACCAAGTTATTAGTGATTTTCCAAGAAAGCAATAACAACCACTTCTGCTTTTTCTTTCAATTCTATCTCCAACAAAATCAACATCACAATAACCTGTAATATTGCAAACAACACCTTTCTTGTACTACAGACTAAGATTAGTAGTACTTACTAAATATCTTAAGATTCTTTTAACAACGTTTAGATGAGACAATTTAGGATTAGCTTGAAATCTCGCACAAACCCCTACACTTAATTGTAGATCAAGTCTACTAGTAGTAAAGTAGAGTAAAGAGCCTATCATACCTCTGTATAGTTTCTCAAAACCTTTTTCACCATCTTCATCTGCTTCTAGGACTCGAGAAGGATGCATGGGAGTACCGATACTCTTTGCTTTGTCCATATTGAACCTTTTGAGCAAATCCTTAGCATATTTCTCTTAATGAATAAGAATTCCTTTCTTCTGTTGCTTGATTTGCAGTCCTGAAAATAACTTCAGTTCACCCATCATGCTCATCTCAAATTCTCCATGCATTAGCTCAGAAAAATTCTTACACATATTTTAATTAGTTGCACCAAAAATTATATCATCAACATAAATTTGTACAATTAAAAAATTATTTTTCTCATGCAAGATGAATAACGTTGTGTCAACCTTTCCTCTTTTAAAACCATTTTTGACAAGAAATGAGCTAAGCCTATACCAAGCTCTAGGAGCTTGTTTTAATCCATATAAAGCTTTAAAAAGTTTAAAGACATGGTGAGGAAGATTTTTATTTTCAAAACTAGGAGGCTATTTAACATGAACTTCCTCAGAAATGAAGCCATTTAGAAAGGTAGATTTTACATCCATTTAAAATAAAACAAACCCTTTATAACCAGCATAGGCAAGCAACAATCTGATAGCTTCCAATCTAGCTATAGGAGCAAAGATCTCATCATAATCAATGCCTTCTTATTGGTTATAACCTTGTGCCACTAGTCTTGCTTTATTTCTAATTACTTTTTGACTTTCATCAAGTTTGTTTTTGAACACCCATTTTGTCCCAATAGTATATTGTCCTTTTAGTAAGGGGACTAGAGCCTAAATGATGCTTTTCTCAAACTGAGTAAGTTCTTCCTTCATAGCTTCAATCCAGCTTAGATCTTGAAGTGTTTCGTCAGCACTTTCTGGTTGAATTTCAGAGATGAAAGCAAGGTTGGATTCTGATCTAAGTGAAGATCTAGCTCTAATTCCTTGAGAAGGTTCACTAATAATTTGATTTTGAGAGACAGCTCCCAAGTCTCTTACACCAATATATCGTCTCTTGATGGATGTACCTTGTAGATCTTCAATAATATCATCAGAAACATGATGATGAGAAGGAGGATTAGAAACATCATCATCACCATTTCTTGTGGCAATCTAAAGGTTCAGCTGATGTTGGGCATTTTTGTTTAAAGACATATTCTCCATTTCTTCTTCGAGATCAGCAACCTTCTGTTTGAAGTCATTTCTTCTCTCCATGAAGCTTATATGTATTATTTCTTCCACTGTCTAGGTCTTGTAACACCCACCGGATTTTTTTTTATCGTTTTATCATTTTTCACCTAGTTGTTCGGTTTTTATCGAATAATTGAGGTTAATTAAAATTTGACTAAATGTTTATTTAGGATCAATTGATTAGCAATTAATTGAGTTTAGATATGAGGAATTAGGTTAGAAGTATAAGAGTTTCATAGGAACTTTCTTAAACCGATTTACCGATTTAAAGGAAATCGGTAAGATTACGGTATTTTAAACTATCGGAACCGAACCACTAGAATTACATGCCCAAAACCCTATGACCTAAGGCTGAATACTCAGCCACTTGCTCCTCACTTGGTGGCGCCACAAAGGCCACAAGAAGAGGAGAACATGGCTAAAACTCACCCACAAAAAATTCAACCAATCACAACCCAAGAATTCAACTACCTCATCAACACTTTATAACACATTCCTTTCTTTTCCTTCAGCCCAATTCTGCGCCCTCTCTTCCCCTTGTTCCAGCTCTCTTCTCCTCTTCTCCACTCACCCAACTCCATCAAACCATTAAGCTCAACCAAGTTCTATTCATCCCAACTCCAAAATCAAGCCAAATCACATAGAAAGAGGTAGAGGTTTAATTCTTGTCTTAGTTTTTTTATTGTGGGTGGCTGGTCGTGGTTTATTTTCTCAATTTTTGATGTGATGATTGAATGATTATGATGATATTTGGCTGGTTTGTTGGCTATTTGTGATGTTAAAATCGATTAGGAAACAAGAAAGGATGAAAATAGGAAGAGCTGAGGAGCTGGTGAACCAAAAACCCTCGGTAGTCCATACGGCGGAGTGTACGGCTCTGTCTACCACTGTTTAAATTTGATGAAACTATTTTTATATAAAACTAGACATTCAGGGCTTTCCATACATATATCATATAAGGCCATTGGATTAGTATTGAGAGAGATATGAATTTTAGAAGTTCGACCTAGGTTTTTGAGTTTGATTCTGGGCAGATTGGGTTGTTTAGGGCAAAACTGGCCCTATACTACTTGGAATTGAATGAAACTAACTTTTTTAGAAATTTTACACATAGGAGAATGTCTCATAAAAATTTCAGAGTTAGATAATATATTGTTTGCTCCCAGTGACCCAAGAAAGTTGCCCTATATCCAAACTAGGCCAAAATAGGGCAATTCAGGAAGGTCAACTTTTTGGGGCGTATAACTCGAGCTCTACTAAGGAAAATGGAATGGAATTTTTTGCAAATGAAATATTGTCCTATTAGCTTTAATATGAGACCAATTTCTATGATTTGAGCTAATTTTCGATTTTTAGTGGATTTTTACTTCTAAGTGTGTAATTCTGGTTAGCTACAGGGCAGGCCGGGATAAAACTTAAATAACTTGAATTATATTTATCAAAATTAGATGGGACTAAAGAGGTTAGAAAATAGATACATAACACTTTAACATATCCAAAAATTAGATCCAAATGAGTTAAATTGAAATTGTGGCTTGATTTACAAAAACCAAGCAAAATTGATATAATGGGTAGAATTGAACATAAGGGTCCAATCCCTACATGATTGACATTATTGTCATTTGTTTGTTATTCTATGTTGAACTTTTGCTTGATTGATTTTACTAGTAGCCTGGCACTATTCACGAGGAAGTGGATTCGATCCTTTATGCTGCCGAATTTCCGGCAGAAATTAGTGATAGTTCTAAATGATGGTGTGTTAATATTGTTATGTGATATGTATGAGTACTAAGCAAGTATTATTGTTTGAAAATAAGGTATGAAGCCTATGTATCTATGATTTTATGATAAAAGATATGATGATGAGTCCCTATTCCGAAGGAACGTGACATGGCGATCACACTCTAATGGGGTATGACATGGCGATCATATTCTGAATTATGGCATAATGATCCCATCCCCTAAGGAGTGTGACATGGTGATCACACCGAGGGAGTATGACATGGTGATCATACTCTGGGACGTGGCAGGATGAATATATTTTAAGGAGTGTGACATGGAGATCACACCCCGATGGGGTATGACATGGCGATTATACTTTGGAATATGGCCTGATGACCACATCCTAAGGAATGTGACATGGCAATCATACTCCGATGAAGTATGACATGGCGATCATACTCTGGAATGTGCATGACAAGTAAAGGAAATTAAGAAAAACCCTAGTGCATTCGCATAAATTCAAGTATAAGTATTTGCATAATTATATTCCATGTTTCATTGATGCTGAGACTGTTCTACCTACTATGCTGTGACTATTATTCTAAATATGAAGCATTGCCAATATGACTCAAGTGCATGAATAAAATGAACTCTGCTTTGGATAATATATTTTGAACTACAAAACTGAACAGTCTATATAACATGCTCACCTTTTTCATAATAAACCGAAGCAGCTGGAGATGACAACGATGACATTATGCATGATAGTTAAAGAATCCTACTGGGAATTTTGAATTCTCACTCCCATTTCCATATTGTCTCCAGATAGTTCGAGAAGATTCAAAGACGGCTGAAGTTGCTATCAAATAAGGTATGCTCAGGTAATAGTAACAACTCCAGAGTGGGGTACTATGACTTAAGTATAGTACTATACAGAGGAGGATGTTAAAGGTCTTCTTGTTGTATACCCTATAAGCTTTTGAAATAGAAGAGTATCCTAGAAAGATTCCAAGATCAATCTTTGAAAACTTGTCCTTAGTGTTAAGTATAAAACATTTAGATCCAAAGATATGAAAGTATGAAATGTTGGGTTTTCTTTCTTTCCATAATTTATAGGGAGTTTTCTTGCTAATTGGCCTTTAGAAAACACGGTTTTGAATGTAGCAAGCAGTATTTACTACTTTTACCCAAAATCCTTTTGATAACCCACTCTCAATGAGCATAGTTCTGGCCATTTCTTGTAATGATCTATTCTTCCTTTCCACTACCCCATTTTGTTGAGGAGTTTTAGGAGAAAAGAAATTATGTGAAATGCCATTTTCATTACAAAAAGTTTCAAAAGAATGATTTTCAAATTCTCCACCATGATCTGATTTGATGGAAGTAATGCAAAAACATTTTTCATTTTGAATTCTTTTTGAAAAGTTTTGAAGGCCTTACAAGCTTTATCCTTATGGATCAGAAATATAACCCACATAAATTTTGAGAAATCATCCACTATGACTAGACCATATTCCCTACAACCTAAGCTAGAAGTTCTAGTTGGTCCAAATAGATCAAGATGTAAAAGCTCAAGTGGTCTTGTAGTAGAAACCACATTTTTACTATGGAAGGAACTCTTAGTCTATTTACCTTTGAGATAGAACTCACAAGATGAGTCATTTTCAAAACTAATTTTGGGTAAACCTTTGACTAAATAGTATGAGTAACTTTCTGGAATATCATAAAGCAGAGAAAGGTTGAAGAATGAAAATAGTTGTAGCTTGAAAAAATTTGAGCAGCATCTCAGTCTTCTTCTTCATATTCCGACTTTATATAGACTTCAAGATATTACCGTTGGAGCTTGTAGATCGTAAGCCTTGTGTTATTTTGATCCATTGGTCTATGACTGGAAAAAGCAGATGCAGCTTTCTTCTTCAATAAGTAGTGATAACACAGAAGAGGAAAAATAGTCATTTGAAGTCTTCACCCACTTTTTAGACTTGTTAGCATGTCTTTTGCATTATGTCAAATCATATTTGACTTTTTGAATTTTCCAATGAAGCATATGGAAGAAGTTTTCAAGGTGAGATACTTCATGAGTAGCAAGTTTCTGATGATCACCTTTCTGGATTGAGTCATCCTTTTGAATATAGTGTGATCTTTCTCATGACATGTTTTTCTCTTTTTGATGCTATATCACATCCTTCTGAACTTTCTTTCTTATTTCTGAATGAGTAAACATATAGAACACAAAGCAGTTTTTCCAATATAATCATATTTTCATGAAGTACCATGGATTTAGATGCTTTGATTTGTACAAAAATCATTTGACTTGAAAGTAGATGATTTTACTTATAGATGAATGCATTTAGCCAAACCAAATCATTTACTATCCAAGAGATTCACTTAAATCTTGATTTGATATTTATCAAAACCTAAAGCTTGAAACGTTTAAGAATATGAGATTGTTTCAGTTAGATATTGAAGCTTACAGAGATCCCTAAAGAAAGCTACCTCTACTGGGTAATGCAACAACTAGGAAATATAACACTTAGGTAGGAAAGTAAAAGGAAAGCTATAAATATAGAATGTAAAGGGCTGACAAAGTAAAGAAAACGTTGCAAAGAATGCAAGTAAATAAAGGAAATTGGTGAAACTTGAACTGTTTGTTGATTGTCATGTCTGCACAAGTTGCCTTAACTCAATATATATGCATAAATACAAAAATTAGGCAGTTATCAAAGATTCAAGCCAACCATTCTACTCTGAGTTAGCACATGATCTCTCATGGTCAACATCACTTTTGGTAATTGCTACTCTAAATGGCCTCCACGTCTTCCTTGGATGTTCTCCTCTTAGAATAGTGGTAACCACTTCAAATGCAATACCCGAGTTTAAAATAAAACATTGGTTAAAAATAAAACATTGGTAACAGAAAATTTTAAAATTTTTCCTAGCATAAGTCTCGAGTACGTATCTCTATTCACTTTAAATTATATAGGGATAGATGAATTTAATTCAAATTAGTTGAATTGTTTTAAAAATAAAAGAAAAGAAGGAAGGATCGCCAACACCTTAAGTGGTAGTGTACACATTAAGCTCCTCTCTTTTTCTCATATTCTTCTTCTTTCTCAATGCTTCCTCTTCCCCTTTTCTTTTCTTCCATTATTTGCATCTCTCTTTCATTCTTTCCTTCTCCCCCATCGCCACTCTCCCCCTCCGCTACTCCCTCTTCTTTTCGACATGAACCCATGCAGTAACTACCGTATCCTACGTTCTAGCCAACCATTATTGCTTTACCCTTCTCCATTTCTGTGCACTACTCCTAGTTGGCTTGGGTTTGTTTGGCTTAAGTTTTTCTCACTGGGTTGTTGATCTTAGTCTAAATGTGGGGGCTCTAGTTTTGCTGCTTCTCAAATCAAGCCTTAAGCACTATTGGTAAGTTATTCTCGATTTCTCTTGTTCTGGGGGTTGCTAAATTAAGACTGAATACCTTATATGATGTTGTTTGCTCATTTGTAATTCAAGATTCATGTATGTATTTCTCTGTTTTGTGTTTATACTATTAGAAAGATTAATCTGCATATGGTATGGCTTAGTTGTAGGGGTTAGTTGTAGGGTCTGTCTTCCTTAAACCCTCAAGGCTTAAGCTGATGTCTATTTTTTCTTGTCTAAGCTTATGATTTCTTTGATTGATGATCTTGCTAATGTGAATAGTTAAGCTAGAGCCTTGGTTTGATTTTCGTCTTCTCTATTTAGAAAATGTGATTTGTTTAGGAAATAATGTATGGAAATTTTGATGGCATTGAGATGGAGATCTATAAAAGGGTATGTATGCCCAAAGGTGTACCTTGTGGAAGTAAGGGGTGTTATGATCGAGCTATTAGATGTTGACTTGAAAGGCTTTTGAGGTTTGGTAATGAGGTTGACACGAGTAAAATTCTAGTGGATTATTTTTTTTTTTTTTTAACATGCTTTGGCTTTTATATTGGATTGAAAAATGTCATGTAAGATTTAAACCTTCGGTAGTCTAATTCATAATTTTCTATTTATAAAAGCATCTTGTGGTCTATGAGCTATTGAATTTAATTATTGAAACTTTTAATTAATTAATTATTTTATTGAAGTGAAACTTTATGTTGGCAAGAAATTCTCAAATGAAAACTATTTGATATTGCTATTGTTTATTTGATGAGGACAAGTAGGTTGTTCAGTTAATTTGAGCTATATGAAGATAGTGTGGTCACGAGCTTGATGAGTGGTTGATGATGCGAACTGATTCTTGAATCTTAGGGGTATATAAGATTAAAAAACCTCATGAGATATCTTGGATTAGTTCCTGGCTCTACAAGTTAATTGATATATGAATAGTAACATTTTTGGTGCTAGATTCCCTTGGGCAGTGACCGAGGATCGGAGACACCATAATCTCTAACCACTATTTCTTTGTTCAATCTGTGAGTGATAATATGTCTATAGCCTGTTTTAAAATCCTTATTTACTTGAGCATATTATATATATATATATTGACAAAGACGATGATTTCAAGTTGATCGCACCAATTTACTCAACTCTTTATTTGAATATTTAAAGGTATTTCTATTGAACTTATGTTATCTATAGATAGATAAGTGGGATAAGCATCCTTGGAAAATTGTTTTCTAATATTCTAACTTGGTGTACTAAAAGAAATCGTTCTTATTAGTTTAATACGGATTTGGAACAATAGGGTATTTTGAATTATGTATGGAATTGAATATTTATTCTAGAATTTCATTATTTCGAGGGTTCTGTGCTAATTAAGTTATATTATGTTCAGCATTTGATAGTCTGAAATATGATTGTCTGAGGAATCGAAAAGCCTAGAGCTAATGTTTGAAATTTGGTTATATAAAGGTTTCAAAACTGGCATGATGTTTAGATTCTAATATTCTAAAAGTTTTAAGAACTCTATTCAAGTTTTGGATAAATGGTTTTCTTTATGGGAGGGATCTTTAATAGGATCTGTAGCTAACAACAGTAGATGGTAGCCTTGGTGCACCTTGGGTTACTATTCACATAGTGTGGGATGTGACGAAATTACACAACCACTCAAGGAGTGGTGCATGACAGAATACGAGATCACATGACAGTAAGGCTGCCTAAGTGTGATCCTGACGATCCCGCCTGGATTAAATAACTTCATGATGGTTTTAAGTAATTCAATGATATTTTGGAACTATGGTGATATATATATATATATATATATATATATATATATATATATATAACGAAACTTATGGCTATTTGAAACTGAAATATGATTTAGTGAACTATGGACTTTTATGGGATATATCATGTATGAGGTATGTTTTTCTAAAAGCTTTAATGGTACTTTAAATATGTATGAATACTTGTACTTGAAAAGTGACATATGGAATTATAATAATATAGTGGAATTGTCATTCGGATTTGTGTTTAAAGTTTTAAGTGATAATTCTATAAGAATATAGTTTCTGAATTAATGCAGCTTGTCCCATTCCTGTTATATTATCTCTCACGAGTCAGTTTAACTTACTCCTCACTCTTCCCCTATTTCAGAGCTAGGAACAGTTTGCAAGTATTTTTTCTCTATAATTCGAGGAAAAAAAGCTTCACGAGGTCGACACATTTATCCGTGTGAGCCTCCAGGTTATCACTACATTTAATATGTTTGCAGCTGAGTAATTGTGTATAATATTTTTAGTTATACTTCATAATCCACAGACAGGGTTAGCCTTCCGTTGTAATATATATACATACATATATACATATACATACATACATATATACATAAATACATGTGTATATACATATACACATGTATATATACATATCTATATGCATACATATACTCGTGTATGTAGGTTTGTATATGCTGGATCTGTGGTTGGTCTATATATTTCTTATTTGTATCAGGAGGTTTTGTATTTTGGGAAATGTCCAATTTTTAGAGGAAACTCCGTCCATTTCATGGAAAATTCTTGGATAGGCTTGCTAGAAAATAGTATCCCTAAGTGTGGATCACGTCCCCGGTTGGGTCGTGACATCAAATTACCCCCTCTTAGCGGTCTTCAACTTCTACATGATGACATTGGACTGTACTTAGCTTGTTTCCTCTGTTGGTTAAGTCACTTCGCTCTTTAATCAAGTTTCACAATCTTTAGTAATGGGCATCCTGCCCCAAACCCAATTTAACTATTTGGCCCGTTATTACCTCAGTAAATTCATATTCAGTTGTAGTGGCTTCGGCTATTTCCTTCTCAGCTACCACATCCCCCTTGACTATCAGGCCAACTCAATTGTCAAGTGTAACACCCTCCTAAGTACAGTACTATGCTTAAGTCATAGCACCACACTCAAAAGTTGTTACTGTTACCTGAGCGGACCTTATTTCATAGCAACTTCAGCTGTCTTCGAAACCTTTCGAGCTATCTGGAGATAACATAGAAATAGGAGTGAGAATTTTAAATTCTCAGTAGGATTCTCTAAACTATCACACGTAGTGTCGTCGTTATTATCTCCAACTGCTTCGGTTTATTATGAAGAAGGTGATCATGCCAAATAAATTGTTCAGTTTTATAGTTTGAAAATATATTGTCCGAAGCAGAGTTCCTTTTATTCATACACTTAAGATATAAGAGTTATTATAAAATAAATTTACAATTCATAACTTAAATAATAGTTGCAGTATATTCAAATATAATAATTCCAATACAATGAAGAAATAGAACAGATCATGCATATGCAAATACATTCACTTGAGTTCATGCAAAATGCAATTGTGTTTCTTTAACTTTCTTTGACTTCCTTTCCTTGGCACACCTAGGCGTTACGTATCGTCATCCCTAGGATGCTTGCATATGTTTTAATCTTTAGCCTTTACTGCCCTTGGGTAGTCTAATCTAGGAGTGAACTCAACTCATGGCCGTCGTCATATAGTACTGACCTGCAAGGGGACCCACATACCTCTAGGTCGGAGGGACTCAGTTGGTCATCTGCCTCCAACATAGAGGGACACAAAAGTTTTAGTTCCCTTCACAAGGAGGGACCCAATGTGCAACTGCCTCCGAATGAAGGGACCCATATCTTTATCTTTTAACTGCCTTCACCTGGAGGGCCCTAAATAACTGCCTCCAAGTGAAGGGATCTTAATATTACATAATCATGTCATCATACAATATTCATCTTCATATCATAAATCTTCATAATATAAGCTATTATAATTTCATATGCTTCTGCCGAAAATTCGGCAACATAATGGATCAGATCTGTTTCCCCATGAATTGTGTCAGTTTCAACAGACAGTCAGTTATAATAACAAATCAAGGATAATACATTAATCTTTCAAACATGGAAATGGAATTAGAACACTTAGACTTTAATTGAACTCATATATGCATTAGGGTGTCAAATCCTTTAATCTTGGAAATTCTGCTCATATTCTCCAACTCTGATCGATATTGTAAATTTAGCCATAAATTATATTTAACTCATTTAGACATGAATTTTGAATATGTTAAAGTGTTATATGTCTAGTTTTTAACCTCTTTGGTCCCATTCAGTTTTGATATATATAGCTCCAGTTATTAACATTTTACCTGGGTATGTCTTGTTTCTAGGCAGATTTGCATTCCCAAAAGTATAAATTCACTAAAAATAGAAACTTATATGGATTCCAACAAAACTTGTATCATTTTAAAGCTAATGAAGTAAATTTTCATCTCCAAAAGTTTCATCTCATTTTACTAAGTAAAGCTCAAGTTACAAGCTACTAAAGTTGATTGTCTATGGCTGCCCTATTCTAGCCCGATTTGGACTTAGGGCAACTTCATTGAATTATTGGGAGCTATTGGGATAGAATCTGACTCTGAAATTTTTATGGTACTTTGCTCTATGTGCTAAATTTCTAATAAAATTGGTTGCACTCGATTTGAAGGTGTGGAGGGTGAGTTATATCCCTCGAATTCCAGTTTGCTCCGAATCAGGGACAGAATTCTGGGGTTAAATTAAAAAATTCATATCCCACTCAATACTAATCCAATGGCCTTATATTTATGGTTGGAAAGCCCCAGATGTCTAATTTCATCTAAAAATAGTTTCATCAAGTTTCAGTGGCTGTAGGCGGAACCGGACACTCCGCCAGTACGGACGCCATAAGGTTTTCAAGGTTTCAGCTTCTGTTTTGCATCCCTTTTTGAATTCTCACCCAAGTTTCCACCCAAACTCAACATTTATACATCACTCCAACCATAAGAATTCATATAAACACCATATATCATCAATCTGATGGAAAGAACAGAAATTCTACTCCACCACAATAGCACCAATGATAGAAGAAATTGAAGAATCCTACCTAAAAATTAAGTTTTGAGCTTGGAAGATGGAAGCCTTAAGTGTGGGAAATGGTGTGGGATGAAAAAGTAAGAGAAAAAGGATGAAAAGGGGAAGCAATATGAGGGAGAGAGCTCAGCCCTCTTGATGCATGAAAATAAGGAGGGGAAAATGAGTAAATGTGAGATTTAATGACATATAGTAGTTGGGAGTTTGGCACATGATTGGTTGTTGGGTTTGTGGTGATTGTTGAGCCACTTTTCTCCATTCTTTGGCAGCAACTTGTTGCCACTTTGGTGGGAAATGGTGGCTGAATTTCAGCCACTTATTCTAGGGTTTTTGATGTGCAATTCTATTGATTCGATTTCTGCAGTTTAAAATACCAAATCTTTACCGATTTCCCTCAAATCGGTAAAACATTACTAAGTAAATTTGTGAGATCTTCTATATCTTTATTCTAATATTCTCAAGTCTAATCTCTTTAATTAATACTTAATTAGCTCCTAATCAATATTTAACTAACTTCTAATTATTTCTACACAGTCAATAAAGTTAGATAAATAGATTAACATCGTAATTTAAACATATTGTAATTCCGAACGTTATACTGAATAATTTCTCATAGCCTTTTACATAGCAATCTAAATTTCCTTTAGCTCTTGTATTTGTAATTCATCCCTAATTACTCTTGTTTTTCTAATAAATTGATTAATAGCATAAATCAATTGCATCATTTCTTTGGAATTATTATATTTTCGCTTTTTCGTAAATCCTTTAGAAATTTCTGTTTGGTTTCCGTAATTAGTGGCATTTTCGTAATATTGAACAAGTCTAGGGGCATCCCATGTCATTTCACATGTGGATACCTTCGTGGCTCAATCAGTTAAGGTTTAGGTTTCTATGTTTTTGCTACGTGATTCTGTTTCGTTTAAAACCTTATTCTACTAATTCTATTGATATAGGGACCAAAATATCATTTTCTAAAATGTTTAGGGGCAAGGTTGTAAATAATAAAAGTTTGCCCAAGGACATTTTCATCATTTCCTATTACGTTATATGGGGATATTACATCGGGCATTTTTTGAGTGTAAACTATATAATATGCCATGCTAAGTGAAAAAAAAAAATGGCATAGACTTACTTAATCCCTAATCAATATATAATATATGCATAAGTTTTAAATATAGGAAAAATTAATATCAAGGACTCTTATTTAATTTTAAGAAACAAAAGATATTTAAATTATTAAGAGTTAAATAAAAATTCATCAAAAATTATTAGGCACTTACTTGGAACAAATAATCACTTATAAAATGTAAATTTAGAGTGTGCTTGGATGGAGTAATTGAAGGAGAGAATGTAAATTTTAAGAGAATTTAAAGTTCCTTATCACAAAATATTTTGTTTGGATATTTAATTAAAAGGATTTTCAAATTTCAAAGTAATCTTAGATGGAATTTTTTAAAATTCAAACGATTGGAGTTGAAATTCCACCTATCTAGGAGGAATTTCGCAAACTCCGTTATTTTCTTCTCTCTATGACTTTACCTCTCAAGTCTATTTATTCATTCCCTAGTCATTTACAAGTCCCCTCGTTTCTTTCTAGAGCTCGATGTCATTCTTTTTCTGTCAAAACCATAGTCAATTAAATTTTGCATTTCATGCGTTAGTCCATTCATAGAAATGGTGCAAATTATCCTCGATTGATTTTCTTTTGTTTAAGCCTGTGTGCTATGTCAACTCTCGTTGGCACAGTATATGTCTGTTCTTTTTCTTATGTTTCTTCTTCTCAATAATGGGTTTGATGAATTTCACAATTAATTTGTACCATGCCATATGAGATTACACTCGTAGATTCTATATGCTTAAAAATAAGTCAAAAAATAATATTGTTTAGTAATTGATTTTAGTTTACTAAAAAGTATAATTGTTTAGTAATTGATTTGATATGAACTTGTTACAATTAGTTTTAGATTGGGTTGAATTTTTATTGGTAATAAAAAATAATTTTTTATTCTAAATTAATAAATGATGATGAAAATTTTATCACTTTATTCATATAAAATATTTCGTAAACAAAGATAATGTAATTTTCTTAAACAAACAGTATTTTATAAGTGACGATAATGTAATTACTTCATCCAAATAAAATAGATAAATAAATAAAATTGAATAGAATTCAATTGAAACATTTAAATTTTTTTGCATTTTAAATTCTCTTAAATTTCAAAATCCATCATCCAAACACACTTGTAGATAACTTAGGTAGATATTATATATTATGTTGATTGAGAGTTTCTATCATTATTCTTTTTTTTTTTTTTTTGATTGAGAGTTTCTATCATTATTCTTTTTTTTTGTACTTGACATGGTAGAATAACTTATTATTTGTAAGTAACAATGAATTGCTTTCTGTAAGCACTTGTATGTATGGATCATTTGTTGACATTACTAAGTATATGACTATATTTGAGACATGCATTCCTTCATTATGGTCCTCGCTTCCTTCCATCATTCTTTCTCTCTCTCTCTCTTCCCCTCCCCCCCCCCCCCTCCTTTCTCTTTTTCTCTTCTGTCTATTGTGTCTGTTTTTTCGGTGGACAAAGAAAGAAAACAAAACAAAGAACAAACTAACTATGAAGATAAATCGACCAAGTAGCATTAGCCGATAACAGATCAAGCACTGTAGCAGGAGGGGAATGCCAATTACGAAGAACCTCCATTTGATGAGCACCATGCTTAGCCATTGCATTAGCACATTGATTCGCCTCCCTCAGGATATGGATCACTTGCACCAACCACAAGCCCACTAATAGATTTTGAACGTCAGACAACAATGCCCCATAGATATGATATGGGGAATATGCCCTTAGTAACCAAACGCAGGACTTCCGTGGATTCAGTTTCCACTATGACCTCTCAGTACCTGAGATTCCAAGCCACCGAAAGAGCATTCTTTAGCATGGACAATTTAGCAATGCCATGAATCCAAGCACCATTACGTTCTCGTAAAACACAACCAAACCCAACTTTCTTATGGCTCACAAGACAGCTTCCATCAATGTTTATTTTTATTTCACCTTTCAATGGTTTCATCCAGCAAACTTGCCTAGAAATGGCATTGTTAAATCGAGTAGTTGGCCCCAGATACGTAGTCATGTCTATAAAAATCCAAACTTTTCTCAAAATTTATCTTGTGTTGACTAGCAAAAAATGAAACCACTGACTCTGTATTTGTATCTTCGCTATTGCTTTCCTCAAACCCTACTAGAAATGCGCGGTTTACCGAATGAAAAATGAACAAAATCCGTTGGTAAGAAACTCGTTGGTGATAAAAAAAAATTAATATTGCCTATAGAAAAGATTATCCTTCGATAATTTATGTAATTATATCGTTGGAAAAAGTCCATTGAGAAAATAAAAAGGCGTCGATAATAATAACATCAGAAATCATCACTGAAGAAATTAAACCGAAAAATTATTAATAATTTTGTAAATTATTATTATCCGTTGGTAATATGAAAATAATACTTTATTTTGTAAATTTATTGACAAAAAATTCATTAATAATTAAAGATTTTTTGTTTTAATTGTTAATATTTGAAATTAATATTTAAATATTTCAAATTATTAATTTAATTCTTCACAAATCCATATAAATAAAAATATAATAAAATATAAAAAATATTGATAATTCTAAAAACATAAAAACATAAGAAATAAAAAAATTATTAATTAAATAAAATATATACACTATTACTTAAAATAAAAACTACCAATAACGAAAGAAATAAAAAGATGTCATAGTATAATTCTAAAAAAAGAAAAATCCTCAAAACTATGAATACTGATCACCGTCAGTATCTAAAATGCCGCCTTCATCATCTCTAAATGTGTGGTGGTGTGGAGAAGGCTGAAGTGGTGGAGATGGGGGTGAAGGTGGTGTGTAATATCCAGAGAAATTTTTCTTATTGTTTTTCGCCTAATTGTTCGGTTTTTATCGAATAATTGAAGTTAATTAAAATTCGACTAATTATTTATTTAGGACCAAATAACTAGCAATTAATTGAGATTAGTTGTAAAGAAATTAGGTTAAAAGCATAAGAGGTTTTATAGAAATTTTCTTAAACCAATTTACCAATTTGAAGGAAATCGGTAAGATTACGATATTTTAAACTGTCAGGACCAAACCAATAGAATTATATACCCAAAACCCTATGACTTAAGGCTAAATACTTAGCTAATTAAGCCTCTATGGGTGGCGCCACCAAGGCTAAAAGATGAAGGGAGTCGGCTGAAATTTAGCCTAAAGTTCTCAACCAATCAAATTGCAAGTTTCCAACTACTTCCTCCAAGTTTTAATAACATATTCCTTCCTTTTCCCTTCAGAAAAATTTGCGCCACCTTTTCTCATTGTTTTAGTCTTCTTCTTCTCTTCTCCTCTCAACCAACTCCATCAAACCTTCAAGCTTTGATAAGGTTCCATCAACTTGAGCTCAAACTTAGCAAAATTACACTTAAAGGAGGTAGAGATTCAACCTTGTTCTTGTTCTTCTGGTTATGGGTGGCTAATTTGAGGCTTTATTTTCTCACTTATTGATATTGAATGAATATGATGATCTTTGGCTGGTTTGTTGGTTGTTTTTGGTGTTAAAATCAATTTAGAAGTAGAAAGGAGTGAAAGTGGGATGCAGGGAGGGGCTGAAAGGTTAAAACCCTTCGGCAATCCATACGGCGGACTGTACGACTTTGCCTACAGCCATTTAAATTTGATGAAACTATTTTTATGTGAAACTAGACATTCAGGGATTTCCATACATATATAATACAAGACCATTGGATTAGTATTGAGAGAGATTTGAATTTTTGAAGTTCGACCTAGGTTTTTGAGTTTGATTCTGGGCAGACTAGGTTATTTAGGGCAAAACTTACGCTATACAGCTTGAAATTAAATGAAACTAACTTTGATAGAAAGCTTACACATAAAAGAACATCCCATAAAAATTTCAGGGTTAGATGTGGTCTCGTTTGCTCCCAATGGTTCAAAGAAGTTGCCCTATGCCCAAACCAGGCCAAAATAGGGCAATTCAAGAAGGTCAATTTTCGAGGCTTATAACTCAAGCTCTACTAAAGCAAATGAAATGGAACTTCATGCAAATGAAAGCTTGTCCTGTTAGCTTTAATATGAAACCAATTTCTTATGATTTGAACTTGTTTTTGATTTTTAGTAGAATTTTACTTTTAAGTGTATAATTCTGGTCAGCTATAGGGCAGGCCAGGATAAAACTTAAATAACTTGAGCTGTATTTATCAAAATTAGATGGGACTAAAGAGGTTAGAAAATAGACACATAACACTCACATATCCAAAATTGAGATCCAAATGAGTTAAATAGAAATTGTGGCCTGATTTACAAAAACCAGGTTGAATGCAAGTATTGAGACAGTAACCATGTTTTAATTGCAGTAATTGTGCAATGAATTTGATGTTTGAAATATGAACAAAGAGTTATGATTTCTTTGAAAAGTTGGTGTTCTAAGTACTGCCACTATTCATGGAGAAGCGGACACGTTTTGTCATGCTGCCGAAATTTCATGAGTTATAAGACACATTTAGATACATGTGCATTTTTCAAGAATTCATAAAGATTATGTTATGATAAAAGTTCCATGATACTTGGGCCAAGAACTAGACTATTACCCAGGAGTCTGAATGGCCAAGAACTCCCAGGGGACCAAGTAATGGAAAAGTTTATGAAGATAAGTTTAAGAATGAGTGTTTGCATGGTCGCATTGAATAGTCACTATAAGTTGCTTACAGTTTGACTGTGATGTCTACTTACTACTGTATGTTCATTTATTCTGCTCATTATTCTATATATCACTATTTAGTAGTTTATTCTGTTTCTTATGCTGTCTTAAGTAAAATTGAACCTTGCCTCAGACCAAATATTTTCTTAAACTTATTAAATGTGGATAGTTCGATTTGATTCCATGTTTAAATAAAAATCGAGGCAATTGAGAATGCATGCAATGTCAGTTTAATACCGAACGTGAATCCTACTAAGAATTTCTTTAAATTCTCACGCTACTTTGCGTTTCAGCATTATTCTCAGACCTTGGTGATGGACTTGACAGCTACCCTGTTTATTGAGATCCCTGACCTACAGCTCCACCATGACCCCACAATGGACTCGTTGTACATAGCCGGCTCATGTCATTTCTGTCTCTACCTTTTTAACAATAGGAATTTTGCTGTTCCCTTATTTCACCCTGCTTTCGACCCTGCCACTCCGTATTTTGTGGTCCCGTTGCATGTAGCACACCCTCCTCCACCACCTCCAGCACCCATAGCACCTGCAGCCCCTGCCGGCCCTTCACCAGAGTCAAGCCCACAAGTGGTTCCAGTCATTCCTCTCAGCTCCTAGAGCAATCATTTTGAGGCTACCGGTTCATCCTCCTCCTCTTCGGGACCTAGTGTTGACTACTCCCCAGCAGGGCCTGGTATGGCCAACGGCTACATGACCGAGTAGGTCCCGGCCGCAGGTTATATTGTACAATATGGCCCTCTTTTGGTAGTGTGCAGCAATTGGGCCACAAACTTAGCCATAAATACATCAGCTAGTTTAAAATGTCCTCTAAGGACCTCGTAGGACTATTTTAACTGATACAGGCCTTATGTCTTTTTGGTACAACGGCCCTACTTACGTATCCTCTTTTGATGTAGTATATAAACTGAAGCATTACTTCCAATACATACATACATATATATATATATATATATATATATATATATATATATATATATATATATATATATATATATATATATATATATATCAGAAAAAAAGAAAATATAATACAATGAATACAGCTATAAACGGAACACTAACACGGTAACGCAGTCTACTCAATTTCATGTTATGACTTAAGTATTACATTAAATTGGTAGGGTGTTACATGGTGGAGGCTGTGCACCAGACGAAGAGCTGCCACTCTGCATTTACTTGAAGTAGCTATACATGGTCATCATCCTCTACTCCCTAGACTATATTTGATGCGTCCACTGCTCTTTATCCCTCTTGTGGTGCTCATACAACTTCATGTATCTCTTGTCAACCTTCGTAAGTTGCCTCTATACTTATTCATTCAATGCATGAACCTGATCACGAATGTTTTCAGCATCGATCCTAGCAAGCCTAGCTTTAGACATAGAACCTGGAGAATTTGACTTGTTATAAGATGTCCCCATCCCATAAATCCACCCCTTGTAGCAGCCGTTGATCGTATGGACCCATATCTCGTTGTCACTAACAAGTGGACTGATAGGAGTGCTCTTGTCCCCTTACTGCCACTGTTGCGATCGGGTCTCGGTCAGCTACTAGGGGAAACTCATACTATAATTGGAAGAAACAAAACAAATTAGATTTAAAGAATAACAAATACAATAAATTAAAAGTATTGAAAACTAAAATTATAAGTACTTACATATGTGGTCTCTGATTGGGTATCAACGTACTAGGACTTGTCCTGCTTCGGGTGTGGAACTCTCGGAATAGCTCCCTTTGAGTCGGCAACTTGTTCATTGCCTTCTCCTACATTTCAAAGAATTTTCATAATCATATAATATTTAATATGAAAATTGAATAACTGAATGAGTAAAGGACGACATTTACCATCCTTAGCTGCGTGCTTTCAATGGTAGTGGAGCCTAAAATGTGCAAAAAGCCAACTTGGGTTGATTTTTTGCTCGTCGGGTCTTCATTTGTTTCACCTTAAACTCAGTGAGTCCCAGTGGGCCCTCAGTGCCTGAAGGATCTCATTAGTGAGTAAATGGGTGCTAGTGTCATTCTCGCGAATGTCATGAAACATATTGCAGAGCCACTTTCTAGCCCTGGTCCTCCACACCCTGTAGATTGAAGCCACCTCACGTGGATCAATAATGAACATATGATGCATACATGTAACACAATAGTCAGCAGAATTGTAATAGATAATCATATATAAGAATAAAAATCAAAACTAATAATAAAAAAGTAAAAAAAGTAATGATTATTTTAACTTCCACCCTTTCCACCACAACTATTATGTGGCCTCAAAGGCCTGTACAAAACTGATATACGGGACGTAAAAATTCTCCTCGAATACCTCGGTAATCCTACGCGGCCCCAGCCGTGGTGAAATCTAACTATGTCATAAACAATAGACTATGTTAGGTATCTATTAGTTAAATTTTTTTTATCATAATTAAAAATTTATAATAAATTTAAATTTGAAATTACTTACTAGGATTTGCCATCATATCTAAGCTCTACGCACTGGTTCGTGGAGCCCTGTGAGGGGTTGGATGAGGAGGCCTGGGCACCTTATAAACTAGGCTGGCTAGGGATAGGGGAAGGTGTGGAACTAGGCATAGGTGAGATGTAGGCCTCATCTCATGGAGGTGGGGGTAGAGATGGAGAAAGTTGAGAGGGGAATGAGGACTGAGGCCCTGACTCCATATACCAAGGGTTGGGTATCATAACAAACTCCTGGTTATATGGAGGATGACCAGGAGGGGTGAAGGTAAAAGTAGTAGTGGGAGAAATGGATGCAGGCGAAGTGGAGTTAGTGAGTGGAGCACAAATGCAAGGGAGTAGACCATACTTCCTCAGTCTACCCTTGCTTCACCAGAACTAGGTCCTTATCCTGCTATAAGTGATCCATATAACATGTACAAAATTGAAAATGTAAGACATATGTTAACTAAATAAAGACACAACACACTTGGCATAACAATAATTATTTAATTCAAAGAATATTTAATATGATAAAAAATATTTGGGCAGAGTCTCCCTTTAATTACTGACAAATTTTTTGTCGATAAAGTATTAATTTTTTAAATAAAGTTAAAAGACAAAAATAATTACTTACCAACGATTTTTCCATCGGTAATATTTTGGCACAATTAGGCATAAAAATATTTACTTCTAGTTCTCCATGCCCTTTACAAAGACCATAACTGCAATTTGTTTTTTCCTTTACAATTGAGGTTTTCGGTTAAGTAGATACCCACCTTCTTCTTTTTTCTCTCTCTTCATTTTTTGAAACTAGTTTGGTAGTTTCAGAGTCTGAGTTTTTAAGTATGTGTTTAGATTAGTATTTTCAAACCTAAATTTGAGTGAACTTGATTTTACAAAATTGATTTTAGTTAGAATTGAGTTTGTAGGAACATGATTTATGTTTGGAAATTTCATGTGAAAAGCAATTTTTGTAACACCCTCCCATGTACAGTGCTATATTTAAGTCATAGTACCACACCTGTGAGTTGTTACTGTTACATGAATAGACCTTGTCTGATAGCAACTCTTAGCCATCTTGTCTTAAACAACTTTGCCTAGTATGACCATCTTCTATACCTCTTGAGCTATTTGGAAATAACTTGGAAACATATATAGGGATGAGAATTATAAATTCTTAATAGGATTGATGAATTGGATTTTTATATACTTGTTTTCCCTCATATTTAGTTCATTAATCCTCATTTATACTTAATTAGATTGATTTGGATCATTTTCTATTGATTGGATTTTGGTTGGGTCTTAATTTAATTTTTCTAGCATTATGATCATTCTGACCCTGTTTTGGTTTTTGGTTCATAACTTGAGTTATAGACCTCATTTGGTTATGATTCTTGATTTGTAGGAAAGTTGGGAGATAGGGCTATAATCTTGTGAGAGGTCAGAGACAAATTCAAAGGTTTTGGAGCTGGAATTGGGCATGGAAGTTAAGTCAAGGAGTGCAGCTGCAGTACTTGAGCAATGCACATTGTATAGGGCATATCTCAACCCACAGGAGTCCAATTGAGGCAAAATAGGTACCATATCAAAGCTAACATCTAAAGCTTCATTTCATCTTCAAAGTTCTGAGCCTAACAGATGTGTATTTTGGGTCAAAAATGCGGTTAAGTTTCACCAATAGGTTAAGGAATTGAATTCAGTGTTTCTTGTAACACCCTCCCAAGTACAATACTATGCTTAAGTTATAGTACCACACCTTAGAGTTGTTACTGTTACCTGAGCGGACCTTGACTGACAGCAACTTCAGCCGCTTTGCAACTTCTCGAACTATCTGGAGATAACACAAAAATAGGAGTGAGAATTTTGAATTCTCAGTAGGATTCCTTAAGTATCATACATAATGTCATTGTTGTCATCTCCAGTTGCTTCGGTTTATTATGAAAAAGGTGATCATGTTATACAAGCCATTTAATTTTATAGTTCGAAAATATATTATCTGAAGCAAAGTTTATTTTACTCATACACTTGGCATTTGGGAGATCACATACAAGGTCAATTCATGAATTATATTATGAATAATAACTGAAACATAATAAAATACAATAGCATCAATATACTGGAGACATAACATCTGTACATGCCTTTACTTGTATTTGAATTTATACAGATACATAAAATTTACTTTTCTTTCTTTATCTTCCTTTTCGTCATAAAATCTTTACATGCTACATTCTAGAGTATGATCGCCATGTCATACCCCATCAGAGCGTGATTGCCATGTCACGTTCCTTAGGAATATGGGACCTTCATTATATCTTTTATTGTGAATATTTATATGCCACCATAAACTTTCAGTACTTACACTAGCTGGGTCATGCTATGCCTCACGTAAGTCCTAACCCCTATACTCGCACTAGCTAGGTCGATGCCATGCCTCATGTGAGTGGGATGCTTGCATATAATTTTAATCTTTAGTCTTTAGTCTTTAGTCTTTACTGCCCTTGGGTAGTCTGATCTAGGAATGAGCTCGTCAGCTCAACTCATGACCGTCGCCACACAGACTAACTCACAAGGGGATTCACGTGCCTCTAGTCTCTGAGGGATCTCATTTTGGCCACATGCCTCTAATTGAAGGGATCTCTTCTGGTCACGTGCCTCAAAATTGAGGAATCTCATCTGACCACGTGCCTTCAATATAGAGGGCTCTCATCTGGCCACGTGCCTCCAAGGTAGAGGGATCTCATATTTTTAGCTGCCTTCAAGGAGGGATTCAATGTGCAATTGCCTCCAAGTGAAGGGATTCACATCTTATCTTATTTAACTGTCTTCATAGGGAGGGATTGAATGCGTAATTGCCTCCAAGTGAAAGGATTTACATTTAATATGTTCATATTATTTCATCTTCATACGTAATCATGCATGGACATGCGGAATGTACTCATACATATGCTTCATCATTTATTTTCGTATACCTCATAGCTCGTATCATACTTAAATCATTCTTGCATATAGAATTTCCACATATATATTCATAATTGTATAGCTGTTCATATCATAAATTTCTTGTAATATAAACATTCATAGTTTCATAGACTTCAGCCGTAAATTCGGCAGCATAATGGATCAGATCAGTTTCTCCATGAATAGTGCCAGTTCTCGCGGACAAATTAGTCATAGCAGTATAATTAATCTAACATATCTATCAAGGTAAAACTTACAACCATCAACTCAAGCCTCATATGTTCACTAACACTTGTGAAACCATCAATGTGGTCATTTCTGCCAATTCTATTCAGTTCTGCCCGAATTTTGTCTAATCTACCTTTACTTCTATTCAACTCATTTAAACCTAAATTTTGGATATGTCATAGCCTTATGTGTCTAGTTTTCAACCGTTTTGGTCCCATCTCATTTTGATATGTGTAGCTCAAGATATTTAAATTTTGCCTCAGCCTACTTGGTCACTAGTTCAAATTATACCCTTGGAAGTAAAAATTCATTAAAAATTGAAAGCAAATCCAAATCATACGAAATTGGTTTCATATCAAAGCTAACAGGACAACCTTTCATTTTCAATAAGTTTCATTTCATTTGCTTTAGTATAGCTTGAGTTATAAGTCCTGAAATCTGACCTTCCTGAACTACTCTGTTTTGGCTTCATTTGGACATAGGGCAACTTCCTTGAACCACTGGGAATAAATGAGATCATGACAAACTTAGAATTTCATTATGGGATGTTCCCCTATGTGTAATCTTTCTAACAACGTTGGTTTCACTCAATTTGGAGTTGTGTAGGGTGAGTTACACCCTTCTCAAACCACACTGCCAGGATGAAAGTCCTGATTCCTGGGTCAAACTTCAAAAATTCATATCTCTCTCAATACTAATCCAATGCCTTATATGATATATGTGTAGAAAGAACTGAATGTCTACTTTCATTTAAAAATAGTTTCATCGGATTTAAGCTGCTGTAGCCAGAGCCGTACACTCTGCCATCCGGACTGCCATGGACTCTTCACCTAGACAGCATCCTAATTCTCCATTCCTTCTAGTGTTCTCCTTCTAACTTTAATTTCATCTCAAGATTTCATATTAATCCAACCATAATACATCATATACATCCAATATATCATCAAATACATGAAGAAGAGTAAGATTTCATACAGCCACAGTTTAAGAATTTAAGAAAAGAAATGGAATCCTACCTCCTTTAGGTGTGATCTTGCTGAATTTGAGTTTGGATTGATGGAACCTTGACAAAGCTTGGAGATTTGATGGAGTAGGTTAAGAGGGGAAGAGAAAAAGAGGGCTGGAGCTAGAGGGAGAAGGGGTGCAAGTCAGTCAGAAATGAGAAGGAGAGTCTGACTTAAATACACGAGGGTAGTTGGAATTGTGAGTGTTGATTGGTTGAAATTTTGTGATTGAAGTTCGGCCATATCTCCCTCTTTTGTGGCTCAACTATCCTTCACGTCATCCCAGAAGTGGAACTCACTCCCATTCTATTTCAAGTCGGAACTCGTCTCTATTCTGTATTAGTTGGAACCCATGTCCATTTTATCTAAACTTGTAGCTTAAGTCGAATTCCAGAAATCGTGCCCACCTTATTTGAGACTTGGAAATAAATTCTGAGATCGAAACTCATGTAAATCTTGATCAAACTTGGAGATCAATTCAAAGATCTGAGCTCTTGTCTATTGTAGTTGAGTTCAACACTAAGGTCGGAACTTGTTATATTAAACTCGTAGGTCGGTACTTGTGAACATTCTGTTAAACTATAAACTCGGGGGTCGGGAACCATGCATACTTTATTTTGAACCGTGAAGTCGGAGGTTGGAAATTTATGAATACATCGTTAAGGTTAGAACTCGGGAATTAGGAAACATTCATAACTTGGAGGACCAATATGGACTAATGTCGAAAATTGGAATCACAAGCACATAAAAATACTTTGAAATTGAAAGTCATGGACGAAAATATCGAACCTAAAATACTTAAACCCGAAAGTTGGGATTTTTACATAAACTTGGAAGTTGGTACCAAAATAGAAAACCTTATAACCGAACCATGAAAGTCGGAAATTATGTAGAATATACTGGAACTCGAGGTCAGAGATTGGAACTCGGAAACCACTCCATTTAATTTGAACCTAGAACATGAAGTCAAAAATCGGGAATAATCAAAATTGAAGATTAACTTGGAAATCGAACATGAAGTCAAAAATCATGGAAATTTGAAGGTGAAGTCTCAACTCGTGGTGGATGTTACATTACCACCCTCCTTAAAAAGAATTTTGCCCTCAAAATTTAGCCACAAAACTAATTATTTGTTATCATAAGAGTTTAAAGAAAAAGTTCACACAGAAGCACACTGAAGTTGAACAAATATAGTCAAAGAAAATACAGTAAACCTAGTTATATAGTCTAACAGAATATAGTTTAGCAAAAAGTGGATCCTTATCCTAGGTTATTCCTGATTTCACTTCAGCTCATTTGGGGAAATAGCTCTTCAATATTCAAGGTGAAGACCCGTCCTGCTCATTGCGGTTTAGGGATAGACGACTGATGTGTATATAAGCAGTCTCTGATCATGTGGCCCGGCTTCCCCCACCCGAAACATATGTTTTGTCTAGCTAAACAAGGTCTACCTCCATGAGCCTTTCCATACTTAGAGCATACTTGCCCTGCGCTTGGCCCCTGAAATGGTTTATGCCCATGTCCATTAAATTGACACAGCTTCTTTGGTGGTGAGGCATATTCGAGTTCTTAGTTTTCAGGTGCCGGTCTTTTTCCACAAACATTCATCCTAGCATTAGCGAGCTTCTTGTTATATTCTTCAACTAATCGACTTTTGTTAGCTAATGCAGTAAAATCTCTTATCTCCATTAGCCCTACTGAGGCTAAAATGTCCGCATTTAGTCCTCCTTCGAATTTGATGTATTTCCAGTTTTCGTCAGGGTTGCACTGATAGATGATGGAAAATTTACAGAGTTCTTCGAACTTAGCAATGTACTTTAAAACACTCATGTTTCCTTGTTGAAGCTTCAAGAATTCCAATTCCTTAGCATTTCGTACAGTTACAGGGAAATACTTCTGATAAAATGCCTTCTTGAATATGTCCCATGTGATATCAACTTGGGGTTCTTCCAACAGCCTCGTCACGCCGTTCCACCAAAACTCGGCATCCGCTTCCAACATATAAGTGGCAAAGGCCACTTTACATTGATCGATCGCGAGCTAAGGCGAGCAGGCCTTCTCCATTGCCTTGACCCATTCCTCAGCTTTATCTGGGTCGAAAGCTCCTCGAATGTTAAGTTGATTTGCTTTTCTGAACTCAGCAAATTTAAGATAGTCCAAGTCTGCTCCTAGGCCATGTGGATTTCCCCTATGGCCGGCCTCAGCCCGCCTACCCAACTGGTCCATCATCTGATGAGCTGCAGCAGCCTACTCCCGCATTGCATGAGCCATTTCATGTATCGTGTCCATAAAATTAGCAGGATCTTCTGAAGTGGGTACAGATCGTGGCCTACCACACCCCCTAAAAGCCATTAGTTCCGAATCACACGCAACAAAGCATTGAGTTGATCAGGCTCAACAATAAGTTAAGTGTGATAGCAACTAATAACATTCACAGTTAGGCAGTCATGCATATTAATTCCCTATATCATATCTGAATAGATAAGATTTGTCACATGACATTTTCTAAGGATTCTAGAGTGCACTGGAAACGTAGTCAGTCCAAATCCTCAAGCCCGGAGAGGATCGAACTGCTCTGATACCAAAATGTAACACCCTCCCAAGTACAGTACTATGCTTAAGTCATAGTACCACACCCTGGAGTTGTTACTGTTACCTGAGCAGATCTTGACTGACAACAACTTCAGCCGTCTTTGCAACTTCTCGAACTATCTGGAGATACCACAAAAGTAGGAGTGAGAATTTTGAATTCTCAGTAGGATTCCTTAAGTATCATACATAATGTCATCGTTGTCATCTTCAGTTACTTCGGTTTATTATGAAAAAGGTGATCATGTTATACAATCCATTTAATTTTATAGTTCGAAAATATATTATCCGAAGCAAAGTTCATTTTACTCATACACTTGGCATTTGGGAGAGCACATACAAGGTCAATTCATGAATTATATTATGAATAATAACTGAAACATAATAAAATACAATAGCATCAATATATTGGAGACATAACATCTGTACATGCCCTTACTTGTATTTGAATTTATGCAAATACATAAAATTTACTTTTCTTTCTTTATCTTCCTTTTCATCATAAAATCTTTACATGCTACATTCCAGAGTATGATCGCTATGTCATACCCCATCAAAGCGTGATCGGCATGTCACGTTCCTTAGGAATATAGGACCTTCATTATATCTTTTATCGTGAATATTTTTATGCCACCATAAACTTTCAATACTTACACTAGCTGGGTCATGCCATGCCTCATGTGTAACATCCTCAATTTCATGTCGTGCTAAATTACCGTAGTAACCCTGATTAATTAGGCACTTAATGAGGAATTTCGAGATTAGGGCTTAATTAAGGGGTTGACTCGGACAAGAAGGGTCAAGAGAATGCCTAATCGAGGTTAGATAATCTCTAATTAAGCAAGTTAGAGCCCCTGTAGCTTACTTAAGCACTAATCGCCCTTAATTAGCTTACTCGAGTTTAATTAAGGTTAATTAAGTTAATCGTGAGATTAATTTTTGTTAATCATGTTCTTGTGTGTTAATCACTAATTCTTGCTTAATCACCTTAATTAAGTTGTATGAGCACTTAATCACATGATTAAATTCAAATTTAGTCAACTAGACAATAAAGTAGAGAAATGATGTCATAAAAAGCAAAAGATTAGGACAAGATTACTTTATGTAAGAGTTTGACCATGCTTTGTCTTCCTATCATCCCATTTGTCCCCTTAATCACTAATTAACACAAAATTAAGCAAAATATCTCACTCCCCCTCCCTTAATGTAGGACGCCACTTTCTCACACACACACACATTCACTTCATTTTCAACTTCTCATTCTCTCTCTAAAGTTCTCAAACTCTCCAACTCTCTCTATATTCCTTTCTTCTTCTTCTTCTTCATCTTCTTCATCATTTTCCACCTCCATAACTAAACCTTCCTCACTAAGCCCTTCAAAGATCACATCTTGGGTCTTTGGAGACAAGATCAAAACACTACAAGACTCATTTTCAAGAGAACTCAAGAGTTCTCTCCTTGCTCATTCAAAAACCGCCACCTTCATCATCAAGAGGAGTCATCATCTTCTTCTTCCATTTCTCTTGTTTTTGCGCCCATCTTCAAGAAAGGTAGTGATCTTCATCTTTTTATTTTGTTTGCTCAAGAAAGCTTGGAGCTTGGGTCTTCATGACCAAGATCTCTAAGTGAAAACTGAGAAGATCCTTCATATTCTTCATGTGTTCTTAAGTTTCCTCTTTAGAAAAATATGTTCTTGATGTTCTTCATGTGTTCTTAAGTTTCCTCTTTTAGAAAAATATGTTCTTGATGTTCTTCATGTGTTCTTAAGTTTCCTCTTTTGGAAAAATATGTTCTTGATGTTCTTCATGTGTTCTTAAGTTTCCTCTTTTGGAAAAATATGTTCTTGATGTTCTTCATGTGTTCTTAAGTTTCCTCTTTTAGAAAAATATGTTCTTGATATTCTTCATGTGTTCTTAAGTTTTCTTTTAGTAAAATATGTTCTTGATGTTCTTCATGTGTTCTTAAGTTTCTTCTTTGGAAACCTATGTTCTTATTGATCTCTAGCTTAAAGTTGTTCCTTTCTCTTTATGATGAGTGAATGATTAGAAAAGCTTCACCTTTCTATGTTTCCATGATTTGATAAGACTATGAACCTTCTCAAAGTTTTAGACTTTAAAAGTTTGCTTCATGATTTCTTCAAAGTGGCGCCATAACTTTTAAGCTTCCATAAAGTTTTATTTTGTTTTGTTTTGAAGATAAGAATACATGTGAAAGTCTAAACTTTTTGAGTTAGAAAAAAAACGATATCTTGTCACTTTAGGCTTTAGAAATCAAACCTTAAAGAAAAGACCTTTCACAAAGTTTCAAACTTTATTCAAGAATGAGATCATTAAGTTATAAAAATGTTGTTCTATAACATTTCATTCATAAAGTTTAGACTTTGAACCCAACTAATGCAAAAGGTGTTAACTTTTATAAAGAACAAGACTTTTTTCAAAAAGCTAGTAGCTTGTATCATTATTTCATAAAGATCCAATCTTAAGATAAGAGCTTAATGTCAAAGGCACTTACTTTCATAAAGAATAAGATTTTATGACTAATTTATAAAGAATGACAACTTTAATAATGTTTAAGGCAAAACCTTGGTATGTTATTAGTAAAAGTTTAAAACTTTGCAACTTGACTAAGTTAAAAAGTCACCCTTGGTGATTAGTGAACATTGGTGTTGTTGGGTTCATGATGTGGTTATGCGTTGTCATGACCCAAGGATTAGAGGGATCTCGAACTCCTTGGGAGCAGTATGATTAGGCCTCTAAGCATACCAATGAACCTGGAATCACTAAGTTACGCTATCTCAAGGAAAGGAAACAATCACATAATTTAATTAATTTGAACAAGTGTTTCATAAGACATGTACTTAAGTAAAGCATACTTTCATCCAAGGACCAAGTAACTAAAAGACTATAAACACATATCCTAACTATGTGATTCTATCATGGGAAATCATGTGATGATTCATAATATTCTTCACAAAGAACAACACAACTATAAACCCCTTTTTAGGGTATGAATGTGTGATGCCACTTGCATGATGAATGATGAGATTGATTGAGCTTTGTCTCATGATTGAATGATAAGTGTGATGATATGATATAGATATGGTGAACTATTAGTTGAATGCTGATGATTGGCATTTTGGGAAGCTCGCTCTGGCCGTTATCTTTGCCGGATTTCCGCTAAAATTATGGACTTAGTCATATCATTGCATGCCTAGTCAAGGAGTTATGCATGTAAAGTATAAAGATAAGAAAAGAATCAATGGGATGACCTTTCAATCACTTCGTAAGGGAAGTGAGAGACGGCGATCCACAAGGAACCTCTATGAGGGAGGCAAGGGTGTTTTGGAGGACCCTCCAACTTAGAGAGGTAACCACAATATCGGCTCAGTCTGATTTGTTAGTACCAAGGTGACGGTCACGGAATGAGCTCATGTCCAAAAGCAGTCTATTTCAAAGGAAAGTAAAGAATGTTAAGCACGTATAAAAATGAAAGTAAAGTCTAAGTATGACCATGGTTACATCTCGTGATGATGCGTGTCTTTGCATGAAAGTATATGGCCCATTTGCATTATGGATGTTATTCTATGTTTTAGTACGGATGTTAGTCATGATGATGTGTTTATGATGTTAAGTTTAAAAGCAACCGCTTTCGGTTTAAGTTTTCAAAACCATTAAAAATTGAACTTATATCCTCCACCGCTTTTGTAATTAAACCCGAAGTGGCCGGGACGATGACGATGACACCGTGTTTGTCTAGCTGATCCCATCGAGAAATTTAGTATTTCATTCCTCCCGCTTCCGTGTCGCCTTCAGAGGATGTCGAACGTCGGCACTGGGTGATCTACATTGAGTTCCCTGTGGCGTTGGCGCTTTGACCCGATCTTGAACGCCTCGTCTTGTCGGCGAGCACAAAGAATGAGGGTCTACATCTTCCACGACCGCTGGTTCACTCCGATGAGCCCATTTTTCCGACCGCAGATCGACCATTTGGCGAGGTTACTATGGATGACATTCGCCCTACTTTCAGCCTCCACCGAGATACCCCATCGATGATGATGGTGAGACCGACTGATACCCGCTTTGACTCGACTATTTCATCGATTCCGATCCCTGAGCCATCTTATCCGAAACTTCCATGTGAGACCGATCCGTCCAAGCCCATCTATCCGACTCATTCTGGGGGTTCTCACCGTTCAGGTTCGTCAGGAGCTCAAGTGATTCGCCTATCTTCGATTCTTCCTTCATCTCCGGCCCATTTTCACCTCGTGCAATCGTGGGTTCATTCGTTACACCTGTGCCGTGGGCGAACGTGTTTCGAGAGGACGGTAGTACTTCTCCCGGTGGATATGGGAACGGTTTCCTCCCGCCAGATGCTTGATGTGGACGATCAGCGGAGCCGAGCGCATAAAGATAGCCCCTTTGGTAGTAGTTATAGGTTATCATTCGTTATGTGGCATGCTGGGTAGTAGGATTCTCCGATGTATTTCCTTTTATTATGTATTGGTAGGCTTTTGTGTAGGGTGACGATAGATATCTGACCCATTATTATCTTATGTATGAACCTGCACGACTTTATTGTATTATCATGGTTGGCCGTGGAATGAATGTTACATTATTCTAAGAATTGTGGTTACTCTTATGGTCTCTATGCTTGTTAAATGCGATATATGTATGGGATAGCGGCGTTACTTTATATGTTCACGATGCGCTCATGGCTCTCGATTTCAAAAATGGTTTACTTGTTTTGTAGAAAAAATTTTACCCCTATTTTCGGTATAAAGTAATTTCTAAAAGGTAATGATAGTTCCATGAGCAAAAGTAGCAACTAGTAATTTCACAATATGACTTAAGCATAGAATGGAACTACTAGGGTGTTACATCATGTAAGTCCTAACCCCTATACTCGCACTAGCTAGGTCGATGCCATGCCTCATGTGAGTGGGGTGCTTGCATATAATTTTAATCTTTAGTCTTTAGTCTTTAGTCTTTACTGCCCTTGGATAATCTGATCTAGGAGTGAGCTCGTCAGCTCAACTCGTGACTGTCGCCACACAGACTAACCTACAAGGGGATTCACGTAACTCTAGTCTCGGAGGGATCTCATTTTGGCCACGTGCCTCTAATTGCAAGGATCTCTTCTGATCATGTGCCTCAAAATTGAGGGATCTCGTCTGACCACGTGCTTTCAATATAGAGGGCTCTCATCTGGCCACGTGCCTCCATGTTAGAGAGATCTCATAGTTTTAGCTGCCTTCAAGGAGGGATTCAATGTGCAACTATCTCCAAGTGAAGGGATTCACATCTTATCTTATTTAACTGCCTTCGTAGGGAGGGATTCAATGTGCAACTACCTCCAAGTGAAGGGATTTACATTTAATATGTTCATATTATTTTATCTTCATACGTAATCATGCATGGACATGCGGAATGTACTCATATGCTTCATCATTTATTTTCATATACCTCATAGCTCGTATCATACTTAAATCATTCTTGCATATAGAATTTCCACATACATATTCATAATTGTATAGCTATTCATATCATAAATTTCTTGTAATATAAACATTCATAGTTTTAAAGACTTTTGCCGTAAATTCGGTAGCATAATGGATCAGATCAATTTCTCTATGAATAGTGCCAGTTCTCACGAACAAATCAGTCATAGCAGTATAATCAATCTAACATATCTATCAAAGTAAAACTTACAACCGTCAACTCAAGTCTCATATGTTCACTAACACTTGTGAAACCATCAATATGGTCATTTCTGCCAATTCTTTTCAGTTCTACCTGAATTTTGTCTAATCCACCTTTACTTCTATTAAACTCATTTAAACCTAAATTTTGGATATGTCATAGCCTTATGTGTCTAGTTTTCAACCGTTTTGGTCCCATCTCATTTTGATATGTGTAGCTCAAGATATTTAAATTTTGCCTCAGCCTATTCGGTCACTAGTTCAAATTATACCCTTGGAAGTAAAAATTCATTAAAAATCGAAAGCAAATCCAAATCATACGAAATTGGTTTCATATCAAAGCTAACAGGACAACCTTTCATTTTCAACAAGTTTCATTTGAACAAGTTCGTTTCACTCAATTTGGAGTTGTGTAGGGTGAGTTACACCCTTCTCAAGCCACACTGCCCGGATGAAAGTCCTAATTCCTGGGTCAAATTTCAAAAATTCATATTTCTCTCAATACTAATCCAATGGCCTTATATGATATATGTGTGGAAAGCCTTGAATGTCTACTTTGATCTAAAAATATTTGATCAGATTTAACTGACTATAGATGCAGCTGTACACTCCGCCATTTGGACTGCCGTGGACTCTTCACCTAGACAGCATCCTAATCCTCCATTCCTTCTAGTTTTCTCCTTCTAACTTTAATTCCATCTCAAGATTTCATATTAATCCAACCATAATACATCATATACATCCAATATATCATCAAATACATGAAGAAGACTAAGATTTCATATAGCCACAGTTTAAGAATTTAAGAACAGAAATGGAATCCTACCTTCTTTAGGTGTGATCTTGCTGAATTTGAGTTTGGATTGATGGAACCTTGACAATGCTTGGAGATTTGATGGAGTAGGTTGAGAGGGGAAGAGAAGAAGAGGCCTGAAGCAAGAGGGAGAGGGAGGTGCAAGTCAGTCAGAAATGAGAAGGAGAGTCTGACTTAAATATACGAGGGTAGTTGGAATTGTGAGTGTTGATTGGTTGAAATTTTGTGATTGAAGTTCGGCCATGTCTCCCTCTTTTGTGGCTCAACTATCCTTCATGTCGTCCCAGAAGTAGAACTCGCTCCTATTCTATTTCAAGTCGGAACTCGTCTCTATTCTGTATAAAGTCGGAACCCGTGTCCATTTTATCTAAACTTGTAGCTTAAGTCGGATTCCAGAAATCGTACCCACCTTATTTGAGACTTGGAAATAAATTCTGAGATCGGAACTCGTGTAAATCTTAATCGAACTTGGAGATCAATTCGAAGATCTGAGCTCTTGTATATTCCAGTTGAGTTCAACACTAAGGTCGGAACTCGTTATATTAAACCCGTAGTTTGGTACTTGTGAACATTATGTTAAACTATAAACTTGGGGGTCGGGAACCATGCAAACTTTATTTTGAATCGTGAAGTCAGAGGTCGGAAATTAGTGAATACATCATTAAGGTCGAAACTCGAGAAATAGAAAACATTCATAACTTGGAGGACCAATATGGACTAATGTCAGAAATCGGAATCACAAGCACATAAAAACACTTTGAAATCGAAAGTCATGGACAAGAATATCGAATCTAAAATACTTAAACCCGGAAGTCAATATTTTTACATAAACTTGGAAGTTGGTACCAGAATAGGAAACCTTATACCCAAACCACGGAAGTCAGAAATTATGTACAATATATGGAACTCGAAGTCGGAGATTGGAACTCGAAAACCACTCCTTTTAATTTGAACCTAGAACATGAAGTCGAAAATCGGGAATAATCAAAATTGAAGATTAAGTCAAAAATCGAACATGAAGTTGGAAATCATGGAAATTTGAAGGTGAAGTCGGAATTCGTGGTGGATGTTACATTTCTAGCATAAGTTTCCTTCTAAAAGTCTAATTGATGTAAATGAGATCTCTAATTGTAGCTTAAGGAAGGAGGATTAATGTAATCAGTATTTAGCGAATTAATTGATAAGTATAAATAAGTAGAAAACTGAATTTTGAAGGAACTTTTTTTGAACATTTTTTCATATAATTTAAATTTCAGCATTTGTATTCTTCTCTCTTCTCTCTTCTCTCTTCTTTCACGAGCTCTCTCTCTTTTTCTCTTTGAGTTTTGTTTTTCCTCCATCAATGGAAGAGTAGATCTTCTTCTGATTTAAGAACTCAAGTGAAGCAATTAAGCTCTTAAGGATTGGTGCAAATTCGGATTCAACTACTCGATTCGGTTTCATCTCTCCTTCCCTTATTCTTGATCTCATTTCCGATTCTGAATTGTAGATTAGGAATTTGATTGTCTTCATATTAATCGGTTGATGTATATGGTTCAATAATTAAAGGAGTGTGAATTAGAATTTAGAATTGAAGTCAAAGATTAACTGCATTAGCACCTGAAATCAATTCAAATCACTTCGGTTCTAGAGGTTTCTGAATCGAATTCATTATATAATTGGTTGAATGCATGGAGGCTTTCATGTGAATGATGGATTTGATTTAAGGCCTCATTCAGACCCAAGTTTAATCACTGATTTGGAGTGTTGACATATAATTAGAATTCAATGATGGAGCGTTAATTGTCTTTATCTTGATTCTTGAATTAAATCTCTAAATTCGGTTCAACTTCCTTTCAATTTTATTTTAATTCTTACTTTTACATAATGCATATCTCGTGTTTGATGAAATAATCCTCTAAATTTTCTAATCAAATAGTGTAATCATTTTTGGGAGATGATCCGAGTTGCACACTATACTATAATTGTTATTTGGTATAATTTGATTGAGTTGTGATGCTCGAGTCAAGGATTTCGTAGACTATCACATATAGTGTCATCGTCATTATTTCTAACTACTTTGGTATATTATGAAAGAATGATCATGTCATATGAACTATAAATTTCATTTTAAAAGGTTAGAAAATGTCCTTCCAAAGCAAGTTAATGTTATTCATACACTTAGTAAACAAAGAAAGAACAAGATCATAATTATGGCAAGTTGAAGGACAAATAAATAATATGCACAGATGAATATCAGTGACTGCTTGTGCAAGTGCAATTTGTCGCTTCTTAACTTTCTTTACTTGACATACCTAGGTGTTACATATCGCCGTCCCTAGGGTGTCTACTTGGGCCTGCACTTGAGCGTTACATATCACTGTCCTCAAAGTGTAGCCTTTCTTTTCTTCCTTTACTTACATCTTGCTTCTCCGTTCCTGGTCCCTTGCAGGTAAATGGCCTCTCTCACCCCTGGGTAATAGCCTGCTTCTCAAGTCTAAACTTGTACCTATACATGAGTGACGGGTTTACTTTCCCTGACCTGCACACCAGTCTATTCCCCTTAAATCTGGTTGAGGTGCAACATCCTCAATTTTTTTTCGTGCTAAATTATCTCAGTAACCCTAAGTAATTAGGCACTTAATGAGAAATTAAAGGATTAAGGCCTAATTAAAAAGCTTATGAGGTAATTTTGAAGACAAAAATTGTGATAACGCTTAATTAAGATTGGAGAGTATCTAATTAAGCAAGTCAAACTCTTGACGGCTTAATTTGACACTAATTACCCATAATTAGCTCAATCGAGTTTAATTAAGGGTAATTAAGCTTAATTAAAAGTTTAATTTTTGTTAATCATATTCTTATAAGTTAATCACTAATCCTTGTTTAATCAAGTTAATTAAGTTACAAGAGCACTTAATCACATCATTAAAACACAAATTTAGTCAACTTGACAATAAAGCATTTAATAATGTCTGTAACATCCTCAATTTTTTGTCATGTTAACTTACCTCAGTACCCCGAATAATTAGGTGCTTAATGAGAAATTATGAGATTAAGGCTTAATTAAGGGGTTAACGAAAAGTTTATGAGTTAACTCGGATGAGAAAAGTCAAGAGAATGCTTAATCAAGATTAGATAATCTCTAATTAAGTAAGTCAGAGCCTTTATAGCTTAATTAAGCACTAATCGCCCTTAATTAGCTTAATCGAGTTCAATTAAAGTTAATTAAGCTTAATCGCAAGATTAATTTTTGTTAATCATCTTCTTGTGTGTTAATCACTAATCCTTGCTTAATCATCTTAATTAAGTTGTATGAACACTTAATCACATGATTAAATTCAAATTTAGTCAACTAGACAATAAAGTAATAAGTGATGTCATAAAAGCATAAAGCATAAGACAAGAGTGCTTTATGTAAGAGTTAGTACATGTTTTATTCTCTCATCATCCATTTTGTCCCCCTAAACCTTAATTAACATAAAATTAAGAAAATATCTCCCTCCTTCCTTTATGATGAGGACGCCACTTTCTCTCTCTTTTACCCTATCCATTTTCATTTTCACTCATCTTATTCTCTCTCTTCAAAGCCAAATCCTCCAACTTCTCTCTAAACACTTCTTCATTTTCTTCATCTTCTTCTTCTTCCTTTCTTCACTACCACCACCAAAACCACTCACTTAGCCCTTCAAAGACCTCATCTTTGGGTCTTTAGAGACAAGATCTAAACACTACAATCTCTATTTTCACAAGATCTCAAGAGCTTTTCCTTTCACCAAGCCAAACTGCCACCATCCTCAAGGAAAGGAACCATCATCATCTTCTTTCTCTTCTCTTGTTTTTGCGCCATCTTCAAGAAGAGGTAGTGATCTTCATCTTTTATTTTGTTTGCTCAAGAAAGCTTGAAGCTTGGTTCTTTTCATGACCAAGATCTTTAAGTGAAAACTTGAGAAGATCCTCCATGCTCTTCATGAGCAAAAGTTTCCCTTTTTGGCAAAATATGTTCTTGTTGTTCTTCAAGTGCTCTTGATGTTTCTACTTTTGAAAAAATATGTTCTTGTTGTTCTTCAAGTGTTCTTGATGTTTCCCTTTTTAGCAAAATATGTTCCTGTCGTTCTTCAAGTGTTCTTGATGTTTCCCTTTTTGGCAAAATAGGTTCTTGATGTTCTTCAAGTGTTCTTGATGTTTCTACTTTTGGAAAATTATGTTCTTATTATTGAGTGTTCTTCATGGTATCTTGTTTAAAGTTGTTCCTTTTCTTATGATGAGTTGATGATTAGACAAGCTTTATCTTCTTATGTTTTTCATGATTTGATAAGACTATGAACATCCTAAAAACTTAAAACTTTAAAAAAGGTTTGCTTCTTGATTCCTTAAAGGTGGCACAACTTTTAAGCTTTTATAAAGTCTTATTTTGTTTTGTTTTGAAGACAAGACCTTTCATAAAGTTTCAAACTTTAGTCAAGAATGAAACCTCTAAGTGATAAAAGTGTTGTTTTGTAACGTTTAATTCATAAAGTTTAGATCTTAAATCAAAACAATGCTTAAAGGTGTTAACTTTTATAAAGATCAAGATTTTATAACTTTAAAGTTAATGTCTTATATCATTAGTTGATAAAGTAGGAATCCTTTTAATTTAGAGGCAACTTTAGATCATAAAGTTGAGACCTTGATGGTCTCAGAATAATTAAAAGAGTCAACTTTCATAAAGAATAAGACTTTTTAGTTAAAAAGCCAGTAACTTGTATTATTATTTCATGAAGATCTAATCTTTAAGATAAGAGTTTAATTTTAAAGGCACTTACTTTCATAAAGAATAAAACTTTAAGACTACTTTATAAGAAGGATAACTTTTATAATACTAAGGTAAGATCTTGTTATGTTAATGATAAAAGATTGAAACTTTGTAACTTGGTTAAGTTAAAAATCACCCTAGGTGATTAGTGAACATAGTGTTGTTGGGTTCATGATGTGGTTATGCATTGTCATGACCCAAGGATTAGAGGGATCTCGAACTCCTTGGGAACAGAAGTATGATTAAGGCCTTTGAGCATATCATGAACCTAGGAATCACTAAGGGCACTATCTCATGGAAAGGAAACAATCATTTAACTTAATTAATTTGAATAAGTGTTCTATAAGACATAAACTAATGTAAAGAATAATTTCATATGAGAGCTAAGTAACTAAAAGACCACATACACATATCTTAACTATGTGATTCTCTCATGGGCAATTACGAGATATCATATGATGATTCATAATATTCTTCACAAAGAATAGCACAACTATGAACCCCCCTTTAGGGCATGAATATATGATGCCATTCGGCATGATGAATGATAAGTTTGATTGAGCTTTGTCTTATGATTGATTGATTATTGTGATATGATAAAATGTTGGTTGAAAGCTTATGATTGGCATTTTGGGGAAGCTCCGGTCTAGTCGTTATGCTGCCGGATTTCTGTCAAAATTATGGATTTAGTCATATCATTGCATGTGTCTAGTCAAAGAAGTACGATGCATGTAAAGTATAATGATAAGAAAAGAAACCATGGGATATGACCCCTTGATCACTTCCGGGAAGTGAAAGACGGTAATTCACAAGGAACCTCTATGAGGGAGGTGATCAATTGGATTTTTATGTACTTATTTTCTCTCATTCCTAGCTCATTGATTCTCTCTTATGCCTAATTGTTTTGAATTGGACCATTTTGTATTGTTTGGATTTTGTTTGGGTTTGAGTTAAATTTTCCAGCATTAGGCAAATTCTAACACTGTTTTGGTTTTTGGGTTATATCTTGAGTTGTAGAGCTCATTTTATTGTGATTCTTGATTTGTAGAAAAGCTGAGAGATAGGCCTACAAGTTTTATGAAGAGCTCAGAAGCCAATTCTGGTGTTAAGAAGCTGAAATTGAGCCTAGAAGTGAACTGAAGTGGTGCAGCCGCAAATTCTGAGCAGGGTGTGGTATTTGGGCCATATCTCGGTCCACAGATGTCCGATTGAGCCTGTTCCAGTGGCATTTTGAAGCTGACATCCAAGGCTACAATTCTTCTTCAGAGTGGAAATCCAAACGGAATCATTTTGATAGACAAAATGGTAGAAGAATGTTACTCACGAAATTAGCTATAATGATTTCATGTTTTTAATGTAACTTTCTTTCTATAATTCGGATTTTAGCAAATAAGATGTCCAGATTCAAAGGAGAGAGAGAGGATTAATGTAGTAATGACAATTTAATAATTTTAGGCATTTTGATTTGGTTTTGGCTGGCTGACTTAGGGGGAAGCCGAAATTGTAATGGGAGACAGATTTTGGAATAGCAAATTTTCGGTTTTGGTTCTTCTTCTTCTCCTCTCTTCTCTCACTCACACCCCCCCCCGCCACCTTAACAACTCGTCTTTCTCCATTCATGGAGGAGTAAGCTTCCATCTAATCCAAGGATTCAAAGGAGCATTGGCTGTCTTGAGGATTTGCGCAACCAAACTTCATCAAATCAAATCGGTTTTCTACTCCCTTTTCTTTTCTTTCATTGTGATTACTCCAATTTCGGATTTGAAGGTTTTTGATTCGGAATTGTGGTTGTTTATAATTGATTGCTTGCTTACTTGCTTGCATATTGTTCGATTGATTAATGTGTAATGCAATTGCGTGAGTAGAATCATTTTCAGGTTTGAATTTGATGATTGATTACATTGGTGCTTGAAAATTAACATGAATTGGTTAGGTTCTAGAGGTTTCTGAATTTAATCATTTATCTGTTAATTGAATGCATGAAGGTTTTCGTGTGCAATGTCGTATCCGAACAGAGGTTTCTTTCGGGTTTGATGTCAGCCACTGATTTGATTTGAATGATTATTTTTAGAATCCGATGATAGATTAGCCACTGTCTTTCTTGGTTCTTGGATTGAATGTTCCAAATTCTGTTCATTTCTTTTATACTCATTTAAGTACTTTCAATTCCTAAACCCCCCCAATTGCCTGATCATATAACATTGTCATCGCTGGGAAACGACCCGGGTTGCACCCTTGCTACGAGTTTAGTGTAATTCGGTTTTTATTGTAATCTAATCAAGCTCGGCACTCGAGTCAGGAGGCAAGGGCGACATGGAGGACCCTCCAACTTAGGGGTAACCAATATCAGCTTAGTCTGATTTGGTTTAGTGCTGTATGACAACAGTCACGGAATGAGCTCATATCTAAAAGCAGTCTATTTCAAAGGAAAGTAAAGAATGTTAAGCACATGCTAAAAACGAAAGTAAAGTCAAAGTATAACCATGGTTAAGTCTATGATGATGCATGTCTTTGCATGTAATTATGTTGTCCATTTGCATTATGAATGTTCATTCTATGTTTCAGCATGTATGTTAGTTATGATGATGTAGTTATAACGTTAAGTTTACAAACAACCTGCTTTGGGGTTTAAGTTTTCAAAACCATTAAAATTGAACTTATATATGTTCACTGCTTTTATAATTAAACCCGAAGTGGCTGGGACGATGACGATGACATAGTGTTTGTCTAATCACGATCCTACTGAGAAATTTAGTATTTTTCACTCCTATGTTTTCGTGTCATCTTCAGAGGCTGTCAACATCAGGCGCGATGGTGATCTATGTTGAGTTCCCGGTGTGGCGTTGGCACTTTGACCCGGTGCTGAATGGCTCCGTGCTGTCTGCGAACGCAGTGATGAGGGTCTACATCTTCCATGACCACCAGTTTCAGACTCCTATGATGAGCCCATTTTTCTGACCGCATCAACCATTCGGTGAGGTTACTATGGATGACATCCGCCCCTACTTTCAGCCACCAAGATACCCTACCGACGATGGTGAGACTGACTCAGATACCCATTCAACTCCGACTATTTCATTGGATTCCGATCCCTCAGAGCCGTCTTATCGGAGTTACCATGTCGAGATGACATCGTTTCTATAGCACAGGCGCTGGCCTTGGGAGCCTAAGCGCCCAGACCCCTTTTTTTTTTTGTTTTTCCAAACACTTCTCAAACATCATCATATACTTATTTACATTTCTTAATTTTAAGTTAATGTCCTTATTTATTTTATTCTCCATTAACTATAAAACATAAATGTAAATAAGAGAATATCCCCCATTTGAATCTAATAAAAATATTGGAAAAATCAAACTACTTAAGAATGAAAATCTAACTTTTGGATTTTAGTACAAACTTCTGAAAACTTACATTTTCTTAAACTTCAAGCTTGAAAATGAAAGGGTTAATAACTTCCAAAAATTGGTTAAAAATCGCTCTTCAATTCTTTGATATCTAAGGAATAATTACCGGGACTTTCGATCCCAAGAAAATGTCCTAAACCTATAGCCTTCCAAGGGGGCACAGGGTCCAAACTTAGAGCTTTCACAGGGTCTAACAGAACAAAGCGTCACAATTCGTGTGACTCTTGACCCGGTCATTACATTCTTCCCCCCTTAGAAAATTCGGTCCCCGAATTTCAAACAAAAGATTTTAACCTCCTTCTTCATCTTTTTCTTCTCTCACTAATTAATGCCTTAAATTCTTCTTTCCCGGGGCACCTCATTACAAGATGGCAACATACAAATTTCACTTTGTACTTACTTCATTACTATACTGAAGCACCTCTATTAGCCAAGAATTCCTTGAAACACTTCTTCTTTACTATTTGACCACTTCCATCTATTTCACTTGCCATGGCCTAAAGGCCACCTATTGGAATTCCAAATACTCTTAACATGCTATTTGAATCCTCTTATACCCCTTGCATTCAACTTTATTATCCCTTCAATCTCTAGGTTTATATCCCAGGAGTTGCTTCCTTAATGAGTTCAGTTACTTGTAGGCTTATCCCTTTGAATTTACTTCCCTTGTTTTTCTTAATATCACTCATTGGCTTAACCTTGGAGGAACCATTGCTATGCCCCCCCCCCAGAAATAGTCCAATTTAGCCATTAAACCTAGTGTTACTCCATTGCCTTTCCCTGACATCATCTCAATCCACACCATAGTCACACCTTCTTTTCTTTTTCTTTCTTCTTTACTAGTACGATTTTTGGGATTACATCAACCTGACCATGATTACTTTCTTTAAGAACTTAATTTACTTTTCCTTTGGACTTTGCTAGAGCCATGCTGTTCTAGAGAATGGGTGAAATATATCCGACTTATCTATTGTGTCTGCAATATTTCCTTTAGACTACATTGAAACCATATATTTGCACCTTCGTTCTTGCTGGTATATCCAATTTCCACTTCCTTCCTGTCAAGAATGGTCCCTTTATCAAGGGATTGTCATCCATAACCATGTATGGTGATAAGAACTTTGCACTAACTCCTGATATCACTAAAGTAAACCAACTTCTTGTATCTTCCGTGCATGTTCTTTACTTCTCAACATTGATTGAAAAGTCTCAATTGCAAAACTTTACTCTGAGAAATAGCTTATACCACCTGGGGGAACATTCCATATAAAATATCCCAACCACAAGTTCTTATTCTGACATTAAGCCTTAGTCTTTAGTTATTCTATATGTAATACTTCCTCCCTTGACAGGGGAAATCACATGCAAGGATCAACAGATCCTTCAAGCACTCCCCCCCTATGCCACATAGCATGATCTTAAACTGAATGCTAAGAGTAACAGGCCCAAATTCTATATTAGGAATCATGGCCTTCCCCATAGGGAACCCTCTTAATTTCACCAAGTTGTTCATACCATAGCATCTATCTATATCTTAGCCTCATACATAGCACAAGATTTCTCATATCCATAAACGTTATTGGGATGCATTCATAGCACTTACCATCATTAACAAATTCTTATTAACTCCCCTTCAACCTCATCTAGTTAGGTACCATAAGAAATCCATTTAAGCATCCCTGGCATCCATATAGAACTTTCTAAGAAATATTGCCTTCCTTGAACTCCTCTTAGCTGAAGTTCTAGCACATAAATCTTATGCTCAACTCCCTTAGACCTTATCTATTCACTCCTGCAAATATAACTCCTATCTGTCATGATCATCCTTTGGATCATGTTTAATCACTTCAAAGTAACTTAAATCCCACTATGCTAAACTCTTTAGACAATCTAACATGCTTGCAAGCAATCAAAATAATTTCACATCCTTAGGTATTAGGACTCAAGCCTTAACACCTTCAAGCACATTTTCCAACCTTTACATGAAAATCATGATCGATAACTCAAGATCGCACAAGATCACTAAACTTTGGTAAGTTATTATGTGACATCAAAGAGAATAGAAAGGAAATTGCTCTTTTAACTCATCAAACTACATCATGGATCATAAAAGACATTTACTCACTTCTAACATCTTATTACAAATCACAAGTCATATTTCCATATATCTCATGCTTCACATCACATAATTTCCATGTCAACTTTATGAGCTCACAAACCCTGCTAGGCTACACATTTGTAGGAACAATTCGGACAAAACAATAGGTTAGGGATAAAGGATTTAGTTTTAAAGTTGGAATTACAAATGAAATAGGAGCAAAACTCTTGGATTATCACATGATCAACGTACACAACTTGGGGGAAACATCTAGGATAACTAAGAGACAAAGGACAAGAATATCATTCCTATAGGCCTCTCATAACATCACAATCTATGAAAATGGGCGCGCTTCCATTTGCACAATTGTGATCTTACTAGAGGACACTTACTCCATCAACCACAAGGAAACCTAATGCTCTGATACCATCTTTGTCACGACCTAACCTAAGTCGTGACCGGCGCATAGGGACATGTCCCTAGCAAGCCTACTTTAGACTTCATTCTAATAGAAAATCGGGCAGAGTCTCCTTTGTATTTAGGACTATTCCCAAATAAGGATCCTTGCCCTGCATAGAACACATAAACATGCAAACTCATTGGGGATCTAGGCATTCTCCGAATGAACCCCACAGCACACAAAATGAGAATTTAAATCATAATCACTTATAGAAAATATGTTTACATAACTATTCAAGAAGCTTAAATACATAATCATTGAAATTTAAACTAAGTACATATAACAACATAAGACCCAACACAGGGAGGACCCTGCCTGTAGGTTAATGGAGGACTCCTAGAGATTGTACAATTGAACTTAGATGCTGAAACTTCTAATTAGCTGTGGAAGCTTGAGCACAATCTCGCACCTGTCTAAAAACATGGAAAGGAAGAAAGAGTGAGTCATACGACTCAGTGAAGGATAATATATCTATAACAAGGGTAGGACAAGCCAATGCACAACATTTGCAAAACAATAAATTTATAAGTTTCTTAAAAACCTCGTACCATATTTGCTATTGGAAATACTTCGTCTATGTATATCAAATACCGTAAGATTTTCAGTAAACCTATATAATTCTTTAAATCACCTTTTTAATTCGATTGGATAATAATTTCATTATAAACATATATATATAGGCATAATACTTTTAAATCTAGCTTAAATAAATTATAATAAAGCTTAAGGGAGTATTTTATTTCAGAAATAGCTGCCTGACTGGGTGGCCCTGTGGCTAACTCCAACAGTAAATGATAACTTCACGCCTATGCGTGTCTATATATTTCGAATATGTCGGCCAAACATGCCGGGCTAGCAATCACCCTGCTAGCTGGGTTACTCGAGGTGCACCAAGGCTAATGCTGCTGCCATTAGCAAATAGTTCTGCTATAGTTCCCTCCCCCTTGAAAACCTTTGCTCATTTCTAATTTGTTATCATTAAAATTCCTTAATAACTTTACTCCAGACATCAAGTCTGGATTCTAAATACATTACTTAAGCTTTTAAAACATTAACATTTCATAGTTCTCAACATATCAAGCTTTTAAAAAAAAACAACATCAATTTGAAAATGATTCATAGAAATCAATATTAAGCTTACTTCATAGAAATCTATAATTTCTAAATCATATATATATATATAAAAGAGTAATATCTTTTATCTTTCAAGAATTCACTAAGGTCATCGTTAAAATGCTATTTCAATTTCTTTGATCTTTAATAACTTAAACCACAAACATAACATTTATGAAATTATGGATATACTTAAAACAAACTATAAATTATACATATACTTAAAACAAAGTAGCTATAAATATGTTATCCACTCACAGCCTATGCTCGAAAAGGGAGAAGCTCAAACTCTGCGATGCCTTAGAGCTGCCAAGAGATTCTGGAGAGCATCTAACATGACAAATATAACTATTAGGCTTCCATAGCATAACTATTCTAAGAATTTACTAGGATGAGCTCCATAAGGCAAAAATCCCCAATTTCTAGAACCCTAACCCTTCCTTCATAATCTTAAACATGGAATTCATGCAAAAACTAGCTAATCTATGGTCTAATAAGGGGGGTTGAGCTTAAGAATTACCTTAGAGAGCGGAGGAAGCTGGTGGAGCGTGAGGAGAGTGGTGGGTCTTCTCCCACCATCACTTTCTCTCACTAAAAGATGAGAAAGAGAGCTCCAAAGAGAAAATCAACCTCCAAAGCTTGGATAATGATGAGGAGGGAATGGATTTGATGATAGATTGAGTAAAAATGGGTGAAGGATTGATGGAATCCATGAGGGAAGAAGAAGGATGAGAGAGGAAGGAAGAAAGAGAGAGGTTGGTGAAGAATGAGAGAGAAGCTTCGAGCTTCTTCTTTTAATTACGTCCAGTGGGCGCCTGGGCACCGTGACTTGGCCGCCTGGGTGCCCGCCCACCTGAAGCTACATCATTTTCAGAAGACACCAATGGTCAAGGCTGGCCTTGGGCGCCTAGGCGCCCAGTCCCCCTTTTTTTTTTTTTTTTCCAAACACTTCTCAAACATCATCATATACTTATTTACTTTTCTTAATTTCTTAATTTTAAGTTAATGTCCTCATTTATTTTATTCTCCATTAACTTTATGTAAATAAGAGAATATCCCCCATTTGAATCCAATAAAAATATTGGAAAAATCAAACTCCTTAAGAATCAAAATCCAACTTTTGGATTTTAGTACAAACTTCTGAAAACTTACATTTTCTTAAACTTCAAGCTTGAAAACGAAAGGGTTAATAACTTCCAAAATTTGGCTCAAAATCGCTCTTCAATTCTTTGATATCTAAGGAATAATTACCGGGACTTTTGATCCCAAGAAAATATCCCAAACCTATAGCCTTCCAAGGGGCATAGGGTCCAAACTTAGAGCTTTCACAGGGTCCGCCAGAACAAAGCATCACAATTCGTGTGACTCTTGACCTGGTCATTACAGGAACAGTTTCCTCCCACTTGATGTGTGATGTGATGATTGCATGCGGAGCTGAGCACAAGGATAGCCCCTTTTGGTTGTAGTTATAAGGTTATTATTCTGTTGTATGGCATGCTTGGCCAGTAGGGTTTTCTGATGTATTTCCTTTTATCATGTATTTGGTTGATTTCTTGTGTAGGGTCGACTATAGATATTGGACCCATTATTATCTTATATATGACTCTGGTATGACTATTATTATATTATTGTGAATGGCCGTGGAATGAATGTTATCTTTATCTAAGATTATGGTTATTCTTATTGCTTCTATTTACGTTAAATACGATGTATGTATGAGATAGTGACATTTATATTAAACATACACAATGCACTCATGGCTCTCGATTTTCAAATAGTTTATTTGATTATTGTTCAAAAAAAAAATTACCCCTATTTTCAGGTAAAGTAATTTCAAAAAGGTAATGTTAGTTCCGCAAGCAAAAGTAACAACTAGTAATTCTACAATATGACTTAAGCATAGAATAGAACTATTAGGGTGTTACAATGTCACTAAAGCATAAAAAAAGCTTCAAGCTTAGCTCTCACCATGGCCAAAAACTTCAAGTGAGAACTTGAGAAAAACTCCATGCTATTTATGAGCAAAAGTTTTTATTTTTGGCAAAGTTTGTTCTTGAGCTTTTCATGAGTTGTTTCTTGTTTATTTAAAAGTTTCTCTTCTTGAATGCTTCAAAGTTTCCATTTTTCCTCTTTGATGCATGAGTTCTTGATGTTTTTGTGAGTTATTGAAAAAGAATGATGATTCTTGGTGGTATTTTATTTAAAGTTTGCTTTTTTCCTTATGATGAGTGTATGATTAGAAAAATTCTCTTTTTATATCTTCCTCATGGTTTTGATAAGATTAAGAACATTCTATAACCATAAAACTTTAAAAAATTTTGCTTCTTGAAGCACTAAAAATGGTGCAAAGTATATGCTTCTCCAAAAGTTTCATTTTGTTCTTCTTGAAGACAAGAATATGTGTAAAGGTTCAAACTTTCTTAAGATATGAAGCCTTTCGACCATAAAAAGTAAGAACTTGACACTTTGTGTCACAAATGTTGAACCTTAAAGACAAGATACTTCATAATGTTTCAAACTTCCTTCAAGAATGTAACTCTTTGGTCATAAAAATGTAAACTTGCAACTTTATTTAATAAAGATTGAATCTTGAGTTAAAAATATTGACTAAAGTGTTTAACTTTCTTCAAGAATGAATCTTTTAAATCTTAGAGTAACTTTAAGTCATAAAGTTGAAATCTTGTAGGTATAATAATGATTAAAAATTTCAACTTTCTTAAAGAATAAGACTTTTTAACTATAAAGTTAGCATCTTGTATTAGTATTTCATAAAGGTTGAATCTTAAAGACATGAATATAATGCAAAGGTTCATACTCTATTAAAGAATGAAATTTAACAATCATAAAGGTGAAATCTTGTTATTTTATTTAAATAAGATTGAATCTTGTAATTTGTTGGAATAAAGATTTCTTCTTGATGACTAGCAAATACATGTGTTGTTGGGTTCATGAGTATGGTTATACATTGTCATGACCTAAGAGACTAAAGGGATCTTGAAATCCTTTGGAAACAGAAGTATGATTAGGGCTTCTGAGCATACCATAAACCTAGGAATCACTAGTGTGCTATCTAAAGAAAATTAAAAGATTGGAATGCAAAATATGGGGTAAAACACCATATTAGGCTTTGGCCACATTAAGGAGGAAAAGAAAAATAAGTGTCAACTTTGTCAACTTTAAGACATTATTCCACAAGAAGTATGCATAAGTACGTTACGAAATTATTAGGGGAAATAAATATCTAAGGCAAAAGGTGACTTCACTCAAGAGTCAAGTAACTAAAAGTTTACAACACATATTCATACTAAACTATGTGGCTCTCTCATAAGTATGCATGAAGAATCACATGATGATTCATAAGACCTCTCGCAAAGGGAAAATGCAACCATAGACACCCATTAGGATATGAACATATGATGCTATTAAGCATGATGTATGAAAAGTTTGATTGATAAGTTGACTCATGATTAGATGATTGTTGATGATTTATATGATGATATGATATGAAAACAAATGGTATTGGTTGAATTTTGTGTTTGGCATTTTGAGGAAGCTACAATCTAACCATTATGCTGCCGGATTTTTGTCAAAATTATGGACTTAATCATATCATTGTATGTCCACATGTGTCTTGTCAGTAGGTACAATGCATGTAAGGTATAATGATGAGAAAAGAAATAGTTGGACATAATCCTTCGTTTACTTCGGTAAGAGAAGTGAGGGAAGGTGATCCACAGAAACAAGATAAGTGGGCATGTCATTTGATAAGGGAAGGTGACTTATAAAAGACCCCTCTATTTTGGAGGAAAGAGAGCCCTGAACTCTTCGAAACTAGAGGAACCCTTATCAGCTTAGTCTAATTTTAGATTAGTACTGTGTGGTGACGGCTATGGATTGAGCTCATGTCTAGTAGTAGTCTATTCCAAGGGAAAGTAAGGAATGTTAAGTACGTGTTAAGAATGAAAGTAAAGTTAACGAAAGACTTTGGTCAAGTCCATATGGTTATATGACAATGCATGCATCTTTATTTCCTCATATGCATGGCCATGACTATTGATGTTATGCTTAATTTATACGGTTCTATCTTATGTTTTTATGTTGCTTATGCCATGTTTATAAGATTAAACCTAAAAGAAACCCGCTTCGGGAACTTATATTTTCAAAATTATTAAAATTGACTTTATGCATGTTCACCATTTTTATAAAGAAACCCGAAGCGGCTATGACGACGATCATGACACAGTAATTGTCTAGTCGTGATCCTACTGAGAAATATAGTATTTCTCACTTCTACATTTCCGTGTCATCTTTAGAGGATATCGGCGTCAGGCACCGTGGTGATCTTCATTGAGTTCCTGCTCATGCATTAGCTCTTCGACCCAATGTTGAATGCATCTGCTCTGGTTGCTCGAGTAGCTATGAGGGTCTATATGTTCACAGCTGTCAATTCCACACACCAGTTATGAGCCCATTTTTCGGCCCCCATGATCTGTACGAGGATATCACCTTAGATAACATTCATCCACCTTTTCATTCGTTGAGGTATCCTATTGATGGAGAGTTTGACTCCGACACCCGGCTGACACTGACCTATTTTACTTAGTCCGATCCATGGGTGTCATCATACTTGATCTACTCTATGGGATCTTATTGTTTGGAGCTGTCTCACCCCTCTGTGACTCGCTTGTCTTCAAATTCTTTTGCTAGTCCAACTCCACCCCCAATTCAAGGACATGGATTTATTCATACTTGGGCAGTACCCCATGGGCATGGATGTGCCCTAGAGGGGGACAAGGAGATGATGCACCCGATGGATTCAAAAACGGGTATTTCCCGTTTGATGGATGACATGGATGACACCTATTGAGCTTATCACGAGTATAACCCTTTTTGTTGGTAGTTATATGGTTATCATTTCTTTTATGACATGTATGGGTGGTCGAGGTTCATATTGTATTTCTTTTTGATGTATTTGGTTAGGTTTATCTTGTAGGGTGAACAATAGATATCGGACCCATGACTTATTATGTAAGACTTGTTGAACGACTATTAATTAGGCCCATTTGGTTAAGATTCTAGGAGAAGTACTTCTTATGAAGCAGAAGTAAAAGTAGAAATAGAAGCAAAAGTAGAAAATTAATTTATGTTTGGATATAATTGTAAAAGTACTTTTTATCAAAGTTATAATTTATTAAATTATTTGGATGTGAAAAATATAAAAGTACTTTATTTAATAAGATTACAATTAAAGATATGAAGAGAGAGAGAACATGAGAGTGGGAAGAGATTGGTAGTTTTTAAAAATTTTAAGAGTAAAATCGTAATTGAATGGAAAGAAAGCGGTTGCTAATTTTAAGGAGCAATATTCTCTCTCTTCTACTGCTTTTGCTTCTAAGAAAAGTAGTTTCCCATCTGCTTCTGCTTTGTTTTAGAAGCACAAACAAACAATATTAAAAATTCTATAAGTACTTTTTTTTTTGAAAAGTTAAAAAAAAAAGTATTTCTTTTTGAACAAGAAGCATAAACAAACGCACTCATTATACCTAGCTATGATGGTTGTGGAATGATATTATTTTTATATAAGATAGTTGCTCTTTATAATACCCTTATTTATTTTATCACATTGCCTGTACGAAATAATGATGTTTGGTATTATGCATTCACGATGCGCTTATGGCTTTCATTGTTTTCAAAAGGCTTACTTCCTATTGTTCCAAAAAAAAAATTCCCTTATTTTCAGTATAAAGTAATTTCAAGTAGCAAAGTTAGTTTCGTGAGCAAAAAGTAACAACTACTAATACCATAATATGACTTAAGCATAGTATAGGACTATTAGGGTGTTACACAAGGGCTGGCCTAAGTCTTAGACAATACTGCCATGGCCTACTACGAGGTGGAGGCTCGATACGTCCCTTTGCAAGTTCTTATTGTCTTTTCATTTTCATACATGATCATGCATCCAAATGCTTTACATTCATGCATATGTCTCATATCATATCTCAATCATATTTGCATCCTTTATTATCATGGACATAACATATATATACACATATACTTATAGCTTCATATACTTCCATCAAAAATTCGGCAACATACCTGCTGTATCATAATACTTCCCAAAATGCAAACAAAGTAATTTCAGCCAGCCAATCAAATACTAGAGCTATCATAATCATATATCAACATTTGTAACATCCTCCTTTGTACAGTACTATGCTTAAGTCATAGTACCCCACTCTGGAGTTGTTACTGTTACCTGACGGACCTTACTTGACAGCAACTTTAGCCGTCTTAGAATCTTCTCGAACTACCTGGAGATAACACGGAAACAAGAGTGAGAATTTTAAATTCTCAGTAGGGTTCGCTAAGTGATTTTGTATGGTGTCATCATTATTATCTCCAGTTGCTTCGGTTTATTATGAAACATGTGAGCATGTTTACTAGACTGTTCAGTTTTATAGTTCGAAAAATACATTGTCCGAAGCAGAATTCATTTTATTCATGCACTTGTCATTTGGGAGAGCCAATACACAAAAAAAGTCATGAAGCATATTACGAATAATAACTATATCATATTAAAATATAATAACACTAACATACTGTAAACTTGAAATTTGCATCTGCCTTCACTTGTACTTGAATTTATGCAGATATACATAATTTTCTTTTCTTTCTTGGTCTTTCTTTACTTGTCATGCACATTCTAGAGTATGATCGTCATGTCACATTCCTTAGGATGTAGTTATCATGCCATATTCCAGAGTATGATCGCCATGTCATACCCCATTGGGGTGTGATCACCATGTCACACTCCTTAAAATATATTCATCCTGCCACGTCCCAGAGTATGATCGCCATATCATACTCCCTCGAGATGTGATCACCATGTCACATTCCTTAGGGGTGGGATCCTTATGCTACATTCCGGAGTATAATCGCTGTGTCATACCCTATCAGAGCGTGATCGCCATGTCACGTTCCTTCGGAATATGGACTCATCATCATATCTTTTATCATATAATCATAAATACATAGGCTTCGTACCTTAATCTCACACAATAATACTTGCTTAGTATTCATACACGTCACATAACAATATTAACACAACAACCTTTAGAACTATCACTAACTTCTGCCGGAAATTCGGCAGCATAACGGATCGAGTCCGCTTCCCCGTGAATATTGCTAGGCTACCAGTAAAACTAATCAAGCAAAAGTTCGACATAGAGTAACAAACATGTCTCATTAATGTCAATCATGTAGGGGTTGGACCCTTATATATCACAATAATATCAATTATGTAGGGATTGGATCCTTATGTCTATTCTGTCCATTATACCTATTCTGCCCAATTTTTGTAACTTAGGCCATAAATTCATTTTAGCTCATTTAGACCTGAATTTTGGATATGTTTAAGTTTCATGTGTCTATTTTCTAACCTCTTTGGTCCCATCTAATTTTGATAAGTATAACTCAAATTATTTAGGTCTTATCCCAGCCTGCCTAGTAGCTGGCCAGAATTGCACACTTAAAAGTAAAAATTCACTAAAAATTGAAAACTAATTCAAATCATACGAAATTGATCTCATATTAAAGCTAATAGGGCAAAATTTTATTTTCAAAAAGTTCCATTTCATTTGACTTAGTAAGGCTCGAGTTATAAGCCCCGAAATCTAACCTTCCTGAACTGCCCTGTTTTGGCCTGGTTTGGACATAGGGAAACTTTCTTGGAACACTGGGAGCAAACGGGATCTTATCTAACTCTGAAATTTTTATGGAACATTCTCCTATGTGTAAGCTTTCTAACAAAGTTAGTTTCACTCAATTCCAAGTAGTAAAGGGCGAGTTCTACCCTGAACAATCCAGTCTGCCCAGAATCAAAATCAAAAACCTAGGTCGAACTTCCAAAATTCATATCTCTCTCAATACTAATCCAATGGCCTTATATATATATATTTATGGAAAGCCCTGAATGTCTAGTTTCATTTAAAATTGGTTTCATCAAATTTAATCGGCTATAGGCGGAGCCGTACACTCCGCCGTATGGACTGCCGAAGGGTTTTGATTTTCCAGCTTCTCACATCTTTCTATTCTCATCCTTTCTTACTTCCTATTCGGTTTTAACATCATCAATAGCCAATGAACCAGCTAAATATCATCCTACCCATTCAATTATCACATCAAGAATAGAGAAAATAGAGCCACCATCAGTCCCCCCATACCCAAGAAGACAAGAACAAGTTGAATCCCTACCTTTATTTTGATGCAACAACTAGCTAGTCTTGAGTTCTAGTGAAGGATATGGATGTAAGAAGCTTGAGGGAGGCTGAAAGTGGAAGAAGGAGATGAAGAGGATGAAGAAAAGAGGAGAGGAAGGCTGCTGGAAGAGGGAGCTCGAAAATTGGGTGGAGAAAGAAGGAAAAATCTGATTTAATGGTGTGTCCTTATAATATGATTGGTTTAGAAATTTAAGGCTGATTTTCAGCCAAGTTTCCTCATGCTTTGTGGCCTTGTTTGCACCACTTTGGGGGGTTAAGTGGCTGAGTTCTCAGCCACTTAAAGAAAGGTTGGTGAGTTAAAATTCTATTGGTTCGGTTCTGACAATTTAAAATACCCTAATCTTACCGATTTCCTTTAAATCGGTAAAACGATTTTGAAGAATTTTGTGAGGTTTTTATAAGTTTCTATCTTAGTCCTAATTTCTCTAATTTTAACCTCTAATCAACTTCTAGTTAACCTCTAATTAACTTTTTAATTAACTCTACAAACTCAATAAAGTCGAGTAAATCGATTAATAGTGTACATTAAACGTTTCGCGAATTTTAGAGCCTTCTGTTTTCGTTTTTCAAGGCTAATGGCATTTTCGTAATTATGGGTAAGTCTAAGGGCATCCCATGTCATTTCATGTATGGATACCTCCATGGCTTAATCGGCCGAGGTTTAGGTTTCTATGTTTTCGCTACGTGATTCTGCTTTGTTTAAAACCTTATTCTGCTAATTCTATTGATATAGGGACCTAAATGTCATTTTCTAAAAAGTTTAGGGGGAAAGTGGTGAATAACAAAAGTTTGTTGTTATTACTTCCTATTACGTTATATGGGGATGTTACAACATTCACATTAGCCCAATAAAGTATTTTCAACAATAATCTCATCTATTGACTATTCATGGTTCAAGCACTTCCAACTAGGTGAGATCTATCAATGTGCTTCAAAACTTCTAAATCTGTCCTATTTTACAAATTGTACCATAATTTCATTTTAACTCATTTAAATCTAAAAATTCAGTATGTTATGGCATTATTAGTCTATTTCTAGTTCTTTTTGGTCCCATTAAGTTTTGAGGTGTATAGGTTGAGTTATTAAAGTCTTACTTAAGGCTACCCTATTTTAGAATAGACTTGAGGACCTAAATTTAGAAAATTACTAAAATTTTAATTCTTATCATTTTTGTACGAATTTTATATCAATCGATAGCTAATTGATAATTCCAATAAGTTTCATCAAAATTGGGAAGGCAGAGCTCAAGTTATGAGCTCCTAAAGTAGGCTATCTTATATTGCCCTGTCCCAACCTGAATAGGGCATATGGTAACTTTAGAAAATTATTAGTAGCAATGTACGTAAGATCTAAGCCTAAAATTTTTATGGAGTTATCTATGTGTTAACTTTCTAACAAAATTGGTTGCACTCAGTTTGAAGTTGTATAAGGCGAGTTATGCCCTTCTCAATGCACACTAGTCAGAGTTGTAAAAGAAACTTAATAGTCTACTTCAAAAATTCATAACTCTCTCATTTTAAATCCAATGGACCTTAGTTTATTTGGTTGGAAAGCTCTTGAAGTCTAGTTTCATCTAAAATTGGTTTTACTCAATTTTGGTGCCTATAGGTGGAGTTGTACCATTCACTGTACGAACTACCACCCTTGGGTATTCTCTCAGCTTTTCTATTTGAGTGTTCTTTTGGTATTTTGATCAAATCATCAAACCAAACTAATAATTATCACTCAAAGCAAGCCATATTAACAACAAATATTATAAATTAAAAGGCAACATAAGAAACCCCAGCAGCCATCTAAATTACAGAAATCAAACAATCTAAGAAAATCCTACCTAAAACATCACTTGTAGCTTACAAATTTGAAGTTCCTTGGTAGTTTCCCTCAAGTGAGGCTCCAAGATGATGCTAGTTTCTCTCTTTTCTCCTTAAGATTGAAGCTATATGACTCAAGGATAAGAGGATTATGAAGTGTGTTGAGGTTTGCTTTAGGGAATATAAGGAAAGAGTGAAAATTAAAGGCGAAGAATGCAAAGTTCACTTAGAAACTTAGAAGGAGATGGAAAGGATGGAAGAAGGAATAAAGTAAATGAAAGAAATGAAGGAGGCCAGGTTAAATGGCTGGTTGAAATTTCAAGGACAATGGGGGAAGATTTTGATAGCGTGTGTACAAAGTTGGAAGAATGGGAAAAAAAAAAGTGATTAGTGGATTTCGTTGAAATTTTAATTCTTGTTGATTGTAGAGATGGATGGCCATGATTTGGCCAACAAATAGAGGAAGGTAGCTAATCTCTAACTGTAGGATTTAGGGTTTTAAACTAGTATTTATGTTATCCTATAGTATAAATTCCTATCAACTCGGTTCTTGATTTACGAGATACCGCAAACAAACCGATTTTTTTAACTATCTAAATATTGTTAAATGTTTAACGAAATTTTCTACAAAGAAATTTGAATTTTATCTAACCCTAATATTTATATTTCAATATTGACTACTCATATATCTATAATTTATCCAAAAATTTAATTATTCGCAATACTAGTTATGCGAACTTTGGGATGTTAGATATATAAAGGCCAACCATCAGTCATGACAAATATGGCCATAACCTTAAAAAAACATAAGCCAAAAAAACAAAAAGTCCAACACATTAAAAAACATAACAACACTCATCTATCTCCAGCTTTCAACATTGTCCACCGTCCCTTCCAAATATAACAAGACATTGAAAAAAAAAGAAGCCAAAATCAAACACATCATAACACAAAGGCTATATAATCAGCAACCTCAACATAAATTCAAACTTATAACATAAATCATATTAGTCATAACATTCAAGTTGAATGCTTTCTTGATCATTAACATTTTACACATTGTAGAATATCCCTTAACACCCCATAAATTACATTCTCATGACAAAAACAAGGGAAACAAAAGCTATTAACAACCAAGTAGATTCCACAAGCAAGATCAAATACATATCCTTTATTTTCTTTGATTTGGCAAGTACAATGGTAACACCTTCGGTATCGAATGATCAAAGGGTAGGTCGGCCCATACAAAATACTTATAACCTTATCAAGCAACATGCATATCACAAACACAATTCTATATTAAACCTAAAAAAGACATATTCAAATACAAAAATAAATAAAAGAAATTTTTTGCATAGATCTTATTTCTACCATTTGACATAGCACACTAGTAAAATCGTTGATTGCATTTCTTCTCAAACCAAGGTGTTTTCATTATTGCAACCTCACCACATAAACAATCTTACCATCGACAAGTTTGAAGCAACAACTAGGGGACGTGAATGATTGAGAAGTCATTGTAATTATTTTCTTTAGATTATCCTAGAATTCAAAAACTCAATTATCATGGTGAAGTCATCATTCTTGTTTATACCAAAGCCCATTAACACATTATCAAACTAACTCCATTAACATGGAAAATTTAGCAATCCTCACCCCAAAGAAGAAATGGCTTTGCCATAATGCCTTAGGTACCTTAAACCCATTACAAAATTAAGCCTAAACCCAAAATTCAATCGAGTACCAAGTGTATGTACTCAATTGAAAACTGATATAGTAATGCAAATTCAATTGAATGAAAAATAATAACTAAGTCAATAGCTCAAGCATTTACTTGAATTATTAAACAATATATGAACACCAGTACTATGTGACAGTATAAATTTTCACATTCCAACCAAAAAGCCTTCACAAATTTTGTGAAATCAATGGAAAAAAAATCAATGGCTCATTTTGTGAAATCAGTGGAACAAAATTGAAAGTCAACATTAGCGTATGTGTCCTAAAAGTGTAACAAATATAAGGATGAAAAACCTAACAACATCAGAGCAAGAGAAATCAAAAGTTAAAATGCAAACCTGATAAGTTTGTGGATATATATAATGGACATTGAGGTGTGACAAGAAGCGCTAAATTGAACAAAATTGCTTGGAAAAATCGAAATATGTTTAAGATGGATTCAATCGACCCTTGCAGATTAGGAGATATGTGTGATGGATATGACAATTGCTTTTGCCAATACTCAGTCAATGGAGAACACGAGATGATGTAGGCGCTAATGGCTTCGAGAGTTAGGGGTAATGTTAATGTGGTCAATTTCAAATAAAGGAGGGCTTTGGGAAGATTAACGGTTCTTATTCAAGGTTAGGGTCTTTGTAACACTTGCTAGCTAACTGTTATCCTACTATTTATTTGTTTATGATAATAATTAACTAGTAGAATATTACTAACCTTTTCTTTCTTAATTTTTGGATAGTAAAATTTTTTCCTTAATTCGCAAAAGCTACTAAACTCATTTTTTATCCTTAGTTAATTCTATCTATGATTTACCCTTTAAAAATTAAATTCATTTATTAACTTCAAGAATAAGTTAAATAATTGCTTTATATAACATATCATAGCAAGTCTAAGCTTTAGGAAACTAACCACTAATACATATGTTGTCCGAATACATTTCCAAATTACAGAAAAGGACACCTTAGTTACAAGCCAAAGAATAGACGCCCATAATTACTCATGAGGCTAGTGCTTAACAGAATACAACTCAGCTATATAATCTACTTCCTCATAGGAACAAGGTCTCATGCTACTTCTATCACCACTATTACAGTGATTCATGCTATCTAGAAACACCAAGACAATAGGGTGAGAGAAGTCTCCCAGTAAGGTGGTGTTCCCAGAGAAGTCTTACGTCGTCCCAAAAGTCCTATAAGTAAGGCGAGAGTATAGCAATATGCAAAGTAACATAATAAATCACACATAACATTGTCAGAACATTTAGCTGCAACATGTGACATAGATATTCACAAATAGTAAATAAGAGCCAATGAGAAGATAAATTATTATTCCCAGTCATTTGTTAATATCAAGCAAGACGGCAGTGCATAGTTATAAACATGAGCAAATAAGTAGCAACATGAATATCATAATCATCAATATAAACCATAAATCGTAACACCCTCCCAAGCACATTACCATGCTTAAGTCATAGTACTACACCTGGGAGTTGTTACTGTTACATGAATGGACTTTATCTGATAACAACTCTCGGTTGTTTTCCAATCTTAAACAACTCTGCCCAGTATGACCATCTTCTATACTTTCTGAGTTATCTGGAGATAATACAAAAACATACATAGAGGTGAGAAATATAAATTCTTAGTAGGATTTCCTAGACTATCACATGTAGTGTCATCGTCATTATCTCTAGTTGCTTCGGTTTTTTTATGAAAAAGTGATCATATGCCATATGAACTATAAATTTCATTTTAGAAGGTTCAAAAATGTCCTTCCAAAGCAGGTTAATTTTATTCATACACTTGGTAAACAAAGAAAGAACAAGATCATAATTATGGCAAGTTGAAGAACAAATAAATAATATGCATAGATGAATGTCAGTGACTTCTTGATGCAAGTGCATTTGTCTCTTCTTAACTTTCTTTACTTGACACACATAGGCATTACGTATCGTCATCCCTAATGTGTCTGCTTGGGCTGGACTTAAGTGTTACATATCACCATCCTCAAAGTGTAGCTTTTCTTATCTTCCCTTATTTATATCTTGCTTCTCTGTACTTGGTCCCTCAAAGGTGAATGGCCTCTCTCACCCCTGGGTAATAACCTGTTTTTTAGGTCCGAGCTCGTACCTATATATGAGAAACGGATTTACTTTCCTCGACCTGCACACTGGCCTATTCCCCTAAAATCTAGTCAGAGGCTAGCCTAATCTTTAGACAATATCGCCCTAGCCCACTACGAGGTGAAGGCTCAGTATGTCTCTTTTCATGTTCTTATTGTCTTTTCATTTTTATACATGATCATGCATGCAAATACTTTATATTCATGCATATCTCTCATATCATATCTCAATCATATTTGCATGCATGATAATCATGGACATAACATATATATACATATATTCATAGCTTCATATACTTTCGCCGAAAATTTGACAGCATAACTGCTATATCATAATACTTCCCGAAACGCAAATAGAGTAATTTCAGCCAACCAATCAGATACCAAAACCATCATAATCATATATCAACATTCACATCAATCCAATAAAGAATTTTCAACAATAATCTCATCCATTGACTATTCATGGTTCAAGAGCTTTCAAATAGGTGAGATTGTCAATATACTTCAAAACTTCTAAATCTGTCCAGTTTTACAAATTGTACCATAATTTCATTTTAACTCAGTTAAATATGAAAATTTACTATATTATGGCATTATTAGTCTATTTTTAGTTCTCTTTGGTCCCATTAAGTTTTGATGTGTATAGGTTGAGTTATTACAGTCTTACTCAAGGCCACCTTGTTTTAGGAAAGACTTGAGCACTTAACTTTAGAAAATCACCAAAATTCTAAATCTTATCATTTTTGTATGAATTTTATATCAATCTATAGTTAATTGAGTTATATTTCAATTCCAATAAGTTTCATGGGTAAATAGAGCTCAAATTATGAGCTCCTTAAGTTGACTATTCTATATTGCCCTATTCCAACCTGAACAGGACATAGGATAACTTTAGAAAATTACTGGGAACAACCTACTTAAGATCTAAGCCTGAAATTTTTATGGCATAGTTATCTATGTGTTATATTCCAAAAAAAAATTGGTTTCACTCAATTTGAAGTTATATAGGGTGAGTTATGCCCTTCACAATACATGCTAGTCAGGATGAGGAGTGAAATTGAACAGTTGCAATACCGTAGTGCAGTTTATAGCTATTTGTCAATATCAAATCCTAAAAATTCTAAGTTTGAATCCTATGCTTCCTTGGAGAGCTATAGGATTGAGGCATTCTTAAGATGAAAAGTCTCGATAATGGTTCCCTAGACATCAATGAGCTGAAGAGGGATTTTTAATAAATTTTAGAGAATGAGAAACCCTTTCATTTTCAATGCAAGATTTTAATAAAACGCAAGTCTTTGAAAAATTGTACTAAAACCTAAAAGTTGGATTTTGATTCCTAAGGATTTTGAATTTTTGGATATTTTTATTGAATCCAAATGGACAGTATTCCGTTATTTACATTATGTTTTAAAGTTAATAGAGAGTAAAGTTAAAGAGGACATTTAAGAAATGTAAATAAGTATGTGTAATATCCTGCACTTGCAAAGGGACTACAGAAGGAGGAAACCAAGTTTCTGAAGTTGATAATCGATTACACAGGGCCTATAATCAATTACAAGCCTTCATGCTTAGTTTTTCCATGTTGTAATCAATTACATGGGGTGGTAATCAATTACAACAATATGGGCTTGTGGCAATCGATTACCAATCTGTGTAATCAATTATCGCGGGGCTATATAAGGCCCAGACGTGCTCTCCCTCACTCATTTCACAAATTTCACTTTCTCTCTACCCCTTAAACTTTCTTCCTTCTCTCTAAAACACCTTTCTCCTCATTCTTTAACTCAAATCCTTTAATCTTTCCCTCAAAACCTCATCAAATTACACTCTACACACTCTCATAACATTGATTTCACCCTTTGATTCTTACTCTTTTCCTTATCTCCAGCATCACCATTGGGAGCTTTTGGAGCTTGGGGGAAGTGACACAAAGACTCCCAAACCTTTCTTCTTCATTTTTCATTTCCAAAGGTACTCTCTAACTCTTTTCTTCTTCCTTTCCTATGGATTGTTGATTCTTTCTTCATTAGTGAGTCCCTCGAGAGCCCTAGGTTAGAAGAATTGAGGATTTTGATATCCGAAAGTAAATTAGGTCAATTCGTGGTCTTAATAACTAATATGGAATTAAATTAGCACATTTGTGATGATAGATTCCACTGGAAAACTGGCTTTGGCTCTCTAATTTCATGGGATTAGGATTCTACTCTTGGGATTAAGTCTGTAAGTAGATAGAACATCCTTGACTTGTTTTCTCCTTTAATTATTTTGCTATACTGAGTTTTCGGTAAATTTTGGATGTATAAGTGTTTTCTTTAATGACATTGGTTTCAAAACCTTACATGTAAGTCAATGATTGGTATTATGAGAATTTATGCAAATGTTGGAAACTGATATATTGTTTTAAATTGATATTGTGAACTTAGACAATAGAGAATGCAGATTTGAATATAGTAAGTTTTGGAATTGAATTCCGTAGAAATTATTTTAATTTAATATTATTGCCATGATTGAAAGGGATTCGAATTGGCATTATAGTTTCTAAAATTTGAAATGCATGATAGATAAAGAAAAGATTCAGAAAAGTCTATAACAGGATTTGCCTGCTAACGACAATAGACATTAGCCCTGGTGCACCTTGGATTATTATTACACAGCCACACACAATGTGGTGCATGACAGATATTACACAACCACTCTAGGAGTGGCACATGATAGATTATGGGATTCACACAAAGGAAAGACCACCTAAGTGTGATCCTGACAGATTATCATGTGTTAGATAGTTTCTATCGATTTTAATGAGTCTAATTTCATTGTATATTGAAATTTATCTATTACTTATGCACATTAACTCATGTGGGTTAAGGGTGTCCTGTTTCTCACTAAGTTGCAAGACTCACCCCATTGTGTCTCTTTCATTTTCAGATACAAGCATTCACGTAGGATCTTATCCTCCTGCCCTTGGTTGTAAATTTTTAATTCTTAGGTGAGCCCTTCTTAATTCAAGGGCACTATGTAAGTTAAAGTCTTTGTGAAACACATAGAATATTGCAGCTCCATGGTATGACAGGTAGGGTTCGGCCTGTACTGGTTTATTAGTTGATTGGAATATGTTTGTTTTTGTGTAAATGATGTATTAAATGTGATTTAACTTGAAAACTTATGTGAATTTTGCTACAGTACTTAAACTTTAACGATTATGGATGGAAGTTTTCTTGAATGGATATGTACATATTTTCATAAGAATGATTATGATTTAAACCCATTTTGTTATGTGCTAGGGGGTGCATTCTACGAATGCCTGAATCCCTAACGGTTTTGTGTGTTTGTGTTATTCATGCATGAAGAGGATCAATGTTTGGAATAATCCTGAATACAAAGGAGACTCTACCCAATTTTTTGGAAAATGTCCTGTGTTAGGCTTGCTAGGGGACGTGTCCTCTATGCATGTCCAAAGATAGCTGCCGATACATGGTTGAGAATATATGTATATGCACCAAACATGATGATTTTCAAGCTTTTAGGTCTGAAAACCAAAGAATCTCATGTGTACATAAATTAAGCATGTCCAAATCATCAAGTGCCATCATGAAAGCTCACAAAAACACAAAGCATCCTTCAGCCCTCATCATGGCTATGGGCTTCATGAGGAGAAAGAAAAAGATTTATGCTTCATATATAAAAAGAAAACAAGGTTCCTAGCATTTTAGAACCAAGACAAATGATTTAAGCTTCAAGAGCTTTAAAGAAAACCATACTTTTCAAGAACTTTAGAGCCTTTATGAACCTTTAAAGAAGAGACTAAAATCTGAAAGTAAGAAGCATAAACCATAAAAAAAATGTAACATCCTACTAACTTAATGTTATGCTTAAGTCATAGCATGAAATTAAGTAGAATATGTTACCGTGTTATTGCTCTGCTTACGTTTCGTTTAGCGTACCATTTTTTATTTATTTATTTATTTTTGTAACAGAAGAAGCAGAGCGCTATGTATAATAAACGTGACAGAGTTTAATTTATCACAAAAGAAAAGATAATAACGAATAGCACACATGCCGTCAACTGTATATATGTAAACATACATATGTAAGAAGCCACTGTTTCGGTTTATGTACAAGTTTCAAAATAGGATACATAAGTGGGGTCATGTACCAAAAGACGTAAGGCCTGTGTCAGTCAACATGAACCCGTGTGGTCCTCAGAGGACGTTTCAAAAGCCTACCACTAGGTCCATGACCCAAAGCTGTATGCTGCCAAAAGAGGGTCACGCTGTACAACATCATCTACTGCTGACCTACTCACTCAAATAGCCGTTGGCCATACCGGGCTCAGCTAGTGAGTAGTCAGTACTGGGTCCTGAGGAGGAGGAGGATGATGAGCCGGTGGCCTCTGAAGGGTTGCTCTCGGAGCTGAGCGGGATGTCAGGTACTACCTGCGGAGGTGACTCTGGCACAGGATCAGCAGGAGCTACAGTCTTTGCAGTCTTTGCCAGTCTTTGGCGGAGGGTGTGCCACATGTAGCGGGACCTCAAAGTATGGGGTAGCAGGATCAAAAGCAGGATGGTGTAAAGAGACGGCAAAATTCCTATCACTAAAGAGGTAAAGACGGAACTGGCAAGAGCCGGCTATATACAGCAAGCCTACTGCAGAGTCATGGTGGAGCTGCAAGTCTGGAACTTCAATAAAAAGGGTAGCTGTCGTGTCCATCGTCCCCATCTGAGAATGAGGCGGAAATGCAAAACGAGGTGAGAATTTGGAGAAATTCTCAGCAGGGTTCGCGTATGGTGTACAACTGACTTCGCGTTCATTCTCAGTTGCCTCGGGTTTTATTTATTTATAAGAACATGAGATCAAACTTAACTATTCACATTTAATAAGGTTGGGAAAATGTCTAGTCCGAGGCAAGACCCAATTTTACTTTAGACAGCATAAGAAACAGATTAAACTACTAACAGTAATACACAGAATAATGAGCAGAATAAATGAACATATGCTGTAAGTAAACGTAACAGTTAAACTGTAAATAACTTGTAATCATACACCTAATGCAATCATGCAAAACTTGCTCTTGAACCTTCTGTTACTCATATACTTTTTCCATTCCTCATAAACTTTTCCATTACTTGGTCCCCTGGGAGTTCTTGGCCATTTTAGACTCCTGGGTAATAGTCTGCTTTTCAGGATCAAGCTCGTTCCTATACAGGAATTGCCGGGTTTACTTTCCCCAATGTTCCCACCGATTTATTCCCCTTAACTTTCTATCCGGGGCTGGTCCAAGTATCATGGAACTTTCATCATAACATATTCTTGAGTTCATCATAACATAACTTTCATAGCTTTCTTGAAAATGCACATGCATCTACTTGTATTTCATAACTTAGACATATACTTTACCGCAATTTTGGCAGCATAACGGAATGTGTCTGCTTCCCCATGAATAGTACCAGTACATCAGAATGCCAATTTCTCATAGCAATTACAATATTGTATGCACAATTCATCATAGAACTCATAGAAGTATTAGTCTCCTTAAGGCAGAGTTACAGCCTCAACATAAATCATTCAACCCAGTTCTTATAAATCATGCCATAATTTCTATTTAACTCTTTCGGACCTCAATTTTGGATATGTTAAAGTGCTATGTGTCTATATTCTAAACTCTTTGGTCCCATCTGATTTTGATAACCATAACTCAAGTTATTCAGGTTTTATCCTAGCCTGCCCTGTGGCTGGCCAGAATTGCCCACTCAAAAGTAAAAATCTACTAAAAATCGAAAAGTAGCTCAAATTTCATGAAATTGGTCTCTTATCAAAGCTAACATGACAAAATTTCCATTGTATTTGCCTTAGTAGGGCTCGAGTTATAAGCCCCGAAACTTAACCTTCCTAAACTACCCTGTTTTGGCCTGGTTTAGACATTGGGTAACTTCTTCAAATCACTGGTAACAACTGGGATGATAACAAACTCGAAATTTCTTTGTATGATGTTCTTCTATGTGTAAGCTTTTCAATAAAATTAGTTTCACTCAATTTAGAGTTGTATAGGGTGAGTTACACCCTTTTTAACCCATGCTGCCTGGGTGAATGTCTTGATTCCTAGGTCAAACTTCAAAAATTCATATATCTCTCAATATTAATCCAATAGCCTTATATGATATATGTATAGAAAGCCCTACATGTCTAGTTTCACATAAAAATGGTTTTATTAATTTTAAATGGCGGGAGGCGGAGCCGTACACTCCGCCGTATGGACTACCGAGGGTTTTAAGTTTTCCAGCCTCTCAACTCTTCCTATCATCATCCTTTCTTGTTTCCAATTCAATTTTAATCTCCCAAACAGCCACTAAACCAGTTATAATTCATCATAATCAGTCAATCAACATATCAAAATTAAGGAATTAAATCACCACCAATCATCCAAGAGTCAGAAAATCAAGCAAGAAGAAAACCTCTACCTCTTATTATCTGGTTAGACTTGAGTTTGTAGCTGGAACTTAGTTGAACTTTGAAGGTTGGATGAAGTTGGGTGAGTGGAGAAGAGAAAAGAGAGCTGAATAAGGGATAGGAGAAGTGGCGTAGACTCTGGGCTGAAGGGAAAGGAGAAGAATATATAGACGAGGCTTTGAAGTGGTAGTTGGCTTCGGAGGTGTTGATTGGCTGCAATTTTTGTGGGTAACTTTCAGCCATGTCTCCCTCTTTTATGACAAAATTGCTCTCCACGTCGCCTAAGAAGTGAAACTCGCTCCCAGCGTATCTGAACATGACATCGGAACTCGTACCCTTCTTAAAGTCGGAGATTAAGTCGAAACTCGGAATTATCGTCTGGTTTATTCAAAACTTGAGAGTAAAGTCAGAAGTCGGAAATCGTAAGGCACAATCAACTTAAAATCGAAGGTCAAGGGCCAGAATGTGAAACCAAAACACTCGAACCCGGAAGTCGGGAGACATATGCAAACTCGAATCGATTCTAAGGATAACACCAGATATCGGGATTCAAAACATTAATCTTGTGTACCAAGAAATCGGAACTTATAGGACCTGGCACTCAAACTCGATCTCGGAACTCGGGAAAATGAAACTCTTGCTAATAAACTCGAGATCGGAACTCGTGAAATTTTGAGTCGAACTCGAAGACAAACTCAGATAAACTCGGAAGTCGGATTCCGTGTCCATCTTAAATCACCTAAGGTCGAAACTCGTATATTATGCATCTTTGAAGCATGAGGTCGGAAATCAGGAAAATCAGAGCCTTAATAAAATCGGAAATCATTGCCAGTCCAGTTGAACCTTGGAGATGAAGTCGGAGGTCAGGAATACTGATGAGCTCGGAGGTCGGAATTCGTGGACATTACAATACCACCCTCTTTAAAAAAATTTTGTCCTCAAAATTTAGTATCTGAAAATAGTTCAGGATACTCTCTTCTCATCCTTGATTCCAATTCCCAAGTGTAGTCTTCAGCATTTTCCTTTCCCCATGCTACCTTTACTAGTTGTACGGATTTATTTCGAAGTTGTCGACTACTCTTGTCTACTATCCGTGCTAGTTGAACATGGAAAGTCAGGTCCTCCTTTAACTTTATTGATTTGAGCTCTAGCACATGGGTAGGATCAGACTGATATCTTCTAAGCTGGGAAACATGGAACACATCATGAAGGTTTGACAATTGTAGAGGCAAAACAACTTGATATGCAACTGATCCGATTCACCTCAAGATCTGGAAGGGACCAATAAAGTGAGGATTTAACTTCTTGACCTTAATGGCTCTACCTATCCCCTTTGTAGGCGTGACCTTCAAAAATACGTGGTCTCCTTCTTGAAACTCCAGAGGCTTCCTCCTGGTGTCCGCATAGCTCTTCTGGCGGCTCTGAGCAGTAAGCATCTTACTTCGTATTTTCTTGATTTGCTCAATGGTCTGCTTAACTAACTCAGGCCCTAATAGAGTTGATTCTCCTGTTTCATACCAACATAGGGGAGATTGGCACTTTCGTCCGTACAATGTTTCGTAAGGAGCCATGCCGATGCTAGCGTGATAGCTATTGTTGTATGCAAATTCGGCCAGCGGTAAGTATCGATCCCAATTTCCGCGTTGCTCTAGTATATAGGCCCGCAACATATCTTCCAAGGTTTGAATTGTCCTCTCTGTTTGACCCTCCGTTTGCGGATGATATGCAGTGCTTAGACACAACTTAGCACCGACGCCTTTTGTAAGGCTCCCCAAAACCGTGAAAACCTTGGGTCCCGATCAGAGATAATGGTTGAAGGAGTTCCATGCAGTCTTATAATTTCTTGAATATACAGTTGTGCCAATTTTTCCAACGGATAATTCGCTCGGATGGGTAGAAAGTGAGCAGACTTGGTCAATCTATCCATAATGACCCATATGGCATTGTATCCTGTTGGCGTTCTTGGCAATCCCATCACAAAATCCATGGAGATACTCTCCCATTTCCATTAAGGGATTTCCAAGGGTTGAAGCATCCCAGAGGGTTTTTGATGTTCTGCTTTCACCTTTTGACAGACCAAACATTTACTCATGAAGCTCGCTACGTCAGACTTCATGCCTGGCCACCAAAACATCTTCTTAAGATCCTGATACATCTTAGTAATGCCAGGATGTACAGTGAATTCACCTTTATGTGCTTCCTCCAAGATTTTCCTCCGGAGATCATTCCCCTTGGGTACACACCCCCTATCATGATGTCGCCAGATGCCTTCTTTATCCTGAGCATAACCCGTTAATTTTCCTGATTGTACAAGATTGATCGTATATTGGAGGTTAGCATCCTGCTGTTGTGCCTGCCAAATCTGCTCCTTAAAGTTACTAGCTATCTTAATTTGACGTAGCTGAAAGGTCTTGGGAGTCATAAGGATTCCCAAATTAAGATTTCAGAAACTTTCAATAAGTTCCGTCTCTTTGATCATCATCCAAGCTACAGTCAGAGATTTCCTACTCAAAGCATCTGCCATGATGTCTGCCTTACCTGGGTAGTACTTCAATTCAAATTCTTAGTTCTTAAGAAGTTCCATCCACCTTCGCTGCCTTATATTTAGTTCCTTTTAATCAAAGAGGTATTTCAAACTCTTATGATCAGAAAAGACTTCGAACCTTACACCATATAGGTGATGTCTCCATATCTTTAAGACAAACACAACTGCAGCTAACTCGAGATCATGCGTGGGATAATTCCTTTCATGTGGCTTTAATTGTCTGGAGGCGTAAATGACCACGTTTCCGGCTTGCATCAACACACATCCTAATCCTTGCTTGGACACATCACAGTAGACTTCAAAGGGTCCACAAGGGTCTGGTAAGGCCAACACTGGTGTTGTCGTCAACCTTCTCTTCAAGTCTTGAAAACTCTGTTTGCACTCTGGCATCCACTCGAATGAGACATTCTTCCTGGTTAGCTTGGTCAAGGGCAAGGCTATACGAGAGAAATCCTTAACGAATCGCCTGTAATATCCAGCTAAGCCCAGAAAACTCCTGACTTCAGTGACTGTGGTCGGCCTTTCCCAGTTTAGAACTGCTTTTGCTTTGCTAAGATCCATTGAGATTCCTCCTTGAGACACTACATGGCCGAGAAATTTTACTTCTTTCATCCAAAATTCGCATTTGGATAACTTAGCATAAAGTTTCTTTTCTCTCAAAATTTGCAGAACCAGCTGTAAGTGTTCCGCATGCTCTTGCTCCGTCCTCGAGTAGACAAGTATATCGTCAATGAAAACCACTACAAACTTGTCCAAATATGGGCAGAATATTCGATTCATGTAATCCATGAATACTGCTGGTGCGTTAGTCAGTCCAAACGACATTACAGTGTACTCGCAGTGCCCATAATGAGTTCGACAGGCTGTCTTAGGGATATCTTGTTCCCGAACTTGAATTTGATGATATTCGAAGCGCAAATCGATCGTGGAGAATACCGTTGCACCTTGTAGCTAGTCCATGAGATCATCAATCCTCGGCAGTGGATATTTATTCTTAATCGTCACCTTATTCAACTGCCTATAATCCACGCATAGGCGCATGCTTCCATCTTTCTTCTTGACCAACAAGACTAGAGCTCCCCAAGGTGATGCGCTTGGCCGTATGAATCCTTTTTCCAAAAGCTCTTCGATCTGCCTCTTTAGTTCGGTCAGCTCCAAAGGTGACATTCGATACGGAGCTATAGATATTGGTCCTGCACCTGGAACCAATTCGATGGTGAACTCGATTTCTCTTTCAGGGGGAAATTCAGGAATATCTTCTGGGAAAACATCAGGATATTCCTTAACAACCGGGATCTCCTCTAGTCTTTGTTCAACTTCCATCACATTAGCTGACAGGAGGATGTATCCTTGACTCTTTGACCCACTATATTTTACTAATAAAGAGTTCAGGTAGAAGGGTGTTGAAGCTTGGGTTTCGGAAGATGAGACAGAGGGGAATACCACCGTCTTATCAAAACAATTGAGCATGACTCGATTGGCAGAAAGCCAGTCCATGCCTGGAATTATGTCCAATCTAGAGAAAGGGAGGCAAATCAAATTGGCTGCAAAGGTTCTACCCTCAATTTGAAGAGGAATATTGATGCAAATTTGACTAGTTTTAACAGGTTCATTGGTGAGAGTATAAACCAGTAAATCATAAGGCAATTCAGAAATTGACAATCACAAAACCACCACACAATTATGAGAAATAAACGAATGCGAGGCACCCGAATCATAAAGTACAGTCAGGTTCTCACTGTTCACTTCACAGGTACCTTGGATTAGTCCTTCGGACTTATCAACTTCCTCCGCATCCATGGTAAAAAACCCGTCCTTGATGTTGGGGTCGAGACAGTTGTGAGGGATTCCTGGTCGGACACTCATAAATTTTGTGGCCTGGCTTGCCACATCCGTAATAGACATTATGGCCTGCCAAACACGGCCGATTACCGTGATTCCTACGGCACTTCATGCAAGTTGGATTTGGAAGAGGCCTTTGAGGCTGCTTGCCTTGGTTGCCTGCCAGCGGGAATCTCCTCTGCTGTTGATAATTGGGCTTGAATCTTGGGCCCTGCGGGGCCAACCTCTTCTTGAAACCACCGCCAGATGCCCTAACTGCCACTAGTTTTGAGTTGCAATCTTCCACAAGTCGGCATTTATTTACCAACGTGGGAAAATCTCTAATCTCTATTGGTCCGATTGCGGTGAGAATATCTTCTCGTAATCCTCCTTCAAACTTGACACACTTCCAGACCTCATCTAGGTTCCTCTAATAAATTGTAGAGAATTTGCACAGCTCTTCAAATCTGGCAATATATTCGGATATTGTCCGATTTCCTTGACGCAGCTGCATGAACTCGAGTTCCTTGGCATTTCGAACCGAAGCAGGAAAGTACTTCTGGTAGAATACATCTCTGAACACCATCCAGGTGACTACTGTCTGAGACTCTTCAAACAGTCTTCGTACGCCATTCCACTAAAACTCGGCGTCTACCTCGAGCATGTAGGTGGCAAAGGTCACCTTCTGATGATCCGAGCAATCCAGGACAGAGAAAATCTTCTCCATAGCTTTGATCCATTCATCTGCTTTATTAGGGTCATATGCCCCTCGAAAGCTAGACGGGTTCGCCTTTCTGAACTCAGCGAACTTAAGATAGTCCAGATCAGCTCCTGGGCCATGTGGATTTCCTTCACAACTCGCCACAGGTCCTGCCTAGTTGATCCATCACTGGTGAGCTGCTGCGGCCTGTTCCCTTATCGCCTGCGCCATTTCCCGTACCGTGTCCAGGAGGTTAGCAGGGTCCTCTTGAGCAGGTTTTGTGCGTGGTCTACCTCGCCTTCCGGAAGCCATTAAGTTCTAAGCACACAAAACAAAAATTATTGAGTTAATTAGACTCAACACTAAGTCTAATATGCTAGTAAATAACAGCTTACACGATCAGGCACTTTTCACACATGCACATCTGTATCTCAACCATACAGATGAGATTTAGTGCATGTTATCAACTAACAACACAGAATATGCGCGAAGCATAGTCAGTCCAATCCTCAGGCCTTAGCTAGGACGAACTACTCTGATACCAAAAATGTAACACCTTACTAATTTAATGTTATGCTTAAGTCATAGCATGAAATTAAGTAAAATGTGTTACCGTGTTCTTGCTCTGCTTACGTTTCGTTTAGCGTACCATTTTTATTTATTTTTTTTTTTTTGTAACAAAAGAAGCGGAGCGCTGTGTATAATAAATGTGACAGAGTTTAATTTATCACAAAAGAAAAGATAATAACAAATAGCACACATGCCGTCAACTGTATATATGTAAACATACATATGTAAGAAGCCATTGTTTCGGTTTATATTCAAGTTTCAAAATAGGATACATAAGTGGGGTCGTGTACCAAAAGACGTAAGGCCTGTGTCAGTCAACATGATCCCGTGTGGTCCTCAGAGGATGTTTCAAAAGCCTACCACTAGGTCCATGACCTAAAGCTGTATGCTACCAAAAGAGGGTCACACTGTACAACATCATCTACTGCTGACCTACTCAGTCAGATAGCCGTTGGCCATACTGGGCTCGGCTGGTGAGTAGTCAGTACTGGGTCCTAAGGAGGAAGAGGAGGATGAGCCAGTGGCCTCTGAAGGGTCGCTCTCAGAGCTGAGCGGGATGTCAGGTACTACCTGCGGAGGTGACTCTGGCGTAGGATCAGCAGGAGCTACAGGTGCTGCAGGTGCAGGAGGTGCCGGCGGAGAGTGTGCCACATGTAACGGGACCTCAAAGTATGGGGTAGCAGGATCAAAAGCAGGATGGTGTAAAGAGACGGCAAAATTCCTATCACTAAAGAGGTAAAGATGGAACTGGCAAGAGCCGGCTATATACAGCGAGCCTACTGCAGGGGCATGGTGGAGCTGCAAGTCTGGAACCTCAATAAAAAGGGTAGCTGTCGTGTCCATCGTCCCCATCTGAGAATGAGGCAGAAATGCAAAATGAGGTGAGAATTTGGAGAAATTCTCAGTAGGGTTCGCGTATGGTGTACAACTGACTTCGCGTTCATTCTCAGTTGCCTCGGGTTTTATTTATTTATAAGAACATGAGATCAAACATAACTATTCACATTTAATAAGGTTGGGAAAATGTTTGGTCCGAGGCAAAGCCCAATTTTACTTTAGATAGCATAAGAAACAGATTAAACTACTAACAGTAATGAGCAGAATAAATGAACATATGTTGTAAGTAAACGTAACAGTTAAACTGTAAATAACTTGTAATCATGCACTTAATGCAATCATGCAAAACTTGCTCTTGAACCTTCTGTTACTCATATGCTTTTAACATTCCTCATAAACTTTTCCATTACTTGGTCCCCTGGGAGTTCTTGGCCATTTTAGACTCCTGGGTAATAATCTGCTTTTCAGGATCGAGCTCGTTCCTATACAGGAATTGCCGGGTTTACTTTCCCCGACGTTCCCACCGATCTATTCCCCTTAACTTTCTATCTGGGGCTGGCCCAAGTATCATGGAACTTTCATCATAACATATTCTTGAGTTCATCATAACATAACTTTCATAGCTTTCTTGAAAATGCACATGCATCTACTTGTATTTCATAACTTATGCATATACTTTACCGCAATTTTGGCAGCATAACGGAACGTGTCTGCTTCCCCACGAATAGTACCAGTACATTAGAATGCCAATTTCTCATAGCAATTACAATATTGTATGCACAATTCATCATGGAATTCATAGAAGCATTAGTCTCCTTAAGGCAGAGTTACAACCTCAACATAAATCATTCAACCCGGTTCTTGTAAATCGTGCCATAATTTCTATTTAACTCTTTTGGACCTCAATTTTGGATATGTTAAAGTGTTATGTGTCTATATTCTAACCTCTTTAGTCCCATCTGATTTTGATAACCATAACTCAAGTTATTCAGGTTTTATCTTGGCCTACCCTGTGGCTGGCTAGAATTACCCACTCAAAAGTAAAAATCTAGAAAAAATCGAAAACTGGCTCAAATTTCACAAATTTGGTCTCTTACCAAAGCTAACATGACAAACTTTGATATGCAAAAAGTTCCATTGCATTTGCCTTAGTAGGGCTCGAGTTATAAGCCTCGAAACTTAACCTTCCTAAACTGCCCTATTTTAGCCTGGTTTAGACATTGGGTAACTTCTTCAAATCACTGGGAACAACTAGGATGATAACAAACTCGAAATTTCTTTGTATGATGTTCTCCTATGTTTAAGCTTTCCAACAAAATTAGTTTCACTCAATTTGGAGTTGTATAGGGTGAGTTACACCCATTTCGACCCATGCTGCCAGGGTGAATGTCTTGATTCCTAGGTCAAGCTTCAAAAATTCATATCTCTCTCAATATTAATCCAATAGCCTTATATGATATATGTATATAAATCCCCAGATGTCTAGTTTCAATAAAAATGGTTTCATCAATTTTAAACGGCGGGAGGCAGAGCCGTACACTCCATCGTACGGACTATCGAGGGTTTTGAGTTTTCCAGCCTCTCAACTTTTCCTATCTTCATCCTTTCTTATTTCCAATTCAATTTTAATCTCCCAAACAGCCACTAAACCAGTTATAATTCATCATAATCAGTCAATCAACATATCAAAATTAAGGAATTAAATCACCACCAATCATCCAAGAGTCAGAAAATCAAGCAAGAAGAAAACCTCTACTTCTTATTATCTGGTTAGACTTGAGTTTGTAGCTGGAACTTAGTTGAACTTTGAAGGTTGGATGAAGTTGGGTGAGTGGAGAAGAGAAAAGAGAGCTAAACAAAGGAGAGGAGAAGTGGCGTAGACTCTGGGCTGAAGGGAAAGGAGAAGAATATATAGACGAGGCTTTGAAGTGGTAGTTGGCTTCGGAGGTGTTGATTGGCTGCAATTTTTGTGGGTAACGTTCAGCCATGTCTCCCTCTTTTGTAATAAAATTGCTCTCCACGTCGCCTAAGAAGTGAAACTCGCTCCCATCGTATCTGAACATGACATCGGAACTTGTACCCTACTTAAAGTTGGAGATTAAGTCGAAACTCAGAATTATCGTCTGGTTTATTCAAAACTTGAGAGTAAAGTCGGAAGTTGGAAATCGTAAGGCACGATCACCTTAAAATCGAAAGTCAAGGGCCAGAATGTGAAACCAAAACACTCAAACCCGGAAGTCGGGAGACGTATGTAAACTCGAATCGATTCTAAGGATAACACCAGATATCGGGATTCAAAACATTAATCTTGTGTACCAAGAAATCGGAACTTATAGGACCTGGCTCTCGAACTCGATCTTGGAACTCGGGAAAATGAAACTCTTGCTAATAAACTCGAGATCAGAACTCGTGAAATTTTGAGTCGAACTCAGAGACTAACTCAGATAAACTCAGAAGTCGGATTCCGTGTCCATCTTAAATCACCTAATGTCGGAACTTGTATATTATGCATCTTTGAAGCATATGGTCGGAAATCGGGAAAATCAGAGCCTTAATAAAATCAGAAATCATTGCCAGTCCAGTTGAGCCTTGGAGATGAAGTTGGAGGTCGGGAATACTGATGAGCTCGGAGGTCGGAAGTCACGGACGTTACAAAAAACACAAGAAACCACAAAGAACTCATGCATGGAGCCTAAAGTGAAAAAGAAAAACCCTATTTATTTAGGAGCTTTGAAACTAAAAAATTGGAGGGGCTGAAACTGCAACTTCTTCAAGCTTTTCTCTTCTTTTTGGAAGACTATTTACAATCTAAAAGGGTGAGAGTTGATGGTGCTTGATGGTAGTGGAAGTTAACAGAGGTTTGATGGTGTTTGCTTGGGTTTTTTCTAAGTGTATGGTGTAGAAAGCTCTCTCAACTCTCCTCTACCCTTGGCTGCACAAAAATGACCTCTCTAAAGTGGGTGAGGGTGTGTTCTTGTGGTCTTATTCATAGAGAAATGGTGAGGGTTAACTTGGATTAATTTTCTAGGTAAGTTAAGTTAAACTAGTTTAGGTAATTTAGTGAATTATCATAGCTTTGTTTAATTAGCTTAAAAGCTTCATAAAAGTTATTTAGAGACATATTAGAATGTTAATAACATGAGTCATAATGATTTAAGAGAGTATTACATGAGTTACTCATCAATTAGTGTAAATATGATATTTTGACCTTAACTAGTTAAGCTTGTTTGTGGTTCTACTTCAAGAAATTAGTAAATGATAAAATTTCTCTAATCTATTATGAAAATCATATCATATTTATATATGTATACTAGAGGGTTACATGCCCTCAATTAAAATTTTAGCACTGATTTCTAATTTTTAGGACTTTTACATGTTTATTCACTAAATTAAAGCAAAGTAGTTCATTAAATTATCAAATTACTAATTTATTTTAATTTTAATCTTTGAAAATTATTCTCACATGGTTTGACATGGGTCTACACAAATTTGGAAGGTTGGAATGTGTTTAGGTGTGTTTGACACATTGAATGTAGTAAAAAAGTTAATCTTGACTAGGTTATCTTAATCCTTTTACATATTTCTTCAAGTCTCTTCATTTTGCTTCAATTATCCCTATTTTTCTCATAAAATACTGATTATTTAGAGTTTATTTGAGGGTTGTTTCAGCTAGTACAAATTAGTTGGCCATTGGTTACATTTTATGCATTTTTATACAATTTTCTAGCTTAATTTATTAATTTATTAACTATAATTTATATATTAATCTATTGCTTCATATAAAAGTCATCCCATGTGAAGATATGATGTAGATGGCATGAATTTGGGGTTGAATAGGTTGAATTTGTTTTTGACTAATTACATATGGTGAAACTAAAACTTTGAATATTTAAAACTATCTTAATTTTCTTGATTAGGTTAAACTCTTTAATTAATAAAACATTCACTATTTATTACATAGCTTATATGGGTTTGGTGTCATGGATGATGTCATGATAATTAATGAGTGATTAGTAGGGTTAATTAAAGATTAGTTGATTATATGGATGATTAAAAAGTTAATTAGGTGATTTATACTTAATTAGGCCCAAAATCAACTAATTAGGTCCATTAGTGTTTCAGCCACAATTTATGGCCCATTATGAGGCCCAATCCCATGGTCCTCCTGGTTCATGGTTGGAACTACATTAAAACATTGTCCTATGACAAGCTAAAGTGGTCTTATAGAATTTTCAAGACCTGTTTCGCACCCTAGTTAGGTTATTGTCATGACTTAGGGGCTGTAACTGACGCTTAGGGAATACTATTCTCCAACAAACCTACCCAAGAATTTCCTACAAAACGAGCTGAGTTTTCAAATTGGGCATTTCCCAATATACAACAAGTTCTTGTTATAGACCAGAAACAAGCAATCCAACTACAAAACCAAAATATCAACAAGAATCTTCAGAATACTCTCCAAGTTCAAAACATGCAAAACCTACATAAGCGAGTATTGATACACTTTTCAAAACTAAATCTATTGCAAATACATATATTACAATGGAAGCCAAATCCTGTCTGTTGGTTATGGAGCATAACTAAGAATATTTATAGTCAACAACTCAACCATATACAAATTCAGTATAGTGACAACTTGGAGGCCTACACGGGTCAATGTGTTGAGCTCATGGAGCTTCTATCCTTCTAATTATAGAGAAGAACCTCCCGCGGCTTGTATCTAGCTCTGAAACAGGGGAAGAGTGAGGAGTGAGTCAAACAAACTCAGTAAGAGATAATATACCTATTATAAGAGTAGGATAAGCTATATTTATTAAGAAAATATATTCTTAAATAATCATCACTATAAACCTTGAAACACAAAACCCAATGACAATTCACTGCATTAATCCAATTTCATAAGTCACTTTTCCAATACAAATACTCAAGCATATCAAAAGTACTATAAAAGTGTTTTTAGAAAAATGTACCTCATACATGGTATATCCCTGGAAAGTCTGTAGTTCATTAAATCATATTTCGAGTTCAAATGACCATAAGTTTCTTTATATATATTAAGAGCACTTAAAAATACCTTTGACAAATTATATATAGTGAAAGTATGATAACCGTAAACCCTAGGGGTGGTTTCTACTCCAGAATGGTTCATTAGAATCACACTTAGGTGGCTTTTCCTTCGTGTGATCCTGTATTTTGTCACGCACCTATCCTTGAGTGGCTGTGTAAATAAATTCCAAGGTGCACTAAGGCTAATATCCACAGCTGTTAACATAAAATTTTGTTAGAGATCCCTCCCATAAAGAAAATCATCTATCCAAAACTCAAATAGAATTCTTAAATAACTTTATTTCAGAAATTGAGTTCATCTGATTCTAAATACATTGCTCAAACTTTTAGAGTACTAGAATCTAATAGTTTTTAAGCATATCTCAAACTTTAGAATTCAAAATGCCAATTTCAAACCTTTTCAATCACGCCAAGAATATTAAATTTGGAAATAGGTCACAGCATCAAACCTCCAATATAAATTCCAATTTGTTGAGTTCTTTAAAACATTACATTTCAAATTATCAAGTTTCAAAATAAAGTATAAGTATCCCTTTGAAAGCTTAAGTGTCAAACCCAAAAATATCAATGTCGAAATTAGACTTTAAAAAATTTTAATCTTATGCATGATGCATTTGTTTCCATAAACCATTTACAATCTTGGAAAGACACTTAAATGGTTGCTTGTCCCACTCTCTTATTTAGATGCAAGATATCTAATGTAGTTAACTTTCAAAGGATCCAAGGAGTTGGTAAGCAAGTGACAATATCAACCATTAATCACAACTTAACAAAACATATAAACTATATGCTAAGAAAATAAAGATATGGACATAATTTAAATCATATTATAGGTATACTATCACTCACAGACTAAACCAAGAAGGAGTGCGTAGAAGTGATGGCATCCTAGAGCCTTGATCACTGCCCCAAAAGAATTGAACCACAATCGTCACTGTTCATATGTCAATTAGCCTATAGAGCTAGGAATTAACCCAAGATACCTCTTTTCACTAAGAAGGTATTACATCAATTCTGACTTACTCATAATTACCATAATTAATAACTACTTGATTATAACTTTTGATAAAGCCAATAACAAAACCAACAAGTTAAATTGATTAGTTTCCAAGAACAAAATAAAATTTAACAAACTCTTAATTCTTAGTTCTTTTGGTTCATTTTAAAGTTGCTCTACCTTTAACTTATTCTTTTCATGACTTATCGCCTTACTAGTTCTAACTTTTCAACAATCACAAAATCAATTCAGAATTCTATTGCCAAAATTGAAGCCAGAAACATGTATACACACAAAACACAAGTTAATTAACAACCTCTCAAAAATGCACCAAATCAATGCCAATTACATCTGTTTACAACTTCCAAAATTGCAAAACATAACGCTACCCTGGTTCATTAATTATGCAAAATTTGATCTTAGCAATCTACTATTGATATTACCTCTTGAAAATTTCTCAAAGGCTTATATTTCCAATAAATTTTACATTGAACCTTAGGACCAACTATGACATAATACGAAACACACTTCAAATGCTTCCTAATCACCTTCTACTACCTATAACAGTGTCCCTCTCATAACCCCTCCTTACCATAGCTAAAAATACACACCAACCAAAATACAGGAGATGTCAATCATTGATTCAAATATCAATCTAATCTATTAATTGATCTTCATGACATAAAAAGAAGTCCTCAAGTACTCAAATAACATACTAAACACTCATTTTAATGGTTCAAAACAACCCAACTCATAATCTTATTTATTAGCTCCTTAAAAATTTCTCTTTAATAGTAACCAAAATTAAAAACACACATACATATACATGCCCCAAATTAACTATCTCATTCACAAGAACACTAATACCAACATACTCACCAAAAGTTGCAAATTTAGATAGCCAAAACAAGATCCCCCATGGGTGAAAAGTAACCTGCGACAAAGACAGCACTATGGTAGAGAGAAGCAAAATGGTGGCAGGGTGAGAAGCAAAACCATGGTGGCGAGAGCGGGTAGTGTTGTATATATGGGTCTTATTGTGTTTCAAACTTAGTTTGTCTATACGTATTTAACTATGGAAGAAGCCCCACATTGCTCATGAAAATGTTTTAATAAGCATTTATATATGATGGTACTTAATCAGTAAATACCTTATAGTATTGAGGTAGCATTGTGCACTTGGGCCTTAGTTAAATACACACACGCGCGCCCCACCCTACCCCGTTTCGTCTCTTCTCGTCCCCGCGCGTGTGGTCCTGCCAAGCTTTTACTACCCGTACAAATTTTATTTTTAGCCAAAATTCTTTTTTACCGTTGCAGCTCTATAATACTCCAACGGCTCTTTTTCTAACCGTTATCCAACAGCTAGTTTGCAACGGCTCTTTTTCTGATCGTTATCCAACGGTTAGTTTACAACGACTCTTTTACAACAACTATTTCTTTCCCTATATAAACCCTACTATATGGCACAACACCAAATAGAACTACATCTCCTCATTCTCACTCTTCTGCGCAATAGAAGCTGCCCCTACTGCTTTTGTTGCGTTTTCTGCCTCTTGCAAGATCTGCTGCTCAACGTACCGGGACCATCATGTGGACGAGTTCCTGTGGAGACCCACTTCTAATCCTGGAGGGTTAACCGTCCACGCCATTCCACCAAGCATAGCTTTGGATAGGGTGGAATTAAACCCTTAAGGACAATGCTTTGCACGATTCGTGATAACCTTGTTCTACTACTTCTTATTGTTGCTGTCATTTTATTCTTATTATTTAAAGCTAAAATACTAGTGTTCAAAATTATTTTTTACAACATTCTTAAAGGTTTAATTGGATCCTAGTATTTTAACTGCTGCTAAGGTCATTCCTAACGCTTCAAGGATTAAATCATTTGATGGGAATAATTTTAAACGATGGCAACACAGAATTTTAGAAGTTTTAGACATTTCTCAAATCAGTTTTGTTTTGCAAGATCCTAAATCGGAACATGATTCTAAAAATTATCAACAAGCCTTGAAGGATTGGGAATTGACTGATAAATTGTGCAAACATAATATTTTAAGAGCTTTATCAAATGATTTGTATGATATTTACTTTCATTATATTCATGCAAAGGATATTTGGGATGCATTGGTTCAAAAATATATTTATGAAGAAGAAGGTAGTAAAAAGTTCTTGGTTCATAATTATAATGCATTTCAAATGGATGAAAATAAATCTATTGCTTCTCAAATTAATGAATTTACTAAGCTTGTCAATGAATTAGTTAAGGAAGGAAATATTCTACCTAGAAGGTTTGTATCTCAAACTCTTGTTGATAAACTACCTGAATCTTGGAAAGATTATAAAATAAGTTTCATGCAAAAGAGAAAAGCTATGACATTGCAAGAAACCATTGTGCATATTAAGATTGAGGAGAAAAATGGACTAATGGCTAATGAACAAAATGCTAAGGAAATGCATGCTAGAGCTAACATTGCTAAGGATATGCAATCTAAAAATTCATCTTATGGCTCTAAAAATCATAACATTAGAGTTCATAAACCATATTTCAAGCATAATTCTAACCAACAACAAAAGAAGGGTGCTTGTTTTATTTGTGGCAAAATAGATCATTTTGCATCCACTTGTAGATTAAGAAGGAACAATCAAGGAGGCAGAAATAAAGGAGGAGGATCATCATCAAAGACAAGAGCAAACGTGGTGGAACATCAAGATGATGTTATAGTGGCAGTGGTGTCTAAATGCCTTTTAGTGAAGGAAGCCAAGGGATGGATTGTGGACTTTGGTGCCACAAAGCACATTTGTACTAAGAAGGAGATGTTCTCTGAGTTTTCTCCCATAGAGGATGGGAAGGATTATGTTTACCTAGGAGATTCAAGTAAAATCTCAGTCTTAGGTAAAGGAAAGGTGCCATTAAAAATGACATCTGGGAAAAGCCTTGTGCTGTCTGAAGTACTCTTTGTACCTGCCATTAAACATTGTCTGGTGTCGGTCCATCTCCTTAACAATGCCAATGTGAAGGTAACCTTTGATAGTAACATAGTTACCTTATCTAAGAATGACATATGTTGGTAAAGGTTATCTTAATGATGGTCTGTATGTTTTGAATGTAGTTACTAATTACAATGAAGGAAGTTCTTCTTTTGCTTACTTGGTTGATTCTCTTGATGTTTGGTATGGTAGATTCGGACATATAAATGTTCCTTATATCTTAAAATTAAAAGAAATAGGACTAATTGATAGATTGGATAATACTAGCTTGGATAAATGTGAAATTTGTGTAGAAACTTAGTAAAACACCTTATGAGCTCTGGTTTGATAAACAGCCTAATTTAGGACACCTGAAAGTGTGGAGGTGTTTAGCTAAGGTAATGTTGCCAGACCCTAAGAAAAGGAAACTTGGTTCCAGAACATGTGATTGTGTGTTTATTAGATATGCTCAAAATAGTAGTTCATATAGATTTCTTGTTGTGAAAAGTGATGTGTTAGAACATAATTCCATAATTGAATCTTGTAATGCATCATTCTTTGAACATGTGTTTCCTATGAAAACTAAAGAGAAGCATATTAGTAACTCACATGAGAATATATCTAAGGATGTAGTTAATCAAAATGATAATGAATTGAGAAGGAGTAAAAGAACTAGCAAAGAAAAGGATTTTGGTGATGACTTTTATGCTTATCTTGTTTCTGATGATCTTTTAACTTATAATGATGCCATTACATCTATTGATGCTCCTTTTTGGAAAGATGCTACACATGCTGAGATTGAATTTATTATGGCCAATCATACTTGGGAATTAGTAGATTTACCACCTAAAACAAAACCTATTGGATGTAAATGTGTATTTAAGAAGAAACTAAAACCGAATGGTAGTTTAGATAAATATAAGGCCAGGTTGGTAGCTAAGGGATACAAGCAACAAAAGAATCTTGATTACTTTGATACTTATTCTTCTGTTACTAGAATTACATCTATTAGAGTTTTGTTTGCCATTGCATCTATCTATAAACTTGTTGTGCATCAAATGGATGTGAAAACCGAATTTCTCAATGGTGATCTTGAAGAAAAGATCTACATGGAACAACCTAAGGGATGTGTGGCTAAGGGCAAGGAGAACAAGGTATGCAAACTTGTTAAATCTCTTTATGGTTTAAAGCAAGCTCCAAAACAATGGCATGAAAAATTTGATCATGTTATGATTTCCAATGGGTATGTGACAAATGAATCTGATAAATGCATATATAGCAAGTTTATTAATGGTGTTGGTGTTATCATCTGCCTATATGTTGATGATTTACTGATCTTTGGTACATGTTTAGATACTGTAACTAAAACTATGAGATTTTTGTCTTCTCAATTTGATATGAAAGATATGGGTGTTGCTAATGTTATACTTGGAATAAAATTGATTAAGGAAAATGATAGATTCATTTTATCTCAATCTCACTATGTTGAAAGCATGCTTAAGAAATTTGGATATTTTGACTACAAACCTGTATCTACTCCTTATGATTCTAGTTTGCATCTAGTTAAAAACAGAGGTGATAGTGTATCACAAATTGAATATGCACGCATAATTGGTAGTTTGACGTATTTAATGAACTGCACTAGACCAGATATTGCATATGCTGTGAATAGACTAAGTAGATATACTCGTAATCCTAGTGATATCCATTGGAATGCCTTAATTAGACTTTTAAGATATTTAAAAGATATTAAAGATTTTGGTTTAATGTATTCTGGTTATCCCTCAGTATTAGAGGGATATAGGGATGCAAATTGGATTTCTAACTCTGATGAATTAAAGTCTATAAGTGGTTATGTTTTTATGCTGGCAGGTGGGGCTATTTCTTGGAAGTCCACCAAACAGACTTGTATTGCCAGGTCCACTATGGAGTCAGAATTTATAGCTTTAGAAAAGACAGGAATAGAAGCTTAATGGTTGAGAAACCTATTGGTGGACATACCATTATGGGATAGAACACAAACATCTATGTCTATTCATTGTGATTGTCAAGCTGCCATTGCTCGAGCAAAGAACAAAATATATAATGGAAAAAGCCGGCATATCAGATTGAGACATAATATTGTAAGGCAATTGATTGAGAACAATGTGATATCCATGGATTTTGTAAGGTCAGAAAAGAACTTGGCTGACCCTTTGACGAAGCCACTTACTAGGACGCTAGTAAGTGAAATATCGAGGGGGATGGGACTGATGCCTATAACTTGAGGCGGTATGATAGAAACCCAACCATTGTGATTGGAGATCCCATGAAGGTGGTTCAATGTGGTAAACAAAGTCATAGGATTCTCACAAAGGGTATTATTGCTTCTTACTGATTTCTGCCATTCATATGAGATGCTTGGTGAAGAGTCCCTCCCTATGATGTATGACAGTACCGCTACAATGATGTTTGAGGATGAGCAATGCTCTTAATGGATCCATAGCCCTCAATGTGGGGGTGGGGTATCTGCTATAGCATACTCCTGATGGATGCCACCTAAGTAAGAGTGGAGATGAGGCCGTCTCCTATGAGTATGGGCATAAAACTCTAGAGCTCTCATGATTCCAGGATAGTGCACGGCCTTAATGCACAAAACGGCTAAGAGCAGCATATCTTATGGGATGTTGTGTGGTTGGTGGACATGCTCCAACCGTTATCTTAGAAGTTTGGTTCAAAGAGATTTCTCTACCAAATTTCCTAGGGTTGTCACCCATCTGTACCTAAGGTGAAGTTCAAATCCTTTTGATACTATACTGAAGCATAACATTCCTGTTTATTCCTCTAAGTTTGAAACATGTGGGAGATTGTTGTATATATGGGTCTTAATGTGTTTCAAACTTAGTTTATCTATGCGTATTTAACTATGGAAGAAGTCCCACATTGCTCATGAAAATGTTTAAATAAGCATTTATATATGATGGTACTTAATCGATAAATACCTTATGGTATTGAGGTAGCATTGTGGACTTGGGCCTTAGTTAAATACACACACGCACGCCCTGCCCCGCCCCGTTTCGTCTCGTCTCGTCCCCACGCGTGTGGACCTGCCAAGCTTTTACTACCCGTACAAATTTTATTTTTAGCCAAAATTCTTTTTTACCGTTGCAGTTCTTTAATACTCCAACGGCTCTTTTTCTGACCGTTATCCAAGGGCTAGTTTGCAATGGCTCTTTTTCTGACCGTTATCCAACGGCTAGTTTGCAACGGCTCTTTTATAACAGCTATTTCTTTTCCCTATATAAACCCTGCTATATGGCACAATACTAAATAGAACTACATCTCCTCATTCTCACACTTCTACGCAACAGAAGCTGCCCGTACTACTTTTGTTGCATTTTCTGCCTCTTGCAAGATCTGCTGCTCAATGCACCGAGAGCATCGTGTGGACGGGTTCCTATGGAGACCCACGTCTAATCCTGGAGGGTTAACCGTCAATGCCATTCCACCGAGCATAGCTTTGGGTAGGGCAGAATTAAACCTTTAAGGACAGTGCTTTGCACGATTCGTGGTAACTTTGTTCTACTAGTTCTTATTATTGCTGTCATTTTATTCTTATTATTTAAAGCTAAAATACTAATGTTCAAAATTATTTTTTACAACAGGTAGAACAACAGCAGAGTAAAGAGTAAAACCAGGGGGCACGAGCTAAAATGCACCCTGTCACTTAAGGTCTTGGTAGTCCTTCTTTCTTTTCTTCCACCTTTAAAATAATATTCACCTAATTTGAGTTAAATTTATCTATCCCTCTATAATTTAAAGTGAATAGAGATATGTCCCTAAGACTTATGTTAGGTAAAATTTTAAAATTTTCTATTACCAATATTTTATTTTATTTTATTTTATTATTTTTTCATTTTTAACCAATATTTTGTTTTAAACCAGGATATTACAGTTATTTTTATGTATTTATCTTCAAATTATATTAAAACATATATTTATAATTTCTTTTTGGAATTTTTTGAGTCTTTCAGATAGTTTTTGCCCTTTTGTAAACCCTTTAATGTTTTATGTTTATTTTTCGTCAGAGTTTCTGCTATATTTTTTTCCTATTTTTTGTAACTAATGTCATTTTCATAATTATTGGCAAGTTTAGAGGTATCCCATGTCATTTTACACTTGGATACTCCGTGGGCTAATTGACAAAGATTTGGACTTCTATTATCCCATTGTGTTACTTGGTTCCGCTAAAACACCTTTTTGCTAATTCTAATTGTGCAGGGATCTAAATATAATTTTTTAAAAGTTCAAGGAACTAAGGACAAATAGTTTTGGGGGTCTAAGTATAATTACTAAAAATATTAGGGCAATTCTAAAAACAATAAAAGTTCTGCACCGAGGGGCATTTCATCTTTTATTAATTTTTAGTATATGTTAGTGCCATATTTTCAATAACAATGTCACACTATCCTGTAGTTCTCAATGTGAGAATCGTCATGGTAAATCGCTACCTGCAAAATTCTCACAGTGCCTAAATGAAATAAATTGAAATTCTTATTATGCTATATTAGGAAAAAATTAGGATGTTACATTCTTCAAATAGAGTTTAGGGTCCTTCGAAGAGGATTCAAAATTTTTGAGGCTGATTAATTCTTGTTAATTAGTGAAAAATAAAAGATAAATGTCTAGAGTTAATTACTATAAATAGAATTTAAATTAATTAAGGGTTTTAATTTGGCACTTACTAATTGGGGGCTAATTCTTTGGTGGACATATAAAATTGTGAATTTTGTGGATTTTTGTTGTTTAGCGAACCAAGTATGGTGCACAGTAGAAATCTCTAAAGACAAGGATGCTAAGACTAGACTCAATGCGAGTTTCGAGTCCCGAGTTCCACTTTAATGCGAGTTCCAAGTTCCATTTTGATGTGAGTTTAGAAGATGATGAAGCTGGGGCTGGACTTGATTTGAGTTTGGAGTTCGCAAAGAGTTCCTAGTTCTACTTTGATGTGAGTTCCAAGTTCCCATTGAGTTCCGAGTTTAGTTTTGATGCGAGTTCCAAGTTTCATTGGTTGAGAGTTTTCTAATATGCAACCTTCTAAGGACACATGTCACAATTCTCACCACCCACGTCACAAAATCCACCAAATTCACGGTTGTACAAAGCCACTGTAACATTCACCCTAAAATTGGGACATCTTATGTGGATTAAATGGTTACATGTGACAAAATAACACTAGGCCATGTAGAAAAGATCTTAATACCCTCCCATTATATAGGGTACCAAAGCAAGTACCATAATATTTCTCGAAAGAAATTCTTAAGGTGGATTCCATGGTACCCACAAAAAAATAAAGGGTTTCAAACATTTCTTTACTGCTCAATGAAATTTAGACATATATTTAATTTAATCCACTTAAGCACCTATATGTCAAGACGTTTATGTTTAAACCCACAATATTTTAATTTGATTACAAATTTACCCTAATTTTTACTAGCTTAATAAAATTTTTTTATCCCTAAATCGATAACAACTCTAACTTAAAATTTGAAGAACTCCAACTCTTCTTTTTCAAACTTACCACTCCTTTTTATAATTGTAGCCAAGAACACCATCACGGCCTACACACCAAATGCTTCCTATAAGCAATCACAAAATGCTAAAAATACAATAGTAATCTCCTTTAGAGTAATTCTTCCTATAACCTGTATCACTTCACTGATAAATGGCAAGACTGGACATCTAGAGCTTAAAGTTGTAAGCTCCAATGACCAACTGAAATAGTCTCATGGCTTTAGACATTTCAAGCTTTAAAAGTTTTGATTAATATCAAATCAAGTTTTAAGTAAATCTCTTGAACTACAAATGATTTTTTAAATGCATCCTTTTGTGAGTAAAATCAACTAAGTTAAATGTATCAAACAAAGCGTCAAATCCATGTTATTTCACTTTAATATGTCTATATTGGAGCAATCGCTTCATACCCTGTATGTTTACTCACTCAAGAATGGGATAGAAAGTTCAAAAGGATGGTGATGCAACACCAGAAAGAAAAAACTTGTCATGAGAAGGATCACACTTCATTCAGAAGGATGACATGATCCAGAAAGGTGATCTCTCATGAAGTATCTCACCTTGAAAGCTTCTTTCATACGCTTCACTAAGAAATTCAAAAAGTCAAGTATGATTTGACAAGTTGCAAAAGAAGTGCTAACAAGTCTGAAAAGATAGTGAAGACTTCAACAGCTACTTTTCCTCTTTGATGTCACCTCAACTTATTGAAGAAGAAAGATGTTCCTTCTCTTCCTAGTCATTGACCAATGGATCAGTGGCACAAGGCTCAAGATCCACAAGCTCTGAGGGTAACATCTAGAAGTCTATATAAAGTTGGGATACGAAGAAGAAGATAGAGACACTATTCAAATATTTCCTAAGTTACAACAATTTCATATCTTCATCTTTCTCGACCCTCAAATCCTCGAGAAAGTTACTTTTTGTAACTTTTGTTTGAAGAAAATCTTCTCTATTATTTTGTAATAGATAATATTCTCATTTTGAGATTTAGAGAAGTCACTCACTGTACCCATTGAATTAAAACTCTGAAAAAAGCATTGACTGTGAGTGTAAACACAAACCCTTGATCATATCTTTTGTAATCAAACTTGATATTGGTCAAAATGAGCTTGGAGAGGCTAAGACAAATACTACTGTAAAAGCTTGGAGAGGCTAAAGAAAGACTACTCAACTGTAAAAGCTTAGAGAGGCTTAGGAAAAAAAAAAAACACTCATGGTATAAAAATCTCAATGAGGAGTTGGGGACTGGACATAGGTATTTGGTTTGCTAAACTAGTATAAAATCTATTGTGTGATTATTCTATCCCTCCTACTTTAAATTTCTTCATTCACCAAGTTTATAACATTGTGTGCATAATCGAATTTTATTGAAACTTACTCTTGAACGTAAAACAGCTTTTAAGACTAACCGAATCGCTTCTGCAATCGAAGTCTTGGATATGAGTAAGTTGTTTTAGTAAAAGTTTCAGGTTTCGAAATATAAATTGAAGCACGATTCAACCCCCATCTCATGCTACCTTTCCCAATAATTAGCATCAAAGCCTCACTCTGGGATTGAGCTTCATAACAGTAGCTGTAACGCTCAAAAAATTCTATCGTTTTAATCGATTTGTTCGGTTTTAACGAATAGTGAAATTAACTAGAAATCAATTAGATATTTAATTAAAAGTCAATTAAAGGCTAATTAGAAATTAGTTAGATATTAATTAAAAAGATTAGAGTTGAATAAATTAGAATAAACATATAGAAAGCTTCACAAAGATTTTCCAAACCTTGTTACCGATTTAAAAGAAATCAGTAAAGATTCGGTGTTTTAAACTGCCGGAATGAAATCAACAAAATTATGCACCTAAAACCTTAAAATAAGTGGCTAAAACTTAGCCACTCTCACTCAAATTTGGACGTCCAACTGCTGCCCCAAAGGAGGAAGGATTTGGCTTCTTTTTAACCACTCAACCTTCCTCCAATTACAAGCCTTCAATTTAACCACTTTTTACCTTTTAAAAATATCAAAATTCTCTCTAATCCTTCCTCTCTCATTCATTTTCATTCTCCTCCTTGCAACTGACCCCTCTTCATTATCTCTTCCCTTATTTCACTTTATCTAGCTTCTATCTTCAAGCTCCACCCATATCCTTCACCAAAAACTCAAATCTAACTAGTTTCTACATCAATTTGAGGTAGGATTCAACTTCTTTGCATGATTTTATTGAATTAATGACTGTTAGGAATACTTTCTTCTCTTATGTAACTGATGATATATGGTGGTGGTGTGATGATTTATGGCTAATTTAGCATGTATTTGCTTGGGTTGATTGAGATTTGAATGAGAAAACACAAAGAGCCACAAAATAGAATCTATTAGGTTAAGGAAACCTATGGCGGTCTGTATGGCAGAGTGTACGGCTTCGCCTACAATGGTTGAAACTGAATGAAACTAATTTTATGTGAAACTAGACATCTAGGGCTTTCTAACCATATAAAATATAAGGTCATTGGATTAGTATTGAGAGAGATATGAATTTTTTAAATTTACCCTAGGATTCTGACCCTAATTCTGAGCAAACTGGATTTCAAGGGCCATATCTTGCCCTATACTCCTTCAAATCAAGTGAAACTAATTTTATTAGAAATATGAGACATAGAAAAAGTCCCATAAGAATTTGAGAGTCAGAATTCTATTCCAATAGCTCCCAGTAATTCAATGAAGTTTCCCTAAGTCCCAATCAGGCTACAATAGGGCAGCCTAAACACCCAATTTTATTAGCTTATAACTTGAGCTCTACTTAGTAAAATGAGATGAAACTTTTTGGAGATGAAAACTTAATTCATTAGCTTTAAAACAATATAAGTTTTGTTGGAATCAATCTAATTTTCTATTTTTAGTGAATTTATACTTTTGGGAATGCAAGTTTGCCTAGAAACAGGACATACCCAGGTAAAATGCTAATAACTAGAGATATATATATCAAAACTGAATGGGACTAAAGAGGTTAAAAACTAGGCATACAAAAATCTAACATATCCAAAATTTAGATCTGAATGAGTTAAATAGAAATTATGGATTATTTTACAAAAACTGGGTTAAGTGAAAGTGCTAAGACAGCAACTATGCTTTAAATGCAACTAATGTTCCTATGAAATTGATGTTGAATTGTGAATGAAGTGTTGTGAATTTTCTGTAAAATTGGTTGTTTGAGTACTAGCACTATTCATGGGAAAGCAGACACGTTCCATTATACTGCCAAATTTTCGGCAGCAGCATATGAAATTATAATAGCTTATATTATGAAGATTTATGATATGAAGATGAATATTGATGATGACATGATTATGTAATATTGAGATCCCTTCACTTGGAGGTAGTTATTTGGGTCCCTCCAGGTGAAGGCAGTTAAAAGATAAAGATATGGGTCCCTTCACTCGGAGGCAGTTGCATATTGGGTCCTTCCCTGTGAAGGCAGCTAAAACTTTTGGGTCACTTTATGTTAGAGGCAGATAGCCAAATGAGACCCTCCGACCTAGAGGTACGTAGGTCCGCTTGTGGGTCAGTACTGTATGACGACGGTCACGAGTTGAGCTCACTCCTAGATCAAACTACCAAAGGACAGTAAAGACTAAAGATTAAAACATATGCAAGCACCCTAGGGACGGCGATACATAACGCCTAGGTGTGCCAAGGAAAGGAAGTCAAAGAAAGTGAAAGAAACACAAGTGCATTTTGCATGAACTCAAGTAAACGTATTTGTATATGCATGATCTGTTCTATTTCTTCATTATATTGGAATTATTATATTTGAATATACTGTAACTATTATTTAAGTTATAAGTTGTGAATTTATTTTATAATAACTCTTATATCTTAAGTGTATGAATAAAAGAAACTCTGCTTTGGACAATATATTTTCAAACTATAAAACTGAACAATTTGTTTGGCATGATCACCTTCTTCATAATAAATCGAAGCAGCTGGAGATAATAACGATGACACTACATGTGATAGTTTAGAGAATCCTACTGAGAATTTAAAATTCTTACTCCTATTTCCGTGTTATCTCCAGATAGATCGAAAGGTTTTGAAGACGGCTGAAGTTGCTATGAAATAAGGTCCGCTCAGGTAACAGTAACAACTCTTGAGTGCGGTGCTATAACTTAAGCATAGTACTGTACTTGGGAGAGTGTTACAGTAGCAGAAGTCAAAAATCCAACAAATGGCATAACAGATAAACCATATTGTCGAAGGTCACTCTATCAACCAACCTCCATACTTTAATGGTGAAGACTATCTATACTAGAAGGATAGAATGAGACTCTTTATCGAATCCATCAGTCTTGATATATGGGAGATAATAGAGAATGGTGATTACATTCTTATTATTGAACAACTTGTACCTCAGGTGGTAGTTGATCCTAATCAACCACCACCAATAGTAATCAGAGCTCTTCCAAGAAGTGAATGGACAGATAAGTACAAAGCCAGAGTCCAAATAAATGCAAGGCAAAGTATTTATTCACTTGTGCCTTGAGCAAGAGCGAATATGATAAGATCATATCTTATGACTCGATAAAGGAAATATGGGATAGACTTCAAGTTCTATATGAAGGAATTGATCAGGTCAAGGAGACCAAGATCAACAGGCTAGTTCATCAATATGAGATGTTTAAAATGTTAGAGCATGAAAATATTGATGAAATGACAACTAGATTTATGCATATCATAAATCAGTTGAAGGTCTTCGGCAAAAGGTAAACTAATGCAGAAATGGTAAAAAAGATTCTGATAAGTCTTTCAAAGGCCTGGCATCTAAAAGTGACTACTATTCAAGAAGCTAAAGACTTGAATGTGCTTAGCTTAGATGCTCTTGTTAGGCCATTGAAGACTCATGAAATTGAACTTAATGAAATTTCTTATAAGACAACTAAGAAAGGAAAGTCTATTACTCTGAAGTCTACTCAGAAAAGGACTCCATCTTGCAAGGCCATGAAAGCTTCAGAAGAGTCTGAAGCTTTGAAGATGATGATGATGAGATTGCACATTTGGCTAGGAAAATCTCAAAAACGTGGATTAAGAGGAAGAAAAAGAACTATCTCCAAGATAAGAAAGGCAAGACAAAGCAAAAAGAGGTCATTTGCTTTGAATGCAAAGAGCCTGGTCACGTCAGATCAGAATGTCCCAGACTAAAGAAAGCTTCTAAAAAGAAAACTTCAAAGAAGAAAACTATGATAGCCACATGGGAAGATTTGGATGAAGAGCAAGAAAATTCTAAATCACAAGAAGAAGAAGAGATTGTAGCAAATCTCTGCTTCATGGATGATATTGTTTCAGAAGAAGAAATTGAGGTATCTAATTCTGAACTCGAATTCACTTTTAAAAATCTTCAAAAAGCCATGATTCCAAGTCTCTTGCTTCTCATTATGCTTCTTTAAAAAAGAATTTTCAAAGACTATCACTTGACTTTGAGAAACTCAAGAATGAAAAAGAGATGGATGTGCATGAAAAAACACAATTGCTAAATGATAATATTCTTCTTCAGAAAATATAACAACTCTAAAAACTGAAGTTTCTAAAACTCATAAAAATCATCTTCTGATGTTTTTGATCTTCAAAAAACTATCAAACTTCTTGAAATAGGCCTTGAGAAAATGATTAATGGTTCCAAAATTCTAGATTTGATGCTTGGTGGCCAAAAACCTTATGTTGATAAGACTGGACTAGGTTTTGAGAAGGAAAATGATGGGCAATCATCCAAAGAGTCTCTAAATCATATTCCAATATGCATTTACTATTTTAAAAATGGACACACTTCTGACAAATGCTTCTCCAAAAAAAAAGCTAAAAAGCAGAAAGTGAAAAGGCCCAAGATGTTAACTAACCCAAAAGGACCCAAGAAGATATGGGTACCTACAGCAAAAATTGTCCCTGATGCATCCCTAATGCAAGTGTATCTTAAATCACAACACCAGAAAGAGAAGAAGTGGTATCTAGACAATAGGTGTGTAACATCCCCGATTTCCGAGTTCCAACTTCATCTTCAAGTTTGATCAAATCCCATTCCCGACTTCATCTTCGAATTTCATATAAAGTGGGATAATTTCCGATTTCCGAGTTCGTCTCACGTTAATCTATGACTTCCGACTTAATTTCCCGATTTCCGATCTCATAATTTATCATTAAGTTTCAAGCAAGATATGCGCGAGTTCCAACCTCTGACTTAGAGTCTCGAACACAGTGTATATAAAATACCAACTTCCAGGTTTAAGTATTTGGGTTTGATGTTGTGATTCCGAATTCCCAAGTTCCGACCTTAACCCAGCATCCCCATTCCGACTTCTGACTTGATCCCAAGTTGATACTTTAACACAATGGTGCAATTGCCGACCTCCGATTTTAATATAACGAGTTCCGACCTTAGAGTTGAACTCAATGGACATGCGTTCGAATCTTTGAGTTGATTTCCAGTCATACACGAGTTCCGATGTCTGAGCTTATTCCCAGGAACCTTCTATTTCTGTTGATGTTCCCGAGTTTGAATGGGGAGTCCCGAGATTATGTGATTGTAAGCTGTATGACTTCCAACATCCAACCTTGCGTCCAAGTCTTGAATAAACCAGACAAGATTTTCTCAAGTTACAAATAAGATGGGATGAGTTTCAACATCTGGCTTCAGCTCCAAGCTCAAGTAAAATAGAACGAGTTCCGACTTTAAGCAAAATCGAGACGAGTTCCGAGTTCAGATAGAATGGAAGTGAGTCCCACTTTTAGGAAGATGTGGAGAGCAATTTGGCCACAAAAGAAGGAGACATGGCCGAACTTCAATCACAAAATCTCAACCAATCAACACTCACAATCCCAACTGCCCCCATGTATTTAAGTCAGACTCCCCTCCTCATTCCCAGCTGATTTATGCCACTCTCTTTCCCTCTTGCTCTAGCCTTCTTCTTCCCTTCCTCTCTCAATCTACTCTATCAAATCTCCAAGCTTTGTCAAGGCTCCATTCAATCCAAACTCAAATCCAGCAAGATCACACTCCAAAGAAGTAGGATTCCATTTCTATTATTGAATTCTTTGGACTATGATTGCATGAAATTTTACTCTTCTTCATGTATTTGATGATATATTGGATGTATTATGATGGATTATGATTGGATTAATATGAAATCTTGAGTTGGAATTAAAGTTAGAAGGAGAAAACTAGAAGGAATGGAGGATTAGGATGCTATCTAGTTGAGGAATTCCACGGCAGTCCGTATGGCGGAGTGTACGGCTCTGCTTATAGCTGGTTAAATCTAATGGAACTATTTTTAGATAAAAGTAGACATTCAGGGCTTTCCATACATATATCATATAAGGTCATTGGATTAGTATTGAGAGAGATATGAATTTTTGAAGTTTGACCTAAGAACCAGGACTTTTATCCGGGCAGGGTGACTTGAGAGTGTGACACTCGCCCTACACAACTCCAAATTGAGTGAGACCAACTTTGTTAGAAAGCTTACACATAGGGGAACATTCCAATATGAAATTTTGAGTTTGTTATGGTCCCAATTGTTCCCAGTGATTCGAGGAATTTACCCTATGTCCAAACTAGGCCAAAACAGGGTAATTCAGGAAGGTTGAATTTCAGGACTTATCACTCGAGCTATACTAAAGCAAATGGAATGAAACTTATTGGAAATGAAAGTTTGTCTTGTTAGCTTTGATATGACATCAATTTCATATGATTTGAGCTTAGTTTCGATTTTTAGTGAATTTTTACTTCCAAGAGTGTAATTTGGGCCAGTGACTGAATAGGCTGAGGCAGAATTTAAATATCTTAAGTTATATAAATCGAAATGATATGGGACCAAAAAGCTTGGAAAGTAGACATATAGAGCTATGAAATATCGAAAATTCATGTTTAAATGAGTTGAGTAAAGGTAAAGGTAGATTACACAAAATTCGGGCAGAACGGAATAGAATTGGCAGAAATGATCAATTGATGGTTTCACAAGTGTTAGTGAACCTATAAGGTTTGAGTTGATGGTTGCAAGTTATACATTGATAGATATGTTAGATTGATTATACTACTATGACTGATTTGTCCGTGGGGACTGGCACTATTCATGGGAAAACAGATATGATCCATTATGCTGCCGAATTTACTGTAGAAGTCTATGAAGCTATATGTTTATATACAAGGATGAATTTAAGTATGATATGAGTTATGACGTATATGAAAATAAATGATGAAGCATATGTATGAGCACATTCAGCATGCCTATGCATAACCATGTATGAGAATGAACAGACATGAGTATATTAAATGTGAATCCCTTCACTCGGAGGCAGTTAATTGAGATCCCTCCCTGTGAAGGTAGTTAAATGATAAAATGTGAATCCTTTCACCTGGAGGCAGTTGCACATTGAATCCCTCCCTGTGAAGGTAGTTAAAAGATAAGAATGTGGGTCCCTTCACTTGGAGGCAGTTGCACATTGAATCCCTCCCTGTGAAGGCAGCTAAAACTATGAGATCCCTCTACCTTGGAGGCACATGGTCAGATGAGATCCCTCTATATTGAAGGCACGTGGTCAGATGAGATCCCTCAATTTTGAAGCACGTGACCAGAAGAGATCCTTTTAATTAGAGGCACGTGACCAGAATAAGATCCCTTTAAGACTAGAGGCACGTGGGTCCCCTTGTGGGTGAGTCGGTGTGACGATGGTCACGGGCTATGCTGACGAGCTCGCTCCAAGGCCAGGCTACCCAAGGGCAGTAAAGGCTAAAAACTAAATACTAAAGACTAAAGATTAAAGCATATGCAAGCACCCTACTCACATGAGGCATGGCATCGACCTAGCTAGTGTGAGTATGGGGGATAGGACTTACATGAGGCATGGCATGATCCAGCTAGTGTAAGTACCGAATGAAGGTCCCATATTCCTAAGAAACGTGACATGGCAATCACGCTCTGATGGGGTATGACATGGCGATCATACTCTAGAATATGGCATGATAAGCAGAAGATAAAGAAAGAGAAGTAAATTTTATGTATATGCATACATTCAAGTACAAGTAAAGTTATGTATAGATGTTATGTCTCTAGTGTATTTATGCTATTATATTTCATTATGTTTCAGTCATTGTTCATGATTTGATTTATATGGGCTCTTCCAAATGCCAAGTGTATGAGTAAAAATGAATTTTGCTTCGGATAATATATTTTTCGAAATGTAAAATTAAACAATTTGTATAGCATATTCACCTTTTTCATAATAAACTGAAGCAAACTAGAGATGACAACGATGACATTATGTATGATAATTAGAGAATCCTACTGAGAATTTATAATTCTCACTCCTATTTCCGTGTTATCTCCAGATAGTTCAAGAAGTTCCGAAGACGGCTGAAGTTGCTGTCAAATAAGGTCCGCTCAGGTAACAGTAACAACTCCAAGGTATGGTACTATGACTTAAGCATAGTACTGTACTTGGGAGGGTGTTACATTAATGGTATCAGAGCAATTCATCCTAATCGGACCAGCGATGGGCTGATTATGCTTCCAAGGAGGCATACTCTAAAAGTTTAAAAAAGTCATGCTTTAGGTCCTTACATGAAAAGGACATAGATGTTTGTGCATGGCAGCTCTGTTGTGTATTGTAGCTTCTCTATTGCACTTGACTGCATATTGAGTCTGATCACCTCAATATGAAGTTTGGTGCATGTGGAGATCTATGGCATTCAGCTGGCTTATTAGGGATGAAGAAATTTTGAGGGCAAAATTAAGCCTTCTGGCTATTCTTCATAACATCTTGCCCCTAGAATGTAATCTATTTGTTGTGAGATATGGAAATGATGGTCTTGTTATCCTGTTAGAGTTTCAATATGAGGATTTCCCATATGGTCATCCATCTCCGTATTACTTTTGTTCGAGCACGCTTAACTACGGAATTCTGAAGGAACCTAGTGCATTAGTGATGATCACATTTAATCCAGCCCAAGGTATAGAGATTCTTCTGACTGCCTCTAATTTCGACATCGAAACGTACCCCATGAGGCCCAAGGTATAGTGCGTTAGGGTGATATGAAATTTAGCCACTGAAACTAACACACCTTTATATATTGTATTAGGACAAACCCCCAATGAAATTGGTAACACTGGTGCCCATAAAAATGGGAGGTGGACATCAACACAATAGTCGAGCAATCTCCATGCTAACCAATTGAAGAAAGTAGAAGAGTGGCAGGGACTTCGCTGCCCCACAATCCCTTCCTTACTTGAAATTGATCATATTTTGAGGAGACAAGTATTGCAATAATCATTGAGAAATTCAACAAGAATGGCATGAGGTCCAATTAGCAAATAATGAAAGATGAAATAAAGTCCGCAAGAGAACTTCTTCAGTTGGTATTTAGGGCCCAAGGCACAAATATTAGAGAATTTACTGGAAAATATAGTGCACAAGTAGTCAAACACATGACAAGGAGGATGAGAAATTTACTCGATGAACTTGACGGTGGATCAGAACGTCAGCAAAACAAAGTATATTGTGGCACCCACATGATCTAAGACAACTCTTTAGCATGGATATTGGAAAGGCATCTTGTAAGACAATATGGTAAGGGAACTCTACAGCTTCAGCAAAAGGATCTAACTTTTAACCTTGGTTTTCACAATAAATTGCCTGTATCTCAATAATTAGGAATCGAGGAGGATATCAGACTAACAGAAAGAGTCATGAGTCTTAGGACTTAATTCATATAGTGGAAGCGACCTAAAAATCCTCCTACAAGCATTAGGCACTAGACAAATTTTACCAAAAAGAAGGAGTTTTAAGATAAGGCTCCTAGTTATAATATTGAGGAAAGGCCTAAGCCCATGTTTCTAAAGAACTGTATTGGAGGCAAATTAGTTATTGAATTAAGGGTAGCTGAGCGAATAAAAATCTTGGGAAAGAATATATGGATCAGTTGGGTAGGCGGCCCAAGGCCAGCCACGGAGGAAATCTACATGGCCTAGGAGTAGACCGAGATTATCTTAAATTTGCTGAGTTCAGAAAAGCGAATCTGCCTAACTTCCGAGGAGCCTTCGACCCAGATAAAGCCGAGGAGTGGGTCAAGGAAATGGAGAAGGTCTTTTCTGTCTTGGCCTGCACTGATCAACAGAAAATGGCCTTTGCCACTTATATGTTAGAAGCAGACGCCGAGTTTTGGCGGAATGGCGCGAAGAGACTGTTTGGGGAACCCCAAGTTAATATTACATGGACATATTTAAGGGGGCATTTTATCAGAAGTATTTTCCAGCATCAGTGCGAAATGCTAAGTAATTGGAATTCATGAAGTTTCAGCAAGGAAATATGAGTGTTTCAAGGTATATCGCTAAGTTCGAAGAACTCAGCAAATTTTCCACCATCTATCAGTGCAACCCTGATAAAAACTGGAAATGCATCATGTAACACCCTAATAAACCCATACTACGCTTAAGTCGTATTACGGCATTTTATTAACTGTTACTTATGCTCGTGGAAAACTAAACTTCATTTGAAATTAAATTACGCGAAAAATACGGTAAAATTTTTCTTTTTCTTTTGAAATACGTCGTCATTTTTTGAAAGTAAAGCCTCGCGCGAGAAAGTAGCAACAAGCGAGCGACGCAAAGATTTCAGTATAAATTAAAGGAACAAGGATAAAATCAAAATACCATGCATTCAATTACTACAACACTCATAAATATAATTAATCTCATAATATCCATACATAAAAGGGAACTCATGTTCATGCCATGGCCCCGAAGTCAAAGATACATAAATCTGATACAGAATGAAATACAACAGATAAGGAACACAAATAAAAATAGACCCATGTGGACGTCTGGCCTCTCTGCCCGTTCCATGCCTTCGATCAAGTGGGCTCAATCCTCAATACTGGTTCCTCGCTCTCGGCCTGGGGACGTGAGGAGTGCGGATGATGCGGGTGCCGGTGATCACCTCAGCGACGCCGCGGCGACCGGTATGGGCGGCCACGCAGGCGAGCGTGCCTCGGAGGGGTCTCTTCCGGACTCGGCGGTGATACTCGGGGCGGTGGCGAAGCGGCCTAGGAGTGGCCGTCGAGCTCACCTCCATCACCAGGATCTCGGCGAGTGCAAACTTCCGGTGGGCAAACCCAGCGACATCGGCTCCATCTCAAGTCGGGTGAAAATGGCTCGGGCGGAAAGTCCCGAGGACCTAGAGGCTGTCCAGAAGAGCTGAAGAGGCGTCTCGAGAAATTTGGTGGTTTTCGCTCCTCTTCAAAAATTCGGACCAGGATAAAAATATTATGCATCTGTGGTGGTCGTGGCCACAATAAGCGTGTGTATCCCAGTCGTAAGCCCACTCATGGTGGGGAGGGTCCATGCTCCATTCCACGGGGTGAGCCATGAGTATCGGTGGCGAGGACGGAGCTTGACTAGGGTGAGAAATAAGATTTTCGGTGGGACTCGACCTTGACCGCGTGGTGTCATCGTCATCGTCGACCCGCCGGTTTATTAATAAAAAGCAAGTGAGCATGCATCAAATTCAATTCTTAGATTTTCAAAAACATGAGTATCGAGCGGATTCACTTTTTAACATACCTTGTCGTTTGTATCATAATAACTATAAGTACAAGTGTAATTGTATACAACATGCATGTCCAAGCTAGAAGGTTCTCTTAACTTCTTTCCTTTTAGGGTTTTGGACCGAAGTCCCTTTTCTTTTCTTAACTTGACTTAATCTTTTCACCCACTGAACATAAGTGGTAAAGAGCTCATCTGTGGCCGTCATGTAGAATTTTGGCTTACACTAATTTGGGTCATGCCATGCCTCATGTAAGACCTATCCCCATATCTTCGCACTAAATTTGGGTCATGCCATGCCTCATGTGAGTTGTGGGTGAGGGGAAACTTAAATTAGATTACCTTCCCTTTTGAAGGATCACTTACTTGAATTAAACTTCTTCTTATTTAAGCATTATGATGCAAAATATTTAAGTCATAATTCTTACAAAATTTCTGAAAGATAACTGGCTAAACCAAAATTTTGCCAGAGAAACCAACATCATAGTATCATCAAGCATCATATCATATCATCATTATCATATCATCATCATAACATCATCATATCATCATTATCATATCATCATCATAACATCATCATATCATCATGATCATTATCATAACATCATGCTTGCACATAAACATAGGCATATTCACAAGCAACATTTTATGAGCTTAGCTTGATAAATTAGGTGCAAGCTTTTAATTGAGGTTGTCTCTTGTGTAAACTTCTCTTATTGAGCATAATGCCACTTTTTGTCTAATGTCCTTTTGACACTTTTTAAGTTGAATTATGAGGGTTCTGTAATGCTTAATGTAAGGGTATTAATGTCTTAAAAACATTTCTCCTTATTCTTTAACTTTTACCATAACCAGTTTTACTTTTACAGTAGGGCAGTAACTTTGAAAATTCACCATAATTTCATCTTTTACCCTTTTATTTCGAATTTTTGTGTGGATATACTTCTCTGAGTCTATTTTTAAACAAAAGAAACCCCACTTAAAAATTCATTTTGTAGCTTGACTTATGCATATTTTATTCTGACTGTTCAGTTTCTAAGTTCACTCCCGGTACAGTGGATTGTTACTTCTCATTATAATTACTCAGAAGGAATCTGAGAAAACTGTTTTATGGGTTTGTTCCTCTATGTCTTAGCTTTCAATTAAACTTGGTCTCACTCAAAAATCATTTTTGTAGCTCGAGTTATACACATTTTAGTGTAGACTGCCCAGACAGAAACCAATCCGAGAACAGTCCACTTTGAAAAATCATATCTCACTCATTTTAACTCCGAATCTTATGTATTTTATATGTATGGAAATCTCTCTGAGTCTATTTTCATAGAAAAATAGTTTCGCTCCATTTTGAGTTTTGTAGCAATAAACATACCGCACGCTTTACAGACTGCCAGAATTCCAGATTCACTAGTTTTTAAGTTTTTCACTTCAAACATGAAGAATTGTTATATCACTTCAAATCACCATTTTCATGTTTTAACTCATCATCACATTCAAAGTTTGAGTCACCAAATCAGTATTTTGAACCAAAATAAAGCAAGATACATAAAAACCATCATACCACAAAAATCTCTTTTCAAACAACATTTTCATCAAGGCAAGAACACTCATAAAGGCAAGATGTGGTCATGAGACCTTGAAGCAAGTCCTAAACCCACCTAGCTATGAAGAGCTTAGGGGTTCTAGTTCTTGAAAAACATATGGAGAGGGAGGGTTAGAGTCACTTTGCAAAAAGTTCCTCTTTGAAGGCTTGGAAGATGAAGATGGTTGGAGATGGCCTCCCTTCTCCTTGAGCTTGATTTTTGGGGCTTGGTGAGTGTTTACTTTGTTTCTCCAAGGAACCAAAGAGAGTGGTCCTTGGAAGGGCTTGTGAGAGAATGGAGATGAGTAGGAAGTAGTATGAGGGTTGGAAGAACACAATGAAGCTTGGAAGAAGAAGAGAGTATGAGACTTGGAGAGAGAGAGCTTTGTGTGTGTGTGTGTGTGTGTGTCTTGAGGGAGGAAGTGAAAAATGAAATGAGGAGAGAGGGAGGGGGCTGATTGGGCGCAAAAATGAGAGAGGGAGTGAGGTGACTTTCGCTTCAAGCAAGTGAGTGGAAAAACCTTGGGGCAAAAGAAGTGTGTTGTGTTTCATTTAGTCTTGGGGTGGGTAAAAGTATGTAGTGTTTTTGTCAAATGGTTAAAAGCATGAGCTCTCTTAGGATTGGGCGTTGGATGGTAGGATCACACCAAGTGTCATGATCTTGGTGAAGAAGAGTACAACTCTTGTCATGAGCTTAAGGGATCTACTAATGTGGACTCTTTGCTCTTGTGGTGTATGATGAGAAAGTAAATGGATGGTTGGATATATGGCTCTTGCTTTGACCAAACTTTCAAACTATAATTAAAGGGAAGTTTCTACATCTTTATAATTGTTACAATTATCTAAGAGTTAATTAGTTCAAATTACACCTTAGTTCATTTTAATTAAGAAGGATTTTCCTCATTAATTTTGTAAGAAGATGTGAGGGTTAATGTGATTAAGTTTCGAATCTTATATGCTCTTAGTTAATTAGATTAAACCATCTTGATTTTTATGTTCTAAATTATGAATTAATAGGGATTGGGCAATTAGGCTTTTAATTGTAACCTTTAATGTATTAAATCTCAATTGTTGACTTGCCTTTAATTTACTAAGCCCTTACTCTCGAGATTAATCGATTAATTCTCAATTAATCGTTAATCCCTCTAATTAGCCGGGAACACCGAGCTAATTAACTTAGGTGAAAATGGGGATGTTACACATCAAATTTGAAGGAGGACTAAATGCGGACATTTTAGCCTCGATCGAGCCAATGGAGATAAGAGATTTTGCTACATTAGCGAACAAAAGCCAATTAGTTGAAGAATATAATAAGAAGCTAGCTAATGCTAGGATAAATGCTTGTGGAAAAAGGCTAGCACCTGAAGACCAGGAGTTTCAGTATATTCCCCCACCAAAGAAGCCATTTCAACCTAACGGAAATGAAGGTAAGCAGCCGCAGGGGCTAACCACTAAGCAAGAATGTTCAAAGTGTGGAAGGTATCATGGAGGAAGGCCTTGTTTGGCTAGGCAGAAGGTATGCTTTAAGTGTGGAGAGCCAGGACACATGATTAGAGAATGCCCCAACCATCAGCTACCTACTCCTAAGCCATAACATCCAAGGTTGAAAGTTGAAAGCACTACTTCCCCAGAGGAGCTGAAACAAAATTAAGGATAACCCAGGACAAAGATTCAATTTTCGCTAACTATGTTATGATGAGTTATATATCTGGGTTTGCTGTAATTTCTTTGATTATGCTTATCGACTTTCTATGTGCGTATATATATAAACTCTTTTACTAAACTCTTACGGTGATAAATAGTTAGTTTTGCGATTAAATTTTGAGGACAAAATTTTTTTAAGGAGGGTAGTAATGTAACATCCCCGATTTCCGAGTTCCGACTTCATCTTCAAGTTTGATCAAATCCCATTCCCGACTTCATCTTTGAATTTCATATAAAGTGGGATGATTTCCGATTTTTGAGTTTGTCTCACGTTAATCTACAACTTCCGATTTAATTTCCTGATTTCCGATCTCATAATTTATCACCAAGTTTCAAGCAAGATATGCGCGAGTTCCAACCTCCGACTTAGAGTCTCGAACACACTGTATATAAAATACCGACTTTCGGGTTTAAGTATTTGGGTTTGATGTTGTGATTCCGAATTCCTAAGTTCCGACCTTAACCCAGCATCCCCATTCCGACTTCCGACTTGATCCCAAGTTGATACTTTCATACAATGGTGCAATTGCCAACCTCCGATTTTAATAAAACGAGTTCCGGCCTTAGAGTTGAACTCAATAGACATGAGTTCGAATCTTTGAGTTGATTTCCAGTCATACACGAGTTCCGATGTCCGAGCTTATTCCCAGGAGCCTTCTATTTCTGTTGATGTTCCCGAGTTTGAATGGGGAGTCCCAAGATTATGTGATTGTAAGCTGTATGACTTCCGACATCCGACCTTGCTTCCAAGTCTCGAATAAACCAGATAAGATTTCCTCAAGCCACAAATAAGATGGGATGAGTTCCGACATCCGGCTTCAGCTCCAAGCTCAAGTAAAATGGAACGAGTTCCAACTTTAAGCGGAATTGAGACGAGTTCCGAGTTCAGATAGAATGGAAGCAAGTCCCACTTTTAGGATGACGTGGAGAGCAATTTGGCCACAAAAGAAAGAGACATGGCCGAACTTCAATCACAAAATCTCAACCAATCAACACTCACAATCCCAAATACCCCCATGTATTTAAGTGAGACTCCCATCCTCATTCCTAGCTGATTTATGCCACTCTCTCTCCCTCTTGCTCCAGCCTTCTTCTTCCCTTCCTCTCTCAATCTACTCTATCAAATCTCCAAGCTTTGTCAAGGCTCCATTCAATCCAAACTCAAAGCCAGCAAGATCACACTCCAAAGAGGTAAGATTCCATTTCTGTTATTGAATTCTTTGGACTATGATTGCATGAAATTTTACTCTTCTTCATGTATTTAATGATATATTGGATGTATTATGATGGATTATGATTGAATGAATATGAAATCTTGAGTTGGAATTAAAGTTAGAAGGAGAAAACTAGAAGGAATAGAGGATTAGGATGCTGTCTAGTTGAGGAATTCCACGGCAGTTCATATGGTAGAGTGTATGGTTCCACCTACAGCTGGTTAAATCCGATGGAACTATTTTTACATGAAAGTAGACATTCAAGGCTTTCCATAAATATATCATATAAGGTCATTGGATTAGTATTGAGAGAGATATGAATTTTTTAAGTTTGACCTAGGAGCCAGGACTTTCATCCAGGCAGGGTGACTTGAGGAGGGTGTAACTCGCCCTACACAACTCCAAATTGAGTGAGACCAACTTTGTTAGAAAGCTTACACATAGGGGAACATTCCAATATTAAATTTTGAGTTTGTTATGGTCCCAATTGTTCCCAGTGATTCGAGGAATTTACCCTATGTCCAAACCAGGCCAAAATAGGGTAATTCAGGAAGGTTGAATATCAGGACTTATAACTTGAGCTATACTAAAGAAAATGGAATGAAACTTATTTCAAATGAAAGGTTGTCTTGTTAGCTTTGATATGACACCAATTTCGTATGATTTGAGCTTAGTTTCGATTTTTAGTGAATTTTTACTTCCAAGGGTGTAATTCGGGCCAGTGACCGAATAGGTTGAGGCAGAATTTAAATATCTTGAGCTATATAAATCGAAATGATATGGGACTAAAGAGGTTGGAAAGTAGACATATAGAGCTATGACATATCCAAAATTTAAGTTTAAATGAGTTGAATAGAGGTAAAGGTGGATTATACAAAATTCGGGCAGAACAAAATAGAATTAGCAGAAATGATCAATTGATGGTTTCACAAGTGTTAGTAAACCTATAAGGTTTGAGTTGATGGTTGCAAGTTATACATTGATAGATATGTTAGATTGATTATACTACTATGACTGATTTGTTCATGGGACTGGCACTATTCATGGGAAAACAGATCTGATCCGTTATGCTGCCGGATTTATGCCAGAAGTCTATGAAGCTAGGAATGTTTATATGCAAGGATGAATTTAAGTATGATATGAGTTATGACGTATATGAAAATAAATGATGAAGCATATGTATGAGCACATTCAGCATGCCTATGCATAACCATGTATGAGAATGAACAGACATGAGTATATTAAATGTGAATCCCTTCACTCAGAGGCAGTTAATTGAGATCCCTCCCTGTGAAGGCAGTTAAATGATAAAATGTGAATCCCTTCACACAGGCGATTGCACATTGAATCCCTCCCGGTGAAGGCAATTAAAAGATAAAGATGTGGATCCCTTCACTTGGAGGCAGTTGCACATTGAATCCCTCCCTGTGAAGGCAGCTAAAACTATGAGATCCCTCTACCTTGGAGACGCGTGGTCAGATGAGATCCCTCTATATTGAAGGCACGTGGTCAGATGAGATCCCTCAATTTTGAGGCACGTGACCAAAAGAGATCCCTTCAATGAGAGGCATGTGGCCAAAATGAGATCCTTCCAAGACTAGAGGCACGTGGGTCTCCTTGTGGATGAGTCGGTGTGACGACGGTCACGGGCTAAGCTGATGAGCTCGCTCCAAGGCCAGGCTACCTAAGGGCAGTAAAGGCTAAAGGCTAAAGACTAAAGACTAAAGATTAAAGTATATGCAAGCACCTCACTCACATGAGGCATGGCATCGACCCAGCTAGTGTGAGTATGGGGGATAGGACTTACATGAGGCATGGCATGACCCAGCTAGTGTAAGTATCGAATGAAGGTCCCATATTCCTAAGGAATGTGACATGGCGTTCACGCTCTGATGGGGTATGACATGGCGATCATACTCTAGAATATGGCATGATAAGCAGAAGATAAGGAAAGAGAAGTAAATTTTATGTATATGTATACATTCAAGTACAAGTAAAGTTATGTATAGATGTTATGTCTCCAGTATATTGATGCTATTATATTTCGTTATGTTTCAGTCATTATTCATGATTTGATTTATATGGGCTCTTCCAAATGCCAAGTGTATGAGTAAAAATGAATTTTGCTTCGGATAATATATTTTTCGAAATGTAAAATTAAACAGTTTGTATAGTATGTTCACCTTTTTCATAATAAACCAAAGCAAACTGGAGATGACAACGATGACATTATGTATGATAATTAGAGAATCCGACTGATAATTTATAATTCTCACTCCTATTTCCGTGTTATCTCCAGATAGTTCAAGAAGTTCCGAAGATGGCTGAAGTTGCTGTCAGATAAGGTCCGCTCAGGTAACAGTAACAACTCCAGGGTATGGTACTATGACTTAAGCATAATACTATACTTGGGAGTGTGTTACAAGGTGTTCCAAACATATGACTAGAAATAAATCTTGGTTCAAAAACCTCAAACCTAAGGATGGTGGGATAGTGATTTGTTGACGAAATCAAATCCAAAATCATTTGTATAAGTAATGTTGGTAAGAACAATTCTAATTTAATAAATGATGTTGAAGGACTTACTCACAACCTTCTGAGCATTAGTTAGTTTTGTGATCAAGGCTATAGAGTGGTGTTTGAACCTTCTCAATGTATTATTAAAGAATCTACTTCTGACAAAATTATTCTTGCTACTAGAAGGTATAATAATACTTATGTATTATCTCTAAAAGACCTTCTAGATCAAAATGTAAAATACTTAGCTTCCTTTGTGAATGAAAAGTGGCTATGGCATAAGAAGCTTGGTCATGCTCATATGAAGTTTATTGCTATGATTTCTCAGAAAAAGCTAGTTAAAAGTTTACCTAAGATCAGTTTTAAAAATGACTCATCTTGTGAGTTCTGTCTTAGAGGTAAACAAACCAAAAGTTCTTTTCATAGTAAAAATGTAGTCTCAACTACTAGACCACTTCAGCTTTTACATCTTGATCTTTTTGGACCAATTAGAATTGCTAGTCTAGGTGGCTAGAAATATGGTCTAGTCATTGTAGATGATTATTCAAGATTCACGTGAGTTATATTTCTAATCCATAAGGATGAAGCTTATGAGGCCTTCAAATCTTTTTCAAAAAGAACTTAAAACGAAAAATGTTTTTGTATCACTTCCATCAAATCAGATCATGGTAGAGAATTTGAAAATTATTCTTTTGAAAACTTTTGTAATGAAAATAGCATTTCTCATAACTTCTCGTCCCCTAGAACTCCTCAGCAAAATGGGGTAGAGGAAAGGAAGAATATATCTTTGCAAAAAATGATAAAAACTATGCTTCTTGAAAGTGGTTTATCAAAAGATTTTTGGGCAGAAGCAATTAACACTGCCTGCTACGTTCAAAACCATGTTTTCTTAAAGCCTATACTCAAGAAAACTCCCTATGAATTATGGAAGGGAAAAAAACCCAACATTTCTTATTTTCATATCTTTGGATTTGAATATTTTATACTTAAGACCAAGGATAAGCTTTCGAAGTTTGATCATGGAATCTTTTTAGGATACTCTTTTGTTTCAAAAGCTTATAGGGTGTACAACAAGAATACTCATATTGTCGAAGAAACTACTCATATACGCTTTATGGAGAAAAGAAATGAGTTAAATCAGAAGGTTGCAGATATGGAAGAATAAAGGGAGAATATGTCATTAAATGACAATGCCCAACATCTGCAAAACCTTCAGATTGCCACAAGAAATGGTGATTATGATGTTTCTGATCCTCCCTCTCATCAACATGTTTCCAATGGTATTTTTGAAGATCCATAAGGTACAACCACCAAGAGACAACATACTGGTGTAAGAGACTTGAGTGTTATCTCTCAAAATCAAATTATTGGTGAACCTTCTCAAGGAATCAAAACCAGATCTTCACTCAAAATAGAATTTGTAATGTAACACCCTCCCAAGTACAATATTGTGCTTAAATCATAGCACCATACTCAAAAGTTGTTATTGTTACCTGAGCGGACCTTATTTCATAGCAATTTCAGCTTTCTTCAAAACCTTTCGAGCTATTTAGAGATAACACGGAAATAGGAGTGAGAATTTTAAATTTTCAGTAGGATTCTCTAAACTATCACACGTACTGTCATTGTTATTATCTCCAATTGCTTCGATTTATTATGAAGAAGGTGATCATGCCAAATAAATTGTTCAGTTTTATAGTTTGAAAATATGTTGTCCAAAGCAAAGTTCCCTTTATTCATACACTTAAGATATAAGAGTTATTATAAAATAAATTTACAACTCATAACTTAAATAATAATTGCAGTATATTCAAATATAATATTTATAATATAATGAAAAAATAGAACAGATCATGCATATGTAAATACGTGCACTTGAGTTCATGCAAAATACACTTGTGTTTCTTTAACTTTCTTTGACTTCCTTTCCTTGGCACACCTAGGCGTTACGTATCGCTATCCCTAGGGTGCTTGCATATGTTTTAATCATTAGTCTTTACTGCCCTTGGGTAGTCTGATCTAGGAGTGAGCTCAACTCGTAACCGTTGCCACACAATACTGACCTACAAGGGGACCCACGTGCCTCTAGATCGGAGGGACTCAGTTGGCCATCTGCCTGCAACATAGAGAGACCCAAAAGTTGTAGCTGCCTTTACGGGGAAGGACCCAATGTGCAACTGCCTCTGAGTGAAGGGACCCACATCTTTATCTTTTAACTGCCTTCACTTGGAGGGACCTAAATAACTGCTTCCAAGTGAAGGGATCTTAATATTACATAATCATGTCATCATACAATATTCATCTTCATATCATAAATCTTCATAATATAAGCTATTATAATTTCATATGCTTCTGCCGAAAATTTGGCAGCATAACGGATCAGATCCGTTTCGCCATGAATAGTGTCAATTTCAACAGACAATCAGTTATAATAATAGATCAAGTATAATACATTAATCTTTCAAACATCGACATGGAATTGCAGCACTTAGACCTTAATTGAACTCATATATGCATTAAGGTGCCAAATCCTTTTAATTTTGGAAATCCTACTCATATTCATCAACTCTGCCCGTTTTTAGAAATTAAGCCTTAAATTCATTTGAACTCATTTAGACCTGAATTTTGTATATGTTGAAGTATTATGTGTTTAGTTTCTAACCTCTTTTATCCCATCAAGTTTTGATATATGTATCTCAAGTTATTAACATTTTACTTGGATATGTCTTATTACTAGGCAGATTTTCCTAACCAAAACTAAAAATTTACTAAAAATAGAAAATTGGTTGAAACTATATGAAATCTACATTGTTGTAAAGCTAACTGACCTAGCTTTTATTTCTAGTAAGTTTCATCTCATTTGAGCAAGTGGAACTTGAGTTATGAGCTCATGAATTTGGGTAACCTTCACTACCCTGTTCTAGCTTGGCTGGGACTTAGGGCAATTTTCATGAATTACTAGGAACAACAAGGATTGAGTTAATTTCTAAAATTTTTATGGCATGTTACTCTATGTCTTAACTTTCTAAAAAAATTAGTTTCACTCCATTTAAAGGAGTATAGGGCAAGTTATGCCTCTCGAAATCCAGTCTGCTCAGAATCAGGGTTAGAATCCTTGAGTAAACTTCAAAAATTCATATCTCACTCAATATTAATTCAATGGCCTTATATTATATATGGTTGGAAAGCCATAAATGTCTAGTTTCATATAAAAATAATTTCATAAAGTTTTGGTGGCTGTAGGTAGAACTGTACACTCTACCAGTACGGACACCATAAGATTTTCTAGGTTTCAAATTCTAGTTTCCTATCTATCTTATTTTTCATGCAACATTCAATCTCAATCCCATCAAATACTTGATAAACCAGCCATAATTCATCACATAACCATCATATATCATCAATTACATGAATAGAGAAGAACTTCCCGATAGCCATCAACTCAATAAACTCAAGCAAAGAAGCTGAATCCTACCTCTAGTTGATGCAAAACTAGCTAGACTTCAGCTCTTAGTGTAGGAAGTGGGTGGAGCTTGGAGATTTAGGAAAGAGGAAGTGAGGAAGAAGAAGAATGAAGGGAGAGAAGTTAGCATGAAAGAAAAGCACGAAAATGAGGGGAGTTTGAGGGGATTTAGTGTTTTAAAACTTGAGGAATTGGTGGAGAGGTGTGTGGTGCATGGAGGACCAAATCTCTCCTCTCCATGGGCACCATATGGCACTACCTATATGGGAGAAGAGTGGCAAAGTTTCAGCCATTCATGTTAAGATTTTTAGTGTGGAATTCTACTAATTCGGTTCTGACAGTTTAAAATACCGAATCTTTACCGATTTCCCTCAAATCGGTAAAACATTACTAAGTAAATTTGTGAGATTTTCTATATATCTATTATAATCTTTTCAAGTCTAATCTCTTTAATTAACACTTAATTAACTCCTAATCAATATTTAATTAACTTCTAATTAATTTTACACAGTTAATAAAGCCAGATAAATAGATTAACATCGTAATTTAAATGTATAGTAATTCCGGACGTTATACTGAATAATTTCTCATAGTCTTTCACATAACAATCTAAATTTTCTTTAGCTCTAGTATCTATAATTCATCCCTAATTACTCTTATTTTTCTAGTAAATTGATTAACAACGCAAATCAATTGCACTATTTCTTTGGGATTGTTATATTTTTGCTTTTTCGTAAATCCTTTAGAAATTCCTGTTTGGTTTTTGTAACTAGTGGCATTTTCGTAATATTGAGCAAGTCTAAGGGCATCCCATGTCATTTCACATATGGATACCTCCGTGGCTCAACAGCCGAGATTTAGGTTTTACGTTTTTGCTACGTGATTCTGCTTCGTTTAAAACCTTATTCTACTAATCCTATTGATATAGGGACCTAAATGTCATTTTTTAAAAAGTTCAGGGGCAAGGTTGTAAATAATAAAAGTTTGCCCAAGGACATTTTCATCATTTCCTATTAAGTTATATGGGGATGTTACATGTAACACCCCCCAAAATACAGTACTATGCTTAAGTCAGAGTACTATCTTCAGGAGTTGTTACTATTATTTCAATGGACCTGGTATGACAGCGCTCATTGGCCGTCTTTAATTTTCCTAGCTTTGTCCTGAATGCTTACTTCTTAGCTCCTCTAAGATATTTGGAGATAATACGAAAATATATAGAGTGAGAATTATAAACTCTCAGTGGGATTCACTAAGAATTTCATGTCATGTTATTGTTATTATCTCCAGTTGCTTCAGTGTATTATAAAAAGGTGAGTATATTATATAAATATTTTCAATTTTATAATTTGAAACCATATTGTCTGAAGCAGAGCTCATTTTAGTCATACACTTGATAAACAGGGTAAGAATTAAAGCATAAACAATAGTAGATTGTACATGCGCAATGGCTCATCATGAATTCATGCAAATGTACTTATCCGTTATTTGCTTTCTTTACTTGACACGTCTAGACGTTACGTATCATTGTCCCTAGGGTGTCTGCATACATATGTCTTTGTCTTTAATCTTTATTGGCCTTGGCTAGTCTAATCTAAGAGTGAACTCAACTCGTGACCGTCGTCACACAGAACTAACCTACAAGGGGATCCATGTGCCTCTAGTCTTGGAAGGATCTTATTTTTGGCCATGTGCCTCTAAGATAGGGGGTCTTATAGCTTCAACTGTTTTCACAAAGAGGGACCCAAATAATTGCCTTCAGATGAAGAGTGCCAAATAGCCAGGCAATCATTCATACAGAAAATCTTGTAATATATCAATCTTATAACAATCAAACAAGATTCATAGCCTTCATCTTGAGTTAAGTTTTGCCACTCCCTCTCAATTATGCCCGAATTTGTAATTTCAGCCATAATTTTTGTTTAATTCATTTAAAGCTAAATTTTAGATATGTTAAAGTGTTATTTGTTTAATTTCTAACCTCTTTGGTCCCATTAAGTTTTGATATATATATCTCAAGTTATTAACATTTTACCTAGGTCTATCCTATTATTAGGCAGTTTTACACACTGAAAAATAAAAATTCACTAAAAATAGAAACCTAGTTGAATTGTACAAAACTTATATCATCTTAAACCTAGTTGAATTGTACAAAGCTTTCATTTCCAGCAAGTTTCACTTCATTTGAGTAAGTAGAACTCGATTTATGAGCCCTTAAATTTGGCTAACCTACACTGCCCTATTCTAGCCCGGTTGGGACTTAAGGCAACTTTCATGAATTACTGGGAATAACAGATATTGAATTTGGTTCTCAAATTTTTATGGAATGTTGCCTATGTCTTAAATTTCTAAATAAATTAGTTGCACTCAATTTGAAGGAGTATAGGGCGAGTTATATTCTGCAAAATCCAATCTGCCTAAAATTAGGGTCAGAATCCAAGGGTTAACTTCAAAAATGCATATCCCACTCAATACTAATTCAAAAGCCTTATACTTTATATGGTTAGAAAGTCATAGATATCTAGTTTCAGCCAAAAATAGTTTCATCTCATTTTGGTGGACGAGTCCATACAATGTGCAATATGGACGTTAGGGATTTTACACAAACAGCATTCGGATTCTTCACTTTCTCTAGTTTGCTCATTCTAACTTAAGTTCTAACTCAAAATCTCATGTCAACCCAACCATAAACCATTAGATACATCCAATATATCATCAGATAAATGAAAAAAAGTAAAATTTCTTATAGTTACAATCCATAGAAATCAAGAATAAAAGTTGAATCCTACCCTTATTTTGATGCAACAACTAGCTAGTCATGAGTTTTAATGAAGGATATGAATACAAGAGACTTGAGGGAGGCTAAAAGTGGAAGAAGGAGATGAAGAAGATGAAGAGAAGGAAGAGGGAAGTCCATTACAAGAGAGGAAACGAATTCTGCTGAGCAGAAAGGAAATAAAGTAAGCAGAATTATTGAAGTAGTTGGAAGGAAAGGTTCTCATTGGTGGAGGATCTTATAGCTCAATTTTAGCCAACTTTCCTCATCCTTTGTGGCTGTCTTGGGCCACTTTTATGGGTTAAGTAGCTAAGTTTTCAGCCATTGGATTGAGGGTGTTGGGTGTTTTGATTCTATTGATTCCGTTTTGACAGTTTAAAATATCGAATCTACCAATTTCCTTCAAATCAGCAAAATAGTTTGGAAAATATTGTGAGACTTTCTATGTTGCTATTCTAATTGTTTCTAATTCAAATCTCTCTAATTAACATCTAATTAGCCTTTAGTTGGGCTCTAAGTAAATATTCAATCGATTTCTTATAATCTCACTTATTTGTTAAAACTAAATAAATCGATTAAAAATGATAAGATTTTTTTTTTCAGACGTTACAGAATCCAACCTTGCTCCAACCTTGCTCTCATCTCTGAAATTCAACTAGAAAGTGTTGACGAAGCTCTTGAAGATCAAAGCTGGATTGAAGCTATGAAGGAAGAACTTACTCAGTTTGAGAAAAGCAATGTATTAACTCTAGTACCCTTGCCAAAAGGACAATATGCCATTGGGACAAAATGGGTGATCAAAAACAAACTTGATGAGAGTGGGAAAGTAATAAAAAAAGAAAGCAAGATTAGTGGGTCAAGGTTACAACCAGCAAGAAAGCATTGACTATGACGAGACATTTGCTCCTGTAGCAAGATTGGAAGCAATCAGAATGCTACTTGCTTATACTGCTCACAAGGGGTGTGTTTTATTTCAAATAGATGTCAAATCTGCTTTTTCAAATGGTTTCAGATTTGAGGAAGTTTATGTTAAACAACCTCTTGGTTTTGCAAATGAAAACTTTCCTTACCATGTTTTTAAACTTTCTAAAGCTTTATATGGATTGAAACAAGCACCTAAAGCTTGGTATGATAGACTTAGCTCTTTTCTTCTCAAAAATGGGTTTGAAAGAGGAAAGATTGATACTACCTTATTCATCTTGCATGAGAAAAATAATTTTTTAATTGTACAAATTTATGTTGATGATATAGTTTTTGGTGTAACTAATCAAAATCTATGCAATAATTTCTCTGAGCTAATACAGGGAGAATTTGAGATGAGCATGATGGGTGAACTAAAGTTCTTTCTAGGACTACCAATCAAGCAATAGAAGAAAGGAATTCTTATTCATTAAGAGAAATATGCTAAGGATTTGCTCAAAAGGTTCAATATGGACAAAGCATAGAGCATCAGTACTCCTATGCATCCTTCTTAAGTTCTGGAAGCTAATGAAGATGGTGAAAAAGTTTCTGAGAAACTATATAGAGGTATGATAGGCTTCTACTTTACCTTACTATTAGTAGACCTGATCTACAACTAAATGCAAGGGTTTGTGCTAGATTTCAAGCTAATCCTAAACAGTCTTATCTAAACACTATTAAAAGAATCTTAAGATATTTAGTAAGTACTACTAATCTTGGTCTTCGGTATGGTAAAGGTACTGCTTGCAATGTTATAGGTTATTGCGATGCTGATTTTGCTGGAGATAGAATTAAAAGAAAGAGCACAAGTGGTTGCTATTGCTTTCTTGGAAAATCACTAATAACTTGGTTGAGCAAGAAGCAAAACGCAATTGCTCTTTCAACTGCTGAATCTGAATATATGTCTGCTGCAAACTGCAACACATAGATCTTGTAAATCAAGCATTAGTTGGAAGATTCCAATATGAGGTATACCAAAATCCCTATCTTATGTGACAATACTGGTGCAATCAATCTTACAAAGAATCCTATTCAACATTCTAGATCTAAGCATATATATATATTAAGCATCATTTCATAAAAGATCATATTCAAAAAGGAGATATTAACCTAAGATTCATAAATACTAAAGGTCAAATTGCTGACATTTTTACTAAACTCTTAGCTGAAGATCGTTTCTGTCATATAAGGAATCTTCTAAACATGACTAACTTCTAAACATACATTTATATTGCATCTGGTACCTCCCTCTCTTGAGCAAAAGCTTAAAGCTGATATTGCTGCATCCCAATTAGATTTTCTTTCTGGAGAAAGTTCCTAAACTTCAAATTGTACCTCAAAAAGATCACATCAAGAAAGGTTAAAGAACTGATTCAGAAAGTTATCTCAGAATAGGTTGCTGACTTGGTTGAGAAAGAATGGTGTGCAATATAAGTACAGAAAGATGGGATCAGAAGTGGTTCAGAAAGAAGAATTCAAAATGGTTAGTTTAGAAAATGGATAAAATTCATGGAACCAGAAAGGTTCCTATTACTCGAAAGTTTATTCATGCCACAGTTCATAAATTGTTTTCAAAACGTGGGTTAATTAGTTACTTCTCTCCTTGGCAAGATGACATTATCTAAACAAGTAGGAAAGTGAAGAGACTTGAACGATGTCGTTTTCACTTTGAAAACCGTTTGTATGCTTTACCCATCAGTTATCCTCATTAACCCTCACTTATCATATCAACTTCTCGCTCAAACCTTTCACTTCCCAAGTTACAGAGAAAAATCTCACACTGTTCATCTTTTTGGTTCAAAGACTTTTTGCCTTCACACTTCCCTCTATACACTTAGCCTATACATATTCCTTCCTTCACTTTCAACCTTCTGCCATTTCAAACCATCATGATAAAAAAGGGAGACTAAATCATTCCTTACATATTCAATGATGAAGAGATGCAGACGAACTTCCACAGAAACTTCTTCATCAGGTCCATTGCCTTAGGAAGGAGTTTTTCCTTGGAAAACTTCTCTTCCCTTCCTCAGATTGTTGAAATATTTGAGTTCCAAGGGTTGAATGATTTCCTGAGGATCTCTACACTAGGTTGGTTGTTGCTTTCGACAGTACCCTTGCTCTAGTTGATGAAGACAACTCATCTCTAAGGAGCATCATTGGAAGCTTTGAGATCCAAGTGCTTCCTTCTGATCTTATCCATATCACCAACACACATGATGAAGGTGTCCTGTGCAAAGGTAGTATCAAATGGTGGGAACAACTTAAAGCCACAGAAGAGAAAGTCTCTAAAGTTCTAATAAGCAGAAGAGCATGTATGTAAGAAGCATTCGTACTTCCAATCTTCTATTACTATTAGGGCTATATATTCTGTAGTCCAATACATTGTGCTTCGCAGGATAGGAAACACTGATATTATGATAGAGGTGGACCATATGGTCATGTTCTGCCTTATGACCAGAAAAAGGATAAATCTAGTTACACAAATTCTAGACTACATGATCTCGGCCATTGATGATGCAAGAAGGAGTCATGTTGCTATGCCTTATGGTATGTTCCTTACACGTGTCTTAGCAAGAGCTCAACTTCCTATTGATGGACACAAGAAGGATGAAAAATGCCTTACTGCCACCATGAAAATGTTCTCAGCCATGGGCTTGAAACCTCAAGGCCTTGAGAAAGAAGGGAAGAAGAAAAGTAGGAAGAAGAAGAGAAGAAGAAAAAGAAGAAAGAAGAGAAGAAGAAAGATTCAAAGAAAAGGCAAGCTCCTCTCCAAAAGGTTAAACCTAAACCTTCTAAAGAGTTGAAGAAGAAGAAGCGACAAGAAAGAAGTCTCTCCCTAGTCTCTAAAGAAAGGAGAATCAACAAGAGAATGTTGTTGAGACTTAATGAAGAAACATTGTTGAGACTTAATGAAGAAACATCCTCCTCCTCTTCCAACGCAGAAGATGAAACATCTACCATTGCTACTAAGCCAATGAATGCTGCAACACCTGTAAATCAAGCACATAGACCCTCTAGAGCTAAAGAATGAGGGATTGTGATCAGGGAAGAAGCATAACAAAAACTAGCTAAAGCAAACCTTCAGATAAAAATGAGGACCCTGAAATAAGGAGGAAGGGGAAAGAAACCCTTGAAGAAAGCCCTTGGGAAACCCTTTGAGCAACTCTCTCCTTTTGCTATTAGAAGGGCTATGCTTGAAGCTAGAGAAAATAGAATAAGACAAGAGGCTTGGCTATAAAAACAAAAGGATAAAGCGGCAGGAGTTAGTGCTTCAGCTAGAGTTGCACAAAACTCATCTACTTTTCTGGAAATGGAGCAACCGTATGTTGTCATTGAAGATGTCAATCCACCTTCTGAGATGAAAAGAGTTGTGCTACCCTCTAAAGAACAACAAAGAAGAATAGAACAACCAGTTATTCAACATACAAGCTTACCACTAATTCCTTTTACTCAAGAAGGATCATCTGGTCATAAAGCTGAATCTGCATCGGAGATAACAGTGCCTGAGAAGACACTCACTCTAGTGGTAGAATCTGATAATGTAGCTGCTATTGCTGAATTTGAGGCTACAAATTTGAACACTCCAATGTCACACCCGACCATTGCCATAGTTTCTCAAGAGATTCTTGCTACTCTTGTTACTGCACAAACTTTACTACTGTTGACCTCCACTTCCAAATATGATAAAATAGCTACTCTTGCATTTTTTGAACCTCAACCATCCTCAACTAGTCATAGCCAACACACTAAAAAGCTACCTTCTGATGCTCCTTCGTCTGCTGAAGTCTTTCCAAATGCTACTGAAGTATAGATGGATTTATTGCTAGCCAACCATACACTATTATGGCTAATCAGCAAGCATTAGAAAGAAGAATGAACAACATGGAGAATCTCATGTTGTAGATGTTGAAAGCTCTTCAGAAAGGAAAACACAATCAGTGATGGCTCTTCTATGATCTCACATCTTCATTTTTTTTTTATGATGTCAAAAGGAGAGAAAGCAAGATATTCAAGAAAAGCTTAGGCTAAAGAGGAGCATACATATCTTTGTCACAGCTGCATCCACATCATATAAGTCTTAGGACTCATTTTTTCTTTTCACATTCAAGAAACATTTCATTTTTATCATTATACATTTATGAACATTTTATCATATGACTGTGGATAGTAATGCAGTTTAATTATAATTATTATCTATTTGATAATTATGCTTTGATATCCCTTGATCAATTTTTTTTCTCTAGCAGTGTAATTATATGTCTGATATCATATTTCTCTGAGACTCATATAACCTGTGAGTTGTTGAACACTCTAATATCATGTTATTTTTTTTTCTTTTCAACTGATTGACTCTACTAAGTAATATTTTCCTGCTTGTACTGAGTTTACACTTTTTACTAGATCATCAAATATGTATGAATAAGTTTTCTTTTGATATGTTGCTACTATCTGCATAATTGCTCAGATTATCGGTTATCAAACTATCTGAATCCTTGCTCTGATATATTTAAATTTTTTCTTATGCGAAAGGAGTGATCCTATGCACCTTGTACTTAGAATATGCTCAAAATCTTCTGGTTTGGAAAAGGATTCTTCTGTGCTCATTTCTTTTGTCACTTCTAAAGTTGCAGGACATTTTTTTTATCGTTACCCTTTTTAGAAAGTAACTTGTTTCATATAATAAATCATTTTTTTTAAATGCTATTTGTTAATAAGATATTTTTCTTAAATATTGATTTTCTATCATAAAAAAAGGGGATATTGTAAGCTCCAATGCCCAACTGAAACAGTCTCATGACTTTAGACGTTTCAAGCTTTAAAAGTTTTAATGAATATCAAATTAAGTTTTAAGTAAATCTCTTAAATTGCAAATGATTTATTAAACACGTACTTTTTTGAGTAAAATCATCTAAGTTAAATGATCACTGTATCAAATAACACGTCAAATCCATAGTATTTTACTTTAATATGTCTATATTGGAGCAATCGCTTTGTACCATGTATGCTTACTCACTCAAGAATGAGATAGAAAGTTCAAAAGGATGATGATGCAGCACCAGAAAGGAAAAACTTGTAATGAGAAGGATCACACCTCATTCAGAAGGATGACTTAATCCAGAAGGATGATCTCTCACGAAGTATCTTACCTTGAAAGCTTCTTTCATATGCTTCATAGAGAAATTCAAAAAGTCAAGTATGATTTGACAAGTTGTAAAAGAAATGCTGATAAGTCTGAAAAGTTGGTGAAGAGTTTAACGGCTACTTTTCCTCTTTGGTGTCATCTCAACTTGTTAAAGAAGAAAGCTGCTCCTTCTCTTACCAGTCATAGACCAATGGATCAGCGACATAAGGGTCAAGCTCTACAAGCTCCAACGGTAACATCTAGAAGTCTATATAAAGCCAGGATATGAAGAAAAAGATAGAGACGTCGTTCAAATATTTCCGAAGTTACAACAGTTTTATATCTTCATCCTCATCGACTCTCAAATCCTCCAGAAAGTTACTCTTTGTAACTTCTGTTTGAAGAAAATCTTCTCTACTATTTTGTAATAGATAATATTCTCATTTTGAGAATTTAGAGAAGTCACTCACTATACCCATTGAATTAAAACTCTGAAAAGCATTACGTGTGAGTGTAAACACAAGCCTTTGATCATATTTTTTGTAATCAGACCTGATAGTGGACAAAATGAGTTTGGAGAGGCTAGGACAAATATTACTCATTTAACTTGGAGAATTTAGCAAAAACTACTCAATTGTAAAGCTTGGAGAGGCTAGAGAAAGACCACTCAAGTGTAAAAGCTTGGAAAAAGAATACTCGTGGTATAAAAATCTCAACAAGGAGTTGGGGGCTGGACGTAGGCATTTGGTTTGCCAAAATAGTATAAAATTTATTGTGTGATCTTTCTATCCTTCTTACTTTAAATTTCTTCATTCACCAAGTTTATAACATTGTGTGCATAATCGAATTTTATTGAAACTTACTCTTGAATGTAAAACAGCTTTTAAGACAAACCGACTTGCTTTTGCAATCCAAGTCTTGGACTTGAGAAAGTTGTCTTACTAAAAGTTTCAGGTTTCAAAATATAAATTAAAGTATAATTCAACCCCCTTCTTGTGCTACCTTTCCCAACAAAAGTTTGTAGGACTAGATATCTGCGAGTGATTTAATAACAATCATAGGATAAGCTTTAATACCATCTTAGAAATTGAGTGAACCTAACTCAACTCCAAAAACTAGCTAATGGGAGAAGGGTTGCCCAAGTGCTTATACAGGTTATCGAGACTATATCCTTAAACAATGTAGGACTCTAGCATAATAAAGGAGAATACAAAGTTTCATACAATTTCTTGCAAATCCAAATTAGAAAGGACAGACATGTGGTTTAGGCTGTAATAGTGATTGTGTTGTGCCTAACGATGGTGTTCTGGCCAAGATTAAAAAAGTTTAGGGTTTAGGGTTTGGGTTAAAATTTTTGGTGATTGGAATAAAGATTGAAATAATAGAGATTGAGATAAATTTATAATCAAACAAAAACATTGTGATCTAAACATAAAATTAAAAGTAGTGACATATGAATGTTTAGGTGGATTAAATTAAACATATGACAAAATTTTACTGGACCACTTAGGAAGGATTTGGAATCCTTTTTTTTTTAGGGAAAAAATTAGATTAAGTTCCTTATATTAATTCTATCCAATTCTTAAATTAAAGAATAATAAGTGGACATTTTTTTTTAAAAAAAGAGTGTATAATTTTAACTTTTAAGTGAGTCATTCTAAAACAAAATATCTACTTGTCATTTTTTATTTGAGAATTGATTGAAATATATATAAGGAACTTATTTTTAAGTGGGTAGCATAGAAACAACCCATTGTCAATGGAACCACAAAAAAAGTTGTAATATTATCACCTTCTTTGAAATGATAAAATTAGATGGAATTCAATTTAATTTAATCAATAATTAAATTCAATTGTATTATGATTTGAATTCTTATATTTAAAATAAATTAACAAATTATAAAATTAAATTTATTTATACTAATTAAAATATATATATATATATATATATATATGAATTAAATTTTTTATCTAAATTTTTTTATCTTGACTATCCTACCTTTTATTAATAAAATGTGGGGCGACTAGGGTTCAGGTAACAGGGAGAAAAAAAGACCTTTGCACACCATGGAGTGGCACTCTCAACCCCGATGGTGCAGAACACGGCAGTGACAGGGTGAGTATGGCCCACTGGTGGCAGACCTGCGGTGGAGCAAAGATATTGGTGCGGCTAGGTTTGTTCATGGTGGTTCGCAATTATGGTTCGAGGTTGAGCACGACTAAGGGGACGATGCAGTGGGTTTGAATATGTGATAGAGGTGGTTTTGGGTGGTGGCTCGCGATTAAAGGGCAAGCTGCTAAGCATGGTGAAGGGTGGCCACACTATGGAGGGTAGTTGCGATTTAATATGGCTAGGTGTGCGTTGATGGCGATGGTTGTGCGGTTTTGTGAAGTTGACAAGGCTGGATGCATGGTGATGATGGTAGCAGCACGTGTTGGTGCGGTAGGCTCATGATAGTTGTTCAATGTGAGGGGAAAGGAGGGGATAAACGTTGAGACGAGAGGGAATAAAAAGAGAAAAATATTTTTAATATATCACTTTTTAATATTAAGCCCATTAAATAAGAAATTATAAATCAAATTTATTTTAATTTAATTTATTTTTAAATTTTTTAAAGAACTAAATTCTATTTAAATTTAAATTTTATAATATTAATTAATTTTAAATCAGAGAATTAAATTTAATTATTTAAAAGTATTCAATTCCAAGACGTTGCAAACATCTTGCACAAAAGTGAAAGTGAAAATTTTAGAATCGGTGCGTTACAGCAGTATACTATTGCGTACAGACAAATCAGAAAGCGGGGCAATTCAACGCTGCTCTCGCCTCCATCTCAACACTCGGGTACTCCATCCCCTCTTTTTTCTCCGCGCGTAGAAAACCACAATACCGCGAAGTTCGTGGAAGGACGACACTACTATCCATGACGTGGGTCCTACCCATTGGTCCACGTTAGAGCAGGTTCACAATTCTCACGTACACTCGTCCGCACATGATAGCAATTGTCGTTTTAAATTCCATTTCCACTTGCACGGTTCCAACCTCCATCCATTACCGACTCCGAATCCAAAAAGGGAACGCGAAGCACCAGAGCTTTTGAAAGGGTCGAGAGAGAGAGAGAGAAGTAGAATTATAGAAAGAGAGGGGAGAGAGAGATATGAAGATCACAGCTCTGTTGGTGCTGAAATGCACCGGTGAGGGTTCGGATCCGGTGATTCTGGCGACGGCTTTGGACGTGAGCCACTTCGGCTACTTCCAGCGCTCCAGCGTCAAGGAGTTCATTGTCTTTGTGGGTCGCACCGTCGCCAAACGCACCCCTCAGGGCCAGCGTCAATCCGTCCAGCACGAAGGTACATATTGATATATATTCGTTCTTAGGGTTCAATTCACGGTCTCCGATTCTTCAGTTATGATGAGTTCTGGTCGTTTTGGGAAATCTATTGTGCAGATTAAGTTTTTGAGTTGTTGGGTTGTCGTTTTGATTGATCTGGGTCGTTGACGATACAATGCTTTCGTGCTGATCGGGTTTCTAGTTCTACGATTTTTAACCGCTTCTTTTTGGTTCTGTTACTGCTAATTATGAGAAAGCTCAAAAATCCTTTTTTTTTAAAATTTTTTTGCCTTTCTTTGGGAGAGGGGGACACAGCAAAGCAAAAATAATAGGAATCGTTGCTTTGATGTTCTCTAGTGTGGATGATCTTTTAATTTCATTTGGGTTTAATTTTGTTGTTCAACGCGAATTTGGGTTTGGTTCTTGTGTGTGAAATTGTGAACATTCGAAAACTTGTTTCCCGTTTGTTGCTTCCTTTTGCAGAGTATAAGGTGCATGCTTACAACAGAAATGGCCTTTGTGCGGTGGGATTTATGGATGATCACTACCCAATTCGAAGCGCATTTTCTCTTCTCAACCAGGTGAGAGTGAGAGCAGTGTTTTTCGTTAACTGTTAAATTTTCCATCAAAATTAACCAGGCTTAGATCATTAAATGCTAAAGCCTTAACAAACATAACCCAAGTTCAACACAGACCCTTCCCTTTGATAATGCTCCTGTTACTAAGTAACAACCCGTAGTCTTTTGGTTTCATAGTGGTTGCTTTGCTCAAGTGTTATGTCCTCTTCATGTTAGAGGATTGTGATGTGATAAAATTAGAGGGAAACATAATGTTTGGAAAGAGAGAAGCAAAGTCTTTCAGTTGATCTGTAAGTGCTACCAAGATTAAAGAAAGCAGGACAACAAGAAACACAAACATCATGATGGCACCTGATGAACCTCCATGCAGCACATCTACATGTTGATCTCAAAACCCAAAACAACCCTTGCCTTAACTGAAGCAACTTCTATGGCCCAAACAGTATCCTCACAAAACACCAAAGCTCAACAGCTCAATCAATATACCAGGGATTATCAGCTATCTAGATTCAAAATCACAGCTGCGATCTTGACCATCAACTGCAGTGAATTAATTTCCTCAACTGACAACTCCATATTCAGCACTGAAATAAAGAAGCCATTAGCCACTCACCTGTATCCAACCCATCATGCTCTCTCTATCACACCCCCATGCTTGGCCAAGCTCAAACCAAAGGTGCCAAAACTGTAAGGGATTGGCCCATATTTTAGTCTGTCTGGAGCATGAGTAATTGACCCATTTTTCCTTGCAGTGAAAAATTAGAATGATATTTTTTTATGACGATACATGATAGCAATGCCTCTGGTCTTGTTGAGGATATCTATGATTATATAATGGATTGTGTTATGGTTATTTAGTTGATGGAGATCTTCTTAAAAGAGGCTCACCTTGTTTTCCATGTTGTAGACTGTTTTTTGTCCTGTTAATTCTGATTATATTTCCTCATGTTGAACATGTCCACATAGGTGACCATCAAAACAATTTTGACTGCTTTATAGTTTTTAATTGCTGGGTTCCAGTCTATCTTTTGGATTACTTCCAAATCTGACGTTGGTTTGATAGGAATTGATTTTCGATGGGATACAAAGGCATCGTTTGTTTTGTGTTGGCCAACCCCACCTACTGGGAAAAAGGCTTTTGTTGTTGTTGACAAGAGTTGATTTTGTTTACCACTCATATTGCCCAATTGGCATAGAGCATCTTCTTCTTCTTCTTCTTCTTCTTCTTTTGGGCTCTCTGCACGTTGGTTGTTTGACTTTCTTGGTTGGACGTTTATTATTCAGTTTTGATAGAATAATGTTGATCTTGTAGCTGAACCTCTTTGTCCTCAATGTGTGTGACTGTAAGCTCTGTTTGAGATAATAAGTATTGTTTTGTTGGACTAGTGGTCTGCACCATAACTACATGATTAGTTCCTCATAGCCCTTTTTCCCCATAACCTAAATTTCCTGCTTTTAGTCAGAATTTCATGTCTATTGAGTGACTGTGTTTAAGTATGTTTCCATGTCCTTGATGGTGGGCAAAGGAGGTGTGATCATTGTCGTAACCAAGTGAGTCTCATAAAATGTTTGCTTTTCAATGTTTAGAAACTTGAACTAAGTGAAATGAATGACAGTAATTAAATGTCAGATTAGAATAGCTGTTATGTCACATGAAATATTTATGATCTCATGCATGTAATGTAGTTGTGTTTTTAGTAGATGGTAATAAACTTTGGTGTCTTGCATTTAAAAAAAAAAAAAATGATGTCTTGCAGGTGCTGGATGAATATCAGCAAAAGTTTGGTGAGTCATGGAGAAGTGCTCAAACAGACAGCACTCAACCATGGCCTTATCTGAATGAAGCTCTGACAAAATTTCAGGCATGTAAATATCACTTCATTATATTAGCTTCACATTGAGGATATACTACTGATACTGATTTTATTAAAAGATGTTTAATATTCTAATTTCTAAGTTGTTTTGATGGATATTTTCCTTTCTATGTACATTTTTACATTATTACTTTGGACTTGAACTCCTCTTTTCACCTGTTCCTGTCAAATCCTCAGGACCCTGCGGAGGCTGACAAGTTGTTGAAAATCCAGAGAGAATTGGATGAAACAAAAATCATTCTTGTAAGTATTGGGCTAAGTATGCATTGCTTTATATATTTGCAAAACAGTAAATGGGTTCCCAGCATCTTTTGTCTTCTAAATTGACTTCTCCTTAGCCATTTTTGATATTTAATTATTCAATTTTAAACTCAAACTGTGATATGCTTGGTGATTCTCATAACAAAATCTTTGTTCAATCGAAATTTGGCACTGGTTTCCAAATACATTTAGCTTTAGATGACAATGCCGGCATTATGCAAGCCAAGTGTCCCTCTCATGGAGCCAAATATAATGTACTATTACAAATTTATCATCTCTGATTTCATATGATGTCCGTCAGTAGGTCATTAACAATTGAGTTGCTGTTAATTTATTTTTCATTGAACATATTGGTGTCTCTTAGACTCATTAATGTACATTTACTTGTTCAAGCTAAATTTAATATGGTCTTTATTTAGCCATTCTATGTGGGTTTAGTGGGCATTTCTCATTTCCTGCTGAAATCTCCATGGGCTTGTTTTGGTTCTGTGTATACTTTTTTCATCATAGATTTCTAAGAACCACATCACACACATATGATGGAGTGTTTATCCATGACTTATTTTACTGTTTTCTCTCACCATATGATGATTTTATTTTTGTAAACAGCATAAGACTATTGATAGTGTGCTTGCTCGAGGGGAGAAGTTGGACAGCTTAGTTGAGAAGAGTTCTGATCTGAGTGCAGCATCACAGGTACAATAAGATAGTTCCTGTTTTACAACCTTGCATTCGGGACTAGCACATGAATGCATACACTCTCATATTCAGAGTTATATTATTTTTGCCGCATCTCATTTTCTATTACTAAACCTTTGGTCTATGGTTATGGTTATCATTAAGCACATACGGATTTTATTTTTATTTTACTAGATGATACTCATGCGTTGCACGGGGAAATAATTTTTAAAATTATTATTTAATTTAAAGTTATTTAAATTTGTATAATATTTTATTTTATAAGATATTAAATTATATATATTTGTTATTAGTTATTGCAAAATAAAAAAAAATAAAAAATTAGACACCCTTCCCTTAACGAGATATTTTTATTACACAACTCTTTCCTTTTCTTCAAAATATACACTATATGGCTATGAGATGAATTTTGTTAATGAGTTTAATTTTCTCTTAAAAGTAAGTGTAGGTAATCTATTTGACAGTTTGAATAACTACATAATTTTTCAAAAATAATGAATTAGTTAAAATAATACATATAAAAATATAAAGATTTTGAAATTAAATTAAGTAAAATTTAGAGATTACCTTTATTAGGTTAAATTTAACATAAATACATTGGTCATAATTTGGATGATAATTACCGCAACTATTTTAAATTGTAACAATAATAGTTATGTATATGATGTTTATCCAATAATTGTGTACAATTTTTCGCCTTAAGAATTTTGAAATTATTCAAGACAAATTATTGATAGTGTGTTTATCAAGTTTAATTTAACATATATTGAACCAATATATAATATAACTATATTAAAATATTACAAAATGTTATATATTTTATTTCTAAAAAAATAGTTGAAATCACTTTAATTGTCCTCAAGATTTTGATTTTGTGAAGTTTAAATTAACACATCTAGCTACTTTTTTTATAAATTAAATTAAATAATTTTAAGATATTGATTTTATTGAATAAAACACTTCCAAATATGGTTATAAAATTAATTTTGTCAATGAAGGTAATTTATTTGACAATTTGATTAACCACATAATTTTTTAAAAACAATAAAGATTTGAATACCCAATAAAATAATGAATTAGTTGAGATGATATAATATACAAAGATATATAGATTTGAATCTAATTAAATTAAAATTTAGATATTGTCTTTACCAGGATAAATTTAGATATTCCCACTTTTATAAAATAAGCAATCAGCGATATGAATATTTTAAAGAAAATATATAAATATTCTATAATATGATTAAATTAGATTATGTTAAAACTTTAAAGTTATAACTACAAAGTAAAGATATAAAATACTTAAAAGTAAAAAAGTATTGCATGAATAATATAGCAAAATTATATTTATTAAATGTATTTATACGTTACTAAAATTAAAAATAGTTGATAATTTTATTAAATAAATATATAAATATTGTTAGAATTAATGCATATGACTAACGGTGTATTTGTTTCAGCTTTTAAAAAGATTTATTATAAAATGTGAACATTTTATTTTGCATGCACTATGCACCATGATTATTTAAAAAAAAAAAAGTTGTATTTATTTCCTAGTGACTATATATATAGTGTTGATAGGTGTCTAAACGAAGTACCTATTAAACTAAAATATTTTCTTTTGCACATATTTGTTTCATCTATGCTCCACCTCTTCTTTTATTTTCCTACAAATTTAACAAATACTTAAAATATGAATTCATAAATTTGTTTCAGCTGGGAATACATTAATTTTTTTTTTTTTTAAATATTCTTTATTTTTTAATCAATACACTAATGATACCACATAAGAAATCTTTGCAAATATATAGAAATTAATTGATTGAAAATGTATTTTATCTTGTACCCAAAATAAAATAAGTTTGATTTTTTCTCAAAAAACATATTTTCGTAAGGCATAAATTAAAGGAAAACTGAAAATTTTGGGTTTTAGAAAAAAAAAAAAAAAAGAGGCTGTCAATGAATGGGTGGAGAAATCTAAATTTGGTATTGTAGGTATTTAATGCAAGTTTTCGAAAAAGACAAAAATAAAAAATATTAAATTGAGAGTATTAATTAAGAAATTTTTGATATCCTGAATATAAAAAGTCATAGTATTACTTTAATATATAGATATATGATATGATATGATTCTTGTGATTAATGTCTTGGCTTGTAGTATTTGTCATGGTCTTGTAGACCATGAGTGTTGCACATGCTAATGCTAACTCAAGACTTATTTAGCCTAGCAAACCTGAAAAATAGAATACTTCATTTATAGCTTAGCATGGCACTTCTGGAAATCCAGCAGAATTTTTCCCAAAATACAAGCAACCTTATTTCATTTTAACTTGTTCAACGGCATATATATGTATTCAGAACAACCAACTATAGCATTAACATATCCCATGTACTAGTCATAAGTGTAAATAAAGTCAACTATACGAAAGGGAGCATATCAAAACTTAATGGTCATGTAATTATCTAAAAGTGGGAAAAACCCTATCCCCTATAGCTGCAAAATATTGCAGTCTATACATGGGGCTAGTCACCAATATTAATGGAGGCCTACCAAATAGATTATTACTCTTGTGCGGAATAGTGAATCCTAGGAAGTTGCTACTCAATAGCATGCAAATCCGAAGGAAAGGAATGGGGCGAGTCAACTTAGTGAGAGCATAGTATACAAAATGAAGAAGTAGAAACCAATAATAACATGAATTTTTTAAACCGTGAAATAATTCAAAACATATAAGCAAATAAAGGAAATACAAGTTATAAACAAAACTAGTTTGTTGAATGCTTGTGTGTCAAAATTGTTTATCAATGAAGGCATTCAATCAATAACAGTAATTATGTACAAAATAATCTATATGGTTTACACCTAAAAGAGGAGCTATCTCTAGCTATCGAGCCACATATAATGCTCATCTCAAGTTAGTGACCTTGCCTCACTTGGCAACATTACATGGCTAGAGCTCCTCACCTTACAACCATTTCAAACCAAGGGTCTTGCCTCATTTGGTACATAGAAGTAGCTTAATACATAGTAATCAAATCCAATCCACCAGGCCCAATGATATTTATTTCTCAATTTTAAGATACAATTCAATCACAACAAGTTAATTTTCATGTGTAATTAGTCACATTGTCATTAGAATTATATTGCTAGTGTGCTATTGTTCATAGTGGACAAATCCTAGATGCAGCTTTCATTGCTAACGAAGTGGTTGATGATGTTAGAACTTGGAGGAAGCAAGGTCCTGTCATCAAGTTAGAATTTGTGAAAGCTTATATGGTCATGTTAGTTGGTTTTTTTTTTTTTTTTGGATTTCAGGGTGTTTATTCCATTCCATTTTTGCATTGATTGTCAATGGTGAACCTAAATCTTGGTTTAAAGGACAACGAGGTATTAGGCAAGGTCATTCCCTATCTTCTTTGCTTTCTGTCATTTTGGTTGACATTCTTAATAAGTTAGTGTCTAGAGCTGTTAATAATGATCTGGTTAAGGGATTGGAGACTGGTTCAGGTGGGGTTTTAGTCTCCCATTGTTAATTTGTTGATGACACTATCCTCTTTGCAGAGCTGGAAGTTGATTCTTTTGTTAGTGGCCTAACCATCTTAAGATTCTTTGAGGTCACTTCTGGGCGTACAATTAACTTGGCCAAAAGTGGAGTAGCAGGCATAAATGTTGATAGTCAAATTTTGACTGCCTTTGCTATTTTGTCTGGTTGTCAATCTCTTTGATGGCCTTTGATTATCTGAGTCTCCCTCTTGGACTTAATCGTTGGGCTTTGTCCTTTTAGGATTTGATGGTGAGCAAGATTTCCAAGTGTTCAGACAGTCGGAAGGGCTTTTTTTCCTCTTCAGGTGGTCAGAATGTCAGATTACTGTTATTGAGTACTGCCTTTCTAGCATGCCTTACACACTTCCTCTCCTTTCCTATTCTAGTGGTTGCTGCTCAAAGAGTTGAAAGAATAATGCTATACTTCTTTTGGTTAGTGGTGGAGGATTGAAGAGAGATAATCTTGTGAGTTGGGATGTTTGTTCTAGACCTAAGAAGAGGGGGGGTTGGGTCTTGGCAATTTGTTGGCAGCTAAGGCTTTGGCGCTTTTCTTAACAATCTTCTTCCTTATTTCTTAAGGTTAATCGAAGCAAGTATGGTTTGCATCCGAATGGGTGAGATGTCAGTTTTGCAAGAGCTACTGATTTTGGGAGGATAATTGGGTCAGAAATGCTCCTCCTTCTGAAGCTTTTCCATTAGATAAAACATCTTGGACTTGTCAAAATTTACTAGCTTTGCCAATAATCCAAAATGGCCTTTACTCTTGTTGCTATTCCCTTAAAATATAGAACTATCCACTAGATGTTATGGCCTTAAAAGACAAATCTCATGGATAAATAAAATGACTACACCAAAATTAAAATTGCCAAATGATATTATGGCTTTAGAAAATTTGTATGAGAATAAATTAACAATGGGAAAAGTGGTTAGATGAAATCCGTAGTTACAGGGTTTATGGTTTTTGAGAAACTTATATGAAAAACAAAGGTTTGCTGGTCCATTACCACTTACTAGAACCTAGGCTTCGTAGCTGTTTTATTTCTATTCAAAGCCTCTTAATATACTCATCCGCCGTTTTTTTGAAAAACAAAGCTTGAGAGATTGAGAGGTTTGACACAAGAGACAAGAGTCTGACATTAGAAACTTACCTCAAGCTCTAGATGCTTGTGGGTGGAAGGATTTGGTGGCAAAGTTGAAGGAAAGAGGTTTGGTTATGGATCCAAGTGGACTATATTGCTAAGGAAGAAACAGAGAGATGTTTTCATGTTGTTCCACCACTTTAAAAATGTCATTCCTTTTTTTTTTCTTTGGTTGAAAAAAATACTTTAAAACATTTGATAATGAAACTACCCGTACAACAATTAAATAACCCCAAACTATTCCATCCCGTTTTACATGACATTACAAGAAATTTTTGCCAATGCTTTTATGTAGCTGGTCAAATTAATAGAGTTCTCCCCCGCCCCCCCTTCTCTTCTTTCTTCTTCTTCTTCTTCAAATTAGACATGTGTGCTATTGTCTTAGTGAGTATTGGTATGTATTTTCATCTAAGCTGCAGATCATATATCTGTTATGATCCTAAACCGTTGATTTTCTCATCAATTCGGTTTTCAAGTACTTCATATGTAGTGGTTATAGGGTTATAAAAAGGAAGACAGAGAGGCTCTAGAGAAGGGTAACCGTTATTGAGTCAGAAAATTGAACATCCTTATCAATTTATTGTAATTAAGTCAAGGTTATCTTTGAATGTAACTCTGGTTCTTTACATGTTCTTATCATCCTATGTATAATTACGTTACAGTTTATTACATTATATCTTCTCTTTCCACTATAAAATATGGAACAAAAATTGGAACTCTATAGGTGCTTTTTCTCCCTCCTTGCATTTCTTCCCTTTGGTTGGTCTATATACTTATGTAGTTATTGGGTTAGTTCATTTTCGTTATTTATGCATCTGGTGTTTTCAATTTCTTTTTCAATATTATTTTGGTATTTATCCATTATTGGTTGTTAAATCAGTAATTCTATTTATTGCTATATTGGGATGCGAGTTATTTGGAATTCCATATTTGCTTGCATATTTCTAAGGTGGCCTCTTTAACTTAGTTTTGCTGACACAAGAACCTGATGCTGGTGTATGTAACAGATGTTCTACAAACAGGCGAAAAAAACCAACCAGTGTTGTACCATATTGTAAGCTTTCAAGACCATCAGCATCCGTTGAGCTCACCTGAATCCTGTTCTGATGTTGAGGCTGTTGGATGGGAGAAAATAGCTTCATTATGTCTATATATCATTCTCCGTTGTTTGGTTGGTGAAATTCTGTGGTCTCCCCGATATATGTATTGCAGACGGGAATTGAATGTTTACCGTGTTGATGATTGGCAAATTAACATTCTCATTTACGTTGTTTGTGATTCTTAATATGATAATCATAGTATACATAAATTATTGTTTTGGTACAGCCATCTATTCCATGTTAATCTGTTGTTGGATGTGACCTGCGTTCGTCTGTCATTGCCCCTGCCATGGTGTTTTGTTTTCATGCTCCTGTGTTGGAGTGGCTCTTACGTATTACCTTGCCATCCTGTCCAATTAACGGAATAAATAACTGGAAGCTTGCATTCTCGTAGGGAAGCGTTTACAATGATCCAGGCTAAAAATTGGATCACTGATGGTTCAGGCTATTGCAGCTGTCCAGAAAAAACGAAAAATAATGCAATGGTTTAGATTGGATGAGGTGATTCTTACATAATAAGCAATAAAAGTAGACTATCGATAGACTGCCACTTATCAGGTAATTAATTTTCAAAATAAAAATTGTTACATTGTGAAATGACATTGGTGGACAGCTTGCAGATTTCACGAGTATACAACATACAGTTAAGGTTACACCATCAATTTCCACTACCCTTAGTCCACGGATGCCATTTGACAAGAAATCCCATGTCTGATACAAACTCATTACTAAAATGTTTCTACGAAAATTGAGAGGTTAGAAGATTTTGGCTTTGGCGCAGTCCTTGTAGCGCCGATCTGGAAAAGGACATCTTGAGTAAATACAAAATCCTTGTGGAGTGTTCATAAACCACAGAACTAGCAAAGCTTTTTGCATCCTGAAGAATTGAATTAACAGCATCACCGATAGTCTTGTCAACCTTGAAGACAAACTCATAATTTGTTTTCTCATTAAACTTCAGTAGTACTTTTTTTTTTTTTTTCTGGTCTTAAGTAGTACAAATCTATTAGTGGATTGAATTATAACTTTTTGGGCTCAAGTTTACCATTACCAGCTTTGCTCAAAGCACCATTGGGACTCCATTGGCTGCTTCTCTGCAAGATACGTAGCATTTTGATACGAGAAGAAAAAAATATCATGTTAATCAATAGAAAATAAAAGAAAAGAAACTAAAAATGATTCTTCCACTGATTGAAATAATTTAGGGAGTAGTCAGTGAATAAATATTAAATGCAAATGATTTTTGGGCAATAAGTCCTCTTTTTTTTATGTCAACTATATTACTAGTCGATTTGTTCTTAGTGACTATCTAAGCATGTTCCTCCGCCAAGTTGAGAAACATGACAGCGAAGCAATAACAACCAAGGAGAAAGGGAGAGATACAGAGAGGAAAGAGAGAGACTGCTTCTACTAATGGGTTAAATGATTTTTGCATATTCTCAGAATAGGAAAAACCGTTAGCCTTCTGGGAACAAAGTGGATCATCAGTGATCCAATTTTTAGCTTGGACCATTGTAAACGTTTCCTTCTGGTAGTTAGCTACACCTTGTGGCGAGGTTGCGATGTACTTGCGTGAAACATGAAGTATCTCTCGCAAGGGATGAAAATCCTGTGTCAACCCTTTGTTTACTTTCTCTGTCCCACAAATAAGAAACTACCACGTGTAATAAAAATTTACCCAATTATTATAATTAATTATGTTAATATTTAACACCGTTAGTGACCTTGTCACTCTCTTTTCTTCCATCAAAAGTGATTATTAATAATTTTTTCATATAAATTAATTTTTATATAAATAATTATATGAAAAAGTGATTATATAAATAAATAATTATTAAAATAATTTTAATGTTACAATTTTTTCAAAGCCAGGCTCTAACATATGTCTCTTGGTTTAGTGAGTGATGAGTAGTGGCTAGAACATGGTTGCAAGTAGCGATTTTTTTTCTAAAGGTAATTAATTGGTTGTGTGAAGCTGAGGATTTAATTAGTTTGGTGTTACTTTCACTAAAATGAATTGAATTGTTGAAAGATAGACACCCCATCAATTGTGGCCATGTCCCTCATTGCAGCAGCTGTGTCGCCACATGCTCCAGTCCATTCTCAGATTGGATTGGTCAGTGGCCTATGTTAATGACCTCCTCGTTATCATATCCGCTTGATTGTATAAAACTTCATTGCCATGAGTCACCACAAATCTATTTACAGATATATTTTAATGAAGGCAAAATCACTACCAATGCAAATGACCAAATGTTTCCATTTTTGGGGCTATACTATTGTTAATTCTTTCCACTTTTACTTTTCTCTTTCCCTCTGTGTCGCCGCACTGTATTCTTGAAAGGTGAGATTCACCGTCTGGTTAGAGAGTTTTGTTGTTTTTTTGGGGGGGGGGGGGGGGGAGGAGTGAAGGGTTTATAATCGATGCAAAAATGCTCACAAAAAAACTGAAAACCAAGGACATCTGCCATTAATCCGATCAACAGCTCCACTAAACAAACACACCCTAAGTCGTAGTCTATTTATTATATTATATTAACATAGTATTTTATTCCAAGTAATTAAATCTCTGTTACTTCTAGATGTCAGTGTTACCTATGTACTATGCTCTGGATTTCCTTTCTTAGCTTGCTGTGTTCTGCTTTAACTCTATTTCAATGAAGATATCCTACTTATTTATTCGGTTGATTTCTTCTTTTCTTATTTGTTCCTCTGATTTGATTTTTGGTTCCGGTGTTCCTTGATGGTTGTGGGATCAAAATTCTATTTCCTTTGCATCCTTTAATTATATTACACTTATTCAACTTATATAAAAAAAAATCATACGAGCTTGTGCTTACGACTTATTGAAATTGAAATCATATTACATTTTTCTCGAAGGTCAAAACTAGTTTTTGATTTGCGTATTGTGGGTTTTCATTTTAATCCCTGCACTTTTTTTTTTTTTTTTTGGTTTGAGTTCCTATATATTAAAAAAATTTTATTAAGCTCTTACAGTAGTATTGAATCAGTCCTTATCAATAAAAAATTATTAGATAGTATTAATTTTTGCTTATATCGCTAACAGAAGTTGATATAAAATATAGTGAGAGTCAGTTGAAGTCGTTTCGATTTTAAAAAGATCATTTCGAAACTGTTTCAATTTCTTTTTTATATAAAAAAAAAGGGATTGTTTTAGGCCTAAAATATGCCTAAAAGAGATCATTTCAAAACTATATTAACAACATACCATATCTATGTTAGATCCTGTTAGATACATTAGCAAAATCTACCACTGTCTACTGATTTTCTAATGACAAGAACTAATTCCTTAATAAAATACTAGTGCAGAGATCTAAACCAAAAATTTTTTAGTATAGGGAGAACTTGTATAGGGACAAAAATTAGTTTTAACCATTTTTAAAATTTAATTTTGATGCATTATCAATATAAAAAATTTTGCATGGATATTCAAAGATATATATTAGAAATAGAAAATCAAATGTGAAAGTTAGTGTATTTAGCTCAGAAGTAGGTATTTATACAAAGCGGTTACATGATTGTTAGCTAATAACTAACTAATCCACATGTAATTAACAATTAACTGACTGTAAACATAACTTAATTACATAGTAAGTAATCCTAATACTCCCCCTCAAGTTAGGAGGTAGAGATCAAGAGTTCCCAACTTGGATAGTAGAAGCTAAAAATGAGTAGAGGGCAAAGGCTTTGTCAACAAGTCTGCCAACTAGTCTTCGGTCTTAACACGTACCAATTTGATCAACCCATAATTCACCTTCTCACAATGAAATGACAATCAATCTCAATGCATTTAGATTGCTTGTGAAAGGTGGGATTGGTTGAGAGATAAATGGTCGATTCGTTATCACAAAACACCATGTATGAGCAAGCATCCACTCCAAATTCGTTTAAGATTAAATGTAACCATGTCAGCTCACTTGAGACAATTGAGAATGCTCGATATTCTGCTTCTATAGAGGATTTGCTAACGGTTTGTTGCTTTTTAGTCTTTGAGGACACTAAAGAATCATCGAGGAAGACCATGAAACCTATGGTTGACCTGCTTGTGTCCAAACAACTGCCCCAATCCGCATCAACAAAAGCCTTAAGGTTGAAAGTGAATGAGGCACAGAACAAGAGACCCTTAGTAGGGCAAGACTAAGATACCGCAATAAGTGGTGAAGAGCCTACTGATGAGACACCTGCGTATCTGACATATATTGGTTAAGTTTGGACACAGCAAACGTGATGTCCAATCTAGAGATAGTAAGGTACATTAATCTTCCAATTGTGCATCTATACAGACTAGAATCACCATCTAATGTGGTCATCTTTAAACTAGGATTCATGACAATTAAGGTTGGTTTTGCATCAAGAAAGCCAATATCCTCTAGAAGAGATAGTGCATATTTCCTTCAGGACAAGGATATCCCTTTGGAGGACCTAGCAATTTCAAGCCCCAAGAAGTATTTCAAATCATCGAGAATTTTAAGCTTGAAAAGAGACTTTAATTTCTGCTACACCAGTCAAATATGAACTTTATTCGGACTAGATATGATGATACTGTCTACATAGACCTAGAGAAAAACCATGGAATGACCCAAGCCAATATAAAACAAGCTATAGTCATTCTTAGATTGTGCAAAATTATTAGCTAAAAGAGTTGAAGAACATTTGTGGAACCACTGTCTTGAGGCTTGTCTAAGTCCATAGATGGACGTATTAAGCTTACATACTTGATGCTCCCCCATCTTTAGATACCTTAGAGGTAAGTCCATATAAACTTCTTTAAACAAATCATTGTTCAAGAACATATTGTTAATGTCAAGTTGGAGGAAATGCCAATTCCGAATCGAAGCTATTGACAGCAAAAGTCTCACTATGGTTATCTTTGCCATAAGGGCAAAAGTGTCTAAAAAGTCCACCCCAACATGTTGTGTGTAGCCTTTAGCCACTAAATGGGTCTTATAATGCTCAATCTTACCGTTAGCCTTGTATTTGATTTTGTAAACCTAATGACACCCGATGGTATTTTTGCTTGAGGGTAAAGAAACCACTAACCAAGTGTTATTCTCTTCCATGGCTCTAAGCTCAGTTGCCATGGCCTGCCACCATTTAGGAAATTTAACTGCTTGGTGGTAAAAAGTGGGTTCAAAGGTAGGTGAAACTTGAAGAACAAACTGTCTATAAGAAGGAGACAGCCTATCATAGGTAATATAGTTAGTATTAGGGTAATGTGTGGAGGTATTATAACATACAAAATTAGTTAGGTGAAAGGGTGGGCGAGATACCTGAGAGGACCTTCTGAGGGGAATGGGATGGGGCAAATGAGGTGAAATAGGAGGATTAAAGACCAAAAGTAGCTCATGTGGAGCAGCAGTAGGGGGTAATTATGGTTTTGGAGGAGGTTGAGTGTGTGCAAGTGATAAGACATCACTCATGGGACATGGCAGAATAATATCAGAAGCAAAAGTGTGGGTAGGGCTTGAAATTGAATTAAACGGAAAAATATCCTCATGGAAGTCAACATCCCTTGAAATAAAAAATTGTCAGGTCTTGAGATTAAGGAGCTTGTAACCCTTGTAGCTAATCGAATAACCCATGAATACAAATAGGAATAGCTCAAGGTTCAAACTTAGTTCTGCTTGCAAGAAGTGATGATGCACAGCACAAACATCCAAATACTCTTAAGCTATGGTAATTAGGCTGCTTACCAAACAAAATGTGATAAGTGTCAAACTTTAGAAGAGGACTAAGGAGTCTATTCACTAAAAAGGTGGTTGCTACTACACACTTTCTCCAATACATGATTGGCACCTTGGATTGGATCAACAAAGCTCAAGCAACATTCAGTAAATATTGGTGCTTCCTTGCAACTACTAAGTTTTACTCTGGCCTTTGAACACATGAAAATTGATGTAAGATCCCATGATCTTGCAAGAGCTAACTTATGGTTAGTTCCCTTATATTATCTGATCTGATTTGCTTCATTGTTTTCATAAACAGAGTTTTGATCAAGGTGATGAACATAAGTAACATAGCACTAGCTTCTAACCTATGTTTCAAAAGATAGGTCCATGTGAACCTACTATAATCATTAACAATTGTTAAAAAATATTGCATTCCATCATGAGTTGACACATGATAAGGTCCCCAAATATCATAGTGAATCAAATCAAATACAACAGTGGACAAATTATTATGTGACACAAAAGATAATCTCCTCATCTAAGCTAACAAGCACACATCACAATGAGAAATGCTAGAAAAAATTTATAAGGACATAGAACATTACTCAGTTTATGAAGTACATTATAAGATAAATGGCCTAATTTAGGACGCCATTTGTGAACTAAAACATTATTTATAGAAAAAACATTGGTATGATGTGATGAAGATCTAAAATGAGTTGACAAAGGAGATGCTGATGGCTGAAGGATAAAGAGGCCTTTGACCAAGCTACCCCTACCAATCACCTTCTAAGAAGGGTCCTGGATAACAAAATGTTTAGGATAAAAGGCAACATGACAATTAGTGTGATGTAAAAGAGTCGGTGCTGCAAGCAAGTTCGCACCAAATGATGGAATACAGAGAACATTGCGAAGGATAAGAGCATTAGAAAGATAAATAATGCCAATAGCATGCACCTGAACTCTAGTATGATTAGGAAGAAAAACATTAAAGTTTTGAAGTGGTTGATGATCAGATAATAAGGAGAAACAATTAGTGATGTAAGAGGTGGCCCCTAAATCTAAGATCTAACCAATGGTTGGAATGATCAATGCTAGTAGAGAACACCATACCTGCTATAATTAAGGAGTTATTAGTAGTGTCAGCCTAAGAACCATTATGATGAAGTTGCAACAAATTGAGAAATTGCTGAACTTGAGTGGAAGTCAGCATAGGAACAGAGTCTGCAAGTCCAACTTGTAACCCCTAAATAGAACTAGAAGAACCCTCAGCAACATGATGAACTTGAGGTTGAATGGGAGCAGGCTTGCATTTGAATTTGTCATAGCCTAGAGGAAAACCACGAAGTGTGAAGCTCCTATCTTATGTGTGGCCCAAGACTCCATAGTGAGTACAAAGAGGTTGATCTTTCCTCACAGGTTTAGACTTGTTATGATCAGATTTTACAAAAGCGGGGGTTTTGACAGCAAAAGCGACCTAAGAAGATTGAGATCCTAATGTAGCCACTGAACGCTACTTTTCTTCTTGCAAGACAAGGGAGAAAACTTTGTTGATTAGAGGAAACGAATCCATAGCAAGGATCTGACCATGAATTGTAGAGAAGGCTCATTAAATCCCATAAGGAAGGTGAGAGCATACTCAATTTGAAGAAAATCTTGGAGTGTATGAACACTTCACAATCACAATGAATCGATGGTTGAAATGTTGCCAATTCTTCCCAAAGACTTTTAATCTTTGTGAAGTTTTGAGTCACACATATAGAACCTTGATTTTGATTAATCAAAGCCAGCTTAAGCTCAAACATGCAAGGACCATTAGCTTGATGGAAACGATCATGGAGATCATGCCATAACATCTCAACAAAGTTTGCGTAGATCACACTATCAACAATATCTTTAGAAATGGAATTAAGCAACCAAGAAAAGATAATATCATTGTTGCATTGCCACGCCTCAAGCAAATCAGGATCAGCATCAGGATCGGGCATGGGAATTGAACCATCGACGAACCCTACCTTATGCTTAGAATTCAGCACCATCTTCATGGAGTGAGAGCAAGCGTTGAAATTAAGCTCTGTAAGAGGTTGAGAAACAAGAATCAATTTGGGATAATCAGATGCATAAAGGAAGTAAAGTGCGACAACGAAGTAAGTGTTCGTGAGTTCTTGCGCCATGGGAAAAGATGCAAGAAAGTGCGAGAAAGGTGAGGGAAAAGGAAAGAAAGGAACATGGAAGCTCAGAGAGAATTAAGAAATTCTTCTGATACCACATGAGAAACAGAAATGGTCAAATGTGAAAGTTGATGTATTCAGCTCAGAAGAAGGTATTTATATAGAGTTTACACGGTTATCAATTGATAACTAACTAATCCACATATAACTAACAACTAATTAATTGTAAACATAATTGCACATTGATTAATCCAGATAATATATTATTACATAAGTAAAAGTGTTTAAGTCAATCACCAATTATTTTAAAAATCTTACAAATAGAAATGTGTGATTAGATGACAGTATAAAATTTTTTTACACGAATAATGTAACAAAATTAATCTTTTTAAATAAAAATAATAAAAAATTAATTTTTCTGATTTTAATGAAATTATTAAAAGTTTCATATTTTAATTTTTTATAACAATATTCGTTAAGAATGTGTTTTTATTTATTAATTTAATTGCGAGATTTTTTTTTAATTTTTTTTAAAGGTTCTAATAAGAACATAATTGAAGATGGGAAGATGGGAAAAGATAAAGGACCCACTCCTATTGGTTTTGTCGGAGTATCACCCCGCACTTGTGCAAATCTTAAGTGTAGTACAAGCATGTAACCAGCACATGCAGAACCATCACCGAAATAGGAGACCCGGAATTCGCTCAAAAGATAGGATTTAGTATTGCTTTCTTTTTATAAGTTTATTCTAGGGTTTAAGAGCACTATTGATACAATGTTAGATTCAGTGTTAAAAACCATACCCAAACCATCTGAGAGATATAAAAGCAGATTTGGCCAACTCAATAAACCCGACCAATTTGAATCAAATCAATTAAATTGGTTTGAATTATCAAATACGATTCAATTAAAATTGCCTAAATTCGATCATCAAATCTAGGATATAACTTAATACTCGATACAAACCTTATATATATAAAACAAAATAACATATTAGAATAACAATTATTTGATATTCAGATTTTTTTTTGTAATATTTATGTTTCTTTTAATTATATTAATAACAACAGAGTCATTTAGCCTTTACATATTAAAATAAAATCTAAAATTCACTTATATAAAAATGTTAATACTTTATAATTACCTTTTATTGTATTTTTTTGACAAAAATTAGGAAAAAAATTAAACACATAATCCAATTATCCAAACCAATCCAAATTTAATTAATTCAAATTTAGTAAAAATATTTCATAAATTCAAACTAAATCAAATAAATTAAAATTAATTAATTTAAATTTATTTTTCTCCTAAATTCGATCCAAATCAACCCATTTATACTCCTATATGAAGCTACTAAAAAATTATAACATTTAAATAAAAATTAGACTAATATTTTAAAAAAAAAATCATAATTTTCTCTCCCTGATCAATTTTTTATTTTAGGGTGAAGAGCTACAATTTTTTTAGTACAGTACATAGCTTTCATTATCCATTATTGAATGAAAAAGTAGAACATACACAACAGTGCATCAAGCACCAGCCACACAGAAGTTCATTTCTCTTATTTACAGGACTACACATTACGATACACACAGATCAGATCCAAACTTCAAATTGCTCAAATTAAGATTGTTAAAATCCATGCATTCACAACATGAAATACTTCTTCAACCTAGTAAATTATATATCCTCGAGACCTATTTTCCAAAGATGGATTTGATCCACCATATGCCTTTGGTGTCTTGGGGACCTCCTTCCTTAGGTGGAGGATCGCTCTGTGGTGTCTTGCGGAGTTTGCTCACATCATATCCCTCATCCCTCGCTCTCTGAACAAGCTGGTTGTAAATCTCATCATCCAAATGGGTATTCCTACATAATATCTGGGAACCAAAATTGAGCCAAGTTATGACAGGAACAACAAATTAACAAACAAATCATAAGATATAATCGTAAGCCAAACAAAAGCATAAGAAAATAGAGTTGCGCTGTCTTCAGCCGTTTTTTCAAAAAAAGAAAAAAAAACATTTTTAGTCCACAAAACTGATATGACTAATATTTATGGGACATAGGTAGAAATATGTCTTACTCTGAGTCCGACATGAGAGAATCAATAAGAATTTCTCCCAACACCATAGATACCCCAGACGAAAACAAATATGTTAAACAAGCATAGCCATAATCCATTCTGCTTTTGTCTACTTTACTCCTCTATAACTAATGTATCGCATACTCTAATTGTAATACCTTTTCAAATGAAAAGCCTCAACATGCAATCAACTTCAAACACATACAAGAACTTAACATGGAAAGGGTAAATTAGCTTACCCAAAGGTTTTTCCTTCTTGGCTCGCCAATCAAAGCATACTGATAATCATCATCAATGTACAAAACCCAATAATCCCCAACAACGGGGATGATGGGCAGGAATGGAGGAAGATAAAACTTGACCTTGAACTTGGCCTCTTCACTATTGGGTACAGACTTATAAGCAGTTCCCTCTATGGAGCTTCTTTTGCCTCCACCCCAGGTCTCGTTGAGCACGTGCACAGTTCCATCATCTTTCAAAGTGTATGTGGCTCTGGTGTTCACACCATCCTTGGGCTGAAACCTTGATGGGAAAGAGGCTATCTCATACCACCTTCCCATGTACTTTTGAAGGTCCAGACCCTTCACAACTTGCATCTCCTTATTCGCCATTGGTGGTTTAATTTGGTGCCAGAAGAACGCAAACAGTTCACAACAATGATTTACAGGGTCTTCGTTTCTTGGTGCTGTGAGTTATGGCTATTTTTGATAAGGTCTGAAAGTGGATAAATATAAGGGACTAAGATTTTTTCAGAGCTACTTTGGAGCAATGTGGGTGGGAGGTGTGGGGAATTTGGACCTTACACGTACACCGCGTGATATAGGATATAGCAGCTTCTAGTATGTTAAGGTAACTGCTCACTGATCGAACAAGAAACAACTGATGAAACTAACAGTAGTTGTTGTCTTTTCCCCACCCTTAAAATTTTTCTTCTTTGGCAAAAAAGGTATTTTGGAAAATGCCGAAGTCATGGCTATTCAAGTCACGGCAAGACCGGAAGCTTCTTTAAAAAAAAAAAAAAAAAAAAGAATTTTATTATACATTAGACATAACCGATGACTTTTTGAGTGAAAAACATTTAAAAAAAAACAGTTTTTGAATGGTAAAAATTTTTTTTAAAGGTTGTAAGATATCCACTAGCCTTCAAATTTGAGGCATGTTTTTTTGAATATATCAAAATCTCTATCATCTTAATATCCTCTCTCAGTTTATTTTTTTTCTATCAATTATTTCACTCTTTTCACTTTTATTTATAATTTTTTTTTCTCTTTTTTATTTATAGATGTCAAAATGTCTACCTACCTCCAGTGGTACAAAAAATATTTCCCTTCAAATTTTCCAGCTTGAAGAGCCCAATCAGCGGCAGGTCGGCGTAGCCTAAATCAACTAATGATATAAAAATTGGACGGAATTGTCTGATTGAACCAGAATTGTAAATTGGTCATTGTTTAATTACTAGCAATGCTCGAACTTTTTTATGATTTATTTGTGAATTATAATTTAAATTAATTCATTCCAACGAATAGATTTAAGTTGTATTTGTTTAAGCATTTTTTTTTAACAAAAAAGTGATATTTTAATTGAAAAATAATTTTTTATAGAAGTTATTTATTTTAATTTCTTCTTAAAAATAAAAAAAAAAGTTTTTTATTTTTAAGTAAAATTAAAATGAATAACTTTAAAAAAATTAAATTTTTATAATTAAAAAAGTATTTTTTATAAAAAAAATAAATAAATACACCTTTAAAAATAACAACGTAAATAGGCAAAACTTAAATCAAGTTATTTTTTAATATATTGATGGTACTGAAGTTTAACTCTATCACTTTGTGTAAATACCCAGATTCTTTGTGACTTTCTCACTCTTTTTTATTTTAAAAAAATAAGGGCCGCTGTTGCATTCTTAATAGCTTAAGTTTTTTTTATTTCTATTATTTAGTACATAAAATTAAATAGAGATATCTAAATATATTTAAGGTTAAATTATAATTTTAATTCCTATATGTGTTATTAATTTTGAATATAATTTCTACGTAAAAAAATTTTATAATTCCTATACATACAATTATTTGTAAAAATGTTTCTATCATCAATTGAAGTTATAGTTCTGTGAATTTTACAAAATTAATAATATATGATTGACCTCGATATTTGTTTTATTATATAACATTTGCCACATAATAGCTAATTAAGCAAATGAAATAGTCAAATCATATTATGTTAATCATATAACATTCATAACATTATAGCTCTTATTAAAGATAGGGGCTTCTTTACAAATAATTATATGTATAAAGATTGAGTTTTTTTTTTTTGTGTAGGGACTAAATTCAAAATTGATGACATATATAGGGATTAAAATTATATTTTAACATATAGATAAATATATACATTCAGGGTGTATTTGGTTTATGAAAATATTTTCTATTTTTATTTCTTAAAATTTATTTTCATTTCAATTTTTGAAATTTTGAAAATATGTTTGTTTTATTATTTTCTCTTTTCTCCTCCACTTTGCCTCACCCATGGCTTTCCCCCATTCCTCAATACCACACCACCATTTCACCATCTTTCTGAGCCACAAATCCATGTTGATGCCCAACAATGATCCCTCAGTTTACTTACCACACTCCAATTTTGTCAATGTCTCCCTCTTCTCCACTCTATCTATTCTTCTTGCACAACATCAAGATCCTCCTAAGTAGAACACATATCACACAACACAAGAATCACCTAGCACGAATCAAAAACACTGCTGAATGACCACCTATGGGTCAATTTCAAGAGAAGCCTGTGTGCTTGTATAAGAGCAAATGGCTAGTCTTTGTGGCTACAATGTGGTTGCAATCCTTCTCACCCACCAAGACGCCTCTCACCCACAACCCATCTATGACACCGCTCACCCACAACCTAACCATGACACCACACCAAATGGCATCCTCACCTCAACCACCATCAACCACAGCCATCAACCCATCACTGCACTGAACATAGAACCACCATCGACCACAGCTCACCCTTTCCATTGCCACCTCATCAATAGTTGTTTCCTACTCAATGTGCCTCTCTCACCCCCGACCTCGTCAACACCTTAGCAACACCTCCAATCACACCACCTCACCACCACCCTCAATCAGTTGCACCTACACAACCACAAGTCTACTTCGTCGCTGGCATGAGGCTGCCTTGCATGATAGGAAGTGCCCACTATTAGCTAATGGATACACAACAAAAGCCTTACCTGCGGCCCTTTGCACCTAGACAATGTGTTAGAGAAAGGAACAAGAAAAGAGCAAAGTTGTTTAAAACTACAAAATTGCCATCGCTCTAGAATGAAAACACCAAAAACATCTTTTCTTTGTTTTCAAAATTTTTAGAAATTTGGGGTTTGTTTTCTAAATTGAAAATGAAAATGAATGAGCAAACATATTTTCTATGGCATTTTCTATTTTTTGTGAAAATGAAAACAGAAAATGTCGAAACCAAACTACACCTTATTTTTTAATTTATTTATTTTCAAAAGATGAATTAAATGATAAAAATATAAAGGACTTAATGTATTATAGTACACTATAATTTTCTTTTTGACTTTTTGTTGAATACTATTAGAATATGTGCAAAGTAAATTACAACCACATATTCTTTTTATCAAAACTAGTGGCTTAATAGACATGACGCTTAATAGGCACTGTCATGCCCATTAAGCAGCCTTTTTTATTTTTTTTGGTGTTAATATAACTCAATATACTTACACATCTATATTTATATATATTTTAGATATTAATATTAATAACTATCAAGTATAACTTTGCCTAAGTCATAATAAGCAAGTAAATAAAGTGTATTTGAAAAGTTCATAACTTGTAGTTTTGAAAAGGAGGAGTGAAGGTGGATTTAATTCCAAGAGAATCCTTCCATTGACTCTCCTATACTCTGCTTCCTCTAGCCCTGCCTCGCTTGATGTTAAAACAAATCAAAAGATAATAGAAATTAAGGTGAATGTTAAATATATCATTCAACAAAGAGGAGTAGGATATAGCCAAGTAATATAACCTTTTGCTACATGATGTATCAACTTGTTTGCTTTATGAATGCGTGCTTGATAATTTGCATGCCTACTTGCTGAGTATTGTTCCCTTTGCTCTATGCTCATCATGCGCCTTATCTATCTAGTATATTCGCCCTAACTTGATCATTGTTGCTGTCTTGATTGATGATTTGTCAAAATCTCAATCTTGTTATTTGTTACTTGATAAAATAAACAAAACCCAAACATGAATAAATTAATTAAAAAATTATTTTATTAATTATTAGTAATAGGATGGTTTTTATAGTTAATATGAGAAGAATAAAGTATCAATATGGAGATATATACTATATATTTGAACAATAATAATTTATTTTTTGAAAATGTTATGAATTATTATGATGTAAAATTTTTATATTTTTATTATGAATTTAATTTGATTAAAAAAAACTATGAAACACATCAATCCAATTAATAATAATCTAAACATTACTATACAAATACTCACCAAGAAACACACAACATGCAAGTGGAATATCAGGTGTGTTACTATCACATTCACCTTAAACTATTTTATATCATATCACCTAAAACTACCCCAATGAATGAATGAATATGAGTCACACCTAATATATACTCATTAATATATAGGTACTATTATTTAATATAACAGGGAAATGGTGCACAAAACGTGGTGGCACCGATCACTATATAAAAAGGCATATTACAAACTACATACTATGTCAACATTGAGTTATTGTGGCCAGGGTGTTTTGTAAATGTGGTTATAAATCAATTTATTTTCAATTTAAACTTGAGTTTATTAATACTAATAAGTCGTCACTTTTTATACTAAGTCGTCACTATTATAACCTCACTTTTTGTTCATTGCCTCTTATTTGTAAGCCAAATTCAAAAAGGGTACTATCCAAAATATTATATACTCAGAGTCAATGATTATCAAATATATATATATATATATATATATATATATATATATATATATATACTTTTTGTTCATTGCCTCTTATTTGTAAGCCAAATTCAAAAAGGGTACTATCCAAAATATTATATACTCAGAGTCAATGATTATCAAATATATATATATATATATATATATATATATATATATATATATATATATATATATATATACTCAGAGTCACTATGAGTCATAGCACTTAATATAATTTGAACTACTCCAATGTCTATTGAGTGTACTGCCTTAATATTTTTGTCATGACCTAACCCAGAATGTGATCGGCGTATAGGGACAAGTCCGTAGCAAGCCTACATTAGACCCTTTTTCTAAATAAAAATTGGGCAGAGTCTCCTTTTTATTTAGGACTATTCCTAAATAAGGATTCTTGCCCTGCAAAAGCAATACAAGCACAAAAATATCTTGAGGATCCAGGCATTCTCAGAATGCACCCCATAGCACACAATGAAGGAGTTTACAACATATTCATACTAATGAAAGCATATACATATACCAATCCAGAACACTAATCAATCATCATTAAAATTTGGACTTAACATAATTAAAACAACATACTTTTACTACAAAATTTTAGACTAACACAGGGAGGACCCTGTCTGTGAATTATTGGAGCACTTTTAAAGATTATACAATTAAGCCTAAATGCTCAATCTTCTAGTTAACTGAGGAAGCTTAAGTACGATCTCGCATCTGTCTAAAAACAAAGAGAGAGAAAAGAGTAAGTCATACAGACTCAGTGAGAGATAATATGTCTATAACAGTAGTGGAACAAGTTTTAACATTAACTTTTAGCAAAAAATATAGCTTATAAGCTTCTTCAAAAACTCATGCGTCATTTTTTAAGAAAAAGACTTTGTATATATGTTAACACACTATAAAATTTCTGGTAAAACATACTTGAAGTATAATCTATTCTTAAAACATCCGTAGGTCCTTAATCACCTTTTTCTCCCATCGGATAAAACTTCTTTATAAACATATATAAACATAACACTTTTATATCTAGATGTAATAAATCATATATATATATATATATATATATATATATATATATATATATATATATATCTTAATATAAGAACTAGGCTTAAAAAGAGAAATACTTTCTCATAACTTGAAAAGTAAATACTTGATTTAAAATCATAATAAAACTTAAGGGAGGATCTTATTTAGAATCTATATTCTCATCATTTCCACATTTGGGCGTTACGTATCGCCGTCCCCAGGGTGTTCATATTTATTCTGGACATGTCAGCCAAATGTGCCGGGCTAGCAACCACCCTGTTAGCTGGGCTTTTCAATGTGCACCAAGGCTAATGCTAACTACCATTAGCAAGCAGTTTCTAACATAGTTTCCTCCCATTAGGTAAACTTAACTCTTTGCTAAAAACTTGTCACTAAATCTTTTCTTTATCTCAATTCATATACCTTCTTGCTCATACCATTTAATGCATAATAAGAATTAAGAAAACTTCCTTATTCTTAGCAAACATAGGTTTAGAGTATAATGCTTTCAAACTATTCATCTTAAGGTATCTAAAGCTCTTCCATAAAACATTAGATTCAAACTATTCAAGTATTAGAATCAGCTTTCAAGGTAGCTTGTTCCACAACTACACATAAACACATATATTCATCCATATACTTAACTAACATACTTGTTTTCAAGATTTACATAAACATATATATATTTCTAAAATCATACATCCATTTAAAATAAGCTATAATTATTTTATCAACTCACAGTCTAAGCTTGGGAAGGAAAAAGCTCAAGCTCTACGACGCCTTAGAGCCACCAAGGGATTCCGGAGAGTGTCTAGCATGACAAATACGTATGTTAGACTTCCACCACTTAACTATTGTAAGAATTTACTAAGATTAACCCCATATGACAAAACGCCCAGTTTCTAGAACCCTAAATTTTCCTTCATAACCTTAAACATGGAATTCATGAAAAAACTAGCTAATCTATGGTCTAATAAAGAGGGTTAAGCTCAAAAATTACCTTAGAGAGTGGAGGAAGGTAGTAGAATGTGAGAAGAGCGGTGGGGCTCCTCCCACCATGATTTTCTTTCTCTAAAAAAAGGAGAGAGAGGCTCCAAGAGAGAAAACCAAACCTAAAGCTATGATCATGATGAGGAAAGGATGGATTTGGTGGTGGATTTGAGTAAACATTGATGGAAGATGGATGGTTTCATGTGGGAAGAAGAAGAATGAGAGAGGAAGAAGAGAGAGAGAGAGAGATGGTGGAATGAGGAAAAAGGGTCGAAACCTTTCTTTAAATCCCGTCCAGCGGGCACTGGGGCACCACGATCTAGCCCCCTGGGCGCCCGCCCACCTGAAGATGCATTGTTCAGCAGCACAGCTAGCGCCTGGGCGCTGGCTTTGTGCGCTTAGGCGCCCAGAACCTTTTTTTTTTTCCCTCCTTTTCCAAACACTATCATATACTTATTTAATATCCTCATTTATTTTACTCTCCATTAACTTTAAAACATAAATGTAAATAAGAGAATATCCCCCATTTGAATCCAATAAAAATATTGGAAAAATCAAATTCCTTAAGAATCAAAATCCAACTTTTGGATTTTAGTACAAACTTTCAAAAACTTGCATTTTCTTAAACTTCAAGCTAGAAAATGAAAGGGTTAATAGCTTCCAATAATTCGTTAAAAAATTACTCTTTAATTCTTGAATACGTAAGGAACAATTATCAAGACTTTTAATTCCATGAAAATATCCCAAACATATAGCCCTCCAAGGAGGCCTAGGATCCAGACTTGGAACTTCGCGAGGTATGACAGGACAGGGCATCACAATTTATGTATTCCTATACCTGGTTATTACAATTTTTCTTTGGCTGAGTGGTTACATTTCTCTTCAATTTTGTTTTCTGTATAAATGGTTGAGTACTAAGTATTACTAGTCCAGCCAAAGTTTCCGCAAGTTAAAAAGAATCTTAACTCATTAAAAGGTTGCAATTCATATAACCATGTCTAAAGGTACCACCCAGTAGTAATAAAAATTTAAACAGGATAAAAATCACCCTCTCCTATCCTACAAGAGAAATGTTATTCTGCCCACGCCCATTTCGACATATACGGTGTTGCTGTATGCAAAGGGCAGAAGAAGACAAAACACGTGTAGAAGAGGAAAAGGTAAATACAGACTAGTAAAAAATTCAAAAAAAGCAAACCAAAAATCAACCTGCAAATAATTCACTTTCTCCTCCTCCCCCCACGCGAACTCAAATCTCTGTCTTTTCCCCCGTGAACATAATCACTGTCTGAAACTCTTTTTCGTGCTCAAACTCTTTTCCTATAACAAAGAGTCACCATCTACTATCTTACCCTCAGTAGACGCCTCCAGACAAATCTTTGTCCATGACAAGCACCTCGTTGCCCTCAAGTTGGACCTCATCGCTGAGCAGTACCACCCCACTACTGTCATCGATCGCAATGCCGAGGCTAGCACCATCGCCGCCATGACCTTCGAGCTTGATCGCTCCCTAAACCCGAACTCCTTGGTTGTCGACGCCACCAGCTCCCACCCCGATCTCACTTGCAAGATCTTCGTAATGGCGTGTCGCAGATCCTGCTGGTCCATTGACACTCCCATCTCTAGCGGTGATATCTGCGCCAAGCAAGACAAGCTCACCATCTTCACTGTCAGAGAATGCAACATGGTGGAGTCGCTAGAGCCTGTGTTTGCAATCCATGCTGGCAGTAAAGGCTAACATGGAGGCCTTACAGTATAAGATTCAACGAGTAAGGTATAAAATTTTTCGCACCATTTGTTTCGATTTTCTCATCCAATTTGTGCTCTTTTGCTGTTCATTTATTTTGTTGTTGTGTTATTGGCATTGTTTATTTGTATCCACGCTCTTTTAAATTTTAAATGGATGTGTAAATTAGGGTTTGTGCTTCTGAAACGTGGTACTTTTATTTGGTTATTCAATTTCCTAAAACCAATTTTTCACATGGCTACTCATCATCTTTGATTTGTCTGGGCTATTGGAACACTTGAAGGATGAAGGTTATGCTTTGATAAAATGTGAATTCTCTATTGGTCAAGATAAAAAGAGCGAAATATCTTATTTTGTATTGTGGTTGTAGATGAGTTCTGATACTAAGCTGATTGAATTGATATCTATGTTATATTTGGATGAGAAAGTCCACTTAATAAGATATGTGCCTTTTTCTTCAATCTTGTTGAGTGAGTTCTTTAGTCATGCTAACTTATGCTTATTCCATCTTAAATTTTACCAAGTGACAATGTTACTTGTGCCTTTGCAGAACAAATTTAATGGAGTTTCTCTTGAAGATGATAAAAGAGAGCAATTTAACATAATTGAATAGGTGTCTGAGATCAATGCTGTAAAGTGTCTTTCCCTTTCATTTATTGCTTTAGCTTGAAGATAGATAATTCAACTATTAATGCTCCTCTATACTGGTGACTATTGCATGCTAGTGTTCTCTAGTAATGCTCATCAAGCATAGTTTATATTCTGATCTTTGGGTGTTTGCTGCTGCATTTGTTGCTTATTTTGTTATGTGAACTTGGTCACAACTATGGGATGATTTCTTGTTTTTTAAACTATTTGCTCGCTGAAAAGTTACCTTTTCTAAACTGAAAACAAACATGGCTTATGCCATATTGAAATATGATGCCAAGACATGTTGAGATTTTCTTGACACCCTGCGATGAATAAGTTATTCTTCCCCAACCCCATCATGCTTTTGGCCCCAATTTCCTTATTAAAAGGTTTTTTTGTAGAGTTGTCAACTCATTCATGAGTATGTCATGCCCTTGTAACAGACACACATGCATGTACAACTTGTATAGAATATTTCTTGTTTCTTCGTGGAGCATATTTCTTATATTTGATGCATCTCTTAGGCACCCTAGCTTTTGTTTCATTCTGTGTTGCTCCGATTTTTCTCTTTATTTGAGGGTTTTGAGCCTTTATTGAACTATTGAAATTCATAGAGAAAATTAATAATTAGTTTTCAACTATTTATGTGCTTATCTATGTACTTATTGCTTGTTGGTACAATGGCCAACAATGTATAGGTTCCATACAAATGAACTCTAAAAGTAATAGGTTATTAAGGTTTTGTAATTAGTCTTATGATTTTTAATATTATGCACTATTGAAGATCTAATCATTTTATTGTAGTAAATATTGTGCCATGTTGAAATTACAAGCTGTATCTTACACTGGAGCTGACAAATGTATGTTAATTTACTTTCAGGCAAAGTGTGAGGAATCATACAAAGATTTTTTCAAATTTTGATGAAGATAGTGGCAGTAGTGATGGAGGAGAATACCTAAATGCCAAGACAATTTCTGGTAGGGGCAAGTCAATAGCATCTTCATTTAGGTAAGCTATAGCTTTTAATTTGTTCATTCTTCTCATGACTGGCTGGATTCTTTTGTTGCAATGCTGCTTCAATGAGATAATTGTAATCTAGTGGCTATAGTAGACCATATTTTTGGATTTATGCTGATTTCCACTTATCTAGTTTATTTTAACATGTGGTGTGTAGTGAGTAGGTTGGCAAAGATCAAACATTTTGAAATACTTGAATTATTATATTTTTGAGGTATAGTTGATCAATTTGAACCTAACAATTTTTGTCAATATCATGCTAAAGAAGAATTTGCCTGAGCACTTGTCTGACTAATTAGCTGATGAACCACTTGGTTTACTTGATTACCAGAGACTAATGTCAGTGCTGACATCGTCTGAGCATCTCAAAGGAAAGTCACGGTCAGATGATGAGGTGGAGCTAGACTATGAAGCACGCTTGATTATCCGTGAGGAAGGGAAATAGAGGGAGGAAAAGCCTACAGAACCTGAATATGATGGTAGGAGTGAGCCCGATAGTCACTCGTCTAAGAAGTCTGGAACTAAAGCCCAGAAGTAAAGAAAGTCATTAGACTTTGGGTGGGCTTATGCAGGGAAGGAATATGCTAGCAAGAAAACTGGTGGAGATGTTAAGAGGAAGGACAAGCTTGAGCCTTATGTACACTGGCCACTTGATCGGAAAATGATGAGTCATTGACCATAGCAGTGGGCTGTTGCAAGAAAAGGTATGGCAAGTGTTGTAAAAATGACCAAAAAGCTTGAAGCTAAGAATTTTTCTTGTGTGCTGTCCATGAAGAGTTTGAAACTGAAAAAGACTCAAAAGAAAGGTGGCAAGGAAAAGAAAATGTGAGTAAGGTCAATGTAGATTGATATATCATGATGTATGTTAGATAATCATCATGCTTTTTGGGTTGCAATTTTGTTTCCTTTATTTATGAAATCAATTGTACTGTTCTCTTTTGTTTTAGCATTCGCCAAAGGTGGTTCACATTCTTTTAAGTAGGTTAGACCTAGTGTGAATAGGCTTTTTGTGATGTGTTAACTATCCAGAAGATGAAAATTGTTCTAAAATTTGAAATTACATGTTATGATAAAATAATATAAGATGTTATTTATATGTGACTTCTAATGTATTCTTGCATTCATCTGGTAAAGCAACTAAACTTACAGATTATTTCCATTACTTCTTTAACTTCGTATTATGTGTGCTTGATTTCTTTGTAATTGCAATTGATGCAATTAACACTTCAAATTCATAAGATCATGTAAAATGTTTGTATGGCCTAGTCTATGATGCACCCTTTGAAACATTGGCTAAGCTGTTGACTATGAGGTAGAATTTTATGAAGCATAAGATCTTCATTGTTTGTGAAGAAAAAAGTGCCCCTTCTCTCCAAAAAAACTTTAAAAAAAAAAACTATTATTAATTTTGACAAGTCAAAACTTTATTTATTCGAGTAATGCATGTTAATAAATTGGGCCCAAGTTTCTTCTGTTTTGATCAACGATTGACTGTAGACAAGAAATTATTTCTGTTTAGTTTAAGTGTCTTACTTGAACTTGCTGGTGATGCTAATTGGACAAACTTGTAATATATGTGTTTATTACCCTTTATTTGCTTTTCTACATTGCAAAACTGCAATTCCCGCATGGTTTTAGCTTGTTCTTTGCCTAAGGACTATTTTGATTGAGATGCAATTTCCTTATTTCTTAATGTGTTCAGGTTGGTCCATTTCATGGATGTTCAAGCTTCCCATAGTTTATAACCATAACTTGAGGTGTAGAAGAATTCTTAGAGTTTCAGGAGTGTTAGTATGAGGAATTGGATATAAAACAATATGGAATGCAAGAGTTTTTTGTGACAAGAAAGGAATGCAGGCCACAATTGGTGGGCATGGTTCTGATACAAGGAATGCAATTTGATTTGATACAAGAAAGGGGTGTGCAACAACAAACATGACTATATGTTCAAAAGATAAAAAGGAGTGCAGTTAAGTTTAGACGTTAGGTTTGGCTATAGATTTATTTTTCCTCATTGATACTTGTATTCATTATAGATTGATTTACATGTAACCATGACATTTATTGTGGCACTAGAATGAGGATAAGGTTTTGTGCCTTACATGTTAGATACATAAAACTGATTCAGGTTATGTGCAAATAAAGTGAAAAAAAAAGGTATGTGCAAATTGTTGCCAACACATACAGAATGAGTAGCTGTGTTTGATTTTTTTAATTTCTTTTTAACCAAATGTTGGGGTCAGAAAAGTTATTATAAGGTTATTGATCAAGTGAGCTTGAACAAAGCATGAAAATAGATATGTAATGCCTAAGAAGCATTTTTTTTCCTGCACTTGGTTGGTAACTTTGGCTCAAAAGTTGGTAACTTCAATTCAAAAAGCTAGCAACTTATCAAAAAAGCTGGTAACTTTTCAAGTCATGGAAATTTAGGAAATATTGGGATTTTTAAATAAATTTATGTAACCAAACAAGTTTAAAAGACTCCCTATGATTATAGATTGATCAAGGGAGCTTGAACAAAGCATAAAAATAAGCAACCAATGCCTCAGAAGCATATTTTTTTTTCCTACACTTGGTTGGTAACTTGGGTTCAAAAGCTAGTAACTTCAATTCAAAAAGCTAGTAACTTATCAAAAAAACTGGTAACTTTTCAAGTCATGGGAATTTAGGAAATATTGAGATTCTTGAATAAATTTGTGTGGCCAAATAAGTTTGAAAGACTCCTTATGATTATAGATTGATCAAGGGGACTTGAACAATGCATAAGAATAAGTAACCAATGCCTAAGAAGCATATTTTGTTTCCTGCATTTAGTTGGTAACTTGGGCTCAAAAGCTGGTAACTTTAGCTCAAAAAGCTAGTAACTTTTAGAAAAAGCTTGTAATTTCTCAAAAATGCTAGTAACTTTTAGTTCTTGGGAATTTTGCAAGTATTGTTTTTCTTGTACAAATTTACGTTAGCGAACAAGTTACAAGGACCCATTTGCCTTATAGATTGATTGAAGGATTAGGGTTGTCAAAATGGCATTGCAATCCCTTAAATATGAACCAAGATCTTCTCCCACGAGATTGCTTTGAAAAATAGACTTTCCTGATTTATCACAGCTAGGCTTGAGATTGCATGAGCAAGCTCAACTTGCTCTTGAGTTATAGAATCTAGGTTCTCTATGTGATGCCCATGCTCGAGCTTGTTGGTCTGTGCTCAAACTTGAGGTCACAAACTTGAGCTTACTCCCAAAATGCTGATATTGGAACTTTTTGTTTGACCCCATGCTCGAGATTGGGGTCGCAGGCTCGAGCATGCTTCCAAATCTGTGAAATTCAACTTTTCTTCACTTGGGTTTTCAAACCCTCAATGAAAATGACCAATACTAAGTGACAAAAGCTTAAAAAACATAAAGGACCAATAATGAGTGACAAAAGATTTGAGAACTCCTTTTTTAGGCTTTGCAAGTCACTCTCCACATGGGGTTAAGGATCCATTCAGCAATATAAAATAAAAAGGTGTGGTATTAAGTTGTTTGGATGCACCAATCCATTTTTGTAGCCTAATAGAAACAAAACTCCAAGTACCTGAAAAGTTACTAACTTTTTGTAAAAGTTACTAGTTTATTAAAGTAAAGTTATTAGCTTTTTGCAACCAATTACCAACCATGTACAGGACTGACATTTGCTCAGTTAGGGTTTACTAGCCACTCCCCACATGGGGTTGAGGCTCCACTCACAAATCTAGCATGAAGAGGTGTGGTCTTGACTTGTTTGGATGCATCAATCCATTTCGTAAGGCCAATAGAACCGAAACAATAATTAATTGATAAGTTACCAACTTTTTGCAAAAGTCACTAGCTTATATTGAACTAAAGTTTCCAGCTTTTTGGATGCAATTACCAACGAAGTGTAGGTCCTTACTTAGCCTTTGCAAGTCACTCCCTACGTAGGGCTTCATTCAACAATATAACATAAAGGGGTGTGGTAGTAAGTTGTTTGGATGCACAATCCATTCCGAAAGGCCAATAGAACCAAAACAACAATTAATTGATAAGTTACCAGCTTTTTGCAAAAGTTATCAACTTATTGAACTAAAGTTACCAGTTTTTTGGGTATAGTTACCAACCAAGTGCAGTTCCTCACTTTGGCTATGCAAGTCACTCCCCATATGGGGATGAGGCTTTCTTGCCCTAGTTACCAACCCAAACGTACAAAAAGAAAATCATGCTTCATCGTCAATTTAGTGAGAGATGGCAAGAGTCAAAATAATAGTTCAAAGAAAATGAAAGTGGAAATGTCAAAATTTAGTGAATAAGCAAAAATGTGTATAATAAATAATTAAAAGTAACTAACTTGTAACTAACTAAACTTCTTTTTAAATAAAAGTAACCAACTCATTATTTATTAGTAACTAACTTAACTAAGTTGTCAGTAGTAATAATCAAACTCAAAATGGTAATAAAAGAGTATACAATGAACCAATTCAATGTATAACAAGAGAACAATAACCAACTATTAAGGCTAATCAAACTAACTTATAATGTTGACCACTCACTTTCACTCTTTTTTTCTTTTTTCAATATATGATAGAGCTCACACCACTCCAAATGGAGGGCAGTCTAAAACCAAAAGGATAACAAACAAAGTTTGACAAAGTACAAGCTAGAACCATAACCAAAAAGGTAACAGCAACCAACAAAAGCAGAGCTAATAAACTTAAGAATACTAATTCAGCCACACGATGATCCAAAAGAGCTTGTCCTTGACATGCTTTACTACACATAATGTGTTGTTCCTTGTAGCAAATTTTGTTCCTCAAGGAAACCAATTATGCTTGATTCTAAGGACCATCAGCCCACACACTTGTCAAATATGGTTGCAATACTCAATGAGCCTCAAAGATCTAAAATCAACATGTTAATCCCAATATACAATAAGATCAAAAAAGCTGTCTAGAACCTCCATATCAGTAGCATCAGTGGTTAAACCTCCTATAGGTAGTGTCTTCAATGTTGATGGAACTTTTGACAACTGGCTTCCCTATCTTACGCAAGCAAGCACTAAATAATTCAGCTCCCCATCATTTCCTTTTTTCAAATTCCTTATCTTCCACCCAACATCCATCACATTTGCATACTTCTAGTAAAATGATTTTATTTCCTTAGTTGAATGAAATATCATCCCAACACTTAGCTTAACTATTTCAGTACTGCCCTTAAAGCTATCAACTTCCAGTACGGATCTAACAACCTGGTCAACATCATCGGCGTGGAGTTTTGTTGCAGACGAAGGACCAATCTACACAAAATAAGAAAAAAAAAATTAACTCACTGATGATTGGTCAATTTCAAACTACTAATGATCAACCAAGTTCTCATGTCTTGCATACTCCCCAAAACAAAACACATACACCAAAGAGAACAAGAATCATCAACCCAAATGGGTTTTTGCTGGACGGTGTGGGTTTTCACCAAAAGTCAAAAATAGGTTTCATTCTTTTAGTCAAATTCATTAACAGAAAATAAAAAAAAGAATGTGTGATGGTGTGGTGTAGTAAGACAAACCATAAGGGAAAGACAAGCCATAAACCAAAGAGAAGAGGAAATAGTAGCCAAAGCTTATCAAAGGGAACACAGAGTGAGAAGGGCTTCGTTTTGTGGAATTACAACTGGAAACTCAAAGCCAATGTGTGAGCTTTTGCTTGTACCTTCATAGCCTTCAACTCAACCCCGATGTGTGAGCTTTTACTTCTGCCTTCAGAGCTATACCTGCGGTGAAGAAGGAGGAGCATGACAATCGACAAGCTTGGCGACGAAAATTAAATAGAGCAATGGAAAGAAGATAATGTCAAGCAGCTTTCTACTTTGAGGTCCCTCATGTTATCCTCGTACATTTCGACCAAGTTGCAACTCCTTGATCCAGAGCAAGGAGAGCATTTGGGTGGGGCGGGATGGGGTCGAGGGAGGGAACCAAGACGCGGATCTCTTTTTCTTGCCTCCCTCTTTTCAAAATGTTTATTTACATTTTTTTCACCTCCAATACGTGAGTCGTATCATAATACAAGACCCTTTGTCATTTTCCTTTTTCCATATAGTGTCTGCTGTATGTGTCGCCCAATTCATGGGCCAAATAACGAAACTCATCCTAAAATACCTCAATAACAAAATAGAGATGATTTATTATCCCAATTTACCCCTCATCACACTTCCGGTGTCTTCTGCTTCTCGTTTGTGTCATTTTTCGTATTATATATGGAAGATTCTTTATGTAATAGCATTTCCTAATTCTACCCATTGTGTCATTGTAAACTAATCTAAACCCTTCTCTTACTCATTTTTTGTGTCAGAAGGAATCATGGTCATGCCTAAGTGCCTCACCAGTCGTATGCAACACACAAACAGCCCCAAAGAAAATGAACATGAAGGAAGAAAATGTAAACACCTATGTCCGGAGAGGCGAAGCTTGGCTTGGAGATTTGCAGCGATGCATTATGAGATGAAAAGAAAAAAGTGTGGAAGTTATTTAGATATACGAAAGAATTGTGGAAACAAAAACTGCATTACATGTGTAAAGTAAATCACCTAAAAAACTGCAGACATGATGGGGTAGTTGATTTCATAAAGTTACATGTTTAACCCAATTTACAGTTGTTAAATTAATAATTTAAAGGGTTAAAATCGAGAAAAAATGTTGGACACCAAATCCACACAATCCCCTTTATTATTAGTAATAGATTATTAGTAAAAGAATATGGATTTAATTTGTATATATAAATAATATAAAATTATTTTATATTGTTATCCAATCACATTTTTTCATTTACATAACTTTTGGAGTAGTGGACGTGAAAATTATATATAATTACTTATATAACAACATATGATTAGATGAGAACGTAAAAATATCTATATAAATTAAACCTATAGATTATTAGTAATAGATTATACTACCATTTTTAAACAAAATTTCAAACAAACAAGCATGAAATTGTTTACCGAACTAAAGAATCGAAATAAATAGGTTCGCTGTTTTCATTCTGGCTGATCCAATGATACATTTCTTTTTGTTTTTTTTTGAAAAAAATATTCAGCTCTACCCGGTTCAAAGACATTCATGGGAGGAAAATCCACAGGCATTTGTTATACTAGTCAATAACTAATTTATTAAGTGCTACCACAAAGATAAGATAATGCTTTCTTAACTAAACTCGTGCTAATACCACCGCAGACTAGACAAAGCCTCGGCGGTGTAACTAATTACTTTGACCTAGGGGAAAGGAAAAATAAAAAAAAAAAGTAACAAAAACAAAACATAAATAACAAACAACAATTGGCAAGCACAGGATGATCTCAATTACAGCAATTGCGTTACACTAATGTGAACACAGACATTCTGCATACACACTTGACTTCTGACTCGCTCGAATCGGCAAATCGCACTAACCACATAGAGAATAAATAAAAAGTAAAAGGGAAAAAAGGTTTGCTACAACAACCTCATTCATTCTCAGTGCACAGCACAGCACAGAGAGCACACAATAGAATTAGATCTCAGTATCTTAGCAATCCGATTCCACAGAGAGAGAGAGAGAGAGAGAGAGATGTCACGGGGGCGATCTGATCCTGGAGGGTGGTTGAGGTCGTGTTTGGTATTGTTTGCAGTTGTATCAGCGTTGGGTGTGTGTGGGCCTGCTCTCTACTGGCGATTCAAGAAGACCATCACTCTCCGCACTTCCACTTCCAAGCTCTCCTGCCCTCCCTGCATTTGCGACTGCCCTCCTCCTTTGTCCCTCTTCCAGGTTGCTCCTGGTAATGAATTCCCCATTTTACCCCCACTCTCTTTTCCCACCATCCATTTTCATTGCTTCTGTCTTTCCATGTTACGATCTGTGTTTCTGATTTTTGTTGGTAATAATGGAATTTCCGCACATCGCATCATTTCTGAGGTCAATTCCGAAAATTGGTATTTAACCAATGCTTTAGGGGTTGGGGGAGGTTTAACTTGAGGGATGGAGGTGAAACTCCTCTGGTGTTAGATCTAACAAGCATGATATGAATTTGTAATATTAAAAATAATACAAGGTAAACGTAATTTTATCTTTGTAAAGTGATTGAACAAGTTTCTTTTGATTTCAATAGGTTCATTGGAAATTCCATGTGTTGCAATGCCTTTCTACTACTTATTAATATTATCTTTGGTTGTTATTTGGATGGAAGATTGTCTTCTAAGTTCAAGTAGCCGAATTTCCCCTGAAATACAAGTTCTCTATTTGCTTGTCAATGGATGAAATCATTTCCTGTGGGCTGGAATCTCTTTCTTGATGTCATCTTAGACGCAGACTTGCCTGTTGGAACCTCTAAAATTTGTCTTAAGTTTCAAGATTTTGGTCTTGATGATAAAAACTTCTAATGTAAACAAATTAACAAAACAGTATGGTTCAAGGAGAAGTTGAAATAAGAAAGATTTTATAGCCCTTAAAATCTGGCAATGTTGTTCTTGTTCTTCTGGTCTATAGTTCTGTCCAATCTTGCTGTTGTGTTTTCTTGCAGTGAATGTTCAGCTGTGCTTTTTTGTATCTGTGGTGTTAAAATTGCAATTGAACCAAAAAATTTTTGATGACTGTTCATAGTAGCAGTTGTAGTAGTTTCTTCATGGTTAGCTTATAGAATGAAGATCTAAGGGTTCATTTATTCAACAGTTAGTTTCACCTATTCATAAAGTACTTTTCATGAATGTCGCATTTCTTCCCTTGGGACCATGGCTTATATTATGTTTTGCATTAGTTGTATGTCCCATAGATAGCAAGTTTATGACTAAATATATTGATGCAAACTTTACCCTTAGTCATTATTCGTCATGGTTTGTCAATTTTGATACATGTATGTTTGCAGTTCATTTTCTTAACTTGTTTACTGATTCATTTTTCTGATTTATGTCCTTATGCAGGGCTGGCCAATCTCTCCGTGTCAGGTTAGAGTTTCTCCTGATGGCTTTTCTCAAAAGTATATTTATTTGTTTCTCTGTGTTGTAATGTGGTGAACTCTGCCCATAGCTTTCATGATAGTGAGCAGTAAGGCAATCTGCATCATATAGTTCTTTGTCAATTTATTGGCAAGCTTTTTACTGTCACATTTTGTGGTATTTCAAGTTCCACATTAATTTTGTAATGGATAAAATGATGGTGTATGAACACTAAGAGCTAACCACTAAACTCGACACAACTACAAAGAGTTTGCTACTATGAACATGAACAACTCAGACTAGCCTTTTATGCCATGTGATTCAACCTTTTAATTGGACTTCAGGCGTGACTGATGTTATGGAAATATATATTTACTGTAGTCCTATATACTGTTGAGGTTAGATGAAAGAGGTGAGAGAGGTGCCAGTGCTTTGTCCATGAGGAAAGTTAACTCTACATCATGTCAGACTTCTTATTTTGTAATCAGTGTCATGATGAATAAAAGATATTTCCAGCTATTGCCAAGTTTTTGAAATTGTCATGCACAAACTTCTTAATTTTGCTACTGATCAACTGTGCTGATCACCAGATTGTGGAGGTAATGACCCGGATCTAAAGGAGGAGATGGAGAAGCAGTTTGTGGACCTTCTTACAGAGGAGCTTAAGTTGCAGGATGCCGTTTCTGAAGCGCACACGCGGCACATGAACATAACTTTGGCTGAAGCAAAAAGAGTGGCATCTCAGTACCAGAGAGAGGCAGATAAATGTATTGCTGCAACTGAAACATGTGAGCAGGCAAGAGAGCAGGCTGAGGCCAAGGTCATCAAGGAGAGAAAGATAACTGCAGTGTGGGAGCGGCGGGCGCGTCAAATGGGCTGGGAAGGAGAATAACTATAAATTTATTTAATCTATATTCTTTATTGATATAATCATGTTTTTTATACAAGCATGCAAGCAAATGCTTGAGTTGTCAACCAATTTAGGTTAAAGTTGTTACTCATACTCTGTTTGTAACTTTATCGCCTATATGCTTGTATCAAACAATTTTTATTTCACAGATGATACCAATGCATAAGCGTGCACTATTACCACGACACAATCTCCTCCTGGGCCCTGAGAACTCATCGAATATGTTCATGAATTTGATTATATTGTCTACCACATTACATTAAACACTGCATCCAAGTGCTCTTTCATTCTTTCTAAATTTAATTTTTTATATCTGTTTCTTTATCTTTTTCAGTTGTTCACCCATTGTTCCGTGCACTTGACGCATTGATTTTGTTTGCTTAACCAGTTCAGTGACCTTGTGGTTGTTTTAGACTCTGAAACTAACCCATCCTATCACAAGTCAAATTGTTTGAATTCCTTTTCTCCGTTTACTTCAACCCAACGCATATTAAAATAGATGGATCTTCTTGCAAGCACACAAGACTTTAATGTACAAAAAGTCCTTCAAAATAAACGACCGTGAAACATTGACAAAAAAAAGGACCTTAAAACAGTGCACAAAAATAAATGAATAAATTAAAATGAACAAACGTTGAAACAAATTGTAGTTAGATGTACGAATGAAATAAGGGTGCCTCATATTAAAGATATCAATGAAAAATCTTTACACATGGTGATGATAACTGGGAGTTCTCCAGAGTCATGAACCCGCACATGGGTAAACTTAAATAAAGATTCTTGGCATATGTATAGCACTGTAACCTCATTTAATTTATGATCGATCCAAAGAGTGTCGGTTGCGCCTTAGGGTGTGTTTGGAACTATGGCAACTACGAGAGTGGCATGAAAGAGTAAGACAAATTTTATGAAATATTTATTTCGTAGTTATTGTTTGTAAGGAACTGGAATGGATAAAGAGGGAGAGTAAAAGTCCCTTTTGTCATTGAACTTGTGAAGTTGGTCCCCACGATTTAGATAGTGTAGGAGGGAAGATGAGAAATTTAAATTATTTTATTTGATACATCAACGACGATGAGGTTTGAATCTCTAATTTAATATATATTATCCAAGTCTCATACTGCTAGACTACTCTCAGTGGCTTTCTTTTCACCAAATTTAGTTTTGAATTACTAGTTTACCTTTGAAAAAACAAACTAGTTGTTGCTCATATAAAGTAATAAGATAAAACTAAAAAAATTAAAGCTATGTATTTTCTTTTCTTTTATTATTATTTTTTTGTCTAAACTACCAATATTGAGGGCAAGAAATAAGTCAAACCAGCTTGTGTTCTATTTTTGAGTTGGTTTGTTAATAGCTCAATAAATTGGGTTCATGAGCACATGAGTAAGTTTGAGATAGAGGTTTGAGTTCATTTATTAAATGAATCAAACTTGAACTTTGTTATGCTAAACTCATTAACTTGTGAATTGACTCGATATGTATATGTATTTATATATATAAGTCAAAAGACTTAATTTATATCTTAGTTAAGTTATCCTATTAAATTTGAGCAACTCATGAGTTAACTCGAGCTCAATAAGCTTCTGGTAAGCTGAGCTTCTGGTGAGTTGAGCTTGAACTTAGAAATTAAGTTCACTTCTCATTGAGTTTGAGCTCAAACGGAGCCTAGTATTAATGAACAGAGCTTGAGATTTAACAATCTTGACTCAATTCGACTTACTCCACCCCTACTAATATTCGTAACTCATTAAACTCCAACTAATCCAACTCAAGCTAGTTAGCTCACCATAAAAGTAAAGTTCTTCTGGTGCTTATTTATTTATTTTTCCCCATCAACAAGAGTAATCAAAACCTTATTTAAGGGAAATAAATGTCAAACTATCTCAACTAGCCCAACCTTAGTTATTTACTTGTATTAACTACCAAACAAGAGTAAAAGGAGTCACATATTTTTTTTTCTAAACTCCCAAACAATAGAGTAGTAGGCAACAATTTGTTCCATTTTTCACCTGTTCATTTCTGGTCTAGTCAGTCTACTGGTCTACTGGTCTCCCGGTCCACTAGTTCCTCAACCTTCCTTACCCGATTTAGGACATTTCTTAACCTCTTTTAGAGCCCAAACCTGGGAACTTGTGATCCGTCCAGGCTTCCTATTTGCTTGGCCCGAGCTCATTTCAGTAGCTCGCATTAATAGCGGGTACCACTCTTACTCCCTATACATACCATGGTAGAAAAAGGGGGTAAGACAGCTTCATCTTAACCGTATACTAACCTTTCACTCTCTTTATCTCTGGTTGAGACAGGAATATTTTGGCGCCATCTATGGGGAATAGGTAAAATTGCTCCCACTAAACACCTCAATACCTATAAGTTGCACGCACCTCACCATCACTATCGCCATAACGCACAGCACATTGAACACCAATACTTTCATGTTAATACACAACCACCCTACTCCCCTTGCTGATCACCTTCACCATTATTCTGGCCAGGCACGCAGCACTAGGAATACCCAAGGTTCAACATAGTTTTGTTGTACGGTGCTATATAACTTCAAAATGGCAATACAGTTGAATGATTTCAGGATGGTAACAATAAGGATAGGAGGTTGATTCTTGATATCGCTTCCTTTAGTATGCAAGACTAGATCAACTCCAGCCAAGCCAGCACGATCTCTAGAGTGCCCAGCCACGTTGATATAATCTCCAAAAGCCCGACCAAGCCGACATGCTATCCAAAATGCTCAACAAAGCCAGCACGATCTCCAAATGCCTAGCCAAGCCAACACGATTTCCAAAAGCCTGGCCATGCCAGCACGATCTCCAAAAAGCCTGGTCACACCGGCATAATCTCCAAAACCCTAAACCCTAAAGCCCAACCACACTGGCATGATCTCCTAATGCTCGGCCAAGCCAACACGATCGCGAAAAGCTCGGCCATGCTGACACGATCTCCAAAAAGCCCGGTCACACCGACACAATCTCCAAAAGCCCACCAAGCCAGCATGATCTCCAAACAGCCTAGCCAAGTCGGCATGATCTCCAAAAGCTTGGCTATGCAGGCATGATCTCTGAAAAGTGCGGCCATGTCAGCAAGATCTCCAAAAAGCCTGGCCACGCCGGCACAATCTCCAAAATAAACCTAGCCATTACTGGTACTCACTAATACCCAGCACGCTAGCAAGATCTCCAAAAGCCTGGCCATGCTAGTATCAAAATGAGTGAGTTTACTATAAAGTCAATTATTATTATACCGACCTCAAAGGTCAACCCACCAAACCCACTCATCTTGACATTATCTAAAAGCCCGACAACCATGACACTAATTAAAAGCCTGACAACCTGGCACTATCTAAAAGCCCAGTAACCCTAGCACTAACCAAAAGCCTGGCAACCCCGACACTATCTAAAAGCCCTTGTTATATACCATGCTACTATTCACCAAGTTTTCACTAAATCACTATCTTCCAAAGTTACTATTATCCAATTGAACAAATGATAATAGCTCTTAATCAAATACTTAATTTCACCCATGTCGATCAATAGAAATAGGACATGCAGCGCACTTTGCGCTACCTCAAAAACTGCAAAGATACACATATAACTGCCTCACACCCGAGTAAGTAACCTCCCTCTGATCATTCTGCCGAGCTTGAGGTTGGAGAACTCATGGGTTGATCGGTTTCACATGGACTAATCAAATTGTCCAACTAGCCTCTCACGCAACCAACCTCGGCTTGACACAATTCCGCATATAAACTTCTTCACTCACAAGCTCGACGTGGGAGAGCTTATGGTCCGGTGGGTCTACCCGATTGGCCTACACCATTGTCTTGACTTAATTGACTCCTACTTATAAAGCTCTTCGCTCACAAGCTCGAGGTTGGAGGGCTTGTAGTCTAGTGGATCTACTGATTGACCTACCCTACTATCTTGACTTGATTGACTTGGGCTTATAAACCTCTTAACTCTCACAAGCTCAAGATTGGAGGGCTTGTGGTTCAGTATCTCGACTAGACCGATTTCCACTTATAAACCTCTTCGCTCTCACAAGCTCGAGATTGGAGGGTTTGTGGTCTGGTAAGTCTACCGGCCTCCCGGTCCACCGGTTCTCTAACCTTCCTTATCTAGCGTTAGATATTTTTTAACCTCTTTTAGAGCTCGAACTTGGGGGTTTGTGATTCATCCAAGTTTTCTATCTGCTTGACCCAAGTCCATTTCACCACCTCACATTAATAGTAGGTACCACTCTTACCCCTTATAAATATCACGGCAGAAGGAAGGAGTAAGATAGCTTCTTTTCAACCCATATATCAACCAGCCACTTTCTTTACCTTTGGTTGAGACGGGAATAATTTCATTCTATTATTAAACACACCTTTCCATTTTCTTAAAGTCTCTCAAATAAACATTTTTTTCTTTCTTTCTTCTGTTTAGCAAAAAGAGGGAAATAGTAGGATCAGCTTTTTTTTCCTCAGTCCCTTTAAATAATTATTGTTTCGAAGAAGTAAAAGAAACTTCGACTTTCCCCATAAGGCCATAAGTCTTTTATTTAGGACTACTTTGTTTTCTCAATGCTGAAAATTAGTGCATTTTTTTTTCTTTTTTGGGTATATTTGAAACTCATGATCAAATCCAAATTGAAAATCACAAATTTAGGCAAGTATGGGGAAAACCTGATCACAAATGTTACGCAAGGCTAAGAGTCATCTTGACCCGACCCAATGAACGACACTAACTATTTTCACCAAAACGTAGATGAGGGGCCACGCTAATAGACAAATGTAATTAAGGAACATATGAGGGCTGATTCTGTCTTCTAACCGACACTCTCCAATGACAAAGTCAATGACACAAATGAGTCACCACGAAACGCGTTTTCAATATTTTCAACGTTCATGCACGCACCCAACCCAGCTGTGAACTGCAATAATATCAATTATAAATTCCAATAAAAAGCAACCTTTATATTTATTAAAATATACGAGCACTACTTGTAGATTAATTCATTGCAGATCCATCCTACAGTGACCATATATTTATTTTAATTTTTATGTCCAAATCCAAGATCCGCTATCGTCAAAGCAACAAGCTTCCCCTGCTTTTTATGGGTTTCAGGACTCAAGTTTAAGGTTTAGCTCCGAGATTTTTACTCCCCACACTGTTCTGCTTCTGGGAAGTTTCTGGGGTGTACCGTGTACCTATCTTACGGATCACTAAGACAAGACCAAGTTTCTAAATTTAGAAATCCTCGAAAGATACTATTGGGATTGGATAAGTTTCTAGAAATGGAAAGTTCCAAGAACAATAGAGTTGAGAAGAGAGGGTATGACCTAGTTGAGGAGGGTGATGATGATGCACAGCATCGTCTAACCCAGCCAAAGAAGCCAAAACTACCCGGTTTAGCAAGGTATATTACAATATAATTCATAAGCATAAGGTTTCTGTTCATGGCTAGTGTTTTAATTTAATTATTTGCTTCAAAGCTGAAGGCGGAGTTTGGGTTCTGTGCAACTTCTCGAGTCACTGCAACATTGATATTGTCGTCAAACTGGTTCTTTCTTATGTTATGTTGTTGACAATCTCATTAGTTGTTGGGATTGATTTGCATTTTTGGATGTTCAGTGAGATAATTACTGTATGATGTGCACTGCAATTGATGTTGACTGTGTCTGATGGATCTTGATAACACGAAACCAGCTGTCAGATGAATTTATGGTGGCTCTTGATTGTGAAACTCGCTAATAGTGTAACAGCAACAACTTGAACTTTGAATAACAACCATCTATGTTGGATATTTTGACAACGAATCTCATTGTTTGAAATGTTTTCGACATTTGAGTGTCCCAAACCCATTCATAGAGTGTGGTTATCTTCAATTTAAACATGTTACTTTTAATTCTATTTATGCCTTTTATTGTATACTTCCTGACACTCATGCGAGTGATTACTCTCGTTATGTGTAGTGTGATTGTGGAAGCTTTGAAGGTGGATAGTCTGCAGAGACTTTGCTCGTCTTTGGAACCTCTTCTCAGAAAAATTGTGAGTTATAGTTTCTTTAATTGTATTAAATCTTTGCATATTTATCATTTTTTTTTAATTATCTGCAATGCTTAATCACTCCCCTAAAGGATGTTTGGGGCGGTGTATGAATACTTTGTAACAATTTTCACTGATTTGCTGTTAAGGTTATTGGTAAATGAAAGAAAAATAACATAAATGTGAAGAGGCCTAACAGAACAAATTGAGTCTAACTTAATTTGTAACCTTATTCATGTTTTTGTTTGATCTGGAGAGTTCAATATTATGTTTACTGCTTTCATTCGGAAGCCGCCCTATGTAGCTGAATCAATCAAAGAACCTAGTCAAGATCTCCAGTACAATGTATTATAAGTTTCCTGTTAATTCTTCTAATTCTATGAGCTATATAGGTCAGTGAAGAAGTGGAACGAGCTTTGGCAAAATTGGGCCCCGGTAAACTGGCTGAAAGGTGTGTTCCTCTGTCAAATTTGAAAGCTGAAAATTAAAAATTCTCCATTTTTTGTAGTAAATGTTTTTTCAGTAGATGATGATAAGCAATTTAAGGGGTGTAACAGTAGTTGAGCATATTCAGTCCCTATCAATATGAAGTAATTATTTGTTAAGCATGATATTTCATCAATTACATTTTATCTGCATCAGATCTCCAACACCAAGAATAGAAGGAGCAGGGGCAAAGAATCTGCAGCTTCATTTCAGAACAAGAATGCCACCTCACTTGTTCACAGGTGGCAAGGTTGAGGGTGAGCAAGGGGCAGCTATCCATGTTGTCTTGCTAGATCCGAACACAGGCAATGTGGTTCAAGTTGGACCAGAATCAGTTGCCAAATTGAATGTTGTGGTGCTTGAGGGTGACTTTAATGAGGAAGCTGATGATGATTGGACAAAAGAGCACTTTGAAAACCATGAAGTAAAGGAACGGGAGGGCAAAAGGCCACTTCTTACTGGAGATTTGCAGGTTAGCCTAAAGGAGGGTGTAGGAACCTTAGGTGATCTTACTTTCACTGACAATTCTAGCTGGATAAGAAGTAGAAAATTCAGGCTTGGTGTTAAGGTGGCTCCTGGGTATTGTGAGGGAATTCGTGTTTGCGAGGGAAAGACTGAAGCCTTTGCTGTTAAAGATCACAGAGGAGAATGTGAGTTTTCTAACTGTTGGTACCTTGATTTTTTGCTTATGATAAAATAATTTTTGTGCTTGTCCGGACTCAGAGATATTTGATCACTAAAACTATAATTGCAAGACATAGATTACAAAACTTCTTGTTAGAGATATAAAATTCATGCCGTACCTCTGCCTCACTTTTTAAACTTTCAGGAGAGTTGGTTCTTGACACTTACTTTAATTAATTGTCTGCAAATAAATTTTCATATTTACAATGAATTTCCTTATATGTAGAAAAAATTTAGATTATAGAGTGGATACCATATAGCAGATAACATGTGCATGGTTGTCAACCGTGTGTATCTCAAACTACAGACTTAAAACAATATAGAAAATGTATAACTCTATCTATATTTGTTGTGTTTCCTTTGCATGTTTATAAAATCAACATGCTATTTCCTAAAATCTAACTTTAGAAAAACAACCTGGAGATGAAAAATGACACAAAGATGGTCTGAATAATTGAGGTGTTCCTTTTTTTGAATGGATTCTTTTGAATTTGATATATCTAAGATCTGGCTTCATAGTCAGCTTGAATTCTGATTATTATGGTAACAATTGTGTCAATATTTAGGCTTTTGGCAAATCTTGTTTTATAAAATTCTCTAAATGAACTATTTTCTGTAACTTGCAGTATACAAGAAACACTATCCACCTGCTTTGCATGATGAAGTTTGGCGATTGGATCGCATAGCGAAGGATGGGGCACTTCACAAAAAATTGATTCAAGCGAAAATTGTAACTGTAGAAGATTTCCTACGTCTCCTTGTCCGAGACCCACAGAGGTTAAGAAGTGTAAGAATTCAATGCTATTTGTTTACAAAAATCCATATCATCTCTAATCTAATTTTTCTGAAAACTCCTTTCTGGAAATTCTCTTATTTGCCACCTTTTGCTACAGATACTTGGTAGTGGAATGTCCAACCGGATGTGGGAGAATACTGTGGAGCATGCCAAGACATGCGTCTTGGGTGGTAAGCTTTTCGTTTACTACACTGATGAAACCAATAGCACTGGCATTGTGTTCAACCATATATACGAGCTGAGAGGCCTCATCACTGATGGACAGTTCTGCTCTTTGGAATCACTTACTCCAAATCAGAAGGTCAGTTTTCTAGAATAATTAAAACTTAAAAACATATCATTCCTATATCAATTTGATATTATGCTTAGTTTTGATATGTGATGGACATGCAATTTTGATCCCTTTTTCCTCTCATTGCCTTGTGTTTTTGTCTGACTAGTATATACGTTAACTCATTTACTGATAAATTGGAATTACAGATGTCTGTGGATTCCTTGGTGAAGAAAGCATATGAAAATTGGAACCAAGTTCTAGAATATGATGGAAAAGTTTTAAATTCTCTTACTAATTCCAAAAAGGGATCAAGATCTGTAGCTACTATAATGCATCATAATGATGTCCCAGAGCAGCGGTATACTTCTGCAAAGAACAGGCTGCCATATGTCTCCACTTTATCGAATCAACATTTGCAAATAACAAATAACTACTCATCAGGTCCTGAATTGACCGATTATCCATTTGGGAGATCTGATAATGAGATGGGAGGGACATCATTAAATAACTCTCAACTAGCATTTTCAGGCAGCATGAACTACATTCCAGGTGAAAATCCTGAAGTTGAAGGTACATATTTTTCCGGAGACTGGTCTGGACAGAGAAGTGGGCAAGGATTGGAAGACATTGTTGCCGAAGAACTCCGTCTTAGGAGTTCGGAGATGTTGGAGCGTGATGATATGCAGAGGTTGCTTAAGACTATTAATGCAGGAGTCAGCATGTCGGGTAATTTTGGTCATTCTAATGAGGGTTCTTACACCTACAGCCTGCAATATGAGCCTCAAATGTATCATTCGTTGGCAGAGGATCATGGAAAGTCTTCAGGGAAGGCTGTTGTTGGGTGGCTTAAGCTTAAAGCTGCATTAAGATGGGGCATATTTATCAGAAAAAGAGCTGCAGAAAGGAGGGCACAGCTTACTGAGTTGAATTGAGTTAAATGCTTGGAAGTGTGACATTTTCCAACTCATTTCAAGCGAGGAGCTTGCTTCATATTGCTCTTGGAATTTTACAAAAGCAACCTATTTCATTGCTTAGAAGACTTGAGAAAATGTTGTAAAGAAAGGTTTCAACAGGGGGTTGAATGTGGTCCTACTGCATAATGTGCCAAATTCAAAACTACGACCTAGGACATGCTTACTGTCGGAACAAACCATACTTTTCACTGAGGTTAAATGTTAGGCAGCACTGTCCTGTGTCAAGCTCTCTTATTGTGGTATTTTTACGTTATTCATGTGTAATTTAATTATGATTTTATTTTTCATTCTTTACTTTTTCTTTTACTGATCATAAGTTTGTAATTTTAATGTTTGTTGTATATTATTATTTTCGGATATTTTTATCATGAAATATTTGTGCACATCGCGCACGTAACAAAAATGAGTTGAAATGAAGAATATTAGAGAAATTTTATGTTCATAAAACGGAAATGTAATTCATCTTTTCCTAGTGGATGAGAATTAAAAAATTTCTCTGGACAGATCACATCGCCATTAAAAAATGTCCACTTTGCTAGTTCCTATTTTGTGTGCTTTAAATTTCAACCTCATGTAAAAAAGCAACCTATTTTTTTAGGTGTTGGCTTAGTAGTGGATCTATCCACTTTTAGTAACTGTACTCAGATTTGATATTAAGCAGAGTTTAGTTTCTGATATATGAACCCAAAAAAAAAAAAAAAAAAAAAAATTCAATCTAATGCATTCTGATAAACTCATATGATTTTATTGAATCAACTGAATAAAATATTTTCTCTCTCCACCAATAATTGATTCCTCCACTGCCCGATTGGCAATTTGATCAGATCTTGTAGAGTTTTGTTTCAGTGGTTCAACATTGATCATTTTGTAAACCTCAGTTGAGACTGTAACTCCAGTCCAATTAGTTGAGTTTCTCTTTTATCATTTTGGCTGTCCTAATACCAATAAAAGTTAAGTACAGTAATAAATGAGTTACACTCTTAGAAGGGATCAAAGGTCAAACTTTAGAAAAAATAATTGTTGGGACCAAAAAATTCTGGGAGTCTAAAACTCAGTGTTAGTTGCAATTTCATTTAAGTACCCAATTTTGTCGTCTCCTCTCCTATGTTCTGTTTGCAATTCAAACCTTTTGAGTAGCACGCTTAGATTGTTTCAGTGGTCGTTGCCGTTTAGGCCAATGTCCAATGTTGATGCCATTTCATCTACCTCAGTTTCGCCATTTTTCTGTGGTGAAATATTCATAAGGCAAATTAATTGGCAAACGGGGAATAAGTCTATAATTTTTTAATAATATCAGGATACTATTTACTACGAAAAAAGAAAAATTGATACCTGGTTTTTAAGGGTGGAATGGTGTCCTCCATGTTAGAGTACATCAATAACTTGTTTTCACATTGAGATCCTAAGGTACCTACCCCAACTCCATTTTTTTTGATAAATATAATTCACAAATATCACGTTAGGTTGATGTAAGTTAAAAATACAAAAAATGATAAATATATTTTCTCGCTATTGACATTGTCAACAGCTAAAGGATTAAGTGTAAATCAGTTGCATTCCGTTTTAACTTAGTTTTAAATCCAAGTCTGTAAAATAATTCTATTAACTTTCTCCTACTCAAACAAGCATTATATTAAATAGGAAGAGCACAAGAATCAAGGAAAAATTCATATTACAATTACTTTATCTAGAGAAAGAGGCAGAAACTTTTGATGTGGTCAAGCTAAAAGATGGAGAAGAGATGGAACGAATCGGATACCTAACAAATATGTCCATAGTGAAACAAGGAATTGTTGGAGAAAGAAGAGAATAAATTTGGTAGCTGAACATACAAATAAGTATATCATAGAGAAACTACACAATGAAACAGGCTCCAAGGACAGGAGTAAGTTTCACGATTTTAGTGCTCCTGGATTCTTGCTGAATCAGGAGAAATCAGATACATGATCCCACAGGGTAAGCATCAAATCCCATTTCTCCATCCATCAATGTCATCTCATTTTGCTCCTGCATCACAAACAGTCTTTCATGAAATGATTATACCCAATTTCCTTCATTGCAGACCAAAACTAAAAACAAGTTATAAGGTAATCTACTTGTAACCAAATATACAAGCACAAACAAAATATATAAATTCTGTGGGAGATACTTACAACAAAGAAACAAAGTATATAACGGTTAGAAAACCACGCCATTCAACCGGGGGAAAAGGAAAAAACCTACCACAACCTCAACAAATCAGTGAAATACACTTCCGTTGTACAACATTTCAAAAAAGTGAAAATACGAAGACAATAGTGGTCTATTTAACTTGTCAAGCAGGAAAGCAGAGGATTGTAATTTAGACAAATATGAGGGAATAAGGGAATTTACTGTTTTGAAAATGGTAAAGCATTCAAAACTGCAGAGTCTATGTCTATATTTGGTAACCTTTCTTATAATGTGATCAATTGCTTATCTTGTCATGTACTATTTACTGAATTGACATATTTGCATTCACTTTACGAGATTTGAATCATTGATTCATTCCAACACAGCAAAAGCTTCATACAGAAAGTAGTTGCACAGTTAAAATTCCTTTCTTTCGAATACAAACTAGGGAAATTTATGACATGGGTTCCACAATGCTCAAAATCTCATACTTTTTGCTAGATCGAAACCATGGTGAATAAAGTGGCATTACCTTCACATATTCCATTGCAAATGAAAAGGCACCTGATGTGTTAAAGATACTGCAAAATGGCAACACCAAATAAAAGAGAAACTTGGCACTTATTTAAATTTATCGCTTTTCTTATACCAAAGATCACGACAATTTGATAACTATCAAATATATGGAACTTATTTTTCATTATTTCTTAAAGGAAGATTTCTAATAAAAAAATTAGGTTGATGATTTCCACCAAAAAAACAAAGAAAAAGTGGTTGATAATTATCAAGAGAAAGTGACAAACCAAGGCTACACAACCACATACACAAGCATCTAAAAAGCAACAACAATACTGAAGCTATTGTGCTAACATTATAAGCATCTAAAAGAAATTTATGTAACAGCTGCAATGCAATGCAATTCGGTCATTTCATGATACCATTAAAATCACAAAGGCATATTTAAAGGAGGGAAAAGGAAAAATTGTTTTTTGAAGAATGGAAAAGATGTAGGCTATTTAATCATACCCTTTTGACCATTGGATTTGGACCCATTATGTCATCCAAGGTCCCAAAATTATTCTGAATAAATCCATCTTGGGACTTCATTTGCTCCAAAATGTAGATGTCATTTGACTTCACCCTTACATCAACATTAGTGCACCAGTTGATCGATGGGGGAGGCCCATTCAGTTGGCCAACAAAAGATGCGTCAACTCTGTTGCTGCAAGTTGTATTAGTTTGGTTTAAATTACGCCCCAAAGAATTTGTTACTCCACTTGAAGAAACTTGCGAATTTACAGAGTTGAAGGGACGACTCATGCTTTGATTGTAATCCAGTTTACGTTCTTCCCACCTTTGCGGTTGTGTTGTGTAACTTGAAGGCTGTACAATATTCCCAATTAAGCCTTCTTGGCACTGCAGCTCATTTCTTGTATCCTCCAAAGGAACAGAAATTGCAATTCTGGACGAATAATCAACCGGACTGTTACCAATATGAGCACTTGAGTTGGAAACATTTATGCCAGTGGGAGGCAGTTGGTCATTACTGAAGGCATCACACAATGGCAAGGGATTGGCAGGAAATTTGGACAACTGCGCCGCACTCTGCCAGTTTTCGTTACATCGATTATAATCCAATAAATTAGAAGACCCACAAATTCCGACATCAAAAGATTCTGTGCCCAAAGAAGCCGCTCTAACGGAAGGCTGATTTCTGAATGCTCCTGAATTATGTGCTTGTGGTGAGTTTCCTTGTAACATTAACGGATTGCTTGAGGCCGAAGATAGAGAATTGTTTGCAGTACCAACAGTAGCCCTACTGTCTGGGAAGCCAGAGGCAACAGTAAATCCACTACAGCCAACTTGATTTGATTGTGTTACACCAGTTGTACAGTTGTTTTGCTTAGACTGGTTGAGCTCAATTGATGTTGGAATTCCCTGTAATAAACTTGAGCTTTGATTTGCAGGAGCCATGGATGCCTGAATGTTTCCAAGAGGGTTCAAGGAGCTGTTAAGGTTTTGAGACTGAACAGGCCGGATTAGTGTAGAAGAACTAATGCCTCTCAAGCTCAAGCTAGCTGGAGAATTCAGCCTACCAAAAATTCCACTTGAGGCATATGATTGTAATGCAGTGCTTGAGATCCTTCCTGAACCAGACGAGGTGCAAAAGTCTACATATCCATCTATTGAACCCATCCGCAGGTATGGATCACTACTACCCAATGCAGCAACCATGCTAGCTTGCTGGGTTGCCTTTTTCAGATAGAGTCTATATTTCTGCAATAAAAAATGACAGCGACTTTATGTACAATCATCACAAAACTAAAAGGAATATTTTGTCATGGAAAATTAAGAGCTATCACCTAGCAACTTATGATGCACATACACTAATCAACAAACTAGTGCAGGTGCAAAGTTGCAAATCCCTGCTGGAATAGGCAAATGATAGTCAGAGAGACTCAAAGTTGGTCCAGCAATCAACCTATGATCAGTGGAACTTGAAAACGTGAATTTGAGGTCTCAAATGCCTCATTAGTATCAAGCCATTTTTTGGATATGATCAATCCTATTTTATTAAAATAAATAATTAAAAGAAATATCTATGATCTTATACTCGGCAGATTCGTCAATTGGATGTTTAATACTTAACACTGATATTACTATACACTTTCCCAGAGTTGTTAATTCATTATAAAAACTTTCATTTCGTAAACTACAATCAAAGAAAAGTTAAAGAATCATCAGATCTGAACAGTTTTCATTCCATTACCTGTCGACGACTAAATAGAACAACTATGACAACTACATAAACTAGAATTTTTACCTGCAGATGGCTTGCCACATTTTCCCTAGTAAGTCCTTCAACATTCATCAGGTCAAGTATTTTCTTAGGGACAGCCTCTGCGATAAAAGGAAAATAAACCTGATATTAGGAATTACAATCCCCATACTGAAATATGAAAATTCATATGTTCTGAAGTCAAACAAAATGGGAATGAATGATATGTTCGTCAGAAACTCACTATCAAGGCCCAGCTGATTAACTGCTGAAACAAATTTTCTATGCAGCTCAACAGACCAAACTACACGAGGCTTCTTCTGCGTTGAGGGGTCCTCATTCTCTTCTCCATTCCCTTCGCCATCTTCTTCTTCTTCTTCTTCTTCACTTTGGTCCTTTCTTTTCTTACCAAGTTTTTTGTTCTGGTCACCAGCGTGTTCCAAGATGATGCCTTGACTACCTTCCCCAGCAGTATTAGGAGCCTTCTCCTCGTTGGAAGCCTTATTCTGATCCCTGGAATTGAAGTTCTTCCTTCGGACCACATGTTGCCATATGTTCTTGAGCTCTTCAATTCGGACAGGTTTCAGCAGATAGTCACATGCACCGTGTGTAACACCCTTCATCACCAGCTTCGTGTCACTATGCGCGGACAACACTAGAACAATATAAAAATAGTAGTTTGAGTCAAGCAACTGATTCAATCCATCATTTTGAGAACAACTTATTTTTCTCAAGATAGGATTTCTAAATCTAATCCTCAGTTTTGGCCTTTTGGGAGGAACAAAAGGAAAACAATTTAAACAAGCTGAATAGTGATTAGGACAACCTTCATCAGTTATTAACCAACCAACAACCTCAAATTAAGGAGATGTAAAGCTCAGGTTAAATACAAGTCAAGACAAAAAAATGAATGAGCTTACTGATGACGGGTAAGTCCATTTCAAGCCCCACCAACTCAAGGAGCTTAAATCCGTCCATGTCAGGCATATTCACATCGCTAATAACGAGGTCAAACTTGTTTCTGTTTTCCCTCAACAATTTCAGCGCCTCAATTGCCTTATTGGTTGTAGTAACTGCAACCAACAACCACAAATCAGACATGAGATTTAGCAAAGCCAAGCAGAATGGTGCATTAATACCTCAACGGTAATCTAACAACCCAAGAAAATCATAAAATACTTCAAATCTTGACTAAAGCCTTTAACTTTGGGAAAATTAAGAAACAAAATCTTGAATTGCAATATGAAGAAACCAAACATAGTGTTCATAGACAAAAAGCTCCTAAAAAACCAAAGTGACCACGAATTTACATGTCCGTTACTAAACATAAGACGACAGTAGCGGGAGAACATATGTTAAGGACAATTATTGCGGAGAGCAACTTCTACTGAATCAAAGCACAAAAAAGTAACGAACCCTGGTACTGGCATTTGCGCAGGAGGTTCTCCAACACTTTGAGACAAATTGGGTCATCGTCCACAGCGAGAACACGCATACCCACAGGGAATCGGTCACTGGGCCCATCCTCATCCCCCAAATGACCCCTTTGGTTCTCCACAGGCATCTTGAGCCAGCAGTGCCAGAACAACCCCCCCAAAACTGAAAACACCCAGATATGAGAAACCAAACCAGAGGCACTAACTAGTGTACAAGAGATCACGGTCCAAAGGACCAAAAAGGTGCAATCTTGAAAGCTAAAAATTTTGCTCTCTCAGGGAGGGCCTCTTTCACACCACCACAGGAAACAACAAACAAAAGGGCAAGACACTGCACAGAGAGAGAGAGAGAGAGAGAGAGAGAGGGAGGGGGGGAGGGGAAGAGAGAGAAAATATGGAACTGAAGCTGGTAACGAAAACCTGTACAAATGGACAGTGATGGATTGAAGCCAACAAAACAAAACAGAAATCTTTTAGTATTTTAGTAAAAGTTATCTTCTCTCTCTGTCTGTGCCTGTGAATGGCTTTGTTCTGCTGTGTGTCCTTCACTTTTTTCCTACCAAATGAACAGAACAGAAGACATAAAAGAAATAAAATAAAAGAAAAAAAGGCTTTGACTTTAATTATTTGTTAATCGCTGATGCAAAATACAATACAATAATAATAATAATTCAGCTTGCTGCTTCTTTTTTAATATTCTCCCGTAATTTCTCTCTCCTCTACACGCCAATGCCAGTGGAACAAGACCTTAAATTAGACCTTTTCGGGAGTGATATGGTAATGCACATGTGCCCAACTGATCAATGCAATTGGCTACCCCACAGTCCCTATGCCCCACTGAACCAAATTCAAATGACATGATTTTGGCAAATGATTTCAATCATGCCTATTATGAATGTGTCTTTCTCTTTTTTAAGATGAAAAATGTTGAATCGCTCATTTCGAGTTTATTGAGGTTTGATGAAGTTTAAATTGACTTAAATTGGACGTAATTACCAAAGTATGCATTATGGATTATGGTCAACTCAGGAAACGATCCTGTTAAGATGCTTAGATAGAAAGTCCCATGAAGAATCCGGGTAATATATGTTTATTGTTACCCATTAAATTCATATGCCAAATTTTTTGGTAATAAATGCATATGCCATCTAAGTTACCTGCACAAGGAATATGCTCCTAAAAAAATTCAACAAAATAATTTCCTTAAATAATTTCTTTTTCGACCATGATTTTAGACTTTAAGGGCTTCTATTTCCTCAATTAATGTTATTAGAAAGCAGTTTTTCGCCCTTCAATTACTAAATGCCGTTTGTCAGCTAAGATGGGGTGCCGGTGTCTTCTTGTATCCTGAATGCAAGTTAGTGGGTAGACCCACAAGGATGGAAAGTTCTTAATCACAAATGTATTCTTTTGGCATATTCCCTTCTACAAATTTTTATTACTGGATTATTATGAAAATGCCAATAACGATGATGAACATAATTGCATCTATTTATTGATAGTTATTTGGAATTTTGAAATTACCTATTACCTATTAAAGTAAACGTGAAAACTCATACCCTTGTCGGTTGTTACGCAATACTTCCAATTTCAAAGTGTCTGATAATAGAGTTAATGACCTAACAACTACTACCAAATTGCCATCACAGTCTTCACAGAGCCTTCCATTTTCAATTTTCCTTCTCTTCTTTATTATTATTTTTTAATTCTATTTGTTTATCCGATGCGTTTGGCTGGGCCATACTAAACTCTGTCTCACATCACATGGTCCAAATAAAAAAAAAAAAAATTGAATTAAGACATTTTGAAGTTAGAAATTCATTATTCAACGACAACTCCTCAAGTAATTAGTTGTAATTAGTTAGTAAACTCAATGAAATCAATCCTTCTTAAGAAGCAACAAATAAAATATTCAAGTCACGTTTTATTATACTTTTCATATGATAGATTAGTTTCCACTCAGGTTTTGATTTTGTTCAGGCTAAAGGATACTTCTAGTCAGTTTTAAATTACTATATTAGGCTTTTATATTAAACTCATATTAGTTAAGATGACAACAGCAATAATGCCCTTAACATGGATGGCATGGCATGTATATTGACAATTTTTCCACAAGCACATAAAAGCAAACATATTTGTTTAAACGTGGAATTCTTCTTGTTTCCTCCGTGGCAAGGACATGGTAAATAAATAACTTGCTTTAGATACATCAGAAGTCAGGGTTCACATTCAACAATCAACAGCCCCAGCATGAGTGATGCTTTATGGATACAACAAGATAACGAAAGGACGAACATAAAATTGCAAGGCATTGGATATGTTTAAAACATGTCGACCTCGCTTAGTTATGATAGCAACTTAGATTGGCAGGACTTATTCATGGTCATCTGCTGGTCTCTCTGGTGTTGGAGAAATAAGGAGAACTTTGGTCCCAATTATAAGAGGCCCCCTCGACCCCATGAGATTATCCTCAATCAGATTCATGAAATTCACTTAGCCATGGCCAAGCATCATATAAGTGGTCCTCTCAAGCTGAGAACTAAAGTCCATGTTTCTTGGAGAGCTCCCCCCTTTGGTTGGTGTAAACTGAACACTGATGGGACCTCAAAGGGTAATCCAGGCCCTGCTGGCTGCGGAGGTCTGATCCGCAATGACAATGGAAAATGGAAAATGGAAAATGGCTAATAGGTTTCTCGTACAACATTGGAATCTGTTTATCCTCCAGAGCGGAATTGTGGGGGATCCTTGCGAGTTTACTTGACCTTGCCTGGAGAAGCAATGCTGGCATCAGACATCTAATTCTGGAGAGTGTCTCTTTACCTATAGTTAATCTCATCAAGCACCTCTCCAGCATAACAAATCACCCTAACAACTTGGTTAAGACCATAAGCTGCTGGCTGTCTAAGGATTGGTATGTCAGGATTGTTCATACTTTCAGAGAAGGGAATAATAGGCCTGCGGATTCGCTCGCTGGAGAAAGCCTCAATTGTGATTTTGGGCTTCACATATGGGATTCGCCAGCTCAGAGATTTGTTCCTATTCTTGGAGATGATGAAATGGGGACCTCTTTGCCCCGAATTGTAACTGCCTTCTAGCCTTCTTTGTTGGGCTTCGGCCCCGTCTTTGTATCCAAAAAAAATTAATAATAATAATAATTGCAAGACGTTTACGAGCCACGGCGGCACTTTAGTTTTAAACTATGATGTTCCTTGTGATTTAATGGTAGATAAAAAAGGGTGTATTAATATATCTTTTTTTATATAATATATTTTAGTATTTTTTAAATTTAGTTAGATTAAAAATTATAGTTAAATACATTTGAAAATTTTATCTGTGTGATATCTAAAAATTTTCAGTTAATTTTATGATTATACAGATAAAAATTAGTCAATTCAAAAAGTGATTAGATTTTATCTATATAATATCTTTTATATTTCAAAAGTGACCATATTTTATCTTTGTGATACCTAAAAATTTTTAGTTAATTTCAGGATTATACAGATAAAAATTAGTCAATTCAAAAAGTGATTAGATTTTATCTATATAATATCTATTATATTTCAGAAGTAACCATATTTTATTTCTGTGATATTGAAAATTTTATCTGTGTAATATCTAAAAACTTTTAGTTAATTTCAGGAATATACAGATAAAAATTAGTTAATTCAAAAAGTGATCAGATTTTATTTATATGAAAACTTTATCTGTGTGATACCTAAAAATTTTCAATTAATTTCAGGATCATACAGATAAAAATTAGTCAATTCAAAAAGTGATCAGATTTTATTTATATGATACTTAAGAACTTTATTTGTGTGATACCTATAAATTTTCAATTAATTTCAAGATCTTGCAAAAAAAATTTGATCACTTTCAAAATGCATTTACCATATTTTTAAAATTTAGTTAAACTAAAAAAATATTAAAATACATCATATGAAAAGAGGTATATACATACACCCCTTCGATTTACTGTTAGATTTCCAGGACCATGATGGTCCTTAAAAAGATAAGCACCATGTAAGTCTTTACCCTAAAGTGATAGGTGAAATGAAGAACCATCACTCAAAGATTACAAAACAAAACAAAACAAATAGGTCACAAAAAAAAAAAAAGGAAAATGAATAGGTCATTGTTGCTTAGTGTAGTCACTAGCCTAAACTATTAGAGTGTGCTCCAATAAATTATCCATGAATAGTGTGACAAAGATTGAGATTATTTATTTATTTTTGGTACTACATCAAAAGATATTAATTTTAATACATTGCATATAAAGAGTTTTATATTACCATCAATTATATCTTACGATATGTATGATCTCTGAGATAATTATTCTAATTGTGAAGCACCGGTTAATATTGTGATATATGATTTAGATAATGTATAAATAAACTTTTATATTAACAATGTATCAAGATTAAATTCTTTAAATAAACTGAAAAGTAAACTCTCATTTTTTTTCTCTAAAGATATAAGTGTTATTATTTTAATCCTTTAATTTTTTGGTACATATATGCCACTGAGAACCTGGGACATTATGCAAGCTATCTATGCCCTCTCACCATTAGTCCACTCCAAGTAGCTTATTTTAAAGGAAAATTAATACTAAGGACCATTGAGTTAATTAATAAAAAGAACTAATTATGTCAAAATTATTAAGAATGACCTATTTAAATAACATTTAAGAAGAAGGACCAAAATTTTTTTCTAGATAGACAATGATACCCTTTAAGTCTTCTCTTAATCCATCTTTTGTTTTTTTCACCTCTCTTAATCCATCTTTTGTTTTTTTCACCTCTCGCGCTCTCAACCCTCACTCTCGAACCCTCACCCTTGCCACCAACATGTTGCTTGTCTAGTATAGCATTGTCTGTCACTCTGCGTGCACTAACAACACAAAATAGCCAGTATATATCATCAGTATATTTATTCACATAGAAGTCAATTGATTCTCAATGAATGCATTACTTATTGAATGTTAAAAAAGAATTAGCAAAAAATGTACTTAACGAGAGAAATTAGATTAATCAACTTTAAAAAGGTGGAAGCTCATTTCTAATGGAAACAATGCACATAAAGTTTTTTGGGAGTACAGTGGAGAATCTATGGGCATGGCAGTTTTGGCTCAACTAAAAGAAAGAACCTAGTTAATTTCTTGAAGGCAAAAGTGATATATTGTAATATCTTGATTTTTTGTGGGATGTTGTTTGGCATGAGATTGAATTATTTGTTTGATATATGTCCTCTCGATTTTCCTTGGGAGCCAATCTATTATACATATGTAGTTTTTGGGACCAAATTATATTTGGAAAGATCCCACAAACCATCCTATATTACCTGGTATGGAGTACTTGAGTGCCTAGTTAAGTACCTAAGTCTTAAACATAAGTACTCGGGTGTTTTTCCTATTTCAAATTTATTGTGTTTGAGCATAAATAGTACATACTCAAATACGTGATACATTGAGCCTAGAATATTTCAGAAATCTCCTAAGCCATTTCAATGTGCTCAGTTGAAATCTATTATTCTAAATATCAAAAATCTTCTAAGTCTAACCCTATGCCTTCTTGAAGAGCTATATAATGGGAGTATTTTCTTATAGATCAAAAGTTCCGATAATTATTCCGTCGATAAAAAGGAGTTAAAGATTGATTTTTAATGAATTTTAGAAAGTCATTAATCCATCCATTTTTAGTCTAAAAGTTTATAAAAACTCAAAATTTCCCAAATTTAAACTAGAACCCAAATTTTGAAATTAAATATTTTGATTTTTTTGAAATTTTATTTGAATCCAAATAAGGGATAAATATAAATAAAAATATTATAACACAACTCATCCTAACACATTATTCCTTTAGTTTGACCCTTCCCCCTCCAATAGAAATGCATCCCTCTCTTTCTCTCTCTCATACTACTTTCTTCCTCTTGCAATTTCCTTCCCCATTCTTGGCCAAATCTTTTTCCTCCCTCACTCCTTCACTTCTCGCCACCACACATCGTTGTTTGATTTTCCACTCGCACACCACCATGCCTAAGATAAACTGAACACTAGAAAGGAGCAATCTCGTTGCTCTAAGGCTAAGGGTTGCGATTTTGAAGGGGAGCTAGCAACCCACTTACTTTCTCTCTTCTATTGGCTTCCAAAGGTACTTCCAAAGCAACATCTTTTCCTATTTGATGAGTTTAGCTCAATCTCACCATGGGTATTAGATATGATCAATTAGTGTTAAGAACCCAAAGTTTAAATTTGGGGTTTTGTGATTTGAGCTAGAATATGCTAATCCATAGCTCCTATAGCTAATGGATGTTTATTTTGTCATATCTATTGGGTTAGATAGCTTTAAGGAACTCTCTTTTTTTGGCTCCGTAGCTCCATATAGTTGAAACCCCACTTCTTGAGTTGTGAATGTAAATAGATGCGTATCTATAGCTTGTCTTATATATATATATGAATATGCTATTGAGTTAATTGACATATGATTGGATCTCCATTCTTATGGAAATGCTTTTGAAATTTCAATGGAAACCTTATGATATTTGTGCGAGAAATTTTACTAGTAGGACAAGTTCTTTAAAGATGGCCTTTTATGATGTATATATTGTTCGAAGCAAAAGTTTGGAATCTCTGGGGTTTGAAGTTATGATGATGGAATTATGGTTATGGTAACCTTACTGGTTGGAATTTAAATAATATGAATTACATAATGCTGGACATATGAAGTTGGAACCCATAAGGTTTGGATATGATAAGTGGTTTTATTATATATGAAAAGGTGTTTATTTTTATGTGAGGATGGCATCTTTGACAAAAATAGCTAACGGCGGTAGACACTAGCTATAATACCTCGATCTAACCATGTATGTAATTAACATTATTAAGGATTAATTGACACTAAATTTATAGATAGAGAGGAGAATGTAGAATAATAAAAGTGATAATGTAATATAGTTAAACTTTTGTCGGTATTAGAACTTTAACCGAACTGTAAAAATTTTAAGAACAATTTCTTAGAACACAAGAAATTGATCCGATAGGAATTTAAAATATAAGATATCCTAATTACTATGTGAGAATTTATTTTTGCGGTTTAGAATTAACTACTTTGGCCATCAAATAAGAATGAATCCTAGCCACACAAAATGTCAAACTTCACTTTTACCAATTACCAATTTATAAAATAACATTAAAAGAAGAAAACTAACAAAAAAATGCATCTTCTTCTCTCTCTTTCCCTCAAAGAATTGTGACCCTTCTTCTTCTCCATTTTTGCTTCACAATTTTTGAAACCTAGCTCTTTCTTTTGCTTCCTTCAAAGGACACCCATAATCAAGCTTCACCACCATCATATAGGATCAAAGTGAAGCAAAAAGTCCCCTTCCTTCGTCAATAGAAGCTACTGCCATATTGAGAAAAGAAAGGGAGTTATTGATGCTTGGTTGTTTAGGAAAGTTTTGGAGCTTCACGGAGCCAAGTTTTGAGGTTTTTATAGCTTTAGAACTGAGGTAGGTTTCTTAGAACTTGTCTTATGTTGATTTAGTTTCCATAGAGCTAGGGTTTTAAACTTATTTTACCACATATATTTAGGGCTGGATACGATGATATATGAGCTTGTCTCAATGATTTATAACTAGTAAAATTTGATTAGTGAAGAATATTAAGTTAGGGAATCAAAAGAACACAAAACAGAAACTTGGCTATGTTGAACAACCCTAGATAGCAACTAATCTGTGAATTCTAATTCAAGCTAGGAAATTCAAAACAAAGAGAAACCAATTTTAGTTGAAACATATACCCATGAAATTTGAGGTCAATTAGACATATGATAAATAAGTTATGAATTTTTTAATTGAGAAGTGAGTTGAAAGGAACAAACTTGAGCAGTGTGTAATCTAATGGGCAAGTAACTTAACTTATATAACTTTAATTTGAATGCAACCAATTTTGTTAGAAAGCTAACAAGGAGAGAATAAGCATGTAAATTTTCAAATTTAAATTCCTTGTAAGGTGTTCGCAATAAATTTGGGAAGTCCTCTATTGGGCAGTAAAGGGTTATATAGACCAATGTAGAGCTTATAACTTAAGCTTTGCCCAATCAAATTGTGTAGGACTTATTTCGTAGGAAAGAGGTATCACATAGGTATAAGCTTGTAAATTTTCAGGGCAAAATGATGAAAGACAGATTTTTAGTGATTTTCCACATTTGGTTGCTCAAGTCTGTCTCATAATAGGGCAGCAGTAAGGAAAACCCAATACACTTCAAAATTGAATAGGACCAAAGAGGCTTAAAAGTATATTAGTGGAGCATCATTCTTGAAAATTTTGAGATCAAAATGACTTAAATTGAAATTGTAGTACATTTTAGAAGTCCTAGACAGATTTAAGGTATCATAATGTTACTTGCAGTACATGTGGTTATAACTTAAGTTAGAGGTCTCCAAAGGACTTGGGACCAAAACTAATGGCAAGATTGAGTATATATATTGAATTTGTGCATTCTTGGGGTATATGATATGACATTCTTATTTACTTGAACTTTATGAAATTGGAGTAGTTTTATGTGTTCATATGGTCATATTTACATTGGAATCTTGCTATATGTTACTATTGGCATTGTAACTCTGGATTACTGGTTGGTTATTTGTTGCTTGAAATTTTGGGAAGCTCTATATTACAGCTGTCATACTGCCAAATTTTCGGCAGAAATACTTTGAATATATGAATGTCATCACATAAAATGTGCATATGAATATATGAAACATGAGCTATCAATATTTTCAAGAGCAAATATAATTTTATATCACTTGGGTTAGAGAGAGTGAATCCGATTTTAGTCATAGAAAGTAAATCTAACTTCCCTTGAATTGAGCTGGGAAAGTAAATTTGGCTCGAAGTAGATCTGTGTAAGCATAAAAGAAACTAAATCTGACAATCACGTATGGAAATGAGCTCAATCTTGATAAGCAGCCAATTACCCAAGAATGGGCAAGGCCACTTATCTCAAGGTCACCAAGTACAAGTGTTGATGTTATAATTTAAAGGAAAGAACAACAAGACAATTATATTTGTATAATTCATTACATGAATTGCATTTGCATGATTTATTTTACTATATTGTTATTAATGCTATCAATCATTCTCTAATTATAAGTGTATGAATAAAATGACCCTATTTCGGATAATGAGTTTTAGAAACTGAATGAATAAACTTTTATTCTTTTATCAATTGAGAACAAGATTTTTAAAATAAATCGAAGTAGTTGGGGATGATAGCAATGACATTGTATGTGATGATCTAGGGATACCTACTGAGAATTTATAATTCTCATCTTTATATGTGTACCCGTATCATCCCCAGACGCCACTAATGACTGTGATCGTGATCTTCATCGAGACTCTTGATTGGCAATGGCACTATGACCCAGCCTTAGACTCAATGTTCCTGATGTGCTAGGCCTGGGTTAGGATGTATATATTTTTTTTTTCTGTCGCCCATTTGTCATTTCCATGCTCAGTCCTCACTTTGACCTGGAGTCTTCTTTTGATGCCATTCCCCTATATATGGCACACCCAGTGTTTCCTTCACCACATCTCTTTCCTTCTTTTGAATGGAGACGGATCTCTCTGAGCAGAGTTCTCTTGCTACCGTCTAACTATCTCAGTCATTTCATCTAAAGCCAACCAGGTAGACCTAGATATTCTACCCTAGGGCACCAGAGCTCTAGCTATATTGGAGAATGCCTTCTACACCCCCAAGCTAGACTAGGAGTTAGCATAGGATCTTTTGAAGCTATGTAGGCTTTTGTACAGTTATTGCTAGGACCAGTGATCTTTTTGGCCTTTTCACGTACAATGTGGCCCTATTTTGGAAACTGTATAGGTTGTGGACCACAAGCATAGATGCATTTTTATGTATTCCTTATCCACTAGTAAAAAGTCCTTGCACGGACTTTGTTCAAGTTTATGATTATTTTGATATAAGCCTTGTGTTAGGAATCATTTATACGACATATATTGCATATACTCAGGTAGCCTAATTGAGATACATGGGGATGTAAATATCGTAATGGACATCATGTATGTAATTACTACAAACTGCTTTCTGTACTCTTATAGTTTTCAGTTTGAAGTTCATTTATATTCTGACATATGTATTTGTGACTTTGTTTATCAACCCTGAGCAATAACTCTATTTATGCCCATGAAAGAAATTAATATGATTACAAATCTACCATAGGCTCATATTATAACACCTTACCAAACAAAATACTATGCTTAAGTCATAATATATTACTTGATAAGTTATTACGTGTGACTAGTTGATTAAATTCCATTTTTAGTTTCATTATTCATTAATCGTGTATCGGAAGTAAAGTAACATAAATAAAAATGCGAAATAAACGGAAATACTGGAAACTGCACCATATATATATACAAACAGCTATTTTTGAAAATTGTCAAAAGTTATATAAGATAGTACAGGGTAAAAAAAAAAATGAGGCCGCTAACACAAAATAAGTCGGCCTGTCTATATGAATAGCCCCTTCACTCGTCCCCACGGGACATTTCATGTGCACTGCTAACTCCTATCCCTATGCTCATGACCCAAACTGCCAAAAGAGGGTCATCCTGTATACCTACTACTGCTACAGCGGGTGATCCAACCAGATGAATTCCGAAGAAAGGAATCCATTTGTCATGCCGATATCTGCGGGAGTGTAGTTCACGCTCGGAGCAGAGGACGAGTAAGTTGAACTCTCTACCTTAGATGGATCCTCCTCAAACATCGTGATCGAGGGTATCTACTATGGTGGTGAGGTTGGCGGAGCCATGGGAGCTGCTGCTACTGCTGCTGTTGCGTGTGGAGGTGGAAAGGGATGGGCCATGTACAACGGAATAGCAATATAAGGTGCAACGAGATCGAAGAGTGGATGAGCAAGAAGAACAGCAAAATCTCTACGAAAGAAGAAGTAAAAATGGAACTGACATCTACCAAATATATATATACAGTCTAGAAATGGGTCCAGGTCGATGTGGAGCTTGGGAAACTCAATGAACAGGACGCTGGTGGCTGCGTTCTCCATGATCTGAGAATAACACGGAAACATATAGTGGGGTGAGAAATAAAGATTTCTCAATAGGGATCCTATATATATATATCTGCCATCGTTGTCATCCTCAATTGTTTTGGGTTTTGGTTAATTACAAGAAAATGTTACCTCAACAGGATATTCTACTAGATTAGTTATAGAAATCATAGCCTGAAACACAGCTTAGTTTTACTTAAGGAAATAAATAGAGAAATAAATAACCAGACCTATGTTATTGACATAGTTAAGTGACAGCTATAAAGTGAACGATAATAAATATATGCATATATAACATTCAATGGTTCAATTAACTCCATGCATGATAACAAAAACTGTGGATGTGCATAAGAAATAATGCACTTGATCTTAACTCATATTTTTTCATACTTGGTCCCTTGGGAGTATATTGGCCATAAAACTCCTGGGTAATAGTCCGCTTTTTAGGATCTCGTTCCCATACAGGATTGCCGGGTTTATTTTCCCTAACTTCCCCACTGATCTATTCCCCTTAACTTGTTCAGGGGCTGGCCCAAGTCAAATGGAAATCCTTCCTCATTCTTATAAGGGTAGCATCACTTGTCTAATATTTTGACCAATGCATGCATAACTTGTAAATTCATATTAATTGCAATCTCTGCCGAAATCTTGGCAATATAGCGGATCATGTCCGCTTCCCCATGAATAGTGCAAAACAACGAGGAAATTTTAATCAAATAGCAATTTCAATATAGAACATCATATTTATACCAAGAATATAACCATATCAATAGGTGCAAGTTTTAAAATCTTAAGTCTTAATCTATCTTGCAAGTTTTTAATTTCTCTTGATGTTTCCGAGTTTGACTCCCAAGATTAAATGGGGTCCGAGTTCCGATTTAATACAAGTTCCGATCTCCGGAGTTATGTTCAATCTTCCGAGATTATATATAATTTCCGACTTTCGGGATTATGTTCGATCTCCGACCTTATTCCACCATCGTTCTTCTAAGACTCTTATAAGTGTGTTTCCTAAATTCCATATTTCTAACATTAACTATACTCGATCTAGTTTCCTATTCAATAAGTTTCGAGTTCATCATCAGTATATTCGATTTAGCTCTCTGTCTACTAAGTTTCCGAGTTCAACCTCAAATATACCTGACCTAGCTCTTTGTCTGCTAAGTTCCGAGGTCAACCTAAAGTATACCTGACCTAGCTCTCTATTTGCTAGATTTCATCCTCAAGTATGCCTGATCTAGCTCTTTGTCTACTAAGTTCCGAGTTCAACCTAAAGTATACCTGACCTAACTCTCTATCTGCTAGATTTTCGAGTTCAACCTCAAGTATACCCGACCTAGCTCTTTGTTTGCTAAGTTCCAAGATCAACCTAAAGTATACCTGACCTAGCTCTCTATTTGCTAGATTTCTGAGTTCAACCTTAAGTTGTTTGTATTTCATCCCAAACTGCCTTACTTCTAGCCAGAATTGTACTCTTATAAGAGAAAATTCACCAAAAATAGAAATCTAGGTGGAATCATGCGAAATTTATATCAATGTAAAGCTAACAGGGCAAGCTTTCAAATGAAATAAGTTGCATATCATTTGAGTGAATATAATTCAAGATATAAGCCCTGAAACTTGACCATACTGGACTACCCTGTTCCAGCTCGGGGTGAGCTTAAGATAAATTCATTGATGTACTAGGGATAATTGGCAACGAATCAGATTCTAAAATTTTTATGAGATGTTCGCTCATGTGTTATCTTTCAAACAACATTGGAATCACTCAATTTAGAGTTGTGTAGGGTGAGTTACACCCTTCTCAACTCACATTGCATAGATGAAGGTCCTAATTTTTAGGTCAAACTTCAAAAATTCATAACTACCTCTACATTGATCCTATGGCCTTATATTATATATGTATAGAAAGCCATGAATGTCTAATTTCATATAAAAATAGATTCATGGACATTAAAGGGCTATAGGCGAAGCCGAACACTCCACCGTACAGATCGCCGAGAAAAAATCCTACCAGCTACTTGAGTTTTCTCTTTTCTTCAAGTTCTTTCATACCAATTCTAATTCTAATCATAACATACATATATAATAAACTATAATTCATCACCATCACTTCAAATTTCATCAGTATCACAAGATATCCAAGACCCTCATACAGTCCCAAACCAAGGAAAGTAAGAAGAGAAGTAGGATTCCTACCTTGTCTAGTTGAATGTTTGTTGATTTGGTGTCTTAGATGGAAGCAACTTTTGTTGAGACTTGAAGAGAGGTTGAAGATGGAGTAGAGAGGAGTGTGAATGAAAGAGAAATAAAGGTGAGTCAGCCCTTTATCTTGGCCAAACTTCACAAGGGCAAAGAAGAAATTGAACACAAATTTGTGGAGCAAGGAGTTGTGTGATTGGTGGATGTGTGTTTGGGGTTTCAATTTGATTTTGTGGCTGCCATCCTTGGCTGAAGATGGCGCCACATATATGGGTGTTTTGGCTAAATTCTAGCTATTCATCCTAGGGCACTCATAATGTAACTTCTATTGATTCGGTTCCGGCAATTTAAATTACCGAAATCTTACCGATTCTTCTTAAATCGGCAAATTGGTTTTAGAAAATTTCTGTGAGGTTTCCTATGTTCCTAATTTAAGTCCATCATGCCTAATCACTTCTAAATCATACTTAATTGGCTTTAAGTGACTGCTTAATCGAATTCCGATTAAACCCACTTATTCAATAAAAATCGAACAACATAGTTATTAACGATAAGATTTTTCGGACGTTACACATATCTTATTCCATGAATTATTTTTTAAAAAAAGGAAAATCTATATATATTTATATATTTCTAATAGTTATCCATTATTTACATTAGAATATCACTAGTGGAATCAATTTAAGTAATAGGTTTCTCATGACATCTTCTAACTATGGTGTTATGTCTTAAGCATAGCATTATAGTTGAAAGGGTGTTACATTAGCCTTGGTGTACCTCAGTCTGAACCCTAGCTAGCAGAAGTATTGCTAGCCTGGCATGTTGGCTGACATATTTGGATTGGTTATAGTCACGTTGAGGAAAGGGCTACCCCAAGAGGTAAAGCGGCTAGATTATGAATATAATTCTAGATTTGAAACATCATTACTTGAACTTATATTGGATTTTAAATTATAATATATATGACAATTGTATATTTGTATTAAAGACTATCTTATATATATTTGCAAGTCATATTTTTATTATTGAGCTTTCCTTACTTTTGAGCTTGTCTTGTGCTTGTTATGGATATATTGTCCCTTACTGAGTTAGTTCGACTCACCCCACTCCTTTCCTTGTTTCAGTTTTAGCTTTTGTCATGAGTTTAGTTACCTTAGCTCAGTAAAGCCACTCCTCATTTGATGAGCCCAACATTTGTATTATGGGCCATTTTTGAATTTCATGATACATTATGTATTGTATTTTGAATTTGGATTCTATAATCCTCTAGAACCAATCCACTAGTCTATCGGTAGGATCTTGTTTCTACTATTTTGGTTTTATCTATATACCTGTATTTTGGGAAACATTTAGTTTTAAAGCAAACTCCATCAATTTTTCTAAAAAATATTGATTAGGCTTGCTAGAAGCCCGGTCCTCACTATGTGCCGATCACGGCCTGAATTGGGTGGTGGCATATAAATTATAAGCAGATAAATTAAAAAAAGAGAAATAATCAATTAATATGCAAAAGTATAGGACAATAATTATGAAGAGTAAAGAAGAAGGAATTGTTGGTGGACTTATAAATGGTGGTAGAGGAAAATCGAAATTGCAGAAGCAAGTGTGCACGAGGTGATAAAAGTTGCTATGCTAGATGAGCAATAGACGAAGGCGTGCCAATGAGGGTGAGGGTTCGAGTGCTGGGTTGAGAAAGATTGAGCGCACTTAACAAGAGAGGTGAAAAATGAAAGATAGATTGAGAGATGGCTGATGAGTTGAATTTAGATACTCATTTCATCCTTCATATCTAGTGTTTTAGTCCTCTTTGTTGCATATTTGCTTTTCAATTACATGAATTTCATAGTTTGGTGTTAATTTAATTCTTGCATAAATAAGCCTTTTTCCTTGATTTTGTGTTTTAATGAGTTCCAAGAGTTTTAGATCCTTATATATGTTATTTTTTACTTGTAGGGACCTAACTTCGAGGGATTTGAGGTTTAAAAATGATTAGAAGCTCAATTTCACTGTTGCTGAAATTTCAGCTTGAATATGTTATAAAGATTTAGCCATAACTCTCTTATCCCAAATCCAAATAAAGCAAATGAGGTGTTCATTTTGAACCCAAGAAGAATATCTACAACTTTCATGAAAATAACGAGAGCTAATTCAGAGGTTTGGCACTCAAACAGGGTTTGGAAGTGACTAGAATGTCAAATTCTACATAATTGCTGTTAGGAGGCCGTGCTATAGTGCAAGGGCTATGCTATAGCACAAACTGCAACTGAGATACCACTTGATTGACTGACTATTGTGCTATAGCATAACATGTTGCACTATAACGCAACCAGAAAAATGCAGAATAGTAAAATAGGTGCAATCTCGAGTTTTGGGCCACTTGGGCCCATTTTTGGAAAGTCAATGCATGAGAGTTCATGTACCAATATCTAAGACTTTACCTAATTAAGGAAATAGGGCTCATTTTAGAAAAAAAGAAGTCTCTTTCTCTAGTTCTTAGGTCTCCTTTCTCTCTAATTTTTCCTTTGCTTCTCAATTTTTCTTTTCATCAAGGTTTGTAAGACCCATTTTGTAGTTGCTGTTTTGTAACCCCATTACCATTGAGGAGTGGACTCAAGCTAGCTCAAAAGGCTTCCAAAGGGCTCATAGGTTGTATCTTGAAACCCTATGCTCCATTTATGATATGTGATATGTTTTCTTTAATTCCTTGCCTTCTTCTTTCATTTATAGCTTATATTGAATGGTATTGACATGTTAGTCTTGAATGATATCATTAATTAAGTTTTTGTTAATTGGTTGATTAGTAGGGACTTAATTAACTAAGAAATCGGGAGTTGGCTTTGGGTTCAAATCTAGGCTAATGCAATTAAGACTAAAAATTAATATAGGTTAATTAGAGTTGAGGTTTCAATTTCCTAATTGATTTTATATTGGTTAAACACCTAGAGGTCTCTAGGTAGAATTATAGAGTTATTGGTAGAGGTCTCTCTTATAACTTAATTAGCCATATATCATGTGTTTAATTATTTGTGTGTTGACGATTGATCAATCTTGTGCCCTATGAACTTCTTGAGCTAGTGCCTTAATTATATATAGTTTCTTATTTTAGCTTTAAATCATTGCATGAAACACAAAACCCCCTCCGTACTAATCAAATAACATTAACATCCACGTGAGACGACCTAAGTTGTACCACTTTGCTACAATTTTTAGTGCAACCGGTTGGTAATTTGGGTGAATTGTGACATTTACTACCAAATTTTGGCGCCATGACAAGGGATGTTGGTGCTATTTGACTTGTAAATATCTGCACATATCTACACTTGCTTTGTTTTTCATGGTTTTGGTCATTTTTGGTGTTTTTTGTGGATAAATAAATGTTGCCCTATTTTGGACAATCTCATATTGACCTGAAATTTTCCACTTTAAGATTTTTTGGCATTTTGAGCAAGACTCACTACCACTGTCCCCTGCCCTATTTTGCCCAGTTTCCACTATTTTGACTACTTTTTCAATTTATTTTATTTTTTTCTTGCATTTTTCAATTTTATTTTGGTGTGATTCCTCTTCTTTTATCTTCCTAAAACCTAAAAACATCTTATGTAGTATTTTCTTAGTTGTTTTAAGTCATTTTAGAGTAGTTTTTAATTTCTTCTTGCATTTAGCTGTCTCATTTCCACTTTTCTAACATGTTTACTAACCCACCTTTTAGTTCTTAAACATTTAGCTCTGGAGCGATTGATGAAGATCCTTATTAGAGAATGGATGTTAGCTGGATAAGATGAAGTATTTAATGGAGTAATATGCTATAAGGAATCATATCCAACAGCGATAGTAGGGATACAACTCCTTCTTTGGGATGTACCCATCTGATTGGTATGATGGAGTTGACCAAGGATATAGGGGTGTTCCATTACAGCAACCCCTGTATTTCCAGTAGCAGCAGGCATTTGAAGCACCTTTTTCCTCTAAACAAGCATTACATGATATGATGTGCTTGCTGGTAGAAATCCAGTAGAGGATTAACATTGCTATTCAGGACTTTCATACCCAGATTAAGTAGATTGCCTCTTCCCAGAGTTAGATCCAGAACTTAACTCAAATTCCATCCCAAACCATTCCTATTCTTGAGGAAAGTTTGGCGGATGTGCCACTACTTGAGCCAGCTACCAAGTTTAAAGAGATCTAATTTGAAGCCCCAGAGCCTACCGTAATCTTTTACCATACCATTTGGAATACCCTTCCAAATACAGTACTATGCTTAAGTCATAGTACCACACCTTGGAGTTGTTACTGTTACCTGAGCGGACCTTGTCTGACAGCAACTTCAGCCGTCTTCGGAAACTTCTGAAATTATTTGGAGACAACACGGAAATAGGAGAGAGAATTATAAATTCTCAGTAGGATTCTCTAATTATTATACGTAATGTCATCGTTGTCATCTCCAGTTTGCTTTGGTTTATTTTGAAAAAGGTGAACATGTTTTACGAATTGTTTAATTTTATAGTTCGAAAATATAATGTTCGAAGCAAAGCTTATTTTAATCATACACTTGGTATTTGGGAGAACCCATAAAAATCAATTCATGAATAATATCATGGATAATAACTGCAACATATTAAACTACACATAGCATCTGCACATAACTTTATTTATACTTGAATTTATGCATGCACATAAAATTTACTTTCCTTTCTTCACCTTTCTTTTCATCATAAAATCTTTACGTGTCATATTCTAGAGTATGATCGCCATGTCATACTCCATTAGAGTGCGATCGCCATGTCACGTTCCTTAGGAATATGGGATCTTTATTTGGTATTTACACAAGCTGGGTCATGCCATGTCTCATGTAAGTTCTGGCCCCTATGCTCACATTAGCTGGGTCGAAGCCATGCCTCATGTGAGTGGGGTGTCTGCCTATACTTTAATCTTTAGTCTTTAGTCTTTAGTCTTTCGCCTTTAGCCTTTACTGCCCTTGGGTAGCCTGGCTTTGGAGTGAGCTCGTCAGCTTCACCCATGACCGTCGTCACACTGACTCACCCACACGGGGACCCACTGCCTCTAGGTTGGAGGGATCTCATTTTGGTCACGTGCCTCTAATTGAAGGGATCTCTTTTGGTCACGTGCCTCATAACTGAGGGATCTCATATGACCACGTGCCTTCAATATAGAGGGATCTCATCTGACCACATGCCTCCAACATAGAGAGACCCAAGTTTTAGCTGCCTGCACAAGGAGGGACCCAATATGCAGCTGCCTCTAGATGAAAAGACCCATATCTTTATCATTTAACTGCCTTTACAGGGAGGGATCTCAAATAACTGCCTCCAAGTGAAGGGAGACCCATATTCAATATATTCACATTTAATATACTCATGTCTTTTTATTCTTATAGATGATCATGCATAAACATGCTGAATGAATTCATATATACGCTTCATCATTTATTCTCATATACCTCATATCATACTTATATCATTCTTGCATACAAACATTCCTAATTTCATAGACTTCTATCGTAAATCTGGCAGCATAACGGATTAGTTCTGTTTCCCCATGAATAGTGCCAGTTCTCGCAGACAATTCAGTCATAACAATATAATCAATTTAACACATATATATATCAATGTAAAACTAGCAATCCTCAACTCAGACCATATATGTCCGCTAACACTTGTGAAACCATCAATTTGGCCATTCTGCCAATTCTATTCAGTTCTGCCCGAGTTTGTATAATCCACCTTTACCTCAATTCAACTCATTTAAACCTGAATTTTGGATATGTCTATATGTCTACTTTCTAACCTCTTTGGTCCCATATCATTTTGATTTGTATAACTCAAGATATTTAAATTTTGCCTCAGCCAGTTCGGTTACTAGTCCGAATTACACTCTTGGAAGTATAAATTCACTAAAAATCGAAACTATGCTTAAATCATACGAAATTGGTCTCATATTGAAGCTAACAGGACACCTTTCATTTCCAATAAGTTTCATTCCATTTGCTTTAGTATAGCTCAAGTTATAAGTCCTGAAAGTCCACCTTTCTGAATTACTCTGTTTTGGCTCGGTTTGGACATAGGGTAACTTCCGTGAACCACTGGGATCAATTGAGGTCATAAAAAACTTGGAATTTCATATTGGGATATTCCCCTATGTGTAAGTTTTCTAACAAAGTTGGTTTCACACAATTTGGAGTTATATAGGGTGAGATATACCCTCGTCAAGTCACCCTACCTGGATGAAAGCCCTGATTCTTAGGTCAAACTTCAAAAATTCATATCTCTCTCAATACTAATCCAATGACCTTATATGATATATGTATGGAAAGCCTTGAATGTCTACTTTCATCTAAAAATAGTTTAATTGAATTAACCAGTTGTAGGCGATGCCGTACTCTCTGCCGTACGGACTACCGTGGAATTCCTCACTAAGACATCATCCTAATTCTCCACTCCTTCTAATTTTCTCCTTCTAACCATAATTCTAACTCAAGATCTCCTATTAATCTAATCATAATCCATCCAATAATTCATCAAATACATGAAGAAGAGTACAATTTCATGCAACCATAGTGTAAGTAATTCAAGAACAGAAATAGAATCCTACCTCTTTGGAGTATGATTTGAGCTAAGTGTTGAAACTTGAAGTGTTAGAACCTTGCTAAGCTTGAAGGAGTGATGGAGTTGATTGAGAGAAGGGAAGAAGGAGGCTGGAACAAGAGGGAGAGAAGGAGGCGTAAATCAGCCTGAAATGAGAAGAGAAGTCTGACTTAAATACATGGAGGTAGTTGGGATTGTAAGTGTTGATTGGTTGAGAGTTTGTGATTGAAGTTCGGTCATGTTTCCCACTGTTGTGGCCAAATTGCTTTGCACGCTGTCCCACAAACTACTCTCCACGTCGTCCCAAAAGTGGAATACACTTCCGTTCTACCTGAAATTGGAACTCGTCTCTATTATGCTTGAAGTCGGAACTCGTACCATTTGAGCTGAGGTCGGAAGTTAGAAATCATCCTATCTTATTTGTGACTTGAGGAAATCTTGTCTGGTTTATTTGAAACTTGGAAGCAAGGTCGGATGTTGGAAGTCGACAGCTTACAATCACATAATCTCGGAACTTCCAATTCAAACTTGGGAACACGAATCGAAATGGAAGTCTCCTGGGAATAATCTTGGATATCGGAAATCGCGCATGACTGGAAATGAAACCAAAGATTTGAACTCATGTCCATTGAGTTCAACTCTAAGGCGGGAACTCTTTATTTTGTTAAACTATAACTTCGGAGGTCGGAAACCATGTACACTATTTTGAAACATGAGGCCTTAGGTCGGAGATCGGGCACATCTTGCTGAAACTGGGAGATAAACTTTGAGATCGGAAACCGGGTATGTTGTCTTTGAGACATGAAGTCGGATATCGGGAATCATGTTTGTGTTGTTTTGGACTTGAAGGTGAAGTCGGGAAGTAGGAAATTATGCCAGTTGAAATCGGAAATCGGACAGGACGTGAAGTTGGAAATTGTGCAAGACGAACTTGGAAGTAGGAAATAATCCAATTTATATCAAATTCGAAGATGAAGTCGGAATTCAGGGAAACTTGAAAGTGAAGTCGGATGTCCGTTGTTATGTGAAGCTTCAGAATGAAGTATGAGGTCGAAACCCGTATAACCTTGTCGAACTTGGAGACCAACTCAGCGATCCGATCTCGCGTCCATTAACTCGTAGGTCGGGAATCGTGTCTTATTCTGGTTGAACAATCAACCATGAAGTCGCATAACGTCAGAAATCGGGAAAGTCAGGCCAGTCCATGGTTAAGTCGGAAATCAGAAAATCTGGGTAAGGAGGCCGGAAATCAAGACATTACATTACCACCCTCCTTAAAAAAATTTTGTCCTCAAAATTTAATTACAAACTAACTATTTATTATCATAAAAGTTTGAGGAAAAAGTTCACACATAAGCACATTGAAGTTGAGCAAACATAGGCAAAGAAAATATAGTAAACCTAATTATATAATTCAACATAACATAGTTAGCGAAAAGTGAATTCTTGTTCTGGGTTATCCTTAATTTTCACCATGGCTCCTCTGGGGAAGTAGTCCTTCCAACTTTCAACCTTGGATGTTACGGCTTAGGAATACGTAGCTGATGACCGGGGCTTTCTCTAATCATGTGTCTTGGTTCTCCACACTTAAAACATACCTTCTGTCCAGCCAAACAAGGCCTTCCTCCATGATACCTTCCACACTTCGAACATGCTTGATCAGTGGTTAGCCCCTGCGGTTGCTTACCTTCATTTCTGTTAGGTTGAAATGGCTTCTTTGGTGAGGGAATATACTAAAACTCCTGGTCTTCAGGTGCCAGCCTTTTTCCACAAACATCCATCCTAGCATTAGCGAGCTTCTTGTTATATTCTTCAACTAATCGACTTTTATTTGCTAATGCAGCGAAATCTCTTATCTCCATTGGACCCACCGAGGCTAAAATCTCCGCATTTAGTCCTCCTTCAAATTTGATGCATTTCCAGTTCTCGTTAGGGTTGCACTGATAGATGGTGGAAAATTTACAGAGTTCTTCAAATTTAGCTATATACCTTAAAACACTCATATTTCCTTGCTGAAGCTTCATGAATTCCAATTCTTTAGCGTTTCCTACAGATGCAGGGAAATATTTCTGATAAAATGTCTCCTTGAATATGTTGTAACATCCCCACTTTCGTAAATAAAACGTAATAGGAGCTTTGAATTATTTCCCTTAGGTAGTGTGAGAATTTCTCAGGCAGCGCTATGCCATGACAATCCTCACACTTGGAATTATAGGGTAGTGTAACACTGCCGTTGAAAATATGGCACTGCCATATGTTAAAAATTAAGAAATGACAAAAGTACCCCTGTAAACTTTTGTTAATTATGGTGATACCCAAAATTTTTTAGAAAATATATTTTGACCCCAAAGCATTATTTCCACAACAACCCTTGAACTTTTTATAAAATGACCTTTATGTCCACCCTATAACTTTTTATAAAATGATCTTTATGTCCCCACATCTATAGGATTAGCAAAATGGGGTTTTAAATGGAGCAGAATCATGTGGTGAAACCATAGAAGTTTAAATCTCTGTCGATTGGGCCATGGAGGCAGTCGGGTGTGAAATGACGTGGGGTGTCCCTGGACTTGCTCAAAATTACAGAATTGCCATTGGATGTGGAAAATAGAAGAAAAATATGGCAAAAAATACTAAAGGGCTTCTGGAAGGCTAAAAGGAATGTAACATCCTGAACCTTGAGGATAAGCTAGGATAGGAGTAAGTTCAGGTCTGATACAAGGGCAAAATAGCAATTAGGTAACCCGTAGAGAAACCAAGGGCGAGGTTGTCATCATTGGACTACAGTGGCAAGGTCGAAATAAGGGGTTTTATGGTTGTCAGGAATGGGCAACTGTAGTGAATTTCTGTTTTCAGAAATTTTGTGGGTTTCAAGACACTGGTAGGCAACTAAAATACTTGCAATAACCTTAAATTGAGATCTTCTACCCAAAATTTCAAATAAGAGTATGAGGTTACCCACAAAGCTTCCTAAACAAGCTAACCAAACTTAATGAGTAAGTCACCCTTACTTTTACTAAAATGCTCTCAAGCCCTAGACTTTTCTACACACTCTCCTTCCCCTCATCATGTACACCACCTCCACCACCATCTTCTCATCTTCATTCTCTTCTTCACCACCTCCATGGCTATGGACTTCAAGCTCATAGTTCATGCCTTTCTTGACCTTAAATCCTCTCACTCCTTTTATGAAAATTGATCCTTATCCTCTCCTCTACAAAACCCCTCTAACAATTTCATGATTTTGCATCAAGTGGTGTCCCTCCCTCCACCACCATTGATGGTGCTGCCATGAGAGGGGGAGAAGGTTAGGATGTTGCTCTCACCTTCCTTTCATCCATGGTTTCAAGGATTTTGAGGTAGGTAGCTCAAATTCTTAGTTATTTGAAGCATCATGTGACTATGTGGCTACTGTGTTCTTCTTATGCCATACTTGTATGATGGTGTTTTGATGTTCTTCTAGTGATTTGAGATGAGAAAACTTGGTTTAAGTTGAGGGATTTATCAAAAAAACCCAAAAGGGAGCTAAGCAGAATCTATTTTTGTGAGAAAGCCCTACGGCATCTATATTGGCGGAGTGTATGGCACCACCTACAACTGTTTAAAATTGATGAATCCATTTTTATATGAAACTAGACATCCAGGGCTTTCCATACATATAAAATATAAGGCCATTGGATTAGTATTGAATTAGTTATGAATTTTTGAAGTTTAACCTAGAAATCTGGATTCTAACTCGGGCAGTATGAGTTGAGAAGGATATAACTCATCCTATACAACTCCACATTGAGTGAAACTAAAGTTTTTTGAAAGTTAACATATAATATAACATCCCATAAAAATTTCAGGACCAAATTCGTTGGCATTTGTTTCCAGTACACCAATGAAGTTGACTTAAGTTTAACTCGGGCTGGAACAGAGTAGTTTAGTAGGGTCAAGTTTCGGGACTCATAACTCAAAATAACTATGAAACTCAGTTCATTTGAAATCTTGATCTGTTAGCTTTAATTTGATATAAAATTCGTATAATTTCACTTAGTTTTCTATTTTTAGTGAATTTTATTTTATAAGAACTCAATTCTAGCTAAGAACTGGGCAGTCTGAGGTAAAATTTTTATATTTTGAGTTATACAAATCAAAATGAGATGGGACTAAAAGGGTTAGAAACTAGACACATAATGCTATAACATATCCAAAAATTAGATTCAAATGAGTTGAATTGCAATAAAGGTGGAGTATACCAAACTCGGGCAGAATAGGAGAGGATAAACCGAAAACCCAATTGATGCTTGAATTGAAGATTGATGAATGATGCTATGAATATATATAATTGCTGGTCCATATTGAGTTGCAAGTTTGTACATTTGTACTGGTTGCCTAGCACTATTCATGGGGAAGTGGACTCGATCCGGTATGCTGCAGAAATTCTGGCAGAAATATGTGAATTATGTGACTGTTATGAACATTTATATGTTATGCTCATTAGATTCATATATGCAAGAATGATTTAAGTATAATATGAAGTATATGAATGAATGCATGTAGCATATGCATGTATAATCATGTCCAAGAAGAATAAGATTTATGAGAACTTGCAAGAAAGACGTACCAAGCTACCACGTGAGGCATGGCATAGACCCAGCTAGCATGGGATAGAGCGGTACTGTCTAAGACTTAGGCCAGCCCTCGACCAGATTTAAGGGGAATAGACCGGTGTGAGGGTTGGGGAAAGTAAACCCGTCACTCATGTATAGATACGAGCTTAGACCTGAAAAGCGGGCTATCACCTAGGGGTGAGAGAGGCCATTTACCTCCAGGGGACTAAGTACAGAATGGCAAGGTTAAGTTGCAAGTTAAAGAAGAGATAAATTAAGTCAAGTGCACTTGTATACACGCATCTATATGTGCATCTTCAATTATTTAGTTAAGTCATAATGCAATTATGATCCTTGTTAAAGCTTATTATACTATTCATATTTCTATGTCTGTCATATGATATGGCAAATAATTGTTAAAATATAACCCGCTTCGAGAAAGGCATTTTCAACTTAAAATTGAACTACTATTTGTTTATATGTGCTCATATTTTCATAATAAACCGAAGCGGTTGGAATGTTTATGATGGTGCTGTAAGATTGATTTGAATTTACCTACTGAGAACTTTAGGTTCTCACTGCCTACTTGTATGTTTCTCTTTTTCATAAACAGTCCAGCACCCAAGTTGGAAATCAAGTGCGAGGCAGAGTATAGGGCCATTCATTGAGCAAGAATCGGGCGTAAGCCAGACCAAGAGGCTATTGAAGCTAGCTAACGACTAATCGGAAGTAAACGCTGTGTATTATGTCAGTCACAATTTCCTTTAAAGTGTAATTATTTTATTATCTATGTATCAGAGACTATTCGTCAGTAATAAAGTGAGCAGTTAAAGGGTCATATATTATATTTTCTATATTTTAAAAATTTCTTAGCACAGTGACAACCTTTTAATATAACTCCATGACTCGAGCATGGCTTATATAATAAAGGGTGTTACATATGTTCCAAGTGATTTCAACTTAGGGTTCCCCCAATAGTCTCTTCGCGCCATTCCACCAAAACTCGGTGTCCGCTTCCAACATATAAGTGGCAAAGGCCACTTTCTGTCGATCAGTGCAGGTCAAGACAGAAAAGATCTTCTCCATTGCTTTGACCCATTCTTCAGCTTTATCTAGGTCGAAAGCTCCTTGGAAACTAGGTAGATTTGCTTTCCTGAACTCAGCAAATTTAAAATAATCCAGGTTTGCTCCTAGGCCATGTGGATTTCCCCCATTGCTGGCCTCAGGCCGCTTACCCAACTGGTCTATCATTTGATGAGTTGCAGCGGCCTGCTCCCGCATTGCATGAGCCATTTCACGTATCGTGTCCATAAAATTAGCAGGATTTTCTGGAGTGGGTACAACTCGTGGCCTGCCACGCCCCCTGGAAGCCATTAATTTCTGATCACACGCAACAAAACATTGAGTTAATCAGGCTCAACAATAAGTTAAGTGTGATAGCAACTAATAATATTCGCAGTTAGGCGGTCATGCATATCTAATTTCCTATATCTTATCTGGATAGATAAGATTTGTCACATGACATTCTCTAAGGATTTCAGAGTACACTGGAAACGTAGTCAGTCCAAATTCTCAAGTCCGGGGAGGATCGAACTGCTCGGATACCATTAATATAACACTCTCCCAAGTACAGTACTATGCTTAAGTCATAGTACCATACCCTGGAGTTGTTACTGCTATCTGAGCGGACCTTGTCTGACAGCAACTTCAGCCGTCTTTGGAAACTTCTGAAACTATCTGGAGACAACACGAAAATAGGAGTGAGAATTATAAATTCTCAGTAGGATTCTCTAATTATCATACGTAATGTCATCGTTGTCATCTCCAGTTTGCTTCGATTTATTTTGAAAAAGGTGAACATGCTTTACGAACTGTTTAATTTTATAGTTCGAAAATATAATGTTCGAAGTAAAGCTTATTTTAATCATACACTTGGCATTTGGGAGAACCCATAAAAATCAATTCATGAATGATATCATGGATAATAACTGCAACATATTAAACTACACATAGCATCTGCACATAACTTTATCTATACTTGAATTTATGCATGCACATAAAATTTACTTTCCTTTCTTCACCTTTCTTTTCATCATAAAATCTTTACGTGCCACATTCCAGAGTATGATCGCCATGTCATACCCCATTAGAGCGCGATCGCCATGTCACGTTCCTTAGGAATATGGGATCTTTATTTGGTACTTACACTAGCTGGGTCATGCCATGCCTCATGTAAGTTCTGGCCCCTATACTCACACTAGCTGGGTCGAAGCCATGCCTCATGTGAGTGGGGTGTCTGCCTATACTTTAATCTTTAGTCTTTAGTCTTTAGCTTTTACTGCCCTTGCATAACCTAGCCTTGGAGTGAGCTCGTCAGCTTTACCCATGACCGTCGTCACACCGACTCACCCACAAGGGGACCCACTGCCTCTAGGTTGGAGGGATCTCATTCTGGTCACGTGCCTCTAATTAAAGGGATCTCTTCTGGTCACGTGCCTCATAACCGAGGGATCTCATCTAACCACGTGCCTCCAACATAGAGGGACCCAAGTTTTAGCTGCTTTCACAAGGAGGGACTAAATGTGCAACTGCCTCCAGGTGAAGGGACCCATATCTTTATCATTTAACTACCTTCACAGGAAGGGATCTCGAATAACTACCTCCAAGTGAAGGGACCCACATTCAATATATTCACATTTAATATACTCATGTCTTTTTATTCTTATACATGATCATGCATAAACATTCTGAATGAACTCATATATACGCTTCATCATTTATCCTCATATACCTTATATCATACTTATATCATTCTTGCATACAAACATTCCTAGTTTCATAGACTTCTGCCGTAAATCCGGCAGCATAACGGATCAGTTCCGTTTTCCCATAAATAGTGCCAGTTCTCACAAACAATTCAGTCATAGCAATATAATCAATTTAATACATATATATATATATATATATATATATATATATATATATATATATATATCAATGTAAAACTGGCAATCCTCAACTCAGACCTTATATGTCCACTAACACTTGTGAAACCATCAATTTGGCCATTCTGCCAATTCTATTCAGTTCTACCCGAGTTTGTATAATCTACCTTTACCTCAATTCAACTCATTTAAACCTGAATTTTGGATATGTCTATATGTCTACTTTCTAACCTCTTTGGTCCCATATCATTTTGATTTGTATAACTCAAGATATTTAAATTTTGCCTCAGCCTGTTCGGTTACTAGTCCGAATTACACTCTCAGAAGTATAAATTCACTAAAAATAGAAACTAAGCTCAAACCATACAAAATTGGCTCATATTGAAGCTAACAGGACAACCTTTCATTTCCAACAAGTTTCATTCCATTTGCTTTAGTATAGCTCAAGTTATACGTCCTGAAAGTCCACCTTTCTGAGCTACTCTATTTTGGCTCGGTTTGGACATAGGGTAACTTCCGCGAACCACTGGGATCAATTGGGGTCATGACAAACTTGAAATTTCATATTGGGATGTTCCCTATGTGCAAGCTTTCTAACAAAGTTGATTTCACACAATTTGGAGTTGTATAGGGTGAGATATACCTTCCTCAAGTCACCCTGCCCAGATGAAAGCCTTGATTCTTAGGTCAAACTTAAAAAATTCATATATCTCTCAATACTAATCCAATGACCTTATATGATATATGTATGGAAAACCCTGAATGTCTACTTTCATCTAAATATAGTTTCATTGGATTTAATTGGTTGTAGGCAGCGCCATACACTCTGCCGTATACACTGCCGTGGAATTCCTCACTAAGATAGCATCCTAATTCTCCACTCCTTCTAATTTTCTCCTTCTAACCATAATTCCAACTCAAGATCTCCCATTAATCTAATCATAATCCATCCAATAATTCATCAAATACATGAAGAAGAGTACAATTTCATGCAATCATAGTGTAAGTAATTCAAGAACAGAGATAGAATCCTATCTTTTTGGAGTATGATTTGAGCTAAGTACTGAAAATTGAAGTGTTAGAACCTTGCTAAGCTTGAAGGAGTGATGGAGTTGATTGAGAGAAAGGACGAAGAAGGCTGGAACAAGAGGGAGAGAAGGAGGCGTAAATCTGCCTGAAATGAGAAGAGAAGTCTGACTTAAATACATGGAGGTAGTTGGGATTATGAGTGTTGATTGGTTGAGAGTTTGTGATTGAAGTTCGGCCATGTTTCCCACTGTTGTGGCCAAATTGCTTTCCACATCGTCCCACAAACTGCTCTCCACGTCGTCCCAAAAGTGGAATATGCTTCCATTCTACCTGAAATCGGAACTCGTCTCTATTATGGTTGAAGTCGGAACTCGTACCATTTGAGCTGAAGTCGAAAGTTAGAAATCATCCCATCTTATTTGTGACTTGAGAAAATCTTGTCTGGTTTATTTGAAACTTGGAAGCAAGGTCGGATGTTGGAAGTCGACAACTTACAATCACATAATCTCGGAACTCCCAATTCAAACTCGGGAACACCAACTGAAATGGAAGTCTCCTGGGAATAATCTCGGATATCGGAAATCGCGCATGACTGGAAATGAAACCAAAGATTTGAACTCATGTCCATTGAGTTCAACTCTAAGGCGGGAACTCTTTATTGTGTTAAACTATAATTTCGGAGGTCGGAAACCATGTACACTATTTTGAAACATGAGGCCTTAGGTCGGAGATTGGGCACATCTTGCTGAAGCTGGGAGATAAACTATGAGATCGGAAACCGGGTACGTTGTCTTTGAGACATGAAGTCGGATATCGGGAATCACGTTCGTGTTGTTTTGGACTTGAAGGTTAAGCTGGGAAGTAGGAAATTATGCCAGTTGAAATCGGAAATCGAACAGGACGTGAAGTCGGAAATTGTGCAAGACGAACTCGGAAGTAGGAAATAATCCAGTTTATATCAAATTCGAAGATGAAGTCGGAATTTAGGGAAACTTGAAGGTGAAGTCGGATGTCCATTGTTATGTAAAGCTTCGGAATGAAGTTTGAGGTCGAAACTCGTATAACTTTGTCAAACTTGGAGACCAACTCAGCGATCCGATCTCGCATCCATTAACTCGTAGGTCGGGAGTCGTGTCTTATTCTGGTTGAACAATCAACCATGAAGTCGCATAACGTCGGAAATCGGGAAAGTCAAGCCAGTCCATGGTTAAGTTGGAAATCAGAAAATCTGGGTAAGGAGGCCGGAAATCGGGACGTTACACCATTCCTTCTCTTGCAGTGTACTTAATAGATGCACCTTTACATGAGCCAGCAGAGGGGATGGATGATAGGTTTGATATGGAGGGCAGTCTAGATGAGCCATCGCAAGAGAAGTTGGTTAAGGAACTATGTCCTGATTCTCCTGAGCCAACTAGTTTTGATGATCTTGTTTGCTCTAGTTTTTATTCTGCAAGTGTTGATGATTGCTCGAAGCAGGCCACAAATAAAGATCCATTGGAACTTCTAGCTAAGGAAACAGTTCATAACCCCATACATTTTGAGGATTTGTATGCAGAGTCTTCTAAGTTATTAGTCATGGTTAATTCAATTGTCGATTCTTACTATCAATGCACTGGTGATGATTTGAGCCCGCAATATGCCGAATTAGTAGCATTTCTAATGAATGATGATTTTGAGAGTGCTGACACTACCAACGAAGCTCATATGACAGAGTTGCTAACTATAGAGATTGCCTCATCTACCCAAATACTTCCTGCTATAGTTCAACCATTGAACTCTAAGTTAGAGTTTCCTCTCCTTAAGCATTTTCTAGGGCAAAATGAATATGCATTTCTAGAGACCGATGCCTAGCTTCGAGCTATTTGTGATATGCATGAGGAAGTAGTTAATATGTCATGGGAACTTGGTGGACAGATTAAGGCAGAAGAGCCCTTTTGGGGATACACATCTTTCACTTCAAGGCTCTAAGATATGCATTGCAATCATCAACTCTAGGGTCTAAAGTGAAAAATAATTTCAAAGTTCAAGACATGGTCTATATTTTATGGGATCCTGGAAAAGGCCATAGATGCAAACCTTGGTGGGATTTTTTGAATCAATTCAAGCATAAGACACCTTGAGGGAGTTCTCCCCACCCTTTTCTTTTTTGTTTTTGTCTTTGCACTTTTATATTTTCAATAAAGCATGTCTTAGCTTAGTTTCATATGCTAGTTTTCTTTAGGTTATTAGTTGTTGTTTGGTGTTTGTCTTATGTGTCTTATTTATCTATTTCCATCATTGCATCTTAAGGTTGCTTGCTTTGGCATTTAGCTCTTTTTATATGTTTCCAACATGCTTGACCGTGCACCATATTTCACATGTTTGCATGCTTGGTAGCTTCACTTTCATTTTGCTTTGATTAAGTGTGTGGACAATTTCCCTTGTAAGCTTTTGGGTCTTGTTATTGATTGGATACATTGTATGCCATTCTTTTCCTTCTTGTGTGCTTTCCCTCTTTAGTTTTGTGCTCTATAACTTGCTTAATTCTTGTTTGAAGATTTGTCATCAAAATGTGTACATGAGCATGATAAAGGCATTTTCCTTATTTTAAGCTCCTTGACTAAATGGCCAACCTTACATTTTATCCTTTGATGAGCCACTTTGAGCCTATATGACCCCCGTCTTATTTTAACACATTTCAAGCCTAAGTGGAAAACAATGATTTTACCCAACCTTAATGGCTTATGAGAGCATTGGTTTGTGTTAATATGTGCTTGAGCATAAGTGTGGGGGGTAGCAAAGTTAGAAAAACCCCCCTCCAAAGAAAGGAAGTGGTTTGAAAAAAAAAATTGCATATAAAAAAAATCTATATATCCAAAAAAGAAAGAGAAAAAGAAAGAAAAAATCTGCATACATAAAAAAAAAAAAATTCATAAATAAAGAAGTTTTGTGGTTGAATTTGAGGGATTAAGGCTTTTGTAAGCATAGTTTGTATTATATTGCATTTTTTGCATTTATGGTCTTGTGCATATGCCTATGCTCTCTTAGGCCTTAGGTTTCAACTTTGCATATCCTTGTGAATCCTTACCTTTTAATTATGCCCCACTACAATCTTGAATAAACCCTCTTGATTTATGTGTGCATGTGTTTGACTAGCGGAGGACTAGATGACTAGCAAGCAGCATTTCCTTTGGAGGTGATTCAAGAGACATATTTGAATCCCAAACACTTTGAGAGTCTTGAGTGGTAAACACTTGCCTTGTGAGGTCCTCCGTGCTTAGTCCATGCTCTTTGAAGTGAATTCTAACTTGCTTGCCCCTTTTATGTATTTGTGTCTTGCTTGTTGGAATTTTGGTGATTTTGCGTGCTCTTTGCCTATTGGCTTGCATCTTTTAAAAATTCTTTGAAAATCATGTTTTTCTTTGATTTTAGGTATGTGTCAAATTTAGGGATAGTTCTCATGAGAAGTGGTCTTAGGTTAAGTTTGTTGGTGGAGTTCCTTGATTGGGTTTCTTAGGATTTTGCATGAGAACATACACAAATTTAAGTATGGGGGAATTTGATTATTTAAATTTAGATACTAATTTCATCCCTCATATTTAGTGTTTTAGTCCTCTTTGTTGCATGTTTGTTTTCCAATTACATGAATTTCATAGTTTGGTGCCAATTTGTCTCCTTTGCCAATTCTTGCATAAATATGCGTTTTTCCTTGATTTTGTGTTTTAATGAGTTCCAAGAATTTTGGATCCTTATATATATATTTTTTGACTTGTAAGAACCTAACTTGGAGGGATTTGAGGCTTAGAAGTGATTGGAAGCTTAATTTCACCGTCGTTGAAATTTCAACTTGAACATGCTACAAAAATCGAGCTATAACTCTCCCATTCCAAATCCAAATGAAGCAAATGAGGTGTCCATTTTAAAGCCAAGAAAAAGATCTACAACTTTCATGAAGATTCTAAGAGCTAATTTAGAGGTTTTGAGGCTTAAATGAGGCTCAGAAGTGACTAGAATGCCAAATTCTACATAATTACTGTCAAGAGGTTATGCTATAGTGAAAAGGCTATGCTATAGAACAACTTGTGGCTAAGACACCACTTGATCGACTGATTGTTGTGCTATAGCGCAACTTGTTGCATTATAGTGCAATAGAAAAATGCACTATGGCAAAATAGATGTAATCTCAAGTTTTGGGTCACTTGGGCCCACTTTTGGAAAGTCAATGCATAGGAATTCATATACCAATACCTAAAACTTTACCCAATTAAGAAACTAGGGCTCATTTTAGAAGAAAAAAAAGTATCTTTCTCTAGTTCTTAGGTCTCTTTTCTCTCTAGTTTTTCCTTTTCTTCTCAAATTTTCTTCTCTTTTCATCGAGACTTGTAAGACCTATTTTGTAGTTGCTGTTTTGTAACCTCCATTACCATGGAAAAGTAGACTAAAGCTAGCTCGAGGGGCTTCCAAAGGGCTCATAGATTGTATCATGAAACCTTATGCTTCATTTATGATATGTGATATATTTTCTTTAATTCCTTGCCTTCTTCTTTCATTCATAGCTTCCATTGAATGGTATTGACATGTTGGTTTTGAATGGGATCATTAATTGAGTTTTTGTCAATTGATTAATTAGTAGGACTCAATTAACTAAGGAATTGGGAGTTGGCTTTGGGTTCAAACCTAGGCAAATGCAATCGGGACTAAAAATCAATATAAGTTAATTAGATTTAAGGTTTCAATTTCCTAATTGATTTTATGTTGGTTGAACACCTAGAGTCTCTAGGTAGAATTGTGGAGTTATTGGTAGAGGTCTTTCTAGCTCAATTAGCCATATAACATGTGTTTAATTATTTGTGTGTTGATGATTGATCAATCTTGTGCATTAGAAACTTCTTGAGCTAGTGCCTTAATCATATATAGTTTCTTATTTTAGCTTTTAATCATTGCATAAAACACAAAACCCCCTCCTCGCTAATCAAATAACATTGACATCCACATGAGACGACTCGAATTTTACCACTTTGCTACAATTTTTTTTTGTGCAATCGATTATTGTAATTTGAGTGAATTATGACATTCACTACCACATTTTGGCACTATTGCTGGGGATCAATACTGAGTCGCCTGCGTGACAGGCAAGAATACTTACCACTATACTACAACAAGTCATCCACCCGTTGGCTCCATGTCATGCTATGATATATCTCATATGCTCTGATCTTTTAAAGTTTAATGTCATGACCCATCCCAAGCTATGACCGGCGCATAGAGGACGGGCCCTCTAGCAAGCCTTAATCATACAATTTTTACAAAAATTTGATAGAGTCCCCTTTGTATTTAGGATAACTCCCAAATATGGGTCCTCTTCCTGCACAATTAAACAATCACACTCATCCATCAGGGATTCAGGCATTCTCAAATTGCACATATACATAATCATCTATTCTTTCAACATCCAATCTCATAATTCCATCATAAACTAGCAAGGGACGGACCTTACCTGTAGCACCATGGAGCTACAACTGACAAGAAGTATGTTACCACTAACATTAGTACATAAGGCCCATTCTACTAAGGGCTCAGCAAAGGATCATAATTTTACTCCTGAGAGGAGGGAGAATCAACTCCCAAGTCCGCACCTGTATCTAAAAAGAGAGAAAAACAATAGGTGAGTTTACACAACCCAGTAAGAGACATGATACCTTTGACCCACATGAGTAAATATGCAAGAAAGATTTATAAACCTCAACATGGGAAGAAATTTAGCTTTATGTAGCAATCATAGAAACTATCTAATATAGGATAATCCATTAGGATCACACTTAAGTGGCCTTTCATTCATGTGATCCTGTAATCCATCATGCACCACTCCTTGAGTGGTTGTGTAAATTCCCGTCACACGCCACACTGTGTGTGGCTGTATATATAATAATCCAAGATGCATCAGGGTTAACGTTTACTACTGTTAGTAGGCAGATCCTGTTATAGACATTTCTAAATCTTTTCCTTAATTACCATGCATATCATTTTCAATAAATTCTCACAACACTACTCATTGGCTCATTGATCAATTGGATTTTTATATACTTATTTTTCCTCATTCCTAGCTCATTAATTCTCTTTTGTGCCTAATTGTTTTGAATTGGACCATTTTGTATTGTTTGGATTTTGTTTGGGTTTGAGTTAAATTTTCCAGCATTAGGTGAATTCTAACACTGTTTTGGTTTTTGGGTTATATCTTGAGTTGTAGAGCTCATTTTATTGTGATTCTTGATTTTTAGAAAAGCTGAGAGATAGGCCTCCAAGTCATATGCAGAGGTCAGAGGCAAATTCTGGTGTTAAGAAGCTGAAATTGGGCCTAGAAGTGAACCGAAGTGGTGCAGCCGCGGATTCTGAGCAGGGTGTGGTATTTGGGCCATATCTCGGCCCACAGATGTCCGATTGAGCCCATTCCAGTGACATTTTGAAGCTGACATCCAAGACTACAATTCTTCTTCAGAGTGGAAATCCAAACGGAATCGTTTTGATAGCCAAAACGGTAGAAGAACGTTACTCACGGAATTAGTTATAATGATTTCATGTTTTTAGTGTAACTTTCTTTCTATAATTCGGATTTTAGCAAATAAGATGTCCAGATTCAAAGGAGAGAGAGAGGATTAATGTATTAATTACAATTTAATAATTTTAGGCGGTTTTGATTCGGATTTTTGCCGGTTTCTGAAAAGGGCCAAACTTGTAACTAGGGAGACAGATTTGGAATAGGAAGTTTTCGGTTTTGTTCTTCTTCTCCTCTCTTCTCTCACTCATGCCCTCCCCACCATGTGAATTCATTTTCCTCCATTCATGGAGGAGTAAGCTTCTATCTAATCCAAGGATTCAAAGAAGCATTGGCTATCTTGAGGATTGGCGCAACCAAACTTCATCAATTCAAATCGGTTTTCTACTCCCTTTTCTTTCATTGTTATTAATCCAATTTCGGATTTGAAGGTTTTTGATTTGGAATTGTGGTTGATTATAATTGATTGCTTACTTACTTGCTTGCATATTGCTCAATTGATTAATGTGTAATGCAATTGCGTGAGTAGAATCATTTTCATGTTTGAATTTGAGATTGATTACATTGGTGCTTGAAAATTAACATGAATTGGTTAGGTTCTAGAGGTTTCTGAATTTAATCATTTATCTGTTAATTGAATGCATGAAGGTTTTCGTGTGCAATGTCGTATCTGAATAGAGGTTTCTTTCGGGTTTGATGTCAGTCACTGATTTGATTTGAATGATTAATTTTAGAATCCGATGATAGATTAGCCACTGTCTTTCTTGGTTCTTGGATTGGAGTTCCAATTTCTGTTCACTTCCATTTTAAATAGTTGCATTTTTGGTTTGATAAACAAACGCCCCCCTCAAATTCCTGATCATATAACATTGTCATCGCTGGGAAATGAGCCGGATTGCACCCTTGCTACGAGTTTAGTGTAATTCAATTTTCATTGTAATTTGACCGAGCTCGGCACTCGAGTGAAATTTTGGCACCATTGCCGGAGATGATTGATGTTATTTGATCATGTTAATATGTGTTCATATCATTGCATATTCTATTTTGATGTGTGTTTGGTTAAGTTGTTAGCTTTAATTATAGTTAGTAGTTTGGTTTTACGATTTTTGACGACTAACTCTTTTAAGTTGATTTCAGGGGACTTGATCGCATAGCAAAACATCATTTTTAGAAAAACTCAATCCTCTAAAGATTAAGCCCCCCTGTTTTTGTCAAATTCCATCATTTAGATAGGTTTTTAGAGGTTTTTTTTATCTTTTCGATATTTTTTAGGGACGTAATGGGTATTTTTGTAAAAGATTTTGTGCTTCGATTGACTTGAAAATTGGTCAGTTGAAGGAAAATGGCCCTCTGATCAAGATCAATAGCAAAGCTATTGACTCTTTATTTTTAAGCCAAATTCCTTTGTTTAAACCACTTTTTTAATTTTTTATGATTTTTCTTTGCATCTTTTTACTCCTTAAGGGCAAAATTTTTTAGGTGTGGTGGTCTAATAATTTTTAAAAATTATTTGGTAGTGTTTTTATATTTATTTTGATTATTTTGAGTGTTTGTGTGCATATTTTAGTGCTTTGAGCATATAGTTCTATTTGCTATTTTGTTAGTGCATGACTAGGTCTGATCTAACTCCTAATTTAGTTGAATTTGATCTTGAATTAGAGAGGACTCTTAGACAAATTAGAAGAGCTAAGAGGAGGTTATTTGAGGCTAGTTCTGCTAGTAATTCTGTTTTTGATTCTATTCCTGATTTTGTTGAAAATTCTGATTTTTCAGGAAGCATGGCTAATAGAACCTTGAAGAAACTTGCAGCACCTGATGTCAACTATCAAGCTTTGGCCATCCAGTACTCGAATTTGGATGCAGACTTCAAGCTAAAATCAGGACTGATACATCTACTGCCCAAGTTTCATGGCTTAGCTGGAGAAGACCCTCACAAGCACTTGAAGGAGTTCCATGTAGTGTGCTCAACCATGAAGCCACATTGAGTGGAGGAAGATCACATCAAGCTGAGGGCATTTCCTTTTTCTCTGGATGGATCTGCCAAGGATTGGTTGTACTACTTGCATCCAGGTTCCATCACGAGCTGGCAAGACATGAAGAGGATGTTCTTGGAGAAATTCTTCCCTGCCTCAAGAGCTACTTCCATTAGAAAAGAAATTTGTGGCATAAGGCAGATTAGTAGAGAGACATTGCATGAGTATTGGGAAAGGTTCAAGAAATTGTGTGCAAGCTGTCCACACCATCAGATTAGTGACCAGCTTCTCATTCAGTATTTTTATGAAGGTCTCATGCCAATGGACAGAAGTATAGTTGATGTTGCTTCTGGAGGGGCTTTGGTAGATAAAACACTTGCTGCAGCTCGTGAATTAATTGCAAATATGGCTGCCAATGCACAACAATTTGGTACTCAAGCCATAGCATCAAGAAGTGGAGTAAATGAAGTGCATGCCTCTAATGCAAACCAGCAGAGGATGGAGAACCACAAAGATGAGTTGACAACCTTGGTAAGGCAATTGGCACTTGCCCAGCAGCCCAAGTAACTAGTAGCTATAATTTGTGGCATTTGCTCTATACTAGGACATCCAACAGATCAGTGTCCGCATCTACAAGAGAGCAATGAAACTGTTGCAGGAATTTTTCCTGGTAGGCCTTTCAGCAGCAGCAGAAGAGTTATGATTCATTCTCCAACACATACAATCCTGGCTGGAGAGATCACCCGAATCTGAGGTATGGCAACAACTTCAATCAGTTTCAGCAACCTCAGTTTAAGCAAAATTCTGCTGGACCAAGCTCAGGACAATATCAAAACCAAGCTCAGCAAAATAAACCACCAAGCAACTCAGAACCAAGCTTGGCAGAATTGGTGAAGCAGATGGCAACCAGTAGTGTTCAATTTCAGCAACGAACAGAAGCCAGCATTCAGAATCTGCAAACACAGATTGGTCAGTTGGCTACAGCAGTAAATGAGATGAAGCCTCAAGGTTTTGGCAACCTTCTTTCCTAATCTGTGAGCAACCCAAAGAATGTGAGTTCTATCACTTTGAGAAGTGGCAAGCAGCTTAAGGTCCCTGATGTTGCAGATTCTACAGAACAACTAAAGGTAGCAGAAAAATCTGATTCTGCAGAAATAAAGACAAATGATGCAGAACCAAGCAGCAGCAGCAGCAAGCAACCTGAACAAAGTGTTCCATTGCCTTTCCCCAATAGAGTGACACAAAACAAGAAGCGAGTAGAAGCTGAATTGGACAAGGAGATCATGGACACATTCAGAAAAGTGGAAGTCAATATTCCACTCCTAGAAGCCATCAAACAGATTCCAAAGTATGCCAAATTCCTCAAGGACTTGTGCATTCATAGAAGGAGGCTAAAGGGAAATGAGAAGGTGAGTATGGGTAAAAATATTTTTGCAATCATTCAGCCTAGTATTCCTCTGAAATGCAAGGATCCAGGGACTTTCACCATTCCATGCATCATAGAAAGTAAGCAGTTCAGTCAAGCTATGTTGGATCTTGGAGCTTCAATAAATGTCGTGTCGAAATCAATTTACCAGTCTTTGTGCATTAGAGAGCTCAAGCCAACAAGAGTGGTCATCCAACTTGTCAACCGAAGCACAACTCACCCTGAGGGAGTTTTAGAAGATGTGTTGGTAAGAGTAAATGACCTTATTTTTCCTGCTGATTTCTATGTGCTAAATATGGAGAATGAATTGCATGTTAATCAACCAACATTAATCTTAGGTAGGCCATTTTTGAAAACTGCTAAGACTAAGATTGATGTGCATTCTGATACATTATCCATGGAATTTGGAGATAGTAAAGTGCATTTTAATCTATTTGATGCCATGAGATACCCACCGGAAGAGCATTTTGTTTTTCATATAGACATTATTGACTCATTGGTTAATGAAGTGCATGAGAACATGTTGGCTGAATTATATTGTGTTGATTGTGATTGTGATGGTAGTAATGACTTATGTGCTGTTTGTGCCGTTTATGCTGAATTTGCTGCATGCCTACATGGTTCTGAATCTGCTAATTGTGAATATGCTGTTTCTGCTGTTTTTGAATCTGATGTTTCTGCTGTTTCTGAATCTGCTATTTCTACTATTTGTGAATCTGCTGTTTCTGCTGTTTCTGAATCTGCTATTTCTGCTGTTTCTACTGAATGTATTGTTTCTACAGATTTTGATTTAATTTCTGCATATTTTGAAAATATTGAAAATTCTATTTTTAATTGTGCAGATTCTGCTGCTGTTCCTATTTTTTCTGCTGTTCAAAATTTTTCTGATAATTCTGTTTCTATTTCTGCTGTTAATTGCAAATCTAAAAATTCTGGTTCTATTTTTGAAGCTAAAAATTTTGAAGGTGCTGTCACATTATTTTCTGTTGCAGAAAATTCTATTTTCACTGATTTAATTTTTGCTACAACATCTGTTTCTAGCAATTCTGCTACTGTTCATTCTGGTTGCATAAATTCTGGTTGTGCAAATTCTGGTTGCACAAATTCTAGTTGCGCACATGCTGTTTCTGCTGATTCTGTTCTTTCTGCTAACTCTGATGTTTCTGTAGGTTCTAGAATTAGTAAATCCCCTGTGAATCCAGAAAACTCTGCACATTATAGAAATTTTAATTTTGTGCATTCTGGAAGTATGAAGTCTTTTGCACCTAATTTTGTTAATGTTGTTTCCAAAGGATATGATAATGCTCTTGTGCAAGATTCTTCACATGTTGTAGGTGCTGAAATTAAACTTGCTGAAGAAAACCCAAGACTGGCGCCTTCCATGCAAGAACCACCCACCTTAGAGCTGAAGCCACTGCTAGAAAATTTGAAGTATGTATTTCTAGCACCAAATGAGAAGCTGCCAGTCATCATAGCCAAAGATCTGCAACTAGAGCAAGAAGAGAAGTTGCTGAACATCCTGAGGTAGAACATAAAGGCTATAGGCTGGACATTGGCAGACATACGTGGGATTAACCCTTCTACGTGCATGTACAGAATTCAGTTAGAGGAAGGAGTGAAACTAGTGAGGCAACCTTAGAGAAGGCTCAACCGGCTTATCTTTGATGTGGTGAAGAAAGAAGTGAGCAAGTTGCTGGCTGCAGGAATTATTTATCCAATTTCAGACAGCAAGTGGGTGAGCCTGGTGCAAGTGGTTCCAAAGAACACTGGAATAACAGTGGTGAAAAACTCAAAGGAGGAGTTGGTGCCTACAAGAGTGCAGAACAGTTGGAGAGACTGCATAGATTACTGAAAATTGAACCAGGCCACCAGGAAGGACCACTTTCCATTACCCTTCATTGATAAGATGTTGGAGAGATTGGCAGGTCAGTCACACTATTGTTTTCTTGATGGGTTTTCTCATTATTTTTAGATCCACATTGCACCAGAAGATCAGGAGAAGACCACCTTTACATGCCCATTTGGCACATTTGCATACTGGAGGATGCCCTTTGGTTTATGTAATGCCCCAGGTACATTTCAGAGGTGCATGGTGAGTATTTTTTCTGATTTTCTAGAGAATTGTATGGAAGTCTTTATGGATGATTTTACTGTTTATGGCACTTCATTTGATGTATGCTTAGATAGTCTTGATAAGGTATTGAATAGATGTGTTAAATCTCACCTTGTTTTGAATTTTGAAAAATGTCATTTTATTGTTAAGCAAGGTGTAGTCTTAGGACATGTTATTTCTAGTGAGGGTATTGCTATTGATAGGTCCAAGATTGATGTTATTGCTTTTCTACCTTACCCCACATATGTGCGGGAAGTGAAGTCTTTTCTTGGACATGCAGGTTTTTACAGGCGATTTATCCAGGACTTCAGCAAAATTGCCCTTCCACTTTCCAAGCTGCTACAGAAGGATATAGACTTCCAGTTTGATGATAATTGCAGGAGAGCTTTTGACCAGTTGAAGCAGCACTTGATTTCTGCTCCTATTCTTCAGCCGCCGAACTGGGAATACCCATTTGAGCTCAGGTGTGATGCATCAAACCTTGCAGTTGGAGTTGTTCTTTCCTAAAGGGTTGGGAAGATTTCCTATGTCATAGCATATGCCTCCCAGACCCTAGACTCTGCACAGGCTAATTACACCACCACAGAGAAGGAGCTTTTAGCCATTATTTTTGCTTTAGATAAATTCTGTGCTTATCTATTAGGAACTAAAGTAACTATTTTTTCTGATCATGCAGCCTTGAAGTTGTTACTGAAGAAGCCAGATGCAAAGCCTAAACTCATCAGGTGGATGTTGCTGTTGCAAGAATTTGATATTGAGATCAGGGATAAGAGTAGAGCTGAGAACCTGGTAGCAGACCACTTGAGTCGCATTTCACAGACCTTGGAGCCTCTACCTATCCTTGAGACCTTTCCAGATGAGCAACTTTTAGAGTTGCGAGGTAAAGATCCATGGTATGCTGATTTGGTTAACTATCTAGTTGCTTCTGAATTGCCTGCTTATTTTAAAAAGCATCAGATAGACAAACTTAAGAGTGAGGCTAAATATTATGTCTGGGATGACCCTTATTTGTGGCGCATGTGTAGTGATCAAATTATTAGGCGCTGTGTGCACGAGCTTGAGATTCCTTCCATTTTGCATTTCTGTCATACACTTGCTTGTGGTGGTCACTTTGGACCACAACGCACAGCCAGGAAAGTCTTAGATGTAGGTTTTTATTGGCCCACATTGTTTCGCGATTCTTACACTTATTGTAAGAATTGTGAACAGTGTCAAAAGACAGGTACTATTTCCCGTAGGAATGAGATGCCTCAACAACCACTATTATTTTGTGAGATATTTGACGTTTAGGGTATTGACTTTATGGGTCAATTTCCTGTCTTATTTGGTTTTGTTTATATTCTGCTGGCTGTTGATTATGTCTCCAAGTGGGTGGAGGCCAAGGCCACCCGGACTGATGATTCTCATGTTGTTGTAGATTTTGTCAGATCACACCTTTATTGCAGGTTTGGAGTGCCTAGAGCAATCATCAGTGATCAGGGGAGCCATTTCTGTAACAGGAACATGGCAACTCTGTTGAAGAAATATGGTGTCACCCACAAGGTCTCAACTCCATACCATCCGCAAACTAATGGACAGGCGGAGGTATCAAATAGAGAGTTGAAGCAAATTCTGGAGAAAACAATGCAGCCTAGTAGGAAGGATTGGAGCAAGAGGCTGGAGGATGAATTATGGGCTTACCGCACTGCCTACAAGACTCCTTTGGGGATGTCCCCTTATAGGATTGTCTTTGGCAAGGCATGCCATCTTCCGGTGGAAATTGAGCATAAAGCATATTGGGCAGTCAAGAACTGCAACCTTGATATGAGCCAGTCCGGACTTCATAGGAAGTTCCAACTTCAGGAGTTGGAGGAGATCCGGTTGGAAGCCTATGAGAACTCCCACATGTACAAGGAGAAGACAAAACTCATTCATGATAAGAAGTTGCTACGGAAGGAGTTCTCCATTAGCCAAAAAGTGCTTCTCTACAATTCTCGCCTCAAGCTCTTTTCTAGTAAGCTTCGTTCTAGGTGGCTTGGTCCTTATATAGTGACTAAAATTTTTCCATATGGTGCTGTGCAGATTTTGGAGCCTGGGATTGATAAAGCTTTCACAATGAATGGCCATCGCCTAAAGCCATTTCATGAAGACACACCCTTGGAGACCATTGAGGAGGTCTGCTTGCTAGCGACCACTTACACTTGATAGGGGAGTTTCTCTTTTCTTTCCCTCACCTCATTTTACTTGCCTTGCATTTCCATTGTGTGTCATACATTGAGGACAATGTAAAGTTGAAGTGTGGGGGGTGGTTTCGACATAGGTTGTAGTTTGTGTTGTTTGGTAATTAATCTTGCATTATAGATTTGTTTCATGGTTATTTTTACTTCATTTTTGCTAAAAAAAAAAACTGCTTTGTTTTGCTTTATTCTGCTTTGTTTTACTTTGGTTCTCCATTGTTGAATTGAAAGTTGTTGAGTTAAGGCATTAGGCTTTAGGGAGGATAGGGTTCCAACATGATTTCATCTTCATCTTCTTGATATGTGTGAGTTGGGTGGTTGATCTTGATTTGCCATGATTGAGTATGCTGAATTTTACCTTTGTGAGCTTTTGAGCCTTATTTTGGATGGTAGCACTTCATGCCATTCTTTTCTTTCTTGTGTGTTTTCCTTCATAGATTTTGTTATTCTAGAACTTGCTTTGATTCTTCTTTGAGGCTACATTTTTCATACGCATTCATGAATGTGATAGAGGCATTTATTTCATTTTAGCCACTTGGCCATATAGCCTACCTTGCATTGTGCCCTTGTTTAGCCCCTTTGAGCCTTATTGACCATTCTTTGGTTTCTAGCACATTACAAGCTTTAAGTGGAAAACCATGTTATACCCAACCTTAGGGAATAGGGAGTGCATTGGTCTCATCATTATTGTTGTATTTGGGATCAAGTGTGGGGGTTTGAAAGGATGCAAGAAAAGCGAAAAAAAAAAAGAAAAGAAGCAGAAAAAGAAAAAGAAAAAAAACAGAAAAAAAATAAAATAAAATGGGGACTCTTGATAAAGGGAAAAGAAAGTTTAAAGAGAGTAAGTGTGTGATGGCTTAATTTGTCTAATGACCAATGTCACTTCTATTCTCTTAGGTTGTACCTTGTCATATCCTCATATTTTCCTACCCTTACCTTAGCCCCATTCAACCTCGAATAAAGTTCTCTTGATTTGTGTTTGCATATGATTGTGAGTAGTGGAGAAGTAGAAGATTAACAAGCTTATGGTAATGCATTGTCTATTAAGGTGACTTGAGTGAAACACTTTTGCCCATACACTTGAGAGTTGAGAGATTTAAACACCATCTTGTTACATTTACCCCTTTCATGCTTGATCTATTTGCATTTTGAAGGATATAACTTACATTTTTGAGAGATGGAGTGTTGAATGATTTGATTGTTGGAAACCCTTGATGCCTTGTATGTTCTGATGTTCCTAAGCTTGGCACTTTTGATGATTCATTGGAGAATTTGCTTGTTCATTTTGGGTTATTCCATGATTTTTAGGTTGCATGTTTCTTTGTCCTTAGTTGAATCTTGCATGAGGACATGCAAAAGTTAAGTGTGGGGGAATTTGATCAATTGGATTTTTATATACTTATTTTCCCTCATTCCTAGCTCATTAATTATCTTTTGTGCCTAATTGTTTTGAATTGGACCATTTTGTATTGTTTGGATTTTGTTTGGGTTTGAGTTAAATTTTCTAGCATTAGGCGAATTCTGACACTATTTTGGTTTTTGGGTTATATCTTGAGTTGTAGAGCTCATTTTATTGTGATTCTTGATTTGTAGAAAAGCTGAGAGATAGGCTTACAAGTTATATGCAGAGGTCAGAGGCAAATTCTGGTGTTAAGAAGTTGAAATTGGGCCTAGAAGTGAACTAAAGTGGTGCAACTGCGGATTCTGAGCACGGTGTGGTATTTGGGCCATATCTCGGATCACAGATGTCCGATTGAGCCCATTCCAGTGGCATTTTGAAGCTGACATCCAAGACTAAAATTCTTCTTCAGAGTGGAAATCCAAAAGGAATCGTTTTGATAGCCAAAACGGTAGAAGAACATTACTCACGGAATTAGTTATAATGATTTCATGTTTTTAGTGTAACTTTCTTTCTATAATTCGGATTTTAGCAAATAAGATGTCCAGATTCAAAGGAGAGAGAGAAGATTAATGTAGTAATTACAATTTAATAATTTTAGGCAGTTTTGATTTGAATTTTGGCCGGTTTTTGAAAAGGGCCAAACTTGTAACTTGGGAGACAGATTTGGAATAGGAAGTTTTCGATTTTGTTCTTCTTCTCCTCTCTTCTCTCACTCATGCCCCCCACCTTGCGAATTCGTTTTCCTCCATTCATGGAGGAGTAAACTTCTATCTAATCCAAGGATTCAAAGAAGCATTGGCTATCTTGAGGATTGGCGCAACCAAACTTCATCAATTCAAATCGGTTTTCTACTCCCTTTTCTTTCATTGTTATTAATCCAATTTCGGATTTGAAGGTTTTTGATTTGGAATTGTGGTTGATTATAATTGATTGCTTACTTACTTGCTTGCATATTGCTCGGTTGATTAATGTGTAATGCAATTGCATGAGTAGAATCATTTTTAGGTTTGAATTTGAGATTGATTACATTGGTGCTTGAAAATTAACATGAATTGGTTAGGTTCTAGAGGTTTCTGAATTTAATCATTTATTTGTTAATTGAATGCATGAAGGTTTTCATGTGCAATGTCGTATCCGAACAGAGATTTCTTTCGGGTTTGATGTCAGTCACTGATTTGATTTGAATGATTATTTTTAGAATCCGATGATAGATTAGCCACTGTCTTTCTTGGTTCTTGGATTGGAGTTCCAATTTCTGTTCACTTCAATTTTAAATAGTTGCATTTTTGGTTTGATAAACAAACGCCCCCCTCAAATTCCTGATCATATAACATTTTCATCGCTGGGAAATGACCCGGATTGCACCCTTGCTACGAGTTTGGTGTAATTCGGTTTTCATTGTAATTTGACCGAGCTCGGCACTTGAGTCACTTATGCGCAAAATTGTATAAGTAATTTTACTAAAGCAAAATATTTTGAACATCATGGTTTAAAATGAAATCAAGTCAAAGGCGTTCTATCTACTCACAGTACACAAGCCCAAGATGAAAATTAACAATTCTCCGAAGCGACGGGTGCTAGGGAAACGTTCCTTGGGATAATCTAGCACCACAACCACGACAATTAATCGAGTATTAGTCTCTGACATAAAAGGTTAGTACCAATTACCCTCAAACTCAAAGAAATCCCCAATTTTTATCCTAAGGTTTAAAAGGAGGCCTTAATCAAGCAAAAATTGAATTTTCTTGAAAGAATGAACAGAAAGAGGTTAGGAGTTACCCTTACGAAGCCATTTGAGGATGAGAATGGGTGAATCCCATTGTTTCCTCCTCCAAGCGACAAAATCGCCAATGGTGGAGGTAGAGAAAGAAAGTGGAGGATTTGATGATGATTTGAAGTAATAGGAAGTGATTATAGGGCGTTTGCAGTATATTTTAGCGGAAAGATTTGTTATAGAGGCATAGGATGAGGAAGAGTGATTTTAGAGAGAGAAAGGAGAGTTTTCGGGTTGAGGAGATAGAAAAATATGCGAAAATGAGGAGAGAGAGAGAGAGAAAGAGAGAGAGAGAGTTCTCAGACGTTATATTGGCCTCTAGTAATCGATTACAATTATGAAAATTTCAACCCAAGAGCATGCAGAATGGTTAGGAACCTGTTCCAGATAATTGTAATTGATTACAATTCTTTTGTAATCGATTACAATTATGAAAAATATAATAACAGGACAGACTCAGAACAGATTCACAGCTTGGAGGCATGGCTATTACATTTTTCCCCCCTAAAAGAATTCGTCCCCGAATTCTAAACAAAATAGGAATTACCTCGAGAATCAAATAGGTGGAATACTTTGCTTGCATTGCTTCTTCAACTTCCCAAGTCACTTCTTCTCCTAAGTGGTTTTTCCATATCACCTTAATTGAGGCCACTTCTTTTGAACGTAGCTTCTTCACCTGACAATCAAATATGGCTATGGGTTCTTCGTCATAGATTAAATCTCCGTCTAGCTGGATAGTATGCGAAGCAAGCACATGTGATGGGTCAGGAAGATATTTCTGCAGCATGGATACATGGTACACTAAGTGAATCATGGAAATGATAGGTGGCAGGGCTAAATGGTACTGCACCTACCTTGTCTAGAATTTCAAAAGGACCAATGTAGCAAGGGCTAAGCTTGTCCTTCTTCCCAAACCTCATTATGTCCTTCATAGGTGACATCCAAAGAAATGCATGGTTATCCACAGAGAATTCTAGATCCTATCTCTTATAATCGGTATAGGCTTTTTACCTACTCTGAGCTGCCAATAGCCGTCCTCTAATCAAACAAACATTTTTAATTGAATCTTGCACTAAGTCAGGTCCCAAGAGTTTCACTTCACCAATCTCAAACCATCTAATAGGAGATCTATAATGTCTCCCATAAAAGGCTTCAAATGGTGCCATCTAGCTACTAGCTTGATAATTGTCATTATATGAGAATTCAACTGAGAGCAGGTAGCTATCCCAACTTCCACCAAAGTCCAGAACACAGGATCTTAACATATCTTCTAGTATCTGGATGGTCCTTTCGAATTGCCTGTTAGTCTGAGGGTGGACACTATACTAAGATCAAGTTGGGTCCCTAAGGCCTTTTGGAAGGCCTTCTGGAAATGAGAGGTGAGTTGAGGTCCCTGGTTCGAGATAATGGACGTTGGAACCCCATGAAGTTGAGCAATCTCATCAACATAAAGTTTGGCATATCGAGAAGCATTGTAGGTAGTCTTGACCGGGAGAAAATGGGTTGACTTAGTCATTATATCCACAATCACCCAGATGGAGTAGAAACCTCTAAAACTACGAGGCAAGCTAGTTACAAAGTCCATGGTGATTCTCTTCCATTTCCACTCAAGTATCTCTCTATCTATTGTTGTAACCCAATGGGTCTTTGGTGTTCAACTTGACCTGCTGACACACCAAATAACAAGACATAAAGTCTCCTATATTCCTCTTTATGCCTTCCCACCAGAACAACTGTTTCAAATCTTGGTACGTCTTAGTGGAACTCGGATGAACCGCATATCTAGAATTGTGGGCTTCATCCAAGAGACTCCTTCTTAAGTTGCCTACATTAGGCACACATAAGCGGCCGCCACACTCAACACACCAGCTTGATCAAGAGAGAACTCAGTTTCCTTCCCATTGCAAATGTCCTTCCTATTGCGAATGTCCTCCAACAGTTTACATAACTTTGGATCTTCATACTGAACAACCTTGATTCGCTCAATCAGGAAAGATTGAGCCCGCACATGGGTTAGAAGTAGCCCGAAGTCTCCAAACTCAAAGTGCACACCTTCAGCTTCTAATTTGTGGATCTCTTCCACTAAAGGTCTCCTTACAGGGACAATATCGCCAAACTACCCATGGACTTTCTGCTCAAAGCATCCACCACAAATTGGCCTTACTCAGATGGTACAAGATAGTACAATCATAATCATTAAGCAGCTCCGTCCACTTGCGTTGCCTTAGGTTAAAGTCCTTTTCTTGGAAAATGTACTTCAGGCTCTTATAGTCAATGTAGATTTCACATGTTTTACTGTAGAGATAATGTCCCCAAATCTTCAGTGGAAAAACGACCGTTACCATTTCTAGATCATGGGTAAGGTAATTTTACTCATGCCTTTTTAACTGTCATGAGGCATAGGCAATGACTCGACTATGTTGCATAAGAACACATTTGAGTCCTACCTGTGATGCATCATAGTAGATTGAGTACCCTCCAGTCCCTAAAGGCAAAATGAGCACTAGGGCTGAGGTCAAACAAATCTTAAGTCTTTGGAAACTCTCCTCGCAGTCATCAGACCATTGGAACGGTACCCCTTTTGGGTCAACTTGGTCAAAGGAGTAGAGATTTTAGAAAAATCTCTAACAATCCTCCGATCATAGCCTGCCAAATCTAAGATGCTACAAATTTTCATTACGGTTGTGGGCCTTAGCCATTTTTGAATAGCATCCACCTTCTTGGGATCCACGATAATCCCCTCTTTAGATACCACATGACCCAGAAAGATCACCTGGTCTAACCAGAGCTCACATTTAGAGAACTTAGCATAAAATCAGTGATCTCTCAAGGTTTGTAAGATGATTCTCAGGTGATACTCATATTCTTCCTTGCTCTTGGAATATACTAGGATGTCGTCAATAAAGACAATCACAGAGTGATCTAAGAAAGGCTTGAACACATGGTTCATCAGATCCATGAAAGTAGCTAGGGCATTAGTTAACCCGAAAGACATCACTAAGGCAGTTTTGGGAACATCTTCTTCCCAAATCCTCAACTGGTAACATCTAGAATGGAGATCAATCTTAGAGAAGCATGACGCCCCTTGGAGATGATCAAACAGGTCATCAATTCTAGGTAATGGATACTTATTATGAACAGTCAATCGATTTAACCGTATATAATCCACACATAGTTGCATTGTCCTATCTTTTTTCTTTACAAAGAGCATTGGAGCACCCCACACTGACGTGACTGGGCGGATGAAACCTTTCTCCAGCATATCTTGCAATTGAACCTTTATTTCTCGCAATTTTGCTGGAGCCATTTGATAGGGAGGAATGGATACAGGTTGGACATCTGGGGCTAGATCTATGCAAAATTCAATCTCTCTATCAGGACGTATTCCAGACAATTCTTCTAGAAACATATCTGAGAACTCCCTGACCACAGGAACCTAATGAAGGCTTGGCACAACAACTTCATCATCCCGTACCATTGCAAGATAACCTTCGTTCCCTTTGTTCATTAAGTGCATAGAAGAGATAAATTGGCAAGAGTCAAACAGCTATCTTCCCAAAATACAAAAGATGGTTCATCCAGAACTTCGAACTTCATTGCTTTGGAGTAACAATCGACTGTGGCATAGTATGAGGATAACCAATCCATGCCTAAGATAATGTCAAAGTCCATCATCTCCAATAGGATTAAATCTACCAGTGTATCCACTCCATTCACACTAACTACGCATGGTAAGAACATCAGTTGAATAATTAAGGGTTACCCTATTGGGGTACTAAACCAAGACGGGTGATCCAGCATCATTGGGTGCTTGCCAAAACAAGAGAAAACTAGGGGGACACATATGAGTAAGTGGAGCCCGGTTCAAACAACACATAAGCCTTGAAAGAACAGATATGCAAAGTACCTGCCACCACAGCATTCGAAGCCTAAGCGTCTTGCTTGTTAAAGCAAAAACTCTAGGTTAGCCTCTCCTTGATCCTCTACCACCAGGACCCCTACCACTAGCTCCTCTGCCTAATCCTCTACTTGCAGGTCTAGATGAACCACCTGGAGATAAAGCTGAGTATGATGGTGCAGGTGCTACGGGACGTGCAAAACTCTGTCTGAAAGCTCCCTTAGAGTTGGGACAATCTTTCTTGAGGTACCCTAGCTGTTCACACCCAAAATAAGCTCTAGTGGCCCTATCACACGACCTTAAGTGGCAGTTCCCACAAAAGTGACATGGTTGCCTAGGGAAATTCGACTATCCGGATCCCTGCATGCCTAGCTTAAACATATTGCCGACCTGAGACCCTGAGGTAGACACACTCATCGGAATAGGCCAAGAAAAAGTAGCCCTGCTCGATGGTACCTAACATCGGCCTTGATAACCCTAGGCTCCTCCAAAGTTGGCTCTACCAAAAAAGGTTTCCCTTATCTTTTGCTTCTTACCTAACTCCTTGGTAGCTCTCCACTCTTCTCTCCCAATTTCAAGATCGTAGGCAGCATCCACGATCTCGACATATGACATTCTTCCAACCATTGGGAGTAGGTTGGACAATAAGAGGTCAGCTAGGCCTCGAACGAATCTCTTGGCCCTCATGGTCTCATTGGATACTAGATGATCGACATATCGGGATAAGTTAGGGAATTGCTCCTCATATTCTATTACAGACATCCCAAGGGTTTGCCTCAATCTCTCAAAATTAGCAACATACTTCTCCCTCTTGTTGATAGGGAGGAACCTCATCATGAAAATCCCGGTGAATTCCTCCTAAGTAAGGGGAGGCAGGCTAGAAGCATCTCTTCCTCCAAGAAGGGTCGTATACCATTATTTTGTAGGCCCTTTTAGGTTGTAAGCTACTAATTCCACTAACCTTTCACTCGAACATTTGAGGGCTCTGAGGACCTTGTTAGTACAGTCAATGAACTACTGTGGATTATCCATCAGAGGATTCTCGAAGAAGCTTGGCGGGTTTAGTTTGAGGAAAGATTCAATTGCACTTTCCGCCTCCATATGAGGTTGATGATGCCCCCTGGCAAGTGGGTCTGGCTCTGCATGGAGTTGTGGCTCACCTCTCCTCTGTTAGGCTAGGAGCTCTACTAGAGTGTTAAGGGTTTGATAGACCCCCATCATTTCAGCTGCTAAATTAACTGCCTCATCCTCTAGAATTTGCTCTTCTATTTGCCTGGTCGGTCTTCCACAAACCCTCCCCAACCATGACCTTTCCCTCTCAGAGGAGGAGAGGGGGCCATGATCAGATTCAGCATCAGAAGCCTCATGGACTTCTGTCCTTGCAATGCTGGTGCGAGTTATAACAACCTACCAGACAATATACTATGCTTAAGTCATAACATATTACCCAGCAAGATATTACGCGTAGGTGTCTAATTTATTTTGTATTAATTTGATGTTATTTACTCGTAAGGAAATCAGTCGTTTATTTATTTATTTAATTTAGACGTATAATAAATGGTAAGTTTCGCGTTATAACAAAAGAAAATTCGAAATAAACGACTGATTTCCTTATGAGTAAATAACATCAAATTAATACGAAATAAATTATGTATATATATATATATATATATACACACACACACACATGAGTTTGTCAAAATGGAGCATCACAAGCACAAGGTACAATAATGAGGCCGCTAAAACAAAATGAATCGGCCTAACACTATGAACTAGAACCCTATCTGGTCCCCATGGGACATTTCATGTACTAAATATCTATGAGTGTCACCCGCTAAGTTAAGCCTATAGCCCAAAAATGCCAAAAGAGGGCCACTCTGTACATTATCTATTGCTATGCTATGGAAGTCACCTAAATGGATTCTGATGAGAGGAACCCATTTGCCATGCCAGCATCGGCCGGGGCTTAGCCACTGTCTGGTGCAGAAGATGACGAAGAGGACACGCTGGTGGCCTCGGACGGGTCCTCCTCCTTAGAGAGAGATGGAGGGGACTTGCTGAAGAGGTAACGCGGGTGGTGGTGCTGCTGCTGCTGGTGGAGGTGGGAATGGATAAGCCATATACACGGGGATGGCGATATATGGTGCAACCGGGTCAAACGAAAGATGCATAAGTGGGATGGCAAAGTTAGGACGGAAAAAGAAATAAAGGCGAAAATGGCAACTACCTGATATGTACACTGAGTCTAAGAACGGGTCCAAGTGGATGTGGAGCTCTGGAAAATTAATAAACAGAACGCTCGTGGCCGCGTTCACCATGATCTGAGAATGACACAGAAAATAACAGTTGGATGAGAATTTATGTAAACTCTCAGTAGGAATTCATCTCTCTGCTAATTTGACGTCATTATCATTCTCAGTTGTTTCAATTTTTGGTTGATTAAAAGAAAAAGTTACATCAACAGGATATTCTACTCAATTAGTTAGAGAAATCATAACCCGAAACACATTTTAGTTTTACTTAAGGAGATAAGGAAAATTAAATAGAGAAATAAATAGCAAGACATATATTTTGACATAATTAAGTGGTAGTTGTAAAGTAAACAAAAGTACACATCTAGCATATAATAGTGCAATCAAGTCAAAGCATGGTAGCAAAATTGTGGATATGCAAAAATGATGAATGCACTTAACTTTAACTCATATTTTTCCATATTTGGTCTCCTGGGAGTCTATTGGCCATAAAACTCCTGGGTAATAGTCCGCTTTTCAGGATCGAGCTCGTTCCTATACAGGGTTGCCAGGTTTACTTTCCCCGACTCCCCCACTGATCTATTCCCCTTAACTTATTCCGAGGCTAGCCCAAGTTATATGGAAACCTTTCTTATTCTTATAATTGGTAGCATTTACATATCAACTTTACTTTGAACAATGCATATATACATTATCGTTTCCTATCAAATGCAACTTCTACTGAAATTTTGGCATCATAACGGATCAGATCCACCTCCCCATGAATAATGCCAGGCAACCAGACCATTCAATCAGACAACAACTCCAACATAGAGTATAGTATTCATAACTAGAAAATCACAATATCATTTGCAATATAGAAAGAGGTTTCTACACACTTCAATCAATTCTGCCTGGAATTGAAAAATTCACCAAAATTCCATTTTAATTCACTTAGGTCTGTATTTTGGATATGTTATAGTGTTGTTGTCTAGTTTCCAACCCTTTTAGTCCCATCTCATTTTGATGTGTGTAGCTCAAGATAATTAAATTCCACCTTGGCCTATTCTATCACTAGCCAAAAATGCACCCTTAAGAGTAAAAATCCACCTAAATTCAAAATCTGAGTGAAATTGTACGAAACATGTACCAAATTAAAGATAACAGGACAAGCTTTTATTTTCCAGAAGTTGCATCTCATTTGCCTAAGCAAAGCTTGAGATATAAGCTTCGAAAGATGATTATTTTGGACTACCCTGTATAAGTCCGGTTTGGACTTAAGGCAATTTCATTGAATCACTGGAAGCAATTGGGAGAATATAAAATTATGAAATTTTTATGGGATGTTTTCCTAATGTTAGCTTTCAAGCAAGACTAATTTCATTTAATTTGAAGGTGTTTGGGATAAGTTACATCCCTCTCAACACGCATTGCTCGACAGGAATCCCAGATTTCTAGGTCAAACTTCAAAATTTTATAATTCACTTAATACTAATCCAATGATCTTATAATTTATATGTATGGAAAGCCCTGAATGTCTAGTTTCATTAAAAATGGATTCATCAAATTTAAACAGCTGTAGGTGGAGCTGTACACTCCACCGTATGGATCATCGAGGGGAAAACCCTAACAGCTTTTGGAATTCTTCTTGAATTCATGTTTTCCTTAAATCAATCCATCCAATCTTCAATTCAAACTCACATATACACCTTAAACCAATCTTAATTCATCATCCCCACCCCTCACAACATCAGAATCATGGATGAACAAGGGACACTAGGCAGCCCCAAATCAAAGAAAAAAAGGAGAAAGATGAAATTCCTACCTTGGTGGTGTGAAATCTTGGTGGAACTTGATCTTGGAGTTAAGTTGATGGTTGGAGCTTGAGCTTAGGGATAAGAAGAAGTGGAAGAAGATGAAGGAAAGTGGGAAAATGAGGCTGGCCTGCATCTATTTGTGGGGAGGCAGAATATATTCATGGGAGAAGGATGGAATTTATGTGTTTGTTGAAAAAGGAATGAAGATAATTGGGTGGTGCTTGAGTGGTGAGGGTTGCTCCAAGTTTCTTCTTTCCCTCATCACATAAGTGGCACGACATTTAGGGGAGAAAGTGGCTGAGTCTTGGCCATTTGGTTCAGGGGTTTTTCACAGTATAATTTCTATTAGAATTTAGTAATAGAAATTGTTAAAGGAAGGATGATTAAGGTCAGATCCTAATTGAATTTCAAGACGAGAGAGCACTTGAAATGCATAGAACTCCAGGTATAAACACAAGAATGACAATCTTAAAGGCCTCTGGTAGCATCACATCTTGTGAAAATGGGCCGGCTTCCATTTACATAATTGTGATCCTACAAAATGACACTTGCTTCATGGTACGTAGAGAAACCTAGGCTCTAATAGCAACTTTGTCACAACCTATCCAGGACCGTGACCAGCGCATAGAGAACGAATCCTTTAGCAAACCTTAATCATATAATTTTCATGAAAATTTGACAAAGTCCCCTTTTATTTAGTATAATTCCCAAATTCGGGTTTTCTACCTGCACAATTAAACAATCACACTCATCTATCGGGGATTTAGCCATTTTCAAAATGCACCTCTTAGTACACAACATAACCGAATATATTTTCAATCCAGAATCAGCACATAAGTCCACATACATTCACATATACATAACCATCTATTCTTTCAACATCCAATCTCATAATTCCATCACAAACTAGCAAGGGTCAGACCTTGTCTGTAGTACCATGGAGTTATAACTTACAAGGAGTGCCTTAACCACTAACATAAGGCCCATTCTACTAAGGGCTCACCAAAGGATCACAATTTCAATGCTAAGCAGCGGGAGGATCGACTCCTAAGTCTGCACTTGTATCTGAAAAAGAGAGAAAAATAATGGGTGAGTTTCACAACTCAATGAGAGACATGACACCTTTGACGCACATGAGTCAATGTGCAAGAAAGATTCATAAACCTCAACATGGGAAAAAATTTAGCTTTATTTAGCAATCATAGAAACTATCTAATATAGGATAATCCGTCAGGATCACACTTAGGTGGCCTTTCCTTCGTGCGATCCCATAATCCGTCACGTACCACTCCTTAAGTGACTGTGTAAATTCTCGTCACACACCATACTATGTGTGGCTATGTATATAATAATCCAAGGTACACTAGAGCAAACATTTACTGCCATTAGCAAGGAGATCTTGTTATAGACATTTCTAACTCTTTTCTTTAATTACCATGCATATTATTTTCAATAAATTCTCATAATACTACTCATTGAATCATGTGCAAAATTGTATAAGTAATTTTACTAAAGCAAAATATTTTGAACATCACGGTTTAAAATGAAATCAAGTCAAAAGTGTTCTATTTACTCATAGTACATAAACCTAAAGGAAATTCACAATTCTCTGGAGCCACGAATGCTAGGAAAATGTTTCTTGGGACAATCTAGCACCACAACCATGACAATTAACCGAGTATTAGTCTCTAACATAATAGGTTAGTACCAATTACCCTCAAACTCAAAGAAATCCTCAATTTCTATCCTAGGGTTTAGAAGGAGCCCTTAATCAAGCAAAAATCGGATTTTCTTGAAAGAATGAAGAGAAAAAGGTTAGGAGTTATGTAACACCCTCTCTTATATAAGCCATGCTCGAGTCATGGAGTTATATTGAGAGGTTGTCACTGTGCTAAGAAAACTTTAAAAATATGAAAAATATAATATATGGCCCTTCAACTACACACTTTATTATTGGCTAATGGTTCATAAACTTCGTCGTCTCTGATACATAGAGGATAAAATAATGACAATTAAAAGTAATGGTAACTAACATAATACACCGAACTTGCTTTCGACTAGTCACTAGCTAGTAGCTTCAATAGTCTCTTGGTCTGGTTTGCGTCCGAGTCTTGCTAAGAAACTGTCCCAGTGCTCTGCCTCATACTTGATTTCCAACTTAGGCGCTGGAATGTTTACGGAAAAGAAAAACATACAAGCAGGTAGTGAGAACCTAAGGTTCTCAGTAGGTAAACTCAAACTATTACTCATATAGTGCCATCATAAACATCCCAGTCGCCTCGGTTTATTATGAAAATGTGAGTATATATACGCATGCAGCGGTTCAATTTTAAGTTGAAAACATCTTTCTCGAAGCTGGTTATATTTTAACAATCACTTGCCATATCACATGACAAACATAGAAATACAGATAGTATAATATACTTCAACAAGGATCATAATAGCATTATGACTTAAGTAGATAATTAGAAATGCACATATAGATGCTTATACTTGAATATATGCAAGTGCACTTGACTTAATTTATCTCTTCTTTAACTTGCAGCTTAACCTTGCCATTCTGTACTTGGTCCCCCGGAGGTGAATGGCCTCTCTCACCCCTGGGTGATAGCATGCTTTTCAGGTCTGAGCTTGTACCTATACACACCGGTCTATTCCCCTTAAATCTGGTCGAGGGCTAGCCCAAGTCTTAGACAGTACCGCTCTAGCCCACGCTAGCTAGGTCTATGCCATGCCTCACGTGGTAGCTTGATACGTCTTTCTTGCAAGTTCTCATAAATCTTATTCTTCTTTGGACATGATCATACATGCATATGCTACATGCATTCATTCATATACTTCATATTATACTTACATCATTCATGCAGATATGAATCTAATGAGCATAACATATAAATGTGCATAACAGTCACATAATTTACATATTTCTGCCGGAATTTTGGCAGCATAACGGATCGAGTCCGCTTCCCCATGAATAGTGCCAGACATCCAGTACAATTGTATAACTTGCAATTCAATATAAACCAACCAATATGTATATATTTTCATAGACTCATTCCTTAGTTTCAACTCAAGCATCAATAGGGCTTTCAGTTCATTCTTCCTTATCCTGCCCGGTTATTGTATACTCCACCCTTATTTCAATTTAACTCATTTGAATCTAATTTTTGGATATGTCATAGTATTATGTGTCTAGTTTCTAAACCTTTGGGTCCCATCTCATTTTGATTTGTATAACTCAAGATATAAATATTTTACCTCAGCATACCTTGATCTTAGGCAGAATTGGGTTCTTATAAAATAAAATTCACTAAAAATAGAAAAATAAGTGAAATCGTACAAAATTTATATCACATTAAAGCTAATAGAACAATCTTTCAAATGAACTAAGTTTCATGTCATTTGCCTAAGTATATTATAAGTTATGTGTTCCGAAACTTGACCCTACTGGACTACCCTATTCCAGCCCGGGTTAAACTCAAGTCAACTCATTGGTTTTCTAGGAACAAATGGCAATGAATCTGGTTCTAAAATTTTTATGGGATGTTCTATTATATGTTAGCTTTCAAACAGCTTTAGTTTCACTCAATTTGGAGTTGTATAGTGAGTTATACCTTCTCAACTCACACTGCCCGACTAAGAGTCCAGATTTTTAGGTTAAACTTAAAAAATTCATAACTAATTCAATACTAATCCAATGGACTTATATTTTATATGTATGGAAAGCCCTGGATGTATAGTTTTATATAAAAATAGATGCATCCACTTTCTACAGTTGTAGATGGAGCCATACACTCCGCCAGTATGGACGCTATAGGGTTTTCTCACCAAAAATAGATTCTGCTTAGCTCCTTTTTGAGTTTTTGATAAATTCCTCATCTTAAACCAAGTTTCCTCACCTCAAGTCACTAAAAGAACATCAAAGCACCATCATACAAGTATGGCATAACAGGAACACAGCAGCCACATAGTCACATGATGCATCAAATAACTAAGAATTTGAACTACCTATCTCAAAATCCTTGAAACCATGGATGAAAGAAAGGTGAAAGCAACATCCTAACTTTCTTCCCCTCTCATGGCAGCGTCATAAATGGTGGTGGAGGGACACCACTTGATGCTAAATCATGAAATTACTAGAGGGGTTTTGTAGAGGAAAGGATAAGGATTAATTTTCATAAAAGGAGCAAGAGGATTTGAGGTCAAGAAGGCTTCCAATCTTGAGCTTGAAGCTCTTGGTCGTGGAGGCAAGGAAAGAAAGGAAGAAGAAGAAGAAGAGATGGAAGGAGGCTGAAGCATGGTGGAGGGCGCAAATTAAAAGGAGGTGAGTGAGATTTTTCTAGGCTTTATGACATAGATAAGGATGGCTTTAGATATTTGGCTTTAATGGTCATGATTTGGCCAAATTTCCCCATCATATGGCTACCATATGGCGCCATCTATGGTGGTGGAGGTGGCTGAATTTCAGCCGTTCCACTTAAGTTTATCAGTGTAAAATTCTACTGATTCGACTCTAACAGTTTAGAACACCGAATATTTACCGATTTTCTCCAAATCGGTAAAACGTTACTTAATAGTTTTGTAAGATGTTTACATATTCATTTTAATTTATCTTAAGCCTAATCTCTCTAACTAGTATCTGATTAGCTCTTAATTAATATTTAATTAACTTCTAATTGTCCTTTAATTAATTTCTAATTAGCCTTACCTAATCAATAAGATCGAATAGATCGATTAATAGCGTAGATTAAACATTTTGCCAATTCCGACCCTTTCTATTTTCTGTTTTCTATAGCTAATGGCATATCCGTAATTTTGAGCAAGTCCAGGGGCACCCCACGTCATTTCACATCCGACTGCCTCCATAGCCCAATCGACAGAGATTTAAACTTCTACGATTTCACCACGCAATTCTGCCCCGTTTAAAACCCTATTCTACTAATCCTATAGATGTGGGGACATAAAGGTTATTTTATAAAAAGTTCTAGGGTGGACATAAAAGTCATTTTATGAAAAGTTCTAGGGTTATGGTGGAAATAAGTTTTTGGGGTCAAAACATAATTTCTAAAAATTTAGGGTATCACTGCAATTAACAAAAGTTTGCAGGGGCACTTTTGTCATTTCTTAATTTTTAACATATGGCAGTGCCATATTTTCAATGGCAGTGTTACACTACCCTATAATTTCAAGTGTGAGGATCGTCATGGCATAGCACTGCTTGAGAAATTCTCACATTGCCTTAGGGAAATAATTCAAAGTTTCCATTACGTTCTGTTTATAAAAGTGGAGATGTTACAAGTTACCCTTAGGAAGCCATTTGAGGATGAGAATGGGTAAATCCCATAGTTTCCTCTTCCAAGCTCCAAAATCGCCAATGGTGGAGGTAGAGAGAGAGTGGCGGATTTGATGATGATATGAAGTAATAGGAAGTGATTAAAGGGTGTTTGGATTAGATTTTAGTAGAAAAATTTGTTATAAAGGCATAGGATGAGGAAGGGAGTGATTTTAGAGAAAGAAAAAAAAAGGCAAAAATGAGGAGAGAGAGCATCCCTGGATGTTATAGAGGCCACTGGTAATCGATTACAATTATGAAAATTTCAACCCGAAAGCATCAAGAATGGTTGGGAACTTGTTCCAGACAATTGTAATCGATTACAATTATGAAAAACACAATAACGGGACAGACTCATAACAGACTCACAGCTTGGGGGCTCAAGTATTACATTTATTCTTATGCTTTGAGCAAAATTATCAGTTATGACAAACGTTTCTGACAATATAGAATAATCAGTATATTATCTTGAAATTTTTTAACAATATAACAAATTAAAATTAACTTCAAAATGCTGAACTGAAATCAGAAAGATAAAAGCAATCTAAACCATATAAATGCTTTTGTGCTTTCTGTAACACCTTACCAAACAAAATACTATGCTTAAGTCATAATATATTACTTGGTAAATTATTACGTATGGCTGACCAATTAAATCTCACTTCCAATTTAATTTTAATTACCCATATAGAGTTAACTGTTCATTTATTCATTTCTGCTGGCAGTAAAATTAAAAAAATGGATTAACATTGTAACAGAAAGAAACTGCGGAATAAACAGAACCACTGAAACTGCATCATACATATGTACATAGATATCTGTGTTCAGAGATTACAAAAGGAAACTCGTAAACAGTACAGGGTATAGAAAATGAGGCCATTAAAACAAAATAATTCGGCCGGTCTCCATGAAACAAAACCCTATGTGGTCCCCACGGGACATTTCATATGCTATCCAACTATATACTACATCCACTAAACCTCTACCTATGGCCCAAATTGCCAAAAGAAGGTCACTCTATACATCTCCTCCTATTGCATTACATAAGTACTCTAGATGGACTCCGAGGAAAGGAACCCACTCGCCATAATGGCGTCAGCTAGAGTATAGTCCATGCATAGGGCAGAGGACGAGGAAGACGAGCTCATCACCTCCGATGGATCCTTCTCAAACAGTGAGGCAAAGGGCATCTGCTGCGGTGGTGAAGTTGGCGAAGCCATGGGAGTTGGTGTTGCTGCTGCAGGTGGAGGTGGGAACGGATGTGCCATGTGGATAGGGATAGCAATGTAAGATGCAACAGGGTCAAATAGTGGATGCATAAGTGGAACGTCAAAGTCTCTACTGAAAAAGAAATAAAAATGGAATATATATATATATATATATATATAAACGGGTCGAGGTGAATGTGGAGATCGGGGAACTCAATAAAGATGGTGCCCGTTGCTGCGTTCGCCATAATCTGAGAATGACACAGAAACATACAATAGGGTGAGAAATAAAAAATTTCTCAGTAGGAATCCTAATTCTATGCATATCTATCATCGCCGTCATTCCCAGTTGTTTCGATTTGTTTTAATTTTAAATGACAACATAATATTCAACTTAATTTAAATTGTAGAAAATAGAACCCGAAACAAAGCCAAATTTTAAATTAGAGCAATACAAATATATTTAACAGGAACACTAATGAAGCTGAAACAGTAACCATAGGCAAACAGTAATATAACACAAGGAATATACAGTTAACTATAACCTTAACTTAGAAATTCATAAACAGAGCACATATATTTGACATGGAAAAATGCATGTAGCCTTTGGAGATTTTTAACTTATGCAACTTATATTTTTCGCTCTTGGTCCCCTGGGAGTCTTTGGCCATATACTCCTGGGTAATAGTTTGCTTTTAAGGACCAAGCTCGTTCCTATATAGGATTACTAGGTTTACTTTCCCTGACTTTCCCATTGATCTATTCCCCTTAAACTTATTCAGGGGCTGGCCCACATAATATGGAATCCTTTATATCTTTCATAAATTGCATGCATAACTAACATTGTCTTACTTGAACATCATGCATTCATGCAAGTATAACTCACACAAAATATGAATTCTTTGCTGAAATTTCGGCAACATAACGGATCGACTTCGCTTTCCCATAAATAGTGTCAGACTACCAGTAAAATCATTCAAATATGCAAATCAATATGGAATAGCAATTATGTATTCACAATATCATTCATCAAAGTCAACACAACCATCAATAGAGTTTTCTGCTTACTTCATCCTATTCAGCTCGAATTTTGTATAATCCACCTTTAGTCCAATTCAACTCATTTAAACCTGGATTTTGGATGTCATATCCCTATATGTCTAGTGTCCAACCCTTTTGGCCCCATCTCATTTTGATTTGTATAACTCAAGTTATTAGTATTTTACATCGAACTGCCCTGTACTTAGCTACAATTGCACCCTTATAAGTGAAAATTCACTAAAAATAGAAATCTGGGTGAAATAATACTAAATTTATATCAAATTAAAGCTACCAGAACAAGCTTTCAAGTTTCATATCATTTGCATGAGTATATTTTGAGATATAAGCCCCGTAACTTGACCCTACTGGACTACCCTATTCCAGCCCGGTTTGAACTTAAGATGAATTCATTAATGTGCTGTGAATAATTGACAATGAATCTGACTTTGAAATTTTTATGGGATATTCCCTTTATGTTAGATTTCAAAAAACGTTAGTTTCATTCAATTTATAGTTGTGTAGGGTGAGTTACACCCCTCTCAACTCACACTACCCAGATAGGAATCTAGGATTCGAGGTTAAATTTCAAAAATTCATAACTAATTCTATACTAATCCAATAGCCTTATATTTTATATGTATGGAAAGCCCTAAATGTCTAATTTCATATAAAAATGGATTCATCAAATTTAAATGGCTGTAGCCAGAGCCGTACACTCCGTTGTACAGACCATTGAGGGGAAAACCCTAACAGCTTCTTGAATTCTTCTTGAATTCATGTTTTCCTTAAATCAATCCATCCAATTTTCAATTCAAACTTATATATACACCTTAAACCAATCTTAATTCATCATCATCACTCATGATAACTTCATAATCATGCAAGAAAGTGGGAAGAAAGTGGAGTTCTAATCAGCCCAATTCAAAGAAAACAAGAAGCTAAATTGAATTCCTACCTTTCTAAGGTAAAATCTTGTTAGATTGGTGTCTTCGATTGAAGAAACTTTTGATGAAGCTTGAAGAGATGATGAAGATGGAGTGAAGATAAGTGTGAATAAAAGAAAAAAGATGAGAGCTTAGCAACTTATAGGGGACGAAAATTCAAAGGGAGAAAGAAGGAATTATTTCAAGACTTTTGAAGGAAGTTAGATTGTGATTGGTGGATTTCATCTCACATTCAAACTCAACTTGGCTGACCTCTTTTGGGCTGATTTGTGGCACCACTTGTGAGGAGTGTTGGCTAAATCTTGGCCATCCATCATAGAGTTCTCACAATATAATTTCTATTGATTCGGTTCTGACAGTTTAAAATATCAAAATCTTACTGACTTCTTTTAAATTAGTAAATTGGTTTTAGAAAAATTCTATGAGGTCTTCTATATTTCTAATCTAATTTCCTAAATTCTAATCCTTCTAAATCACACTTAATTGGATTTAAGTGAATACTAAATTGAATCCTAATTAATCACAATTATTCGATAAAAACCGAACAACTTGTTTAAAAATGGTAAAATTTTTTGGACATTACACTTTCAAGCTTTATCTTATGAACAAAAGCTTTTCTTAAGCATTGATTTGTCATCATCAAAAAGGGGGAAATTGTAAGCTCCAACACCCTTTAGAAGCCACTAAGTGGTCCTTGAAGTACATCTTTAAGGGTTTTGATGGATAACAAATAAGCTCTTAATGAAAATCTTTTGTATGGACTAACGATTAGTTTTAGTGTTTGGTTTGATTAAGTACAGATCACTTTATATGCTTATTTGAGAGAATTGGATCACACTATGATTGGTTTTGAAATAGATTCTCTAAGTTTCTTTGCCATCTCGAACGAAATATATAAGGAAAGAACTTTTAGCAAGAGAATCCATGCTCCAAAAGAATCTATGCTCCAATAATTTTATCTCTCATAAAAAAGCTGCTTAGAAGCATCAGAAGGATATTTGTATATCATCAAAAGAATACCAAATCACTAGAAAGGATATATGCACATCAAAAGGATGACTTGTCCAGAAGGCTTAACTAGAAGGATGATCTCCAGAATGTTGGTCTAAGTGAAGAAGACCTCACTCTCAAAGCTTACCCTACACGATTCATAGATATTTTCTAAAAGTCAAACTTGATGAGACAGAGATCTAAAAGGAGCACTGACACTTTGAAAAGGTAGTTGACCCAAATAGCTAGTTTTCCTCTTTGATGATGTACTTATTTGTTGAGAAAGAAAGCAACCTACTTTTCTCTCAAGCTTAAGACCATCGGATCTAAAAGCGCTGGGATCAAGATCTGAAGTCTCAATGACTAGATTTTTGAAGCCTTTGTAAATCTTGAAGATGAAAAAGTAGTTGGAACTTTGCTTATTGAAAATCCTAAAGAGCTTTCATCTTTCTCAACCTTATAAACAACTAGAAAGTTACTTTCTAAAGCTTCTCAAGTAAAATCTTCTTATTGTATTATATTAGCAAACATCCTCTTAGTGAGTCTTATAAGAAGTCACTCCACATTGTACTTAATAGATCTATACACCTTAAGTGCTTTAGTGTGAGTGTTTATCAAACACAAACCTCAAAATCCTTTGATTGTACCTTGACCCGATAGTGGTCATTGTTAGCTTAGAGAGATTAGGACAATACTACTCGATTTGATTAGCTTTGAGAGGTAAGAAAAGACTAATGTGTTAAATGCTTAGAAAAGCTTATACCAGAATACTCATGGTTATAAAAATCTCAACTAGTTGTTGAGGACTAGACGGAGGCAAATGGTTTGGCCAAACCAATATAAATCTTCTTGTATGATCTTCTAACTCTATCTCTCATTCATTTTTGTTATCTTAAGTTTTATGTGCTTATTTTGTTTGTATCCAACAAAGTTATTATGAATACAATAACTTTAGTTTCTAACACTTAAGTGCTTTCGCAATCCAAGTCCAAAGACTTGAGAAATTTGTTTTAAGTTTTTAGTTTAGAAAAGTTTTTTTTTTAAAGGCACAATTCAAACCCCTTTCTCATACTATTTCTACCTTAGAGAGGAAGTTGCTAGCATATATAACCATTCAGCAATTGAATTTTAAACATGGCAAAAGCAACCAAGGAAGCCAACTCATCTTTGAGAAAAGCTTTGAGAAAATCTTTTCCATTTTTGCCATGATTCTTCTTAAGCTGCATTTTAGATCAAACCCAGATTCTTCTTATAATCAAAAAGTGTTAGTGGCTCTAAACTGAAACACAGCAAAAAGAAAAAGGAAAGGAGTACATGGAGCTTGGAACAATAGTAGAAAATGTTTGCAGTTGCATGGCTGTGGTGGCTTCTCATTGGCATTGATGGTTATGGCCTGTAGGTCAATATCTCAAGGTTGGGGTGGTTCCATTCACATTCCTCCACTATCATCCTAAAAAAAATAAAATCATTTTTTCCTTAATCTGACACAAACCCAAAACTATCCTTAATTTCTATCTTTTTTCTTGTATGCTATACGTGGCACTATTCGGTGCACAAATCCATGGCATGTCCCCATAAAGCTAACAACTTTCCCTCATTCCCCAAACCCACCACCCCAATGCCCTAATCCACCACTACCCCATAACAAAATTTCACACCTTCCTTTTCCCCCTCAAATCACAGGGCTCAGAGGATCAAGTTCAAGACCCAGTTCCTTGCCAGCCTACAACCCATCGACAACCACTGTTGATGCAATTTGCACATCTTTGGTTGAAAACTAGATAGGGATTGATTAGCAAATATTAATGCTATAGATAGTGAAGACCAATTTGTTTAGTTAAAAGCATAAGACAAATATAAGCCATCTGATTTTAAATTAAAACCATCCAACGATAGTGCAGGCCTAGACTAACGTTAGTCCCAAACATGCCCGTATTAATGAATTCGTGACCTTGATTGAAAGGATTTAGATAAATTTTGTATAGATTTTGTGATGCACTTTAAAAGTCCATGTCTATGGTGCACCTTCCAACTAAATGGTAAAGATTATGAGGTGTATCATTGCACTAATTGTTTGTAATGCACTATAACAATTCTCTATTTTAAGTCAAATTTAAAATGAGGTTAAATGTACTTTAGAAGTCATCAAAATTTTATTTGTATATTCTCAATAACTCCAAAGTATCATAAGATATTTTTATGATTATCAGCATGATCCTAGAGTTAGATAGAATTATACTAATGATAAATAGAATTTTTTTGAGATATTCTACACAATTTTAGGATTATACAGATAAATTTTGGTGAGTTTTAAAATATATCTAATCACATTTTTAAAGTTTGGCTAAAATTAAGAAATTACTATAGTACACTATAGGTAATTGGTGCATCGATGCACCTTATAGTCTTCATCTTTAGATTGCAACGTGCACCTTGTCCATTGACCTTATCAAATGACAATGAGTTTGTTATGTGAGAAGTGAGAATGAATATTTTAACCATAATTATCAATTTTAAAAAATTCAAACTCGCTTATCCTTTCTTCCCTTGCTGTTCTCGTTGATGGCTCTGTTGCTGCAACCCTATTTTCACTACCCATTATTCTTCATATCTCTTTCTCTCTCTCTCTCTCTCTCTCACCCACTCTTTCTATCGATTTGGTCATTGTAAATTTGTTTCATTTCATTTGATGATAAGAATATCATAATTGCTATTCCATTATTGTTGAATCTATGTCCACAAGTTTTGCTATGAATTTTTTAAATGTATCATATCATGCATATTGAGCACAATCTTATAGAAAAAATATTAGCCATATGTAACTACACCCGATCCAAATTGGTTCATCCATGGATATTTGGGAAATGGAAGTACCAAGGAATATTAGTTTGAGAAAACTTCTAGTTGAAATTGAATTGTGGTCTTTCTTGTTCATATCAATGATAAACATGCCTCTATAGAGAAACTGAGATATCATATGTTATAAAGACAAGAAGACCAGGATTCCTTATTGGAATATGGTCTTGCTTTGGAAGAGAAAGGAGTAGGAAGGGCAAGGTTACGTTTTTTTTTTTTTTTTTCATCGGGAAGGAAGGTTAAGGTAGAGAGAGTTAGGAATGGGTGATATCGAATGGTTAAAATATTCATCTTCACTTCTCACATAACAAACTCATTCTCACTTGACTTATGATCAAATTACATTGGTGTAATTTTAACTATAGTTACATCACTTAATAACTTTAACCATTAAATTAAAATTACATATCATGATATTCGTCTGTGTCAAATTTCATAAAAATTGAATGTTATTAAAAATGTAATCAAATAGCTTTTTCTCATATATATTTCAAATTTATATATTAAGTTGATTTTAATGTATATAAAAAATATATGATATGATTTTGTATTAATATGAAATTTTATAGGCATGATGTCTAAGTTATGAATTTCTAATCTAGCCATAGTTTTATCAAAAAATATACCAATAAAAACTTATTCAGTGGTGTAAATGTTGTTTAATAGTATACCAATGTAACTTGATTTGCCCTCTCTCTCTACGCATGCACATGCACATGCACACGCACACACACACACACACACACACACACACATATATATAGGGGGCATATCATATGAGAGGAGTGGTTTATTATGAGAGTGAGAGGAGCAAATTCAGGCCGTATAACCATATATGGATGGTCAAGATTTAAAGTTGTTTAAAGATCACATGATCACTTAAAAAAGTCATGTGACTTTATGTTTTAATCTTGACCATTTACATAAGATCCAATGGTCAAGATTTACTCCTCTCACTCTCACAATTAACCACTCCATATCACATGAGAGGAATGGTCAAGATTAAAATATAAAGTCATGTAACTTTTTTAAAAGATCATATGATCTTTAAATAACTTTAAATCTTGATCATCTATGTATAATTATATAGCCCGGATTTGCTCCTCTCATTCTCGTAATAAATCCCTCATCTTATGTGATGCTCCCTATATATATATGAGTGTGAATCTTTCTTTTTACTAATAATCTATCTTTAGTTATTTCCGCGTTTTACATTTGAAAAAAAACAAAGACTAACATAATCAATTATATTTTCTTATAATTTGTAAATATTAAGTAATAATAACAAGAGAATTTAATTTTTATGTATTATTAGTGTAAAGAAATTTCACACATATATCCAATCTTGTATTACTATACCAATAAAAGTGTTTAACTTAACTACCCACTATCTTAAAAGTTTTACAAACACGAGCATCCTATTGGATGACAGTGTAAAACTATTTTACACCGTTAGTGCATCAAAATTAATCTCATAACAATTTGTGATGCCTTAATGTTTTATATGATAGGGGTTTTTAATTTATTTAAATTATGGACTTTGGTATGATCTTTTAAATTAGTATTTTGAGTACTTAGAAGTTATTGGAGTGGAAATAGGCTTACAAAGGTGAGTTAAGCTTATAATTCAATTTTTTTAAAAAAATAAAGAAGAAGAAGAAAAAAGGGTACCAGCACTCGAGCGCTAGCTTTGGGCGCTCAGGCGCCAGCTTTGCTATTTGGATGAGCTTCAAATGGCTGGGCGCTCAGGCCCCAGAAAGTAAGTGCTCGAGCGCCCACTGGAGATAGAATTTTAGGAGTTTCAGGTCATTGGGTGCTTGAGTGCCAGGAATTGCCCGCTTGAGCGCCAAATGTCAAAAAATGAATTTGGAGGTTTCAAGCAACTGGGTTCTCAGGCGCCAGGAAGTGGCCGTTTGAGCGCTCGTTGACGATAAATTTGGGGATTTTGACCTATTTTTCATTCTTCTTCCAAAATCTCTCTATCCTCCATGTCTCTCTCTCTAAATTCTCTCCTTCACCTCTCAAATCCATAACTTATTAATCTCTTCCCTAAGAATCCACCACAAATCACCTCTCTTCCCCTTTCATCATCATCTCCATCTCCATGGTCGTGTCTCTCTCTCCTTCTAGTGAGAGAAAGTGAAGGTGGGAGGAGAATCACCATCTTTCATTCACTTGATTCTCTTCCTCAACAATCTAAGGTAAGTTCTTGAACTTATGACCTTCTCTTTGTTGAGGATTAGTAAATTTTTTCCATGGATTTGAAGTTGGAACAATTAGAGAAGCCTAAAGGTTCCAATTTGGAGGTTTTTGCTATTATGGGTAGTTTGAGTTAGATTTAGACTCTAAAAGCATATTTATGTTAGATTGGTATCTTTTGAAGCATTAGACTCTTCCAAGGAGCTTCCCATTGGCTCGGAGGAGCCACCTACTTGAATCCTTGTCTTGGAGCTTTGACAGTGAGTGAATAATGTACTTATAGTTAAATTTTTATGCGAAGTTATATATAATGTATATACATATATGATATGAGTTCATGTTGCTAACTACTTTGGTGAATGATTAAAATTCATATTGCCTTTAGTTTGGAATTTAATTCTTTATGAAATTATGTTAAACTCTAGTTCACTAAATTGGAATTTACATTTAGTGGATGTTAAATGTTATAAGCATGAGACAAGACTTAAGAATTACATGTGTTAGAATGCGAAAGTTTTCTAAATTCTCATTATGCATTAATGTTATAGTAAGAATGTATATGTTAGATTGAAAGAAGAGCTTTATTGACAAGGATTTTATAATGAGTAAAGTTTTCCGAAAGGGAGAAAATTATAATAGAACTGTTTACTAATGACAGTAGTATTAGCATTGGTGCATCTCGAACAACCCATCTAGCAGGGTGATTGCTAACCCGACATGTCGGCCAACATGTCCGGAAGATATAGACACGCACAAGTGTGAATTTATCATTTATTGCTGAAGTGAGGCCACAAGGCCACCTAGTTAGGCAGCTATTTCTAGAATAGAATCCTCCCTTGAAGTTTTATTATGATATAAAATCAATATTTCAATAGTTATTTTGTTGAGAGAAAATAATGATATTTCGTTTTTATAATTTGAAGTATAGCTTGAATATTTTTGCTTGTCTTATGTCAACTATGAGTACATTATTTCTCACTGAGTTTAATAGCTTATCCCGTAGTTTCCTTATCTATTTCAGATTCAACCGTAGAGAAATTAGTTCTGCTTCCCCTGTTTAATAGGATTTATGATGATATAGTGCTCCTTGAAGCACAGGTAGGGTCCGTGTTGGGTCATTAATGGCTTTATATCATTTTGCCTTAGTGAAGCAATGTGTATATTAGTTGAATTTATTTTAATTACACAAATCCTTTTGATAGCTTTGTGTATGTAAAGGTTTCCAAACACATACATATATATATATATATATATATATATATATATATATATATATATATATATATATATATATATATATATAGATAGAGAGAGAGAGAGAGAGAGAGAGAGAGAGATGTGTTTGAGTTGTGCTGTGTAACTTCCTCCTTCGTACAGTACTATGCCTAAGTAATAGTACTATACTCAGGAGTTATTACGGTTACCTGAGCGGACCTTAATTGACAGCAACTTCAACCGTCTTTGCAATTTCTCGAACTATCTGGAGATAACATGGAAATAGGAGTGAGAATTTTGAATTCTCAGTAGGATTCCTTAACCATCATACATACTGTCAAAGGTGAACATGTTACGTAAACTATTAAATTTTATAGTTCAAAAATATATTATCCGAAACAAAGTTCATTTTACTCATACACTTGGCATTTAGGAAAGCCTATACAAATTCAATTCATGAATTATACTATAAATAACAACTGTAACATATTAAAATACAATAGCATTAATATACTGGAGATATAACATCTGCACATGCCTTTGTATTTATGCAAATATATAAGATTTACTTTTCTTTCTTTGTTTCTTTGTCTTCCCATAATATTTATCTTTATTTCCTTCCTTTGACACACCTAGCTTTACGTATCGTCGCCCCTAGGGTGTCTGCATCTATCTACACTTGAGCATTACGTATCGCCATCCTCAAGTGCAGCATTATTCATCTTGAATTCATACAAATGCACTGGTGCCTTCCTTTAACTTTCTTTACTTTCTTTCCTTGGCACACCTAGGCGTTTCGTATCGCCGTCCCTAGGGTGCTTGCACATGTTTAATCTTTAATATTTACTGCCCTTGGGTAGTCTGATCTAGGAGTGAGCTCGTCAGCTCAACTCATGATTGTCATCACACAAACTAACCCACAAGGGGACCCACGTGTCTTTAGTCTTGGAGGGATCTCATTTTGGTCACGTGCCTCTAAATTGAAGGGATCTCTTCTGGTCACGTGCCTCAATGTAGAGCGATCTTATCTGACCACATGCCTTCAATGTAGAGGGATCTTATCTAACCACATGCTTCCAAGGTAGAGGGATCTCATAGTTTTAACTGCCTTCATAAGGAGGGATCTCATAACTGCCTCCAGGTGAAGGGATTCACATTTAATATGTTCATATTATTTCATTCTCATACATAATCATGCATGGACATGCGGAATGTACTCATATATATGCTGCATCATTTATTTTCATATGCTTCATATCATACTTAAATCAGACAGCAAACCTAGGATAGGACATTGTAATTATGCTAAGAAGATAACAATATCAATAGGTGTGATTTCTATAGTCGTAAGCCTTGAGCTGTCTCGCAAGCTTTTTAACTCTTACTGATGTTCCCAAGTTTGAGCTCATAACCAACTTCCGAGTTCCGATGTCATATCTGCTTCAACTTCCGGAGTTATAAGTCTATGTCTTGGTTCTCGACTTCCGGAGTTACGTATATAATGTCCATGTCTTGATTCCTGTCTTCCGGAATCATGTATCCAATGTCTTCCGACTTCCGACTTTAATCCATAATTGGTCCTCCAAGACTCTTACGGATGTTTTCCTAAGTCCCGAATTCCGACATTAACCATACCCTGTCTTCCCTAATTTCGATTTACGACTTTAACTATGTCCGACTAGTTTCCTATTTGCTCAGTCCCGAGTTCCAGCATTAACTATACCTGATCGGGTTTGCTATTTACTAAGTCCCGAGTTCAATGTTAAGTGACCCTTCCGAGTTCAACCTTAAGTACACTCTTCCAAGTTTAATCTTAAGTATATCATTCCAAGTTCAACCTTAAATATATTATTCCGAGTTCCACCTTAAGTACACTCTATCTAGCTCTTCATTTGCTAAGTCTCGAGTTCTGATATCACAAAGCTTGATCTAGTATTCATATATGTCTCTAGCCCAAATTATACTCTTATAAGAGAAAATTCACCAAAAATAGAAATCTGAGTGAAATTATACAAAATTTATATCTCTATAAAGATAACAGGGCAAGCTTTCAAATGAAATAAATTGCATATTATTTGAATGAGTATATTTTGAGATATAAGCCCTAAAACTCGACCTTCCTGAACTACCCTATTTTGGCCTGGTTTGGACATAGGGGCAACTTTCTCGAACCACTGGGAACAAATGGGATCGTAACAAACTCGAAATTTCATTATGAAATGTTCCCCTATGTGTAAGCTTTCTAACAAAGTTAGTTTCACTCAATTTGGAGTTGTATAGGGTGAGTTACACCCTTCTCAATTCATGCTGCCCAAATGAAAGTCCTGATTCCTAGGTCAAACTTTAAAAATTCATATCTATCTTAATACTAATCCAATGGCCTTATATTATATATGTATGGAAAGCCCTAAATGTCTAGTTTCACATAAAAATAGATTCGTGGAGTTTGAATGGCTATAGGTGGAGCCATACACTCTGCCGTATGGATTGTCGAGGAAAAACCCTACCAGTTTCATGAGTTTTCTCCTTCCTTCAAGTTCTTTCATACCAATTCTAATTCTAATCATAATATACATGCATAATCAACTATAATTCATCATCATCACTTCACATAATATCAGTATCAAAAGGTATACAAGACCCATACACAACTCCAAACCAAGGAAAATAAGAAGAGGAGTAGGATTCCTACCTTGTCTAGTTGAAAACTTGTTGATTTGGTGTCTTGGGTGGAAGCAACTCTTGATGAAACTTGAAGAGGGAATGAAGATGGAGTGGAATAAGTGTGAGGAGAAGAGAAATGGAGAGTGGTTAGCTCCTTATGCTGGCCGAAATTATCAAGGGAGAAGGAAGGAATTATCTCAAGACTTTTGAAACAAGTTGTTACATGATTGGTGGATTTGAGTAGGTTATTCAACTTAGATTGGCAGCCCATATGGAGGGCTAAGATGGCGCCACCTGCATGGGTAAGTTGGCTAAATTTTGGCCATCCATTCTAGGATTCACATAGTATAACTTTTATTGATCCGATTCCGACAGTCTTAAGTACCTAAATCTTACCGATTTCTTTTAAATCGGTAAACCGATTTTGGAAGAATCCTATGAAATTTCCTATGGTTCTAATCTAATTTCATTATGACTAATCATCTTAAATCACACTTAATTAGTTTTAAGTGAATACTAAATTGAATCCTAATTAATCACAATTATTTGCTAAAAAATCGAACACTTCGATTAAAAACGATTAAAATTTTTCGGGCGTTACATTACTACCCTCCTTAAAAAGAACTTTGCCCTCAAAATTCCTTTATCCCTAGTAAGCTAGTTGAATGCCGTAGATCTCTGCATACACCAAACTTTATATTGAGGTGATCAGGCTTAATATGCAATCAAGTGCAATGGAGAAGCTACAACACACAACAGGGCTGCCATGCACAAACATCTATGTCCTTTTCATGTAAGGACCTAAAGTACAGTCTTTCTAAACTTTCATAGTATGCCTCCTTGGAAGCATAATCAGTCCATCTCATGTCCGGTTAGGACGAACTGCTCTGATACCATTAGTGTAATGTCCTCCTTCATACAGTATTATGCTTAAGTCATAGTGCCACACTCAGGAGTTGTTACGGTTACCTGAGCGGACCTTAATTGACAGCAACTTCAGCCGTCTTTGCAACTTCTTGAACTATCTGGAGATAAAACAGAAATAGAAGTGAGAATTTTGAATTCTCAGTAGGATTCCTTAACCATCATACATACTGTCATCATTGTCATCTCCAATTTGCTTCGGTTTATTATGAAAAAGGTGAACATGTTATGTAAACTGTTAAATTTTATAGTTCGAAAATATATTATCCGAAGCAAAGTTTATTTTACTTATACACGTGGCATTTGGGAGAGCCTATACAAATTCAATTCATGAATTATACTATGAATAACAACTGCAACATATTAAAATACGATAGCATCAATATACTGGAGATATAACATCTGCACATGCCTTTGTATTTATGCAAATATATAAGATTTAATTTTCTTTCTTTGTTTCTTTGTCTTCCCATAATATTTATCTTTATTTCCTTCCTTCGACACACCTAAGCGTTACGTATCGCCGTCCCTAGGGTGTCTGCATCTGCCTACACTTGACCGTTACGTATCGCCATCCTCAAGTGCAGCATTACTCATCTTGAATTCATACAAATACACTGGTATCTTCCTTTAACTTTCTTTGCTTTCTTTACTTAGAACACCTAGGCGTTACATAACGCTCAAGTGTAGGCAGATGCAGACACCCTAGGGACGGCGATACATAACGCCTAGGTGTGTCAAAGGAAGGAAATAAAGATAAATATTATGGGAAGACAAAGAAACAAAGAAAGAAAAGTAAATCTGATATATTTGCATAAATACAAAGGCATGTGCAGATGTTATATCTCCAGTATATTGATGCTATCGTATTTTAATATATTGCAGTTGTTATTCATAGTATAATTTATGAATTGAATTTGTATAGGCTTTTCCAAATGCCAAGTGTATGAGTAAAATGAACTTTGCTTCGGATAATATATTTTCGAACTATAAAATTTAACAGTTTACATAACATGTTCACCTTTTTCATAATAAACCGAAGCAAATTGGAGATGACAATGATGACGGTATGTATGATGGTTAAGGAATCCTACTGATAATTCAAAATTCTCACTCTTATTTCCGTGTTATCTCCAGATAGTTCAAAAAGTTGCAAAGACGGCTGAAGTTGCTGTTAATTAAGGTTCGCTCAGGTAATCGTAACAACTCCTGAGTGTGGCACTATGATTTAAGCATAGTACTGTACAAAGGAAGACGTTACATGCTAGATTGTCTGGATAATTTTTATAGGTTTAGTATTGGGAATATCCTAATTTTAGGGGAAACTCCGTCAGTTTTTACGTAGGTTTTTGATTAGGTTTGCTAGGGAATGAAAATTCCCTATACGCCGGTCACGGCCTATGGAGGGTCGTGACACTATATATTTTAAAAATGATTAACTTAATTTTATATCAATATCTATAAAAATATTACAGTAAAAAAAATTTATAAAAAACTCGATGCTAACTAATTTTAAGAAAAATGAACCATAATGAGCTAATTTTGACATTTAATTAGGTGAATAATTTGAGTAAATATTTTTTATATATATATCACTAATGTCCAAAATTTATTAGACTGCAACTAACATGATTCGATTGAAGTTGACTTATTATGGGAGTAAAGCTCTATTAGTACTAATTTTTTTATTCATATGACTCAAACTCAAGACCTTAATTACATTAAAAAATGAGTGTCGAACTATTTAAACTAATCAAACATTGTTACTTTGGTTTAATAATAAACATTAGAAATAAGTACTGCATAAAAACAACTGACTTATATACGAAAGAATTTCTATTAAAATTTAATTATAATGCTTTTATTGATTTTTTTTTTGGATAAAAAGTTTAGGTTGATGTGAAGACCTTATTCCATGGTCAGGACATGCCTCTAGGTTCATTAAATGCTAATAAAGATACTTAAAAATCATCCATAAAAAAAGAACCTAAAAAGTGAACTCAAGTTAAGACAATGCATAAATAAAAGGTCGATCAGGTCAATCAACCCCGATTAGCTTAATAATATAGTTCTATGCTATTAATCAAATTATTATTTTATATGTTATTAAACTTATTTATATATTATTTTAAGCAATGTTAAGAATTTGAATCTTGAGGTGATTATTTTAGAGAAGACTTTAACTGTACATAGTAAACACCATCCTTGGTTCAAAAATTGCGTGAAGAACTTAAAAAAAAAAAAAAAAAAGTCATTTGTTGAAGGTAAATTATTTGATGATGGTATAACTAATATTTAGCACATATACCAACTAAACTTTTCAAATATCTATATCTGTCTATTTTATATATATATAGTAAAATTTACTTGAAGGTTGTATTTATTGTAATATACAATTGAAAATTATGATATATTATACATGATAATAAGTGTAATAAGTTAGGGATAACTATTTGTTATATGTATTTATAATGGTTAAAAATTGTAATAAGTATTCGGATACTCAAGTTCCTAAATAATAATGATATTTAATAATAAAATTTAAAATAAATTATTTGATGACCAATATTAAAGTAAATTGTAAACCCAACGAGCATACACTAAATAATATTGTTTGATATAAATAAATCATATTGATTTAAATAAATATAATACAAATGATAAAAAAATTTATTGTGTTATTATATTTAATTCTAATTCATATTTAATTAAATAATAAATTTTATTAATACAATGCTTTTATTATTCTAATTTTATTTTTAACATTATTTAACAAATATTTTTATTTAGATTTTATTTTAGTATGTATTTTTCTTTACAAATGACCATTTTATGAAATAAAATTATATATACATACTAATATTGACATTCAGATAATATATTAGAATAAGAAAAGATAGTCCAATATGCAAATACTTGGTATGCCTGATAGGATAAGGGCTGATAGTATAAGGCCTGATAAAAATTTAATATGATGCAGTGTTTGGTATGTCATTGTATAAGATATTGTATTATATAAAATATAACCAAAAGAAGATATTATAATAAATATAATTTTTAAATAGTTATCATAATTATTTTAGCTCTATTTTATTATATATAAAAATAATTTTATATTAAAAACTATTTATTTATTTATTTTTAATATCTTTTATAAATATAAAAATATGAAAGAGAGAGAGAGAGATGGAGTTTTTATATATCAAAATCTAAATAGACTTATTATCACATTCTTATATTTGGTTATATTTTTTATTATATATAATTAAATTTATATTAAATATTATTATTTATATATTTTAATAATAAATTTTTATTCTTATATTTTTATTTTAGTTTGAATAATTATTTTACAATTTTTTTTAAAAATATTTATTTATTATTAAATAATATTATTTTTATTTATATATTTTTATTTTTTATTATTTAGTTAATAATTAATTTTTTTAATAAAATATATTAAAAAATAAAAAAAGTGAAAGAACCCCTATACATTAAAAGCTAATCAGGCCTAATACGGCCTCTATAGACCGTATTAAGTTATCCATCATTATAACGTATAAGAGAGGTTTGATGGATAAGGTTATACAATACGTTGATTACACCAAACAACGGATAAAATCATAACGTATTGTATAACTTTATCTTATTATATCTAATACGGCATGCCAAACACCCCCTAAAACAATATCTACTTAAGTTGGGGACATGGTGAAACAAATTGTTGATACCATGTATCCAAATTTATAGTAATGCATGCAAAATGAAGAATATCTTAAAAATAGTACTATATACTCAATTTTTAAATGACATTATTAATTAAATTAAACATTACATATTTCATGTGATTGAAGATCCAATAAACCCTTACATAAGCTCATATAAGATTGACAAAGCAACTAATATATAATATAACTAAACAAAATTTTATATATCAAGTAGAATTTTTAATATTTTAAACTGAATTCCTAAAATCATTGCTTACAACAAGAAAAAAGAATATCAATTATGCTCCTTAAGAACTAAATTTCAAATTAGGAATTTATGTATGTAGAAAAATAAAAATAAGAGCAAAAATAATTACATAAAACAATATTAATGCAAAAATTCTTATCCCATGAATAGTTTTGGCATGAAAAGATTCAATGTGACCTTTTGTTTTAAAAAGATGACAATTTCCAATAAAAGTGTTATATACAATGGCAATAAACAAAAGTTAAGATTAATTGTTGAACAACATAAGGTTATATTTGCTAAATGAATTTTTTTATCATAAATAATTATATTTTACACCGTCAATAGTGATCTTAATAAAAAGATTGAGAGTTCTTATCGTTGAAAATGACGAAAAGTATAATAATTACATAAAAAAATATTGTCTACAATAAATTATTTAATATAAACTCTTACAATCTAATTACTTTTGAGGTTTTAATCTACTCCATTGTTTAAAATAATTTAAAAGATTTCATATTTTCTTATCATATTTAAATTTTAAATGCTATCATAATTTTTTAAAAAAAGTTATAAAAAATAAAAATTCGTGTAACGCACGAAAACGACCATTAGTTTAGAATGTGCTGTCACATTTTAAGATACGGAAAAGAGGGGCCAAAAAAAAAAAAGTATTATCCAATTGCAAAATAGCCAATGAAGGGCTCAGACTCAGTCAAAGGCTGCAAACTGCAAAGTACAAGCGTTGCAGGGTGGATTTTATGATGGGGACATCTACTTTGGGTCCATGATAGACCCATATTTCAATTACTAAATTGTCCTTTTCTTTTTCAAAAGCCTGAACAATTTTATGGCCGCACCACTGCTCTTGACCGTCCTCTCCACTGCCCCTGCCCCTGCCATCGCCATGTCAAACTCACTTGAACCTGCAGAGACCCTTAAGACCCTAGAACGGAGCTCATTCTGCAAGCTGCAGGTGTTCACCTCCATTAAGTCTCTTCTCATCATGTAAAATGTTTGCATTGTAGTTTTTTCATGTTCTCCAGCGAACTGAAAATGCAAGTTAGACACGATGAGAATGCGCTGCCCAACCTCACTCACAAACATAATTTCACTTGTATCGATCAGTTTTCTTTTTATATGGATCAATTACAAGAAAACAAAATGGAGATGTACATGCAGTGTCCAATTTTAAACTTACATATCACTATGAATTGGGAACATAACTGTTGGGAAAAAAGCTTTGAACCGGTTGAATTAGGTAGATTTTTATTTGACAGTGAAAGGCGGCAGTGAAGATGAGAAAGGAGGAAAGAATGTGTGGGGACTGAGATTTCCTTGAGGGGAAATAGTGAAGCTCAAAGCTTAGCTTCATGCTTTTTGGCTGAATACTGAGGAGAAAAAATTGAGGTAAAAAGACTACTTTTCTTGTAAATAATTCAACTTCAATTTAACTTATGAAAGTATATCCTTATTTTTAAATTATTCGGATACTTAATTGGAAACTTAATTGTACGACTCCAACCGTTGTTCTTTTATTAGGTTCAAATAGCTACTGATAACTTTCTTTTAAAACATGCTAAGGAGTCATGATTTTCATCCTAATTTATTTGCTAGTATGATATGATATGTATATTGATCTTTTTTTTTTTCCTTGAAGCTTGAGTTAGTGTTGATTTTCCTTTTTTTTTTTTTAAAAGAAATCTTCGGAATTTATTCAGAAGGAAAATCCAAAGTTACAAGATCTTCAATACAATTGGGGCATTCCCTTATCCATAATTCAGCATCTGAAAATTTGGCAAGAGACGCTAAATAATCTACAACTTCATTACAATGTCTAGGAACATAACAAGCCTTAAAATAAGAGAACCAAGTAACAATGTGAATGGCATCATGCATTATAATACTGGTGTGAGATAAGTCATGATTCTAGGTTTCAAAGTTAGAGAAAACTTCCTTGGCATCTCCTTCCAATATGATAGATTTGAAGCCCGATTCCTAAGCCAGGAGGAGTGCTTCTTTCACAGCTATTGTCTTTGCACGTTTAGCATCAATGTCCCCTGGATGTAACATCTCGATTTCCAAATTCCGATCTCATCACTTAAGGTTGAAATTTTCGATTTCCGAGTTTGTCTTTAACTTTAAGATAAATTCTGACTTCCGACCTTAGTAATACAATGTCAGAGTTTCGATTTCCGACTTCGTCTCCAAGGCTCAAAAGGACTGGCTATATTTTCCGATTTACTACCTTATGCACGTAATATGCGATTTCCGAATCCGATTTCCAACTTTATGTAAGCATGTAAGAATTCCGACCTCATCAGTAATATATCCCGATTTCCGATCTTACTATGCTCAAATGGTACACTTGATTTCGAGTTGGAATGCCGAGATCCTATGAGTTCCGATTTCTTGGTACACTTGATTAATGTTTTGAATCCCGATATCCAGTGTCATCCTTAGAATCGATTCGAGTTTACTTATGTCTCCCGACTTCCGAGTTCGAGTATTTTGGTTTCACATTCTGGCCCTTGACCTTCGATTTGAAGGTGATTGTACCTTACGATTCCGACGTCCGACTTTACTCTCGAGTTTTGAATAAACCAAGACGATTATTCCGAGTTCCGACTTCATCGTGCACGAATTCCGACTTTAGGGAATACATGAGTTCCGATGTTATGTTCAGAAACGCTGGAAGCGAGTTTCACTTCTCAGGCGACGTGGAGAGCAATTTTGTCACAAAAGAGGAAGACATGGACGAACTTTGTCCACAGAAATTTTACCCAATCAAAGCCACTCATTCTAACTACCACCTCAAAGCCTTGCCTATACATATTCCCTTCCTGCCTCTTCAGCTCATTTCTTACGTTGCCCTCTCTTCCTCACTCCAGCTCTCTTTTCTTTTCTCCACTCACCCACTCCATTCAGCCTTCAAGATCAACCAAGCCCTATTTCCAAACTCAAGCAAGAGGTAGAGGTTTTAATTCTTGTCTTGATTTTTCTGATTTTGAATGATTATTGGTGGTTTAATTCTTCAATTCTGATATATTGACTGAGTGATCATGATGAATTGTGGCTAGTTTATTGGCTATTGTGAGATTAAAATTGAATTGGAAACAAGAAAGGATGAAGATATGAAGAAGTTGAGAGGCTGGAAAACTCAAAACCCTCGGCAGTCCGTACGGCGGAGTGTACAGCTCCGCTTCCCGCCGTTTAAAATTAATGAAACCATTTTTATGTAAAACTAGACATCTAGGGCTTTCTACACATATATCATATAAGACCATTGGAGTAATATTGAGAGAGATATGAATTTTTGAAATTCGACTTAGGAATCAGGACATCCACCCGGGTAGTCTGGGTTAAAAAGGGTGTAACTCACCCTATACAACTCCAAATTGAGTGAAACTAATTTTGTTGGAAAGCTTACACATAGGAGAACATCCTACCCAAAAATTTCGAGTTTGTTACCATCCTATTTGTTACCAGTGATTTGAAGAAATTAACCTATGTCTAAACCGAGCCAAAATAGAGCAGTTCAGGAAGGTTAAGTTTCGGGGCTTATAACTCGAGCCCTACTAATGGAATGGGACCTTTTGCAAATGAAAGATGGTTCTATCAGCTTTAATATGAGGCCGATTTCGTATCATTTGAGCTAGTTTTTGGAGATTTTTACGTTTGAGTGAGCAATTCTAGCCAGCCACAGGGCAGGCCGGGATAAAACCTGAATAACGTGAGTTATGATTATCAGAATCAGATGGGACCAAAGAGGTTAGAAAATAGACACATAACGCTTTAACATATCCAAAATTGAGGTCCAAAGGAGTTAAATAGAAATTATGGCATGATTTACAAAAATCGGGTTGAATGATTTATATGAGGCTGTAACTCTGTCTTGAGAAGACTAATGTTCCTATGAGCTCCATGATGAATTGTGCATGCAATATTGTAATTGCTATGAGAAATTGGCATTCTGATGTACTGGTACTATTCATGGGGAAGCAGACACATTCCGTTATGCCGCCAAAATTGCGGTAAGGTATATGCATGAGTCATGAGATACATGTAGATGCATGTGCATTCTCAAGAAAGCTATGAAATTCATGTTATGATGAACCCAAGAATATGTTATGATGAAAGTTCCATGATACTTGGGCCAGCCCCGGATAAAAAGTTAAGGGGAATAGATTGGTGGGGATGTCGGGGAAAGTAAACCCGGCAATCCCTATATAGGAATGAACTCGATCTTGAAAAGCAGACTATTACCCAGGAGTCTAAAATGGCCAAGAACTCCCAGGGGACCAAGTAATGGAAAAGTTTATGAGTAATGAAGAAAGTATATGAGCAAAGGAAAAGTTTATGAAGGAAAGTTCAAGAGCAAGTTTTGCATGATTGCATTAAGTGCATGATTACAAGTTATTTACAGTTTAACTATTACGTTTACTTACAGCATGTGTTCATTTATTCTGCCAATTATACTGTGTATTATTGTTAGTAGTTTAATCTGTTTCTTATGCTATCTAAAGTAAAATTGGACCTTGCCTCGGACCAGACATTTTCCTAACCTTATTAAATGGGAATAGTTAAGTTGATCTCATGTTTTTATAATTAAATAAAACCCGAGGCAACTGAGAATGGACGTTAAGTCAGTTATACACCATACGCGAACCCTACTGAGAATTTATCCAAATTCTCACCTCGCTTTGCATTTTCGCCTCATTCTCAGACGTGGACGATGGACACGACAACTACCTTTTTCATTGAGGTCCCAGATCTGCAACTCCGCCATGACCCTGCAGTAGGCTCGCTGTACATAGCCGGCTCTTACCAGTTCCGTCTTTACCTTTTTAGTGATAGGAACTTTGCCGTCCCTTTGCACCATCCCGCTTTTGATCCTGCCACCCCTTACTTTGAGGTCCTACTACATGTGGCACACCCTCCGCCAGCACCCTCTGCACCTGCAGCTCCTGCCGATCCTGCGCCAGAGTCACCTCTGCAGGTAGTACCCGACATCCCACTCACCTCCGACAGCGACCTTTCAGAGGCCACCAGCTCATCATCCTCCTCCTCAGGACTCAGTACTGACTACTCGCCAGCCGGGCCTGATATGGCCATGACTACTGGCCGAGTAGGTCGACCCACGAGCGATGTTGTATAGCATGACCCTCTTTTGGCAGCATGTAGCTTTGGGTCATAGACCTAGTGGTAGGCTTTTGAAATATCCTCTGAGGACCACATAGAATCAGGTTGACTGACATGGGCCTTACGTCTTTTTGGTACACGGCCCCACTCATGTATCCTATTTTGAAACTTGTACATAAGCTGAAACAGTGGCATTTTATATCTATATATATATATATATATATATATATATATATATATATATATCTATATATATATATATATACAGTTGATGGCATAGGTGTAAATGGTTCTTGTCTTTCTATTGTGATGAATTAAACCCTATCACGTTCTTTATACAGCGTTCCATTTCTTCAAATAAATAAATAAATAAATAAAGATACAGATAAATGAAACGTAGGCAATGTATCAACACAGTAACACAATCTACTTAATTTCATGCTATGACTTAAGCATAACATTAAATTAGTAAGGTGTTACACTGGATACTACTATAATCTAGCAACCAAGACATGAGACCTCTGAAGTTTCTAATGACTACCAATGCCAAACTCCCTTCGGGGTGTGAAGATTGATGCATTAGTATTGATTTTAACCATATTTTTTGGTGGAGCTTGCCACTTCCTCGGCCTCACATCCAGTGGGTTCTAGATGGTTTCAGAGCCTATTGCTTTACGAAAGTCACCTAAGCATTGGTCACACTCAAGCTAAGAACCTCTGAGGATTTTGCATTCTTTCCTTGCCAAACTTTGTTCCGTTGGGACCATAAAAAACTATAATAATGTGGATTGCATCAATTGGAGCCATTCCCATATATTTGCCAGTTCTGGTGCTATAGGGATCGTGATATCCAGTATGTTAAGGGCTTCCACTGTGAGTGGGTAATTAAAAAATAGGTGACAAACTAATTCATCATGAGCATCACATAAATAGCATCCGTTTCCCACATCAATACCCTTGGATGCAAGCCTTTGTCTCATAGGAAAGATGTTCCTTGCTACCCTTTAGAGAAATGCTTTAGTGTTCGGCTGTATATCCATTCTCCATATAGTTTTCCATAGCACTCAAAAGTCCCTCAATTTGGATGGCTTAATTTGTTGCTCCAAAGTTTCAATCTCCTGGAGCCTATTATTCCATGCACACTTGTAGCCCTCTTTAACCGTATATAGGCCCTTGTTGTCCCATTGCCAAGTAATAATGTCTTGCAACTCAGTTTGGGCTAAAGGAATTTGAAGTATGGCCTCAATAGTGTCCATCTTGAAACAAGCGCAGATAAAATCTTCATTCCATCTTCTCAGCCCGTAGAGTATCAATTGTGACACCTTCTCAATGTGGCTAAACTATGTGTTGGAAATTTCAACTGTAAACTTTGGCAAGTTGTGTAACACCGCTAATGATACAACTTTACATAAAAAGTTCAAAGTTGGACATTAATATACATAGATATAGTACATAGTTCAAGAGCAGGGGTAAAGTCCTACTCTCCATAAGCTAAATATTTTTAAACTAGATAATGAATCTATAATTTATTTAATTACAACTCCATGGATTTCTAGTAGCCGGAAGATAATCTAGTATGTTAAGGTGCTACTTGACTAATCTGAAGCCACCAAAAATAGAGTAAAAATTGAAAATTCTCAATAGATAATAAAGAGCTCTGAAGCATTTGAACTATGATGGTTCCAACCGTGTCTTAACACGAAAATTCACATGGCTGCAGTATCATAATCTCATCACATTATTTATAAGCAAATCATCTTTATAACATTATGAGTAGTAAATGCTAAAATATATACTATATAATATATAATGTGGTAAGCATTAATATAATTATAATCTTTTTACTTTAATTTCTACTTTCCTTTATATGCTTATCTCACATATATTTAAAGACTTTCTTTTAGGGAATTCCCATTCTATGGTGTTACTCTTGGCATTGTGACAACAAAGTAAGATTTTTATGCCGTACTAACTAAGGCAAGTAACATAAAAGGATTTTACATATGATCCCTCTGCCTTCTTGGCGGTTAGCGGCAAATTTTAAATATCTTTCTTTCAAAATACTTACTTGTCATAATACATAAATTCACAAAAAATTATACAGATGCATAAACTTAAGTCGTAAATATAACTTAAATAAAAGACTTAAGTAGCATAAAATAAACAATAACTTGAATAATATAAATAAATTTATCTTATAATAAATTAAATAATCAAACATAGAATTAAGAAATGAACAAAATAAAGTATAGAAGTTATAAATTAATTCATAAACTTAAAATAAATGAAGTGCACAAGAATTGAAAAAATATAAATTTGAGTAAGATAAATAACATAATTTCTCAATAAAATTATTCAAAACATAGAGTTGCCAAATCTATATATCAATTTCTAAAGGGACCAAATCGAATATCATTTTAATTTCTTTTAAGCTTTCTTATCATAGTCCATGTGTTTGTCCGTATCATCATAGCGCATTTAGTGCATATAGATCATATCCTTGTAAGGGTCATCATAAAGTCACGGTAATATCCATAAGTCAAAATTTATCATATTGTCCATAAGTCAAGTATAACATTCCAAGCAAAGGTATTGATAATTTAGTAACTCAAGTTCATGTATAATAAATTTTGCTTATGGTTAGATATAATATTTCACTGTTAATATTGGTCCCTTAGAAAAATTATCATAAAAATCGACACCTTAATATAATGTATCAATGTAAAAACAATATAATAATAATAATAATAATGAGCAATAGTATCAAAGAACATTAAATAAATTAACCTAAAAGGATAAATAAAATGAAATTGAAACAATATTATGCAATAATATAAATTAATATTGGATCAAATAATTTGGAATGATAAATAAAATATCTTGTGATGATAAAAAATTAAGGAGCAATAATACAAGGAACATTAAAATAAAATAACTTGGGATGATAAACAGAATAAATTGCAGTAAGCAAAATTGAGCAAATTTAATATCTTAGAACATAAAATAAATTGTGATAGTAGATAATAATGAGTAATAGCATAAAATAATATAACTTGTAATGAGTAAATATAGTCATAATTTTACTTCATAAATTATTTTATTATCTACTTTAATATTCTTGCTGAGATGAAAACCTCTTTTTCTTTTGTGTTATCTCACTATCCACTCTTTCATTCACTCACTGTTCCTATTTTCTCTTTCATTTCCTAGGTAATTCCTGCTCTCCCACTCTAAAATTATTTTTCTTCAACATAACAGTAATCCTTCTCTCTTTATGCCTACAATGATACTCTCCATCCCTTTATATAAAATTTTTCAGCTCGTAACTAATAACGTTTCACTCCTTTTTTTTTTTTTTTTTCTCTTTGTTCCAAATTTACTATTGGACATTTTTTTCCCAACAGATTTGATGCCATTTTTCTCGCCATTGACTAACACCTTCTCCCCCCTTTTTTTTTTTTTCTACATTTATTGCTTATGCAATTTTTCTCCACCTAATATGTTGGCCACTGCTTCGCGTTGTTGACGTGAATTCTGCCGTTTTTTTCTTTTTCTTTTTTCAATTATCTTATCCTTATAATTATATTATCATTTGTAATTATTATTATTAATATTTTATCTCTTCTAATATTAATATTTGATATTTGATATTATTTCTTATCTTTAGTAAATAGAGTAATATATTTGAAGTTGTTGTTACTAATTATAGTCTTACTTTAAAAGTTAGTATCTCTATTTTAATTATTTGATCAATCAATTATTATTACAAAATTAACTCAATCACATCAACAAAAATATTCCAATCAATTAAATTAACTAGATTACTCAACTACTTTAAAAAAAAAAGTGATATTACAAGTTGGGTGTAACATCTTACCGGACAAAGAAGTACTATGCTTAAGTCATAATAAATTATCTGATAAGTAATTACGTGTAATACTGGTTAAATTCTATTTTCTGGATTAGTATTAATTACTCACATAAGAATACTTAATCGCATAACAAAATTTCCTGCGTGACGGCGGAATAAATACTATTTAATCGGTATACTGTAAATAACGTAACATAAATAAAAGTACAATAAGGACAGAACTACTGCAAAAGGCATCATAAACGTATACATAGATATCTGATTTTAAAGTTTGTCAAAGTGATACAAGGTGACAAAATGAGGCCGCTAATACAAAATGAAACGGCCAATTTCTAAGAACAGCACCCCAAGTGGTCTCCATGGGACATTTCATGTACATCTCCTAACATCTACCCATCCACCCATGACCCAGATTGCCAAAAGAGGGTTATTCTGTACATCTAACCCTACTATAGTATGCACGCTATCTAAACAGAATCTGCTGAAAGGAACCCGTTCGCTATGGCAGCGTCCGTTGGAGGGTGTCTGGCACTGGGAGCAGAGGATGATGAAGAAAAACTAGCTGCCTCGGACGGATCCTCCTCCGAGATCGAGGCCGACGACATCGGCTGCGGTGGTGAAGCAGGAGGGGCCATGGGAACTGGAGCTGCTGGTGCTGCTGCTGGCGGTGGTGGAAATGGATGGGCCATGTGGAGGGGTATGGTAATGTATGGGACAGCAGGATCAAAGAGAGGGTGCCTAAGTGGGACGGCGAAATCTCGCTGGAAAAAGAAGTAAAGGCGAAACTGACATCGGTCGGAGATATATATAGAATCCAAAAACGGGTCAAGGTGTATATGTAGCTCAGGGAACTCAATTAATAGCACCCCGGTTGCTGCATGCTCCATGGTTTGAGAATGACACGGAACATATAATAGGGTGAGAAATGAATATTTCTCAGTAGAAATTCCTAGCTTCTATACATCTGTCATCGCTGTCATTCCCAGTTGTTTCGGTCGTGCAATATTTTTCAAATAGTATCATAAACGATAATATTCAACTTAAATACTTGTTTGTAAAGCATACACTGAAACAAATTCAATTTTAGTTAACAAATACACTAATATACTCAAACAGTAATCATGGTGGAATAATAGCATGTTAAGAATAATAAATAGGGATATAGAACAATCAATAGGGAAACATTACACTATACATATACATGTGCAATTATAAAATGCATCTTAGTCTTGGAGACTTTCGCCTATTAGGACTTAGTTCCATCCTTGGTCCTCTGGGAGTCATTGGCCATATATTTCTTGGTAATAGTCCGCTTTTCAGGACCGAACTCATTTCTATATAGGATTGCCGGGTTTACTTTCCCCGACCTTCCCACTGATCTATTCCCCTTAATTTATTCCGGGGCTGGCCCAAGTGATATGGAATCCTTTACAATATTATGAATTGAATACACATCTATCTTGAGTCTTCATATATCATATACTCATGCTATTTTGAATTGCACCACATATGAATCTCTTACCGAAATTTTGGTAGTATAACGGATCGAGTCCGCTTCTCCATGAATAGTGCCAGACAACCAGTACAATTGTACAAACTTACAATTCAATATAAACCAGCAATTATGCATATACATTCATAGATTCATTCATTAGTTTCAACAAAGCACCAATAGGGCTTTTAGTTCATTCTGCCTTATCTTGCCCGGTTATGGTATATCCCATCTTTATTTCAATTTAACTCATTTAAACCTAATTTTTGGATATGTTGTAGCCTTATGTGTCTAGTTTCTAACCCTTTTGGTCCCATCTCATTTTGAGTTGTATGACTCAAGATATAAAGATTTTATCTCAGCATGCCCTATTCTTAGCCAGAATTGGGTTCCTATAGAAGAAAATTCACTAAAAATTGAAAACTAGATGAAATCATGCAAATTTTATATCAAAATAAAGCTAACACAACAAGCTTTAAAATGAGTTAAGTATCATGTCATTGGCCTAATTAGATTATGAGTTATGAGTCTAGAAACATTACCTTAAGGGCTGCCTTGTTCTAGGCCAATTTAAACCTAAGCCAACTTCATTGATGTGCTGGGAACAACTGACAACGAATTAAATTCTGAAAATTTTTTGGAATGTTCTCTTATATGTTAGCTTTCAAAAAACTTTAGTTGCACTCAATTTGGAGTTGTATAGGGTGAGTTACACCCTTCTCAACTCATGCTGTCCAGGTAAGAATCCAGATTTCTAGGTCTAACTTCAAAAATTCATAACTAATTCTATACTAAACCAATGGCCTTATATTTTATATGTATGGAAAGCCCCTGGATGTCTAGTTTCATTTAAAAATGGTTTCATTGAATTTAAATGGCAGTAGGCGGAGCTGTACACTCCGCCGTACGGACCGCCAAGGAAAAACCCTAACAGCTTCTAGATTTGTCTCCCTCCTTCAAGCTATTTGCCCTCAATTCCAATTTTAATCACAATATACATGTAAAACTAGTCATAAACCATCATCATCACTTTATATAACATCAATATTTCAGATTAAACATGCTCACCATGCAGCCCCAAATCAGAGAAAACAAAAAGAGAAGTAGGATTTCCTACCTTGTCTTATGCAATTTGTGTTGATTTTGTGTCTTTGTTGGTGGTGACTTGGGATGAGACTTGAAGATGGATGAAAATGGAGTATAAATGAGAGCAAAGAGGAGAGAAAGAGAAGAGCTTCAGCTGCTGGAAGAGTGGCCGAAAATTGATGAGGAGAAAAGGAGAAAAAGGTGAAGATATTTGGAGATGCTTGGTTGTGATTGGTGGATTCAACCTTGGTCTTAATTTTGGTTTAGCTTCCCATCATCAAGGGCTACCAAGGCGCCACTTGAGGGAGCTATTTGGCTAAATCTTGCCAGATTGATTCTGAGAGCACTTATAGAAAAATTCTACCTGATGCAGTTCGACAGTTTGAAATACCGAAATTTTACCGATTTTCCTTAAATCGGTAAACTGGCTTGAAAATTTTCTGTGAGGTTTTCTATGCTCCTAATCTAATTCCATCAAGCCTAATCCTTTTAAATTACACTGGATTGGCTTTAAGTAAATGTTTAATCAAGTTCTGATTAAACTCACTTATTCGATAAAAACCGAATAACTCAGTTGTTAACGATAAATTTTTCGGACGTTACATTGGGTATCCATCGATCACGCCACACATCAATCCGAGTCCCGTCTCCTACATGCCAAATGCACCCAATCAAAAGAAGCTCCACGCCTTCAAGAATACTGCACCATGTATAGGAAGGATCATTGCCTATTTGGGCATTCAACAAATCGTTATGTGAGTAATATTTAGCTTTCAAAATCTTAGCTACTAGAGTATCAAAATTATGTAGCAACCGCCAACCTTGCTTAGCTAACATTGCAAGATTTTCTTTTAAAGTAAGAAAGTTATAGAAGTAATGAAAATGCATTTAATGGGACCTTTGTTAGTAATAAAGTGGCATGGAAAAGATTTCAACACTATATTATGATGTATAGTAGCATATATAACTAGAAAACAATAAAAAAAAATTCTTTATATTGATAGTATATCAAAATTAATTTAACTATTTTATGAAGAAGGAGCAGTGTCATCTTTGTAAACTTTTTTTTGATAGAAGCTACACACATGGATGGTAGGTATCCCCTGTGCCTGTCCCATTTAGAAATTTGTCCTTTATCGTCGTGCTTGTCCCTATCACAATCCCACTTTCTGCAAAGATTCAAATCCCTGTAGATATCACACAAATTCATATAAAAAATTAGAAAAATCATCAAAAGAAAGATAAAAAACACACTTAAACTTGAATAAAATATACATAAATATTTATAATCTAAATTAAAAATAAAAATACATGATAAAAAATCCAATAATTTTAACACTAAGACAATTACAAATATTACAAGTCACAAATCTCACATTTTATGTATGTATGTATATATGTATTATCATACATTCTATTTCTAGTAGAAATAATCTCTAAATTTCTATTAAAATAAGTTAATATTAGATAGAATAATAAGTTATATTAGTGGTTTAGTATACTAGTATAATTCTTTTAATTCTTAAATTAAAATTAATAAATTTAATTATGTTTATATAAAAATATAATTTATAATATGTACAAATATTATATTAATATTTATGTATATAATAAAACTCTTGAATTTGAATATAAGTTTAATTTTGATATACTGATAGTATAAAACTTTTTTATACTGTCATCAAATTATATATTGTCATATTAACAAATATATATGATTCTCTCACACTCATAATTTCAAAAGTTATGTATATAGAAGGATTTGATTAGAAGACAATATAAAAAATTTTTACATTATTAATTTATTGAAATTAAGCCATATATATAAGGGTATATTGGCATATTTACACATACAAACTTAACAAATCTCTCGTAATAAAAAGAAGAAGTATTTGTTTTTTCAATTGGCTTGTTGGAGGACTTTTTTTTTTTTTTTTTAGGGAGCTCCTAGTGAAAATAGGAGAAAATATGGAAAGAGATGGACAAATGGAGATAGAACCTCTAACCTAATACCAACAAATCCTTAGTTACATGGATCAAGTGGGACATTTCTATTAAGGAACAAAATGCTAAGTTTTGCCAACTCATAAAGATTGTGACGTTTCCTCATGTTTATGTCTCAAATATAGATCACTGCAAAATTGAAAATAAATGCAAGATTTATGAGTTTAAAAGTCAAGATTTATGATCTATTAATTGAATTGGCTTAGTTCTTTGGTGTTTTAATGTTCAAAGAGTTGAAAAATGAATGAGTCATAATTCCATTAATGATCATTAAAAAAAATAAAATAAAATGAAAATCCAATGACAAATAAGAAGTATATATATATATATATGACCTATTTGTTTGAATTTTTTAAAAGATATTTATTAATTAAACAACATATACAAAAAAATAATAAGATAAATAAATAAGTTTATCAAAAAAGTAAAACCATCAAAAGCCATTTTAATACATTTTTTTATATGTTATAAAGAGTAACTTTTGAAAAAAAAATCTATAAAACTATATCACAAAAGTGTTTCTAGTTTAAATAAACACATCCATATTTACGGTAATTTTTTGTTCAGCTGCAACAACACAAAATGTTTCTCAATACTATCTAAGGGTGCGTTTATCCCAGATTTTGAAAAAAGTATTTTTGAAATTTAAATTTTATATATAACAAAAAAAATCTCAAAATTAATTTTTTTTAGAAACTATTCTTTTCAGTTTCTCCAAAAAAATTGAAAATTGATTTTTTTGATAATCTAATTATTTTTAGAAAATTATCCAAATATATGAAATTAATTTTTTTAATAAAAAATAATTTTTTATTAAAAAAAGTACAAACAAACACACTCTAAATTACCTGCTAACTCGTCACATAATCATTCTCAATTAAAGTACAAGATGTGCAAATATAACAATCGAGATCTTGTAAATCATCTTAATTTCTAGGATGACCTAAACTTGCATAAACCAAAATATTGGTTCCTATAGAATAAAAGATAGATTTCCAATTTTCATCCAAAAAAAAAAAAAAGAGATGAATTTGCAAGCAACATTAGTGGACGATGAAACTTGCTGGGCAATAACTTAAAAGTAAGTGATCCGTTCTCTTTAGATGGCGAGTTCTTCAGTGGGGACTGTTTGTTAGTGACCACCTGGTGATGAAATCTGAACCGTTGAAAAGTTTATCGAACAGTTGATGTGGGTCGGTTTTGTACGGACTCTAAATTGTAAATCTAACCCAAACTAAGTTGAGAATTAAAATATTGTAATTCTACTTTGGCCCAGGATTGCAATTAAAAATTAAAACATTGTTTTTTGTGTTATCATCAAAATATTGAGAGGGCTAAATATTTTTCGAAGGTTTTGGCATAAATTTGTGTCTCATCACCCCCTTATTCATCGTAAGGGTTCTGCAACTGGTCCCCCACCGACTGCCAGGAGGAATGCGACAGTCGCCGCATTCTTGTGGACCTACCGCCAAATGGGAAAGTGATCACTTGCGGCAAACCCTCTTTTCCCACTGCCACACCCTCTTTTCCCTTGAATCTGCTCTTCCCTGTAGACAACGACAAGGATCTTTTCCCTGTAGACTCTGTACTGTGTGGCGATAAAGCCACTGCTTGTGTCGGGAATTGATTCAGGAGGTGTAGATGGCGACACCGGCGTGGGGTGATGATGTTCTGGCGTGGCGTGTACAGGTTCCCGTGGTGGCCCGAACAGGTTCGTGCAGGGGAAAGTTTGTTTTTGTTTTTTTTTTTTTGTGGGCCATTTTTTGTGGTCATCTGTGCTTTTTTTTTTGTGGTCATTTGCCCTTTTTTTTTTGGTGAAAGTTCAATGGTTTTGTCCTTTTATTTTATGAATCCTTTTTAGGCTGTGCTGTGGGCTTATTTTTGTAGATAGGGACTTTATTTTCGGGACTGTCAGTTTATTTGATTTATGTGTGATTTTGTTTGTTTTTATAATTTTTGAGAAATAGACCCACATGTTTGTAATGGGCCTGTCAAAGATGTTTTTGAACAGAAAAAATGGGGAAGAAGTTGGACAGCTCTCCAGTGTTGTGGTGCTAAAACCGATTAGGAGTGGAAGGCCTCAACCATGGTGGTCAGCACCCAGTGCATGGACTGAATGATTAATAATTGCGGTGACGTAGAAAATCTTGGATAAACCCGATCCAAAAAAATGTTGAATGAAAAAGAAATTAAAAGAAGGTAAATGACAGAGTACACATGGACCAAAAAATGAAAAGAGCCCTAAATATTGTCGTTGTTAAGGGATTGTGTACTTTCTCGCTGTATATGTTGTCGGGAGCGTTCAGGAAATATTTTTGAGGCTTTTATTTTTTATATGGGATAAAAATATTATAATATAAGATTATTTATATAATAACGGAAATGTGGGAAAGGTAAACAGTTTTCACCCTGCAACACGGTGAAATCTGTAACAGCACTCGCTTCAGAGAGATGAAGAGAGAGTAGGGATGTCAAAAATTCTCACGTGCCGGGGATCTCGTGGGGACTGCCCTATTTGGGGCCCCGCATTCAGGGATTTTTCCCTCATGGAGATGGGGATGGGGGGCTGGGATCACCCTCCTCATCCTGCGGGGACCCTGTATGTGTAAAATAACTAAAATATCCTTCTATTAAAAACATTATATACATATATGGGTTATACTTTTTGGATATTTTACATATGTTAATGTTAATATAATTTCAAAATAAAAAAAAGCCCAATCTTAGACTATCCCATGGCCCAAATCCAATCACTCAATGACCCAAATCCAACTACCCAAACCCTAGTTGGCTATTTGTCATATTCTATTGATCATATTCCATCACTAGTGACCAAAATCAGAGACCAAAAAGCAGGAGCTTCTCCATCGAAGTCCATCCTGGCAGCCAAGATAGCTCCACCACCAGCGACCGCCACTGCCGTCGGTCATGCCTCTTCCATCCTGTCATGCCTCCACCTCAGTTACGCTTCTCCCTTCCCGTTGCTCCTCCACCTTAGTCGTGCTTCTTCTTTCCCGTCGCGCCACCACTTCGGCTACGCCTCTTCCGTCACGTTGCCCCTCCACCTCCTACAAAACTCAGTGCCGCCACCACGAACAACACCATAGCATTGTCGCTCCTCCGCCGTCAAGACCAGATTTGTGTTGCTTCTTCTCAGATCTGTATCTATGTTTTTTTTTTTTGTGGTATTGGATTAAGTCATCCTTCTCAAATCTATGTTGCTACTTCTTTCTGATACCTGTTTTTTGTTTTTTACTTATTTTCTTGGTTATATTATCTATTGTTGTTGATCTTCTGTTGTTGTTATTGTTAGAAAAATAATTATTTATTGAGTTCGGCGACCCCGCGAGGACTGACGGGGAAGCGGGGAATGGGGAAGGGAGGAAAAACTTTCCCACAACGGGGATCGGGGATGGGGGCCAGAGCATTCTGTGTGGTGGGGATAGGGAGAGGAAAGACACTCCTCACCCCCGCCCCGCATGGATGACATCCCTAAGAGATAGAGTAAATCCGTGAAAGGGAGAGAGGGTGTGTAGTGGGGGAAAAGAAAATAAGAGGTGGGGCTAGAGTAGTTATCGAAGTGAGGGTGTAAGGTAGTTTTATTTTTTTTTCCCCCTTTTTCTAGATACACTTGTTATTTTACTAAAAGACAAAATTTGTATCAATTTATTATATTCATTTCAAGCAATTCTCAAAAAAAAAAAAATAAATTTAAAATGAGTAATTAAAAAATTCAAAATATACACTCATTCCAAGAAAAATATTCACGTGCATTCTTTGATTTGATAAACGAATAAAATGAATACAAGGATTTGATCTAAGTTTTTTTTTTTTTTTCACTAAAGACATCTCCATTCAATTAATTTAGTTTCTCATCACTACATAATTTAAGGAAAATGCCTCTAAAATGCAAACTGATCTTAAACAGGGTGTTACATTCTCTCCCTTAAAATATCCTTAAAATCATATTGATTTTAAATTCAATTTTGATAGTTAGAAGTTTACTTTTGATATAATACAACTCAATTTTTAGTAAATCGAATTAAATTGATTTCATCAATTTATGACCAAAAAAATTTAAACTTTAAAATATCATGAATTAAAAGTAATTTAACTCATAAAAAGAAAAGTGATAAATAAATAAATAAAAATAGAGTATAAATATAATAATAATAAATATTATATAGTATTAATCAATTTAAATTAAATTGGATGAGGAAAATAAGTTAATTAGACATAAATAATTAAAGTAAGGTTTTTTAATAATGCATCACTCGATTTACTGGATATGAACTGGGAGCAGTGCTATAGTCATACTATCTAGTTGGATAAAAATTGGTACCAATTTGAGCAATATGATATTGAAACAAAATATCATATGACTCGTTGAATATGAACTAGGAATGGTGTCGTTGTTATACTATCTGACCGGATAGGAACTAGAAGTAATTTCAACACCATGATATTGATGCTAGATTATTAACAACAATCAACTAAATTAATACAAATATTAGATTAATTAACATCAAAATGTAATTTACATAAACAAAAACTATTAATTGCAAGAGCACAAAATTACACAATTAAATCAATTAATAAATTACAAAATAAGAAAGAAATTATATTAGATAAATAACTTTCAAATAAAAATATAATAAAATATTATATGACTCATTGGATATAAACTAGGAACAGTGCCATGACCATGCTATCTGGTTCTAGTTTCAACAACATTATACTGATGCAAGGATTATTGAAAAGTATTAAGAAAAATAATGCAAGTATTATATTAATAATTTGTAATTAATAATAATTATTTTAAAAGTAGTAAATGTAATAATTCGTAATTAATTGCATATAAAAGTTGTATTCATTATTAGAATAAAGTATCTTGTTTTATATTAATATCAACTCATATTCTTGGCTACCAAGAGGGCACTTCCTGCTATTGTGCTCTTCTTGGCGACATTTAGTGCACCTTTGAATACGCTTTGCTTTTCCCTTACCAACAGACGACCTTGAACCACATCCTTTATGTCTAACATGTTCAGGGTCTCTAAGTTCACTATTCTGCCTTGGCATGATCACATCGGATTCCTGCCCTCTGCTACAATGCTTTTCTCTTAGCTCTTGTCTTTCATTATACACTTTTTCCTTTACAGAAATATACTCTTCAAAAGAACGAGTTGCAAGATGACATAAGTCTCTGCAATCATCAAGCAAAGCAGCATACATGCTCATGTAAGCACTGTCTGCAACTAGACCGATGGATTGGTTTGCATTTACCAAACCTTCCTTTACCATCTTAGTCCACCTTGGTAAGTTAAGGCATTTTGGCGACTCTGTAATATCCAAGTATACCAACACGCCAACAATATGCACACAACGAACACCAAATGATTCCATCCTTAGACATGAACACCTTATCTCCCTATTGGTTTGGCCAAGTGACACTGACACATGACATTTGTTACTTGATTTGCAATACTTGCTGACAAAGAATATTAAAGTGGTTGCTATTTGCTTGCACCCAACAACCTTCACTGTGCTTGCCATGAAGAGCACATCTCGAAAAAGATTAAAAACCTCCCTTATATATACCATTGATGCATGTCGCTCCAACTCTTGTAGTTGACTTCTAATTACAGGCTCCCCATAGCAAGAGTTGTAATCAACAGTATGCTCTTTGAACAGCAAGTACTCTAGAAAGCATTGAAAATGTTCAATGAATTCACTGAGGTTGTAGCCAGATTGGATGTATTTTCCAATTTGAGGTTCTTAGTCCAGCAAAGAACTTCCCCCTCATGTGGGCATTTGCCCACATTCCTTGCTTCTCGTAAACATTTGCCACCCAAGTATTGTCTTTAAGGCCATATTCTTCAACAATTGACTCCCATATCTCCTCAAACTCATTCACTTCGTAATCCCCCATATTGCATTTTTTAAATGCCCTTGTGAACTTTGGCTTCCCAACATTAGAGGTTGCATTTCGTAGAAGATGCCAGCCACATAGCCTATGATGAGCACGTGGAAAAACCTTTCTAAAAACATTCCTCATGGCCAAGTCCCCATCATTTATCATAGCATTTGGACATTTTCCATTCATTACTTCAACAAACTGCTGTAAAAGCCAAACATAAGTTTCTTCGGATTATCAGACAAGATTGCACATCCAAACACAATAGTGTTCATGTGGTGGTTTACACCAGAAAAAACTACAACTGGACACTTGTACTTGTTTCAACCATATGTCGCATCAAATCTAATTACATCTCCAAATACAACCTAATCATTCCAACTAGTCCCATCACACAAAAACAAATGTTGCAACTTGTTATCATTATCCATAGTGTACCTCCAAAACATGAACAAATCCTTCTCACGCAACTTTTCTAGGTACTTCAACGCACCCTTTGCATCACCATCTTGCAACCTCCTTTCCGTGCCAATCTCATTGTACATGTCCTTCAAGTTAAAACCGACCAATTGGTATCCTCCAGATTGACTAGCCACTGAAGTAAATATCTTAGGAGTGCTAATTCCAACTTTCCTCATGCTTTTCACCTTATTAATATCACCCTCTTTCATACACCTATGTGATCTTAACATTCCCCTAAACTTATCAAGAAGTAACTCATGATTATGATTATCGTCGAAGGTTGTCACATACCAATGACCAGTAACTAACTCCACATGTATCCGCATGCGTGCATTGCAACCACAGCTAGTTATGGGTTTCGGCTCCCTCCTCTTCTTATTATTTCAAGCCATTTGCTATCATGCTCACTTTCGCGAGAGCACAAGAAAGTCTGCCTAGTTATGTACCCCTTCGAATTTCGACCAATCTTTGATCTTCTAACACTGAATCCTTTAGCTCTACCATATTCATTTAAAACTCATATGCTACCATGTTGTCAGCAAAATGGAACTTCTTCACATCATCCACCGTAAGAGACTTAAAGTCAATCTCTCCAAAGCATCCAGCACCTCAATGAAGATTACTCCTTCATTTTCACCAATTTCACCGTTTTGGCCATTTTCAACATTTTCATCCGACACCCTCAAGTTAGTCTCGTCCATTGCATTTTGCCCCAAAGAAATCTCCTCCATTGCCTACACATTGCAAATATAAACAATCTTTATCATTATCTGTTTCCACACCACTTAACTTCATTTAAAACTCAGCAAAATACTTACCCGAGAACTAGTATTCACCCTCCCATTCGCAGACGATGCTTGTGTTATCCCCTCCATTTCACCATCCTATACAAACAAACCACCCTAAACCATACTGCATACACTACAATGAGCACACGAAATTTACCAGCTACATACATACAGATAAACAAATCCACCACCCAATCTTGAGGATCAAATTTATATTCCATATACACACAAAAATTCAACCCCTATAGTACACCCTCTACTTTCAATTTGCATATCAGATCTACCAATCCAATCATATAGATTTGCAGATCTTTAAGGTCCCCAAACAATCTTTTTTTAATCAAACATTGGATAAAACCACCTAAATGAACTTTAACAAAATTGAACTTTAATCCTTGCCACTTGATACCAACTAAAATTTCAATCTAAATAACAAAGAAATCAAATACGAATCCTAATTAAGTGCCTAATCTAGGCATCAATCATATCTGAAAGAAAACACACAAGTACCTTCCCAATCAAATGAATTTGATGCGCATCAAACAAAATCTTTGTGCCACGATGCCGACACTACCGCCGTTCGCCACTGGGAGCAGGGATTTGAGGTCAGGCTCCGACCACGAAGAAATGCTCCGCTGCTCCTCTCCGAAGTCGCCGTCGAGGCGACGAAAATGACAAATGGGGGATTGAGTAATGATGAGGACACAAAGGCCCAAGCCCAAGTCCAAACTCAAGCCCAAAAAGAAGCCCAAGATCCAATACAAGGCCTAGGAGGACCCATGACAAGAGCTAGAGCAAAGAAGGCCCAAGAAGCTGTCAAACATGTGATTATCTCCTTGTTGGAAGCCCAAACACAATTTGAAGCCCAATATCCAAATGAAGTCCAACATACATGAATCTGGCGATTTACACGCGCACTTCACTCGGGAAGAAAAGCGGCCCAAAGAGTCAATCAATTAGCAAGACTTTAGTTGTTTATTTTATTTTCCTATTGTTATGTCGTGACAAAAAAAGGAAATACAAATTATCTGTAGTAGGAATAGAACCCAAGCACTTGAGGCTCAATATATCTCCTCAACCACCGAACATATCAGTAATGCTTATGCTAAGGGGTTTTTCTTTTAGTTTTGTTAAGTCTTAGGGGCAAACACTTAAACTGATTTGTATTAAAACATTTGGAGATCAATTCTTGTGGCGATCCTTCTTGGCTTATCAAACTAGGTTTGTGGCGCCATTGTTTTCTGGTTTCTTTTTCATCAATTTCACACAATTTTCCAGTAATCTGCTCAATTATCTCTTGCTCATATCTCGAGTTATACGATCATTTTTCTGGGTGATTCTTGGGTCTAAATTGTGTTTCGTAACGTGAACGCTCACCTCATTTTTGAATTGCTCAATTCCGAGGTCCAGAGAGAGAGATACGAAACCTTTTTAACAAGACGTCTGGAGCCCTATTTTCTCCGCAAACTTGTTTTTGATTTGATCATATTTCTTGTGTCCAAGTCCTAGATAGATCCTAATTCAAGAGGCTTATGGTAAAAACTCATCATTTGGTATCAGAGCTAGTCACTAGGCTAGTTGTGAAGTGAATTCAGAGGAAAAGGGGTCATTTGGCGATCACGCAATTTGATCGCTTGAAGGTCGTAGGAGGCATTACATTGGTGGCAAGTAGTACTATAAAACGCTAATTTTAATTGCTTGTTTGAAGCCTAATTTGAAGGAATTCAAATTCTGAATTGGAGTTGTTTGGAGGTTAATTTGGTGCTGAAATTTACATCAAGTGTGGCTGGGATTTGTTGAGCATTGTTAGTGATTTGAAGGATAAAATTCTGCATTCATATTTAATAAAAAAAAAAAAGGGAAGAAAAGCAGAATTGAAGTTAAAAAAAAAAAAAAGTGGAAGTGGCTGAAGGACATGGGAAACTTGAGTTGGTAAAAAAATAAAGAAATTGAGTTCTTGAGCTATCTTGAAATTCTGGATTTAGAGGGCTTGGAATTTCTTTAACTAAGTTTCTTTGATCTATTTCTTGTTTCTAAGTTGATATCCTTGTTCCTTTGGTTGTTAATTTTGTTTGTAGTAATCTGTGTTCCTTTGTTCTTCTTAGTTGAAGTTTATACCTTTGCTATCTTAAACTTGTGAGTTTGTTTTCTTGTCATTTTCTTAAGTTGTGCCTTGTGTCTTGTCTCATATTTGTTTTCCATAGAGTCTGTGTTGATCTTTCTTTTCTTGTCTTGTGTTTGCTGCCCTTAAGTGATTCTTGATAATTGATTGTTTGATCTAGTAAGAACCTTGAGCTAGAGGAAGAGTGAAAAAGGCAAGAGAGTTAATACATAAAAAGCCAATTTTGAGTGCAACAACAAACACGAGTGATACATCTTTAAGAGTGTAAACACGTGAGACGCGGTGGTGAGGTCCTATTGCTTTCACTATTGTTTTCTTTTTACTTGAATTATGGCAGAACAGGTAGATGGCAACCTCATCCCGAGGGAAACAACAGATTGTTAGTGGAGGCTATTACAGCCAAATGGAAAGGGATGATGAGGAGCATACAGGTGAGGAGTTATATGAGAGAATTGACCGGCTAGAAAATCAAGGACATCATGATGATGAGGGAGGTAGAAGGAGGCTTACTGGAAGGAGGAGAGAAATGAGGAAGAACCAAGAGGAAACCGAGATGAGGAGTAAGAGTTACCATTCCACCATTTAGGGGTAAAAGTGATCCTCGCTTATGTAGAGCTGGGAGATAAAGGTAGAACAAATTTTTTCTTTGTCATACCTCTGATCAAGAGAGAAAATTAAATTGGCTACCTTAGAGTTCAAGCAGATTATGCCTTGGTGTGGTGGGATCAATTTCAAAAGGAAAGAAGGAGGTATAGAGAGCCTATGTTGCAAACTTGGGAGGAGTTGAAAAGAGTCTTGAGAAGGAGATATGTGCCATCTCATTGCCACAGGGAGTTACATAATAGGCTACAAAAGACTTACCCAAGGTAATAGGAGTGTGGATGAGTATTATAAGGAGCCAGAGATAGCCATGATCTGAGCCAATGTTGAGGAGGAAAGTGGAGTCTACTATGGCAAGGTTTCTTAATGGGCTGAATGAAGAAATAAGGGATGTGGTGGAGCTTCAAAATTATGTTGAGATTGAGGACCTAGTTCATCAAGCCATGAAAGTGGAGCAACAATTAAAAAGAAAAAGTGTGAGGAAGAGTGCTTCAAACTATGATAACTCTAGATGGAAGGAGAGGTTTAAGAAGGAGGAACTTCATCTAGTAGGACCTCAAGGGCGTGATCACAACCAACCCAAAACAAGGGCAAAGAAGTGGCCAAAGTCTCTGGCCTAGAGATATAAAGTGTTTTAAGTGTTTGGGTAGAGGACACATAGCTTCTGGAGTGTCCTACTAAGAAAGTTATGGTGTTAAAAGATGATGGGAAATCACAAGTGAGAGTTCTCATTCGAACCATCTAACGAGGAAGAGAAAGAGGAGGAAGAGAGGAGGTTCTTGAGGAGATTTGTTCATTGTGAGAGGATGCCAGAGTGATAGCTAAAGAAGATGAGGGAAGCCAAAGAGAGAACATTTTCCATACTAGATGCCTTATCCAAGGGAAGTTGTGTTCTTTGATTATAGATGGAGGGAGTTGCACAAATGTGGCTAGTGCTAGGATGGTGACAAAGATGAATTTGGAGACCAAACCCCACCCTAGATCTTATAAGTTACAATGGTTAAGTGAACAAGTGAGATGAAGGTGGATAAGCAAGTAGAAATTGAGTTTTCCATTGAAGGTATGTGGATAAGATCATTTGTGATGTAGTTCCTATGGAGGCTAGTCATTTGTTGCTTGGGAGACCATGGCAATTTGATAAGAAAGTTCACCATGATGGACACACCAACAAGTACACCTTTGTGCATAATGACTGCAAGGTCACTCTTGTTTCATTGTCTCCTAGAGAGGTTTGTGAGGATCAAAATACAATGAGAAAGAAAAGAGAGCAAGAGAGAAAAAGAAAGAAAAGAAAATGAAAAAGAGGGTGAAAAGGAGTGGCTTAGAGCTAAAAGAGAAGAAAGAAAGAAAAGAGAAAGAGAGAAAAGAAATGAGAAAAGAAAGAGAGGAAAAATGCCTGCTTGTGAAAAGTGGGAGAGGTGAGAGAGTCCTTTTTGGCAAGAAAATCCATGTATATTCTATATAGTAAGGAAGTCACTTCACCTACTCATAATTTTGCTTCTAACCTTGATCTCGCCAAGTTGTGTTGAATCTATTTTTGCAGACTTTCAAGATGTATTTCCCAAGAGATACCATCAGACTTCCACCATTGAGAGGCATTGAACATCAAATTGATTTGGTCTCCAGGAGTCAAGTTGCCTAATAGGCCAAAGCATACAGAGTAATCCCAGGAGACCTGTGAAATTCAAAGGCAAGTTGCTGACTTGATTAGCAAAGGTTCAGTTGAGGAGAGCTTGAGCCCTTGTGCCGACTGTTATATTAGTGCCCAAAAAGGATGGAAGCTGGAGGATGTGTTCTGATTGCAGAGCCATCAACAACATCACCATCAAGTACAGATATCCCATTCCCAGGTTAGATGATCTTCTTGATGAGTTGTATGGTTCTTGTTATTTCTATAAGATTGATTTACCAGGTGAGTATGGTATGAGTGCTACTTTTAATGTGGCTGACTTGTCCCTCTATGATGCAAAGATGACTTACAAGATTTGAGGACAAATGCTTCTCAAGAAGGAGGGAATGATGAGGACACAAAGGCCCAAGCCCAAGTCCAAACTCAAGCCCAAAAAGAAGCCCAAGATCCAATACAAGGCCTAGGAGGACCCATGACAAGAGCTAGAGCAAAGAAGGCCCAAGAAGCTGTCAAACATGTGATTATCTCCTTGTTGGAAGCCCAAACACAATTTGAAGCCCAATATCCAAATGAAGTCCAACACATGAATCTGAGGATTTACACACGCAGAAATTTCACTGGGATGAGAAGAAAAGGGCCCAAAGAGTCAATCAATTAGCAAGACTTTAGTTGTTTATTTTATTTTCCTATTGTTATGTCATGACAAAAAAAGGAAATACAAATTATCTCGTAGAGTAGAATAGAACCTACACTTGAGGTCTGAATATGTCTCCTCAACCACCTGGAACATATCAAGAATGCTTATGCTAAGTGGGTTTTTCTTTTAGTTTTGTTAAGTCTTAGGGGTAAACACTTAAACCGATTTGTATTAAAACATTTGGAGATCACAGATAAATAATGATATTTCGGGAATTTGTGAGTTTTTTCTCCGCTAGGGTTTTTCCTTGCATCATTGATCTTATCAAGAATCCTCCACCTCATGGCGATCCTTCTTGGCTTATCAAACTAGGTTTATGGCGCCCATTGTTTTCTCGTTTCTTTTTCATCAATTTCACAATTTTCCTAATTCCTCAATTATCTCTTGCTCATATCTCTGAGTTATACGTATTTTATTTTTTCGGTGATTCTCGGTCTAAATTGTGTTTCGTGAACGCTCACCTCGCTTTTGAATTGCTCAATTCCGGTGTCTGTAGAGTGAGATATTTAAACCTTTTAACAAGACGCCCTGAGCCCTATTTTTCTCAAACTTGTTTTTGATTTGATCATATTTCTTGTGTCCAAGTCCTAGATAGATCCTAATTCAAGAGGCTTATGGTAAAAACTCATCAAGTAAGGATCGGATTTGAGGTCCTGCTCTGAGCTTGAATAATCGTAGACCCTCATCGGTGTCTACACGGCGGAACAGATTCAAGGGAAAAGAGGGTGTGACAGTGGGAAAAGAGGGTTGCCACAAGTGGTCACTTTCCCATTTCGTGGTGGGTCGAGAGGAACACGATCGGTGGGGGACTGGTTGCAGAACCCATTCCCATCAAGAATAGATTCATCGGTTTGTTGTTAGATGTTTTTTCGGTTTTATGAGGCGGATTGACGTTAGTGTTAATGAGGTTACTTAAAATTTGGTTCAAATGTTAATATCAGCATTCTGTTGGTTTAATACATACTCTTAAAATTATAAATTGGCCTCACAATTATCATCAATTTACAGGAACCATTTGGTGACTAGCTCAAGAAGGCCACTTAAGAACCCGCCTTCTTTAGATATCCAATAACTTAAACTTTGTTTTGGATCGAAGTCTACTTGCACGGTGACAAACCACTTCTAGATACTTCCTTAGATATTTCAAGGAAAATAAAATGGTCTCAGACCAAAAAAAAAAAGGAAACAAAAAAAGACAAATCACATGGTCAGCCCAAAGTTGCGCGGCCTGGTCGGTCAAGGAACACTGCAATCCGGCTAGTGAAACAGTACGCTCCTTGACCGAAAAAAAAAATAGTACGCTCTTTTATTCCCCCAGCGCATATAGTGCCGACTAAGTATAATCGAGGAAGTCTGCTTGCTGCTTTCTACAAACGAAGACTCAAAGAGGAACCATTCATAAATTAACTTCACATCGTTTCATAACACCCTGAAACTGCTGCAGCAAGCATACAAATACAAGTCAAAACGTAACATCTTCCAGTAAGAATTTACACAAAGCCGATCACAGAATACATATATGTTAGGGATGTTAAAAAAATCCGCCCTTATAGATATTCACGGGTAATATCCGCAATGAAGCGAATATGAGGAGAAGATTTTGTCCCCACGGATAATGTGGATGGGGATTTTAAATACCCACATGTTAAACAAGGCGGGGGCGGGGATTACTATCCCCATACTTGCTGACATCCGATATAAAATTACTATTTTACTCTTAAGTTATTAACTTAGTTAGATTAATATTATTGTTATTTAAATTATTTAGACTAATATTTAAATTTAGAAGTTAAATTTATTTGTACTTATTATATGTTAGACTAATAGTTAGATTATTATTAAGTATTTATTTTTATTTTAATTTATTGAAATTTAGATTAAAAAATTGGATTATTGTACTTATTTTATATTTATTTTATGTATTTATTTTTATTTTAAGTATATTAAATTGTTAGAATTCGAACGGTAAAATTATATTAATATTTGTACTTATTTTAAGTATTTTATGATATTATAATTTTTATATTTAATTTAAATTTTTTAAATATTTTACATTCTAATAGGTATCCATGGATATTCACAGACTATAAATCCAAGTGAGGAATTTAAAGAGTGACTGCAAATATGAAAATAGGGACGGGGGCGAGTATTTATCCACGAGGCGATCGAGGCTGTCTGGCGCGCACGCCTCATTTACATTCCTAATGTATGCTCTACTGTTTCCCCTTAACATGAAAAAAAAAAAAAAAAAACACTTACAAATTAGTTAACTGATGCAAGGTTGACTCAAGTCCGAGGGTTTTAGCTGCTGCAGCACGGAAAGCTCAGTAATACTATCTAAATTTAAGCACACTAATCAAAAATCATTTCTAAAATTTTCTTTTCTAGAAAGCTTTTGGCATAATTAATTTAACACAAGACGTGAAAATATGATAGTAGATATTTTATGTTAATTTCACAGGGGGCCTCAACTAGCAGACATCAAAACATTATTTCCAAAGTAATCAAACATGAATCTGAAGGCAAGATTCATAAATCCAAAACTTGCCGACCAATAACGTAAAGTGGCCGGAACAAATTCTTTCTAGATACTTCATTAGAATCGACATAATAGGTTCAATGTAAATGAATGGCCAGGTCAGAATTCCACTGACAAACAGACTTGCGTGGCCTGGTCATTCTGGAGGTAATCCTGCAAGTGGAACAATTTTCTCTGTTATTCCTAGGTATCCACGCACAAAAAAAAAAAAAAAAAACAGTTTACCAAAAAATATCATGCCAACTAGGTATACCTTAGGAAGCCGGCTAACTGGCTTCTGCAAACGAAGAGCACAAATACTAATTTTAAATTGTTCCATCAACCCTAAGAGATAAAAGGGACACCTCACATCTAAACATAATTTAAACGAGAAGGTTCTGCAAAATAATCAAGAGCAAAATCCTTCCATTGAGAAGTTAGAGTTAGACTAAAACCAAACAAATACTACGATAGAATGTGGACAAACTAGAGAGGAAGAATGCTATATTCTAGCCTTATTGTTTCAGCTTAATGATTGCTCAATGGAGAAACTGATGATGAGGTTTTCTCAAGTCCTAGGTTCTTTTTTATCAGGATGGAAAGCAGAGGCTCCGTAAGGACTATAATATACTTATCAAAAGGCTCATTTTCGTATTTTTAATTTCTTGGTAAACATTTTTGGAACGGTGAATTTCATACAGTTATAACGTTAGAGATCTAGTAAACTCCTTTCTCAAACCACGTCCGAACAAAATAAAAAAAAAAAACAAACTCATTTCTCAAATGATCTAATATTAGATACCTCAAATTGTCTATTGGATAAAACATGAATTTTCACGAACGATGTATGAACTCACTTGCAGGCCAATAACTTAAAGTGGGTGACAAAGTACGGTGAATTTAATACAGTTACAACGTTAGAGATCTAGTAAACTCCTTTCTCAAACCACCTCCGAAAAAAAAAAAAAAAAACAAACTCATTTCTCAAATGATCTAATATTAGATACATCAAATTGTCTATTGGATAAAACATGAATTTTCACGAACGATGTATGAACTCACTTGCAGGCCAATAACTTAAAGCGGGTGACAAAGTTTGCCGTGTTACTTCATTTATATTGAGGATTCAGTAAAAATCAATAGTTAGCCCAGAATTTCATGAGGACCAGTGATTGAATGGCCTGGTCGGTCAAGACAAACTGTAACTCAGCAAGTAAAACAAATAACGTTGATCTCTTCTCTACGAGAACTAGGTAAACATCATGCCAAGTAGGTGTAATCTAGGAAGCTTGTTTGCTAGCTTCTACCAAGCAAAAAGCACCCATATACTGATTCAAAATTGTTCCATCAACTCTTCACAGTTAAAAGGGAAAACCTAACATCTAAACAAACTTTGAACATTTCACTTTAGTGCTATCCTCTACCCGTATTTTCTTGCTTTTACAAAAGAGAGAAGATTCTGCAAACATACAAGTCAAACAGAAATCCTCCAAGTCCCAACTAGAATTTACACACAACAGAACAAAGATACAGACCCCATTAACATAACAGTTCGCCATAAATTAATCACCTGGTACGGCTTGACACTCATCAATAAGATTGTTGTTTCCATGCACAAATTACCTATTATTATATCAATCATTCAGCCAACTGACTTAGAAAATCAAAATCAAAGTCAAAGTTGATATTTTTATTCAGTGCCGATTGCCGAAACACACACTACTTCCAAACCGCATAATCCACACCATAACCATTCTGGCCCCATCACTCTCCCATTTATGAAAATACTTAACCAAAGGGTCACCAAGGACGGCAATGTCTAGAATCTCACTCATTAGTAGCTAACCTCGTATCATTCGCTCTCAATATTCCCGCAACAAAGAGACATCAAACTCGAAACTTTCAAAGTATAAAAAAATTCCCACAAGCAAAAGCAACTCACATTACAAAATCATCATAGCTCTTAACTAATAAAAAATTGTTCATCCCATTAGCCAATTGCATAATTCCATGAATAAAAAACAATGTGATATCATGCTCCAATTCTAGTAACTTATAAATATCCAAGCTCCACAAAGCTCTTGTCCATTTAACCAAACCAAAACCCAAAAATAACCACATTCCCATGGCAAGGCTCAATCTTCTACACTCCCTCGCTTTCACAACACTCATGGCAATAGCAACAGCTTCCACCACCACAACCTTCTCTTCCACAGCATCAGCTTCACCCATCAAAGGTGCATACTGGTTCGAACAACAAACTTTTCCAGCCTCCGCCATAAACACATCCCATCTCACACACATCTTCTACGCGTTCCTCCTACCCAGCAACACCACCTACACTCTCGAAATCACACCTTCCACGTCCACGAGCCTCGCCGAATTCGCCAACGCCCTCCGCTCCAAGAACCCACCGGTCAAAACCCTAGCCTCCATCGGCGGCGCCGCCAGCAAAGCCACGCTCTTCGCGCGCATCGCCGCCTCCCCCGCCGCGCGCGGCTCCTTCATCGGCTCCTCGATCGCCGCCGCGCGTCGATTCGGCCTCGACGGCCTCGACCTTGACTGGGAGTTCCCGCGCACCGCGGCGGAGATGCGCGACCTCGCCGCGCTCCTCCGCGAGTGGCGCCTCGCGATCCTCGCCGAGGCCGCGTTTGCAGGCCGACCGCCGCTGCTCCTCACCTCCGCCGTCTACTTCGCCGCCGACTTCTTCCTCTCCGCCGCTCCGGCGCCGTCGTACCCGGTAACCGCCATGAACAAGAACCTTGACTTCATCAACGTCATGAGCTACGATCTTCACGGGTCGTGGAACAACGATACCGGGGCTCCGGCTGCCTTGTTCGACCCGAAGGGAAACGTGAACGTTGTTTTCGGGCTACGGTCATGGATTCGGGCAGGGATGTGCCCGAAAAAGATGGTGATGGGCCTGCCCCTTTATGGGAAGAAGTGGGCCCTACTTGACCCGAATGTGAATGGTATCGGAGCGGACGCTATTGGGATCCAACCCGAATCCGGTGGGGACATGGCCTTTTTCCAGATTGAGGAGTTTAATAGCGAAACAGGTGCTGCCGTTGTGTACGATGCGGATACGGTGTCGGTGTATTCGTATTCGGAGACGTCTTGGGTCGGATACGATGACCCGTTGACTGTGGCTGCGAAAATTGGGTTTGCTCAAGCTCTGGGGCTTCGTGGGTATTTCTTTTGGGCTGCTGGGTTTGATCATGACTGGAAAATCACTAAACAAGGTATAGCAAATTAATTTGATATTGGTAATGTATTAAAATTAATTTCACTCATAAATTAGCGTTTTAAATAAATGTTAAGAAAAGGCTTAAAAATGAAATTTTTTTTTATTATGCATACCTATCAAACATAGAAAAGGATTATTCATTTATTTCATTTTCATATTAAACAAAATATGGGAATAGAAATTTTATTTCATGTTGTTCTTAGCTCAATCATTTCACAAAATAAGCATTGGGTGTTTACATTCTAGCTAAGAAATTTTTTTTATAATATAATTTTTGTTATTTTTTCTAAACTAGTTTTTCTCACTAATGAAAAAGAATTGAAATTATTTTTTGTTTATGCTTTTCCATATCTTTAGCCGATGGACTATTAACCCCCCCGCCCCAGGACTGGATGTTTGGGCATGGCCCAACATAAAGTATAGGATAGGTTTTGATAATATCTTAAGAATTGAGTGGGTCTAATTCAACTATAAAAATTAACTCATAGGGGAGAGTTGTATAAGCACTTATAAAGGTTATATAGGCCTTATCTCTAGCCGATATGGGGCTCTAACATAGTATATATATTTTTTTCCTAAAAGAAATTGAACAAACAAGCTTACAATCGAAATAGATTTTTAAGACATCAATGCATGTACTTTTCAATACTGCAAAGCTAATGAATTCATTATTTATGATGATTTGCAGCTTCGAAGGCCTGGATAATTTCATGAAAGAGAGTGGAGGAGTAAAACTTGACTCGCATTGTTTTGTTATCATGTGATTTGTCTTGTCTTGTAGGAAGATTCAAAGTTCTAAGTCAACAGTTCATTGAATAAACGATGCATTATTAGATGGCATTGGCATGGTAACATCTGTAATGCCTTTCCAAATATAGTATTATGCTTAAGTCATAATGTTATTGGAGTTTGCCACATATGGAAGGTTAAATTTTTTTCTACAATGATTAGTTCTTGCAAGGTTCGATTTAATAGAAAGTGCGAGTTATACATTTTACTTTGTTTACGTGATATTTGCGAATTCATAAAATAGAGTGCAGTACGTCATAACATCAAGAAAATAAAAGACACAGAAACAAATTCATGGTAAATATCTACAATACATCCACAAAGCTATATACAGTCTCATGTATTCAGGTATAAGTTTCTGAGTACAAAATAGAGGACCGTCAAAAATCATACATTCGATCCATATCTTTTCATCACGGTCTCAGAACATGTCTATGTAAGGATGACTACTAAAAGTAGATAGGAATACATGAGAATAAAAGAAAATGGTAGCTACTTCTGCGGCCCAAGATCATGTAAAAAGATACCCAAAAGAAGGCCACCCTGTACAAATAGTACTAACCAACCCCATACTAACTACAGTCTCCCAAAAGGTACAACAAAATCCCTCTAAACTGACTCAAAGGAAAGGAAACCATTCTCCAAGATGCTTGCAGCCCCAAGGTCACTAGGTGGGTGCTCACCACCTCCAGAAGTAGAAGAGGAGGAGGAGGTGGAAGCACTCACATCTGAAGGGTTAGTCTCTGGAGAAGCTGGTGGTGGGGTGGTGCGGCAGCTAGGTTAGCCATATACAATGAAATCCCGTCGAAAGAAGCCTCGAGGTCGAAGAACGAGCTTAGAACTGAAATAGTGAAAGGACACTAGAAAAATATATACAAATGCACATAGGAGGTCATCGTCAAATATAAAGAGTCCAAGGCAGGGTTATAATACCACTGCCACTCAAGTACTTCAATGAAGAATGTCATCATCACCATTACTGTCATTTGAGAATGACACAGATACATACAAATAATATAAGAATTTGAAATTTTCAGTAAGGTCTCCTAGACTATCCAATACACTAATATCGTAATCATTCCCAACTACTCTAATTTATTTCAAAAAATGTAGAAAGTGTAAATATTAAAGCATAAACTCAATTTTATAGATGTTAAAACCATATTATCTGAAGCAAATTTCATTTCATTCATACACTTGATAAATAGAAAAGAAATTCTATAATAATCACAACAAGTCAATAGGCGAATAACGCTATGCTTAGATAGATGCAAATGATTTATGATACCAGTGCACTTGACTTCTGCTTTCCTTAACTTGTATCATAAATATCCATACTTGGTCCCTTAAGAGTAATCGGCCATTTTTAACTCTTGGGTAATAGCCTATTTTTCATGACTAAGTTTGTTCCTATACGTGATTATCAGGTTTACTTTCCCCGATACTCACATCAACTTATTCCCCTTAATTCATTTCGGGGCTGGCCCAAGTAATATGGAATCATAATCATATTAAAAGCTCATATATTAATGAATGAATATGCTTGATGTGTAACATCCCGAAGCACAGTGCATTCGACTAAAACTGTTAACTGATTTATTTTGATACATTATAGAATTATGAGTAGTCAATATCGAAATGCATCTATTAGGGTTAGACCAATTTGATTTTCTTTGCAGAAAAATTTTATATAGACAAATAGCAATGTTTTGCTAGTTTGAGGAAAATCGGTTGAATTGCGGTGTTTTGTAACGCAAGAACCAAATCAATAGGAATTGCTAATGTAGGATAGTATGAGTATCAGTTAAAAAACCTATAATATGTGGCTAGAAATTAGCCACCTAACCTATCCTAGATGGCCAAATTATGACCACAAATTTGGAAACTCAACAAAAATTAAAATTCCAATGAAATCCACTAATCATATAATTTTTCAAGACTTCCAACTTACAACTTAAGCATCAAAGATTTTCCTTCCTTATCCTCAAGGATTTTAGGCCACCACCCATATATGTTCACCCTCCATTTCTTTCTTCAACTTCATTCCCTGCTTGCACCTTTCCATCTCCACCCAAAGTTATATGTAAATCTTGCCTTTTTTTACTCAAAATTTTCACTACATTCTTGTGTTTCGTCAAGGACACTCAACATAACCTTATAATATTCCTACCTTTGGATCATATAGTTTCAACGACCAAGGAGAACAAGAGAAGTCATCACCATCTTGAAGCTTTGTTGAAGAAAAGTTACCAAGAAACTCCAAATTAGAAGCTACAAGTGATGTTTTAGCTAGGATTTCTTATATTAATGGATTTCTATGATTTATGTGATTGCTAGAGTTTCTTATGTCACCCTTTATTTGATGTTGTATGATGATAATATGACTTGTTTAGAGTCATTTAAGATAGAAATAATTGGTTTGGGCTGAAGATTTAATAAAAAAACCAAAAGAAAATAGAAACAGAAATGTTGTAAGAGTAACCCTAAAGGGGCCATCCATATAGCAAACGATGTTTCTCTTTCTATACGTCTCAAATTTGAGAGAAACCAATTTTAGATAAAACTAGATTTCTAGAGCTTTTCAACCATATAAATTATAGTCCAATTGGATTTAAAATGAGAGAGTTATGATTTTTAGAAGCAAGCTGTTGAGATTCACTCACTATCCTGACTAGTAGGTGTTATAAAGGGTATAACTCGCCCTATACAACTGCAAACTGAGTGCAAATAATTTTGTTAGGAAGTTAACACATAGATAAGAATACCATAAAAATTTCAAACTTAGATCATAAACACATTGCTCGCATTAATTCCCCAAAATTACCCTATGCTCTGTTCAAGTTGAAATAGGGCAGCCTACTTTAGGAGCTAGCTCTACTTATCCAATTAAAATGAAATTTTTTGGGATTGAAAGATGATCCATTTAGCTACAATTTGGTATAAAATTAGGATAAAAATGATAAAAGATAGAACTTTAGTGATTTTCTAAACTTGGGTGTGCAAGACTATCCTGAAACAATGCAGCTTTGAGTAAAATTTTAATAACTCATCTCATACACCTTAAAACTTAGGGGGACCAAAGAGATTTACAAGTAGACTAATAAGGCTACAACACATTAAACTTTCAAATTTAAATGAGTTAAAATAAAATTTTCGTGCAATTTATAAAATAAGATAGATTTGAGGGAAGTTAGGATAACCTAATAGTTTCAAGAGCTAGGAGCCCCATAAGCTATAAGGAGCCAATGGCTAACTTATTACTACAATTCTTTATCATGATGATATGATATTGATATATGAATATGTTGTTTACTGTTTACTATGATTGGTTGGCTGGAATGATATTGTCTATATATGGGAAAATCTCCTCTTTCAGCTATTATGCTGCCGAATTTCTGGCAGAAATGTATGAATCATGTATCATGATTATGAATTCTTCAAGCATATGCATTCATGAATATATGATTAAAGGTATAATGATGATGATTTCATATTACTTGGGCTAGTCCTGGAATGAATTAAGAGGAATAGATTGATGGAAAAGTCGAGAAAGTAAACCCAGCAATCCATCAAACTATTACCCAGGAGTTATATGGCTAAAATATTCCTAGGGGATCAAGTATGGAAAAAGATGATGAAAGTTAAGAAAAGTAAAGTCAAGTGCACTTGCATTAGAATGGCATGCATTTATGCATATTATTCAATTGTTCTTTAACTTGATATGTTTATGATTACATTCTTTCTCTACTTGCTAAGTGTATGAATAAAATGAATTCTACTTCGGATAATATGATTTCAAAATTATAAAATTGGAATATATGTTCTATTCTTTATATTGTTCACATTTTTCTGGAACAAATCGAAGTAGCAGAGAATGATTACGAGGTCACTACATGATAGTCTAAGAAATTCTACTGAGAATTTCAAATTCTCACCCTTCCATGTCATTCTTAAATGATAGTGATGACAACAATGGTCTTCTTCGCTAGGATACCATAATGGCAGTGGCATTATGGCCCCGCCTTAGACTCCTTATACCTGACGACTACCTGTAACATCCACCACGAGTTCTGAGTTCCAACTTCACCTTCAAGTTTCCATGATTTTCGACTTTCGACTTCATCTTCGAATTTCACATTTTTCCGACTTCCGACTTAACCTTCAAGGTCCAAACAAAATGGACATGATTCCCGATATCCAACTTTGTTTGCAAGTTACATGATTTTCTGATAACCGACCTTATTTCCATGTTTCAAATACAATGGGCATGATTCAGACTGATTTCCGATATCCGACTTCATGTTGCAAAATAAAGTGTCATGTTTCCGATCTCCGAGTTGATAGTTTAACAGAATGGTCACAAGCACCAACCTCCGGGTCGAATATAACGAGTTCCGACCTTAGAGTTGAACTCAACTAGAATAGACACAAGTTCAGATCTTTGAGTTGATCTCCAAGTTCGATCAAAGTTTACACGAGTTCCGATCTCCTACTTTATTCTCAAGCTTCAAATAAAATGGACATGATTTCCAATCTCTGAATTTATTTCCAAATTTCAAATAAGATGGACACGAGTTTCGACATCCGACTTCAGCTCCAAGATCAAATAAAATGGACCCGAGTTCCGATTTTACACAGAATAGATACGAGTTCCGATTTCAGATAGAATAGAAGCGAGTTCCACTTTTTAGGCGACGTGGAGAATGATTTAGCCACAAAAGAGGGACATATGGCTGAACTTCACTCACAAAATTTCAACCATTCAACACTCATAATTCCAACTACCCTCGTCTATTTAAGTCAGACTTTCCTTTTCACTTCTTGCTGACTTGCACCTCCTTCTCCCCCTTATTCCAGCCTTCTTCTTCTCTTCTTCTCTGAACCAACTCCATCACTCCTTCAAGCTTAACAAGGTTTTATCAACCCAAGCTCCAAAATCTAGCAAAATCACACCTAAAGGAGGTAAGATTTGAATTCTGTCCTTAATTTCTCTAAACTGTGGCTGTATGAAATTTTACTCTTCTTCATGTATTTGATGATATATTGGATGTATATGATGGATTATGGTTGGATTAATATGGAATCTTGAGTTGAAGTTAAAGTTAGAAGAAGAAAACTAGGAAAAGTAGAGGATTGCTACCTAAATAAGAAGCCCCACGGCAGTCAGTATGGCAGAGTGTACGGCTCTGCCTATAGCTGGTCAAATTCGATGAAACTAATTTTATGTGAAACTAGACATTCAGGATTTTCCATACATATATGATATAAGGCCATTGGATTAGCATTGAGAGAGATATGAATTTTTGAAGTTTGACCTTGGAATCAGGACTTTCATCCGGGCAGTGTGAATTGAGAAGGGTGTCACCCTACACAACTCCAAATTAAGTGAAACCAACTTTGTTAGAAAGTTTACACGTAGGAGAACATTTCATAATGAAATTCTGAGTTTGTTACGATCCCATTTGTTCCTAGTAGTTTGAGGAAATTGCCCTATATCTAAACCTGGCCAAAATAAGGTAGTTCAGGAAGGTTGAATTTCAGGATTTATAACTCGAGCTCTACTAAAGCAAATGAAATGAAACTTATTGCAAATAAAAGCTTGTCCTGTTAGCTTTGATTTAACACCAATTTTGGATAATTTGGACTTATTTTCGATTTTTAATAGATTTTTACTTTTAGGTATGTAATTCTGGCCAGCCACAGAGCAAGCTGGGTTAAAACATAAGTAACTTAAGTTATATTTATCAAAACTAGATGGGATCAAAGAGGTTAGAAAATAGACACATAACACTTCAACATATCCAAAATTCAGGTCCAAATGAGTTAAGATGAATTTAACCTTAATTTGTAAATACAGGCAGAATTGAAGAATATGAGCAGGATTCCCAAAGTTAAAGGATTTGGCACCTTAATTCACATATGAGTTCAAGTAAAGCCTAAGTGTTGCAATTCCATGTTGCTTCTTGAAAGATTAATGCGTTATATTTGATCTCTTATTGTGACTAATTGTCTACTGAAATTGGCACTATTCATGAGGAAGCAGACTCAATCTGTTATGCTGCCGAATTTTCGGTAGAATAGTAAGGAAGTATATGTATAAGTGCATTAAGCATGTCTATGCATGATTATGTATGAGAATGAAAAGATATAAACATATTAAATGTGAATCCCTTCATTTTGAGGCAGTTGCACATTGAATCCCTCCTTGTGAAGGTAGTTAAATAAGATAAGATGTGGGTCCCTTCACTTGGAGGCAGTTGCACATTGAATCCCTCCCTGTGAAAGTAGTATAAAACTATGAGATCCCTCTACCTTGGAGGCACGTGGTCAGATGAGATCCCTCTACATTGAAGGCACATGGTCGGATGAGAATCCCTTTATTCTTGAGGCACGTGACCAGAAGAGATACTTTCAAGTTAGAGGCACGTGACCAGAAGAAATCCCTTCAATTTAGAGGCACGTGACCAAAATAAGATCCTTCCAAGACTAGAGGCACGTGAATCCCCTTATAGGTTAGTCTATGTGACGATGGTCACGAGTTGAGCTGACGAGCTCACTCCTAGATCAGACTACCCAAGGGCAGTAAAGATTAAAGATTAAAACATATGCAAGCACCCCACTCACATGAGGCATGGCATCGACCCAGCTAGTGTGAGTTAGGCGATAGGGCTTACATGAGGCATGGCATGATCCAGCTAGTATAAGTACCTTAAATTTATGATGATGAGTCCATATTTCTATGAAACATGACATGGCGATCACGCTCTGAAGGGGTATGACATGGCGATCATACTCTGGAATGTGGCATAATGATCCCACACCCTAAGGAATGTGACATGGCGATCACATTTTGATGGAGTATGACATGGCGATCATACTCTGGGACGTGGCAGGAAGAAAATATTCCTAAGGAGTGTGATATGGTGATCACATCCCGATGGAGTATGACATGGCGATCGTACTCTGGAATATGTGTAACAAGTAAAGGAAGATAAAGAAAGAAAAGTAAATTTTATGTATCTGCATAAGTTCAAGTACAAGTAAGGGCATGTGCCAATGTTATGTCTCCAGTATATTGATGCTATCATATTTTAATATGTTGCAGTTATTATTCATAGTATAATTCATGAATTAACTTTGTATGGGCTCTCCCAAATGCCAAGTGTATGAGTAAAATGAACTTTGCTTCGGATAATATATTTTCGAACTATAAAATTAAACAGTTTACATAACATGTTCACCTTTTCATAATAAACTGAAGCAAACTGGAGATGACAACGATGACAGTATATATGATAGTTAAGGAATCCTACTGAGAATTCAAAATTCTCACTCTTATTTCCGTGTTGTCTCCAGATAGTCCAAGAAGTTCCAAAGACGGCTAAGATTGCTATTAGATAAGGTCCGCTCAGGTAATAGTAACAACTCCAGAGTGTAGTACTATAACTTAAGTATAGTACTGTATTTCGGGAGGACGTTACATTAATGGTATCAGAGCAGTTCGATCCTCCCCAGACTTGAGGATTTGGACTGACTACATTTCTAATGCACTCTGGAATCTTTAGAAAATGTCATGCAACAAATCTTATCCGCTCGGATAAGATATAAGGAACTAGATATGCATGATCGCTTAACTGTGAATGTTATTAGTTGCTATCACACTTAACTTGATCAACTCAATATTTTGTTGTGTGTGATTAGGAACTAATGGCTTCTAGGGGGCATGGTAGGTCACGAATTGTACCCACTCCAGAAGATCCTGCTAATTTTATGGACACGATGCATGAAATGGCTCATGCAATGCGGGAGCAAGCCGCTGCAGCTCATCAGATGATGGACCAGTTGGGTAGGCTGCTCGAGGTTGGCCATGGGGGAAATCCACATGGCCTAGGAGCAGACCTGGACTATCTCAAATTTGCTGAGTTCAGGAAAGCGAATCCACCTAGCTTCCAAGGAGCTTTCGACCCAGATAAAGCCGAGGAATGGGTCAAAGCAATGGAGAACGTCTTTTCTGTTTTGGCCTGCACCGATCAACAGAAAGTGGCCTTTGCCACTTATATGTTGGAAGCGGATGCCGAGTTTTGGTGGAACGACGCGAAGAGGTTGTTGGAAGAATCCCAAGTTGATATCACATGGGACATATTCAAGGAGGCATTTTATCAGAAGTATTTCCCAGCATCGGTGCGAAATGCTAAGAAATTAGAGTTTATGAAGCTTCAATAAGGAAACATGAGTGTTTCAAAATATATTGCTAAGTTCGAAGAACTCTGTAAATTTTCCATCATCTATCAGCGCAACCTTGATGAAAACTGGAAATGCATCAAATTTGAAGGAGGTCTAAATGCGGACATTTTAGCCTTGGTGCAGCCAATGGAGATAAGAGATTTTGCTGCATTAGTGAACAAAAGTCGATTAGTTGAAGAATATAACAAGAAGCTCGCTGATACTAGGATGGATGTTTATGGAAAGAGGCCGGCACCTGAAAATCAGGAACTTAAATATGCCTCACCACCAAAGAAGCTGCGTCAATTTAATGGAGGTGGGGATAAACAATTTCAGGGGCCAAGCACAGGGCAAATATGCTCTAAGTGTGGAAAGGCTCATGGAGGTAGACCTTGTTTAGTTGGACAAAACGTATGTTTCAGTTGTGGGAAGCTGGGCCACATGATCAGAGACTGCTTATATACACATCAGTCGTCTACCTTTAAACCGCAATGACCAGGACGGGCCTTCACCTTGAATGTTGAAGAGCTATTTCCCCAAATGAGCTTAAGTGAAATCAAGAATAACCTAGGACAAAGATCCACTTTTTGATAAACTATGTTATGTTAAATTATATAACTAGGTTTACTGTATTTTCTTTGACTATGTTTGTTCAACTTCAATGTGTTTATGTGTGAACCTTTCTTCAAACTCTTATGACAATAAATAGTTAGTTTCGTGACTAAATTTTGAGGGCAAAATTCTTTTTAAGGAGGGTGGTAATGCAACATCCACCACGAGTTCCAAGTTCTGACTTCACCTTCAAGTTTCCATGATTTCCGACTTTCAACTTCATCTTCGAATTTCACATTTTTCCGACTTCCGACTTAACTTTCAAGGTCCAAACAAAATGGACATGATTCCCGATATCCGACTTTGTTTCCAAGTTATATGATTTTCTGATAGCCGACCTTATTTCCATGTTTCAAATACAATGGGCATGATTCAGACTGATTTCCGATATCCGACTTCATGTTGCAAAATAAAGTGTCATGTTTTCGATCTCCGAGTTGATAGTTTAACAGAATGGTCACAAGCATTGACCTCCGGGTTAAATATAATGAGTACCGATCTTAGAGTTGAACTCAACTAGAGTGGACATGAGTTCAGATCTTTGAGTTGATCTCCAAGTTCGATCAAAATTTACACGAGTTCCGATCTCCTACTTTATTCTCAAGCTTCAAACAGACATGATTTCTGATCTCCGAATTTATTTCCAAATTTCAAATAAGATGGACACGAGTTCCGACATCCGACTTCAGCTCCAAGATCAAATAAAATGGACTCGAGTTCCAATTTTACATAGAATAGATAGAGTTCCGATTTCAGATAGAATGAAAGCGAGTTCCACTTTTTAGGCGACATAGAGAATGATTTAGCCACAAAAAAGGGAGACATAGCTGAACTTCACTCACAAAATTTCAACCATTCAACACTCACAATTCCAATTACCCTCGTCTATTTAAGTCAGACTTTTCTTCTCACTTCTTGCTGACTTGCGCCTCCTTCTCCCCCTTATTCTAGCCTTCTTCTTCTCTTCTTCTCTAAACCAACTCCATCACTCCTTTAAGTTTAACAAGGTTTTATCAACCCAAGCTCCAAAATCTAGCAGAATCACACCCAAAGGAGGTAGGATTCGAATTCTATCCTTAATTTCTCTAAACTGTAGCTGTATGAAATTTTACTCTTCTTCGTGTATTGGATGATATATTGGATGTATATGATGGATTATGGTTGAATTAATTTGAAATCTTGAGTTGAAATTAAAGTTAGAAGAAGAAAACTAGGAAAAGTGGAGGATTAGGATGTTGCCTAAATGAGAAGCCCCACGGCAGTCCATATGGCGGAGTGTACGGCTCCGCCTACAGCCGGTCAAATCTGATTAAACTAATTTTATATGGAACTAGACATTCAGGGCTTTCCATACATATATCATATAAGGCCATTGGATTAGTATTGAGAGAGACATGAATATTTGAAATTTGACATAAGAATCAAGACTTTCATCCAGGTAGTGTGAATTGATAAGGGTGTAATTCACCCTACACAACTGCAAATTGAGTGAAACTAACTTTGTTAGAAAGCTTACACGTAGGGGAACATTTCATAATGAAATTTCGAGTTTATTATGATCCGATTTGTTCCCAAAGGTTTGAGGAAGTTGCCCTATATCCAAACCAGGCCAAAATAGGATAGTTCAAGAAGGCCAAATTTCAGGACTTATAACTTGAGCTCTACTAAAGCAAATGAAATGAAACCTATTGCAAATAAAAGCTTGTCCTGTTAGCTTTGATTTGACACCAATTTTAGATGATTTGGACTTATTTTTGATTTTTAGTAGATTTTTATTTTTAGGTGTGTAATTCTAGCTAGCCACAGGGTAGGCCGGGTTAAAACATAAGTAACTTGAGTTATATTTATCAAAAACTAGATGGGATTAAAGAGGTTAGAAAATAGACGCATAACACTTCAACATATCTAAAATTCAGGTCCAAATGAGTTAAGATGAATTTAAGGCTTAATTTCTAAAAACAGGCAGAGTTGAAGAATATGAGCAGGATCCCCAAAGTTAAAGGATTTGGCACCTTAATTCACATATGAGTTCAAGTAAAGCCTAAGTGTTGCAATTCCATATTGGTGCTTGAAAGATTAATGCATTATATTGATCTCTTACTATGACTGACTATCTACTGAAATTGGCACTATTCATGGGGAAGCGGACTCAATCCGTTATGTTGCCGAATTTTCGGTAGAACAGCAAGGAAGCATATGTATGAGTGCATTCAGCATGTTTATGCATGATTATGTATGAGAATGAAAGGATATGAACATATTAAATGTGAATCCCTTCACTTGGAGGCAGTTGCACATTGAATCCCTCCTTGTAAAGGTAGTTAAATAAGATAAGATGTAGGTCCCTTCACTTGGAGGCAGTTGCATATTGAATCCCTCCCTGTGAAGGCAGTATAAAACTATGAGATCCCTCTACCTTGGAGGCACGTGGTCAGATGAGATTCCTCTACATTGAAGCATGTGGTCAGATGAGAATCCCTCTATTCTTGAGGCACGTGACCAGAAGAGATCCCTTCAATTTAGAGGCATGTGACCAAAATAAGATCCCTCCAAGACTAGTGGCATCAACCCAGCTAGTGTGAGTATAGGGGATAGGGCTTACATGAGGCATGGCATGATCTAGCTAGTATAAGTACCGTAAATTTATAATGATGAGTCCATATTTCTATGGAACGTGACATGGCGATCACGCTCTGAAGGGGTATGACATGGCGATCATACTCTGGAATGTGGCATGATGATCCCACACCCTGAGGAATGTGACATGGCGATCACATTTCGATGGAGTATGACATGGCGATCATACTCTGGGACGTGGCAAGAAGAACATATTCCTAAGGAGTGTGACATGGTGATCACATCCCGATGGAGTATGACATGGCGATCGTACTCTGGAGTATGTGTAACAAGTAAAGGAAGATAAAGAAAGAAAAGTAAATTTTATGTATCTGCATAAGTTCAAGTACAAGTAAGGGCATGTGTCAATGTTATGTCTCCAGTATATTGATGCTATCATATTTTAATATGTTGCAGTTATTATTCATACTATAATTCATGAATTAACTTTGTATGGGCTCTCCCAAATGCCAAGTGTATGAGTAAAATGAACTTTGCTTTGGATAATATATTTTTGAACTATAAAATTAAATATTTACATAACATTTTCACCTTTTTTATAATAAATCGAAGTAAACTGGAGATGACAATGATGACAGTTTGTATGATAGTTAAGGAATCCTACTGAGAATTCAAAATTCTCACTTCTATTTCCGTGTTATCTCCAGATAGTTCAAGAAGTTCTAAAGACGGCTGAGGTTGCTATCAGCTAAGGTCCGCTCAGGTAACAGTAACAACTTCAGAGTGTAGTACTATGACTTAAGTATAGTACTATATTTCGGGAGGACATTACACTACCTCTCGCTTATGTTTGTATATATTTTTCTAGCATTCATTTACTAAGTCTGTCTTGAGCTCGATGTTCAACCCAGAGGCTCCTTTCAACGGGGTTCCTCTATTCATGTCACACCCTATAGGCGCACCACTTCAGCTTTTCCCACCAGCTTTATTAGAGACCCAACCCTTCCGAGGTTAGTGCCTTTACTTCTTCTTCCTCTTTTGCCCTTGGAGGTGACAGACCCTCACTTGGAGGTCTCGGGTGTAACATCCCCAGCTTTGGGGATAGCCCTATATAGGAAGAAGCTTGGGCCCGAGGCAAAGGCAAAATAGTAAATAGGTGAGCTGTAGCAGGATTGGGGGTGAAATTGTAATTATTAAATCATAATGACAAAGTTGTAATTAATGGATTTCAGTTGTCAAAAGGGGCATTTGTAGAAAAATCCTTGTTTCGAGATTTTGTATGGGCCCCATGACACTAGTAGGCAACTAAAATACCTGTAATAACCTTATAACTAATATTTTCTACATTTGGTTTATATAAAAGTGTAGAATTACTCACACCATACCTAATATCTCGGGTAACTCAAGATACCCGAATTGATAGCCAAACACCTTGAATTAATCCTCAAGGGTCATATATTATCTGTGGGCATGAGTATCAATTAAAAACCTTCTTGATGGCTAAAGATGAGCCACTCAAATTTAAGCCTAGGAGAATTTAATTTGTGTCTTAAACCCACCAACGAGATTTAACCCAATGACGTAATTAAGAAGTTAAACCAACTTAAGTAGGAAGCTAACATATTTGCCTTCCTTGCCCTTAAATTTTCGGCCCTTCCCCCTCCATTCATCTCCTCCATTCTCTTCTCTATCTTCCTTTCCTTTTCTCCACCTCCATAGCCAAAGAGCTTCAAGCTCAAAGTTAAAGGTCTTCTTAGCCTCAAATCCACTTACGCTTTTATGAAAATTGATCCTCATCATCTTCTCTACAAAACCCTGTAACATCCCAAATTTTTGCAATATATTTAATTTACGTCATTAATTAATTTATATGGATTTAATAGTTATGTAAAAATAATTAGAAGTTAATTAGGAGTTAGTTAAAGAGATTAGGATTAAGAAAAATTAGAATAGACATGTAGGAAACCTTAGAAAGTTATGTAGCACTGTTTTGCTGATTTGAAGGAAATCGGTAAAGATTCAGTATTTTATACTGTCAGAACCGAATTAATAAAATTCTACACTAAAAACTTTATATTTAGTGGCTGAAGTTTAACCACTCTTACCCCACTCAAAGGCATCACATGTAGCCACTAATGTAACGTCCAAAAATTCACAATATGTTTAAATTACACTATTAATTGATTTATTTAGTTTTACTAGATATGTAGAGGTAATTAGGAGAGAATTAAAGGATAATTAGAAGCTAATTAGAAGTTAAAGAGATTGGGATTAGGAGAAATTAAAAATCAACATGCAAAAAAATTTCAAGGATTACTAGTAATGTGGTGTCAGTTTGAAAGAAATTCGGTATTCTATACTGCCAGAAACGAACCAGTAGAGTTTTACACTGAAAGACCCTTACTTGAGTGGCCGAAATTTAGCCACCCTTACCCCACATACAAGGTGCCAATTGCTACCAAAAGGAAAGGAGAGACTTGGCTCATTTCACATCACTAAGAGCTCCACCAATCACAAGCTATTTTTATGTCTTAAAACATTACAAAAACCCCCTCCAATCCTTTTCATTCTCGGCTCCTCATCAAAACTGAAGCTCCCCTCATTTTTTTCTCCTCTCTTCCTCTATTTTCACTCCTTCTTCATCTCAACTCCAACCTTCACCCATATACTTCAACACAAACTCAAATCCAGCTAATCTTTACATCACTAAAGGTAAGATTCCAATTCTGTTCTTATCTCTTATGGATTGTAGCTATATGGGATTTCATCTTTCATCATTCCTTTGATGCCATATTGGGTGTAGGTGGTGGTTCATGGTTAGTTTAACTTGGGTCTTTGAGTTAGAATTGAAGTTGGAAGGAGAGAATTAGGAAATAGGAAGAAGCAGAATGCTGTCTGGGTGAAAACCCTTCAGCGTCTGTATATTCGTCATGTGCAGGTCAAAATCCAGCCATCAAAATTTGATGAACATATTTTTATATGAAACTAGACCTTTAGAGCTTTCTAACCATATAAAATATAAGACCATTGAATTAATATTGAGTGAGTTATGAATTTTTAAAATTTACCTAAGAATTTTGCATCCTCTCCTGAGCAGTATGAGTTGCGAAGAGTGTAACTCACCCCACATAACTCGAAATTCAGTTAAAAAATTTTTTTAGAAGGCTTACACATAGGGAAACATTTCATAAAAATTTCAAAGTTAGATTTGATCCTAGTTGCTCCAGTAATTCAATGAAATTGCCCTAAGTCCAACCTGGGCTAGAATAGGGTAATCTAGATTTGTCAATATTAGGAGCTTATAACTCGAGCTTTACTTAGACAAATGCGATGAAACTTTTTGGAAACAAAAATTATCCCGTTAGCTTTAAGGTGATATAATTTTCGTACAATTTCAACTAGGTTTCTATCTTTAGTGAATTTTCACTTTTCAGTGTGCAAATCTGCCTAGTAACAGGACAGACCTAGGTAAAATATTAATAACTTGAGATATATATATATATATATCAAAACTTAATGAAACTAAAGAGGTTAGAAATTAGACAAATAACACTTTAACACATCCAAAATTTAGCTCTAAATGAATTAAACAGAAATTATGGCTGAGATTACAAATTCAGGCAGAATTGAGAGGGAGTGGCAGAACCTAACTCAAGATGAAGGCTATGAATCTTGTTTGATTGTTATGAAATTGATATATTACAATTGATTTTCTGTATGAATGATTGCCTGGTTTTTTGACACTATTCAAGGGAAAGCGGACTTGATCTGTTATACTACCAAAAATTCGGCAAAAGCTATATATAACATATGATATATTTGTACATGCATGCAATATTCAAATTAAGTATCCATTATTATGAGACATCCAAGAATATTTGAAGATAAGTGTACTAAAATGCATATGAATATTGTATGATGATATGATCATGATCCTCTTTATGAAAGCTTGCACATTTGCATGCAAATGAAGAAAATATATGATTACATAAGATTGGGTTTCTTCACTTGGAGGCAGTTATTTGCGTCCCTCCTTGAGAAGGCTGTTAAAGCTATGAGATCCCTCTACCTTGGATGCACATGGCCAAAAAATGAGATCCCTCCAAGACTAGAGGCATGTGGATCCTCTTGTAGGTTAGTTCTGTGTGACGACGGTCACGAATTGAGCTCACTCCTAGATCAGACTACCCAAGGGCAGTAAAGATTAAAGACAAAGATATATGCATACAGACACCCTAGGGATTGCGATATGTAATGCCTAGGCGTGTCAAGTAAAAGAAGAAAAGAAAGTATAAGTGCATTCGCATGATATTCATGATAAGCCATTACACATGCATAATTTGCTATTGTTATTATTACAAAATTACTCACAATCTACTATGCTTTAATTCTTGCTTTGTTTATCAAGTGTATGACTAAAATGAAATCTGCTTCAGACAATATGGTTTCAGACTATAAAACTGAAAAGGTTTATATAACATGCTCCCCTTTTTATAATAAACCAAAGTAGCTGGAGATAATAACGATAACACAACATGTAATTTCTTAGTAAATCCTACTGAGAGTTTATAATTCTCACTCCTAGGTATATTTCTGTGTTATCTCCAGATAGCCCAGGAAATACCGAAGGCGGCCACCTAGAGTTGACTAGAGATATTGAAGACAACTGAAGAGCGCTGTCATTCAAGGTCCATTAAAGCAACGGTAACAACTCCCGAGTGTGGTACTATGACCTAAGCATAGTATTGTGTTTGGGAGGATGTTACAACTAAGGAGGAAGAACTTGGCCTAACTTACCACCACTCAACCATCCACCAATCACAAGCCTCATAACCTTACCCTTTATGTTATAAAAGTCACAAATTTCCTCCTAACTATCTCTTATTTTTGACCTAGTTACTGCAGTCTCCCCTCTCTTCATTCTTCTTCCTCCTCCCATCTTTAAGCTCTACCCATATCCTTTGACAAGAACTCAAGTCTAGCTAGTTTCTACATCAATTTGAGGTAGGATTCAACATATTTCTTTTCTTTTTGTGATGTAAAGGCTAATGAGGAAATTTTCTCTACTCTCTTAATTGATGATATATTGTGTTTATGGGATCATTTATGGCTGGTTTAACATAGGAATATTGGGTTTGGATTGAAACTTGAATAAAAAACTAAAGGAAGAGTAACCAGAATCTAAATCAATTGAAAACTTTACAGTGTCCATACTTGCGAAGTGTATGGCTTTACCTACAGCATCAGAATTTGATGTCTGTATTGAGTAACATATGAATATTTGAAGTTAACTTTAGATTTCTACCTCTAGTTCTAACTAGACTGGATAGTGTAGGGCATAACTCACCATATACAATTTCAAATTAAGTAAAACTAATTTTTTTAGAAAGCTAACATATAGATGTTTGTGCCATAAAAATTTTAGATTCAAACCCTAAGTAGTTTGCTCCCAGTAATTCACCAAAGTTGCCCTATGTCTTGACTAGGCTGAAATAGGGCAGGCCAATTCAATCAATTTTGAGAACTTATAATTTGAGCTTAGCCTACTTAAATGAAACAAAACATGTTGGAAATTAAAGCTGGCTCTCTTAGCTTTAAAATGATATAAGGTTTGAGTCAATCCAATAAGATTTCTATTTTTGGCAATTTTTCACAGTTTAGACCCTAATTCTATCTATCCCCAGGGCAGACTTAGGTAAAACCTCAATCATTCAAACTATACTTATTTAAACTTAATGGGACCAAATTAGACAAACAAACCTTTAATATATAAAAAATTCAGATTTAAATAAGTTTATTAGAAACTATGGCATAAATTACAAACTAGGGCAGAATTTAGGTATAATGACCAAATTAATTACTTTGCACCTTAAAATGGGAACTTATCCATGTCTAAAGTTTAAATGTGCAATTTTATATTGGTACTGAGGTATTAATGTGTGATGTTGATTTTGATGGCTTGGCTGGCTGTTTGATTTAAAAAGCACTATTCATAAGGAAATGAATATGATCCATTATGCTGCCGAATTTTCAGCAGAAGTTTACAAAATTATGAAAGTTCAGGTTGCAATAACTCACAAGAAGAGTTGCAACATGATCTAGGTCCCTGTCAAGGTTGGCCAAGAGGGCATTTCCATTTTTCAAGTGTCTTCAAACTACCTTTCAATGGACTCCAGAATGTGAGGCTACTTTTCAAGAATTGAAGAAATTCTTGATGATTCCCCCTATTCTGTGTAAGCCGATGATAGGAGAACACTTGTATATTTACTTATCAGCAACCTGCAAGATATAAGCCTAGCCTTGGTACTTGGTTTCCTTTCCATTTGATGGGCTACACTACAAAACTAAAAGGCTTCAATCACAGCCTAATGATACTTTCCATGTAGTGCCTACTCTCTTTGCCAAACTAACATATGTTGCATGGGACAAATGCTTGTTGGCAAATTAAGCAAAAGGAAATTTTTTGCTCATAGAAATGATTAATCCATTAAGTTTTGGTTCCATGGTGGCATTAAGATTGGAACCTATCAAAGAGGAGTCTAAAAAACCTAAAGTTGATGCTATGGTTGTCTGGGCACTAGAGCAGGTGTGTAATACACTGACCATGGTTGAACCACAAGCTGATAAGCCAATGGTTACACTGACTATCACAATCGATTGATAAGTTGGCAAAGGTGCTGATCTGGTAAAGATTGGCTGAGCACTAAGAAAAGAAAAAGCTACCCCTAAGTGTAATCCGGTAAGAAATTCCTCGAAAAGTGATGCGATAATGTTCGTGACAGGCTTTGGTTGCCTATCCATGGGTTATTCTCCCATTAGAACACCATTTCCACCCTGCACTAGTCTAGAAACCACAAGATAAGTTATAATCAATAAGGCAATATTACATAGGATGTTTTAGGCCTCTTAGCCAGATTTACATGCCTATGTTGAAAATGGGGAGGTTATTGCAGAATCGGCTACCCCCATGTTAACACTTGCACCAAAAAGTGCCTATGATTCACCATGGTAAAAAGAAATGATATGAATATATACATAATTATGAACGTGGAACACTTCTACATTCAATAATGTTTGAAAGAAAATGCATAAAAGTACATATGAGCATTTTATGATGATGTGGTCATGATTATCCTCATAAAAGTATGCATAATTGCATATGATTAAAGAAAGTATTTATATGAGATCCCTTCACTTGGAGGCAGTTATTTGGGTCCCTCCCTATAAAGGCAATTAAAAGATAAAATGTAAGTCCTTTTACTTGGAGGCAATTGCACATTGGGTCCCTCCCTATGAAGGCAACTAAAACTATTGGATCCCTCTATGTTGGAGGCAGTTGGCCAGATGAGTCCCTCCAATTTAAAGGTATATGGGTCCCCTTGCAGGTCAATACTGTGTGAAAATGGTCACGAGTTGAGCTCATTTCGAGATCAAGCTACCAAAGGGTAATAAAGATTAAAGATATATGCATGTCGACACCCTAGAGATGATGATACGTAATGTTTAGGTGTGTCAAGTAAAGAAAGTAGAGAAAGTTAAAGAAAGCATAAGTGCATCTACATACTTACATGAGGAGCATTTACATATGCATAAGTCATATTTTTGCTGCAGTTATGAATCTGCTCCTTATTAATTGTCAATTGTATAATAAAATGAACTCTACTTTTGACAATATATTTTTCAACTACAAAATTGAAAAGTTTATATGACATGTTCACCCTTTTTCATAATAAACCGAAGCAGTTGAAAATAATAACGATGACACTATGTGTGATAGTTTAAAGAATCATATTGAGAATTTTAAATTCTCACTCTTATGTTTATTTCCGTATTATCGCCATATAGTTCAAGAAACACTGAAGATGTCAGCCTAGGCGGAGTTGACTTGGATGAGTGGAGACGACCGAATGTTGCTGTTAAACAAGTCCGTTCAAGAAACAATAACAACTCCCAAATACGATACTATGATTGTGCTTTAGAGGGTGTTACAAGCCCCTCTAATTATTTGATGATCAAACATCAAATGGAGGCTCTTCATCTCTAAATAGGTCACTACCACGAAGGAGAAAGGAGGGTAGGATGTTGTTCTTGGCTTTCTTGCTTCCATAGTTTTAAGGATTTTGAGGTAGGTAGCTCAAATCCTTGGTCTTGTTTGTGTTTTTGGGTTATGTGGCTGATGTGTTCTATAACAACCTTTATAATATAGGCCATGGTCGAGTCATGGGGTTATATTAAAAGGTTGCCACCATGCTAAAAAAGCTTTAAAATGTGGAAAATATAATATATGACCCTTTAACTTCACATTTTATTACTAAATAATAGTTCATAAATTTCGTCATCTTTGATACATAGAGAGTAAAATAATTACAATTTAAAAGAAAATGTGACTGAATACACAGTGTTTGCTTTTGACTAGTCATTAGCTAGCTTCAATAGTCTCTTAGTCTGGCGTACACCCGAGTCTTGCTCAATGAATGGCCCTGTACTCCGCCTCGCACTTGATTTCCAACTTGGGTGTTGGAATGTTTACGGAAAAGAAAAACATACAAACAGGCAGTAAGAAGCTAAGGTTCTCAGTAGGTAAACTCAAACCAATCTTACAGTGTCACCATAAACATTCCAGCTGCTTCGGTTTATTATGAAAATATGAGCACATATAAACAAATAGTGGTTCAATTTTAAGTTGAAAACACCTTTTTCGAAGTGGGTTATATTTTAACAACCACTTGCCATATCATATGACAGACATAGAAATATGAATAGCATAATATACTTCAACAAGAATCATAATAGTATTAAGACTTAACGAGATAACTGAAGATGCACATATAGATGCTCATACTTGATTGTATACAAGTGCACTTGACTTAATTTGTATCTTTCTTTAACTTGCAACTTGATCTTGCTCTTCTGTACTTGGTTTCCCGGAAGTGAATGGCCTCTCTCACGCCTAGGTAATAGCCTGCTTTTTAGGTCTGAACTCGTACTTATACATGAGCAACGGGTTTACTTTCCCTGACCCTCACACCGGTCTATTCCCATTAAATCTGCTTGAGGGCTGGCCTAAGTCTTAGACAGTACCGCTCTAGTCCACGTTAACTGGGTCTATACCATACCTCATGTGGTAGCTTAGTACATCCCTCTTGCAAGTTCTTATTATCTTTTCCTTTCCATATCTTATCATGCATGCGGATGCCTTGTGCATTCATGGATATGTCTCACACCTTATTTCTCATATCATATTCTAATTATGCTTGCATGCATGACATACATGAATACGACATGTAAATGCAAATATATTCAAAGTGTAATCACCCATAGCATAAGTTCTCATAAACACTTACCGAAAATTCGGCAGCATAATGGATCAAGTTTGCTTCCCCATGAATAGTGCTAGGCTACTAATACAATCTATTAAGTATGCAATTCAATGTAAAACAGCAAATTATAGCAATATTAATAATCATATGGTATGTCAAAATCAATAGAAATATCAACAGAGTTTTCTGCTTACTCTACCCTCTTCTACCCATATTTTGTAAAATCCACCTTTACTCCTATTCAACTCATTTGCAACTGAATTTTGAATATGTCATAGCTCTGTGTCTAGTTCCAACCCGTTTAGTCTCATCTCATTTTGATTTGTATAACTCAAGTTATTTAAGTTTTATCTTGGCTACCCTATAGTTGGCCAGAATTACACACTTAAAAATAAAAATCCACAAAAAATCGAAAACCAGTTCAAATATTACGAAATTGGTATCATATTAAATCTAACAGGACAAGCTTTCATTTGAGAAAAGTTTCAATTCATTTGATTTAGTATAGCTTGAGTTATAAGCCCCGAAATTTGACCTTTATGAACTGCCCTGTTTTGGCCCGGTTTGGACATAGGGCAACTTCCTTGAACTACTGGGAGCAAACGGGACCGTATCTAACTCTGAAATTTTTATGGGATATTCTCCTATGTGTAAAATTTCTAACAAAGTTGGTTTCATTAAATTCCAAGTCATATAGGGCGGGTTTTGCCCTGAACAACCTAATCTGCCCAGAATCAAACTCAAAAATCTAGGTCAAATTTCCAAAATTCATATCTCTCTCAATAATAATCCAATGGCCTTATATATATGTATGGAAAGCCCTGAATGTCTCGTTTCAAATAATTTCATCAAATTTAAATGACTATAGATGGAGCCATACACTCCGCTGTATGGACTGCCGAAGGATTTTAACCTTCCAGCCCCTCCCTGCAACCTACTCTCACTCCTTTCTACTTCTTAATCTATTTTAACACCAAAGACAGCCAACAAACCAGCCAAAGATCATCATATTCATTCAATCATCACATCAATAAATGAGAAAATAAAGCACCAATCAGCCACCCATAACCAAAAGAACAAGAACAAAGTTGAATCTCTACCTTTATTTTGATGTAACAACTTGCTAGTCTTGAGTTCTAGTGAAGGATATGGATGCAAGAGACTTGATGGAGGTTGGAAGTGGAAGAAGGAGATGAAGAAGATGAAGAAAAGGAGAGAATAAGGCTGCTAGAAGGAGGCCGAATTCTACTTTGGAAAAAAAGGGAAATAAGGCAGCAGAATATTTGGGTGTAGTTAAGAAGGAAGCATTCCATTGGCTGAAGAGTCTTGTAGCTCAATTTCAACCAACCTTCCCCCATTCTTTGTGGCCATCTTGCACCACTTTTATGGATTAAGTGGCTGAGTTTTCACCCACTTGATGTAGGGTTATTGAGTGTAAAATCCTATTGGTTTAGTTCCGACAGTTTATCACACCGAATCTTTATCGATTTCCTTTAAATCGGTTTCAGGAAAATTTCTATAAAATCTTCTATGCTTCTAACCTAATTCTCTCCCATCTAATCTCAATTATTTGCTAGTTAATTAACTCTAAATAAATATTTAGTCAGATTTCATTAACCTCAATTATTTGATAAAAATCAAACAACTAGGCGAAAAAAGATAAAAATCCGGTAAAGGTGAGGCCAAGTTTCTCCACCATCTTGAGGAACACTTGGCGCCACTCATATGCGGTCGGGGTGGCTGAATTTCAGCCACTTAAGTGAGGGTTTCCAGTAGAAAATTCTACTGGTTCGGTTCTGGCAGTTTAAAATACCGAATCTTCGCCGAATTTCTTCAAATTAGCAAAACTTTACTAAATGACTTTGAGAGAATTTCTATATCGCTATTCTAATTATTCCTAAACCTAATCCCTCTAATTAACATCTAATTAACTCATAATTAATATTAAGTTAACTTCTAATTAACCTTACTTAGTCAATAAGATCGAATAAGTTACTTAGTAACGTGAAATAAATGTTTTTTGCAAAGTCGGAGCTTTTCTATTTTCTATTTCCCATAACTAATGGCATTTCCGTAATTTTGAGTAAGTTCAGGGGCACCCCACATCATTTCACACCAGACTGCCTCCATGGCCCAATTGGCAGAGATTTAAACTTCTACGCTTTCACCACGTGATTCTGCTCTATTTAAAATCTTATTTTGCTAATTCTACGTATGTGGGGACATAAAGGTCATTTCATGAAAAGTTCTAGGGTTATTGTGAGAATAAGTCTTTGGGGTCAAAATATAATTTCTAAAAATCCTGGGCATCACTATAATTAACAAAAGTTTACAGGGGCACTTTTTGTCATTTCCTAATTTTTGACATAAGGTAGTGCCATATTTTCAACTGCAGTGTTACACTACCCTATAATTTCGAGTGTGAGGTTCATCATGACATAGCGCTGCCTGAGAAATTCTCACACTGCCTAAGGGAAATAATTCAAAGTTTCCATTACGTTCTGTTTACGAAAGTGGAGATGTTGCATTCTACCCACCTTAAAAAGAATTTTGTCCTCAAAATTCTAGGATTAAGAAGGGTCAAGGAAAAATCCTTTTAACTTATAAGGATACTCTTTTTTTTTTTTTTTTTGAGTTTGCATCTTGTCTTGAGATTACTTGCCATCTTAATACGTACAAAGGATCCATTTTAACTTATGTTGGTGTCCAAGCTTGCCTTGTCTCTATGATGCTTTGAATCATTGTTCAGTTTATTGGAGACTCTTACTCATCTCCCTCGCTCTATATTCCGCTATCCTGCTTTGTGGTAGCTGCCAAATCTTCCGCCACTTGTACATGAGACCCCAGATATTCAACTCATGAAGATTTACAATTGCAAAGATTAGCAATTATCATAGTAATTGATGTCAATATGTAGCAATGATAATGCCTATGTCAAGGAGGTCCATATATTCTTTCCCAAGATTCTTATTCGCTCAGCTATCTTTAGTTCAATAATAAATTCGCCTCCGATACGGTTCTTTAGAAACATAGGCTTAGGCCTTTTCTCAAAATTATAACTAGGAGCCTTATCTTAAAACTCATTCTTCTTGGTAAAATTTGCTTCATGCCTAATGCCTGTAGGAAAATTTCAGGTCGCTTCCACTATACGGATTAAGTTCTAAGACTCATGACTCTTTCTATTAGTCGGATATCCTCCTTGATTCCTAGTTATTGAGATATAGGCAATTTAATGTGAAAACAAGGTTAAAAGTCATATCCTTTCATCGCAGCTACAGAGTTTCCTTACCATATTATCTTACAAGATGCCTTTCCAATATCTATGTAGAGAGTTGTCGTGGGTTATATGGGTGCCAAAATATACTTTGTTTCGCTGACGTTCTGATCCATCATCAAGTTTATCGAGTAAATTCTTCATCCTCCTTGTCATGTGTCTGACTACTTGTGCGCTATGTTTTTCGGTAAACTTTCTAATACTTGTGCCTTGGGCCCTAAATACCAACTGAAGAAGTTCTGCCATTGCGAAAAATTTCAGCTACAGCAGCAATTAACTTCGACAAATAGTGGTCATAGTGGCTTCGCCGAAGTTTTTTGGAAAATCGATCAAGCTATATCCAAACTCTCGCCTACATGATCCTCTTTGATCAGTGATGAATCCCCTCCCGTTAGGTTTTAGGTGTAAGGCTAGAGCTTCCTTCTAAACTATAACTATAGTCCTTGCTTTGAAATCTCTCGCTCTTGCGGACTTTATTCCATTTCTCATTATTTGCTAATTGGATCTCATGCCGTTCTTGTTGAACTTCTCAATGATTATTGCCATACTTGTTCCCTCAAAATATGATCAACTTCACGTAAGGAAAGGATTGTGGGACAGCCGAAGTCCCTGCCACTCTTTTACTTTCTTCAATTGGTTAGCATGGAGATTCCTCGACTATTGTGTTGATGTCCACCTCCCACTTTTGTGGGCATTAATGTTACCAATCTCATTAGGGGTTTGTCCTAATACAATATATAGATGTGTGTTAGTTTTAGCGGCTAAATCTAATATTACCCTAACTGGTAAGCCTTCTGGCCATTCTTCATAATATCTTGCCCCTAGGATATAATCCATTTGCTGTGAGAGATGGGAATGATGGTCTTGCTTCCCTGTTGAAGTTACAATATAAGGACTTCCCAGATGGTCACCCATCTTAATATTACTCTCGTTCGAGCACGCTTAACTACGGAAACTCTTATGGAACCTAGTGCATTAGTGATGATCGTATTTAATCTGGCCCAAGGTATAGAGACTCTTCTAACTGCCTCTAATTCCGACATCGTAACCTTGCCCCTCATGGGGCACGTTTCCAAATCCTTTTTGATCTTATATTGGTGCATCATCCGGTCTTGCTTGGGGTGCATTAAGTCTGTTTCACTTATGAGCGGTGCCAAGGCAACCTTGCTTGGTATTTCGTACACAATCTTATCTGCACCGTAATCTCATATTAGGTAGCTTTTCTCTCTTTAGTAGGCCAGTCAGAAATCCAAATTTCCTCTTTTCCTACCTCATTCCTACTATGTTCTATTATTTCTGCAGAAACTTGTTTGTTTTCATTTGTCAAAACCTACCTTGCTGTTGTTCCCTTGGTCTATCGGGATTAGCTGCATACTTTAAGTCTTTATTACTCTTGCCTGAATCTAAATACATTCCTTATCGAGTTACTCCACCTATAGCATATATAATGGTACCTAAAGGCGATTGTTCGACTTTGACTTTCTTTTCTGAATAGCCTTATTCCTCTACTAATAACATGTTGAAGATGATTCTATCATCCAATTTCTATGGTGGCTGAGGTTGATAGAATTTGAACATGACTAGATTTTCTAGCGCTTCCTTTATCTTTGAAAGGTAGGAAAAATTACACTTGGTTCGTATGCCACCTCTAGTGTGAAAGTGTTCCTACTTCAGGTTAGTAGGAGATATATTGCCTCTCTCTCTTGTTACACTTATAACTCCATCTGCTTTCCATACTATGTATAGCCGTATCTCTATCTTGATTCAATGGGTCTCTTTATAGTTTGCTCAACTGTTTCCCTTTCGAAGTCAGGATTCTACTTAGTACTCTTCCAATTTGCAATCACTACAAGGTTAGTTCCCTGTACCCTTGAGGGAGAAGCCACTCCATTCTCTGGATGGGGACTTAAAAAGGTTTCCTATATACCTAACCGAAGCTTCTGCCCTTAGCTTCTTTCATTGATCCTCTGCTTCATTCGCCCACTCTACAAATTTCTTAATGAAAGATCAGGTCTTTATAATGTGGTATTACCACAATCCCAAAATAAAACCATTGATTGAATTTGCTAGCGAGGTACTTTCAGGGTAATCTCATCTATGAAGAAAATAAGGGCACTATCCATGCCACATAAGATAAGCTTATCAGTCGGTAATCACCTTACTCCTGTTGAGTATTAAAGTTATAAAACCAGGTAGAAGAATCCCCTAGATTCAAGCTAGATAAGATAGTCTAGATTGGGTAATCGCAATGAAGATTGAAACAAGCCCCATCAGGGTGAAGAAGATTTTTTACTCAACTTGTCTCCAACTAAGATCCTGCCCTTGATGATGGGAAATCTTGGGCTACCCAGCAAAACTTTACAAACAACATTTTTCGATATAACTAGGTTTACTATGTCCATAGCAAACCGTCCGACGCAATTCCTTTGATTGAATCTCTAATTCTCTTCACTCCTTAACTTGCTCAATTGTCTACTCCTTTATGCCATCGCTACTTTCTAGGAGTTTCGCCCCTCATAATTATGTTTAGAAAAATTCCTAATAAGTCTGTAGGGTGTCATAGATCTCTGCCTCTACAAAACCTTATATTGAGGTTATTAGACTCAATATTTAGTCAAGTGCAGCAGATAGTCCACAACACTCATAGCAAGACTACCATGCAAAATCTTCTATGTCCTTGTCACGTGAGGACCTAAAGCATGGTGCATCTAGATTCTTAGAGTATGCATTAGACGCATAATCAGTCCATCTACGGGCCTATACAGGACGAACTGCTCTGATACCAAAATGTAACAACCTCTATAATATAGGCCATGCTCGAGTCATGGGTTATATTAAAAGGTTGTCACCGTGCTAAGAAAGTTTTCAAATGTGAAAAATATAATAAATGACCCTTTAACTGCATATTTTATTATTGAAAAATAGTTCATAAATTTCATCATCTCTGATACATAGAGAGTAAAATAATTACAATTTAAAAGAAATTTTGACTAACATAATACACAGCGTTTGCTTCCGACTAGTTGTTAGCTAGCTTCAATAGTCTCTTGGTCTGGCTTATGCCCGAGTCTTGCTCAATGAATGGCCCTGACTCCGCCTCACACTTGATTTTGAACTTAGGTGCTGGAATGTTTACAAAAAAGAAAAACATACAAGTAGGCAATGAAAACCTAAGGTTCTCAGTAGATAAACTCAAACGAATCTTACAATGTCATAATAAACATTCCACCCGCTTCGGTTTATTATGAAAATATATATAAACAAATAGTAGTTCAATTTTAAGTTGAAAACGCCTTTTTCGAAGTGGATTATATTTTAACAACCACTTGCCATATCATATGACAGACATAGTAATACGAATAACATAATATGCTTCAACAAGAATCATAATAGCATTAAGACTTAATGAGATAATTGAAGATGCACATATAAATGCTCATACTTGATTATATGCAAGTGCACTTGACTTAATTCGTATCTTTCTTTAACTTGCAATTTGATCTTGCTCTTCTGTACTTGGTCCCCCGGAGGTGAATGGCCTCTCTCACCCCTAGGTAATAGCCTGCTTTTCAGGTCTGAGCTTGTACCTATACATGAGTGATGGGTTTACTTTTTCCAACCCTCACACCGGTCTATTCCTATTAAATCTGGTCGAGGGCTGGCCCAAGTCTTAGACAGTACCGCTCTAGTCCACGTTAGCTAGGTCTATATCATGCTTCATGTGGTAGCTTAGTACGTCCCTCTTGCAAGTTCTTATTATCTTTTCCCTTCCATATCTTATCATGCATGCTGATGCCTTGTGCATTCATGGATATGTCTCACACCTTATTTCTGATATCATATTCTAATTATGCTTGCATGCATGACATACATGAATATGACATGTAAATGTAAATATATTCAAAGTATAATCACACATAGCATAAGTTCTCATAAACACCTACTGAAAATTCGGCAGCATAACGGATCAAGTTTGCTTCCCTGTGAATATTGCTAGGCTACCAATACAATCAATTAAGTATCAATCAATTAAGTATGCAATTCAATGTAAAACAGCAAATTATAGCAACATTATTAATCATATGGTATGTCAAAATCAATAGAAATATCAACATTCTGCTTACTCTACCCTCTTCTGCCTGTCTTTTGTAAAATCCACCTTTACTCCTATTCAACTCATTTGAACCTGAATTTTAGATATGTCATAGCTTTATATGTCTAATTTCCAACTCTTTTAGTCCCATCTCATTTTGATATGTATAACTCAATTTATTTCAGTTTTATCTCGCCCTACCCTGTAGCTAGCCAGAATTACACACTTAGAAGTAAAAATCCACTAAAAATCGAAAATTAGTTCAAATCATAGGAAATTGGTATCATATTAAAGCTAACAGGACAAGTTTTCATTTGAAATAAGTTCCAATTCATTTGATTTAGTATAGCTTGAGTTATAAGCCCCGAAATTTGGCCTTTCTGAACTGCCCTGTTTTGGCCCAGTTTTGACATAGGGCAACTTCCTCGAACCATTGGGAGCAAACGGGACTGTATGAGATATTCTGCTATATATAAGCTTTCTAACAAAGTTAGTTTCATTAAATTCCAAGTCGAATAGGGCAAGTTCTGCCCTGAACAACCTAGTCTGCCCATAATCAAACTCAAAAACCTAGTTCAAATTTCCAAAATTCATATCTCTCTCAATACTAATCCAATAGCCTTATATTATATATGTATGGAAAGCCCTGAATGTCTAGTTTCACATAAAAATAATTTTATCAAATTTAAATGGCTATAGGCGGAGCCGTACACTCCGCCATATGAACTGCCGAAGGATTTTAACCTTCCAGCCCCTCCCTGCATCCTACTCTCACTCCTTTCTACTTCTTAATCGATTTTAACACCAAAGACAGCCAACAAACTAGCCAAAGATCATCATATTCATTCAATCATCATATCAATAAATAAGAAAATAAAGCACCAATCAGCCACCCATAACCAAAAGAACAAGAACAAAGTTGAATCTCTACCTTTATTTTGATGTAACAACTCGCTAGTCTTGAGTTCTAGTGAAGGATATAGATGCAAGAGGCTTGATGGAGGCTGAAAGTGGAAGAAGGAGATGAAGAAGATGAAGAAAAGGAGAGAAGAAGGTTGCTGGAAGGAGGCCGAATTCTGCTTGTGCAAAAAAGGGAAATAAGGCAGCAGAATATTTGGGGTAGTTAGGAAGGAAGCATCCCATTGGTTGAAGAATCTTGTTCCCCCATTCTTTGTGGCTGTTTTGCGCCACTTTTATGGTTAAGTGGTTGAGTTTTCAGCCACTTGATGCAGGGTTGTTGAGTGTAAAATCCTATTGGTTCGGTCCCGACAGTTTATCACACCGAATCTTTACCGATTTCCTTTAAATCGGTAAATCGGTTTCAGGAAAATTTCTATAAAATCTTCTATGCTTCTAACCTAATTCTCTCCTATCTAATCTCAATTATTTGCTAGTTAATTAACCCTTAATAAATATTTAGTCGGATTTTATTAACCTCAATTATTTGATAAAAATTGAACAACTAAGCGAAAAACGATAAAAATCTGGTGGAGGTGAGGCCAAGTTTCTCCACTATGTTGAGCAACACTTGGCGCCACTCATATGCGGTAGGGGTGGTTGAATTTCAGCCACTTAAGTGAGGGTTTCTAATAGAAAATTCTACTAGTTCGGTTCTGGCGGTTTAAAATACCGAATCTTTGCCGATTTTCTTCAAATCGGCAAAACTTTACTAAATGATTCTGAGAGAATTTCTATATCTCTATTCTAATTGTTCCTAAGCCTAATCCCTCTAATTAACATCTAATTAACTCATAATTAATATTTAATTAACTTCTAATTAATCTTACTTAGTCAATAAGATCGAATAAGTTACTTATTAACGTGAAATAAACGTTTTTTGCAAAGCTGAAGCTTTTCTATTTTCCATTTCCCATAGCTAATGGCATTTCTGTAATTTTGAGCAAGCCTTGGGGCACCCCACGTCATTTCAGACCAGACTGCCTCCATGGCCCAATCGGCAGAGATTTAAACTTCTACAGTTTCACTACGTGATTTTGCTCTGTTTAAAATCCTATTATGCTAATTCTACATATGTGGGGACATGAAGGTTATTTCATGAAAAGTTCTAGAGTTATTATGGGAATAAGTCTTTGGGGTCAAAATATAATTTCTAAAAATCCTAGGCATCACTGTAATTAACAAATATTTACAGGGGCACTTTTGTCATTTCTTAATTTTTAATATATGGTAGTGCCATATTTTCAATGGCAATGTTATACTACCCTATAATTCCAAATGTGAGGTTCGTCATGGCATAGCGCTGCCTGAGAAATTCTCACACTGCCTAAGGGAAATAATTCAAAGTTTTCATTACATTCTGTTTATGAAAGTGGGGATGTTACATGTTCTTCTTTATATCAGCCATGATATGTTTTGTATGATGGTATTATGATCCTTTTCTCGTGATTTAAAATATGAAAACTTGATTTAGATTGAAAAATATAGCAAAAAATTGAAAGAATCACAAAATAGAGAATGCTATTGCGAGAAACCCTAATACACCATCCGTATAGCAAAGCTAATAATTTAACCCACAAAACTCAAATCCTAATAAAACTAATTTAATGAAATTAGACTTCAAGAGCAATCCAACCATATAAATTATAAGACCATTGGATTTAAAATGAAATAGTTATAAATTTTTAAATTTGACTATTGGATTTCACTTTTTATTCTAACCAAAGTGTGAAGTGAAGGGCATAACTTGCCCTATCTAACTTCAAATTAAGTGGAACTAATTTTTTTAGAAAGCTAATACATAGGCGATTATGTCATAAAAATTTCCAAATTAGATAATGAGTATATTTTCCCTATAATTCCTTAAAATTGACCTATGTTCTATTCGGGTTTAAGCAAGGTAGCTCACTTAAGGAGCTCATAATTTAAGCTCTACTTACCCAATTGGAGTGGAACATATGAGGATTGAAAAATGATTCTAATAGCTACATTTTTCACTATGGAAAGTTTTGACCAGTTGATATTTAACTTTGTTTAGATCTCAAAATGATGTTACATATAACTACAAAACTATATAAATATATACCCTGAGAATCAAAGCTACATATGCCTTCTCATTACAAAAATTTATTGCCACAAAAACACCTAATTATATTTTAAAAGACAATAAAATTTTATTGGTGATAAGTGATTGTTGTTAACTATGTACAATGATTTGTGACATCAATAGTCATCATAAAAGAATTAGCTAGAAGATTTTTTTTTTTGTTCATGCTTTTTTGATAGACATAAATACTCAATCATTTTTTACAACCACTAATTATCGAAAGTAGTTTTATACCACTATTTGTTGTAGCACTCAATGATGACTCTCTCAATTGGGGAAAATATGTTTTGTAATAGTTGATTTCAATTTTGTTAATGGCCATGGCAATTGAAAATTATGAATCCTCTTATAGTGTTTATGTGTTCAAACATGGGAGAAGTGCATGTACAACTATTTTTGGTAGTTTTGAAGGTGGAAACATCTACAAAATCAATTAAATAGAGGCTTTTTTGTTTAAAAATGATAGAGTAGCATAATGATTGGTGTGGCTTCTAAAACTAAGCAATATGGCCCATGAATTGCTAAAACAACAATTTGTAGCACCAGGTCTATGAATAAACATCATATAGGGTAAGGAAAGGTTCAAACCATCACACATCAAAATCAACTATGTTTCAATCATTTTACATTTCTATTTTTTTTGTAATACATTTTAGTTTTTTCTGCCATTTATCTTTTCATTTACATTTAAGTTTGTTTATCAATTTTTATTGCTTTACAATTTATTTTATATCATTTACTATTGATTTGAATTATATTTCAATTTATACCTTATTATACTTCAATTTAATTTCGTGTACCTTACGTTTTTGAAGCCAATTAATGCAATTCCATTTTGCTTTATCAAGAGGCGCATTCTTACTTTGAATCTAATTGTTGAACATGTTCTTTAGTTACCTTGCAAATCTACACCAAAAGGCATAATGTCACGGCCTAACCCAGGCTGTGATCGATGCATAGGGGACGGGTCTCCTAGCAAACCTTGATCATACAATTTTCACGAAAATTAGAAAGAGTCCCCTTTGTAATTAGGATAATTCCCAAATATAGTTCCTTTATCTGCACAATTAAAATAATCACACTCATCTATCAAGGATTCAAGTATTCTCAAAATGCACCCCTCAACACACAATACAATACAGTATATAATTTCAAATCAGAATCATCACATAATTCCACATACTTGCACATATACATAACTATATATCCTTTCAACATCCAAATTTATAATTCCAACCAACTCAATACACATTACTCTAACACAAACATCATCATAAACTAACAAAGGTTAGACCCTGCCTGTAGTATTATGGAGCTATGCTTACTAAGAATACAATGAACACTGAGAAAACTACCTAATCCCCTTATTTGTGAGGGCTCACCTGAGAAGAAAGAGTTATAGCTACGCAGCAGCAGTGTCAGCTCCCAAGTCTGCACCTGTATCTAAAAAAGAGAGAGAAACCATAGGATGAGTTTATGCAACTCAGTGAAAGACAGGACAACCTTGAACCTCATGAGTCAACGTACATATATAAATATAATTTCAATTTAATTTTAAAACTATAGCAAAAATCTAACAAGATAATCCGTCACAAGTCACACTTTGTTTGCCTTTCCTTCGTGTCACCCTGTAATCCATCACAGACCACTTCCTCCTAGGGGCCGTATAATATCCTTCACGCACCACATTATGTGTGTGGCTATGTAATATCCATCATGCACCACTCCCTTGAGTGGCTATGTAAATGATAATCCAAGGTGCACCAGGGCTAACGTTTACTGCCGTTAGCAGGCAGATCATGTTATAGATCTTCCTAATCCCTTTCATTATTCATTATGTATCAATTTTCAGTAATTTCTCACAAATATCCGTCATTGACTCATGTACAATATTCTAACAATAGTTTCATCGCGGAAAGGTACTTAAACATCATAACTTAAAACAAAAATCAAGTCAAAGGTGGTTTATCCACTCATAGTATACAAGCCCAAGGGAAGATATCAATTTTTTGGAGCCATAGAGTTATGGGAATGTTCCCGAGAGAAATCTAGCACCGCAACCACAATAATGTATCTACACATTAGCTATGAACATGAGAGATTTACATTAGACATCCTCAAACTCAAAATTCCCAAATTTCCTAACCTAAGGTTTAGAAGATTTTTTTCAATCCAAGCCAAAATCGAGATTTTCAAAAAGAGAGAAAGGAAAGGTGTAAGAAATTACCCTTAGCAAGCCAATAGAGATAAGAAAGAAGGTGGATTCCAAGATCTTCTTCCTCCAAACCCTAAGGTCACCTATAGTGGAAGTAGAAAGAGAGAGTGTGGCAGATTTGATGATTGTTTGGAGTAGATTAAAGTGTTTGATGTATGTTTTGAAGTGGGTTAAGTGGGAAGATTTGATATGGAAGTATGAGGAAGAGAGTGAATTTAGAGAGAGAAGAGAGAGTTTCGGTAGAAGAGAGAGAAAGAGAACGCGAGAATGATAAGAGAGAGAGAGTCCCGAATGTTATATAAGCTTCTGGTAATCAATTACAATTCTTTGTAATCGATTACTACGAACCCAGATATTTTTAATCGATTGTAATTCTTTGTAATCGATTACAATCATAAAAATTTCAACCCAAATGCATTTAGAATGGTTAGGAACCTATTTCAAAGAATTGTAATCAATTACAATTATGAAAAACCCAATAACTGGACAGACTCAGAGCAGACTCACAACCTAGGGACATGGGTATCATACACTTATTTACATTCTCCATTAACTTTAAAATATAAATGTAAATAAGGAAATACCCCCCATTTGGATTCAAGAAAAATATCAAACAAATCAAGATCCTTAAGGATCAAAATCCAACTTTTGGGTTTTAGTACAATTCTCCGAAAACTTGCGTTTTTATAAACTTGTGGGTTGAAAATGAAGGGGTTATCCATTCCTTAAAATTCGTTAAAGATTGCCCTTTAACTCATTAATATCCAAGGAACCATTACCAGGATTTTTGATCTTAAGAAAATGTCTCAATCCTATAGCCCTCGAAGGAGGCATAGGATTCAGACTTAGATTTTTTTTTTTCAGGATCCGATATCAACAAATAACTATAACTCATCCCGGGGTATTACACATAATTTCCACCTTAGCATGTTTTCTTAGGAGAAACTTATTGTATTTGGGATAGTAGTTGAAATGTGAAGTTTTGTGTTTGGTTTATAAGCAAAATCATACTTAGCTTCTTTTTTTCATTTCTATACCAACATCTTTTTAGAATACTTTGTGTAACCTTTTAACTCAAAATATCTAGGATTTCCATATATAACAAACATGCCACATCCTTGAATTAGGGGTGGCAATTACTATCCTATCCATGGGTACCCACCCCGCCCTAACCCGATCGGGTCAGGTTTAAAATTGGGGCAGGTTTGGATGCGGGTAGTGTAATGTCCTGAATTTTACAAAACATTTAATTTATGCTGTTAATTAATTTATTCAATTTTAATGGTTATGCAAGAGTAATTAGAAGTTAATTAAAGAGATTTGGGTTCGGAAGAATTGGAATCATTATGAAGGAAATATAAGAAAAATACTATCAATGTTTCACAAATTTGAAGGAAATTGAATGAAATTCGGTATTTTATATTGTACGAACCAAATTAGTGTAATTTTATACTGTAAAAAGCTAAATTGGATGGCTAAAATTTAGCCATCTGCACCCCATAATTGGCGCCTTTAACAGCCACAAAAAGGGGGAGACATGGTTGAATCCTAGCCACCAAGACACCCACCAATGACAAGCTATTTGTCTCCATCACCCTTGCTTTTTGAAACTTGCAAAATCCATCCTAACTCCTTTCATTTGGTCGCCCATTCTACTACTACCCTCTCCCCTTTCTTCTTCTACTTCACTTCATCCTCCTTTCATCTTCAAAGTTTCATCCACTTCTTCTACTTGTTTTTATGATTTGGTGGCTAAATAGATTTTGATTTGTACTTACTTGATTGATATTATACTGAGTTTATATGAGTGTTTATGGCTGGATTAGTAGGTATATATTGGATTTGGATTGAAACTTTAGTGAAAAACCCCAAGAGGAAACTAACCAGAAGCTGATTTAGTTGAAAAACCCTAAACTATCTGTACTGCAAAGTGTACAGCTTTTCCTACAGCCATCATAATTTAATGAAACCAATTTTAGATGAAACTAGACATCTAGAGCTTTCCAATCATATAAATTATAAGGCAATTGGATCTAAGATGAATGAGATGAATTTTTGAAGTTAATCCTAGAATTCTGTTCACTATTCTTCCTAGTATAGGTTATGAAGGGCATAACTCACCTTATACAACTTCAAATTGAGTGAAACTAATTTTTTTAAAAAGATAATAGATAAATGTTTATGCCATAAAAATTTTAGATTCAAACCCTAAGTAGTTTGCTCCTAATAATTTATCAAAATTGCCTTATGTCCTGACTGGGCAGAAATAGGGTAAGCTAATTCAACCAAATTTGAAAGCTTATAACTTGACCTTTGCCCATTCAAACGAGACGAAACTGGTGGGGAATTAAAGGTAGGCCCGTTAGCTTTAAAATGATATAAGCTTAAAGCAAATCTAATAAAATTTCTATTTTTGGTAAACTTTCACATTTTAGACCTAATTCTGTCTAACACCAGGGTAAACCTAGGTAAACTTCAATAACTTAATTTATACTTATCAAAATTTAATGGGACCGAAGTGATTAAAAACTAAACAAAGAATACTTCAATATATCAAAAATTGAGATTTAAATGAGCTAAATAGACATTGTGACACAAATGACAAAACAAAGCAGAATTGAATAGTGTAGGGAAAATTGTCAAATTGAAGGGTTAGCTACCTTAATGTATGTATAAGTTAGAATTAAGACTTGAGTGTTGCAAACATATGATAATGCTAAAAGGTTAAAGTACTATATTAGCTATACTACTATGACTGATTGTCTATTTAAACTGGCACTATTCATGAGAAAGCAGATCTGATCCGTTATGCTGGCGAAATTCCGGCAGAATTCATGTATATGATGTGTTATGTATGTAAAGATATGTGCTATCCAAGTTTATTTAACTTTCATTAAAGGGAATAGATCCGTGGGAGATTCAGGGAAAAAAACCTAGTTATCTTGTATAAGAATGAGCTCGATACTTAAAAGCAGATTATTACTCAAGAGTTATAGAGCCTAAAACTCCCAGGGGACCAAGTACGAAAATTTATGACATACAAGTTCAAAAACCAGTGGGTATGAGGTGCATTCTATTTTCATGCATTATGGTATTTATGAAGATTTGATGAACGATTGTGGTTTAATTGCTATATATGTGTGTGTGTGTGTGTGTGTGTGTGTGTGTGTGTGTGTGTATGTGTATGTGCATCCCTCTATGGCTGCTACCATTTAATTACACTGCATTTCATCTTGTATGATATTTTGTTTGACAGTTATTCTGTCTCATACTATCCTAAGTAAAATTGAATCTTGCTTTGGGCTATATTTTCACACGATAATAAATGGAGTTATTTAGTTCGTTATTCATCTTTTTATAAAATCTAACAAAAACCAAAGCAACTGGGAATGAAAGCGATGTCAGAGTAGTATAGTTGAAAATCCTACTGAGAATTCTCCAAAATTCTCACCCTGTGGATATGTCCGCATCATTCTCAGATCATGGATATAGCAGTGATGGTCGTCCTCTTCGTTGAACTACTAGAGCTGCAGCTACACTTAGACCCCGTGCTAGACTCCATATATATTACCGCCACCTGCCATGTTTGATTGTATATATTCTTCCGCTCTGCCTTTGTTGTACCTTTTTTTAGCCTTTTATTTGACCCTGTCGCTCCTTTCTTAACCGTTCCTTTACATATGGCCCATCCAGTCGCACCACCAACCGCAGCACCTGCGTCACCACTTGTTTCACTACCCCAGGTAGTCCCCTCCCTCTCTTTTGAGAGTGACCCCTCGAAGAAGGCAGCCTCATCTTAAACCATCCTCAATTTTTCTTCGTGCTAAATTACCTCAGTACCCTTGAATAAGTAAGCACTTAATGAGAAATTAATAGACTAAGGCTTAATTAAGGGATTAATGAGGTAATCATGCAAAGAAAGTTAAGAGAATACTTAATTAAGATTAGAGAATCTCTAGTTAAGTGGGTCAAACTCTTAATAGCTTAATTAAAAACTAATTATCTATAATTAGCTTAATCGAGTTTAATTAAGGGTAGTTAAGCTTAATTAAAAGTTTAATTTTTATTAATCATATTCTTGTAAATTAATCACTAATCCTTACTTAATTAAGTTAATTAAGTTGCAAGAGCACTTAATCACATCATTCAAATTCAAATTTAGTCAACTAGATAATAAAGCATTTAGTGATATCACTAAAGCATAAAGCATAAGACAAGTTTGCTTTTTGTAAGAGTAGTACACTCTTGGTCTCCCCCATCATCCATTTTGTCCTCTTAATTAACATAAAATAACACAAAGTAAAGCAAAAATATCCTCCTAAACCCCTAACATGTTATGGCCACAACAAGACACACATACACATCTATTTTCATTTTGTGTCATCCTATTCTTTCTCTAAAACTCAAATCCTCTAACGTTTCTCTATAATTTTCTTCTTCTTCTCCATCATCTTCTTTATCATTCTCCACCTCCATAACTAAACCTTCTTCACTAAGCCTTTCAAAGATCACATCTTTTGGTCTTTGAAGACAAGAATCAAATACTACAACCTCATTTTGTCAAGAACTCAAGAGGTCTCTCCTTTTCCATCCAAGGCCGCCACCTTCACCACCTTCTTCATTTTCCACTCTAAAAAACATGCCATTTTCGCCCTAGTTAGCGATTTTTCTCTTTTTCTTTTGTTTACTTAAGAAAGCTTGAAGCTTGGCTCTTATCATGACTAAGAACTTCAAGTGAAAACTTGAGAAAAACCTCATGCTCTTCATGAGCAAAAGTTTCTATTTTTTTAGCAAAATATGTTCTTGTTCATGAGTTGTTTCTTAATTATTTGAAAGTTTCTCTTCTTGAATACTTCAAGTTTCTATTTTTCTTTCTTGATGCATGAGTTCTTGATGTTCTTGTGAGTTGTTGGAAAAGAATGATGATTCTTGGTGATTTTCAGTTTAAAGTTTGTTTCTTTCCTTTTTATGAGCTTATGATTGGAAAAGTTCTCATCTTTACATCTTTCTCATGATTTTGATAAGACTATAAACATTCCAAAAACCTAAAACTTTACAAAGTTTGTTTCTTTATGCATAAAGTGGCATATATTTCATGCTTCTCTGAAGTTTCATTTTGTCTTTTTTGAAGATAAGAATATGTGTAAAAGTTCAAACTTTTTGAAATATGAAGCTTTTTAAGTTATCAAAATGAGAACTTGTCACTTTATGTCTTAAAAATTGAATCTTGAAGACAAGATCTTTCATAAAGTTTCAAACTTTAATCAAGAATATAACTTTTAAGTAACAAAAATGTAGATTTACACTTTAATCTTGTAAAGGTTAAACCTTGAGATAAGAATGTTAAGTAAAGTTCCAATCTTTCTTCAAGAAAGAATCTTTTAAGCTTTAAGGCAATTTTAAATCGTAAAGTTGGAGTCTTGATGGTCTTACAATCATTAAAAGTGTCAATTTTCATAAAGAATAAGACTTTTAGTCATAAAGCTACCATCTTGTATCATTATTCTATAAAGGATGAAACTTTAAGCCATGAATATAAAGAATGAGACTTATACTTTCCTAGATAATGAAACTTGATAAGGATTTTCATAAAGAATGAGAACTTTATACTATTAAAGGTGGAATCTTGTTGTAGTAATCATAAAAGTTGAAATCTGACAACTTGGATAATTTAAAAATTCGCCTCTTGATGATTAGTGAGCATATGGTACTGTTGGATTCATGAGTGTGGTTATATATTATCATGATCCAAGGGACTAGAGGGATCTCAAAATCCTTTGGGAGTAGAAGTATGATTAGGGTCTCTGAGCATACTATAAGCCTAGGAATCACTTGTTCACTATCTCAAGGGAAATTAAAAGTTTTTGATGAAAAACTTTGGCTAAACTCTATAATAGGCTTCAGCCATACTGGATTAAGTAAGAGATAAATATGTATTAAACTTTAAATCTAAGATTGCATTCTTTAAGACGTGATCATAAAAGAATCTATTAGGCTTAAAGTGACGCCTCACTTGAGGAGTTATAGATTAAAAATTTTTAACATATGTCCTCTTTAGGTGGCATGATCCTTTCATGGAAAATATGAGGAGTCTTACCATGATTCATAAGATATTACACAAAGTACAAGGAAGCCCTAGATACCAAATAGGATATGAGTATAATCACTCTAATATATGATTATTGATTGGCGTGATTGATTTGAGTATGGATTCGTGGATATGATGGAGTATTTATGCTTGATGAGATATTTTATGATGAAATGAGATGGATATTATTGGTTGTTGGTTGAAATTTCCATGTTTGGCAAATTTTGGGGAAGCTCTAGTCTAGCAGTTATGCTGCCAAATTTCTATCAAACTTATGGATTTAGTCATATCATTACATGTCCACATGTGTCTTACTAGTAATCAGAATTCACAATAGCACTTCGGTAAGGGAAGTAAGGGAAGGTAATTCACTAAGACTTAAAGACCCTCTATTAAGGAGGCAAGGGTGAAAAAGAGGACCCTCCAACTCAGAGGCATGAAAAGCCCATATCAGCTTTGTCTGATTTGATTTTGTATTGCGTGATGACGGTCACGAAATGAGCTCATGTCCAATACCAATCTATTCTAAGGAAAGAATTAAAGAATGTTAAGTACATGCTAAGTATGAAAGTAAAGTTAAAGAAAGACTCTGGTCAAGTAAACGAGGTTACCCAAATGTGCATGCATCTTCATTCTCTCATTGCATGATTGTGAATGATTATACTATGCTCTCATATATATATGTGCTCTTAACTTGTGGTTTTGAGTTCCTTTATATTATGTTTATATGATGAAAATTAAAAGAAAACTACTTCAGAAATTATGTCTTTAAACTTTGTGAAAATGAAATATATTCATGTTCATTATTTTTATAAATAAAACCGAAGTGGCTTGGTCGACAATGATGACACAGTACTTGTCTAGTCGCGATCCTACTGAGAAATCTACTATTTCTCACTCCTACATTTCTGTGTCATCTTCAAAGGACACCGGTGTCGGTTACGGTGGTAATTTTCGTTGAGGTCCCTGTGATGCATTGGCACTTCAACCCGGTGTTGAATACATTCGTGCTGATTGCTCAGGCAGCTATGAGGGTCTACATGTTTCACAGCTGCCAGTTCCATGTACTAGTGATGAGTCTGTTCTTCCACCCTCACGAGCCTTATGAGGACATTACTTTGGATGACGTCCATCCATTTTTCCACCCCCCGAGGTACCCTACTAATGGTGAGTCTGATTTCGACACCTGGCTGACACCGATATATTCTATGTCGACCTACCCAACCTACTCTGTAGGATCCTATCACTTGGAGCCATCTCAGCCCTCAGTGATTCATTTGTCTTCCGATTCTTCTACTTCGTCTAATGGCCTAACTCCACCCTCGGTTCGTAGTAGTGGGTTTATTCACACTCGCATTGTGCCCGAGGAGGAGGACATGGGGATGATGTCCCTAGTGGTTTCAGGAACGGATACCTTCCATTCAATGGATGACTTGGATAACACATGCGAAGCTGATCACAAGGATAGCCCTTTTTATTGGTAGTTATAGGGTTATCATTTTCTGGTATGGTACGCATGGGCGGTAGAGATTTATGATGTATTTCTCTTTTTATGTTATATCTGGTTAGGTTATCTTGTAGAGCCGACAGTAAATATCGGACTCATGGTTTGTTATGTAGAACTTGCTATGCTACTATTAACTATATTTAACTATAATGGCTATGGAATGATATCATGTTTATCCAAGATGATTGTTCTTCTTTATTGCTCTTATTTATTTGAACGCACTGTAAGTATATTATGAAATTTGGTATTATACACTCACGACGTGCACATGGCTCTTATTCTTTTTCAAAAGATTTATTCTGCTATTGTTCAAAAAAAAAATTTACCCTTATTTTTAGTATAAGGTAACTTTAAAAGAGTAAGTTAGTTCTGCAAGCAAAAGTAACAATTAGTAATTCCATAATATGACTTAAGCATAGTATGGGACTATTAGGGTGTTACACATCCTCTTCATCCTCCGCACTTGGCGACGACTACGTTCTAGCAGACCCTAGCATGGCAAATAGGTTCCTTTCTTTGGAGTACATTTAGAGAAGCCTCCAGCTAGCTGACTACAATGTATAGTGTGGCGCTCTTTTGGCATACTTATGACCTTGGGCATTGACTTAGTTTCTTTTTGTATTTCATAGAAAGTGACACTAGATGAAATGTCTCTTGAGGACCACCTAGGGATATACTTCATGATTATGGGCTAGTTTATTTTGTTTCATGGCCCAACTTTTTGTACCCACTACTTCTGTATGTTCATGTACTTATAAAAACTCTGGTTATATATATATCTACAGATGTTTCAGAGACATTACGATATAATTCCGCCCAATCTGGCGAATTTTCTTTTATTGCATCACACCGCCCTGAATATATATATTCAATCTAGTCAATAAATTAAAGTTAAAATAAAATTCAGAGTTATTCACACGTAACAAACTACCGATAGAACACTCTGGTTTAAGCATAGTACTATATTTGGTAAGGTGTTACAGGTAAGGTTGGGTTGGGTTCGGGTTCAAAGCAAACCCGCCTCTACCCTACTCCTCAGACTTATATATATATATATATATATATATATATATATATATATATGTTTTAATGTGTAATTTTTTATATGAAATTAATCTATAAAAATTTTTATTTTATTTTTAACTCCTATATCAAATACACCCCAAATACAAATTAAATTTTAAAATAATTTTCATCTCAAAAAATTTCAAATAATTTTTTAAGTATTTAAAAGGAGTAGTGGATAGGGGCAGGTAGAGTACTGGTTGGGATATGTTCTTTGTGGGTAGGATTCGAGTTTTGAATGTCAAAACCCACGGATAAGGTAGAGACGGATTGGGAATTGTTTAATAAAGTGAGGGGCGGGTTTGGATTGAGCTAAAACCCGCCCTAACCCAGCCCATTGCCACCCCTACCTAGAATACCTTGCCATGCAAGTTTATTCCCAAGTAATATTGTCAATAGTCCAAAGGGAAATCCCATGGCACAATGTATGGCCATGTCCCTTCATAGTGGTAAGTAATTGGAATATGATATTTGTAAGTCACGAGTGGATAAGACTCTTGTGTACCACATCAATTATTATAGGACCCTCCCCTTTTAGCAAGTTTTTCCATGTAAAAGAGGGTTTAGTGTCTTTTTGTGTATTTAACAAATTCCATCAAGAATGAAGATCCTTAAACATTTGGTCGCCCAAATTCCTTTTACCAATATAGCTTTTACCAACTAATCCACTAAATTTTTCAAGAATTAATATCATCATTCCACCTAATTCTTTGCATAGAGAAATGACGACTCATTTGGATAAATTATTTTAAAAGCTATTTTGTAAAATGATCTATTAGAAAATAAAATTTAATTTATATTTAAATGTAATATTTAAAAAAACTATTTTTAATCTTTGAACAAATTTTTATAACTACAAAATGTTTTCATTTTTGGAAGTTTGAACATGTGCTTATGAAAGAAGCATAATTATGTGCTTTTCTAATACTTCATGTTTTATGGAAAAAAATGTCATTTAAATATGATAAAAAATATTAAAAATGCATATTTTTTATGAGTAAATATCTAAATTTGTCCCTAAATAAAATAGTGTCAAACACATTGGTCTTTATGAAATGAAAACTCTCAATATGGTTTTGAAAAATATTATCAATCATGTTAATCTTTAATTAGCAGACACATTAGTTTTTAAAAAGAACTAATATCAGTGACATTTGTAATTTTAAAAGATCATTTGATGAGTTTTTATTTCTTGATAATTAATTTGCCCACTGATTATCTTTTAAGGACAAACTTGGGAATTTGTTTTTAAAATTTTTTATTTATCTAAAATACCATATTTAGCTATAAAAATCTTAAAACAACCTATAAAGTAATCATTAATAGCTTAAGCCACTTTTATCAAAATCTCCTGCCACCCTTTACTCCATTTTCAATTTTCATACATGTTGCTAAGAAATTGAAATGCAAAATTCGGGAATCTACTTTACATTGCTGAAGTCAGGTGGCTTTTAACGTATGAAGAAGAAAAGTTCACCATAGATGGTGAACTTTATACATACCGTTAGATTAGAAAAAATTTTAAATGAATGATGAGATCAATAGTATATAAATATTATTGATAATTTATTAATTTTGACAAAATATTAAAATAACAAAATTAACCCTCTCACCTTCCTCCACCACTTAACTCCCTCCGCCACCCTCTCCATCTTCCTCCTCCACCATCTCCGGCCACTACCATACTCTGCCATCTCCCCATACCCTTCCCCACCGACTCTTCTCTCCCATGGGGTCAATGGATTAGCCTTTGCATTGAGTTAGGTCCTTTTACCATGACACGCTCTTTTCATTATAACCTGATTATTGCCATTTATGTAAGTTTGATGAAACATCTTATTGTCTAGAGAAATTGTAAATGATAAGGTGCCAAGTTTACTTGCAGAAATCTTAGTCAGAATGACTTGATTTGGATATAAGAGGCAAAATGCTTCCTATGCAATTGTACTTCTCCCATGGAATACATAACTTTCACGATTGCCATGTGTAAGTCAAGCTCTCTATGACAAGTCTCTTCACCATTTGAACTTGTAAGATGGGAACAATAAAATTCCAATTTGATATCACCAAAAAGTTGGTAGGCCTTGGCAACGCAACACAAGAGAGGAATAATAACAAGAACTAAAATTACTTGGATTGGAAATGTAAACATTAAGCATCACATCTATGAGAGGCAATAGTGTGAAATGAATTGGGTGTTGTAGAAAGGGAGAGAGACGGTGGGGAAGAAGAGAGATGAAGGATGGAAATTCTTGTCATTACATGGTTTAAGGCGAGGTTCACTATGAATGATGAACTTTTAGTTTTCCCCATGGGTCTAGGGTCCATGCTAATTAGCACCTGAAAATCAATGTAATTTTTCCAAGAGAGCCATCATTTGAATATTGCTCATTTGAAGAATTTGTTGTTTCAAAGTCACATTAACCTGGAGACAGAAAAAATGTCGGGTTTGTCAAAATTTATTGCATGTACCATATCTGTAGCATATCTCCATGTAATCCCGCAAAATTCACAATGGTAGTACAATCATCCATGCGCCATAGTTCCACTCAATTATCATTAAAATTCTTCAGGCCAAGTCAGGCCATTTTTGGGTCGGACTTGGTTGGATTAAGTTAATTTCGAGCTAATAAAATGCTAATTCAGCCGAATTTCATATGGGGCACAAGCTGAATTTTGGGTCATTTTACTAATTTTTAAATGTAATAAATATATTTTTGAAACAATTAAAAAATAACAAAAAAAAATTAAAAAGATAAATATATTTGCAGCCCTTCCAAATCTGGCTATTTATTGTTTAAATGAAACGGTGTTTGTAGCTCAAACACGATGTTTGCAGCCCATTTTAAATATGCTTGTAGCCTAATTTAAATTGCGTGGAAGATATTTAAACGATACATATGCTTGCAACCCAATTTAAATATATTTGTAGCTAATTTTTTTTATTAAAAAAGATGTTCAGGTAATCAAGGGTCGAGTCAAATCGAACTAAACTGAATCCAGCCAACTTTTTTTTTTTTTCGGGTTATTTGGGTTGGATCATCGAGTTCGATCCATTTTGGTAGCTCTATTAAATAGCTATTAATATATATTTTTTTATATATAAAATGCTCATTTTATTAACTAACCATACGAGAGCTTAACAAAGACAAAAGGGAAGATGGTGGATCTCCTAACAAGGTGCTAGAAATTTTAGTCCTAGCAAGATTGGCTAAGCAATATTTTTATTATTCTTTCTTGTAATAAATTTAATTTTAATATATTACTTACATGAAAACTTTGTATATCATCATGTAATTATGTTCTGGTATATAATTTAAAAAGTTTAGTGTTTACAACAATTACTTTAAAATGTTAACAATATAATAATACATAATTGAATAATAATATAAATATTTTATATTAATAGTATATTAACATTAAATTAGAAATAAGTTAATGACCTGAAAAATAGAATTCAAATAAATTTTCAAGTTGTTATGTTTTTTTTTTAAAAAAATTGATATAAAAGGCAAAATAAGTGCCATTTGCCCCCATTTTTCTAAAAAAAAAAAAATGGCACATGTTATTTGTAGTGAGTTGTATTATTTGAACTTATTTTCTCGGTTTTTGTACCAGCTCAATCCAATCCATGAAGATCAAGAAAATAGTAGTTCAAAGTGAAATGATTTTTGAACCCTTAAAGAGATGGACATCTTAAATACCCAAAAAGAAAAGGAATATATATATATATATATATATATATATATATATATATATATATATATATATATATAAAAAATAAAATAATTGATAAAGAAAGAAAACCAACGAAATTAAGGGGGCATTTGGTTTCAAAGGTTTCTATTTTTATTTTCACTAAAAGTAGGAAACAAATGCAAAAACATGTTTGGTTCAATTTTTTAAAAAATACTTTTAGAAAACATTTTCAAAATTTGGTGAAAATTTGAAAACAACAAATTCGTGTTTTCACTATTTTCTATCAAAATGTTGAAAACGAAGCCTAAAAACAGTGAAAACATAGTGGCACATGTTGTAATTATAACAATTTTTGTTTTTTTCCTTTTAAAGGCAAATGCAAAGTTACCGCGTTTGAATCTTGCACCACACACACCACCCCCCCCCCACATCCTCTGTTGCTTCGTCATCATGTCCTCTGCTGTGTTGTTGACTGTTGTGTTCTCCACCCACCCTGCCATGACTTGCATTAGCTGTTACAAAGACCGCACAACCTACATTGCAGAACAGTAAGGCATGCCCCTTTTGAAGGGGGAGTGAATAATAGAGGACAGAGACAAGAGTAAGAAGCAATCAGAGAAGAAGAGGTAGAATAAAAAAAATAGAGCATGGGTAAGCAAAAGAGAAGGAAGAGCATCAGTGAAACAAAATGAGAAGAGAAGCAAAACATGAGAAATCACAAGAAGCAAAAGAGAGTTGAGCACTAAAACAAGCGAGTATCAAGGAAAGAATAGCAAGAAGAAGAAGGAGGAGGAGGTAGAATCAAAAGCAATAAGGAGAAGCACAAGAGGCAAGCAGCAATGGAAAATTTCCAGTAAGAAGATGATGCAGGATGCCGAAGAAGAAGAGTAAGAGGAGGAATCCTAATCTACCTCTTTACTAGAGTTGACAACAGCTATAAAGGTTTTCTCCCACCCAATTATTCATTTTTCATTTTCTTTTAATCAATCATGATTAAAAATAGTACTAGTTATTTTGTATAATTATATTTCTTTTTAGTATAATTATAATTTACTCACAAATCAATTATAGTCCAAACATATTTTGTCATTACAAGTAATTTTTGTAGTTAAAATTTTCTTTATAATATTTAATTATATATTATCATATGTAGTGCATGTAATATATATCTATGATTTATCACTTTAAAGCAAGAATTTCCAATAATTTTTTAAATAAGGAATAAAATAATACTAATTATAATTTTTAAATATTTATCTTTGTATAAATCAAAAGATAATAATTGATAATGATAATAAAATAATTTAAAAGTGAGTAATTTATTTTATTCTTAATCTTAATATTTTATAAAGTTATTTATTAGTTTAATAAATATTTTTAGTATATAAATAAAATATACAAATCAAATATATATTATTTTTATTATTTAATAATAATAAATATAATTTTATTATCTCAAATTTAATTTTAAAAATTATATTTTAAAAACAGAAAAATCAAACATATTTTCATTATTTTCATTTTTTAGAAATAAAATAAATCTTTATAAACCAAATATATTTCCTAAATTCAAAAAATTTAAAAATAAAAATTCTTTTCAAAAAATAAAAACAAAAAATATTTTTACAAACCAAATACACTCTAAACTTTACCGAGAGAGAACTGCACGTGTAAAATCATCAAGGAATTAGAGTGGCGTACATTTATACTGAGTTTCTCAATTTTCGCTCCTTCAAATATTTACCTTTATTTAAGTCTCGTACGATAGAGAAGGACAATAACTATATCTCCTTTCTTACCTTTCTTTTTAGGTCAATTTTGTTTGACCTTTATTTATTCTCAATTTTCGGTTAGCATATTTTTCTACAGAGGTCTTCAACCTTTCGAGTATTTCCTTTTTAATTCACCTATAGTTTGAGGAGGTAATTTTAACTTGTCTACCCCTGACTAAAGCCTTTTCTATTAGAGCATCACAAACAGTACATATATCTCTGTGACTCCGTCCTTTGCACCTTTTCTTTATCAATCAAATTTTCGTTTGTGTTTTTTTATTAATATTTACCGTTTTGGATTAGCAATTAATTATTTGCATGCTATTGAGGTCAAATTTATTATGTCAATTTAAATTATAGTTATCAATAAAATAGATGTGAAATAGTTATCTTGTTAGATATCATAAGTACAATATAGGAAAAACCAACATCATAGCACCTTTTTTTTTTTTTTTTTTACGAGAGCATCATAGCATAATTGAAAGAGATCAAATCCGTAAGGTAAATAAAACAGCCTAACCTTAATAAATAAATAAATAAAACAGCCTAACCTGTGCAAAACATTCATTTGCTCCTCCTTTGACAAAGTGTTCTGATCCTCAACCGTGCAAGTCATATCTCTGTATGGAGACTTTATTGTTCCCTTTCCTCTATCTGAAGCATCCTGCAAAATATAGAAGATTAATGCTAAAAGTTTGTTGACGGAAGCTATATGCATAGTGATCATGCCTTCACAAGATTTTCTCTCTCACTCTCCTCAAATAAGGCAAGCACTCACCTTCAAAATTATTTTCCCATCGTCGTTGAGTTCAAAGACATCCTCAAGTTCATAGTCTTCCAACGTATAAGATTTCACTTTCTCCCTTTGTATCTGTAATGCCAATTCTTCCTCTTCGTTTAGGGCCTCATCATCACTTGATTGTAGCTTAAACCAAAAATATCAAAATTATTCAACATAAACAATATAACGCATGTAAAAATAAATGGAGTACAAGAAAATAGGGAGAGAATTTCTAAGAGAGAAACTAATCTTTCATTTATCAAAAAATGTGATTCTGAATGTTTACAAGTGAAGCATGATATTTATATTATCTTCTGGTGCAATTTAAGTTTCTTTCCTATAAAAAAAAAAGGTCTATAACTAATTCTATAAAAGAATCTAACAGCTCCTAAGTCCTAACAAACTGATGCACGCAAACATGTTTGGCTTGCTTCTGTCTATTCATACGCTCTGACATTCATAAATGGTTTAAATGATAAATGTATAGCAAAATCTATTTCATATACATTGCTCAAATCCTTACCTCAAAATTCCGATTCTCAGCACCATAAGAGAATTTTTTCCCACCCCAAGTAAGTTTATAATCTTCCTCGTCTTCATCATCATCATCATCATATATGTCATCCTCGCCGCTGCCAAACTTCGCACGTAAATATTTTCTTTGCCTAATCACTAAGAACAACATGCATAAATAATTAGCGAAATATGCAATAGGATTTTTCTTAAGTCCAGACCATGCATATATACTTAATAATCAAGAAATTCAACAAACAGAACAATGTTGGATTGGTAACTCTCTGTCTATCCCCGAAGGAGTGCGGGATGTGCAAATGAATTAACCTAAAATTTGGCAGCAACATATATAGCTATAGGGTATATACTAACGCTTTCTTATTTTCATAAATTATAACAACTATTGAAGGCCAAATTTTGTCCTATTTTATTTGAGACTCCAGGACTTAAACTGGCTATAAAGTTTGATAAAATCGGATTTAATAAAAACTGTGGTACGTCAACAAATGTACGCTAACAAATGGAGGACTTGAAAATCTGTACTGTTCTAGTTTTCAGAACAAAAACTAGTTGAAGATTAATAAGAACATTATCTAAATTACAGAGACGGATCCAGGAAATAAATATTGGAGAGGCCAAAAGTAAATAGTAAAACAAAAATTTTAAATTAATTATATCTATTATGAATCATATATTTTAAAATAAATGTATAATTTTAATAATTATTGATAATTACAAGTAAAAGTTTTAAGTATTTTTTTTTTATTAGATAGCTCAGTTTATTATTTCATTCACAAATTTTTAACAAACATAAAAATTTTAGAATTCTGATGACTATCACTACTAAATAGATGTAAGTTAAAATTTTGACGTTGAATATTAAAACATTATGCGAATTAATATTTAGTTGATTATAAAAATACAATAGTAATGGACTGGGCTTTCGGCTGGCTACAACTGATATGGCCTAGGAGATAAGTGTTTGAGGAGAGCTCCTCTGAATTAACAGGGCTTATGAACAAACGAGTTGGCGATTGTGGAAGCTGATAGTTAAAGTGTTTTGAACTGCTGATATTAATGTCAAATGGGGAGGGGAAAAAAACACTTATGGCCTCTGCAAATTGGATTTAACAGATACCAGTATCCCCATCCTTTCAAGAAAGGGAGCAAATTGGACTTGATCGCATGACTGCGATTCAATCTTGCTTTATCCTAACGAAAAATTTCACCATCCATCTAAATCAAATTTAATGAATTACATCAATGAATATATAAGTACATAGAAATCATGCTAACTTTTTGCCACATTGTCATTTGTATCATCATCGTCATATGATATTCCAACATCATCATTTATGTCAAGAAGAATAAGGTGCCTCTATTGGAAAATTTTGTGGACTTACATAAATCAAATTGTATTTAATTTTGAACCTAGATTAACTAAATATCAAAATTGATTAATGCTAATTGTTAAAGCCCAAATGATTATAATTATTGTTGTTATTGGGCCTACGCACTGCTCATTAGTGGATATTGTTATTAATCTCTGTGTGTATAGGTCTTGCTATAATGGGTGGCTTGGCATATCACTTTTCTAACACAAGGAGAGGCCCCTCCTCCTAATTCTATATATAAATGCTGTGGCTCCATTAAAATAGGACGCCCTTTCGGCTCTCTGAGGAATAGGAGGAGCTCTTATCTCCCTCTAGCTTTTCTTGACCAGTTCCTTTCTTATTTATCTAGAATCAAGGATCGGAAAATAGCTTTGAATCGATCGTTCTTTATCGATTGAACCAGGTTCTCTTGCACCTATTATACTCTTGATTTTGTTCGTGGTTTTCATGTCATAATCGGAATCAAATCTTGATCCAAGGGCGTTATAATTCCTTCAAGTGGTATTAGAGCCCTATTCGATATCTAATTATGGCTGTTGTTTGTGTTTCTAGTGTGATTGGGCGTTTTGAAGTTCGAATGTTCATAAACCCCAAAGATGTCAATTTTGAATTTATGATTCTGGCTGTTTGATTTCAAAATTTATTGAGGATTATTGTTGTTCATGTTGTTGTGAATCTATTGAACTGATTATTGTGTAATTTGAGGCTGGATTAAGAGAGAAATCAAAGAAGAACTAAAGAATTTTTGACACTTTAATCGAAAAATCCAATTTAGTTATCTAGACCGATTTGCATTCGAACTCTATATGGGTTTTGTAGAGCTTTTCAAGCTAAATCCATAGAGACCAAGAACATGAATTTTCGTTGAGAATTGAGGGAGAAAATAGCGAAAAACCGCAGATACCCACGCAATTCTTCGTGGAGCAAGCTCGAAAAATATTGATCACGGTTCTTCAAGATATCATATGGATTTTGTAGCTCTCTCTCTCACGAGTTCATAGACACCAAAAACGCATCAAACGGAGGTTGGATGAGAGAGTTATAGCCTTCAACTCGTTTAAGGCTGAAGCGGGTTGCTCAACCCGTATGGGGGAAGGAGATGATGAATAGTGCACGCGCAAAACCCACTCGCCAACCCAGGCGCATGGGGGTGCGTGCAGGGCCTAAATGAAGCCCAAAATTCACCAAATTTTGCAAGCTTGGGTTTTTCAATAAAATAAAATTATTGGTGAATTTTATTTATTTTTTTGAGCATTAAAAATATATATTTGAATTTATTTCAAATTTAAAATGCTCAAAATTATATGGTACTCTCCGAATTTTGGCTTGAAATTTTTTGTGCACATTTTTGCTATTATTGGGCATATTGTGTTAATCATACTCTCAGAGTTAATGTGCTTTGCATATTGAAAAAATTTTGAGCTCCTTATATTTATTATGTTGCACATTAAAATTATGAGATGCCACTATTGTTGAATATTGTGCAATATTACTCTGAGAATTATAGTTTAAGAAATATTAAGACTATTATTTTAAGCATTAATGAAATTTTGGGCATCAAATAAATTGTTTTGAATTTTTCAAAAATTAAATTGATTAAAGTCGTATGATATTCCCCGAATTTTATTCTGGAAAATTTTGTGGATAATTGTGACATAATTGGACATGTCATAATTCATGCAGTCTTAGAGTTTGAATATTTTAAATATTGAAATAAATTTTGGGCACCCTTCTTGTTTATATTGATTATGAAACATTGCAAATTTTGTAATTATGTGATTTTTATGCAATGTTACTCTGAGAGTTAATTTTTGAAATATTTTGATAATATTGTTGGGTATTTTTCATGATTGTGAGCTCGCATTCATGGGATCAATTGTGATAAATGTTGATTTTGTGAATAATGTTGGGCAAAATTGTTCTAAGAATTATTTTCTAAAGTTCTAAAACAAGATTTTGCTATCCACTTCCATTTTATATCAAATAATGGCTTCTTTTATGTAAAATTTTGAGAATCTGATTTATGCAGTTTAAGTTGGAGAATATTTGATATTTGTGGACTTGCATAAATTAGAATGGATTTGCATAAATTAAAATTTGTATTTGGATTTAATCCAAATTAAATACATGCTTAAATAATGGAGCATGTTATGGATTTCGAAAATATTTATTTCTGGGGAGTGTTTGTTATTTAAGCACAAAATTTGTGATACTCAAATTACTATTATGTTGGCTAAAATCTTACTTTCTATAAATGAAAGTTATTTTAGGTGATGTGATTCACTATTATAAAATGAGAGAAATTATTCAAATTTTGAAAATCTCTCTATGTTTGGATCTACAAGTTGATAGTCATGTGCATTTTAATTTTATAGGGGAGTTTTGCACATAATTTATTATTTATTGTATACCTTTTGTGCTTTGCTATGAGAAAATTTAAGGAGTTATTTTTGATATTGTGAGCATTCATTTGATAAACTCAAAAGTTTAGCTTCTCTCCTATTTTGGATGTGCTGTCTTTAATCTTTGTGGACATTTTAAATATATTATTACTTATGTTGCATTGAGAATTATGTTAATAATGAACTTACCTTTCGGTTTGTCTTCATTGATATAATTCTTAATGATTTGAAAATTGTGTCCTAAAATTTTCAATATCCTCTCGATACTAGCTTTAGAGACGTGATTTTATTGTTTATTGGAGTTTACTCATGTTAAAATTTGAAACCCTAAAAGTTAATGCAATTACATAAGACTCCATTCATTAATTGGGCATTTTATAACAATCAATATTTATGAACTTTGCTTTTATCTATTATGAAGCTTATTTATGTTGAATTAAATTATTTTTGGATTGCGAATATTGTTGGGTTATGTAGATAATGGACATACCCTTCGGTGTGACATTATTTGACATAATCATTGTGTGATAGAAAAGACTCTATCAAGTGGAAGAGACTTGTCTATTGTGATCCGAGACCCTTCGGTAGGATTGCAATGATCCAAGGTCTTTAATTCAATTAATTGTCCAATTGATTGAACGTGAGAAAACTAATTTTATTATATGAATAAATTATGATATTCTGATGTAAGGTTTTTTCTTTTCCTATTGGGCTGTCATTGCGCTATTGTTTTGAAATTTATATTATGGACACTTTGAGTCTTTTAGAATATAATGTTACTCTCGTTTATGTAGAAACTATTGCTATAGTGGGAGTTGGAGACTCTATGATTTTATTATGTCATTATTAATAGCTATATATAGTTCTAAAATGCTTTGGCTAGCATATTAATTTTGCTATGCTTTTATAATTTGTTGTTTGAGTTTGCGATAACAGAGAGAGGGGATATTTGTTTTTAAAGTGTCAAAGACACTTATGATCTCCTCAATTATATAGATAGAGTATATGAAGCCAATTCTGTAAAATTTTATGGCTGAAAATTTTGATGACTCTGCACTTTTATGATTCTCTCTATTTGTACTTTTGTTATTAGAGAGAATAGTGGTAAGTTTCAAACTTACATTGAACACTCTACCACAAACTATTGATTATTGTACTATTAGAGTATATTGAAATCTTGTGGTCTCTAATGGGAATGTTTATCTTGTTTGATATATTAAATTAGTGGGAGATATTGTGCCATATATTAATTTGTATCATTTTGTGATTATATGGCAATTCATGGTAGACTCGATATTCTTCTCGAGTATATTCCTACAGAATTTATTGTTGTTGATCCCCCTAACTAATGATTAGCCGTCAAAGGTTTTATTGTTGATTTTGTAACTCATATGGGTATATTGAGATCTCTTTGGCATTTTGGGTTAGTGGGAGCTTATTCTGTAGGCTTATTATGGCCTTATGCTACTGTTAATGCCATTTAAGTTTGTGCAGCTTAATTGTTTATGCAATTTTGCATAATGGCATTATTATTGAGACATATTGGACCCAGTCTCAATTTTGTTATGCTGAGATATTTTGTTGAATCTCAGAGAGCATCTTGGGTGGATGCTTATGTTGCCATATATTATTGTGCACATTTATGTTGATATGGTAAATATTGGAGACATTTCGGACCCATCTCATATTGTGATGAGATTTATTAGATCTCATATAGCATTCACGGCAAATGCTAAGGCCAATTGTTGGGAATTGCACTTTGATAATCTATCATCATGCTATTCTGTTGTTGTGCATTCCCATTGGCTTGTGGACCACCATTTATTGGGTCACTGGGAAATGAGTATCTCACATGTATGATGTCAGTACTCCTTCGAGTATGATTCTCTACATTGTTGAGTGCTTGTTATCCCATATCGGACCATTTAGTTGAAAGTGCGGACTAAATTTTGACATAATATTGCGGCCATATTTTGTGAACTAATTTAGGGAATTGTTTTGTAAGGATTTGATTTATGTCATCCAAGTTGGAGATTGTTGGAAAATTTTGTGGACTTACATAAATCAAATTGCATTTAATTTTGAACCCAAATTAACTAAATGTTAAAATTGATTAATGCCAATTGTTGAAGCCCAAGTTATTGTAATTATTGTTGTTATTGGGTCTACGTACTGCTCATTGGTGGATATTGTTATTAATCTCTGTATGTATGGGCTTTGCTATAATATGTGGCTTGGCACATTACTTTTTTAACACAAGGAGAGGCCTCTCCTCCTAACCCTGTGTATAGGCACTGTAGCCCCATTGAAACAGAACGCTCTTTCGGCTCTCTGGAGAATAGGAGGAGCTCTTCTCTCCCTCTGGCATTTCTTGGCCGGTTCCTTTTTTATTTATCTAGAATCAAGGATCGAAAAACAGCTTTGGATCGATCGTTCTTTATCGATTGAACCAGGTTTTCTCACACCTATTATATTCTTGATTTTGCTATTGATTTTCATGCCATAATCGAAATTAAATCTTGATCAAAGGGCATTATAATTCCTTCAGCCTCTGCTTATGAACTGCCAAAGGAGAAAAAAATAAAATCGTACAACTGAATTAATGGCAAGCAAGCCAAATTCACAACTATGATAATTACAAGAGTTGGAACAATGATGAATCAATAAATAGCTCATAGTAAAGTAAATCACGAAAAATAAAAATAAAAAACAGAAAACAGAGGAAAAGAAAGAAGTAAGAATACAGAGTTACACGCATCAATGTCGTCCATATCATCATTTGAAAAACCATGCTTCCTATATCGGGAATTCGTTTTATCGTTTTTTATGTCTTTCTTATCCTTCTGAAAAATTCTTCGTCCTCCTCTCTTCCCCATTGTAGAGAAACAGTTTGATCTCATAAATTCAATAAACTGTAGATAAAGTATTTAAATAGTTTACAAGTCTTATTCATAATATAACAAGAAAGATAAGATAAAAACTAAAACAATGATAAGAATAAGATTAAAGATATAAAAAAAAAAAGGTGTTTGTTAAAATTAAAATTTGTTACACAATTCAGTTTGAGGACGGCGTTAATATGCCTGCAACTCTCTTCTTCAACCCCTAGACCATACGAACGCAGCTACTGCACTCAACACGCCGCCAAAAGTTCAGTCGTTGTTGAAAATCAAATAGTTGAGTATAATGGGCCAGCTTTTAAATATCATTTGATAATTAGCAAATCTTTTTGAATAATGATTTGATTTGATTTGAATTTATTAAAATTGATTTGATTTAAAAATTAAATATTATATTTGGAATAATTATATAAAATAATATTTGGAATAAGAAATTTAGAAATAAATTAAATTATTTTGAGTATATTAAATAGTGTTTGGAAGGATTAAAAATAAGATTTGATTTATGTTTAAAAATAAGATTTAATTTAATTTGAATTGAATTTAAATTTAAAATCAATAGTAACTATGAATTTTTTATCCTTGAAACATTTGTGTAATGTTAATTTAGTCCCAGAAAAAATTTTGATATCAAATAGATTCATGAAAATCAAATGTTACATGACATTGCATTAATTTTTAAAAGTTTTTAATATCAAATAAGTATTTAAAAATTAAAATAAGACATCATTTTATTCCTTCTAAAAAATATTTTTAAAGACCTATTTAATATTAAATACATTTTCCAATGATCAAAATAATATCATATTTTAACTTTTAAGAACTTATTTGATATCAAACAACTGTCGAGTACCAATGTGATGTCACATATTAGCTTTCAGAATCTATTTAATGTTAAAAATCTTTTAAAGACTAAATTGATGTCACATAAATCTTTGAAGGGTAAAAGTTCTTGTTTACTTTAAAATTAAATTAAATCCAACCAAAGCCTTTCAAATTTTATAGGATTACAAAATTAAAGCAAAAAAATTTCATGAGATTTGAAAAATGAAATCAATTCTTATTTTTAAAATATATATTCAAATAGAGGGTTTGATTTATAAATTAGATCAATTCCTATTTCTTTTCATTCCAAAACTTACCTTGAGATTTTTTTAATTTAAATCAATTTTAACCTAAAATTAATTTTTTTAAAAATAATTTAATTTTTTCTTATCTTGTTTGTTCCTTCTATTTATTATCTTATCTTTCCTAGTAAATTAAAAATATAATTAAATTAAATTTTAAGTTATTTTCGAATAATTTTTTTTTTTTTTGCGAATCAAATAATCTAATTTTAAGTATGTATCAAGAGTCTGTAACAAGGTAGCTGTCCATTATGCCAATTTATGGGGTCAATACTATGATTAGGTGAATTCCGAAATTTTATTGATGAGCTTTGGCTCAGGATGCTTCGATTGAATAAATTTGAATCTTTCATTAAATGAAAAAGAAAAAGGTATTTTTAAGATAAATTTCTTAACTAGTTACAAGCTACCACTTATGATTCAAAGATCGATAAAGGTAGTCTAGGAAATGGTCATTGAGGGTGACTGAGTAGCAAATGCTAATTTTATCATTTTTTGAATCATAAAAATTTATTAAATAATTTAGTATTAGCTTGAATTCTATGTAAGAACGGATTTTGTTTTAAATAAAATATTTTATTAAATTTTTTTTATTAAATTAGAAAAGTCTTATTGTTTTGTAAATAATTTTTTAGGGGAAAAATTAATGTTATTAAAATTATTAATTAATTTGTATAACTAGCTTTAGAGTAATTATCATAAAATGGATGTATCAATGATGCAGTAGGATTAAGTTTTCATTATTCCTTATGCATAATTAGACTCTCGAACTCAATCTTTTAAAAGACTAGTTTTGCAAAAATAAAAAATTTTTTTCTAATTTTTTCTATAATAAAAAATTGGTGACAACTCTATTAAAATTATATTTCAATATTATTTTTTGTTGCCTCTCTTTGCAGCGTCCTTTGGGTATGTTGTGACAATTTGATGACTCCACTAGGGATGGTTGGAGAGTCAAATCTAGTAGAGTAAGTTATGCAAATAATATAACTTTATTTATTTTTCCCTTTTTTTTCTTTAATGTGGTTTATTATATTTTTTTATTTTTAAGTGATTTTTTTTCTTTTATTAGTAATCTTGTTATTCAAACCTTAGGATAGTGGATTTCTTTTGGGTATATATAAAATCTTAGGAAAATAGACCTCTTTCTTTTGTATATATTGTTTTGGTGTTACTAGTAATAGGATCATAAGATTTGTTTGCTCCCTGCACACACCGCACTATCACTTTCCTTAAACACTTTTGTGGGCTTTATACCTAAGTCTATGCAAACCAAGGAATAGGAGGAGTCTTAACATTGTTATTGAGAGGCTTCATGTCCACTTGACATTTGTTGGGGCACTGCTCATATTCTTACTAGTATCATGGGTTGGTAATATTGAGAGGGTTTGTCCCTACTTGTGGTCGATATGTGGGCTAGGTTCTTATTTTATGGATAGAGGCAATCTAAAGACCATGGCCTTTCAGATTCTAGATTCATCCCAGAAGCGATGTACTAATAGATTGAGCTTAATGACTATCTAAATTAGGGTCTTGACCTCAGAAATACTCAACCATTAGATCCCACTTATTAGGACACCAAGGAGCATACTTTTCCATCTTCTTATCTTGTCATATGAATTTCAAATCATGCATCTGAATAACAAGTGATGCATATTCTATTTTTAGCTGTCATGAGTTTCCCTCTTCCACATTGTTCATTGCAACATGCATAACATTTATTTCTTTGTCACACATGGTAGCATACATAAATAAGTAAAAAAAAAAAAAATAACACTAAGCATACATTTTCTTTCTTTCCCCTCTATCCCTTCGATACATTCATTAGGTTGCAATATGCATTTTTGTCGCACTTATAACATGCATCAATAAGCATTGTTTTCTTATCACATATCATAACATGGAAAAAAAAAAAAAAAAGAAGAGGGATTTCTCAAAGATGCATTTTTCTCCTCTATTCACAAACATTCATGTAATGCACTATTTTTCACATAATGGAACACATATATAAGCATTTAGGGAAGAGTTCCTCTAACATGCACTTCTTTCTTTTCTTTATCTACCCCATATCATTCATGCATTCAAACATTGTCACATGCATTCGTAGTTTTTTTTTTAATCCAGCAAAGCAACATTATAACATGCATGCATCAATAAGATTTAGGAGGAACTCATCTAACATGTGTTTTTTCCTTTCTTCCCTTTTCCATGTCATTATGCATATCATACATCTTTCACTCCTAACATGCATTTATTTTCATGAAAAATAACCTCAAAAAGAGGATGCATCATTCCATCTCTAAATGTTGCTCATCCAAGGAAAACTTTGTTTGATCAATATAGCTGTGTTTGAGAGCCATGAGCAAAAGCAAAAAAAAAAAAAAATTGAAGAAAAAGAGAAAAAAAAAAAGAAGGAAAAAGAAAGAGAGAAGAGGAAAAAAAGGAAGTTAAGCTTGAAGAAAGAGAACTAAAAGGAAAGGATATAACCCAATGAATTATTGAAAAGAAAATCTTACATGTTAGGAAGCTATTCTTAAACTTTACAGAAATTGCTGCACTCAATCTTGATGAGACCAACAAAGCTTTGGAAAATGTGAAGAGGTGTCTTCATTGCAATGAAGAGGCATTAGATTATTAAGGATATGAATCTTGATTTGATTTGTTGTATCTTGAGTAGTGAATAACAGACTTTTATTCTCTTTGTTTGTATTTGAGATCCATTGAAATAATGAAATGATTGTGCATGGTTTCTTTTTTTCAAATCAACACAGTGTCTTTTATATCTTGACCCTATGTTCTTTCTTTCTTCTACACCCGTTACAAAGTCATTCCTTCCTTTTGGGGATCCCTGTCTAATGTGGGTAATCATTTAAAACCCATTAATTGATTCTTGTGTTACAATGGGCATGAATGATCATGAACATGATGAAAGTCCTAAGCTATGTGGGCAATTTGCTTACAAGTTAGAGTTAGTAAAATTTGGCAAAGTAGTTGGTAATGAAAAAGTGAATCATCGCCTTGTGCACTCTAATTTAATCGTTAACTGGGGCAATTTTATATTCACTAGAATGAAGGCAACAACAGAGAGTTGAACATGATCAAGAAGGAATGATTGGCATCAATCTACCATGAGTAGTCATACTAAAGGAGGATTACAATAGCATTTATCAAAGATATTTGGCCTCCAACATTTTGGTCAAATGATATAGTTTTGAAGGAGAAATTGCCAAATCAAGAAGACAGTCAAGGCAAATAGGCACCAAAAACTTGATGAGCTAGTTGATTCAAGTGCCGTGGAAAAAGTATCTTGAACAAAAAAGAAAAAGGCTCACTAAATCGAAAACTCAAAAAGGGTCTAGGCAAAAGTTAGGGTTAGAAAAAATAAAAAGAACTTGCTGGACTATAAAACTTAAAAGACAGTCTTGGCAAAAGTTAGAGCAAAATATTTTTTTTTTTTGGGAAAAAAGGTGCTCACTATATTGAAAACCTAATAGGGCAATCTAGGTAAAAGTTAGAGCAACAGAAGTATTGCTCGATTGAAAACCTGAATGGGCAACTTAGGCAAAGATGTATCACTTGGGAAGTCAAGCAAAAGGGTTTACCAACAAAGACTCCAAAAGAATGATAAAGTAGGGCAATTTGATTAATGAAGAATCATTTCACACAGGATAAGGGGTCAACAGTCACAGGTAGATTGATTTGTTGCATAGCAAGGGATCATAGTCTTGGTCATGAGTTTAGGTCTGATGCTACTAAAGAATCAATGAAATAGGTTAATCATATGAAATCTGCATTGTAAGTCTTTCTAACCCTTTTGTACCCTATCTATTTCCTCATACTTATTCATGTCTTGTAAATACTATCCAGTTTTGAGTATAATAAATTTGTCTTGTTTCTTTACTTTCCTTCTCACCCTTTGTGACGTCCGAAAATTCAATCGCCTGTTATTAATCAATTTTCTCGATTAATTCACGCGAGTAAGATTAGCTATGAACCATTTAAGATTTATTAGGATTCAAATGGATGTTAGTTAGGTAGATTAGAATGGAAAATTTAAAGTAGAAACTAAGGTAAAGGCGAATGCGAAATCGGGCAAATACCGAATCTTCAGTTGGGGGAAGATCCGATAAAACTTCAATAACTTAAACTACTGGAATAAAATAATATTAATGGCCCTGGATCCAAAGGTGGGGAGGCCATCCACCCCACCACCATCAGACGGTCCACAGTTCACCTTGTGGCTCAATTGAGGCCACAAGATTAAAGGACCAATCACACCGCGACAACTCCCCCTTCAATTATTACACTTCAAAATATCTTCTCTCTCTCACTTTCCTCTCCTTATCTCATCCGCCACCCTCCTTCTTCCTCCCTCCTCCATTTTTTCTTTTCCTCTTCTTCATCTCTCTTCACTTCATACACTCTTCACTTTGGAGATTTGAAGTTCTTTTGAAGAATCAAGTTGGAACTCAAAGGAGGTAGGGTTTAAAGCTTTGAATAGATGTTTGTATTGTTGATTAAATCTGGATTGGATATGGTTTCTGATCTGTCTTCTTGCTGATCTTGATGAATTATGGGTGGAAAAATGATGGGATGAGTGAAGAGGTGATAGATCAATGGGGTAGATCAAGAAAGGAGAGAAATCAGCAAGTCTGGAAACAGAGTTCTCTTAGGGTTTCCGTACGAAATGCCCTCTGTCCCTCAGTTCCCACCGTTTAAATTCTATGAAAATATTTTTAGATGAAACTAGACATCCAGAGCTTTCCATACATATAAATTATTAAGTCATTGGATTAGTATAGAATTAGTTATGAATTTTTAAAGTTTGACCTAAGTTTCAGAATTTGATTTCGGGCAGGGAAGCTTACGTGAGCCATATCTCACTCCATATAACTTGGATTTAGGTGGAACAAAATTCTATAGAAAGCTAAGATCCAGTAGTTTATGCTATAAAAATTTCGGATTCAGACCTAATTTGAGTAACTCCCAGAAATTTTCTAAAGTCACCCCTGATTCTGCTTAGGCCAAAACAGGGCAGTTTGTAACACCTGAATTTGAGGTTTTATTACTTAAGCTGTAGTTGGCCAAATGATGTGGGACTTATTGGAGGATAAAATTTCATATCCTAGCTTCAAAACGACATAGGTTTGGTAGCCATACCCTTAGGATTCGAATTTTAACAGATTTTAACATTTTAGAGTGCTGTTCAGTTTAGTTATAGACCAAGCCAGAACAAAATGACAATATCTTGAGTTGTAGATATCAAAATTGAACGGGACCAAAAAGGTTAGAAACTAGACACATAGGGCTTCAACATATTAAAATTTCAGATCCATTGGAGTTGTGTAGCAATAAACTCAGAGGAAACACTAACCGGGCAGAATAGGAAGCATTTGGTGGTAGCACCCAAATTTTTAGTTTACTCTTCTCTTGATTATAACAAGTATGCATGCCCAGTATTATTATGAGAATCCTATATTGTTATGAACATTGTATATACTGTTATAGAAATTATTGAACTATTGTTGAGAATTACTGGAATTGTTGCTGCTGGCACTATTCATGGGGAAGCGGATGTGATCCGTTATGCTGCCCAAATTTCGGTAAGCATTATGATTAATTATGAGATTATAAGTTTAAGCTGGAACATATATAATCCTCGAGTAAGAGGATAAGCTTATTTAAGTTCCCCTCACCCACGACTCACATGAGGCATGGCATTAGACCCAGCTAGTGTGAGTACCGAATATTTAAGGTGGCGACGGCTACGGTATGAGCTCATTACCATTTATGCTGAGTGGGTGTAAAGATTTTAAGAAAGAGTCAAACTTAGAGGAAGGATAAGAGTAAAGTTATGAGTATATTCCCTTTTTACACGCATTAAGGGTATTAAATGTTGTGGAATTGTATACTTGAGTTATGCATGTATATTTTGTATTCTGCTATTCTACTGTTAATAGTTAGACTTATTCACTACCTCCGATCATGTTCATAGTTATCATAATAAAAGATCGAAGCCATTAGGGGTTAAGATGAGATAACTTTAGGAATATAGAACCCTACTGAGAGTTTGAAGAATTCTCACCCTATGTAGTACCCATTTTACTTTCAGATCAGTACGATGGACGCGACAGCGGTGTTCATTGAGTTCCCGCATATGCAGCTTCATTACAACCCCACCTACGACTCGTTGTACATAGTCGGCTCGTGCCGATTTAGGATATACTTTTTTAGCAGCAGTGACTTCACGGTGCCACTCTTCCACCCCTTGTTCGACCCCACTGTTCCATATTTCGCCTTCCCCATATCCGTAGCGCATCCGGCACCTCCTCCCGCACCTGCGGCTCAGGCGGATCCCATACCAGCCTCACCTCTTCAGATGGTTCCCGGAGACCCGATGGACGCCGAGGATGACCCGTCCGAGGCCACCGACTCTTCGTCCTCCTCATCCGGACCTGATGACTCCTCCCCGACTGGGCCTGCTATGGCCAACGGGTACCTGACCCCGTAGTAGACATATTTGGCTAGCTGTTGTACAGGATGGCCCTCTTTTGACAGGATGATGTATTGGGCCATAGGAGTAGTTTGTTAGGACTTTGACTTGTACTCAAATGTCCTATGAGGACTCTTAGGACTGCACTTTTATGATATCGGCCAGGATCTTTTTGGTATGTACTGGCCCTACATGTATTCCTTACAGTGTATATATCAGAGGATGTCCTCTATGGATGCAGATATATATATATTTACCTTTCAGTATATGTGCATAAATTCAGAAAAATTTCTACTGCATTCCTTTCATTATTTCAGTTTGTATGACATTATGGTTTCACGTTATACGCTTAAGTTCTTCTGCACGCGAAATAAAAAGAAAGATTCGTCGTGTAAATCATAGTCGGGACTATAAATAATAAATTTTAAATAAAAACCTTTAACATACTATACTACAATTAAGTAAATATAGTAGATAGAGTAGGACCTTACACCCTTCATTCTTCACTCTCTTTTTTCTCTCTTTTTCATCATCAAAAGCTATATTTTGCTTAGTTTATATATATATATATATATATATATATATATATATATATATATATGGAGAGGATTAAGTAAGAGAAGTGGTTAATTATAAAAGTGAGAGGAGCTTGACTATTGGATCTTACATTAATAGTCAAGATTACAATATAAAGTCATGTGACTTTTTTAAGTGATCATGTGACATTTAAACAACTTTAAATTTTGACCATCCATGTATAGTTATGCGATCTAGATTTGCTCTTCTCACTCTCATAATAAATTACTCTTCTCATGTGATACGCCCCATATATAAATATAAAATCATGCATAATCAGGATATTATATTTGAATAAGGTAAAAGTACATTATCCAACAAGGCTCAGTTACAACAAGTCAAGATTTGGAATTAACATTGCAATTGGTTCTTTAAAAAAAAAAAAAGGCTCGTCAGATTAAAAACTTGAAAAGGTGGTTTACGCAAAAATTAGAGCACAAAAGAAAAAAGAAAAAGAAGAAAACTCGTTAGATCAAAAACCAAAAATGGAAGTTCAGGCAAAAGTTAGAGCAAAACAAAAAAAGAAAGCTCGTTAGATTGAAAATTCGAAAGGATGGCCTAGTCAAAAGTTAGAGCAAAATCAAAAGGAAGGAAAAATCCAAAGTATGACAAGACCAAGAATCAATTGAAAATGGAGGTCGAGTTAGAGAGGCAGGAGACAAGCAGTTCATATGAGAAGTCAATTGTAATGGCTCTTCAACATGCAAGGCCACAAATCAGAAGTCAAAATGAAATCAAGTCATCAGAGATTCATAAAACAAGCAGTCAAATGCAATGGCTCTTCAACATGCAAGGCCAAGAATCATAAGCCAAAGTAGAGTCAAGTCAGATATTCATGAGACAATCAGTTCATTAGAGAGGTTAAATATGATGGCTCTTCAAAAATAACAAAATTATTTGGATCTAACAAGGATTTTTCCATGAGAACAATGTTTGGAAACTGCAAAGTAGGGCAATTTTTTTTCTTTTTCTTTTTTGTTTCTCATTATTCATCTTTTGCATCATCAAATCATCTAGGTCAATACATATCGTTATCACTAACCCATTCTTCATATCATCATCACCACATCATATTAATCATTTTTTCCACAAGAGCAATGTTTGGATACCTTAAATTGGAGCAAATTATTTTTTACTTATAAATCCTCTGCATTTTTAATTTTAATTTGCAAGTTAACATTTTCAATTTTAATTTTAATTTCGTAATGTTACATTTTCGAATTCAATTTCAATTTCGCACAACTCCATTTTCATTTTCAATTTCAATCCCATATGGCTGCATTTTCAATTCCAATTTCAATTTCAAGTTCATAAGGCTACATTCTCAATTTCAATTTTAATTTTGTGAGACTGCATTTTTAATTTCAATTTCACAAGGCCGTATTTTCAATTTCAATTGTGCAAAGTTACATCTTCAATTTTATTTTCAATTTCGCAAGACTGCATTTTTAATTTCAATTTCAAATTTGCAAGACTGCACTTTCAATTTAATTTCTATTTCCATTTCACAAAGCTGCAATTTCAATTTCAATCTCACAAGGCTATATTTTCAAGGCTACATTTTCAATTTTCATTTCAATTTCAATTTCAATTTTGCAAGATTGTATTTTCAATTTTAATTTCATAAAGTTGTATTTTCAATTTCAATTTTGCAAGGCTGAATTTCAATTTTAATTTCATAAAGCTGTATTTTCAATTTCAATTTCGCAAGTCTGCATTTACACTCCATTTCCATTTAGTCTGCATCTCATGTTCATGAAGGATGCATTTCATCTTTTGTATATGTCACTCATACTTTATCTACCATGGCATATTGTTCATCATCAAACAGGTCATGCATCTTTTATCACTTTTTGTACAAAATATGTGTTCATGGCTTTATTTATTTCTTTCATGAAAATATCAAAGACTATAGTTTTTATAATTTCGAGTAAGAAATAAGTAAAGAGGGGTAAATGTGAATACTATATTTTATAATTTCTTTCAATAAAAATACAAAATATAATTAAATTCTTTTCCCTCCGTTTAACTTTCTAGAACCTCGTTCTCTAACTATCTAAATTTTTCAAATTTTCCTTCTATTTAGCTTCCTTGAATTTGATCCTATCTCAAACTTTCATATATTCATATGCTTTTCAAATTTCTTATATATCTATTAGCTTTCTAGAATCTTATTCTCGATTGCTTTTAAAATTTTTTTATCTACCTAATAGCTTTCTAAAATCTCATCCTATCTCAAGCTTCTAAATTTTCCAACTACTTTTCAAATTTTTTATCAATTTGTTACTAAATCCGTCCAAAAATCTCTCTCATTCTTCTCTACATAAATCTAATTCTACCACTTGAAATGGAGATCAATGTACTTCCTCCACCAAGTAGACACACAAACAACCATTATCCCTCACCTTAGTCCCTTTCCATTGCAACCTCAAAGCAACAACCGCACACTACCATCAACACCAAAAAATCACCACCACAAACTATCTTCATCATACTTGTGAACCCAAACCACCTTTCACCAACACACATAGTCATCCCACAACACCTTCAACCTCATCACTTATCACCCTGCAACCATCAATCATTATGAACCCCCACCACTCTTTGCTGCGAATCCTGACCATCGCCCACCTTGAACCCACACCATGTCCCCACCATCATGAAATCATCACCTTGCGCCATCAACACTACCTCATCTTGCATCACCATCACTAGCAAGCTCCATCATCGTGTACCAACCATCACACCAGAATCACCAACCTCAACATTGACATCGACACCTCGCGCCACCAACCAACAACACCATCCACAACAACCAACCCAACATGGAGGTCGTGATTGACATTGATGTGGCATGCCACTGCAACTTGATCACTATCATCCACGCTCTCCACAGCGAACGCGTCGCCGCGCTGTACCACGTGCCACCGCCAATGTGCTTGCTGCCCCTGTTATCCATGGCTGCCACGTGCCTTGCTTCTGCATTTCAAGTCTAATCGAAGAAAGGGTATTCGGGCATTGAGTTAACAAGTTTTGATGCATTTAAGGGGTTTTTCCCTTTCATTTATTTTATACTGATTCTCTTTTCATTTCTTTTGTTTTTTTTCTTCTTGTTTTTCCTTAATGCTATCGTGTGTCTTCCTCGAGTTTTGGGGTCTTCATTTTTCTTCAATTACTTTACTATTGTGTGTAAAAGGCTAGGTCGTGTCCTTTATTAATTTGAGTAATTAGCTGTGCAAAAAGGAATAAAGAAAAAATACAAAAAAAACAAAATAAATCACAAAAGTAATGAAATAATAAAAATGTAACCAAAAAAAAAATTGTACTTATTTGAAGGTTGAATGTGTGAGTGTTATCTATCTTCTGAACTATCTTATAATCTTTAACAATAAAAATTTTCTCTTTTTCATTTAGTGATAAAAATAACAAAAACCTTTTAATTTTTTTTTTAATTCCGCACAATGATCATTAAAGGTAAATGAGTTTGAATTATAAGAATTTATTGAGTAGCCTAGTGCTAACTTAGATCCGGTGCAAGGGCAGGTTTTGTTCCAAATAAAATTGTCTTCACAAACCTAGCAAAATCTTTTCATAAATTAATAAAATTTACCAATACACATTATTCTCAGTCATAAAATTTTTCTCATTCTCTTTTAACGATGAAAATAATATAAATCTTTTCAAAACTTTTAATCCGTGCAATGGTTATTAATACGAGTGATTAAGTAGACAGTGTTACTTTCATCGTTCTTTGAATCACAAAGGTTTATTAAATAGCCTAATGCTAACTTTCATCCTGCGCAAGAATAGATTTAGTTTTAAATAAAATATTTTATAAATTTTTTTTAGGAAATTAGAAAAGTCTTTTTCTTTTGTAAATAATTTTTTAGGGAAAAAATAAATATTATTAAAATTATTAATTAATTTGCATAACTAGTTCTAGGGTAACTATTATAAACGGATGCATTAGGGGTGTAGTGAGATTAACTTTTCACCCTTCCCTATGTATAATCAGACTCCCAAACCCAATATTTTAAAATACCAATTTTGCAAAAGTAAAAGGGTTTTTTCAATATTTTGCTATAATAAAAATTGATGGCAACTCCATTGAAATTATTTTTCCATATTATTTTTTGTTGCCTCTCATTTTGGCGTTCTTCAGGCACATTGTGAAATTTATATTTATCTTTAATTTTTAAAAATTTAATTAATAATGGTAATTTAAAAAATAGATTATTGAAAAGGTAACTAAAAATGATAATTTTCATATGTTGATATTATTATTATTAAATCGCTATAAATGGACATTACTAATCAGTTCAATATATTTTCCTAAACACATTTTTTAACATAAAATATAATAATCATCATTATTTAAATTGAATTATAATGATATAAGGAAAAGTTCAAAGTATTTAAAATTAAGTAAAATGAAATAATATATCTAAAATTTTATTTTATATTAAATTTTTATAGTTATTTAATTTAATTATGTATATTTATAGTTATTTAATTATAAATATTATAAAAGTATATCCATAAACTTTTGTAATATATCTATAAATTTTTATAGTTATTCAATCCACAATTTGTTTGTACAATTGAAAACCCGTAAGTAGGAAAGTGTTGCTAGGTGTTATCTCCTCCTTCAATGGCTTCTCCAAGAAGTTTCTTTTTCCCTTTCTATTTTAGGAAATTACCAATTAGAATAAATAATCTATTACAATGCATTCATAATGCATTACCCAATAAATGGATTATTGATTTACGAGAAACCCACCAATTACCGCCCTTATTAGCCACACATATTCGTGAAGCTCTCTCATCTTCTTTATTGCATTGTTGGGTTTAAATTTCAAATTCAAATTTTATTCCTTTCTCGATTAAGATATCTCCACCTTATCATAAATTAGTCAATCATAATTAGGAGACTTCTTCCTTATGCTGTGAGAATGCCTTTCTCAGGTAGCTTCATTCTCAAATTTCAATTTCCCCCCTTCAATGTTAACTTCTTTTTCACATGTATAAGAGCCTTACCCAATATCATAGGTTCGTCCATATCCTGCCAATTTGTCTATGGAGCTTCATCATCAAGGTCTTGTAAATATTTCCATGCACTCCATGCACTCTACTTTTTGGGAAGTTTTGTTCTCTTTTTTAGACCCCAAAACTGCTATCCTCATAAAGTTCAACATCCTAAGAGCACTAGGCTGTCCGTCACATTTGTCGGAATTGCATCCTAAGAGCAGAGATTATGGGGAAATTCTTTATCCTTTGAATGTTGGTGTGAGCATATACCACCGAGAACTTCCTCTTCCCAAGCTTCAAGAAAACCATCACCTCCAACGCATTGAATGAAAGAATCAAAATTAATTTAATGAATTCTCAGTTTTTCATAATGAAAAAAATAATTTAAAAGTAAAAAAAATGTTTTGAGATGAGAGTGATTAGTTATCAGGGATGAATTTTCTAATAATGCAAAGGATCTTGCGACCTTGTTTGTCTTTGCTTTTGATCTTGAAGGCCAATTTCTCTAGCAGCTCTTCTTATTTAGCTTCTGATATGGTCTTCCTCCCCTCTTTTGGTCGGGTTCCTAGTAAAATGACTAATGGTTCCTCTAAGCTCTAAGACCAAATGTGTTGATTTTTGGATGGAGATATGATTTGGGATTGGAGAATGAAATTGAGATTAAGTGAGTGGAAATGGTGTAATTTGATGGAAGGATTCTAAAGATTGTGTTTAGGAATGAAAGGAGATGTGTTTTAAAGAGAAGGGAGAGAGTTTGAGAGGTAGAAAAAGAAAGAAAATTGTGAAATGAGGGGGAGGGGTGCGTCTCGGCTTATATATTGACTTGTGGTAATCGATTACCAATCCTGGTAATTGATTACCACAGCCAAAGAGTTGGTAATCAATTACCAATGCTGGTAATCGATTACTACAAACCCAAAACTAGTAATCGATTACCACGCGAAAAATTTTAACCTGTGGGCATACAGAGAGGATTGTAATCGATTACAGATCCTCTGTAATTGATTACCAACTACAAAAACTTGGTTCCCTATTTCTGCAGTCCTTTCCCAGGTCCAAGATATTGCACAGACTTATTTACATTTAATGTCCTCTTTAACTTTATTCTCCATTAACTTTAAAACATAAATGTAAAAAAAGGCATACCCCCATTTGGATTCAATAACAATATCTAAAAATTCAAAATCCTTAAGAATCAGAATCCAACTTTTGGGTTTTAGTACAATTCTCCGAAAACTTTCATTTTTATGAACTTGAGGGTTGAAAACGAAGAGGTTGTCTATTCCTTAAAATTCGTTAAAAATCCTTCTTCAACTCATGGATGCCTAGGGAACCATTATCGGGATTTTTGATCTTAAGAAAATGCCTCAAACCTATAGCCCTCCACGGAGGCATCGGGTTCAAACTCAGAATTTTTGACGGGGAACTGCAACTTAGGCTGGGGTGTTACATTCTTCCCCCCTCAAAAGAATTCGTCCCCGAATTCTTAAACAACTCAAAATTATTCCAACCTCCATTGCCTTCCTCTATATCATAGAGCTCATTGCTTACAACACTTATACTATTTTCTATATACCTTGCCTTCTTTGCTACTCTACTAAGAATTCTCCGGTCAAACTTCTAACCTTCGGATTATACATCAGGGTTGAATTATATTTTCTCATTGTTCTGTGCATGTCAAAACATCTGAATTCTCCAACTCCTCATCATAGTCCCTTGGTGCATCATTTCTTATCAGAAGAACTATGCCATTGTGCTTCACTCTTTGTTGAAACCCGCTACAAATTTCAATTCTACGGTCAAATTCCAACACTTACCTATTAGAGTTAACTCATTTCCTTCCTTTTCTTTCCTGTGCTACTAATCAATGGGAAAGTCATCATCTAATCCCCTAGAACATTTCTATCCTGCTACCAATCTATTATTTCTCCTCCATCTAAGGTATCTCTCCAAAACTCTGTCGAGAGATTTCAAACCTTTGGTATACCATCAAAGATTGACCTTTAACTTCCGTCTTACCTTCTTATCATGCCCTTGGGAACTCCCTGATGCCCAAGATCTCTCTGATTCAAGACTGGATAATCTTTTCTAACTTCGTTGCCATTCAAGTAAGCCGATTCCCTATCTCTTTTCCATACTCCTCACTTCCTCACATCGCTGATAAGATTTAGAGTTAAGTAATTCCACACCAGAAGGTATCTCCTACACTTTGTTATTCCACCATAGTCTTATGTCTCTTAATTCTTCCTTTCTAGGTGATGAAGTCACATACAAAAGATCAAAAGATCTTGGAATAACTCTACCCATCCTTTCACTTTTATTAATGCCACACAAGGCATGACACAAACATCCTGAGCATTACACTCGCCTTCAATAGTTGGATTTGTAGAGCTCTTTACACTGGTCCCTTCTAACAGTCAACCACACTATAACGTCTATATCTATCTTGATCCTTCTTTCTCTTCCCCTATCAGGCCCAAGTAGGTTCAAGATTCTTCTTGTTACTTGAAACAAAGATTCCTCATTTAAACATTAGACCTTCTGGCTTTTCCTCAACATTGTTCTCTTTGATGCAAACAATAAGACTCCACTTCATCACCCTCGGATTTTTTGTTAGTCCAAAATCTCAAGCTTTAACATCTCTTTAACTCATGCTTTGCCTTTATTGTACATCCTAGTCGCTACCTTCGACCTATTAACGTTCTCTCTTTTATTAAGGTACTCATGCTCTCTTTTCGCTGTATCTCTTAACCACTTCCTTTAACTTATCAACCTTTTCATAGCATCCTCCATAAAATCACCAGAACCACAACCATGAGTCCTACTGGCACAGCATTAGCTACTATCAGTCCATCAATCTTCTTCTGCTGCCACGTTCTGTTGAATCGAATTCTTGTGATTAAAGGATAAGATATCCTCCCAAGACTTAATCCATCTTACTAGCCGGGGTATTAACCATTATAATCGGAGGGGGTTTACTCTTCATTCGCCTACTTCATCCAATCCTATTGCATCCAATCTACATGGCATGTAACAACTTATTAGACCTTCTTATTCCTTTCTATATCGACATCATCCCCACACCGGGTGCGGGATACTCGGCTCGCATCCTTTAGCCAAATGGCCTTCCAACTTACCAAATCCCTCTTACCATGAGGTCTATACTAACCTCAACCCAATCTCTCTTGCCTTAAGAAAGCGTACATAAATCACACAACAAAAATCCCGCCTTTCACAGCTCCCATATGCGTGAGAAAGAATATGTTCACCTATCAGGATGAAAATTTGAAGCAAAAGGGAAGACAAAAAGTATAATCGAAATAGGAATAGACACTATTTAACAGGCTACAGATAAAAATGACATTCCTAAGGGCCTCTTATAGTGCCACAATCTGTGAAAATGGGCACGCTTCCATTTGCACAGCTGTGATCCCACCAAAGGACACTTGCTTTATAGTACACAGGGAAACCTAAAGCTCTGATACCATCTTTGTCATGACCCAAACCCGGGCCATGACTGGCGCATAGGGACAAGTCCCTACGCAAGCCTTCCACCACAGAATTTTTATAAAAATTTCGATAGAGTCCCCTTTGTAATTAGGATGTTTCCCAATTACAAAAGGTCACCTGCAACATTAAAAAACACACTCTTCTATTGGGGATCCAGACATTCTCATAATACACCCCTCAGCACACAACAAAATTACTTACAAGCACATCAATCTATATATATATATATATATATATATATATATATATATATATATATAAACCAATACAGAAGGTTACAGAACATTTTCATATTCAATTCAGAATCAAACTTATAATAATCAATTTAGTCTAACATATATTATTAATACACTAGCAAGGGTTGGACCCTGCCTGTAGTACTATGGAGCTACACAATCTAATGATTTCTCAAAATTCAAATATTTACAATATACCCTTGAATAGAAAAAGGCTTATCCACAAAACTCAGAATTTAATCACGAAGGATGAAGGATTAGATCCTACCGGAATACCTATATTTGAAAAAGAGAAAGAAACAATAGGGTGAGTTTATGAAACTTAGTGAGAGATAGAGTGTCCCTAACCCACATGAGACAATTTACAAACTTATAGATATTAAGGTGATACAATAATATTTATAACAAAATCAAAATAGAAATCTTAATCAAATATTATTCAAATTTTCTTTTCCAAAACAGAGTCCATCTATTCTAGGATAATCAGATAGGAATCACACTTAGGTGGCTTTTCCTTTATGTGAATTCCGTAATCAGGCACGCACCATTTTTTCAGTAGCCGTGAATATCATGTACGCGCCACACTATATGTATGGCCGTGAATATCAGGCACGCACCACTCCCTTGAGTGGCTGTGAAATACAACATCCTAGGTGCATCCAAGCCTAATGTCTACTGCCGTTAGCCTACAGATCCTGGCCTAGACTTTCCCAAGTCTTTCTTTTCCATTATACAAAACATATAATAAAGATTCTTATAAAATATACCAATATACTTATATAAAACAACAAAATCATAACTTCAAGAAAAATAAAGCTTTAACACTTCAATAAATCAAAAGTGAACAAAAATCCAAAGCTTTTATTCAAAAACTTTTCACTTCACTTTTTACATAATCATTCATAAATCAAATGCGTAGCAATCCATACCAAACCATAACCCAATAAGTATATCAAATCCTTTCAAAACCAAGACAATTTCCAAAGTTTAATAGGAAACCAACGCAATAAACATTTATCACATTTTCTTCTCAAAAATCAAGTCATTGTCTCATGTGATCAAGTAGAAATAAATAAGCTACCAAAATTTAAATTATATTTCTAAGATATACCAAATCATTTGCATATGTATGTATACAAATAAAATACATTATAACTAAGATGGAGATAAACTATCTACTCACAGACTTAATACCAATAGCGGAATCCAAATCCCCTGAACTCTGAGAGCCAAAGCCAGTCCTCTAGTGGTATCTACTATCAATAATATGGCAATTTAATTCAGAGTCAATCACTTTGACTAAGGATCAATCTAACTTTATGCGCAGATAAGAAAATCCCTAATTCTTTTAACCTATGGTTCTTCAAGAACTCACTATTGGATAGATAACCCATAATCATAGGAAAGGAAGAGGAAAGGAGTTTGAAAATTATCTTTTAGAAGGGAAAAAGGAAGAAGAAATCTTTAGGAGCCTTAGTGTCACCTCCTCCAAGCTCCAAGACCAAATGTGTTGATTTTTTATGGAGATATGATTTGGGATTGAAAAAAGAAATTGAGATTAAGTGAGTGGAAATGGTGTAATTTGATGGAAGGATTCGAAAGATTGTGTTTAGGAATGAAGGGAGATGTGTTTTAGAGAGAAGGGAGAGAGTTTGAGAGGTACAGAGAGAAAGAAAATCCCGAAATAAGGAGGAGGGACGCGTCTCGGCTTATATATTAATCTATGGTAATCGATTACCATCTTTGGTAATCGATTACCACGGGAAAAATTTTAACCCGTGGGCATACAAAGAGGATTGTAATCGATTACAGATCCTCTGTAATCGATTACCAACTCCAAAAACTTGGTTCCTTCCTTCTGCAGTCCTTTTCCAGGTCCAGGATATTGCACAATCTTATTTACAAAGTTAATGTCCTCTTTAACTTTATTCTCCATTAACTTTAAAACATAAATGTAAATAAGGGAATACCCTCCATTTGGATTCAATAAAAATATCTAAAAATTCAAAATCCTTAAGAATCAGAATCCAAATTTTGGGTTTTAGTATAATTCTTCGAAAACTTGCATTTCTATGAACTTGAGGGTTGAAAACGAAGGGGTTATCTATTCCCTAAAATTCGTTAAAAATCCTTCTTTAACTCATGGATGCCCAGGGAACCATTACCAGGACTTTTGATATTAAGAAAATGCCTCAAACCTATAGCCTTCCAAGGAGGCATAGGGTTCAGATTCAGAAATTTTCAAGTTTCGATTTTGATGGGTAACTGCAACTTAGGCTGGGGTGTTACACACCCCTCTTCCATTTTCAAGCTCCAAGCAAACCCAACATCAAACCTCTCCATCTAGTCAAGCTACCCTTCAATCTAGAGGTAGGATTCACTTATTTTGATTGGTTTTCTTGAATTGTTAACTATTATGAATCCTTTTCCTACTCATGAAGATGATGGTGTGTGATGCTACTGGAATGATTTAAGGTGCTTTGATATGGTTTTGTTTGGTTAACTAGAAATACCAAAACAGAATCAGGATTTTCAAGAAAACCCTATGCTATCTGTACCTACGAGATGTACGAGCCATCATCTGGCCATTAAAACTTAAAGAGGATATTTTTAGATAAAACTAGACTTCTAGGGCTTTCCAACCATATAAATTATAAAGTCATTGGATTAGTATTGAGTAAGTTATGAATTTTGGAAGTTTACCTAGGAGTCCTATGTTCTATTATGGGCAATACAGGTTGTGAAGGGTATAACTCACCCTATACAACTCGAAATGGAGTGCAACCAATTTTTTTAGAAAGCTTATACATATAGCAATAGTTCTAAAAATTTTAGAGTCAAATTATATCCTTATTGCTCCCACAAAATTATTGAAGTGGCCCTATGTCCTAATTGGGCTAGGACAGGGCAATTTAGAATAGCTAACTTCACGAGCTTATAAGTCGATCTATACTTACTCAAATGAAATGACTCTTGGAAATAAAACTTAGTTCAATTAGCTTTAATATGGTATAGGTTTCGTATAATTCTAACTAGTTTTCTATTTTTAGTGAATTTTTACTTTTCAGAGTAAAATCTGCCTAGTAACAAGACAGACTTAGGTAAATATTCAATAACTTGAGTTATATATATCAAAATCTAATGGGACTAAAGATGTTAGAAACTAGACACATAACACTTCAACATATAAAAAATTCAGATTTAATTAAGCTGTGTAGAAAATTTGGAAAAAATAACAAAAATCGGGCAGAACTGAGTAAGGATTAATAGCATTGCTAAATTGAAGAATTCTATGCTTTAGTGCAAGATTGACCTCAACTTAATCTGTTTGTTGCTGAATATATATGAATGATAAGGGATTGGATATGTTACCTTAATTATGCTATGTTACAATGATTGTGCTGTCGTCATTGATTGGTTGGCTAACACAATTTATGAGGAAATGGACTCGATCTGTTATATTGCCAAATTTCTGGCAGAAAACGACTATAGTTCCAAATATTATGTGTTAATATTTATAAGTGATATGTATGAATATCAAGCAAGTATGATTATTTAGGAATAAGGTATGAAGTACGTATCTTCATGATTCTGTGATTAAAGATATAAAGATGAGTCCATATTTCTAAGGAACGTGACATAGCGATCACGCTCTGATGAGCTATGACATGGCGATTATACTTTAGGATATGGGAAAACGACCACATGCTAAGGAGTATGACAAGGCGATCATACCTCGATGGGGTATTGTAACATTCACAACAAGTTCCGACCTCCGAAATTGATTTCCAAGTTTTACATGAATTCCGATCTCTGAGTTTATTCCCAAGAGCTTTTCATTTCTATTGGTGTTCCCGAGTTTGCCTATAACAGACTTCCGAGATCAAATTGGGAGTTCCAAGATTATATAAGTTCTGATTTCCTAGTACATAAGGTTAATATTTTGATTCTCGATTTTTGGTGTTATGCTTAGAATCAATCTCCGAGATTGATATTGGACCGAGTTTTAGAATTTCGTATAATAAAAGTTTTAAAGCGTCCTAGTTCTCAACTTCCAAGTTTACGTTAACATCCCCGACTTCTGGGTTTTAGTATTTTAGGTTCCACATTCCTATCCTTGACTTTCGATTTTAAGGTGATTGTGTGCTGTATGATTTCCGACCTCCGACCTTATGTTTCAAATAAGTTGTGCATTATTTCTGACATTCGACTTTGCTTCCAAGTTTCGAATAACCTAGACAAGATTTCCGATATCCGATTTCATCTCCAAGTTTCAAATAGATAGGCATGAGTTCCGACTTTAAGTAAAATCGAGACAAGTTTCAATTTCAGATACAATGGAAGCGAGTTCCACTTTTTAGGCGACGTGGAGAATAATTTAGCCACAAAAGAGGGAGATATGGCTGAACTTTACCCACAAAATTTTAGCCAATCAAAACTCACAAAGCCAACTACCTCTTTAATACTTAAATCAGATTTTTATTCCATATTCCTTGCTGATTTGCGCCACTCTCTCCTTGCTTCAGTCTTCTTTTTCTCTTTTATTCTTCTTCTTTTCTTTTCCTCTCAACCAACTCCATCAAACCTTCAAGTTTAATAAGGTTCTATCAATCCAAACTCCAAGACTTAGCAAAATCATATACAAAAAGGTAGAGATTCCATTTTGTTCTTATTATTCTAATTGTAGGTGGCTGATTTTGGTTTTATTTTCTTACTTCTTGATGTGATTAGTGAGTGAAAATGATAATCTTTGGCTGGTTGTTGGCTATTTTTGTGTTTAAATTTGATTAAGGAATAGGAAAGGGTAAGAATAGGAAGATGTGAGGGGCTAGAAGACCAATTTCCCTCGGCAGTCCATATGGCGGAGTGTACGACTTTGCCTACAGTGGTTAAATTTGATGAAACTATTTTTATATGAAAGTAGACATTCAGAGCTTTCCATACATATATAATATAAGGCCATCGGATTAATATTGAGAGAGATATGAATTTTTGAAGTTTGACCTAGGAATCAGGACTTTCATCTAGGCAGTGTGAGTTGAAAAGGGCACTCTACACAACTCCAGATTGAGTGAAACTAACTTTTTTAGAAAGCTTATACATAGGAGAATATTCTATAAAGAAATTCCGAGTTAGATATGGTCCCATTTGTTCTTAGTAGTTCGAAGAAGTTGCCCTATGTCTAAACCAGGCCAAAATAGGGCAGTTCAGGAAAGTCAAATTTTGGGGTTTATAACTCGAGCTCTATTAAAGCAAATGAAATGGAACTTATTATAAATGAAAGTTTGTCCTGTTAGCTTTAATATGGTAGCAATTTCATATGATTTGGATTTGCTTTCGATTTTTAGTGGATTTTTACTTTTAGGTGTGTAATTCTGGCCAGCCACAAGGTAGACCGGGATAAAACGTGAATAACTTGAGCTATACTTATCAAAATTAGATGGGACCAAAAAGGTTAGAGAATAGACACATAACACTTCAACATATCCAAAATTGAGGTCCGGATGAGCTAAATAGAAATTATGGCTTGATTTACAAAAATTGGGTTGAATGCAAGTGTTGAGACAGCAACCATGTTTTAATTGCAATAATTGTGTCATGAATTTGATGTTCGGAATATGAATAAAGTGTTATGAATTTTCTGAAAATTTGACGGTCTGAGTATTGGCACTATTTATGGGAAAGCAGACACATTCTGTTATGCTGCCGAAAGTTCGGTAAAGTTTATGCATGAGTTAGAATCTATATTCAAATCCATGTGCATTTGCAAAGAGTTCATAAATATTATGTTATGATAAACCTAAAGGTTATGTTATTATGAAAGTTTCATAATACTTGGGCCAGCCCCAGAATAAAGTTAAAGGGAATAGATCGGTGGAAAGGTCGGGAAAAGTAAACCCGGCATTCTTATATAGGAACAAGCTCGTTCCTGAAAAGCAGACTATTACCTAGGAGTCTAAATGGCTAAGAACTCCCAAGGGACCAAGAAATGGAAAAGTTTATGAAGATAAGTTCAAGAATGAGATTTTGCATGATTGCATTGCATAGTCATTTTATGTTGTTTATAGTTTGTCTGTCATGTTTACTTACTGCAGTATGTTCATTTATTCTGCTCATTATTCTGTGTATCATTGTTAATAGTTTATTATGTTTCTTATACTGTCCTAAGTAAAACTAAACCTTACCTCGGATTAGACGTTTTCTTAAACTTATTAAAAATGGATAGTTCAGTTTGAACCCATGTTTTCATAATTAAATAAAAACTGAGGCAACTGAGAATGAATGTGACGGTAGTTAAACACCATACGAGAACCCTACTGAGAATTTCTTTAAATTCTCACCTCGTTTTGTATTTCCGCATCATTCTCAGACGCTGGTGATGGACTTGATGGCCACTCTTTTTATTGAGATTCCAGACCTGCAGCTTCACCATGATCCCTTAGTGGACTTGCTGTACATAGCTGGCTCCTACCATTTCTGTCTCTACTTTTAGCAATAGGAACTTTGTTGTTCCTTTATTTTACTCTGCTTTTGAAACATATATATAAACTGAAGCGTTGGCTTCCGATCTATATATGCATGTATACAGTTAATGATGTATTACTTATTCTTATCTTTTCTGTTGTGATTTATTAAACTTTATTACATTCGTTATATACAGCGTACCGTCTCGACTGGTATATAAAAAAAAAAAGAGAGAGAAAGACGTGACATGTAATTAGTAATCGGAGTATTAAGATGGTAACGCAACCTATCCAATTTCATACTATGACTTAAGCATAACATTAAGTTGTTAGGGTGTTATATTTTTTGCATCAGAGCAGCTCGTCCTAGCTTAGGCCTGAGGATTGGACTGGCTATGCTTCATGCATATTCTGTATTTTTAGCTTATAACATGCACTAGATCTTGCCTGTATGGTTGAGATATAGGTGTGCATGTGTAAAAAGTGCCTGACCGTGTGAGCTATTATTTACTAGCACATTAGACTTAGTGTTGAGCCTGATCAACTCAATAACTTTTGTTTTGTGTACTCAGAACTTAATGGTTTCTAGAAAGCGAGGTAGACCTTGCACAGAACCTGCTCAAGGGGATCCCGCTGACCTTATGGACACGATACGAGAAATAGCTAATGCGATGCAGGAACAGGCCACAGCAGCTCACCAGATGATGGATCAACTAGGCAAGCGACCTAAGGCAAGCGACCTAAGGCAAGCTGTGGAGGAAACCCACATGGCCTAGGAGCTGACCTGGACTACCTTAAGGTTGCTGAATTCAGAAAGGCAAATTCGCCCAGCTATCGAGGGGCGCATGACCCTGATAAAGCCGATGAATGGATCAAAGCCATGGAGAAGATTTTCTCTGTCCTGGATTATTCGAATCATCAGAAGGTGACCTTTGCCTCCTACATGCTCGAAGCAGACGCCGAGTTTTGGTGGAATGGAGTACGAAGACCATTCGAAGAATCTCAAACGGCAGTCACCTGGACAGTGTTTAGAGATGTTTTCTACCAAAAGTACTTTCCTGCTTTGGTTCAAAACGCCAAGGAACTCGAATTTATGCAACTTCGTCAAGGAAACCGGACGATATCCAAATATATTGCCAGATTTGAAAAGTTATGTAAATTTTCTACAATTTACCAAAGGAACCTAGATGAAGCTTGGAAGTGCATCAAATTCGAAGGGGGTTACGAGAAGATATTCTTAACGCAATAGGGCCAATGGAGATTAGAGATTTTCCCATGTTGGTAAACAAATGCCGACTTGTGGAAGATTGCAACTTGAAATTGGCAGCAGCTAAGGCATCTGGTGGTAGCTTCAAGAAGGGGTTGGCACCGCAGGGCCCAAGATTCAAGCCCAACTTCCGACAGCAGAGAAGATTTCAACCGGCGGACAATAAAGGCAAGCAGCCCCAGAAGTCTTTTTTGAATCCGACTTGCACAAAATGCGGTAAGAATCACGGTGATCGACCGTGTTTGGCGGGCCAAAATATCTGCTATGGGTGTGGCAAGCTAGGCCACAAAATTTATAAGTGTCCAACCAGGAATCCACCACAGCCATCTAGACCTCAACGTCAAGGATGGGTCTTTACAATGAATACAGAATAAGCTGACAAGTCTGAAGGACTAATCCAAGGTACCTGCGAACTGGATGGTGAGACTCTAACTATACTCTATGATTCGGGTGCCTCACATTCATTTATTTCTCATACTCATGTGGCTATTTTGCGATTGCCAACTTCTGAATTGTCTTATGATCTACTGGTTTCTACTCCTACTAATGAACCTGTTAAAACTAGTCAAATTTGCATCAATGTTCCTCTTTGAATTAAAGGAAGAACCCTTGCAGCTGATTTGATTTGTCTTTCTCTATCTGGCCTTGACATAATTCTGGGCATGGATTGGCTTTCCGCTAATCGAGTCATGCTTAATTGCTCTGATAAGACGGTGGTATTTCCCTCTGTCTCATCTTCTAAATCCCAAGCCTCAACACTCTTTTATCTGAACTCTTTATTAGTAAACTACAGTGGGTCGAAGAGTCAAGGATACATCCTCTTGTCAGCTAATGTGACGGAAGTTGAACAAAAACTAGAGGAGATCCCAGTTGTTAAGGAATATCTGGATGTTTTTCCAGAAGATATTCCTGAATTCCCTCCTGAGATAGAAATTGAGTTCACCATCGAGTTGGTTCCAAGTGCGGGACCAATATCCATAGCTCCATATCGAATGTCATCTTTGGAGCTGACAGAGCTAAAGAGACAGATCGAAGAGCTTTTGGAAAAAGGATTCATATGGCCAAGTGCGTTGCCATGGGGAGCTCTAGTCTTGTTGGTCAAAAAGAAAGATGGGAGCATGCGCCTATGTGTGGATTATAGGCAGTTGAATTGTAACACCTTACTAATTTAATGTTATGCTTAAGTCATAGCATGAAATTAGGTAGTACGTTCGTGTTAACATTCTGCCTGAATCTCGTGATTAATATCACAAAACAATTGAAACGGCACGCTGTTAAACTAAAAGCGAAACGAATTTAACAAAATATCGCAAAGGATAAGAATAGTACGATAGCGTTACTGTATACGTGCAAAATATATCTGTATATATATCAGAAGCCACTGCTTCAGTTTATGTACAAAGTTTCAAAGCAAAACACATAAGTGGGCTGGTATATCAAAAAGACAATGATGCCCACATCCATCAAAACACCCTATGGTCCTTAGAGGACATTTCGTAACCTACTACTAATCCTACACAAGTCTATGACCCGTAGCTACATGCTGTCCAAAAGAGGGTCAGTATCAGACAACATCTCCGCCAAGTAGGCTACCTCGTCCGATAGCCGTTAGCCATGCCAAGCTCTGGCCGGTGAGTAGTCATACTGGGTCCCGAGGAGGAAGAGGTGGTGAGCTTGGCCTGGTCGTCACTCTGAACTCAACCGGATATCGTGACCGTCATGCGGTGGTGACTCAGGCGGGTCGGCAAAAGCCATGCCGGTACATGGGTGCAGGAGGAGCGGAGGTGGGTGTGCCATATGTAGTGGAACGGCAATGTAATGTGTACGTGTAGCGTGGTCGAATATGGGATGATGTAGAGGAACATCAAAGCTCCTGCCATTTGAAGAGGTATAGACTGTTACACTAACCACTATGTACAAAGAGTCCAACTCGATCATGATGGAGCTGTAATGCCGGGATCTCAATGAAAAGGGTGGCTGGAGTCCATCGCCGCTTATCCGAGAATGATGCGGAAGGTACAAACGGGGTGAGAATTTCAAGAAATTCTCAAGAGGGTCTATGCATAATGGTTAACTAACGCCACATACATTCTCGCTGCCTTGGGTTTTATTTAAATAAATAAATACAAAATGTGTCTAAACCTGAAATATTCATTTTAATGAGTTTAAGAAAAATGTCTGATCCAAGGCAATGTTCGCTTACTTTAGAAGGTACAAGAGATAAACTGACTACTAATAATGAATTGTATAATAATAAACAGGATAATAAATGAGCAAAGAGTAATTACATATAATAGGCAACTATAAACATAGAATATAACTATACCATATATTCATGCATCCATGTAATCATGCAAACTAAATTATAAACTTTCCTCATAGGTCTTTCCATTCCTTGTCATCATTTTGCTTTCCATCTCTTGGTCCCCTGGAGTTCTTGGCTATTTAGACTCTCTGGGTAATAGTCCGCTTATCGTAGATCGAAATGTTTCTTATACGAAATGCCGGGTTTACTTTCCGACCTTCCCACTGATCTATTCCCCTTAACTTTATCCGGCCTGGCTCCAAGTAGCAATGGAACTTTCTTAATAACATGATTCTCAATGCACTTTCATAACATTTCTTGAATGCACATGTAATATCATGAATTCACAACTTGTGTATGAATTCTACTGAAATTTTTGGCGGCATAACGGAACGTGTCCGCTTCCCCTCTGAATAGTGCCAGCCAATCCAGTACATCATTTTATCACAAAGAACACAATATCAAATTTATATTCCAACATTAAACTCATACCAACATCAAATTAATTAAAGCAGAATTCCTGCCTCAGCATGTTCAACCAACCCGGTTTTTATAATTCAAACCATAATTTCTACTTAACTCATTTGGACCTCAAATTTGAGTATGTTAAAGTGTTATGTGTCTATTTTCTAACCTCTTTAGTCCCATCTAATTTTGGTATCCCTAACTCAAGATATCTAGATTTTATCTCGGCCTGCCCATTGACTAGTCAGAATCAGGCAACTAAAAGTGACAATCCACTAAAACTCGAAAACTAACTCAAGTCATACGAAATTGGTCTCTTATTAAAGCTAACAGAACAAAGTTTCATTTGCAAAAAGAAACATTTCATTTGGCTTAGTATAATCTCGGAGTTATAAGCCTCGTATTCTGACCTTCCTAAACTGCCCTGTTCTAGCCCGGTGTGACATAGGGCAAATTACTTGGAACACTGGGAGCAATTGGGACCTTATCAAATTCTGAAATTTTTATGGGACATTCTACTATGTGTAAGCTTTCTAACAAAGTTGGTTGCACTCATTTTCAAGTAGTATGGCTCGAGTTCTATCCTAAACAAGCTAGTCTGCCCAGATTCAGAGTCAGAACCCTAGGTCGAAATTCAAAAATTCATAACTCTCTCATTTCTAATCCAAAAGCCTTATATGATATATCTATGGAAAGTTCTAGATGTCTAGTTTCATCTAAAAATGGTTTCATCCAATTTGATCGGTTGTAGGCGGAGCCGTACACTCCGCCGTACGGACTACCGAGGGTTTTTTGATTCTCTAACCCATCAGCTCTTGCTATTTTCATGGTTTCTTGCTTCCACTTCGGTTTTAATTAATCAAACAGCCCAAAACCAATCACATATCATCATAAACATTCATTTAACACATCAAATAGGATGAGAATAATTCCAGCCCAGCCAGCCAAGTACATGAATTTGATGCAAGAAATCAGAATTCCACCTTTAACTGCAAGTATTTGTAGCTGGATTCTTGAGGTGTGGGTGAATAAAGTCTGATTTGGCTGAGTTTTTGGGTGTGAGTAAGAGAGAAAGAGAGCTGAAAGGGGCAGAAAAGTATGAATGAGGGTTTGATTTGGTGATAAAGGCAGCAGAAAATCTGACCACTTGATGGTGTATAGGTGGCTTCCTTCGGCAATTTGATTGGTCTAAATTGCTTGGTGAAATTCAGCCAGCCTCCTTTCACTTTGTATGGCCTCCTTGGCGCCATTTAGCTTAAGTGGCTGAGTTCTCACCACTTAAAGAGGCAAATGGGTTGAAATTTACATCCTGCTCCGACTAGCTTTAAAAATACCGTAGTTACCATTTCCTTTAAACTGTAAATCGGTTTTCAATAGAAAGTTTATGAAACTCCTATATCTAACTTAATTTTCTTATCTAAACTCAAGTTATTGCTAATTAATTGAGTTTAATTAATGGTTTAACCGAAATCTATTTATTCTCAATTATTCGATAAAATCGAATAATTAGGCGAAAAACGGTGGATGTTACATGAATAAAGTGACGATTAAGAATAAATATCCACTGCCAAGGATTGATGATCTCATGGACCAGCTACAAGGTGCAAGGGTATTTTCCAAGATTGATTTGCATTCCGGATATCATCAAATTCGAGTTCGGGAACAAGATATCCCTAAGACAGTTTTTTGAACTCGTTACGGACACTATGAGTATACCATGATGTCGTTTGGACTGACAAATGCACTAGTAGTAGCTCTGCATCTTCATATATTCCTTTTTGTGATGAATGATGTCAATTTAAGTTTGTATCTAGTATTTAGATCATGGCACAACCATGAGCCTCCTTCGATGTAATGCTGATATATATATATATATATATATATATATATATATATATATATATATATATATATATATATATATATATATTATGAACCTATATCGATGTAATGATTTGCTATATAATGCAATGTATTTGTGAATTACTATTTATTTACCTTTCTCTTATTTTATGATACTGGAGTATGTATTTTATGTGACATGCTCTTTCCCTATCTATCTTCTCGCTCAAGGCTTTACTTTCCAAAACGCTGCAAAGCGATGACGTAATTCAAAAGAAAAAAAAAATCTTACCATATTTTCCACATAACTTAATTTCAAGTGAAGTTTGGTTTTCCATGAGTATAAATAAAAACTAATAAAACACCATAATACGACTTAAGCATAGTATGGGTTTATTAGGGTGTTACAAACATGGCTGACCTTTACCCACAAAATTTCAGCCAATCAAAACTCACAAAGCCAATTACCTCTTCAATCCTTAAATCAGATTTTTATCCCTTATTCCTTGCTGATTTGCACCACTCTCTCCTTGTGTCAGTCTTCTTTTTCTCTTCTATTCTTCTTCTTTTCTTTTCCTCTCAACCAACTCCATCAAACCTTCAAGTTTAATAAGGTTCCATCAATCTAAACTCCACGACTTAGCAAAATCATACACAAAGAGGTAGAGATTCCATTTTGTTCTTATTATTCTGATTGTGGGTGGCTGATTTTGGTTTTATTTTCTTACTTCTTGATGTGATTAGTGAATGAACATGATAATCTTTGGCTAGTTGTTGGCTATTTTTGTGTTTAAATTTGATTAAGGAATAGGAAGGGTAAGAATAGGAAGATATGAGGGGCTGGAATACCAATTTCCCTCGGTAGTCCGTACAGTGGAGTGTACGACTCAACCTACAACTAGTTAAATTTGATAAAACTATTTTTATATAAAAGTAGACATTCAGAGCTTTCCATACATATATAATATAAGACCATTGGATTAATATTGAGAGAGATATGAATTTTTGAAGTTTGACCTAGGAATCAAGACTTTCATCCGGGCAGTGTGAGTTGAAAAGGGCATAATTCACCCTACACAACTCCAAATTGAGTGAAACTAACTTTGTTAGAAAGCTTATACATAGGAGAACATTTTATAAAGAAATTTCGAGTTAGATATGGCCCCATTTGTTCTTAGTAGTTCAAAGAAATTGCCTTATGTCCAAACTAGGCCAAAATAGGGCAATTCAGGAAGGTCAAATTTTGGGGTTTATAACTCGAGCTCTACTAAAGCAAATGAAATGGAACTTATTGCAAATGAAATTTTGTCCTATTAGCTTTAATATGGTAGTAACTTTGTATAATTTAGATTTGCTTTGGATTTTTAGTGGATTTTTACTTTTAGGTGTGTAATTCTAGCTAGCCACAAGGCAAACCGGGATAAAACGTGAATAACTTAAGCTATACTTATCAAAATTAGATGGGACCAAAAAGGTTAGAGAATAGACACATAACACTTCAACATATCCAAAATTGAGGTCCGGATGAGCTAAATAGAAATTATGGCTTGATTTACAAAAATTGGGTTGAATGCAAGTATTGAGACAGCAACCATGTTTAAATTGTAGTAATTGTGCCATGAATTTGATGTTTGGAATATGAATAAAGTGTTATGACTTTTCTGAAAATTTGATGTTCTAAGTATTAGCACTATTTATGGGAAAGCAGACGCGTTTTGTTATGCTGCCGAAAGTTCGGTAAAGTTTATGCATGAGTTAGAATCTATATTCAAATCCATGTGCATTTGCAAAGAGTTCATAAAGGTTACGTTATGATGAACCTAAATGTTATGTTATTATGAAAGTTCCATAATACTTGGGCCAGTCCCGGAATAAAGTTAAGGGGAATAGATTAGTGGGAAGGTCGGGGAGAGTAAACCTGGCATTCTTATATAGGAACGAGCTTGATCTTAAAAAGCAGACTATTACCCAAGAGTCTGATTGGCCAATAACTCCCAAGGGACCAAGAAATGGAAAAGTTTATGAAGATAAGTTCAAGAATGAGATTTTGCATGGTTGCATTGCATAGTCATTTTATGTTGTTTATAGTTTGTCTGTCATGTTTACTTACTACAGTATGTTCATTTATTCTGCTCATTATTCTGTGTATCATTGTTAATAGTTTATTCTGTTTCTTATACTGTCTTAAGTAAAACTAAACCTTGCCTCGGATTAGACGTTTTCTTAAACTTATTAAAAATGGATAATTCAGTTTGAACCCATCTTTTCATAATTAAATAAAAACTGAGGCAACTGAGAATGAATGTGACGGTAGTTAAACACCATACGAGAACCCTACTGAGAATTTCTTTAAATTCTCACCTCGTTTTGCATTTCCGCATCATTCTCAGATGCTGGTGATGGACTCGACGGCCACTCTTTTTATTGAGATTCCAGACCTGCAGCTTCACCGTGATCCCTTAATGGACTTGCTGTACATAGCTGGCTCCTACCATTTCCGTTTCTACTTTTAGCAATAGGAACTTTGTTGTTCCTTTATTTTACTCTACTTTTGAAACATATATATAAACTGAAGCGTTGGCTTCCGACCTATATATGTATGTATACAGTTAATGATGTATTACTTATTCTTATCTTTTCTGTTGTGATTTATTAAACTTTATTACATTTGTTATATACAGCGCACCGTCTCGACTGGTATATAAAAAAAAAAAAGAGAGAGAGAAAGATGTGACATGTAATTAGTAATCGGAGTATTAAGACGGTAATGCAACCTATCCAATTTCATGCTATGACTTAAGCATAACATTAAGTTGGTAGGGTATTACAAGTATGACATAGCGATCATACTCTAGAATGTGTATGATAAGTAAAGGAAAATGAGTAAGACTGCACCCTAGGGGTGGCGATACGTAACGCCTAGGTGTGGCAAGGAAAGGAAATTAAAAGAAAGTTACGGGAAAATACAAGTATATATGTTTATTTTAGGTTCCATTATATTGATGTTATTGTATCTTAATATGCTGCAACTAGTATTCATATTGTGAATTGTAGATTTATTTTGTGTTGATCCTTTTGACTCAAGTGTGTAATTAAAATAAACTCTGCTTTAGATACTACATTTTCAAACCTTAAAATTTAACAATTTATATAGCATGTTCATTGCTTTCACAATAAACTGAAATAGCTGGAGATAATAACGATGACACGGTTTGTGATAGTCTTGGGAATCCTACTAAGAATTTACAATTCTCATACCTATATATGTTTCCGTGTTATTTCTAGATAACTCAAGAAATACTAGAGGCAGTCATCATAGACAAAGTTGAATAGAGATATCGGAGACGGCCAAAAAACACTGTCATATAAGGGTCCATTGAAGTAACAATAACTACTCTTAAGTATAATACTATGATTTAAGCATAGTATTGTGTTTAGAAAGGTGTTACACGGATTATATTGTTAAAATTTGAAACTTTTATTTAAGTATTTCAAATTATTATTTAAATTATTGATAGATCAACATAATTAAAAATATAATAAAATGTAAATTAAAAATAATAAAATACAAAAAAATATAAATTTTCAATTAAAATAAAATGTTTCGATAAAAGAACAAATAAAAATAAAAGTTGTCAATATACAATTCAAGAAAAGAAAAAAATCCTACAATCTATGGATGCTAATCATCATCAGTAACCAAAATACCCTTTGGGTCTATGTGGTGGTGCAAAGAATGTGGAGGCAGAGGTGGAACTAGAAGTGGTGGAGGTTATGCTCCAGATGATGAACCATCATTCCGCATCTGCTTGAAGCAGTGGCGGAGCTTGAAGAAAAATCTTAGGGGGGCCAAAGACTTTCGTATATAAAATATATGATGACAACTAAATTAAAATTAATGTGTAAAATATATAATGACAATTAAATTAAAACTAACTACACATTACATATTTAAACTGTGAAGCAACTCACTAATATGACAAAATAATTTTAAAGATAAGGACTATAAAATACCTTATAGTGCTGCTCTTCGCTCTTTCAATGACTTGAAATTATCAATAATTAAATCAGAACTGAAGCTTTCAGCAATTTCTCTTTCAATGCAAATAACCATTCTATTTGCAAGAAACTCATCTTCCATTTTATTCCTCAATCTTTTCTCCATTATTTTCATTGCTGAAAATGATCGTTTCGTAGTAGCTATAAAAATTGGAAGAGTTAAAATAAGACGAATCAACCTATCAATCAAGTAGTAAACTTCTGATTTTTTTTTTTTGTTTCTACCAAGCATCTACACAAGTCAAGAATAGTTGATAAATTTTTCAATTCTGGTTGTTGACAAGCATCAAGAATAAAATGCCAAAGTTGGAAAGGCAAATTAACCTTCTCCTGCTCAGTAAAGCCCATAGGATAATATTTGTCAATAAGAGTACAAATGCTATCAATGTCAAAATTTTTGTAATTATCCTTAGGAATCAAAGCAAAGCTTAGACTTAACAAATCCATTGCTTGATCATTGAACCTACTATTCAACTCTTGTAATTGCTTATCAATTGTAACAAAAAATATTTCCACTCTAAAGTGATGCTTAACTATAATCTAATCTTTCTGATGACGAGAGCGTCCTTGTCTTGCTATATAGGAAGCAGTAAAATCAGGAATTAGAATATCATGTTCACAAAATGATTTCACATTTTTCAACAAATCCTCCCAACCATCATCTCTCAAGTTTTGAATAAGTATTTTTGTAGATTGAACTAATTGCACAGCATTAACTATATCTTGAGATTGTTTCTACAAAGCTTGGCAAAGAACATCTGTTATTCCCATGATTTCTCTGGTTAAGTGCAAGATCAATATAAATTCAAATGAAGTCAAGGTATTATAAGCACTATCGATATCCCCACGTTGAGAATAAGTTGATCCATCACCAATAATTTTTTGTAGAACAGAATAAGTTGCACCATGCATGTTTATCAAACTACAAACAGAAGAGAAATGAGAACTCCAATGAGTATCCCCAGCTCGTTTCAAAGTGCCAACTTGATTTACCCCTTTACCAGTTTCAAGTTCATCAATCTCTAGCAAATGAGCAATTTCATCTATCTTGGCAGCTTGTAACTCATCATGGCGCTTACTAGAGGAGCAAATAATGTTGACAATAAAATTCAATTTTGGAAAAAATTGATGAACTATAATAACTTCTCTAGATGCAGCAACCAATGCAAGTTGTAATTGATGGGCAAAGCAATGGATATAATATGCATATGGACAATCATTTAAAAATAATGCTTGTAATCCATTCCATTCTCCTCTCATGTTGCTAGCACCATCATATCCTTGACCACGAATATTAGAAACATCAAGATCATGTCGAGAAAGAATAGCACATAATTCTTTTTTAAGAGTCAATGATGTAGTGTCTCTAACATGCACAAGATCAAAGAAATGCTCTTGTATAAAACCATTGGTGTTAACTATAACACTCTTTATTATATAAGTCATGCTCGAGTCATGGAGTTATATCAAAACGGTGTCACTGTACTAAGCAAGCTTTAAAATATGGAAAATATAATACCTGGCCCTCTAACTGCACACTTTATTACTAACTAATAGTTCATAAACTTCATCATCTCTGATATATAGAGAATAGAATAGTTATAATTTAAAAGAAATTGTGACTAACATAATACACAGCCTTTGCTTCCGACTAGTCGTTAGTTAGCTTCAATAGCCTCTTGGTTTGGTTTGCGACTATGTCTTGATCAATGAACGTCCCAGTACTCCGTCTCGTACTTGATTTCCAACTTGGGTGCTGGAATGTTTACGGAAAAGAAAAACATACAAGTAGGCAGTAAGAACCTAAGGTTCTCAGTAGGTAAGCTCAAACCAATCTTACAGTGTCATCATAAACATTCCAACCGCTTCGGTTTATTATGAAAATATGAGCACATATACTCAAATAGTGGTTCAATTTAAGTTGAAAACATCTTTCTCGAAGCGGGTTATATTTTAACAACCACTTACCATATTATATGACAGACATAGAAATACTAATGGTATAATATGCTTCAACAAGAATCATAATAACAGTATGACTTAATGAGATAATTGAAGATGCACATATAAATGCTTATATTTGACTATATGCAAGTGCACTTGACTTAATTCGTATCTTTCTTTAACTTGCAACTTAACCTTGCTATTCTATACTTGGTCCCCCGGAGGTGAATGGCCTCTCTCACCCCTGGGTAATAGCCTACTTTTCAGGTCTGAGCTCATACGTATACATGAGTGACGGGTTTACTTTCCCCGACCTTCACACCGGTCTATTCCCCTTAAATCTGGTCAAGGGTTGGCCCAAGTCTTAGACAGTACTGCTCTGGCCCACGCTAGCTGGGTCTATGCCATGCCTCACATGGTAGCTTGGTACGTCTTTCTTGCAAGTTCTCATAAGTCTTATTCTTCTTTGGACATGATTATACATGCATATGCTACATGCATTTATTCATATACTTCATATCATACTTAAATCATTCTTGCATATATGAATCTTATGAGCATGATATATAAATGTATAACATTTATATAATTTACATATTTCTGCCGGAATTTCGGTAGCATAACAGATCGAGTCCACTCTCCCATGAATAGTGCCAGACTACCAAAAGGATCAATTAAGCAGCAAAACCAACATAGAGCATCAAGTTTTATAACAATAATATCAATCATATAACATGTCAACACAAATACATAACTTAGGTTTTCTACTCATTCTACTCAATTTTGCCCGATTTGGTAAAATTCACCATAATTTCTATTCAACTCAGTTGGATCTAAATTTTGAATATTTTATACTGGTTTGTGTCTAGTTTCCAACCCTTTTGGTCCCATCTCATTTTGATTTATGTAGCTCAAGTTATTCAAAGTTTACTCTTGTCTGCCCTACAACTAGCCAGAATTGCACTCTTAGAAGTAAAAATTTACCAAAAATAAAAAACTAGGTAAAATCATACAAAATTTATATCAAATTAAAGCTAACAGGACAAGCTTTCAAATAAAATAAGTTTCATATTATTTGCATGAGTATATTTGAGATATAAGCCCCAAAACTTGACTTTACTGGACTACCCTATTCCAGCCTGGTTTGAACTTAAGGTAAATTCATTGATGTGCTGGGAATAAATGGCAATGAATCTAATTTTGAAATTTTTATGGGATGTTTCTTATTTGTTAGCTTTCAAACAGCGTTGGTTGCACTCAATTTAGAGTTGTGTAGGGTGAGTTACACCCTTCTCCATTCATACTGCCCAGGTGAGAATCCAGATTTCTAGGTCAAACTTAAAAAATTCATAACTAATTCTATACTAATCCAATGGCCTTATATTTTATATATATGGAAAGTCCTAAATGTCTATTTTCATATAAAAATGGATTCATCAAATTTAAACTGCTGCAGGCAGAGCTGTACACTCCGCCGTACGGACCATTGAGGGGAAAACCCTAACAGCTTCTTGAATTCTTCTTGATTTCATGTTTTCCTCAAATCAATCCATCAAATCTTCAATTCAAACTCACATATACACCTTAAATCAGCCTTAATTCATCATCATCACTCAAGATAACATCAGAATCATACAAGAAAGTAGGAAGAAAGTGGAGTTCCAATCAGCCCAATTCAAAAGAAACAAGAAAAGAAGTTGGAATTCCTACCTTGTCTAGTTGAAATCTTGTTGGTTTGATGTCCTAGATTGAAGAAACTCTTGATCAGACTTGAAGAGGGGTTGAAGATGGAGTGAAGATGAGTGTGAATAGAAGGAAAAGGATGAGAGCTCAGCAGCTTATATGGATGAAAATTCAAGGGGAGGAGAAAGGAATTATTTCAAGACTTTTGAAGGAAGTTAGATTGTGATTGGTGGATTTCATCTTACATTCAACCTCAACTTGGCTACCTTCTTTCATGGCTGATTGAGGCGCCACTTATAAGGATGTTTTGGCTAAATCTTGGCCATCCATCCTAGGGATTTCACAGTATAATTTCTATTGGTCCGGTTCCGACAGTTTAAAATATCGAAATCTTACCAATTTCCTTTAAATCGGTAAACCGGTTTTAGAAAATCCTATGAAGTTTTCTATGGTTCTAATCTAATTCCATTATACCTAATCATTCTAAACCACACTTAATTGGCTTTAAGTGAATGCTTAATCGAATCCTAATTAATCACAATTATCCAATGAAAACCGAAAACTCGGTTAATAACGATAGAATTTTTTTTTTTTTGGACGTTACACTCTCCACTCACTTGGCAGCCAATTGGCACCATCCATAGGAGTAGAAGTGGCTCAATTTTCAGCCACTCAAACTAGTGGTGTTAGTGTGAAATTCTACTATTCAGTTCTGGCAGTTTAAAATACTGAATCTTCGCCGATTTTCTTCAAATCGGCAAAACTTTACTAAATGACTCTGAGAGAATTTCTGTCTCTCTCTTCTAATTGTTCCTAAGCCTCATCCCTCTAATTTACATCTAATTAATTCCTAATTAATATTTAATTAACTCCTAATTGCCTTCACATAACTATTGAAACCGAATAAATAGATTAACGGGGTAAATTAGATATTTTCGCAAATTTTGGAGCCTTTTTGTTTTCTGTTTTCTATAACTAATGGCATTTTCATAACTTTGAGCAAGCTCAGGGGCACCCCACGTCATTTCACACCCGACTGCCTCCATAGCCCAATCGGCAGATGTAACACCCTACTAATTTAATATTATGCTTAAGTCATAACATGAAATTAGGTAGACTGTGTTACCGTGTTAATATTCTACATATATATGTTTTTTTTTTTTTTGAAATGAAATGAAATGGTGCACTGCTATACTATGTGCGTAATGAAACTCATCATAATATTACATCAAATAAGAAATAGTATAATAACATCAATTGTAGACATACATGTATATTTACATATCAGAAGTCATTGCTTCAGTCTATACATATATATATGTATTAACAGCAGATGGAATAAGGACAGCAAAATCCCTAGTGCTAAAAGCAGAGGCAGAACTAGCAGGAGCAGGCTATGTGCAACAAGTCCAACTTGAGGTCATAATGAAGCTGCAAGTCTAGGATTTCAGTGAAAAGAGTGGTCGTTGAGCTCTTCGCCAGCGTCTGAGAAGGATGCGGAAGATACAAACGGGGTGAGAATTTTAAGAAATTCTCAGTAGGGTTCGAGTATGCTGGTTAACTGACATCACGTACATTCTCAGTTGCCTCGGGTTTTATTTAATTATAAAAATATGTGTTCAACTAAACAAACCATTTTAATGAGTTCAATAAAACATCTGGTCCGAGGCAAGGTTCCATTTTACTTTAGACAACATAAGAAATAGAATAGGCTACTAACAGTAAAACATAGAATAATGAGCATGGCAAATAAACATACAGTAGTACGTAAATATAAAAGACAAATTGTAAGCATCCTGAAATAATCATGCCATATAATCATGCATTCATGTAATTATGCAAACTCATACTTAAACTTTCCTTCATAAACTTTTCATTTCCTTTCATCATTTTTCCATCTCTTGATCCCCTGGGAGTTCTTGGCCATTTAGACTCCTGGGTAATAGTCTGCTTCTCAGGATCGAGCTCGTTCCTATACAGGAATTGCCGGGTTTACTTTCCCCGACGTTTCCACCGATCTATTCCCCTTAACTTCTTATCCGGGGCTGGCCCAAGTAGCATGGAACTTTCATAGTACATAATCTTTATCATAACTCTCATAACTTCCCTTGAAATGCACATGTATTAACATGTAATTCATGACTTATGCATGGATTCTACCGAAATTTCGGCAGCATAACAGAACGTGTCTGCTTCCCCATGAATAGTGCCAGCATATCGAAACATCAATTTATCACAAGGAACACAATATCACATACATATTCCAATATTGAACTCATATCAACATCAAATTCATATAGATAGAGTTTCTGCCTCAGCATATTCAACTAACCCGGTTTTTATAATTCAAGCCATAATTTCTATTTAACTCATTTGGATCTCAAATTTGAGTATGTTAAAGTGTTATGTTTCTATTTTCTAATCTCTTTGGTCCCATCTAATTTCGATATCTATAACTTGAGATATTTAGATCTTTCCTTGGCCTGCCCAATGGCTAGCCAGAATTAGACACCTAAAAGTAAAAATCCACTAAAAATCGAAAACTGATTCAAATGATACGAAATTGGACTCATATTAAAGTTAACAGGATAAAGTTTTATTTACAAAAAGTCCCATCCCATTTGGCTTGGTAGGGCTCGAGTTATAAGCCCCGAAACTTAACCTTCTTGAACTGCTCTGATTTGGCTCGGTTTGGACATAGGTTAATTTATTCAAATCACTGGGAACAAATAGGATAGTAACAAACTCGGAATTTCTGGGTAGGATGTTCTCCTATATGTAAGCTTTCCAAAAAAATTAGTTTCACTCAATTTGGAGTTGTATAGGGTGAGTTACACCCTTTTCAACCTATACTGCCCAAGTGGATGTCTGGATTCCTAGGTCAAATTTCAAAAATTCATATCTCTCTCAATATTAATCCGATGGTCTTATATGATAGATGTATGGAAAGCCCTAGATGTCTAGTTTCACATAAAAATGGTTTCATTAATTTTGAACTGCGGGAGGCAGAGCTGTACACTCCGTTGTACGGACTGCCGAGGGTTTTGAGTTTTCCAGCCTCTCAACTTCTTCATATCTTCATCCTTTCTTGTTTCTAATTCAATTTTAATCTCACAAACAGCCAATAGACCAGCCATAATTCATCATGATCACTCAATCAATATATCAAAATTGAAGAATTAAACCACCAATAATCATCTAAGAAACAGGAAAATCAAGACAAGAATTAAAACCTCTACCTCTTACTATGAATGATTTTGGTTTAAGTTTGTAGCTACAACTTGGTAGAATTCCAAAGTGTGGTGGAGTTGGGTGAGTGAAGAAAAGAAAAGAGAGAGCTGGAGTGAAGTATGCAACGTGAGAGAAAAGTCTGAAGAAGAGGGGAGAATGTGTTATATAAGCATGAGTAGTAGTTAACTTGGAAGGTTTTGATTGGCCTCAAAACATAAGGCTGAGTTTCAGCCAACCTTGCTCTCTTTTTGTGACCAAACTGCTCTCCACGTCGTCCTCTTTGTGCGGTAGAATTGCTCTCCACGTCGCTTAAAGTGGGACTAGTTTCCAGTATATTCTGAAAATGAAATCGGAACTCGTACTCTTTATAAAGTTGGAACTCGGGAAACGTATCCAGTTTATTCGAAACTTGAAAGCAAAGCCTAATGTGAAGCCAAGCACTTAAAGTCGGAAGTCGTGAACTGTAGGACCTCGATCTCGGAACTCGGGAGGATAGAGAAAGGAGGGCTCTTGGTATTAAACTCGAGATCGGAACTCGTGAAAATTTGACTCGGACTTGGAGACAAGTTCAAAAATCTGATTTCGAGTCCATTCCTGGTTGAGATAAAATCGGACGTCGGATTTAGTGTTAAGTTGGAAATCTTAAGGTCAGAAATTGGAAACATCAGCCACTTGAAATGAAATCGGAAATCGGAATTTATACTGATGAGGTAGAAATTCATACATGCTTACACAAAGTCGAAAATCGGAAAATGCAAGGCAATCCGTTTGAGCCTTCCTAAAGTCGGAAATTGGAATTTTAAAAATTCACTGAGGTCGGAAATCGGAAATCATGTCTGTCCAGCCTTGAAGATGAATTCGGATGTCGGGAATACTGATGGGCTCGGAAGTCAGAAGTTGCGGATGTTATAGCAGAGATTTAAACTTCTACGGTTTCACCACGTGATTCTGCTTCGTTTAAAACCCCATTCTGCTAATTCTATAGATGTGGGGACATAAAGGTCATTTTATAAAAAGTTCAAGGGTTATTGTGGGAATAAGTATTTAGGGTCAAAACAAAATTTCTAAAGATTCTGGGCATCACTGCAATTAACAAAATTTTATAGGGGCACTTTTATCATTTCTTAATTTTTAACATATAGCAGTGCCATATTTTCAACTGCAGTGTTATACTACCTTATAATTCCAAGTGTGAGGATCATCATGGCATAGCGCTGCCTGAGAAATTCTCACACTGCTTAAGAAAAATAATTCAAAGTTTCTATTACATCCTGTTTATGAAAGTGAGGATGTTACATCAACAAATCTGAAAACAAGTGCCATCTGCTCTCTTTTGGATTCATTGTGAGCTTCATCAACTATGATACAAAACGTTGAATCCCCAATCTCTTCACGAATATGCTTTCTCACCTTACTTGAGATGATATACAAGATCTCCTTTTGAATTTGATGTGAAGTATACTTAGAATGATATAGAGCATTTTCAAACACAACTTTTGCAACTTCATCATTATAAGATGCCAAGAGTTTTATCATTTCAAGAAAATTACTTCGATTTTTTTTTACTCTAGAGTCTCGTCATGGCCTCTAAAAGCACAAGCTTGAAATGTTAGCCAACGAACTGCATCAATAGAGGGCTTAAGACGTAATCGATTCTTTTGAATTTGCTCAGAGCTTTGGACATGAATAACATTTTGGATATGGCCAGTTTGATTCAATAAGTCTTAACAAGCTCTAACTGCATTATTATGTGGTGAGCAAGGATCATTCCTAATATTCTTGAGAAAAGCACAATTCTTTCCATCATTAACCTTTTTCCAATTTCTAAATCCCGTAGAAATAAAAACATCATATCAATGACGCCCACTAGGTTTCTTGCTAAACAAATAAGAAAGTAAACAATAAGAAGCATCTTCAAAAGGTGAATACTCTAGCCATGAAGGAAAGATAGCAAACCAACCATATTGAAATCGCCTTAGATGATTTTTACCAGATAAAGGATAACTTTCAAGATGCTTTTGATATGAACGCCATTTTAGATAAGCTCGTCTTACCTCATCCATTTTGTAACACCCTAATAAACCCATACTACGCTTAAGTCGTATTACGATGTTTTATTAGTTATTACTTATGCTCGTAGAAAACTAAACTTCATTTTAAATTAAGTTATGCAGAAAATACAGTAATTTTTTTTTTTTGAAATATATATACGTTGTCGTTTTGCAGCATTTTGAAAAGTAAAGCCTTGAGCGAGAAGATAGATATAAAAGAGCGTATCGTGAGGGAGTCTGAAACACAATATCATAAATTGTGAGAAAGGTAAATAAATAGTAATTCACAAATACATTGCATTACATAGTTAATCATTATATCCATATGGGTTCATAATACATATATATATATATATATATATATATATATATATATATATATATATATATATATATATATATATATATATATATATATATATGTACACCCTCTTGTTGTGACTGCTATGATCAGGTCTCTGTTAGTCGCTAAGTGAACTCATGCTACAATTGGGAGAAATGAAACAAATTAAATTAGATTTAAATAATAGCAAATATAATAAATTAAAAGTATTGGAAGCTAAAATTAGAAGTACTTACGTATATGATTTTTGACTGAGTATCAACCAACTGAACTTGTCCTGCTTCCGGATGTGGGTCTCTCAAAACAGCTCCCCCTGAGTAAGTGGCCTGCTCATTGTCTTCTCCTACATTTCAAATAATTTTTATGTGATCATATAATATTTAATATAGAAATTAAATATCTAAATGAGCGTAAAGAATGATATTTACCATCCTAAGCCACATGCCCTCAATAATAGTGGAGCCTCCAATGTGCAGTGAGCCACCTTGAATTGATCTTTTGCTTGTCTGGGCCTTCACCTGCTTTGCCTTGAATTTTGGCGAGTCCCAGTAGGCCTTCACTGCCTGGAGGATGTTGTTAGTGAGCTAATAGGCGCTAGCATCATTCTCGCGAATATCATGAAACATATCACAGAGCCGCTTGCTAGCTCTAATCCTCCATGCCTTGTTGATTGCAGCCCCCTCACATTGATCAATAATGAACTAATGTTGCATACAAGTAACACAATAATAAACTCAATATTAATAAATAAGCATGCATAAGAATAAAAATCAAAAGTAATAATAAAATAATTATTATTATTTTACCCTCCACTCTCTCTACCACAAATGTTGTGCATCCTTAGGGGCATTGCACAAAACTAATATACAGGCCGTAAAAGTTCTCCTCGAAAATCTCGGTAATCCTGTGCAAGCCTAGAGTTGGTGAAATCCGATTATGTCATAAACAATAAAATAAGTCAGGTATTTGTTGATTAAGTTTCTATCACAATTAAAAGTTCATAATAAATTTAAATTTGAAATTACTTACCAATATTTACCATCATATTTAAGCTCCACACATTGCTTCATAAAGCCTTAGGAGAGGGTGGATGATGAGGCCTTGGCACCCTAGGAACCAGGCTAGTAGGGGTATGGGAAAAAGTGGAATTAGGTACAGGTGAGGTATGGGCCTCACATCCTAGAGGTGGGTGTGGAGATGGAGAAAGTTGTAGAAGGAATAGGGGCTAAGGCCTTGGCTCAACATAGTAGGGTTAGGTATCATAACAAACTCTTAGGTATGTAGAGGATGACTAAGAAGGGTAGAGGTAGTAGTATAGACGGTAGTAGCAGTGGTGAGAGTAGTGTATGTGGGCATAGTGGAGGTGGTGCGTGAAACATGAGTGCGGGTAGGTAGACCATGCTTCTTCAGTCTACCCCTGCCTCATTTAGAACCAGATCTTTGTCTTGCCATAAATGACCTATATAACATATGTATAAATCAATAAACATATACAACAAACATAACATGTATATAACTATAAATACAAAGAATTAAACTATAACATCAAAACAGATATGCACAAAATTAAAAACGTAAGAGATATATTAACTAACTAAAGATACAACACACTTGGGACCTCATTAATTTGAAAGTTAAGGACTACTTTCATCACTTTCAGTTTCAACATCGTCGTCGAATTCCTCTTCCTCATCCTCAATGCTGGCCCCATTTCATCAAATTGACTCATTGAATATCACCTTCGGAGTTCAATTATGTGAACTTCCCTTGAGATAGAGCATAGATTGGAGGGGATGTGGATATCAACAACAACCTTGGAAGAACTTGGATTATCAATTTCGTAAGCTTGCTTAGATACTTCTTTAACCTTTACTCGACTCCTTGGTTTGCATTTTACTACCACCCTCTATGTGTATTTTAACATTCTCAATTTTGCTTAAGCTAATTAGCTCAATATCACTGACTAATTCGAAGGGTTAGTGATTAATTGAGGATTAATCGGCTAATCTCAAAAGTAAGAGCTTAGTAAATTAGAGACAAATAAATAAGTTAACAAGTTAACTAAAAGTCAATGATCAATGAGGAAAAGTCAACAATTAAATAACAACACACTAAATATTTTAATTAAAGCCTAATCATCCAAATCTTGCTAATTCATGATTAAGAACATATTTAAGGTAATCTAATGTTGTTAATTAAGCACATGATAAATTTCTACCTTAATCAAATATGACAAATAAATCCTCACATACTAAAAATATAATTAGTGAGAGTCATTCTTTTAGAAAAACAAAAGTCTTAAAAGTGTAATTAACTAAAATTGTTTGATGAGTTATTAAACTAATCTAATTAATTAACACTTAGATAATTCTAATAACAACGAAAATTCAAAATTATCCCCTTAATCATGCTTGAAAATTTTGGCCAAGACAAGCTCATCATCCACCATTTATTTGCCTATTAATCTTTCACCATTAGATCAAAGCTTACTATGGTTAATTAACTTAAAGATTGATTAACCAAAAGTGGGATAATCCTACACATGGATCACACTTGATTTGGCATTAACCATCAAAGTGGATGAACCCACTAATGGCAAGAAAATAGCCATTAACCACTTAAGAAAACACAAAAAGGGGTTTAAACTTTACAACAAGACTCAAGGGTAAAACAACCACTTTTTCACCCCTTGATCTCTAAGCCTCCTCCCAAGTGAATGAAACAAAAAAACCAATCTGCCCAAGCCTTGTTTTGGGATGCCAATTTAGCCCCCCATTCTCATTATTCAACTTCCATTCTCTCACTACAAGTCTAAAGCTGTAACCTTTCTCTAAACCTCTCTTTGTTTTTCCTACTCTTCCTCTTGTTCTTCTTGCTTTCTTATTCCAATCAACCTTACTTCACACCACCATCTTCACAAGCCCTTCAACGACCACCTTCTTTAGTTTTTGAAGAAACAAAACAAACACACAACCAGCCTCATTTCCAAGCTCCAAAGGAGGGAGGCCATCTCCAACCTTTCTACTCTCCAACACTTCAAAAACTTCTTGTGGTAGTGACTCTAACCCTTCTTTTCTGTCTTTTTTCAAGTATTGAAACTCCTAAGCTCTTCATAGCTTGGTGGTTTTAGAGCTTGCTCTAAGGTCTCATGACTACACCTTGTTTCCATGAAGTTTTTCTTTGTGTTAAATGTTCTCCAAAAATATGACTATATTGTATGAGCTCTTTTATGATTCACAATTTATTCACATATTAAATATTGATTTGTTAGTGAAATATCAAAGCATGATAGTAAAATGAAAGATAAAAATGGTCATTTGATGAGAAACTTCAATATTTCTACAAACTAGTCAAGAGAAGAATTCTGGTTATACTGGCAAATTTGGTAGTCTAGATTGTGAAAATGATAACTCATGCTATACATCTCGAAATAAAACAAAACTAATTTTTAATAAAAATAGACTTATAGATATTTTTATATATAAAAAAATATGTGAGCATTGGATTTAAAATGAGCAAGATATGAATTTTTAAAATAGGCTATACCCAGTGAAGTTTCTGACCAAACAACTTGCACTAAAACCCTTATAACTTGAACTATACAAAACATTTTTGAGTGGAACCAAGTTTGTTAGAAAACTAAGAATAATAGAATAAGCCCAAAAAATAGTTTTCCTAGATTCAGTTTGTGGAATTACCAATGGACTCAAGAAATTACTATTATCAATTTAAACCTTAAAACTGGGAAGTGATGTTGTTTAATGCATAACCCAGGCCACACTTGAAATTTTTTAGTAGGACTTATTTTTTTTAAAAGATAGTTTAGAGAAGCATAACCCAACAAAAATTCAAGCTAAAACCATAAAAGATAGAATTTTGGTGAATTTATTAAATTACTACCTTATAGTAAAATATGAATTATGTTTAAGGCTAATTTTAAGGGATAATGAAAAATAAACTTGAAGACCGAAAAACCATCAACTTAAGACATTGGAACTTCATATTTCAACTTAAAATATTTAAAAAGAATAATAAAAGATACTTGCCCTCATGAATATAAAAAGAATCGAGTAAAAATAAAGATTTAATTAAAAGCTTGCACCTAATTTACTAAGTTAAGCTCATAAAACTTTGCTTGTGATATATCTATGTTTATGTGCAAGTATGATGATATGATGATGATGAAGATGATGGTTATGATGAATATGTTATTGACGAGCATGATGCATATAATGTTGAGTAATATATGATGATGTCTTGTGACTGATTTGTCTATCTGGCAAAATTTTACCGAAGCTCCGATCTAAGCGTTATGCTGCCGAATTTCCATAAAATTTATGGACTTAGCATAATTTCATGCATTATAAGTACTAATTAAGAAAATATAGTATTAAGGGTATGATTTTTCAAAAGGGAAAGTGACTCATACAAAGATCCCTCTTTCCTTAAAGACTTACATGAGGCATGACAAAGGACCCAACTAGTGTAAGTATTGGGAATTTAATATGGCAACGGCCACGGTATGAGCTCATTACCACTCAAAGCTTAGAGGGTAGTACTAAAAGACTTAAGATAAAGTCAATTTTGAGGAAACAAGGGGACTTCGGTCCAAACCCTTGAAAGGAATGTGTTAAAAGAAGCTTATAAAATATCCATGCATGTTATATTTAATTATACTTGTTCCCACGCATGTTATGATGTAATTCCCACGATCAGAGTGTATGTTAAAAGTGAATCCACTTCGGTTAATAATGTTTTTGAAAACTTAATAAATGAACTATATGCATGCTCACTGAGTTTTTTAACAAACCCAAAATGGCTAGATGATAACGATGACGCCCTCGTATGGAGTTGGAGTTCTACTGAGAAATATCATTTCTTACTTTAGTTTGTCCTTCCGTGCTGTCATCAAATTCTAATGGTGTATCCCGTGGAGTGGATTATGGATCCACCTGAGTACACATGGGAGCATGATGAGAACACCAACACGATTGTGGCCACGACCACCACAGTCATGCGGACATACATCCACCTGGGTCGTATACATGAAGAAGTAGAGCCTGTTGTTCCGCTTGTCATACTGCCTGCCCTTGACAATTTTCCTAGAGCACTACTTAGGCAACCATTGGGCTTGTGGGACTTTCTGTAGGAACTATTGCCAGACTTTGAGATGGAGTCCATGTCTTCCAGGCTACCCTCAGCCAAACCCTAGTCAGCCATTCCAGTTATAGAGTTGAGCTCGACGGCCACTTTTAGGGCTACAGCTGCCTCACTGCCATATCCGAAGTATCATCTGGGTGCTATCCCGTTATCTGAGGAGGATTCGTTTGAGGAAAGGTCTTCGATAGCCAGCTGCACCCCGCACGAGGCCGGGCCCAGCCGCCACATTTGCCGTATCGAGGTGATCAGTAGGCAACCCCTCAAGATTCGTATGCCTTACATTCTTTGAGGCTGAGGAGCTAGGGAAACCACCTCTCTAGGTCATGATGTCCGTAGAACCGAGGAGTATGCTGCATGAGACTTATGCTAGGGTTTGGTTTGGTATTAGGGTGCATAGATTATTGTAACTTGGCATTATCATGTATTTTATTTTGGCTTTGAATCTTACTATGTTAGCTTGTATTTGGCATTTGGTGGTGGCCTAGTCATGAGTATATCTTATGTAGTGCTTGACATTATGAATTTTATTATGTGGAATAGAAGTGAGAGTTATTATATATTAATGTATTTTATATTGCCTCTATGCCCTATTAATCTATTTATGCTATGGACCTTCGTGTACCACACCCACTTGACTCCTCTACTCACACTCGAGGCTCACATTTTTTTCAAAGTGACGACATATTTAAAAAAAAAAAGAAAAAGAAAAAAATTGCCCTATTTTCCATGTAATATATTTTCCAAAAGAGTTTAAGTTTCCACAAACAAAAGTAACAACTGATAATTAGACATAATACGACTTAAGTGTAATATGAGATTATTAGGGTGTTACATGTATGGCAGGTAATAAATGTGTCTTGTATTTTGGGCGATAATAAATAGATCAAACTTTCCATATCTTTTAGTATGGTTAATCTCAATTATTTTATAGTGATTGTGCTTACGTGTTCCCTTGGGATATTTTAGATCATACCATTCACAATTGAATAGCACGACCCTTTTAAGAGGCTCACCAGGGTACTCCAATTCAATTATTTCATTAACCACTCCATGTTAGTCATATTCTCTATCTCCAGTATCTCCCCTAACTTAAACTCCAATGTTATCAATTTTCTTCCTCCTTCCCCATTCAATTGTATGAAACTTGTAACCATTAACATGGTACATTAGCCAACTCGTAGCTCAGATTTTTGGACCCCAAGCTAAATTGTACAAGTGAGGATTGACTACACTATTCCTCTAATCATACACCTAAGTATAAAGATTGGAATATCAATCATATCATAATACAAAAATAAAAACACAAATAGTAAAATAGAATTACTGTGTCACATACAAATGTTTGAACCATTGGAGAAATTGTTCAAGGGATTGTTGACTATATAGTTGTTCAAAATACTTATAAACATTGAACAAAGTACAAGAGAAAACACTTTGTCATAATCTACCATTATACATGATTCAGGGAAATAGAGAATAAAAAATACAAGAAAATAGTTTATCAGTAACCTTTTGAATGACTCCACTTTATCACAATTTAGCAATATATGTAATTCAATTCACTCCTAGTCAACCATCAGTCTTTGCATCACAAGGTTAGTTTGTTGAGCTTTCACTAGGAATGGAAATAGGCCAGGCGGCTTGATAGGGGCTTGCAACTTGGCCTGTCCTGTTTAATAAATAAGACAGGTTCAAGCCTTTTTTAAGGCCTATTTAAGTAAATAGGCTAGGCCTAGGCTTCTTGCGAAGCCTGTTAAGCCTAACAAGCCGGCCTGTTTATATATATATACCACTGAGCTACGATTAGCTGTTATGCTTATTATTGCACATTCAATATATTTGTTTGTTACTTTTTTTCACAATCAGTATAAAAAATTCACAATCACAAATCATTATACAACTTAAAACCCTCGAGCATAATTCCACCGTCCAGAGATAGAAACCAAAGAGGCAGAGTAGAGATAGACTCACTTACATAGAAAGCCCCTTGACCTTGAACCATCCCCAAGACCCTAACCTTCTTAGATCAGCGCTGTCCCCTAACCACTACCTACCTTAGTCCTCAGCAACAAGCTAGCAACCGCGTCTAACCCGTTGTGCCAAATCCACGATGCTACCACTACTTCCAGTCACTCCACCATTGCGTCTAGCCTACCCCCTGTTGCGCCAGCTCCACGACACCATCGCTGCCCCAGCTCCGCTTTGTTGCCGCCTCCCTCAATGTCTAGCTTCGCCGCCGCCACTGGTTTTAGCCTAGATCTGGTTAGTTCTCAAAACATGGCTTGGAAAAAAAAAAAAAAGATACTATAATAAGCTTACCCTACAATTTGACATTGCCAATTTAAGATACTATAGAAATATATGTATTTGTTTTTTGAATATTTATGATGCGAAACAAATTGTTGATTGGAGTGATTAATTTTATTACATAAACTTCTCTACTTGTGCTACTGTATTGCTCAATGTAATTGTTCTATGTATGCATCACTACCATAGGAGATGACTTATGCAAGAGCAACTTTGACAATCATAAGACTTTCCTATTTTATGTCTTAGAGTATTCCCAGTTTTCCTGAAAGTTGTATTGTTTTGAATGTTTTGTCTAACATCCTAGACAAATGAAAAAGTGGAACAAATAGGTAACCACTTCTTATTAGGATTACTTCTCTTTTGAACAAGTCAGGCAATGGTAAAACATCTTCAATTATACCCAATCTTAAAATAATAGATATGCATTAATTAATTTGTTCAAGTTATTACCATAGTTATTTGTTGGGATTTGAAAACTTATCTAAGTTTCTACAATTTTGAATCTGTTTGTAATAGTTATATTAGAATTGTTATTTTTATTCTTTAATTTCACTTTGTTTTTATTTTTCCTTTATTTTATAGGTTTAATTAATGTCTTCTCCACTTGAGGGTAATGTGACTATGTCATGAAGCACTCACCCTCATAGTGAAGTTAATGCACAAGCACCAACAGATTCAAGCCAACTTCAAGATAATAGTGACAAAAAAAAAAGATCAAAATGATGAGAATTGTGTTATTAAGAGGAAGGGGCAGAAGACATCAACTATTTGGAATGATTTTGTTAAGACTGAAATTTCTGAAGGAGTGACAAAGCTATTTGCACGTATTGTAAGAGTCATTTTTCTTACTTAGGGAAGGGAGCTAGCACTAGTTATATGAGGAGATATGCAGAGAATTGCTTGCAAAGGAGGTTATACATAGCCTCACAAAAAAAGCAGCCCACCATTCCATTTCAACCATTTAGCTTAGGAGTCAACCTTTTTGTGACACCTGGTGTGAGATATTCAAATGAGAAGATGAGAGAAATAATGGCTACAATAATCATGGTGCATGAGTACCCTTTCAACATTGTTAAGGATGAAGTTTGAATGTGGGGCTTCCAATATGTGAATCCTGAATTTAGCAAAGTATCTCGCAAAATAGCTAGAAGTGATTGTATAAAAATTTATGAGACAAAGAAGAAAAGCTTGCAGGCTTTGTTGAAAGGTGTGAGCAAGATCAGCTTAACTACAGATATGTGGAAATCGATTCACCAAGTAACTGAATACATGGTCCTCACTGGTCATTTCATTGATGCGGGGTGGAATCTTCAAAAGAGGGTCTTTAGTTTTGTGAAAGTGCCTGCTCTTAGACATGGAACAAATGTAGCAGATGCTATTTTCAAATGTCTTAAAGCTTGGTGTAACATCCACCGTTTTTCCCCTAATTATTCGGTTTTAGCGAATAATTGAAAATAAATAGATTTCGGTTAAACCATTATTTAGACTCAATTGATTAACAATTACTTGAATTTAGATAAGAGAGAATTAAGTTAGAGTATAGGAGATTTCATAAAATTTTATTGAAAACCGATTTACCGGTTTAAAGGAAATCGGTAACATTACGGTATTTTGAACTGTCGGAACCGGACCAATAGAATTACAAGCCTAAAACCCTAGAATCTAAGGCTAATAAGTCAGCCACTTGGCACCAAAAGTGGCGCCACTTTGGCCACACAAAGGCAAGAAGGGTTGGCTGATTTTCAGCCATGGAAAATCCACCAATCAAAAGCCAAAGTAAATCAACATAAACCACTCAAAGTAATCAGATTTTCTTGGCCCTTTTCTTCACCCATTCTGACCTATTCTTGCGCCACTTTCTCTCCTCTCATTCAGCTCTCTTTCTCTCTTCCTCACACATCAAAAACTCAAGCCAATTCCAGCCTTGTTCATCCAAGCTTCAAAAATCCAGCACAGTCACTTGGAACAAAGGTAGGAGTTTAATATTTGCATCAAATCTGTGGGATTGGCCAACTGAGCTTGGATTATTTTCATGATTCTTGATGTGTTAAATGGATGATTATGATGATATGTGATTAGTTTTGGGCTGTTTGTTTGGTTGAAACCGAATTTGAACCAAGAAAGAATGAAAATAGGAAGAGATGGAGAGCTGGAGAACCCAAAACCCCTCGGCAATCCATACGACAGAGTCTACGGCTCCGCCTATTGCCGATCAAATTTGATGAAACTAATTTTAAATGAAACTAGACATCTAGTGCTTTCTATGGATATATCATATAAGGCTTTTGGATTAGAATTGAGAGAGTTATGAATTTTTGAATTTCGACCTACGGTTTTGACTCTGGCTCTGGACAGATTAGGTTGTTTAGGATAGAACTTGACCTATACTATTTGAAAATGAGTGAAACTAAATTTGTTAAAAATCTTACACATAGAAGAATGTCCCATAAAAATTTCAGAATTAGATAAGGTCCTAGTTGCTCCCAGTGATCTAAGAAAATTTCCTTATGTCCAAACCGGGCCAGAACAGGGTAGTTTAGAAAGGTCAGAATTCGAGGCTTATAACTCGACCCCTACTAAGCCAAATGAAATGGAACTTTTTGCAAATGAAACTTTACCCTGTTAACTTTAATACGAGACTAATTTTGTGTAATTTGAGTTAGTTTTCGATTTTTAGTGAATTTTTACTTTTCGTTGCCTGATTTTGGCTAGCCATTGGGCATGTCGGGATAAAATCTGAATATCTTGAGCTATAGATATCGAAATTAGATGGGACCAAAAAAGTTAGAAACTAGACACATAAGGCTACAACATATCCAAAAATTAGGTTTAAAGGAGTTAAATTGAAATAAAGGTGGGATATACTATAACCGGGCAGAATGAAGCAAACTGATGTCTAAAGCCCTATTGATGCTTGATTGAAACTAATGAATGTATATGTCTAATTGTTGATCTATACTGAATTTGCAAATTGTGTAAATGTACTGGTTGGCTGGCACTATTCATGGGGAAGCGGACACGTTCCGTTATGCTGCCGAAATTTTAGTAGAACCCATGCACAAGTTATGAATTCCATGTTAATGCATGTGCATTCTTAAGAAAGTTATGAAAGTTATGAAAAGGGTTATGCCACTATGACAGTTCCATACTACTTGGGCCAGCCCCGGATAAGAAGTTAAGGGGAATAGATCGGTCGAAAGGTCGGGGAAAGTAAACCCGGCATTCCTGTATAGAAACGAGCTCGATCCTGAGAAGCAAACTATTACCTAAGAGTCTACATGGCCAAGAACTCCCAAGGGACCAAGAGATGGAAAAATGATGAAAGGAAATGAAAAGTTTAAAAAGGAAAGTTCAAATATGAGTTTGCATGATTACATGAATGCATAAATGCATGAAATAGTTATGTCAAGATATTACAGTTGTCTACTATATTTATTTACTGCTGTTTATTTATTTATTCTGTTTGTCCTTCTATGTACCATTATTAGTAATCTATTTTATTTCTTGTGCCGTTTAAAGTAAAATTGAACCTTGCCTCGGACCAGATATTTTCTTGAACTCATTGAAATGGGTATCTTAGTTTGAACATATGTTTTTATAATTAAGTAAAAACTGAGACAACTGAGAATGTATATGATGTCAGTTAACCAGTATACTCGAACCCTACTGAGAATTTCTTGAAATTCTCACCCCGTTTTGTATCTTCCGAATCATTCTCAGGCGCTGGCGAAGAGCTCAACGACCACTCTTTTCACTGAGATCCTAGACCTGCAGCTTCACTATGACTCCGAGTTGGACTTGTTGCACATAGCCTGCTCATGCTAGTTCTGCCTTTGCTTTTAGCACTAGGAATTTTGCTGTCCTTATTTCATCTGCTGTTAATACATATATATATATGTATAGACTGAAGCAATGACTTCTGACATGTAAATATACATGTATGTATACAGTTGATGTTATTATACTATTTCTTATCTGTTGTAGTATTATGTTGAGTTTCATTACGCTCATAGTATAGCAACGCGTCATTTCGTCTGTTTTAAGAAAAAATTATATATATATATGCAGAATATTAACACGGTAACACAGTCTACCTAATTTCATGTTATGACTTAAGCATAATATTAAGTTAGCAGGGTGTTACACTTAGGGGATTGAAGACAAAGTATTTTCTATTTCTGTTGATAATGCTTTCTACAATGATTCATGTTTGAGGAATCTTAAGGACAACTTATCACTTAATAATAATTTAGTCCTTGATGGTAAGTTGTTTCATGTCAAATGTTGTGCTCGTATTCTGAATCTATTGGTCCAAGATGGCCTTAATAGAATAAAGGATATCATTCACAATATTTGGGAGAGTGTCAAATATATTAATTACAACGATGCAAGGTTGAGAGCATTCTGTGATATTGTTGAATAGAAGCACTTGAAAGAAAAAAAGCTCATCCTTGACTGTCCGACAACATGGAATTCAATTTTCAAGATGTTGTCTACTACCTTAAAGTTTAAGATTGTTTTTCCAACTTATAAGGAAAGAGAGCCACATTACACCTATGAACCATCTCAAGAAGATTAGAGAAAATTTGAGAAGGTTTGTCAACTCTTAGAGGTTTTCAATTTGGCCACTCATGTCATCTCTGGTAGTGACTATCCAACTACAAATTTTTATCTTCCTAAAGGTTGGAGGGTTAAACAAGTAATTGATTAAGCGGCAGAGGATGGAGACTACTTCATGAGAGAAATGTTAGTGGCAATGAAAGTAAAGTTTGATCAATATTAGGGGGAATGCAATCTACTAATGGCCATTGCAAGTGTTTTGGAACCCAGGAGCAAATTTCATGCTGTCAATTATTGTTTTCCCTTGTTATATAAACCTAAATATATGGGTAAAGAGAATGTGTATATGGTGATGACTTCATTGGACATGCTTTATGAAAAGTATGTTGAATTAAGCAAGGAAGAGGCATATGCTAGTGCTAATGGTGAAGTTGATAATAGTGGCAACCATTCTTCCTCCCTTGTGCCTAGTTCTGGCATAGTTACTAGATTTGACCAAATTATGAGTATTGTTCGTGAAAAGCAAGCTATTCCCCCAATGAAATCTGAGCTAGAAGTTTATCTTGAGGAGGGTATTTGTATTCTTGATTCTAGTTCTAACTGTTTTAGTGCTTTGAAATGGTGGAAAAATAATAGCTTGAAGTATAAGATTTTGTCAAAGATGGCTGCTGACATTCTAGCTATTCCGATCTCAAAAGTTGCATCAGAGTCCACATTTAGTGCTGGACAAGGAGTAATTGATGAATTTCGTTCAAGATTGAATGAAGAATCCATTACAGCACTCATTTGTGGCGAGGATTGGCTTCGCAACAAGTATAATTTGAAGAAAATGCAAAAGAAATAAATTTTATATATTAAAATGTAATTTTTCCTATAGTTGTCAAATTATGTCATGATCTAATAATGTAAATAATTTCTTTTTTTTTCCCAAGGTGCTTGAGCTTCAAGAAAAAGAGGAGATCATTTTGAAGATATGATGCTTTGTTAATTCATTGGATGTTGCACTTTGACTTAGTTCAGTGATTTAATTTTATTTGATTGTTGAACTTTGTTTGAATTGGTGCACTTATTTCTTATCGTTGTTGTATTATTGTATTGCTGTGGATTTGTGGATTGTTAGATATTAAATTTCTCTTATTGTGAACTTATGAAACATTAGCATATTAGACTTGTGGTGATAATATATTCATAAGTTATAGAACTTGTCTTGATAAATAGTTTGAAGGTTTTGTGATGGGCTGGTGGCATAGTATAGGTAATGATATATCATTTTTATCATTTAATCTTGCTGGTTTAGCAATTTTTTTGATAGTTTTTGTGAAGGCCTGTTTAAGGCCTATTTATAATGTATTTAAAGGCCTGGGCCTGTTTAGGCCTACATGCTAACTTAGGCCTGATGACCTATTAAGAGAGTTTTTTTTTTTTTTTTTTTTTGCAATAGGCTTTATTAACAGGCTTCAGGCCAGGCCACCCAAACAAGCCAGGCCAAGTCGAAAATAAAGCCTTTAACAGGTAACAGGTTAGGCTTAGGCCTGATAATTATGATATAAGTCTAGCCTGTTTAAAGTGTGGCCTGGCCTGTTTTCATGCCTAGCTTTCACCACCATCATCATTGCGACCAACTCTGGTTCTTCTAGATCAAACATGCAACTCAAAATAATAGGAGCAAAAGTAATATATCTCCTTCAAAATGTATACTTGACATATCGATCCTTCTACTTTAGTTTTATTTTTTATCGTTGAATATCTACCAACTTATCCTTTTTCAAAAACTTGTAAAACTAATTAAAATAATTTTTAAGTCAGTATCAAATCAAACATTATTTAGCTACAAACTAGTTCTAAGGTGTGGCAATAGCTACTTCCTAAAATTATTAATATTTTTAAAATAAATTATTATATACTAAAAATATTTAAAGTTTGAGTTTAATGATAACTCAAATGTTTGATTTAAATATTTAACACATTTATAATAAAATTTTCAGTTTTCCAAAATATTTAACATATTGTAGTTAAAAACTGTAAAATTTGATCAATTAAGGAAATTATACGATTTGATGAACCTGAAGAAATCATATGAAATATCACAACAGTTTAATCACTTTTTGATCTAAAATAAATCGTTATAAAAGTTTAGAATGAGTTTGGTTTCGCCATTTTCATTTTCATTTATAAAAAAATGAAAAATAAATATAAAAATATGTTTGGTTGCGTTTATAAAAAAGGTTTTTGATGAAAATATTTTTTGAGAGACACTTAAAATTGAAAACAACAATTTTAGGGTGTGTTTGGTTTGCTTATTTTCATTTCCATTTTCAGTAAAAATGAAAAATAAGTTTAAAACATGTTAGGTTGTCAATGATGGAAACGTTTTCATTGAAAATATTTTTTGAAAGGGACACAAAATTGGAAACGCGGATTTCCCATTTTCATTATTTTCAGTGTTTTCAGTTTTAGTTGTAGGAAATATTTTCAATGGTGAGGTGGTGGCATTATGGTGATTAACATGACTTTTTCCTTTCTTTTTTGCAAGAAACCATGTTCGATCCTCGATGAGTAAAAGCCATCTTTTTTTTATCAAATGTGTGTCTCATCTTTTTATCAAACGCTGATTCTTCTCTCGCTTTGGCCTTGGGAGCCTGTCATCACTCACCGTTGGTCGTCGTTCGTCGCTCGCGGATGCTCTCCGCTGTTCGTCACTTGCTGCTGCTTGTTGCTCGCCGCTCACGGATGCTCTCCGCTGCTCGTCGCTGGTGGACACTCGCTACTGCTCGTTGCTCGCTGCTTACGGATGTTCGCCGTCTCCCGTCGCTCGCGAACGCTCGCCGTTGCTCGTTGCTCGTGGACGCTCATCACTCGTCGATTGCTGCGCTCGCCGCTGCTAGTCGATCGTGGACGCTCGTCGCTCGTCGATCGCTGACGCTCGTTGCTCGTCGCTTGTTGCCGCTGGCTGCTCGTCGCCGCAGACACTCGCTCGTCGCCGCTTCCCTTCCCTCATCCCTGTTTTCGGATCTTGGTTAGTATGGTTTTATTTGAGTTTTTGACCTTTTTTTTCTTTCTCTTTTTCCTCCCTCAACCAGTGTTGACTTCTTGCAAGGATGTGTCACTGCTCACCACCGTTCAGAGGCCATCACCACCGCGGCACTGCTCACCCCTGTTTTGTGGTTTTGTTTGTTTTGGCTTTTTTTTTTTTTGCTAGTTCTGCTTGTACCTTTCCTGCTCTTTTTTTTTTTTCTATATTGTTGGTTGGTTCTGCTTGCTATTGTTTTGCTTGTTCTTCTTTTGAATTTGCTGCTAGTTCTACTTGCGTCCTTTTTATTGTTGGCTGTTTGCTTCTTTTTCCCCTTGTTTGCATTTGGTGATAGGGAGAATGTTGTTGAATTGGATTTCATATTCATCAATTGATTAAAAGTTTGCATTTAACACATAATGGGATGTGTTTTTGGTCACATTATCGCACTCCACTCTTAATGCTCTTTCCCAATTACTAATCAATTGTGGGATAATTATCGTCGATGACTAATGACTATTACTTTTTATATTTTGTTATAGGATGATGTATTTCTCTTTTTCTTTTTCTTTTTTGTATGTTTTAGCTGGTTGATAAGTTGAAATATAACGAAGATTATAATTTTGTGATAGTATTAGTTATTTTATTTAATAATGTTTCTTTTTAGTATGATTATAATTTATTCATAAATTAAATATATTTTAAACATATTTTGTGATTATAAGTAATTTTTTCATATAAAATTTTCTTTGTAGTATTTAATTATATAATAATTGATAATAATAATAAAATTACTTAAAAGTAAGTAATTTATTTTATTTTTAATCTTAAAATTTTATAGAGTTATTTTAATAAGTACATTCAAGATCATCTCAAATTTATAAATAATAAAGTTAATCTAAATATACAAAAAAAAATATAATATTTTTATTATATAATAATAAATATAATTTTATTATCTCAAATATGAATTGAAAATATATTTTGAAAATAGACAAACCAAACATATTTTTATTGTTTTCCCTTTTTAAAAATAGACAAACCAAACGTATTTCTTAAATCCAGAAAATTTGAAAATGAAAATCGTTTTCAGAAAATGAAAACAGGAAATATTTTCACAAACCAAACGCACCCTTATGTTTTCAGTATTTCCTTGTTCAATCATTGAAAACATTTTCTTTTGAAAACATGGTCGCAGTCTCATAATTGTTGTAATTTGGAGAGAACTGAGAGTCTTCAATTCCACCCAAAGGAAAAGCACTCTTTTTTTTTTTTTTTGTCCTTTTAAATGCACTCACATGAATAAAGAGACATGAGGTTTCCTCCTTATTCATTGCCACTTTTGCATAGAAACACAGAGCGTAGAGCAAGGGTGGTGGCTAGACCGGTGGTCGAATGTCTCATCGTAGTAGTTGGCAAGAGTGGGCGGCACTTAGGCGGTTGGAGCTCAAAAAAGGAAGAAAGGGAGAGTTAAACCGCAGAGAGAAAGAGAGAGAGATTCACGGGTAGAGAGAGAAAATATAAGGGAGAGCGAGACTCTACGGTGGTGAGAGTGGTGGAGAAAGGGGAAGCACAAATAATGATTGGTGGTGCACGATGGTGGTGGTGCTGTGAGAGAGAGATCAAGAGAGAAAGAGAGAGAGAACTTTGTGTGCAAGAGAGAGACAACGAGGATGAAGAAAAAAAGAGAAACAATGAGAGAAAGATCATTATGAGAGAGGAGATAGAAGAAAAGAGAATGGTTTAGGATGGATCATTTCACTTAAAATACTAATAATTCTTTCCCTTTTTTTTTAAGCTCATATAAAATTATTTTTAAATTTATTAAAAATAAATAAACTAAACATATTTTTAATATGAGAAATATTTTTTATACCACTTGATAGGTAGACACTCTTAGATACCCAGAGATAAAAGAGAGAAAAAAATTATATAAAAAAAGTGAAACGAGTGAAATAATTGATGGAAAGAGAAAAAATAAAGAGAAGATATTAAAATATCTAAGATTTAGTGGCATACAAATAACATGCCTCTTTCAATCTTTTCATTTTTTAAAAATAGAAAACATAGAATCAAAACAAATATATTTTTTAAAACCTGAAAATTTGAAAATAAAAATTATTTTCGAAAAATAAAAATAAAAAATAAATACAGGGAATATTTTCACACGCTTAACCGGCGGCCTCCGGGTCTTGGGATATCCATCCGTTTTAAACGTCCAAATGACATAGCTCGAGTTCCCGGAGATAGTCTCCATCTCACAGAGATACTCGGATAGGGAGCAAGCAGGGAAGGGTAGAGGCGGAGATGAAGAGCCTCAATCTGTGGCCAAACCCTAATCCCAGCATTTTGCCATGCCGTTCAACATCTCGGACACTTAACTTTGTCTACGGTGTTCCTCGGACTCCTTCTCCAGTTGTTCGGTTCCATTGTTCTCTAACTCAACATCGTCTCAGGTCTTGTCTACTTGAATAGTCTCTTTCTCAAGCCTTCATTGAACACGCATGCACAACATCCCTGTTTAGTATATTGGGTTAAAAAAATTGACACGCTGCAACACTTATCGTTTCAGGTGCGCAGTGCTTGGTGCTGGATTCGCTGGGCTTTCAGTGGTTTGGCATTTGTTGAAGGTACTCTTATTGTCTCTTTCAAATTAATGTTGTTTATCTAATTTTAATGTATGTCTCGTTTGTAGTGTTTTCTTGGGCGGTGTTTTTTTATTTTATTTTTATTTATTTTTCACTTAAAACTGGGCTTATGATGGACACTAACATTATAGTAAATAACCGACAAATAGTTTTTAAATCGAAATTATCTGTAAGCAACTAATTTGATTCTTTTTCTTTTGGGTGAAAAATAACATTGCAGCACAGTCCTAAGGATTCGCATCTTAGAATTGATATATATGATGAAGTGGGCATTGGTGGTGGTGCTTCTGGGATTTCTGGAGGTCTTCTTCACCCTTATTCCCCAAAAGGTCTCATTTTCTTGTGATATACATCCTACTGTGGACATAGTGGGTTGTTTTATTATTGATGACTTGCGTTATGCCTAACTTTTCGTGTGGACTCTGCTGATGGGTGAATGCTTATGTAGTTAAGCCTCTCTGGGAGGGTGCTCAGTGTTGGAAAGAGAGCATAAAGCTTTTGAGAATAGCTGAAGAAGCTACTGTTTCCCAGGACTGCAAAATTGGACAATCTACTGAAAATGTGAAAGCTTTTGTAGCTCAGAAAAGGTTTTATAGCTTGTTCTTAATAGTTTAATTTTATTATTTTATTTTTTTGAACTCTGCATATCTCTCTTTACATTGATTTTGAATATCTCTATGTGATTTGGTCTCCTTTGTCCACAAATGATACATGGTTGTGCTGAGGAGAGATATTATCAGTTCTGTTATGGTATGATGCTGTTATCTCAACAAAGGCACGTCGTAAATTTTAAGCATACGTGTATGTGATCCCCCGCCTCAAAATAAAATAAAGGTTAAAATATAATTTTAGTTTCTATGCATATCATTGATTTTGAATTTAGTCTCTACACGAAAAATGTTTTTAATTCAGTCCTTGCAAATGCAATTGTTCGTAAAGAAATCCCTACTGTCAATAGGAGTTATAATTTTGTGAGTCCTACATGGTAAACAAAGTACAATCTGGCTATTTCACTTGCTTAGTGGAATACTATGTGGCAAATGTCAGACAATAGATGAATAGAACACATATTGAGGCCGGATCATACTCTATTAACCACAAAGAATTCACAGAATTATAACTCTATTTGATGATAAGGATTTCTTTACAAACAATTGTGTGTGTAGGGACTGATTTAAAAATATTTTTCGTATAAGGACTAAATTTGAATCTGATGGCACATATAGGGACCAAGTTATATTTTAACCTAAAATAAAATAAAGTAAGTACTAGAGAAGAATATGCATTTCTTCCCTTTTTTTTTGGGGGGGTATAAGAGAAAAAACGACACATATAAATACAAATTATACATTAAAGATTCATATACTTACACTTCTAACACATGAACTCCTCATTCTCATCAGTTGAACTGGGAAATACATGATATTGCCAAAATTTAATAGAAAGTATCACTTTGTTTTAGCATTTTTACACTTTGCGTTGGAGTCTTAGCATTGCATTACATTGCTGATGAAATCAGCTGACTTCAGGGGCATCTTAAGACCAGCAATGAATATGAAGAATATGAACAAATTGAGTGATGTAATCTCTCTGATCTAATGGACTCTAGAATTTTTGGTTATTAATTATTAAACTTGAGTTTTTGACTGATAATCCTCCTTTATGTGATTAGAATGTCAAGACTTCCCTCCCAAGCTGCAGAGTAGATACTCTTAGTAAAGAAGAAGCTCAAAGTCTTGTACCTGGTCTATGTATGCCATTTGATACTGCTTTCTATATGCCTGAAGCTCTAAATATCCATTCTCATCACTATCTTCAGGTTTGAACAAGTGATGCAGTGAATCCCCCCCCCCCCCCCCAAAAGAAAAAAACACGAAAATATATATATATATTTTTGTAATGTCTTTTTCCCGTATTTTTATATTTGTTGATAGGAACTGGGGGTAATTGGGCCCGCATTGTAATTGCTGAAGTATGAGTGAGAGAAAGAATGTGAGGCGTGAGTTGTGATGTGTATGCTGTGAGGTGAGTGTAGTAACTAAATGTGAGAGTGTGTGTGGGTGTGGGTAGCATATAAAGGAAGGGAATATGGGAAAGTTAGTTAGGCTGGATATTGGAATAGGCTTAGGAGAGATTGAGCTGCTATGATGCTCAAAAACTATTTTCTTTTCTTTGTTTCTTGTACCAGTATTGGTTCTGTTCTATCATCAATATACAAGGATTTTCTCTTTCAATTCTTGCTCCATGACTAGGTGCCTATCATTTTGATAATTCAATAGGCACTTTTCCGGGCATGTGAGAATTTAGTGAAAGAATCCTCTACTCTTGACTCAGGAAAGAGACTGCTCAGTTTGCACAAAAGATCTGTCAGTAGACTTTCTGAGTTTGAAGGTAATAATGCATTGCTATTCTTTTGGTCTTTTGTAGTACTATTCAGTATGTTTCTCCCGGTGAAGGTAAACTGGCAAAAGTTTTGTAATGTCTAGCACTCTAGCACTCTGGCCTACTAAAGTTTTGTAATATCTGGCACTCTGCCTCCTTGTGCTTTCTCCTTTAAATTATTTGAATGAAATGCTTCAAATTTAGATTTTGTTTTTAATGCAAGAAAAATGTAGCTTCATAAAACATGAGTAATAGTAAATTATAGAAGCCTGAATTTGGGACGTTCTCGAAAATCTTATCTAAACTTATGTATAGCTCTTCTGAGTGGAAGGATAAGTAAATCAATTGGTGAATATGGCCTCATCAACTTAGACTATATTAGGTAAATTAGTCCAAAAATAAGGAATGAAACTTCTGACACAGTATGAAATTGTTACTTACAAAGAAGAGTCAAAGGCGATTGTGAATATGTAAATGCCATTTGCAAGGAAATGCCTATAACATGAGAAAAGTAGTGAAAGAAATTTGAAATTTATGCAGAGTGAGTTTAGGCAATATAGAATTCTTGCAATTTTATTTTGATTTAGTTGCTAGTGTTGTGTCCGTCGTTCCTTAGACAGGAGATTATGGCATCTTAACATAGCTCATTCCTTTGTGATTTTTTTCATTTAATTATGCGTGCATATTCCCATTTTGGCATCCAAAAGGCATCACTGGGCTGTCCTGATTCAGTGCATTTTTTTACGGTGCACTAGTGAGATGAGGCATCTCTTTTGTCTAAACTGTCAATGTGAAGTTTTTCATATTCTTATGCTCTTCCTACTGCCAGAGGCTGTGAAATAATTTTTCTTGGCTTATTTGGTGTTAACATGTAAGTCATGAGCAGAATTTTGCAGAGCTTTTCCTTGTTGAAGACTCTTTTTGGTCTCAGGAGAATATGATGCAGTCATCGTATGCCTAGGTGCCAAAGTGAACATGCTTCCCGAGATCTCTGGGAGGCTTCCTTTGAGGACATGTAGAGGTGTTATTGCGCACCTGGAACTGCCTGATGATATAAGGTGAAATTTATGTTTGCCTCGCATATACTATCAATCTGGAAAATCTGTATCTGGGCAAAGTTGATGTCTTGTGAAAAGAATATTGAGCTGTATTCTGTTTCAAAAGCATTCCGTTTGGGGGAGGCATGCAATAAGCTATTGAGCTTGCTTCAATATGATATTCCATTTATTTGAGAATTCTCCTGTCTTGTCTTCCAGAGAAGGTTATCCTGAGCATGGACCGTCGATATTATCAGATGCATGGATTGCTGTTCAGGGTCCTCGCGATCTACATGTTGGCTCAACATGGGAGTGGAAATCCAGAAATTCGTCATCATATGTTTCACCTGATGAAGCATCAAATGCTCTTCTGCAGCTTCTGCCAAAGGCTTCAGCCATTTATCCTGGAATAAAGAATTGGGTTTTCACCGGAGCTAGAGCAGGTCTGAGGGCAATGCCACCACTCAGTTCCCTTGGGTCACTTCCACTTTTGGGTTGTATCAATGATATCATGGGAGGAAGTCATGCTTGCAAGTATTGGTTATTTGGAGGGTTAGGTTCCAGGGGATTGTTGTACCATGGTTGGTTAGGTAATTTGATGGCACATGCCGTGCTTTCCTGTAATGAAGGAGTAATCCCTTCTGAGTTGACTTCTTGGAAGAACAGTAAACCCAAGTTTTAGCTTTCAACTATCAATTTAACATTATTGAATTGAGCAAATAGATTTCCCCTAGACCCATAGTGAGGACCTAGTAGCCAATAAATGAATAAATAAATTAATTATAACACATCAAAAACGACCTTTGATTACTTACCGCTTTTCCGAGCAGCATGAGGTGGGTTATTCTTGGATTGTAGGAGAGGCCGAGGTTTGGATCTCTTTATCGTTTTAGCCATAGTGTGTTTGTGCCTTTTTTTTTTTTGGGTACAGCAAGAAAACTAGGTCCTCAAGAAGAATGTGCCCAAGAAATCTTCACGCAGACAATCAAGAACCCTAGCAGGAGAATCTTCCATGAAGATGAGACTTTCCACTCACAGCACCATCTTTTGCAAGATGGTTAGCGCATTGATTAGCCTCACGCAGGACATGAGAAATCTTCACCAGCGAGTCCTTACGAACCCAGTCTCTAATCTCTGCCAAAAGAGCACTATAACAATGATATTCTTCAGCAGCATGAATAAGACGAGTTGCTTCTAAAGAGTCACTCTTACAGTGAACACGCCTTAGAAGACGCTCCCAAACAATCATCAATCCCATGCGAATGGCCAACAGTTCTGGGAGGAGGTTGTCTGCCACACCCACCGAGCCCTTAAAACGAAGAACCCAGCGACCATTGTGATCCTGCAATAAGCTACCAAAACCTGACATACCTAGGTTGCTCCTTGAACTGCTGTCCACATTCAGCTTGACGATTCCCATCGGAGGCCATTCCCAATGGAACTATTCTAGTACCATGAGAATGATGAGCAAGTTGAAAAGCATCATTGTGGAACGCGTCGGTCTCATGCTAAATATATCTCAAAATAACATCAGTGGGGATAATATTATGAGACAAGACCTCTTCATTACGTGCTCTCCACGCCCACCACAGAGTAGCACAAAATCTCGTACATGAGGAATCTGAAAGTAATGCGGAGCCATAACTTGTGATCATGAAAAGCCATACCAATCAAATCATCACTCCCAATCAAATTCCAAACTGCTCGTGCCTTATGACAATCCCTCATACAATGTAGGAAGCTTTGGTCCTCGGCATTGAATCTAGAACACGTTGCAATTCAGGCCGCACCACGCTGATACCTCATTAAATTGGTAGGCAAAGCATCATGCATTAACAGCAAACCAAGAATCTGCATTTCTGTGTAGTTGGAAGCCTCCAAATCCATTGCCGGCTGTCAAGGCCAGTACTACCATTGTGTTGCATCATAAGTCAAGCATACACTGTAGATATTAAGTACATACTTGAAGGGCCCGCCTTCCACACCAGATTATCCTCCACTCCATCATGAAGCCAAACAAAAGATTGTTCTATCTTAGTCACCATCTCGTCAACAAGCGAAGTAGATAACATGCTCAACTCCCACTTTCCATTCCTCCAAACATCCTTGACCGTCAAATGAGAGTCTGATATATGAACATAAGGTACCTGATTACAAAGTGGACCTTCAGGATGCCAATTTCCAAACCAAAATGAAACATCCCCGCGACCCAAACAGACACCAAAACCCGACTACAAAACATTCCAAGACCGCACAACCGCATTCCATGTATGAGACCCTTTTCTTTTGAAATTCGGTTTCAAAAAATCCCCTCTCGGTTCATACTTCTGCAACAAGACACTAGCCCACAGCTTTGGGATAGAGCGAGTTAGCTCCCTATTGGGAGTAATGTACATATATTTATGGCATGTTAGTTAGTTAGTTACTAACTGCCACTTCAGTTATAGTTGGTTATTTCTACTTGTATATAAGGACCTCACTTGTATAGATTGAATCAACCTTTCTCAATGACATAGATCATTCTCTCATTTCTTCATCTTTGCTACTGAATTCTATTATGGTATCAAGAGCCGCTGACACTTTGATTCTTAGATTCTCTGAGTTTTTTTTCGTCTTTGAGGAAGGTTTGAGGGACACGCCACTCGTGCCCTCTTCTGCTTCTCCGTCTTAGTGAAGCATTTTTTTTTCGAATTCCATTTTTTTGAGTTTCTTGCATTCCTTCACCTCTCAACAATGGTAGAAAATGCTCAACGCAAGGCTGTTGTGATGTTGCATAACCAAGAGCTTGTTGCGCCATTGCTAAATTGTCAAGGTCGCGTTGCAGAACCGGTGAATCCTCTTGCAGATCCGATGAGTCCATTCTTTCTTCACCCTAGTGAAAGCCCAGGACAGGTATTGGTTTCTACTCCACTTACTGAGCAGAATTACAATTTCTGGTCACAAGCCATGATTATGGCCTTAGATTCGAAGAACAAGATGGGATTCCTTGATGGAAGTGTTCAAGAACCTACTCTTGGTGACCCTCTTCAGCCAATTTGGGAGCGCAACAACACATTCATTCGGGCTTGGATCATAAGAAGCTTGTCAAATGAAATTGCACAAAGCGTTATGTTTGTTAAAAAGGCATTCGATCTTTGGTCTGAATTGAGGCAACAATTTTCTCAAAGCAACCATTGTCGATTAGCTGATCTTCAAGAGGAGCTCTACACCCTCAAACAAGGTAATCTTTCAGTCACAAGCTGCTTGACACAATTGAAGGAACTATGGGGGGAAATTGAGAACTATAGGCCTATCGGTCCTTGTGCTTGTGGCTTGCAATGTGTGTGCAAGGAATACAGAGAACAAGATTGCGTTATGCGATTCCTCAAAGGGTTGAATGAGCAATTTTCTGGTGTAAGATCACAGGTTCTTCTCATGGATCCTCTCCCTTCCAGCAATCGGGTCTTCAGCCTCATTGTGCAGCAAGAAAGGCAACTAATGAGTGATCACAATGAAGAAAACAGAATTCTTGCCATCAACACTGGTCAGGGAGCACCTCCCAATGGCAACAAGAAATTCGTGAAGCGTAAGAACAACAAGAATCAATCCAATTCTGGAAAATTATGCTCTTTCTGTGGCAAAACTGGCCACACCGTTGACACATGCTTCAAGAAGCATGGTTCCCCCCCCCCCCAACTGCAAAAAGAGATCTACCATTGTCAACAACATTGCCTCTTCAGTGAATGATGAAGAAGAGGACTCTACTAGTGAGGAAGTTCAACTAACCTCAAGTTTTGGTTTGACAAAGGAGCAGTATCAGTAGGTCATGGCTCTTCTCCAACAGTCTCATATTAAGGCTGCTGCATCCAACCCAAGCCAACCTCATTCTTTGAACCAGATTTCTACTCAGCCTCCCACATCCCAAACCAATACAGGTAACCATTCAGCCTTAAGCGCTAAATCTGCTACTGTAAATTGGATATTAGATTCTGGTGCCACTGACCACATTTGTTGTTCCTTAAGTTCTTTTAGCAGTTATCATTCTATCACCCCTGTTATCATTAAACTCCCTAATGGCTCTCAGGTATCTGCTTCTATTGCAGGCACCATCATCTTTTCTAAACATATTTACCTTGATCATGTGCTATATCTACCTAATTTCAGTTTCAATCTAATTTCAGTTGCAAAATTGTCATCCTCACTTCATTGCATCCTTGCTTTCACTGACCATTTTTGTAACATTCAGGAAACACATACTTTGAGGAGGATTGGATCTGCTGAGTTGCAAGATGGTTTGTATGTGTTGAGGGGATGCATTGCTACTCTAACACCTGCTGGTTCAGTTCAGTTCACAGCACTTCTACCACAGGCACTCACCTATGGCAGTCTAGACTAGGACACCCTTCTCACCAAAAATTGTACACTTTACACAAACATTACACTTTACACAAACATTTCCCTTTCATTTTAGTTTCTGAATGTAATAACAACTGTATTGTGTGCCCCTTGGCCAAACAGAAGAGACTACCTTACAATGTAAGTAACTTTCGAGCTAATGCACCTTTTGATTTGTTGCACTTTGATATCTGGGGTCCCAATGCTACTCAATCTCTTTCGAGACATAGATACTTTTTAACTATAGTCAATGATTACTGTAGACACACTTGGGACTTTTTCATGAAACACAAATCAAAATCTGCATCACATATCATTTCTTTCATTCACATGGCTGAAACCCAGTTTTCATGTAAGGTTAAGACTATTAGGACTGATAATGGCCCTGAATTTCACTTAAATAGTTTTTTTTTTTTTTCCACCAAAGGCATCATACATCAAACCTCTTGTGTGGAGACTCCGCAACAAAATGGGGTAGTCGAGCGAAAACACCAACATATTCTAAATACTACTAGGGCTCTTCTTTTTCAATCTGGTATTTCACAGACTCTTTTAGCACATGCTATTTTCATCATAAATCGATTACCTAGCAAAGCACTACAAAACCAAATTCCATATCAACTTTTACATGCTAAACCACTTTACCTACATTTCCTCAAGGTTTTTGTATGCCAATGTTTTGCATCCACCTTAGTTTCCAAAAGAAAGAAATTGGATCCTCGTGCTAGGCATGGTGTGTATGAAAGGTTTCCTTGTTTATGATCTAAAAATCAGAGAAATTTTTGTTTGACGAAATGTTACATTTCATGAACACATTTTTCCCTTCCAACAGCTTGTGACTGAACCTTTGCCACCTCCTATTATCCTTACCGATTGCCCCACCAACACATTCAATGATCATTATTGTGATTCTTCCAAGTTTACATTGCATGACAATTTACACACACACACTTGACAATTCCACTTCTGCAAACACTAATCATGACCCATTACCAGCACCTACATTAGTCCCTAAGAACCGCAGGTCACAGAGGCAGCGCAGACCACCAACATACTTACAGGACTTCCATTGTTCCCTTGCCAGCTCTACAGCCCTAGATCCTCCAAATACAACAGTATTATATCCTATCTCCCATTACCTTTCTTATTCAAAATTATCACCCTCTTACAAGAATTTTGTGCTTAATCTTTCCTCTGTGCAATAGCCAAAAAAACTATCATCAAGTAGTCAAATCTGAACATTGGAGGAAGGCCATGAATAATGAAATTACTGCTCTCAATCAAACTGGCACTTGGGAGTTTGTGGATCTTCCTTCTAGTAAGAGAACTGTGGGATGCAAGTGGGTTTATAAGACTAAACTTAAAGCCGATGGCACCATTGACAGGCATAAGGCCAGGCTTGTAGCAAAGGGATTTACATAGACTGAAGGCATTGATTTCATGGAGACTTTCTCCCCAGTGGCAAAACTCACAACTGTTCGTTTGCTACTTGCCTTGGCAGCTCAACAAAACTGGATTTTGGAACAACTTGATGTCAGCACAGCATTTTTGCATGGTGACTTACATGAGGAAGTATACATGGACTTGCCTCAAGGTGTTATGCCTCCAAAACCAAGACAAGTATGTCGTTTGAGAAAGTCTCTATATGGTCTTCGACAGGCTAGCCATCAATGGTATGAGAAACTCTCCCATCTTCTCACCTCCCTTGGCTACAAACAATCCCAAGCTGATCACATTGTTCACCAAGGCTTAATCCTCCACTTCCTTCATAGTGATTCTGGTATATGTTGATGATATGATCCTTGCTGGGAATGATGCCTTCGAGATCACTACTGTCAAGCAAATCATTGATAACCAGTTCACCATCAAGGACCTCGGGCCTTTAAAGTTTTTCCTTGGCCTTGAAATTGCTCGATCTTCCAAGGGTATTTTTCTTTGTCAATGAAAATACACCCTTGAACTTATTGAATCAGCAAGGTTATTAGCTTGTAAACATTCCCAGACTCCAATGGTTCACTCTAACAAGTTAGTTAAGGATGATGGGGTCCCCTATGATGATCCTGCTGCTTATCGAAGACTCATAGGCCAATTGCTATATCTCACAAACACTTGCCCTGATATTGGCTTTGCTGTCACTTGTCTCAGTCAATTTTTATCTAATCCCATGGCCTCACATCATCAAGCTACCCTCGGGGTGCTGAGGTACCTCAAAGGCTGTCTAGGCAATGGCCTCTTCTTCCCAGCAAACAATTCTCTCCAAATAAAAACCTTCAGTGATAGTGACTAGGCAAGCTGCCTTGACACTAGAAGATCCTTCACTAGATTTTGCATCTACTTGGGTGATTCTCTCATCTCCTGGAAATCCAAAAAGCAGCATATAGTCTCACGCTTTTCTACTGAGGTTGAGTACAAGGCCCTAGCTACAGCCACATGCGAAATTCAGTGGCTCACCTTTCTTCTTCAAGACCTCGCAATACCTTTCACCAAGCCTGCTCTCCTTTATCGTGACAACAATTCTGCTCTCCATTTGGCAGCCAACCCTGTGTTCCATGAGCGCTCAAAACATATTGAACTGGACTACCATGTAGTGCGTGAAAAGGTGCAAGAAGGACTCATCCATCTACTGCCAATTCGGTCTCAGTTCCAACTTGTAGACCTTTGCACCAAAGCTCTTCCTCCGAAATCATTCCAGCATCTTCATTCCAAGCTTGGTATGGACAATATCCATGCTCCAGCTTGAGGGGGGGTATTGGGAGTAATGTACATATATTTATGCAATGTTAGTTAGTTAGTTACTAACTGCCACTTCAATTACAGTTTCAGTTATAGTTGGTTATTTCTACTTGTATATAAGGACCTCACTTGTGTAGATTGAATCAACCTTTCTCAATGACATAAATCATTCTCTCATTTCTTCATCTCTGCTACTAAATTTTGTTACTCCCAATGAAGTTTCCCCAAAAGAGCCAAATTCGCAGAGCGAGCATGCCCAACACCTAATCCCCGCATGTGTGTCTGTGTTTGGGTAACCAAAATGGTGGTTTGTAGTCATAAAATTAAGTTTGTTCATTTTGCAAAGTTTGGCTTCTGGTTTGGAAATTTTAAATTGGGATTGTGGCTCTCTAATTGATTCTAATCAGAAGCAATATTGAATTGTTTTAGCAGTTAGTTTACTGAATTTTGTCAAAAATACTTTGCACTGAATTTAGTCAAATATGCTTTTCAGATGAAAGTATTAAACAGAAATTAATTTACTATAGAACTATTTTTTAACTAAAATTAATTTAAAAACTAAGGGCATCAAAAATCAAATTTGCAAATGCAAAACTAAACACACAATAGTGATTTGATCAAAATTAATGGACTGCCTGTAGAATTAGCCGAGTTGCCATGTCGATAATGATATTGCTTGTCTCGTTAGACTTGTAATTATGACAGTGTTAAAAGGACTTGCCCCTTTTAAAGTAGTCATATTAATAGGAATAATAATTAATTCATACATTTCACACGCACGCAAATTGCAATTCCTCAAAACCTTTCATTGCCAACTTCACAAAATTGAGAGAGAGAAGGGGAAACTATCAGAAAGAAAAGTACAATGAATTGCATCACCCCTATGCAGCTACGCTAAGGTCAAATTGATAACCTCATAAAAACGAGAGGAAAAGGTTTAGAAATAAATTTGTTATAACTTATACGCAAAAAAAAAATCCATCTCTCAAGTTTTCGCTCCAATTTCAAATACAAGATTAACAACCTCAAAGTCAGAGAGGAAGGAGGAGAAAGTTAGACTCAACTACAGATATGCTTATTCATCTTCTCTTTTAAGTTCTGCCTCTGATCACATCTTCATGGATAGTCGAAGTTAGCTTCTTTTACATATATGAATCCGCTCTATTTTACATCCCCTGGAACATGTTTAAACTGTGTAGTGTTGCTGGATGGTCTCAATGTCAAGACCCTTCAACTTCACAACGGATTCAACATGTCCCTTTAGCGTGTGTAGCTCTCTTAGCCTGCAAAGTCTCTTAAAAGATAACACCACGTGAGAATAATTCAATTTCACCACATTTTGTTTGCTAATTACAAAAATCATATGGTATCAATAGATGCATTCATTTGAAGGCTAGTTCAGGGGACTTCACCTTGCAGCCTCAGCACGTCTCTTGGCTTGCTCAGCAATTTCAGAATGCTCATGGTGGTGGTTGCTCTTGTGGCCTTCAGGGACTTGAAGGCCATGCATTGTGCGCTGAGCCACGGCCCATTGAGCCTCCCTCTCTCCCCTTCCGTAGTCCTTCTTTGTTGTGAATGCAGTCTGCATCAAAACACACGATGATTGGGGGTGTGAGCAATGATAGTTGAGCCAAAAAATCCAAGGCTCCAAACAAAAAGAAGCTTTTGACGTGACACACTGTAAAATCACTTGTTCAATACCTTGTTCTGGAGCATGTTGGCCCAGGCACTCCCTGAGAGTCCCATGCGGATGAGGAACTTAAGGATGTCAAGAGGGATGTAGGTGATAATGCTGTAGAGCCAGATTACTCCAGCCCATTTCCAGCCAACTCCATTGATTCTGGCAAAGTCCCAGTGCGCATACACAGCAATGACAGTAGCCACCTAAGTTGAGAAACGACCAGAGTTAAAACCAGAAACATTGTTTGCATTGATGGATTCTCCTAGAAGACATATTTGGTAGAAAGAAACTAACCAGCTGTGCAGCAAGGAAGGCTCCAACAAGCAAGAAACCAGGGCGTTCGACATAAGACCAGCTCCTTGACCTGGTCACAAAGATGAGCGCCTGACTAATGATACTCACTTGAAGGTAGAGCGCGGAGTTAAGCTGCTCCTCGCTGTCTGCAATACTGGTGACACCAAAAGCCCTCTGAAATGGGGAGAGAGAAAACACACTTTCATGCAATAATTCTATAATCGGTGTTTTCCAGAGCTAGAAAATTTGGTCCCGAGTTACTTACGGAGAAGAAGTCGGTACTATGAATAATGTAGAAGAAGACTGCGGTCATGATGGCCATGTATGTTCCAAGGACAACACCAGTGGCGAAAATTTCCTTAAGCTTCCATGAGTCAGGAACTGGAGATGGCTTCACCCTGTCCTTGGAGATGGTCATGATGGTACCGTCGTTCAAGATGGCAATGATCAGAACCATGAAAGGTGAGAAGTCAAACTTCCAGATCAGAGCAACAAGGAGGAACCCAAGCACGATACGGATTGTGATGGAAACAGCATAGATGGTGTAGTTCTTCATCCTCTGGAAGATGGCCCTGCTTGTCAACACAGCACTCACGATCACACTAAGTCCAGGCTCGGTCAGAACAATGTCTGAGGCACTCCTGGCAGCGTCGGTTGCATCAGCCACCGCAATACCAATGTCGGCCTTCTTCAGTGCTGGTGCATCGTTCACACCATCACCAGTCATTCCCACAATGTGTTTTCTATCCTGCAACCTCTTGACAATCTCGTACTTGTGCTCTGCATACAACACACCAATACTCAGTTTTTGTTGGCCTTGTGCATTTTTCCTCTTTTGTTGGAGAGTTTAGTTTTTAACATAAATAAATTAGACTAATGTCATTACCAGGGAAGACTCCGGCGAATCCATCAGCCTTCTCAATGAGTTCATCAATTGGCATAGCTGCAATGGCCTCGTCCTTGCTACCGCCAAGGAGGGAGGATGAAGGGTACATGTTGGTGCCCATTCCGAGCCTGCGGCCTGTTTCTTTGCCAATGGCAAGTTGGTCACCGGTGATCATCTTAACATTGACACCAAGGTCAAGAGCGCGGCGAATAGTCTCGGCACTGTCATGCCTTGGAGGGTCAAAGAGGGGCAAGAGACCCAAGAATTCCCATGCATCTCCTGCGCTCTCCTTGGTCTTCTCTGAAACAGTCTGCCAAGAAGGTGCACAACAAAATATAACGCACATTTGTTAGGACAAAATTTCCTCATTTTGCTTTCTGTCAATAAATTCATGGCCTCTCATATTAGACCCTTCACTCACCTGGCGAGCAACACCCAAGGAACGGAGACCACGATCAGCAAACTGATCAATGATGCTGTGGGCCTTTTTCAAAGCCTCTCCCTTAAGGCCACAAAGTTCAATGATCTGATACACGTAAATAGATAGTTAGATTAGATATCAGAAGTGATATACGTTTTTTTCTTTTTTAAGAATATATATTTCATGATAACTCTAGTATTAATGCCTTTTCAGTGCAAATGCCTTACTTGTTCAGGGGCACCTTTGCTGCTTCTGTGCCAGTTGCCATTGCTGTCAATGTAGGTAATAGCAGTGCGCTTGTCCACAGGATTGAAGGGCAAGAAGTGCACCTCAGTAATTCCTGCTCTTGCCTGAGATGTCACAACAGAACCAAGTTGACAAACTTATGTCACATTAACACAAGTAACAAACTGAGTTTCATAAAAGAATGTGAATCATAGTACCTCCTTGGGGTCGCCCAACATTCCGACAATTGATGCATCAATGGCATCCTGGTTTTCAGTCCTGGAAGCCCTGGCAGCATATAAGACAACGGCGTCCGTGTCCATGCCAGCGGGGAACACCTGCATTCGCAAACAACCTATGATTAGGAGGAAGGAAGCTTTAGGGTCTGTTTGGGAGATTTATTTGTGATGGCAAGAAATGGTCAATAACGGAATAAAATAAAAAAGAAGGGAATGAAATGGATATATGTATATTATATCCTTATTTGGGAGTTTGATGGAGGAAGGGAGGAGAGATTTAATACTTTTGTTTGGGAGTTTAATAATTAATAATAGAATGAAAAGATAAAATAAGAGTAATTTTATCATCAAACTATTGTTATCTCTTCTACACCCTCCAATTTGGACGAACAAGAATTTTCACTGTTTTGATGGGAATGAGGGATCTCTTAAACCATCCTTGATCCTTCCATTCCTTTCTAAACAATATCTATCAAACAAAAATTTTATAAAAGTTGACACACTATGTCATGCCACTCCATTAGTTGTCATACATCCAAACACTACCTTAGGTGCAAGTGCAGATGCATCCTGCGTTCTTGCTTGGTTGATATGAACGAGATACTCATGAAACATTTGTTGTTATGATATATTTAAAATTCATAAACTTAATATATTTTTAAGCAAATATATATTTATTGGTAATATATACAAAAGTAAAAAAATTAGTCCTTTTTTAATGACATATCAATGTATAATTAACTGAAGTGTAATTTTTTTAACATTAATAATATATTAGAAATAAATCTGTCATCATGTAAAAGTTCAAAGTTTAATATTAGATTGTGATGTGAGGTTAAATAAGAACATGACACATGTAAATACAAAAAATTTAGCTAGTCATGGGAATCATAAATTTCTATGCAGCTTCGATTTACAAGACATCTTGGGATACTTGTAAATTAGTCAAATCCAAAATTTATTCATGTTTGTTTAAAATTAATGTTAAAAATATTTCTTAGAATATTTATTTATTGTGTTTCCCCATAATTAATAATATTGCAATAATGGGAGTTGTTGATTAATTATCATAGTTTGGGCAAATAAGATTTTTAGCGTTGGCAATTAACCTCAATCAACTGCTTGTCCACAGTAAGCTTGTTAAGGGTGAGAGTTCCAGTCTTGTCACTGCAGAGAACATCCATCCCTGCCATTTCTTCTATAGCTGTCATCCTCTTGGTGATGGCTCCTTGCTCAGACAGGCGGTGAGATCCAATAGCCATGGTGACAGACAAGACAGTTGGCATGGCAATTGGGATACCTCCGATGAGAAGCACCAACAAATTGTCAATACCATCTCTGTATGACCTGTGCTGGATGGGGTACATGACAATGATCTCAAACAACATTCCCAAAGCAATTGAGCAGATGCAGAAGTTACCAATGGATGTCAACACCTAATACAAGCCAATCAAATATCCAAAGATTAGGCCAAAGTTGGATCATACTGGGATGAGACCTCAATTTTAAATCTAGGGGTCTGTTGGATTTGTGTTTTCATTTTCTGTTTTTAGAATTTTTTTTAAAAAAAAAAAAAGTAAAAACAAGAAATCATGTTTTCTGTTTTATTTTATTTTTTTTCTCATTATTTTCTTCACAAAATCCTAAAAACAGGAAATGAGAACACAAACCAAACGGTCTCTAAATTACTTAGTTAAAGATAAAAAGATTTTGTACCTTTTGAAAGTGACCAACATTGTTGGTGCTGTCTACAAGGTGTGCAGCCTTACCAAAGAAGGTGTGGACACCAGTGGCGATGACAACAGCCTCAATCTCACCTTGTTTGCACGTGGAACCAGAGAAGACCTCATCACCAGCGTTCCTTGTGACTGGCAGGGACTCGCCAGTGAGGGCAGATTGGTCAATCTTGAGGGGATCTCCCTCCAAGAGACGGGCATCAGCTGGGACAATATCTCCCAACTTGATGCTGATCACATCTCCTGGGACCAAGATTGCTGCTTCTTGTTCGCTCCATTTTCCATCCCTCAACACCTACAAATTTTTGGTTTCCTCTTGTTATGCAAATTGTGAAATTTATATGGTACCATTGAAGAAAAATGAATGAACAAATTAATGTTATGTTACCTTGGTTTTGGGTGCAAGTCCAGCCATCAAAGCAGCTGCGGCATTGCCTGCGTTGTTTTCCTCAATGAAACTGATGGTAGAGTTAATGATAAGCAACACCACAATACCAGTGAAATCTTGCCAATCCGGTGGTTTGCCCTGTTATAATGGAAAGTCCCCGTTAGAGAACAAACAAAATAGAGCGACACATTAAACACAGGGAGATGAGAATCAGAGAGGCTTGTAATTAGTTACCCCTCCGTTGGCCAACACAATGGCCATAACAGCAGCTGCTTCCATAACCCATGATAGCGGGTTCCACATAAAACCCAAGAACTTGAGGAGCTTGCTCTCCTTTTTCTCCTCTAGCTTGTTGGGACCAAAAATCTGGAGCCTCTTCTCTCCTTCCGCGGATGTTAGACCCTCTTGGGTACATTTTAGCTGCTTAAAGACCTCATCAACGGGGATGTTTTCCTACAAACATATACGATCGATATAACAACTCGTCATTGCATGGAAGGGGAAAGAAAATTGCAAAATGTGAAAAAAAATTGATGATGGGATTCTTTTATTTTATTTATTGTCATTTATCACTAATTATTTATTTATGTTACTTACAAGATCAACATTCTCGTTCTTGAGGTCCTCAAATGTGATGTCAGATGCCATGATGAAAGAAAGAATCCCTCAGAGGTGAGCTATTCTTTTCTTTCTTTATTTTTTATTTTTTAATTTTTTTTTTCTCTCTTCCTTCTATTCTATGTCTCTACCTCCCCATAAGCAAGTAGAAGGAAAGAGAGGAGGAAGAAACAAGACAGAACGGGGTGATGATGTATATATGCTAGACTCAGTGGAGACAGCAACCATAGGCCCTGGTCTCCCCTTCATTTTATAGTATAGGATGTTGGTGCTACAATAAGGAACATGCGATTGTCCGTGCAATGCTATAACTGTTGACCACTTGCATGCTGGTTCGTGTTCCTCGGAGCTGTTTGTTATGTTTTGCATGGCTTTTGTGGCTCTCCAAACTCCCCGGTAAAACGGTAGCCACTGGAGCCTTAATTATTACAATTACGAACGTCACCAGGTTGTACAAAGAATCCGAGCTATCTCATTGCGCCCTGAATGGGAAGAAAATTTAACAAATGACCAACCCTTAGCAAGCTTGTTTTATTAATATAGATATACAAATCCAATTCTGTTAACTTTCACTTTCACCCATTAAAAAAAAAAAAAACTTGTACTTTCATGCACGAATATCTTTGCATAAACTCTCTTCCCTCAAGAGTTGTGTATTATTCATTTTTAATAATAATATTAATTCTTCTGGAAAATTAACTATATTCTAAAATTTTAGCTAATACTTAATTGAAGTAGCATACTACTTCATTATTTGATAATTGCAATTTATCTTAAAATGAAAAAAAAAGTCTTTTGTCATTACCTTTTGAATAATTTTTATCAAGGGAATATTTTTATTAATATTAGAGATATTCCTTATTATATTTTGATTTATTTTGAAGTTAGACAATAATACATAATTTTTTTTTGTTGAAGTCCATCAGTTTACTAAGTCCTATTACTAATAACCCAACTAATCCGACTTGATGCCTAGAGGTCCCAGAGGGGGCTTTAGATATTTCAGCAAGGATTTTTTTCCAATTTTAAACTCGAACATGAGACACCTGGTTAAGAAATCGAAGCACCTAACCACTTTGACCAACCCCACATTCTATATTGGGAACAAAATGACATTCTATAATTGCTTTTATTAATTTTTTTATTAGCATTTTATTTAACAAATTCTCTCCCTATTTTTCTTTTCATTTTCTATTTTCTTTTCTATCTTTTTTTTTTTCTCTCCTTATGATATGTTGTTTTAATTCTTAGAAAATTGATATTGTTACATCTTGTAATACTAAATGATTTTTGATCTGTGGAATAGTATACATTTAGGCTTTTTTACTTAAATAAAATAAAAAAATAATTATTTATGTAAATGTCCTATTTCAAATTGATTTTCGAAAATGTCCTATTTTGGGGGGGCTATTAGTAAATCGTGTGAGGCTGGCACCATTTATGAGTGTTTGTGCATTGCCCACAAATCGTGCTACCCTCACACGATTTATGGTTCATTACTCAACGCTCATCTAAATCGTATGATCCTCACACGATTTACATGCAGCTAAATCACACAGAAATCGTGGGAGGGTGACACAATTTCTATGTGTTTAAGTTGCACGTAAATCGTGTGACCCTCACACGATTTATGGTGTGTTTTGCCTATAAAAAGAAATCGTGTGAGGCTACTGTTCCATTCAGAAATTGTGGGAGAAGAGATTGGAAAAATCATGTGAGGTGGAGTTGCGAGAAAAAGGGGAAAATTTTGGTGGAGAATGGCCCAAAATATCCACAGTCACACCAACGATCTATCAGCCTCACCCTATAACTTCCTTGACTATAGTTCCCTATTTGTGCAAGCTCTTCCACCACAAAAGACTCGTTTGCCCTAGAGAATGCAGAAACGGTCATAGTGCCTATTTGCTACTTGTTGATGTCAATTGCTCGCAACAAGACTTGCGAAAACACTTGTCCACTCGCAAGTTGAGCCTCCGACTCCTTCCCTTTCTTAACAAATAATGCAGCAAGACGAAAATAAGTAGACTTAACTAAGGCTGTAATTGGAAGATTGCGTGTACCTTTAAGAACAACATTAATATACTAAGATAAATTTGTCGTCATATGCCCAAACCTCCATCCTTCATCAGCATGTTGTGCCCACTTTTCAATGGGGATTCTGTCTATCCAATCACACATGGCTGTATTCTCATCTCTCAACAAATCACGGTAATAAACATACTCTCGGGGGGTCTTTGAATATGTTGCATTCATCAGAGTTCGTTTTGCATCTTTGCTCTTGAAAGCTAAAGCAAAGTTTGAGACAATATGCCGTGTGCAATATGCATGATGGGCATGCGGAGGATGCTATCCACTATCTTCGGCATTTAAAGCAGATTTGATAGCATCATGCCTATCAGAAATAATGAGAATGCCCTCTTGGGGAGTCACATATTGCCGAAGATTAGTCGGAAAGAATGACCATGCCTCTCTTCTCTCCCCCTCAACCAAGGCAAATGCAATTGGCAGAATATTCGAGTTACCATCTTGAGCAATTGCCATTAATAGTGTTCCACTATACTTCCCATACAAGTGGGTACCATCAACTGTAATCAGCGGCTTGCAATATTTAAACGCTTCAATGCAAGGAGCAAATGTCCAGAATAAACGGTGAAACATCACACTACTATGATCAATAATATTTTCTACATAGTATGGCTGAGTTACCAACTGAATAATTGTACCTAGATTAAATGCCTGCAGACCTCTTAGCCATTTCGAAAGTTCATTATAGGATTCTTCCCAATCACCATAAATTTTACCAATGGCCTTCTGTTTGGCGAGCCAAACTTTCCTATACGAAGTCTTGAAGCCACACTTTGCTTCTACTGATCCTTGCAAAACTTTAATGAAAATTGTTGGATCGGCTTTTGAGGAAATATGTTGTACCTGGATAAAATTAGTATCCAGTGAGGATGGTCATGTGAAGCGAAGCGGAACAAACCGCATTATGTGGTGCGTTATACTTTTGAATTTCCCACACTCTCTTTTTCTGCCGATAAGTCACACATATGCTCCAATTACATCCATTCCCAAACTGCTTGCATTTGCAATAGTATTTTATATGATCAGACTCTAGGACCTTGTACTCAAGCGATCTTGACATCTGTAGTTTTAGCGCAAATAATACAGCATCCTTATTAGGAAACCGTTGTCCAACTTCCAGCTCATTTTCTCCTGCCAATCCCAAAATGTCACCACTATCTACAATACCTCCAATCCCTACAAAAGTGCTCTCGTGCATGGCTTCCAAATTTAAAGAATCATAGTGAGATACATGCACCTGTGATTGAGATTGAGATTGGGATCAAAATTGAGATTGATTGCTCCATGGTTGGCTTTCAGTTGCATGCACTGCCTCACCACTATCGTTGTCATCTGGTACTTTATCTGACTCATCTTCATCATCTCCATTATCAACAATAAAGTCATAACCCGCAATTGGACCATACTACGAAAGTGGTGCCGCTATCTCCATCGCAAGCTATGCAAAACTTAGCTCGTCCATCAAATCATCTGCATCTTGTGTATGAGCATTTTCATTTTCAATCTGCACAGGACTCGCCATCACAAAAGTAGATGAACGCTCAGCGAGTGATACTACAATAGATGCTGGATCTAGAGCAGATTTTCCGGAGCTTACTACCGAGTCTTGTAAAACAATGAATAACTCCATAATACGGATCTCCGGAAACTGGGCGTGACAATCGAACATCACACCGATATCCTCATCACAGCTAATCTTAAGACTATTATAGCGAATCAGATCTTTTCCAACTGCAATAGGCAACCAGTACACCATTTGTGTTATGTGCTTGTTATTTTGTAGGTGTAACTTCTACAATATTTTACGTTGCAACTCTAACAAAGAAATAGAAGGATGAATGTTTACACAAACTGGATTTGAACTATAAAATATAACTCCTTCATTTGTATTTGTGATTTCACCATTATGATGAACAAGAATGTAAAATCTCTCAGCCATCTTACTCTAATTTTTGCAGAAATACAGATTTCATTCTCTAGATGGTTGAAAATGAATTACTGGATGGTGGAAAATGAGACAATGGATGGTGAAATTGTGTATATGTAGAGAAAGTGATTTCTACAAAATTCGTGCCACCCTTACACGATTTATAGTTGATTACCTAAAATTGTGTGAGGGTCACACGATTTACGTGCAACTTAAACACATAGAAATTGTGCCACTCTCCCATGATTTCTGTGTGATCTAGTTGCACATAATCATGTGACCTTTACACGATTTACGTGAGCATTGAGCACTAAACCATAAATTGTGTGAGGTTGGCACGATTTGTAGGCAATGCACAAACACTCATAAATCGTGTCAGCCTCACACGATTTACCAATAGCCCACCAAAACAGGCATTTTCGAAAATAAATTTGAAACAGGACATTTACGTAAATAATTATTTTTTTATTTTATTTCAATAAAAAAGCCTATACATTTATATGGTTATATTCAATCTGCTTGCGCATATTGAAATCCTTCTAGTATAAAGAGATTGATTTTATTGAAATTATTTATCATTAAACTTTTTGATAGTAATAATGATACTTTATGTTATATCTAACACTCTTCCTTCCACAGTACTATGCTTAAGTCGCAGTATCACAGAAGGAAGTTGCTACGTGATAGCTTATGGTTTAATTTAATTTTCATTTGAAATATTCAACTATTAGTGATATTATGAGCCTATACAATATTCATAGTCGCGATTTCGATGTACATGCATAGCAAGTATTTAGTGTTTTGGTGAAATAAATAAATGCGCCCACATGAGATAGAGAACAATTTTTAAACATATAATATGAAAAAAGTAAAGGTATATGAAGATAAAATCATAACACATATGTACATACAATTGTCATATAATATATATAAACTCATGCATCCCGATCAAGTATTTGAGTACAACTGATATTTGAAGTACAAGTAGGACCTAGATATAGAACCTATATCAGGGGTAATCAGAAACCTGAGTAAAGTCTATGCATATTAGTGGATAAGGGATCAAGTCAATGCAGAGATTGCCTACTAATGGATAAGGGAAAAATATATGAGCAAAAGAAAAGTGACTATCCCTATGTCAGTGGCATATAACAAAGAAGAGGCTCAAAGATGGCCACAATATACATGAAAGTATCAGTGGGGCCTCTGGTCAACAACTGGTCCTAACTACGATTGTACAAAGGCTCACAAGCCTCAAAAAAGAAAAAAAAAAAAAAACCTACAATATCACTACTAGTAGAAGCTGCTCTCCACTATAGCAGTAGATTCGATGTCAGATAAAGGTAGCTTCATGACTGTTTGGTCGCCTCTAGGTGGGGTGGATGGATTGGATGATTGGATGCTAGCTGGAGAGAACTCGCCTTTGAAGGGTCCATCTTCATGTCCAAAACGAGTAAGGGAGGAGGTGGATCAAAAACTGGATGCGCCATGTGCAAAGGGACACCATCAAATGGGATCTTTGGGTCAAACTATGGGCTCAAAACGGTAATAGAAAAAGGTCGGTGGAAGAATATGTACATGCGGACCTAGGCTTGGCCCATCAGGAGCATAGAGTTGAGGTCTGGGTGGTAGTGCCAAAACCAATCAAGAGTCTCAAGAATGATCATCACCGATGTCTAAGGATGACACGGCTACACACATAAGGGTGAGAATGTTAAATTTTCAGTAGAGATCCTAGACGATCACATGCGCTGTCATCGTGATCGTCCCTAACCGCTTCGATTTATTTTATGAAAACATGTTGTAATAGATAAGAAAGTAAGGTTCAATTATCTAATTTTCAAAATTTTTTCTCCGAAGCAGGTTTCTTTTAGTCACACACTTGTAGTTAAAGAATAAATGATAAAATGCCAGCAATGCAGAAAAATAAATTATGCAAATGCAAGTCATGTACTTAATTATGAAATTATCATCAGCTTATTGTTTCTTTCCTCTAATTCATAACATGAGCACTTGTACTTAATAACCCCTTAGATAAGTGGCCTTGCCCACTTCTAGGTAATAACTACTTATCAGGATCGAGATCATTCATATACGTGATTATCAGATTTACTTTCTCCAATACTCACACAGATCTACTCCAAGCCAGATTTACTTTCCCTAACTCAATTCAAGGAAAGTCAAATTTACTTTCTATGACTTTAACTAGATTCACTTGCTTCATCCCAAGTAATATTAAAATTTATATTCATCTCAAAAATATTGAAAAGCTCATGTTTTCATATGCATTTATATTCATGATTGTGCATAATGATATGTTTTAAGGTTCACAACTCCATTTTCAAGGTTATTTCTGTCAAAAATTTGGCTGCATAACGGCTATAATATAGAATTTCCCAAAATTACAAACAGACAATAGATCAGCTAGAAATCCAGAGAATCAATTCCGTCTAATGTACATTACAAAATTCCAACACAATTATGGCTAAGTAAGGCATAAAGCTGTCCAAACTTCAGAACTTTTGAGTTAATAGCTATTGCATATTGTATATACCTAGATAATACAAAATCAATGCATTATACAAGATTTCTCAATTAGCCTTGACCCCAAGCCCTTTGGAGACCTCTAAGTTGATTTATAGTCACTTATGTTACAAGTTAGGTATAATTACTCAATTCTGCCCAAAAATTCAAAATGCACCAAAATGTCTAATTAATTCATTTTGATCTCAAATTTTATAGGAGTGATGCTCTACTTGTCTATTTTTAAACCTCTTTGGCGCCACTCAATTTTGAGATGTGTAACTCAAGTTATTCAAGTTTTTCATACTATTGTCTTGTTATGGGACAGACTTGAGCTCTTGAAAGTGAAAAATCACTAAAGATTCAACTCTCATTATTTTACTCAAACCTCTTTCAAACAAACTAAGTCTCACTCAATTTGACTAATCAGAGCTTAACTTATAAGCTCTATATTGGGGCTACCATGTATTGACACTCACAGAGCATAAGGCAAATTCATGGATTTACTAGGAATAACTCACTGGGAGTTTGGATATAAAAAGTTACAGGTTTATTCTCCTATGTTTAGCTTTCTAACAAAATTAGTTGCATTCAAATTGAAGGTCTATAGGGCAAATTATACCCGTTAGAACACCTATTGCTCAGGTTTGCTTTCCCCAACTCACAGCCAAATTAAAAAATTCATAACTCACACATCCTAAGTCCAATTGATCTCAAATTTCATAGATATACTCTCATACAAGTTAGTTATCATACAAAATTGGTTCCACCTCATTTTGAATTTTCTAGCTTGAGTTACATGTCACAAATTCAGGACTGTCCAGTTTTACTCCTAGCATAAAATTCGTAGTTTGGGTTTCTTTGATTCTCTAACTCAATATCACTCACTAACTCAACCTCACTAGCTATAAAACACAAAAACAAGACCACATAGCATCTTAATCAACCGCTAATAAGCATAGAGAGTAAAGAATATGAAACCTTAACTTGACAACATAACTCAACATAACACAAGTTTCTAGGGATCATATCTTGAGTTCCAAGCTACCAACACTTAAAGATGGTCTCCTTGAGCTCCCAAATGCTCCCAAACAACTCGAACAAGCCAAGCTCCATAGGGACCTCCTTCAATGGCTAAAATTTATAAGGTAAGGGGGGGAGAAATTTGAGCTTGATTTTGGTGGTTTTGATGGTGGTAGAAGTGGTTTAGGGTGTTGGCTTAAGGTTGTTTAAGGAAAATGCAAGGTTTTGAGAGTTTGAGAAAGTTGAAAATGGAGGCGTTCTTAGGGAAAGAGTGGCCTTTTTTTTTTTTTTTTTTTGAGAAAAAGAGAGAAGATGATGACGAAATGTGTTCATCTTCTCTTTTTTTCTTGAACTTTATAAAACCAATTTTTCAAAAAAGTGAATTTTGACTTTCTTTGAATTTGTGGTCATGAATTGACCTTGGTGGTCAATTTGTGGTCACTTGATGTAATTTGCCTCATGGTGACTAAGCTCTCTTGTATTTTAAATTCCTATCAGACCAATTTCTTGTGTCCCATTAGTATTGATGCAACTACCATTAGTATTGACTTTTATAAACCCCTCTCTAGGATACAACCATCAAACTTGTTTATGCACACCTGAAGAAGTGACAGACGGAGACAGGAATTGCTCAAATTCTCCAATAGAAGAAATAACACAACAAATCACCTTATCAAAAGTCCAATGATCAACATCGAGGATTGTGTTGTTTCACCATCTTCAACCCACCAAAGTATTGCAAGGAAAACAATACTAGTATCTCTAGTTGACTCTCCCAAACCCAAACATCAACAAGCTGCTCCTAGAAATCAATTTTGTTTGTGGAACTAATCTTATCCCAAACAACATGTGATGCACTACAATCGCGACAACAATGAGCCAAGTCCACCATGATGAAGCCACACCGAAGATACCCAAGAGAGGCAGCCATCCCACAATTAGAGTGCCTCAGTCCGATGGGAATTACTACATGAAGAACCATCCACACCAAAAGCTTGATATTCTCTAGAACAAAGAGATGCCATACCCAAGAACAAAAGACCCCCTCATCCAGTGTATACTGCCTAGACATCAACCAAGCATATGCAGAAGCAGTAGAACATTCCCCAAAGATATGGCCACCCACACCTAACTATCCATAATTAAACCTTTAGTACAAAACTTGGAGCTAGAGAACACCTGCACAACATCATGTGGAATGGCAGTAGCATATGAAAAAAGCTCCAAGCCCCATTATTCCAAAGATCTCTCACCAGGAAGTCACATAAGGAACAATGTCACACAGCCTCCCAAATTTCGACCAAGAACAATACCAAGCAGAGACATTACCATCCCCAAGGCAGAATTGAAAACCCTCATGGAGCAAAGACATAGCACGAACAATGCTCCTCCAAAAGAATCATCGGCAAGCCAAGACATGCACTCAAGATTCGAATGCCCATTCAGATACTTGTTAGAGAGGTGAGGAACCCACACCTTAGCCTCACCTTGAAGAATAGACCAAGCCAACTTCCCCAAGAGAGCTACACTCACTATCCTAGATTGCCGCAAACCCAAGCCACCATGCTTCTTAGGTCTAGCAATAGTAGTCCACTGAACCAAATTCTAACTATGTGAGACTCCTACCCCTAAAAAAAAAAAAAAAAAAAAAAACTATGAATGTGTTGATCAATACGGGAGTAAATTGAAGATGGAAGCCAAAAAATACTGCATACTATACATAAAAATAGCCGAGAGAACTGACTGTGCCAAACAAAGATTCCCTGCTTTATTGAGAAGGTGGCTTTTCCAAGAGGCCCAACGACCTTGGATTCTCTCCAATAAAGGATCAAAAACAGTCTTCTTGACTCTCTCCACGACCAAACGTAAGCCCAAATAACGTTCAAGATCACCAATAAATTGAAAGGCTGAAATAGAGGTGAAATTAACCTTTTTCGTGGTTGACACCGTTAGTGAACACATACCTCTTATAACTTTAAGCCCCAAATCCTACAAAAATCATCTAAGCTTTCCACCATAAGCCTAACTTGAGAGTTTTTGGCCTTAGAGAATAAAAACAATATGCGAAAAACATTTTTAGAAATAGAAACTGGCAACCATTTGCTCTTAGTGACCAACTACTGGATCCGAATAGCTAATTTCTCCATCACCAAAACAAACAAGGGGCGCGACTTCAAGTCGCAGAGGCAAAGCCTCGTTGCCCCAATCCCCCTCCCAAAAAAAAAAAAAACAAAAACAAAAACAGACAAGGAATCAATTTGATGGCGTAGGCATTGAGAAAACATTTTAATGCATTTGAGCATGGAATATACCCTAAATAATCAGTGATCAACATAGTGACGATTTCTTGAATCAAAGAACCAAAACCTTCATATAATACTGAAATAGGGGGAAAAAAATTCCATATGATCTAAAGGTCCACAGAACAATTAAGGTAAAGGTCAGCTCCTCCAAAGTCCCAATAGTGATAATTTAACAAGCTTGAAACATCTACTGATGAACTTGGTCCCTTCAACAATCACAACCATATTCTCCGCTGTAAATGTTGTCAAGGACCCATATTTTTGTGTAACACAAACAGGATCAAGACAAAAGGCATTTTATGACGCAGCTCCCCACTACACAATGCCATTTCAGGAATTTGATTTTGGAATCATGCAGCTTGCTTCTACTGGCAGCAATAGCAATTGAAACTTTACTCCTTACAGCTTAAAACAATGCTAAGTTATAGTTTGTCTTGATAGTTTTTACTGATAATGAAATCCCAGATATGGGGTGGACTAATTTCCCAACCTTGCAATTAGAACCTTCCCAACTAACTTTTAAGTGCAAAACAATGCATGATGAAGTGAGATTACCAGTATCCAAATCAAATTAGCTGACGCGCAGCTGTGCAATTGCATTGGCGAAATTTCACAATATACATGTCACAACTATTGTATACATTGTACAGCGACTACTGCCACATATAGGCATCCAATCGCTTCAGCCAATCACACAAAGCACAGAACAACACCATTCAAGATTTCATTGCATCGGGTTTTAATCAATACTATGGTTCACAAATGCAACAAAGACAGCATAGTGGCTGCTGCCCCTGATAGAACTATCATGAATCACAGTACACAATGCTAATTCAGCTTGTAACCAGCATAATGTAAGCAAAGATGTTGAGGTAGATAACCCTAATATACAAGTTCTGCCCAGACAAAAGGAAATTGACAGTAGAAAGTAATATTGTTATCATGCTTGCACACACACATTGAGGCAGATAGGTTCTATTACAAAAGTTCTGCAAACAAAAGAAAATTGGTGCAAAATACAACCTGCATGCTCAAAGAACTACGAGGCTATCTGCATCACACGCACAATGCACATCCACATTCTATGGCTCCAGCTAGTTCTCACGCAACAGAGAACAACCACAATTCAAGATTTCCATGGAATCGGGTTTTCGACTTAAGGGACAAAAAATAAGGGGAAAAAGATCCAGGGCAATAAATCAAAACCACAATCACTCTCACATAAAATAAACGTCATGGAAATGGTATACATTGATCCCTCTGTGTGAACACATGGTCAAAGCTACAACCTTTCCATCTCTCATAATAAGAATCTATAAAACCAAAAAAACCGCTTAGAATCTCGAGTCGCAGGTCCATCCACCTCAGAATCCGAGTTTGGTGCGGCGCCAGTGCCTGCGCTTAGCATTATACCTGACCAGAAATTACAATATAAAATTGAGCAAGGCATAATAATTTTTTTCCCTAAAACCGAACAATATTTCTAAAATGTCAAGGAAGAAATGATTGAAGTTTGCGGGGACCTGATGGTGTTGTCAGTCCTCATCCGGATCCAGTAAGGGATGGGCCTGTTCTGCCTCATCTTCTTTGCAAGCTTCTTCTTGATCCTGAAGGTCTTGTGGGAAGGCTGCCCAAGATCAAACGGCACGTGTCAAAATGGATGAGCATAGCTTACAATCGAAAAACGAATGACACTGAATGGAGAGGTTCTTTCTTACCATTTTCGCCGAGAACAAGCTACAGCGGCAGTAGCAGATTCGCCAAACCTCCTTATCAATGAAACCCTAGTCAAGGCCACTGTAAGCTGCAAAACCTTTTACAGTGAATGAGGCACGGGTTTGGAATTGGACCTGGGTTGTTTCTTTTACATGCTAACGGCCCATTAAACCATTGGGCTACAAGGACTCCATAAAAAAAAAGAAGGAAATCTAAACTAAATTGATCCCGTTCACAGAAGCACATGTGTAGAGATGACTTAACCCACCGGATTGTCTCATCAAATTTGCCAAAACTGGTGAGTTAGATTGATATATTGAACCAATCACAAAATTTGAGTCTGCCTAACCTGAGGACTAAGATAGGGTAGGGCGAGTTGAAGCCGCAAGCCTTTTTTATTTTTTTTTACTTATAGAAACTTATACATGGAACTCTTTTTTTCTTTTTTCTTTTTTTATTTGGTCATTCAATTAATGTTTATGTATTATGTTATGAACTTATGTTTTGTTATAGAATATGTTGTTGTGAATTTGTGAACCTTATGTTAGACTTTATGTTAGGGACTTATGATTAATTATTATTTGTGAATTTCTTATTCATACATCGTAATTAATTTATTATGTTGGTGTTGGAATTAAATTTGAATATAGATTATGTAGTTTAATTTATTTTTTTAAAAGTTTATGTGGGTATTATTCTATTGTATTTAAGTAAATTTTTCATTAGATATATTTTTTTAATTTTAATTTTTTTAAGATAATTTAACTTATTAAAAATTATTAAAACAAGTTTATTTATATTTTGACAAAACACCATTTTGGTGCTTGAAAAAAATTTCGGGGGACAAATTAGTCCCTCAAAATTTGAAAGTCCGCAAGTAGTCCCTCACCATTCAAAAAAGGGGGACATATTAGTCTCTCCGTATATAACGTCTGCGAATTCCGACCTCCGACCTCCAGCGAAATGGTTGAATTCACGACCTACGACCTCCAACTTTATCTCCAAGGCTCAAATGGACTGGCTAGGATTTTTCAATTTCCGACCTAATGTACGTAATACACGATTTCTGACCTTATGCACGAAATCCGACATCCGAGTTGAGCTCAACCAAAAATGGATGCAAGATCAGATCTCTGAGTTGGTCTCTAAGTTCGACCCAAAATTTACACGAGTTTCGATCTCCGAGTTTATTCCAAGAGCTTTTCATTTCTATTGATGTTGCCGAGTTTGCCTAGACTTCCGAGATTAATTTTGGAGTACCGAGATTCTATAAGTTCCGATTTCCTGGTGCATAAGATTAATGTTTTCATTCCCGATCTCCGGTGTTATGCTTAGAATCGATTCAAGTTTACATAATGTCCCCGACTTCCGGGTTTAAGTGTTTGGTTTCACATTCTTGTCCTTGACTTCGATTTTAAGGTGATTGGGTGCTGTATGATTTCCGACATCCGACTTTGCTTTCAAGTTTCGAATAAACCAAATAATATTTCCGAGTTTGGATTTCATCTCCAAATTTTGAATAGATTTGGACGAGTTCTGACTTTAAGGATAGTACGAGTTCCGATGTCATTTTCAGATACAATGGAAGCGAATTCCACTTTTTAGAAAATGTAGAGAGCAATTTTGTCACAAAAGAAGAAGACATGGCTGAACTTTACCCACAAAATTTCAACCAATCAAAATTCACAAAGCCAACTACCACCTCAAGCTTATATAACTCATTTCTTTCTCTCCTTCAGCCCCATTTCTATGCTGCCTTCTCCCTTGTTCAGCTCTCTTTTTTTCTTCTCCACTCACCCAACTCCATCCAACCTTCCAGTTCAACCAAGTTCTATTTCCAAACTCAAGCCTAATCATATAACAAGAGGTAGAAGTTTAATTCTTGTCTTGATTTTCTGATCTTGAAAGGCTGGTGGTGGTTTATTTTCTCAATTTTTGATGTATTGATTGAATGATTATGATGATATATGACTAGTTTATTGGCTGTTTGTGAGATTAAATTTGAATTGGAAGCAAGAAAGGATGAAATTAGGAAGAGCTGAGGGACTGAGAACCAAAAACCCTCGGTAGTCCATACGGCAAAGTGTACGGCTCCGCCTACAGCTGGTTAAATCCGATGAGACTATTTTTATATGAAACTAGACATTCAGGGCTTTCTATACATATATCATATAAGGCCATTGGATTAATATTGAGAGAAATATGAATTTTTGAAGTTTGACCTAGGAACTAGGACATTCACCCAGGCAGTGTGAGTTGAAAACGGTGTAACTCACCTTACACAACTCTAAATTGAGTGAAACCAATTTTGTTAGAAAGCTTATACATAGGAGAATATCCTACAAAGAAATTTCGAGTTTGTTACTATCTCATTTGTTCCCAGTGATTTGAAGAAGTTACCCTATGTCCAAACTAGGTCAAAATAGGGTAGTTCAGGAAGGTCAAATTTCAGGGCTTATAACTCGAGCCCTACTAAGGCAAATGAAATGGAACTTTTGCATATGAAAGATTGTCCTGTTAGCTTTAGTATGAGACCAATTTTGTATGATTTGAGCCAGTTTTCGATTTTTAGTAGATTTTTACTTTTGAGTGTGCAATTCTGGCTAGCCACAGGGCAGGCCAGAATAAAACCTAAATAACTTGAGTTATGGTTATCAAAATTAGATGTGACCAAAGAGGTTAGAAAATAGACACATAACACTTTAACATATCCAAAATTGAGGTCCAAATGAGTTAAGTAGAGATTATGGCCTGATTTACAAAAATCTGGTTGAATGATTGAGCTGAGGCAGTACCTTTGTCTTAATATAACTAATGTTTCTATGAAGCTAATGTTGCATTATGAATGGAATGATATGATTTTTTTGATAAGTTAATATGCTAAGTACTGGCGCTATTCATGAGGAAGCGGACACGTTTCATTATGCCGCCGAAATTTCGGTAAAGTATATACATGAGTTATGATATACATGTAAGAAAGCTATGAAAGTCATGTTATGAGAAACCTAAAGATTATATTATGATGAAAGTTCCATGATAATTGAGCCAGCCCCGGAATGAAGTTAAGAGGAATAGATCGGTGGGGAGGTCGGGAAAAGCAAACCTAACATTCTTGTATCAGAACAAGCTCGATCCTGAAAAGCAGACTATTACCTAGGAGTTTAAAGTGGCCAAGAACTCCCATGGGACCAAATAATGGAAGAGTTTATGAAGAATGGAAAAGTTTATGAAGAAAGGTTCAAGAATAAGTTTTGCATGATTACATTAAATGCATGATTTCATTGAAGAGTCATTACAAGTTATTTACACTTTGTTTGTTAAATTCACTTACTGCTGTATGTTCATTTATTCTGCTCATTATTCTGTGTATTACTGTTAGTAGTTTATCCTGTTTCTTATGCTGTCTTAAGTAAAACTGAACCTTGCCTCGGACTAGACATTTTCTTAAACTTATTTGAATATGGATAGTTCAGTTTGATCCCATATTTTTATAATTAAATAAAAACCAAGGCAACTGAGAATGAATGTGACGTCAGCTAAATACCGTATGGGAGCCCTACTGAGAATTTCTTTAAATTCTCACCTCGTTTTGCATTTCCGCATCATTCTCAGACGCTGGTAATGGACTCGACGGCCACTCTGTTTATTTAGCTCTCTGACCTACAGCTCCACCAGGACCTCGAGTTGGACTCGCTGTACTTAGCTGTTTCCTGCCATTCCCGTCTCTACTTTTTAGCAACAGAAAATTTGCTGTTCCTTTATCCCACTTAGCTTTTGAATATATATTTATAAACTGAAGCTTTGGCTTCCAACTTATATATGTATATATACAACTGATGATATATTTCTTGTAACTATTCTTTTCTGTGGTGCTTTTTATTAAACTCTACCACGTTCATTATATACAGTGCTCCATTTCTTCTGTTATAAAAAAAAAATGATATGATAAACGAAACATAAATAGAGTATTAACACGGTAACATAATCTACTTAATTTCATGCTATGACTTAAGCATAACATTAAATTAACACCCTACTAATTTAATGTTATGCTTAAGTCATAGCATGAAATTAAGTAGATTGGGTTACCGTGTTAATACTCTGCTTACGTTTCCTTTTCCGTATCACTTTTTCTTTTTTTGGTAACAGAAGAAACGGAGCACTGTATATAATGAACGTGATAGAGTTTAATACATCACAACAGAAAAGATAAGAACAAATAACATATATGTCGTCAACTGTATATATATATATATATATAGGAAGCCACTGTTTTAGTTTATGTACAAGTTTCAAAATAGGATATATAAGTGGGGCCGGCGTACCAAGAAAATATAAGGCCCGTGTCAGTCAAAATGATCCTATATGGTCCTCAGAGGACATTTCAAAATCTACTGCTAAGTCTACGACCCAAAACTGCGTACTGCCAAAAGAGGGTCACGCTGTACAATATCGTCTACTGCTGACGTACTCTGTCAGATAGCCATTGGCCATGCCAAGTTCGGCTGGTGAGTAGTTTGCACTGGGTCCTGATGAGGAGGAGGGTGATGAGCTGGTGGCCTCAGAAGGGTCATTCTCAAAGCTGAGTTGTACATCTGGTACCACCTGCGAAGGTGACTCTGGCACAAGATCGCCGGGGAGGCCGCAGTCTTTGTGGGTGCGGAGGTCTTTGGCGGAAGGTGTGCCACGTGCAGTGGGACCGCAAAGTATGGGGCAGCAGGATCAAAAGTAGGATGGAGTAAAGGGACGGCAAAATTCCTATCACTAAAAAGATAAAGACGGAAATGGCAAAAGCCGGCTATATACAGTGAGCCCACTACAGGTTCGTGGTGGAGCTGCAAGTTTGGAATCTCAATGAAGAGGGAAGCCATCGAGTCCATCGTCCACGTCTGAGAATGAGGCAGAAATGCAAAACGAGATGAGAATTTAAAGAAATTCTCAATAGAGCTTGCGTACGGTATTTAGCTAACGTCACATTCATTCTCAGTTGCCTCGATTTTTATTTAATTATAAAAACATGGGATCAAATTGAACTATCCATATTCAAATAAGTTTAAGAAAACGTTTGGTCCGAGGTAAGGTTCAGTTTTACTTAAGACAGCATAAGAAACAGAATAAACTACTAATAGTAATACATAGAATAATGAGCAGAATAAATGAACATACGGTAGTAAGTGAATTTAACAAACAAACTGTAAATAACTTGTAATGACTGTTGAATGAAATCATGTATTTAATGTAATCATGCAAAATTTATTCTTGAACTTTTCTTCATAAACTTTTTCATTCTTCATAAACTTTTCCATTACTTGGTCCCCTGGGAGTTCTTGGCCACTTTAGACTCCTGGGTAATAGTATGCTTTTTAAGATCGAGCTCATTCCTGTACAGGAATGCCAGGTTTGCTTTCCCCGACCTCCCCACCGATCTATTCCCTCGGGACTGGCCCAAGTATCATGGAACTTTCATCATAACATAATCTTTAGGTTCCTCATAACATGACTTTCATAGCTTTCTTGAAAATGCACATGCATTTACATGTATATCATAACTCATGCATATACTTTACCGAAATTTTGGCGGCATAACGGAATGTGTCTGCTTTCTCATGAATAGTGCCAGTACTCAGCATGTCAACTTATCAAAGAAATCATATCATTCTATTCATAATACAACATTAACTTCATAGAAACATTAGTTATATTAAGACAAAGATACTGCCTTAGCTCAATCATTCAACCCGATTTTTGTAAATCAGGCCATAATTTCTACTTAACTCATCTGGACCTCAATTTTGGATATGTTAAAATGTTATGTGTCTATTTTATAACCTCTTTAGTCCCATCCAATTTTGATAACCATAACTCAAGTTATTAGGTTTTATTCTGGCCTGCCTTGTGGTTGGCCAAAATTGCACACTTAAAAGTAAAAATCTACTAAAAATCGAAAGCTGGCTCAATTCATATGAAATTGGTCTCATATTAAAGCTAACAGGACAATCTTTCATATGCAAAATGTTCCATTTCATTTGCCTTAGTAGGGCTCGAGTTATAAGCCCTGAAATTTGACCTTCCTGCATTACCATATTTTGGCCCGGTTTGGACATAGGATAAATTCTTCGAATCACTGGAAACAAATGAGATAGTAACAAACTTGGAATTTCTTTGTAGATGTTCTCCTATGTATAAGCTTTCTAACAAAATTGGTTTCACTCAATTTGGAGTTGTGTAGGGTGAGTTACACCCTTTTCAACTCACACTGCCCGAGTGAATGTCCCTGTTCCTAGGTCAAACTTCAAAAATTCATATCTCTCTCAATATTAATCCAATGGCCATATATGATATATGTATAGAAAGCCCTAAATGTCTAGTTTCATAGAAAAATAGTCTCATCGGATTTAACCAACTGTAGGCAGAGCCATACACTCCGCTGTACGAAACTGCCGAGGGTTTTTGGTTCTCTAGTCCCTCAGCTCTTCCTAATTTCATCCTTTCTTGCTTCCAATTCGAATTTAATCTCACAAACAGCCAATAAACCAACCATATATCATCATAATCATACAATCAATACATCAAAAATTGAGAAAATAAACCATCACCAGCCATCCAAGATCAGAAAATCAAGACAAGAATTAAACCTCTACCTCTTGTTATGTGATTAGGCTTGAGTTTGGAAATAGAACTTGGTTGAACTTGAAGGTTGGATGGAGTTGGATGAGTGGAAAAGAGAAAAAGAGAGCTGAACAAGGGAGAAGGCAGCGTAGAAATGGGGTTGAAGGAGAGAAAAAAATGAGTTATATAAGCTTGAGGTGGTAGTTGGCTTTGTGAGTTTTGATTGGTTGAAATTTTGTGGGTAAAGTTCAGCCATGTCTCCTTCTTTTGTGATAAAATTGCTCTCCACGTCGCCTAAAAAGTGGAACTCACTTCCATTGTATCTGAAAATGACATCGGAACTCATAACTCGGAAATATTGTTTGGTTTATTCAAAACTTGAAAGCAAAGTCGGATATCAGAAATCATACAGCACCCAATCACTTTAAAGTCAAAAATCAAGGCCAAGAATGTGAAACCAAAATACTTAAACCCGAAAGTCAGGGATATTACATAAATTTGAATCGATTCTAAGCATAACACCGGAGATCGGGAATCAAAACATTAATCTTATGTACCAGGAAATCAGAACTCGTGTAAATTTTGGTCGAACTTGGAGAACAATTCAGAGATCTGATCTCATGTCCATTTCTGGTTGAGATCAACTCGGATGTCGGATTTCGTGTCCATTTTAACTCGAGCCTAAGGTCGAAAATCGTGTAGTACGTACATATGGTCGGAAATCGGAAAATCCTAGCCAGTCCATTTGAGCATTGGAGATGAAGTCGGAGGTCGGGAATACTTATGAGATTGGAAATCGCGGACGTTACATTACCAGCCTCCTTAAAAAAAAATTTTGTCCTCAAAATTTAGTACCTGAGAATAGTTCAGGATACTCTCTCCTCATGTTTGATTCGAGTTCCTAAGTGTAGTCTTCAACATCTTCCTTTCCCCATACTACCTTTACTAGCTGCAAGGTTTTATTTTGAAGTTGTCTGCTGCTTCTGTCTACAATCCGTGCTGGCTGTACATGGAAAGTCAGGTCCTCCTTTAACTGTATTGATTCAGGTTCTAGAAGGTGTGTAGGGTCAGGGTGATACTTTCTGAGTTGGGAAACATGGAAAACATCATGAAGGTTTGATAAATGTGGAGGTAAAGCGATTCGATATGCAACTGATCCGATTCGCTTTAAGATTTGGAAGGGACCAATAAAGCAAGGGTTTAATTTCTTGACCTTAATGGCTCTACCTATCCCCGTTATAGGTGTAATCTTCAGAAATACGTGGTTTCCTTCTTGGAAGCGAGTTCCACTTTTTAGGCGACGTGAAGAGCAATTTTGTGACAAAAAAGGGAGACATGGCTGAACTTTACCCACAAAATTTCAACCAATCAAAACTCACAAAGCGAACTACCACCTCAAGCTTATATAACTCATTTCTTTCTCTCCTTCAACCCTATTTCTACGCTGCCTTCTCCCTTGTTCAGCTCTCTTTTTCTCTTCTCCACTCACCCAACTCCATCCAACCTTCAAGTTCAACCAAGTTCTATTTCCAAACTCAAGCCTAATCATATAACAAGAGGTAGAGATTTAATTCAAGAGGTAGAGATTTAATTCTTGTCTTTATTTTCTGATCTTGGATGGCTGGTGGTGGTTTATTTTCTCAATTTTTGATGTATTGATTGAATGATTATGATGATATATGGCTGATTTATTGGCTGTTTGTGAGATTAAATTCAAATTGGAAGCAAGAAAGGATGAAATTAGGAAGAACTGAGGGGCTGGAGAACCAAAAACCCTCGGCAGTCCGTACGGCGGAGTGTATGACCGCCTACAGCCGGTTAAATCTGATGAGACTATTTTTCTATGAAACTAGACATTCAGGGCTTTCTATACATATATATATATATAAGGCCATTTGATTAATATTGAGAGAGATATAATTTTTTGAAGTTTGACCTAGGAACTAGGACATTCACCCGAGCAATGTAAGTTGAAAAGGGTGTAACTCACCCTACACAAATCCAAATTGAGTGAAACAATTTTGTTAGAAAGCTTATACATAGGAGAACATCTTACAAAGAAATTCCGAGTTTGTTACCATTTCATTTGTTCCCAGTGATTCAAAGAAGTTACCCTATGTTCAAACTAGGCCAAAACAGGCCAGTTCAGGAAGGTCAAATTTCGGGGCTTATAACTCGAGCCCTACTAAGGTAAATGACTTTTTGCATATGAAAGATTATCCTGTTAGCTTTAATATGAGACCAATTTTGTATGATTTGATCCAGTTTTCGATTTTTAGTAGATTTTTACTTTTGAGTGTGCAATTCTAGCTAGCCACAGGGCAGGCCGGGATAAAACCTAAATAATTTGAGTTATGGTTATTAAAATTGGATGGGACCAAAGAGGTTAGAAAATAGACACATAACACTTTAACATATCCAAAATTGAGGTCCAGATGAGTTAAGTAGAGATTATGGCCTGATTTATAAAAATCGGCTTGAATGATTGAGCTGAGGCAGTACCTTTGTCTTAATATAACTAATGTTTCTATGAAGTTAATGTTGCATTATGAATGGAATGATATGATTTCTTTGATAAGTTGATATGCTGAGTACTGGCACTATTCATGAGGAAGCGGATACGTTCCGTTATGCCACCGAAATTTTGGTAAAGTATATGCATGAGTTATGATATACATGTAGATGCATGTGCATTTTCAAGAAAGCTATGAAAGTCATGTTATGAGGAACCTAAAGATTATGTTATGATGAAAGTTCCATGATAATTGAGCTAGCCCCAGAATGAAGTTAAGGGGAATAGATTGGTGGGGAGGTCAGGAAAAGCAAACCCGGCATTCCTGTATAGGAATGAGCTCGATCTTGAAAAGCAGACTATTACCCAGGAGTCTAAAGTGGCCAAGAACTCCCAGGGGACCAAGTAATGGAAAAGTTTATGAAAAAAGGTTCAAGAATAAGTTTTGCATGATTACATTAAATGCATGATTTCATTGAACAGTCATCACAAGTTATTTACAGTTTGTCTATTAAATTCACTTACTGCCGTATGTTCATTTATTCTGTGTATTATTGTTAGTAGTTTATTCTATTTCTTATGCTATCTTAAGTAAAACTGAACCTTGCCTCGAACCAGACATTTTCTTAAACTTATTTGAATATGGATAGTTCAGTTTGATCCCATGTTTTTATAATTAAATAAAAACCGAGGCAACTAAAAATGAATGTGACGTCTGCTAAATACCATACGCGAGCCCTACTGAGAATTTCTTTAAATTCTCACCTTATTTTGCATTTCCGCATCATTCTCAGACGCTGGTGATGGACTCGACGGCCACTCTATTTATTGAGCTCTTTGACCTGCAGCTCCACCAGGACCCCAAGTTAGACTCGTTGTACTTAGCTGTTTCCTGCCATTCCCGTCTCTACTTTTTAGCAACAGAAAATTTGCTATTCTTTATCCCACTTAGCTTTTGAACATATATTTATAAACTGAAGCTTTGGCTTCCAACTTATATATGTATATATACAACTAATGATATATTTCATGTAACTATTCTTTTCTATGGTGCTTTTTATTAAACTCTGCCACGTTCATTATATACAGTGCTCTGTTTCTTCTGTTACAAAAAAAAATGATATGATAAACAAAACGTAAGCAGAGTATTAACACGGTAACACAATTTACTTAATTTCATGCTATGACTTAAGCATAACATTAAATTAGTAAGGTGTTACACCGTACAGATTTTTTGGCAGTACGGATCTATACGGATTCTGTACGGAGGGACTAATATGTCCCCTTTTTTGAATGATGAGAGACTATTTGTAGACTTTCAAATCTTGAGGGACTAATTTGTCCCCCGAAATTTTCGTCAGGGACCAAAATAGGTATTTTATCTTTTTTTTTTTATTTTTTTGGTAGGTCAACCTGCCAATGCGCCTATAAATGGGGCGAGTTAGCATGTTCAACCAGTTTTTTTAGAGCAATTTAGTCCGGCCCTCCCCCTTTTAGGTAGGCTTTTAGCAAGCCGAAGCAGGGGCAAGCGAGCCCACTTTGCATTCTCTCTACATCTATGGCATATGGGCATAGAAGTTGCAAGTGAGGAGTCCCGTGCTCGAGAATTCCCCCCCCCCCGGCCGCGTGCGGGGTTGTGTGAGTCTAACCAAATAATAATAATAATAATAATAATAATAATAAACTAATCAACTTTTTAATTAAACTGCAAATAATGCTAGCTAAAATCCTTCATCTTTAACTTGATCATCATTAGGTTAGTTGTTTAAAATTTATAATAGCAAATAATCTATCTTAAGCAGTACAATTTTGAAGTTGGGAATTATTTTTTAAATTGTTATTATTAGAATTATTTAGGTCAATTTGGTTTCTGTTTTTATTTCATGTTTCCTTTTATTTTTCTATTTTCAAGATTTGCAAAGAAAATAATAAAAACAAAAAAATTTTGAGCCCAAAATTCACCCTCGCCTATTGCAATCAAATGATGGGAAGCTCCACTATTGGGAGTTGCTAAGAGCATAAGGAGTTATCGAGCAAACTTGTGTAATTATTTATACTTTTCAATTCATGCAAATTTTCTCATCTCACGATTCACATTTCGAAGTTGAATAGCAAGAGGAATTCTTGCTTGCCCCCAGAGAAAGACATCTTATGTGCTCTGTCCATTCTTCGTGTGACATGTGAGATTAGTGGGCCCTTCATGTTTTCCAAAATAAACTAATTTTAAAATAGTAGGCAAAGTAGCCATGGTTAACAAAATATGTGTAATTTAAATTTAAAAAAACAAAAATAAAATTTTTCGGATCTTGCATTTAAGATATTTTTTTTACCATCAACATTCGTTTCTTGCACTGTCATCTCCCATTGAAAACTTTCAGTGCAAGTTTTCATCTGCTTGAAAGCTCTTCTTCATGTCTTCATTGAGTTTGGAGTTGCACAGTATTCTTCTTTCTTAATCTTTCATTTTCATTCCAAGTTCTACATTTTTTTTCATATTTTTAGACTTTTTTGTGTATTTTTGTTAGGGATTTAGAGTTAAATGGCATTGCACAAAACAAATATAAAATTGGAACTAGGAGGCCGCCCCATTTCTAACATTATGCTTATCAACATTATCAACATGTATTCTTAATGCGATATTAGGAATAATTTTTTTTTTTTTAATTTGCATTGGGATATAGAAATGCTTAAAACCAAAAGGTGAGTTTTGAAAGTGATGAAGGTGGAGGTTGTTATAACACCCTAATTTAGCAATATGCATAGCTAACACTGATACATGCTAAATTTTAAAACCAAAAATAAATAAATAAAAGGAGGGAATATAGAATAATAAAAGTAAAAAAATTGAGCGGCTAAAATTTTGGCAGTAATAGAATTTTAACCGCAAGGTAAAATTTTTACGGACGGTTTCTTGTGGCATAAGAAGTTGATCTGATAGAAATTTGGAATACAAAAAAGTTTAATCACCATGAGGCAAACGAATTTAAGTGGCCACAAATTCACCACCAAGATCAATTCATGACCACTAGTTTAGTGAAAAAAAGTCAAAATGTGCTTTTTGAAAATTGATTTTATAAAATCAACTAAATTAGAAAGGATGAACACATTAAGCTCATCACTTTCTCTCTCCTTGCTTCCTCAAACTCGAGTTCTTCTTCTTGTTACCCTTCCTCCACTTTCAAACTCTTCAATCTCTCAAAAACCTAGCTTCCTTCTTAAACCACCTCAAGCCAACACTTTTAATCAACCTTTACCACCCTCAAGAATAGGGGTGTACAAAGGATGGATTGAGCCGGGTTAGGCCAGACTCGAACCCGACCTTATTTTGAGACCGGGTCATTTTTTTTTTACTCGAACCAGATCCGATAATAACCCGATTAATAACCGGGTCAAATGGGGTCAACTCGGCATTTATATAACATATAAAGATTTAGACATTATATATAGTGAAATCATAAAATTCTAGAAGTAAAAAATAAATTCAAAAAATATTTTACAATATATATTTCAAAACAAATTATATCAAGATAAAAATAGCATTATGTCATGTAAAATGTATTGATTGAAATATAAAAATATTATAATTTATCACTAATTTTTAAAAATAAAATAAAATTTTTAAAGAACTATTTAACTTCGGCGGGGTTGGGCTAATCCGAAATATGACTCGAACTCGACCCAAAAAATACAGCGGGTCAATTTTCATAACCTGAACCCGGCCCAACAAGCTTCGGGCCGGGACGGGTTAGCAGGTCGAGCCGAGTCATCATCACCCTACTCAAGAACAACAAAACCAAGCTTTAAAACTTCCCCTCTTCACCACATAAGCTTCAGCAATTAGAAGGAGTTTCAAGGAGCTTTGGTGGTTTGAGCCATTAGAGAGCTCTTAGGAGCCTAGGAAAATCATCTTCAAATGTAGAAAACTTTGGAAACAAGGTAGGGTTCCTAAAACTTAACTTATGCTCATCTAATTCTCATAAAGCTAGGGTTTTCATCTTAATTTATTTCATCCATTTTGGGCCATTTGTGATGATATATCATCTTATTTCAATGACTTGTAGGAAGTTAAACTTAGCTTATGAAGGCCAATAGGTTAGGAAGTCAAAGGAACATAAAAGAGCCTAAGATAGAAATTCTAGTTGCTGAGAAATCCGTGAATAGGACCCATTCTAAGATTTATATCTCAAGCTAGGAAATTCAATTTGAGGTGGAACCAATTTTAAATGAAATACACTTATAGGCAAGTATACCCACAAAATTTGAGGTCCATTAGACTTGGGATGAGAAAATTATGAATTTCCAAAGTAGGCTATAACTTAAAACCCACAGTCCTTAGCAGTATGTGTTGTGATAAGCCTAACTCGCCCTATAGAACTTCAATTTGAGTGCAACCACTTTTGTTAAAAAGCTAACACATAGAAGAATATGCCTAAAAATTCTAGATTCAAATTTCTAGTGAGTTGTCCCCAATAATTTCATGAAATTACCTCATGTTTTGTAAGTGTTAATATACGCTAGTCTCATCATGGAGCACATATCTTAAGCTCTGCTTAGTTAAATTGAATGGGACTTATTGTGTTTGAAAGTGTGTTCACTTAGCTATAACCTTTTAAAATTTTGGAGTAAAATGATGAACGATGTATTTTTAGTGATTTTCTACATTTGAGTGCTCAAGTCTATCCACTAATAAGATTGCAAGAAAACTCATATAACTTAAATTATACACATCAAAACTGAGTGAGACCAAAGAGACTTAAAAATAGACATGAGAGTAACACTCCTATAAAATTTGAGACTCGGATGCCTTAAGATGAAATTTTGGTGCATTTTCAAAAACCTAGGCAGAATTGAGGTTTACACCTTAACTTGTAATGCAAGTGATTTTAACTCAAGTTAGGGGTCCCTAGAGGATTTGAGACTAAAGCTAATTGACAAACTTAGTATGTTGTATTGATTTTGCATGATCTAGTGTAATAAACTATGCAATGGCTATTTACATAAACTTGATAGGAATAAGGTTACTTTATGAACGTTATGGTCCATTTTATAGTGAAATTTGGTCATATATGCCTTTAGAATTGAATTTCTAGACTTGTTGGCTGATTTCTAGCTGTGGCAATTTTGGGGAAGCTTCATATACAGCTGTTAAGCCACCGAATTCTTGACAGTAACATCTTGAGAATAGAATTAAGAACTTTGAGCATATCATCATGCACAATTGTGAATGTAAATGTGCAACATCCTCAATTTTCGTTGTGCTAAATTATCTTCCATTTTGCTTGAACTCTGAGCTTGAAACTTGAGACCGCCTATTTTGCTTGAACTCAAAACTTGTCTCTATTTTGCTTGAACTTGGAGATCAACTTGAAGCTCAGAACCTTAGATCGTCTATTTTGCTTGAACTTGGAGCTCGGAACCTAAGACTACTTGTTTTGCTTGAACTCGGACCTTGGAACCCAAGACTACCTGTTCTGCTTTAACCGGAAATTCGTCTCCATTCTACTTGAACTCAAAGATCAACTTGGAGCTCGGAACCTAAGACTACTTGTTCTGCTTGAACTCAGACCTTGGAACCCGAGACTGCCTGTTCTACTTGAACCAGAAATTCGTCTCCATTCTACTTGAACTTGGAGATCAACTCGGAGCTCAGAACTTGAGACTGCCTATTCTGCTTGAACTCGAAGCTCGGAACCTAAGACCGCTTGTTATGCTTGAACGTAGAACTCAGAACTTGAGACCGCCTGTTCTGCTTGAACTTGGAGCTTGAAACTTAATACTGTCTGTTCTGCTTGAACTTGGAACTCGAAGACTAGGACAGCCCCTATTTTGCTTCAACTCAGAACTCGGGAACCGTAACATCCCCAATGTTTCTTTGTGCTGAATTATTTCAATGACTCTGAGTAACTAGACACTTAATGAAGAATTAAAGAATAAAGAGATAATTAAGGGATAAAAAGGGTAGTTGAGAAAAGAAAGATTGAGAAAGTGTGATACTTAAAAGTAATATGATTTAAAAAAAAAAAAAAGAATTGTGCACTTTTTTTTAACTCTTTTAATATTTTTAGGCTATAATATGTGATAATTAATGGAAAAATATGAATGTTAATAAAATACTTTTTGTACTAATTTATTAAATGAAAATAAATTGTCAATGTTAAATTATTTTTTATATTTTTAAAATCATTAAACAAGAATTAAAATAACCTTAATAAATATAGTGTCATTAATATTAGCATATAATTCTCAAGAATTTATAAAGATGAAATAATTTTAATAATGTTAAATAGTGAAGAATAACTAAAATACTAATAATAAAAAGCCAATGAGCTATGACTTAAGTGGCATCTCTTTTAGTCCATCTGATAAGGGATTTGTTGGTATTGAATCAGAGGCTCTATCCCCATTTGCTTATCTCCTTCCCCATTTCCCCTAGCTCTAGAAGGAGTTCCCTAGAACAAATAATAATAATAATAATTAAAGAAAATATTAGCAATAATTAATAAAGTACTTTGTATAATGGATAGTTTAGTAAATTTACATACATGTTTTAATTAATAAAGTATTTTGACTAAAATATATGTTTTGAAAATAGAGGGGAAGGTTATATAATAATTGTATTTCTAAGAAGAGAGCAGTGTAGTTTACTCTACATAATAAGAATAATTTATATGTGTCGATAATATAAAATAACTTCATATTATCATTCAATAGAAATTCAATAAATTATCATGTCATTTCTATTTAAATTAAGCTTATATAATATATTTACCCAACATAGCTTGGCAATTCCCTGAAATTCTATTGGCTGAATTTAAATTGTTAGTGTATAGAAATTATTTGGCAAAAAAGGCTTTTGATCCTTTATTTTTATTTATTTTTTCAATTTGGTCACTTATCTTTAATTTTTTTTAGTTTAGTCTCCTATATTTCAAATCATTTTCAATTTGGTCCTTTGTCACTTTTCCATGATATAATTAACGTAAAATGTTGACATGGCATAAATGATGGTGATGTGGATCAAGTCATGTCAACATATTTCATTAGTTATATAATAAAAAAGTGACTAAAAACTAAATTGAAGACGATTTGAAATATAATAAATCAAATTGAAAAAAAGGAAATAAAGATAGGGGACTAAAAAGAGTATTTTGCCAAATTATTTTCATATATAATAAATATCTTTTCTTAATAATAATAGAAATAATAAATTTACGCACATAAATTATTCATTAGTCCTTAATATTAATTTTATGAAATTAATTTTGATACACAATCGGTATAAATTGTCAAATAATTATATAGCAATATATGTATGCCTTTTTAAGTAATTATTGCATCCATAAACAAAAAAGTAATTATTGTAAAACTTAACTTCCTTTAATAGCATAATAATATATGATCGGATATATGAGAGACTAATATTTTAGGATACTACTATTAGCTGTATAAGCGGTGACCCCTCCCAATGATAATTTTTTTATATATATGAATCTCATGATTGAATTCAAGATTATATACTTAAAAAATCTGAGTTCCTTCCATAACCCAACATCTTGTTGTTATATAGAATTTAAGTTTGACTCATCATAAAAATGACACTAAATTTAAACTTAAGCTTACTTTTTAATTACTTCAACAAAAAAAAATGCTTACTTATTAGTTAAATAAACAAATTAACTTAATTAAATTCTTGAATCATTTATTTCATTCTAACTTCAACATTTTAAGCCATTAGGAGCGGATTAGTAGTAAGAGGTTTAGATAATTTGTCAAAAATCATATGTTTAAATTCCCGTACTACCGAGCATCTAAAGATCATTTACTTCGTTAGTAAACTTATTTACACATTTTTTATTACATCTTCTTAAGAGTTTAATTTTTATATATTGAAAATATAAAATTATTATCAAATAAAAATAAAAAAACTACTATGTCATTATAGGTAGTTGCATAAATTTAAATTTAACACACATGATATGATATAATAATTTTTCTTGCATTCTTATTGCAGTATAGTGTCAAATTGCTTTGTTCTTATTTTTTTAATGTTAAAACTAGTTTTTGATTGTAGTATGTGTCCCAGATTTTGATTTTAGTTCCTATACTAAATTTTTTATTTTGTTTAGATCCCTACAATAATACTCTATTAAGGAGTTAGTTCCTATCATTAAAAAATTATTAGATGATACTAGTTTTTACTATATGATTAATAGAATTTGACATAAATATAATATATTATTAATGTATTTTTGAAATAACCTCTATCAGACATTTTTTAGGTTTGAAATGATATTTTTTCAAAAATAAAAAGTGTGATGAAAACAATATAAAAATGGTCTTTTTTTTAACCAAAACAACTTTTACCAAATTTTACTATGTTTCATGCCACTTTTTGGTAACTATATTAAAAAAAATTAATATTATCTAATAATTTTAATGTTAATGAATAACTCAATATTATTATAGGAACTTAAATAAAATTATTTTTTAATATACAAGGGCCTAAACCAATTTTTAGTTTTTGGAGGAACTAATACCGAAACCTAAATTACATATACAGGGATAAAAAGTAGTTTTCACACCTTTTTTTTTATTTTTTATTTATTTTAGTGCTCGGTAAAAGTATTGCTGCCTGTTGAACATGCAAGTCAAGTAATCACTAATCAACCGCCAAGTCTGTCGCCGGAAGTGGAAAAAATGCAGCTGGGCACCTTGACCACCATGTCCACCACCCACGTCACAGCCACACCACACGGCCCCACCGTGGCATTCACCACGCCGCCCAACTACGCCGCGAGGCTATCCCACCTCCTCACCCTCAACGCCTACACCCCTCTCTGGTGCCCCACTCTCACCATCCAACCCACCCCTTCCTCCCTCACCCCTTATCTCTCCCCTCACTCCCTCGACCCCTTCTCCGCCATCGCCTTCACCTCCCGAACCGCAATCCAGGCCTTCCGCGACGCCGCCGGCGACCTCCCCAACCCCCCGCTCTCCCCCTCCGGCGACCCCTTCACCGTCGCCGCCCTCGGCAAGGACTCCGAGCTCATTGACGCCGAATTTCTCTCCAGAATCTGCTCCAATTACGTGCGAGTTAGGGTTCTCGTGCCGCCGACGGCGACGCCGAGCGGGCTCGTGGCGGCGCTGGGTCCCGGCGGCGGCCGGAGGGTGCTGTGCCCGGTCCCGCTGGTCGTGGGCCTGGAGGAGCCGCCTGTGGTTCCGGGCTTCCTGCGGGAGCTGCAGGCTTTCGGGTGGGCCCCGGCTCGGGTGGAGGCGTACGAGACGCGGTGGGCCGGGCCGCGGTGCGCGGAGGGGATTGTGAAGGGGAGCGAGGAGGGGGGATTGGGTGCGGTGGTGTTCACGAGCAGCGCTGAGGTGGAGGGCCTGTTGAAGAGCCTGAGGAAGTTTGGGCTGGGCTTTGGGGACGTGAGGAGGAGGTGCCCGGGTTTGCTTGTGGCGGCCCATGGGCCCGTCACGGCGGCTGGGGCGGAAAGGCTTGGGGTTAAGGTTGACGTGGTGAGTTCCAAGTTTGGTAGTTTTGATGGAGTTGTTGATGTTCTTAATGTCGCATTCCAAAGGTTTAGGATTTAGATGGTAGAATTCAAATGTAGAATTTCCTATCAATTGAAGGTCCTTTTCTTGTGTATATTATATGAGATTGTACTGGCATCTGTAATGGGATTTGAATTTACTTGATAGAGCTATACAATCTTCCTTCAAATGTTTCACTGTGTCTCTTACTCTTATGTTGTTTGTACCGATAGCCGATGGGATGTGGATTGGGAGGATGGCTTTCTTTGTTTTGCTTCAGAAACAGTATGTTGAGATTTTCATTATAATCCTTTGTTTGCTGCACATTGGTTTGCTTTCTGATGCTTGGCTTAGGAGTTTTTTAGATAACTCTATTGAACCTCTTAATTTTTATAGATAATTTCATTGAACCTTCAAAGGGGTTTTCGCAGTGATCTTGTTTGCTTCACATTCCCTTCGGCATTGACTTTCTTCCTTCTTTTTTTTTTTTAAAAAATATATATAATGCTTTGATAGCGATTTTAGATAACTAAATTGAACCTCTTAGTGCAGTAAATGTCAGAGGAAGCTCCTTTGTAACATTCCTGCAATGGGGGAAAGGGTTTGTGAAAGCTTTGCATATGAATGTAAGTAGAGCTCCAGGGAAATCGGTGTTATTTGTTCCCGGATGTGGTGAATTCTGATAAAAATTTTCACGACATTGATTTTAAGCAAATACTCGTTGAAACTCTTCACCATGAATATGATTCGTGGCAAAGATAAAGTTGAAGGTTCAGACCACACGGGTTTTTCCGATTCATGAACTGTAGTTCTTAACTTTTTACTTTCTCTTAAACTGGATTTCTCTTTTCATAAAAGTGGAATTCAATTTAGCGTTATGATATAAACTTTTTATTATTCAGTTGGGCGGAATTTTGCAAGCTTATTTCAAGACAAATGGCAGGCCAATAGCATTAAGGTACTTTGGTCCTGCAATCCCAAATGTGTAGATATTCAACATTAAATTGCCTCTTTCATAACAATGTCTTGAAATAATTATATTTGAGCTAATGTAATAGTAAGAACAAAGAATATTTACTTACAAGAAAGAAGGAGCATGAGACGGTACTGAATATTATCGAGCCAAATGAATACCATTTCAAATATTTTATGAAGTTGATTGAGGAAGACTGGGACAGAATTGTATGGCACACTAATATAATGGGAAATATATATTATACAAGCTACAGGCTCATTTAATTACACACGTGCAAACTCTTTAGCTGAGCTATTATATGTTTCTGATGGCTTTCAAGATGGTGATGCCAATGAAAATTTCATTACCCTTCTTTTGAAGCTTTGCCATCTTCTACAGGCTTTAACCCTGACAAAAGCTTCAGAGCCTCGTCCATGGATGGCCGATCAGATGACCTGCTTCTAGTGCAAAGCATAGCAAACTCAAGAACCAGTTTGGTTTCTTGCATTGAACTGGCAGAACTCAATTCATTCTCGTCATAAATTTCTCGGAGAAGAACCTGCCAGGGTTTGCTGTGTATGCTAGCTGCTGCATTTGTCAACCTTCCACCAGTCAAAATTTCCAGAGTCATCTCCCCAAATTTGTAGACATCCATGCAGAGTTCCTCTTTGATGGCTTCATTGTATTCTGCCATCCGAAAATAAACACAAATCAGTGTTATGAATAAAACAATAGGGGAAGAAATAGGAGTTGGGTGGTTGTTGGGTAGCATGAATAATTGAATAGCAGTAACATAAAATTGACAGAAAGCTATGCGTGTGTTTCAATAATTGGCTTGTTGTCTACACATTCTTGACAAGTTAGAGTGGCTTAGATTAATATAGTGTTTCAAAATAATAGTTGTATTCTGTAGGTGATATGAAGTTCCCTCCAAGGAACAAAGGTATTCGCACCCGGATTTACCATTGACTTGTTGCATTACCCTTTTACTGTACCTAATCTAACTCATTTTCAGGTGGTTAAGAATATACAAAATGACCTCATAAGCTGACAGTTTATGTGACAAGAGGTAGGAAAAGAAAATTAATGATCTATTATTTGATGCATATGTATATGCACAAAGTTATTTGCCATACCTGTTTCCCACTTGCTTGTGGTAGGAGACGAGCCTTTGCTCAACCTCAACAAATGCTTCAACCCAAATTCAGCCAGATGGGGTTCCATATTTTCATCAAATACGATGTTGTTTGATTTCAAGTCTCCGTGAGGTATGGCTGGGAAACAGTCATGGTGAAGGAAGCGAAGTCCCCTAGCAATTCCAACAACAGTTTTGAATTTAGCTGCCCAATCCCATTTCCTTCCAATTTTCTCAGCCAAATTCCCATTGGGCAAGTAATCATACAAAAGATAGACTAGCTGCTGGTTGTGGCAAAAGCCCAGTAGTCTGATTAAATTCTTGTGCCTTGCATTTCCTAGGCGCATTATAAATTCTGACATGACCTTAATGCTCCTCTGTTCCCATTCAATCTTCTTAACCAACACTGTTATTCCTGTAGGGAGAACTGCCTTTGAAACCAAAGGTGATGGTGATGGAACTTCTGCCGTTTTTGTGGCACTGAAGCTAGTCAAAACATCATTTGCTGTGAATTGAGGGAGTCCAACAAATGAGACCATCTTCCATTGACTTTTGATTCCCCTTCTGAAACAAAGTATTGCAAAAGCCAATCCTAGAAGGGTTACTAACAACCCTACAGAAAGTAGCAGAATACGTGTAAGCTTCCACGTGCCTTTGCTCCCCAATATTCCAACTGAATCAGGGCATGGTCGCAGAGGTGCTCCACATAGCTCAGAATTGCCAACAAATGCACTGCTACCCATCAATTTGAATGACTTTCCTGGGGGTATTGAACCAGAGATATTGTTGAAAGACACATTAAGAAGTTGTAAACTTGAAGAACTACCAAACTTTACAGGTATGGGGCCATTGATCTTATTATTTGATAGGTCTATAAAACTAAGAACAGAGATGCTGGCAAGTTCCTCAGGTATATGACCTGTCAGATTATTGTTAGACAACTTCATTGCCTCAAGAGCCTGGCAGTTGGAAACACTGTTTGGGATAATTCCAGATAAGTTGTTCCTATCTAGATCAATAACTGAAATTGATTTGCAGGACTCAAACTGGGGAAGATCACCTAAAATACCACAAGAAGATGCTGAAAAATTTTGAAGTAGGGGCAAAGACCATATTTGTGCAGGGATGATGCCTGCTAATCGCAGATTATAGGAGACATTGAAATACCCAAGTTGGGTAGCTTGAGAAATATCTGAGGGAATCCCACCAACAAAATTGTTCCTGGACAGATCAACATATGAGATATCAGGAAGATGGCTGAATTTTAGAAGGATCTTTCCTGACAATGAGTTATCTTCCAGGCGAACACGAACAAGGGAAGAACAATTAAAGAGAGGGGAGAGACCACCTGTAAATTTGTTTGAAAATAAGATTAACTTAAATAGCACTCCACTCACACAAATGTCTGGTGGAATGCTGCCAACCAAATTGTTTGTGGAGGCATCCACCCACTTGAGTTTGGAGTTCCTCCCTAAGCTCTGTGGAAGTGATCCAGAGAAGCGGTTGTTCCAGATGAGGAGAGTTTCCAAGGATGGGAGCTGTGCAATGCCCTCGGCAACAGTGCCACTCATGTCATTGTACATGAGACTGAGCAGTCTTAGGTTCTTTAACTCTGAAAAACTTTCTGGAATAGACCCTGAAAGGAAGTTGTCAGAGAGATCTAAATCTGTGAGAGTTTTGATGTTGCTGAACTGACTTGGTATTGATCCTGTGAGCTGGTTTCTGAACAGAAAAAGTGATTGCAAACTGGTGAGATTGGAGAGTTGCTTTGGTATGGGGCCGGATAGATTAGCACCTGCTATGTCAAGATACTGAAGCTGGCTCATGTTACCCAATTGGGATGGAATAGAACCCTCATAAAGGTTGTAGCCAATCTCCATGTGGGTCACTGTTTTGAGGTTACCCAGTTCTGGAGGTATGTTTCCTGAGAGAGAATTTCCTGCAAGATGGAGAAACTCAAGGCTTCTGAAAGAACCATATTCAGATGGAATTGGTCCACTGAAGTAACTCCCAGCAAGATTAAGAACCTTGAGATACTGTAGCTGTGAAAATTCGGCAGGCACTGGCCCAGAAAAGCTGTTGCTAAAGGCGTCAAGTACAACCAAATTTTGGATGCTGGAAATTCCACCTGGGAAGCGACCAGAGAAATTGTTTCTGCTTATATCCAAGCTTCTTAGGCTGGTGAGGTTAAAAATTTCCACTGGCAGCTGACCAGAGAAGAAGTTGTAGCTCAGGTTGAGATCAGCAAGCTTTGTGAAGATGCTAAATTGCTTCCCTGACATTACACCCCCCAGTTTCTTCATGGAAAGGTCTATGGAAGTTACAATTGTTGAGTCCTTGTTACACTTGATGCCTGACCAAGAACATGCATAGGATTTTCCAGTTAAGTTCCCTCCAGAGGGCACCGACCAGTCTTGCAAGCTGTTATCATCATCTACAAGCTCAGATTTTAGGCGCAGGAGTGCATCTGAATAAGGGTCGATTGCTAAAACCGCAGAGAACATGAAAGTGGCGAGAAGATTGAAGCACAAGCACTTGGAAATCTCCATTGGAACTTGGAGAGCACGAGGAAGAAGGGACAACTGTAACTACCCTACGCAAAGGCAATGGTGTCAGTATAAAATAAGTTGTGTATATTTGTTTTGTTGTATGAGCAATGCATGGGGAATAGAGAAAGCAAATGGCACTGTACATTTGAATGGAAGAGAACGACTATTCTGATTGATTAGTAGGTTCAATATAGTATTGGATTGCTTTTGGGAGCAAGAGGGGACCCTGCTGTGATTGTTTATTCGGATGGTGCTTGCCATTAGGGAATAAAGCCTTCAAATGTGAAATTATCTTTTTCTAACTTTTCGTTTGGGAGAATCCCATAGGCAGGAAACGTCATGGCTAATTCAAATTACTTTTATCTTTATTCTGTGCCCTGTGGGACATGGATCAAATTCGTCCATATCCATGTCCTTGTATGGAGATCATAAAGGTCCGTTGCATGGTCTTTTTCGGGTGGATGGAAAAGCTCAATTTCTGAATTAAGTAACGTGGGTATATCTTGTATATGAGAAAGATACGTCGATGGAAAATCGCCATTAACTAGACTAGACTGTAGACACTTGCCATTACCCCTGCCTCGAATGCTAATCTATAATGCCATTTTCTAGCTAGCTAAATAATTATGGTGTATGATGCATGGGTGCAAAAGTATGTGTGATGTGATAATGGCTTTCGTCAGTAACTTGGATAGAAGTGCCATAATAATCGTGCTTTCTTTTTATGACCTATGTTCTACAGGATAAAGATAAGTAGCCTTCGGTCCAGCAAATTTTCCGGTTAATAACAGCTATAAGGAGAAAGATAACGATAACAATACTAGTCACCATAATAACAACTACTATTATTATTGAGGGCAACGTTAACCCATCTAGACAACGATATCCGTTTCGAAGTGAAGAGCTTTCACAATTGAAATGACAGTAGCGGGTTCAGCGAAGGAGACAGAGCAAGACAAGGCTCGTGATTTGGAGGAGTTTCCTTTATCTTTTGAATAATAATGCTACATACATAAAATAGTTTACTCTATCTTATTTTCTATATATTTTATATTTATCACATAAGATTAATATATTATTAATATAAAAAAAAATTGAGTAAATAATTTTTTTGATTTTAATATTTTATAATTGACATCAATTTAGTCTTGAAATTATTTTTCACATAAACTTAGTTCTCATATTTTAAAATTTGACAACAATTTAATCTGGTTGTCAAATTTTACTAACACTATTAATAATCATCTAGCCTAAATTATAGATTTATCCTCCTTAAATTCTGCATTATCAAAATTACAATATTTAGGAAAAATAAAAAAACTTAAGGCTTGTTTGGAAACTGTTTCAAAAAACAAATTTTGATTTTTAAAAATAAAAGCACAAAATTGTTTAGGAAGATGTTTTCTATTTTTTGTTTTTAAAAACCTATATTCTATTTTTCAATTTTTAAAATCAATTGGAAGAAATAATTTCCCTAATTCTCCATTCCCAAATTCTTTCTCTTTTTCCCTATTTACCTAGCCACCCATCCTCTTTTTCGTTCTTTTTCCTTCGGCCATCATCTATTACCTGCTGGCGTCCAACTCCAACTCACTATTGTAATGACTGCGTTGGGGATGTTATCTAGGCTTCAAGTCTCAATATGCGCCCATTTTTCTGCAACCCCCACCATTCAATTCTGTCATTTTGTTTCAAAAAGACTTGATTTTTGCTCAAAGTTTCGATTTTTATCAATTGGGTCATGGTTGTTTTTGGTTAGTAATATTGGGTTTCGGTTATTCTCCTTACTTAACTAAGGGTTTTGAATTTTGTTGCCCTATCACCAGTTTTCATGTTTATACTTGATATTAGCTGATTTATTAATTTGGTTTGGGAGAAGACCATATGACGAGTGTTTTAGACTTTGCCGATAGCTACTTGAATGGGTATCATCTTGACCACCGGATGAAAGTTCTAGTGAAATTGGATACAATAGAATTATCTTTTTTTTTTTTGTGACTAGGATATTAGCAGCACGCGTGTGTGTGTGTGTGTGTTTTTTTTCTTTTTACACGAGACACTGGGAAATTGTTGTCCATGATGATGATGATAATGGTGATGAGAGTCGATGAGAAGATGGGATAGCAGGTATTTGGATGGGTGGCTAGGGCATTCATGAACAAGGAAAAAGGTGAAAGAATTTTAGCAATGGGGAATTAGGGAAACTTAGTTTTTTTTTTTTTTTTTTAATTTTGATGATATAGAGTTTAAGAAGGATAAATCTGTAATTTAGACTAAAGGATTATTAATGGTGTTAGTGAGATTTGATGGTTTGACTAAATTGATGTCAAATTTTACAATATAAGGACTAAATTGATGTCAATTGTAAAATCTTACAACCAAAAAAATTATATACTCAAAAAATTTTATATTATTATCTAATGACATATTTTTATTTATAAGACTCTTAAGATAATAAATAATTAAGTTAAATATTTTATTAATATAATAATACATGATTGAATATCTATATAAAATTTCTTTATATTAATAATTCATCAGAACTAAATTATTACATACCATAAACGAGAGTATATTTAATGTACAAAAGATTTTATACTATCTCTTGAATTATAATATGATGGGAAATCGTTATGCCTTTGACGTGTGTGAACATTAGATCCTTTGAGGATGCTTGATAAGTACTTATATATACCTAGAGGAAGAACCTTTTCATTTTTCATGTGCATCTCATCCGTCAAATGCTAAAATGTAGTGAAGAAAAGAACACTAAAAAAATAATTGAAGGGTGGAGATGCAATATGGACGAAGTAAAATTCCTTTTCCAGAAGTTTTTTAGTTTAAATTATGATTGGAATAAAAGTTACTTTTTAATATCTTTTGCTTAAACTATAATTTTAAAGTTGTAAATAAAAATTTAAACTTGCAGTTATTAATTTGACTAGAAGTGTTTACATTCAGTTTAAATTAATTAAGAATAAATGTAATTTTTTGTTGGTATATTGGGAATATTAATTAAGTTAGTTTAATTTTTTATTTCATCTTTCGAAGACAAAACCCCCAAATTGGTCTCTCTTAAATTTTGTGTTAGAAAAATTGATCCTTCTAGGGAAAAAAAAAAACCGTGGTCTCTGAAAATTAAAACTATCGGATAAATTAGTCCCTCTGTCAAATCTGTCCATTAACAATACTAACGTGGCTCGTTAAGACGCTAACATGGTTCATTAGAACATTGACGTGATCCATTTTGTGCCACGTCAGCAAATAACAAGACCAATTAGTCCCTCAATAATTATGAAAAGTTCAAATTGATCTCTATTATCATTTTCCTCTTTCTCAAACCCTAAAATCCAAATCTCATCTTCTTCTTTTTGTTTTTGGTTTGTCTTACTTTTTGTACTTCACTTCTTCCTTCTTCTTCTTCTTCATCATCATTTACGTTGGCAATTCACTCATTATATTGGATTCTTCTCCCTCTTATATTCATATTGCCTTTATTATTCACCCCATTTGCTCAAACACCCTATCACGACCCAAATCCGGACCATGACCGGCGCATAGGGACAAGTCCTTGTGCAAGCCTTCCACCACAAAATTTCATGGAAATTGGATAGAGTTTCCCCTGTATGTAGGATATTTCCCAAATACAAGTACTCGTCCTGCAAATTCAACAAACACATTCTTCTATCGGGAATCTAGGCATCATAGAAAATTCAACAAATTGCCACCATTGATTACTACCATGAGAATCACAAAAAATTTACAACAAATTCATAAGGCAACACCATAAATTTGACAAGGTGGCTTGAAACTTGACACTATAGAGACCTATGTACCACTTGTATATGCAAAAAGAAGAAAGAAGATTCCAAAATGGAAGCTTTTTCGATTATTGTGCAAGATAACTGCCAAAGATGAATGTCAGTGCTAAAAAATTGGAACTTTGGCTAAAGATGGGACTCAATTAGAACAAAGTAGAGCATAATTTAAAAGAAACCCAAGAGCCTTGAAAATGACATTGTAAATTGATTCCGACAATAAGAGGAGTTAAAATCCTGCACCAATAAAAGGAGAATAAAATAGACAAAGCAAATTCTCAACAACACAAGCCTTGAGCCTTGAACTTGCACAACATTGATGATGGCTTGAAAGCTAGCTTGGCATTTTCTGAGTCAAAGGGAGTGTGATAGAAAGATTTGAATAAATCAAACATAGTAAAAGAAAGGGCAAGGACTCAAATTTAAAATAAGGCAATGTTCAATTTGAATGCACCAAATCTCATGACCCTAGATGGATGTTTTCTTCCTTTTTGTTTTTTTCTATCTTTTCTCATTAGTCACCCAACTTAATTAAAAAGGGACAAGGCTAAAAGGAAGAGAGAGGGGCTGGAAGATCATTGAGAAATGAACAACATAGTTGTTAAGTTTATAGTGGGTTAGGAAAGGACATAAAGTTGAAGAGTCCGAGTCTCTGAAAAGTGTGAGTGAAAATTGGCTGGCTTGACTTCAAGGGTGTTGTTGAACTTGCTAGGTTTATATTTGGAGCAGAAAAGGAATAGTAACTAATAAGAGTGGGTGAGAATGAAAGTAGAGAGGAAAAAGGTGTTTGAACAAATGAGGTGAAGAATAGAAGTAATGTGAGTGTAAGAGGGAGAAGAATCTGAGATAATCTGTGAATTGTCAGTGAAAATAATGAAGAAGAAGAACGAAGAAGAAGAAGTGAAGTATAGAAAGCAAGGCAAACTAGGAAGAGAAAGAGTTATGTAAGATGTGCATATTAGGGTTTGAGAAGAAGGAAGGTGATAATAGGAATTAATTTGAACTTTTCATAATTCTTGAGTAACTAATTTGTCCTTTTATTTGCTGGCATGGCAAAAAATGGACCATGTTAGCGTTCCAACATACCATGTTGACATTCCAATGAAGACACTTGATGGAGGGATTAATTGTCTTACTTTTTTAATTGTCAGGGACCACAGGATGCCTTTTTTTTTTAGAGGGACCAATTTGGGGGATTTTATCTTTTTTAAAATTAATTTAAATCCAATTAAACTTTTAATATATATATATATATGGTCAGGATCAAGTTATACTGGTGAAACTTTAAATATAACTATATCATTTAATAACTCTCGATAAAATATATTTTTTTATCGATTCAGCCGTTGAATTATAATTACCTATCATGAAGTCATTTATGCCAAATTTTACAAAAATTGAATATCAATAAGAATGTAATCAAATAGCTCTTATTCATATACATTTTAAACATATATATTACTTGATTTTGATGTATATAAAAAGTATTTTAAACAATTTTAGATTAGTATGAAACTTTATAGACATGATGTATAAGATATTATCTTTTAATCCAATGTGGGTTTTGTAAAAAATTACAACAATAAAAAATTATTCAATAATATAATTATTGTTTAAATTTACACTGGTATAATATACCTTTAAACATAGTTACACAACTATATATATTCATGTAATATATTACATATTAGATATACATATTTATATCCATATCCATGTACATATATTTTATAATATTATAATTTTAATTTTTTTTATGTTTTTATTACATCTTACTTTAAAATTTTAAATTTCTAATTATACATTAGTTCTTTTAATCTACTCAATAATTTTGAGTTTAGGTAGTGTTTGAAATAATTAAAATTAAAAATTGATTTGATTTGAATTGACTTGATTTATAAATTAAATATTATGTTTGAAAGAATGATAAAAAATGGGATTTAAATTGATTTTCAAATCACTTATTATATTTGAAATTTATCAAATAGTATTTGGATTTAAGTCTAAGCTTAAAATTAAATCAATTCCCACTAAATTCTATCAAATTCAATAGGATTTCAAAACTAAAGTGATCAAATATCATGAGATTTATGAAATCAAATCATTCTTACTTTTAAAAGGTCTAAACATAAAATTTGATTTACAAATCAAATCAATTCAATTCCCATTTTAATCCATTCCAAACCTGATATAAAATTTTGATTCAAATTTTTTATTGTGTATTTAAATTGCTAGTGTTGAAGATTAATATAGCTTTTAAATAATGGATTTAATTTTAATACACTACTATTATTTTTTACATAAAAATCTAATCATGTATTGTTATATTATTAAAAGTGTTCTTTACAATAACTATCTCAAAAGTTATATATATGACATAAAATGATTGGTTAACTATAAATTAAAACATTTTAGTTTATAGCAAAATTAATTTCTTTAATAATTAGTTTAGATTTTAAATTGATAATGATACTATAAAAATATTAGTATTTAATCTAATTTGATAAATTTAATCTAAATCCTTTACTGGATAAATCTAAAATAAAAGTGTTATTTTGATGTAAACCTAAAACAGAACTTGTCTGGTATTCATTTTTGAAATGGCATACAGGAAACAAATTTTGCTGATATTTCCGTTGGATAATGGCATATTTTAAAGTTGCATATGAACTCGGCGACGCTTCTGCTATTTTACACTTCTTTTCCATATTTAATGATTAATCATTTATTTGAATAGTTCTATATCTTCTAAATATTTTTTTATTTTCATAATCTTTTTAATTGCATAAAAAGTATTAAATATTTTTAAATTTAAAATACTATATGCCTTTATTTTTTATTTAAATAAACTAAGAGGAGTGGGGATCTATTAACGCCAAGAGTAAGCTTTTGTACACTTACTCTATTCAATAACATTTTACAAAAATCAAATTTCATCAATCTAACCAATAAATTATATAATATTATATTGATGATGAGGCATGTTAAATTTCGGAAAAATTGGACAATAGTAATCATGTAATCTAATAGCCGATATTTACTATATTTTCAAAAATATATTATATATCAAAATAAAGTGAAAAGATAAAGTATCAACTCATTTTTAAATTGTATGAAATTTTATCAACTTGATATATTTAGTGAAAATTTTCAATTCAACGGTTAGATTGATGAAATTCAATCTTTATAAAAAGTTATTAAATAGAGTAAGTATACTGTAATTTACTTTTGAAATAAATGAGTCCCCACCAAACTAAAAGATATCAAAAGAATTTAATAAGAACATAAAAATTACTAAGTTTAGTTTCAGTGCAATTTTACTTATACATATTATTTTAAATTTACATAATTTTTATTATTTAATTAAAAATGCATTTAGAAAGATTTTATAAAAGATACTGTTAAGATAAAAAAAAAAAGTACTGGAAGTAAAAGCAAATCTTAACTTACTTCTCAAAAAGATAAAAAAAATTAATTATTTTCTAATTCTTTGTTTTTCTAAAAAAATTGGTTAAGATAAAAAACAACACTTCTCTTTCGATAAAAAACATAAAACAAACGCACTCACATTTAGTCCTATTATTTGATTGATACTATTAAGTATTACCTCATTAACGCGAGAGATGTGAACAAAAACAATGTGACAAGCATTTTCTTTATTTTTAAGTTGTGATATCAAACAAGTAACAAAAAGCATGCTATCTTATCAGTGTAGGATTTGACAGAAGCAGGGGAGCAGAAAATCGGATTGCAGGCATATGATAACAAGAAGATGGGAATGGCAAGTGGCAACAACAATGGAGTAATGAGGTCTGCCCAAATTAAGCATGGATGGTATCTTAGATAGAGACTAGTATACAAATCGTTCAACGCTGTAAATTTTTCAAATAATCCAGGATCAGTTTATTTCTAAATTTGTAGGATCTAAGAGGAAAAAGTTTGTTATAGAATCATTACATTTTAAGTATAATGGACACCAAAAGCTTGTCCTTTTCTATCAATGGTTTGAGAAATATCCGTCCTTTACAATCCGAAAAACCACCTAAGACAAGTTGAGGAATGCATTTAAAATTATGAATGTCTGTGCAAGAAAGGGCCCTGCAACAATGCAAACGTATGCAACCCAGCTTCATTGGTTGCTTTTCACGAGAGCCAGGGCCCTGCAGCAGCTATTCTCACAGAGCCCCCGTGACCAAATAAAACGTAATGGATACTCACTTTGTTCATTGCACTCACATGCTGTTGTTATGAGAATTGTCTATGACGTAAATGCCCTGGTAAACACTTGGCGGATAAGAAAGCTTGGTAGACAATAAATGCCTGTTTGGTTTGCAGGTGGTGTCTTACGTGTTTTTTTCCTTTTTTTTTTTATAATTAAATAATAGGATATATGGCCTACGAATATACGTGTTTAGAGAAGAATAAATAGGATACATAAAAAAATTTATAAAAAAAAGGCACAAAATGCTCCTCCAGATGTGGCCTACGACAATATAACACACTAATCGTTGCAACATAGTACAACCACCGCATCACCGTCGGGGGTGCTGCCACCAAGCTGCGAGTCCATTGCCGCGCCACTTTAAATTCCTCAATGTTCTCTGGAGTGGGTTAGAGGCGGTGGGCGGCAAACCGACGGTCGGTGGCGGGCATGACGATGGTGGCAGAGTGATGGAAAGTTTTATGAAAGAGAGAAAGTAAAGAGTGGGGAAGGCTAAGGGTAAAATAGATTAAACATTTATAAAGTTATTTTTATAAATATAAAAATATAAATATAAATATAGATTTTAGTTAACTCCAACCATTTTATTAGATATTGAATGGTCGACATTTTGTTACCATGGCAATCTCATTATTACCACTTAAGAATTTGCCTTGATTTGCAACCACACTCAGGTTGCAGTAATAAAAATTGATTTGGAAGTGGATAAAATATTAAGGGTGTATTTGATTTATAAAAATATTTTTTATTTTTATTTTTATTTTTTAAAAATTATTTTCATTTTCAATTTTTTAACTTTTGAGTGTAACACCCTACTAATTTAATGTTGTGCTTAAGTCATAGCATTCAATTAAGTAGACTGTGTTATGGTATTAATGTTCTGCTTAAATTTCGTGATTTGTATTACAAACAATAGCGTATTGCTATATAATAGATATGAATAGCATTATACAACGTAATACAATTTAATATAACACAACAGAAAAGATACGAATAAGTGGCATATTACCAACTGTATAAGTACATATGTAGGCTGGAAGCCAATGCTTCAGTCTATACATATATATATTAGAAGCAAATGAAGTAAAGATACAGCAAAATGCCTATTGCTAGAAAGCGAGACTAACTAGCGAGGAGTCGATCACGTCAACGAGTCCAACATGGAAATCTGGTGAAGCTACAGGACTGGGATCTCAATAAAAGGAGTGGTCGTTGAGCCTCTCGCCAGTGTCTGAGAATGATGCGGAAAATATAGCACGGGGTGAGAATTTCAAGAAATTCTCAGTAGGGTTGGTGCATAGTGATTGTCTGACGTCACATACATTCTCGATTCGCCGGGTTTATTTAATTATAAAAACATGTGTTCAGACTGAAATATCCGTTTTAACGAGTACAATAAAATATCCTCAGAAGCGAGGTTCAATTTTAGTTTAGATGGCACAAGAAATAAAATAGGTTACTAACAATGGCATGTAGAAGGATAAATAGAATGACTAAGTAAACAACAGTGAATAAATATAGTACACGGCTGTAACATCTTGACATAACTATTTCATGCAGTTATGCATTCATGTAATCATGCAACTCATACTTGAACTTTCCTTCTTAAACTTTTCATTTCCTTTCATCATTTTTCCATCTCTTGGTCCCTAGAGTTCTTGGCCATTTAGACTCTGGGTAATAGTCCGCTTATCGTGATCGAGCTCGTTCCTATACAGGAAGTCTGGTTTACTTTCCCGACGTTCCCACCGATCTATTCCCTTAACTTTATCAGAATTTGGCAAGTAGCGTGGAACTTTCTTAATAACACGATTCTTAATACACTTTCATAACATTTCTTGAAATGCACACGTAAGATCATGGAATTCATAACTTGTGCATGGATTCTACCGAAATTTTGGCGGCATAACGGAACGTGTCCGCTTCCTGAATAGTGCCACCAACCAAGACATCATTTTATCACAAAGAACACAATATCACATTTATACTTCAACATTACACTCATATCAATATCAAATTAATCAAAGCAGAATTCCTGCCCCAGCATGTTCAACCAACCCGGTTTTGATAATTCAAACCATAATTTCTATTTAACTCATTTGGACCTCAAATTTAAGCATGTTAAAGTGTTATGTGTCTACTTTCTAACCTTTTTGGTCCCATCTAATTTTGGTTTCTCTAACTCAAGATATCTAGATTTTATCTCGGCCTGCCCATTGACTAGTCAGAATCAGGCAACTAAAAGTAAAAATCCACTAAAAATCGAAAACTAACTCAAATCATACGAAATTGGTCTCTTATTAAAGCTAACAGAACAAAGTTTCATTTGCAAAAAGTTACATTTCATTTGGCTTAGTATAACTCGAGTTATAAGCCTCGTATTCTGACCTTCCTAAACTGCCCTGTTCTAGCCCGGTGTGGACATAGGGCAAATTACTTGGAACACTGGGAGCAATTGGGACCTTATCAAATTCTGAAATTTTTATGGGACATTCTACTATGTGTAAGCTCTCTAACAAAGTTCGTTGCACTCATTTTCAAGTAGTATGGCTCGAGTTCTATGCTGAACAAGCTAGTCTGCCCAGATTCAGAGTCAGAACCCTAGGTCGAAATTCAAAAATTCATAACTCTCTCATTTCTAATCCAAAAGCCTTATATGATATATCTATGGAAAGCCCTAGATGTCTAGTTTCATCTAAAAATAGTTTCATCCAATTTGATCGGTTGTAGGCGGAGCCGTACACTCCGCCGTACGGACTGCCGAGGGTTTTGATTCTCTAACCCATCAGCTATTCCTATTTTCATGGTTTCTTGCTTCCACTTCGGTTTTAATCAATCAAACAGCCCAAAACCAATCATATATCATCATAAACATTCATTTAACACATCAAATAGGATGAGAATAATTCCAGCCCAGCCAGCCAAGTGCATGGATTTGATGCAAGAAATCAGAATTCCTACCTTTGATCCAAGTGTTTTTGCTAGAATTTGAAGGTTTGGATGAGCAAGGCTTGAAGTGGCTTGTTGTTGGCTGAAGTTGTGAGTGTAAAGAAGAGAAAGAGAGCTGAAAGGAGAAGAGGAAAAGTGGCGTGAAAGAGGGTCAGAATTCGGGTGAAAAGGAGCTGAAAATCTGATTGCAATTTGAGTGGTTGGTGTTGAATTGTCTTGGTTTTTGATTGGTTGGCTGCGTGGTGAAAATCAGCCAGCCCTCTTTTCTTTGTGTGGCCTTCTTTGCGCCACTTTGAGGGCTTAAGTGGCTGAGTTCTCAGCCACTTAAAGTAGGGTTAATGGGTTGAAATTCTATTGGTCCGGTTCCGACAGTTTAAAATACCGTAAAGTTACCGATTTCCTTTAAATCGGTAAATCGGTTTCGTGAAAATTCTTATGAAATCTCCTATACTCCTAACTTAATTCTCTCTTATCTAAACTCAAGTTATTGCTAATTAATTGAGTCTAAATAATGGTTTAACCGAATCTTGGTTAATCTCAATTATTCGATAAAAACCGAACAATTGAACGGAAAACGATAAAAGAATTTCGGAGGATGTTACATTGAGAGTATATTTGGTTTGTAGTTTCCATTTTTAAGTTTGTGTTTCTCTCCCGCCATGACCCACTAATAGGCGACTATGGTGATAGTAAGGCTGAGGTGATTATCACTTTCAGAAAAATGGAAATATTCTAGTCCTAATTTGGAAAGGAAAAGAGGGCTAGAGAGTAATAATTGGGAAAAATCGTAATCTTTGTTGGTTCCGTCAAGACTAGGGAATGAATGCAGAGAGATGAGAGATATTTGGCGTTGCTTTTTCTAGCATCATCGGAGATTCACGTGCACGCTATAGTCTCGCACAGCCATTGCCCACCACTAGATCTTGACACTGCTATTGCAGAGTAGGGAGTGGAAGGCTGCGGATTGCGTATTTGATGGCTTCAAGTTCGTCGCGCGTCACCCACCATTGCCCTTCAAGAGGCAGCACCACCCATCATCGACTTCGCCTTCTATAAACACCGGTTGTGGTTGGTGTTCATCACTCAGATTGAGGGTCTTTTGCTTGCATTGTCGCTGCTCCCTCTGTTGCGTCGCCCACTACTGGTCACACCACAATGCTCTCCGGTGGTCGTGCCTCCATGCTCAACTGCCAATGTTCACATCGTGGTTGCTGCTGCTTGGAGAAAGAAGTGTTCTTCCATGGCTGGCTTTGTTGCAGCGCTGCAAGGAAGAAGGAAAACATTCTGGTTCGTGAGATAAGAAGGAAGTGGAAATGAAAGTGGCTAAAACTACAAAATTGCCACCGCACTAAAATTGAAAACATTTTCTAAAATTGAAAATGAAAATAAGTAACCAAACATATTTTTGTAGCATTTTCTATTTTTCATGAAAATGAAAATGGAAAATAAGGAAACCGAACGCACCGTAAACTTTTCTCTTTGTAAATAAGTGTTTTATGGTACTTAAAACCTTAAAATTGGTTCTAGTAAAAGTTGGATATATTACGTTTTGCTTTTGCATCTCACTTTAATTCTTCTAAACTCACTTTTTTAATATTATTAATAATTACCAAACATAAATCAATTCTTTCAACTTCAATGTAATATTATGAAAGATTGGAGAAATTCTACTTATAAGATGATATTTTGGGTCTAATTAGGGTGTATTTGAATTAAAGTTTGCAAACGAGGGTTTGCACCGATTTGATTCTATAAAATTAATTTTGATTAGAAGTGAGTTAATGCAAACTTGATTTATGTTTGAAAATTTTTATATCAAAAGTGATTATGATTGAATAAATATTATTTGGATAATGTTAATCAAAATTACTTTTGAATGTATAATTACTAACATGGATGTGAGTTTTATATTATACATTAATATTATCATTTTTTGTTTAAATATTATTTTTTAAGAAATTTAGAAAAATTACCAAAGCATTCTAAGTAACTATCCATTATAATAACTATTTACTATAATTTGATAATTTTTTGAATTTTTATTGATTGATAGTATAAAGTTATTTTATACTAATAATTAATATATAGAAATTATTCTCGTAAGATTATATAAATATTTTAAAGATTTTATATGTTAATTTTATTATAATAAGCTTATTTTCAACACGCAAACTGCTATCATATAGATGCTCTCTTGTGAGCCTTCTTTCAACTCAATGCCTGTGAAGGACAAATATAGTAGTTAAAAATTAATTTGAGTTTGAAAGTCCCCAAGGCAACGTAAAAGCAATATTGTCTTGCTTTGGGGAAAGCATGGGTTTGAAATCAAAAACCCCTTTAAATAAAAAAAAAACCCAACGGGAAAACATCCAAACCAATTTATCTGTATTCAATGACATTTTTAATCATGGTTTGGGTGCCTAAATACCCAACCAAACACACGCGTGCGCGCACACACCTTTTTTCCCCCTTTTTTTACAAAAGAAGGGGACGGAACAAAAGAGTCAAATATAAGAAATCTTAGGTTCAATAAGATATATAAAAGACAATTATTATATTGCAAACTCAACTGCAACCAAACACAAACTTAATGGTGGGAAATATTATTAATTTTTATATACTGGTGATATAAAATATTTTTATATTATCAACCAATAAAAATATAAAAATGTACCAAATTATGCAAGATAATTAAAATTATGATAAGTGATCCATTATAAGTAAATATTTTTTTAAATTTTTTATTGATTAATAATATAAAATTATTTAATACTGTCAATATATAAAAATTAAATTCAGATAATAAATACATAAATTAATAGAGAGTTCTTTTTTTTTTTTATGCTTAATTAACAGAGAGTTCTACTACCATTAAAATGTTACTTTATAAATAAAATTAGCGCAATTTTAAATAATACTCTGGGAGTATTCAATAATTTTGTGCGAAGTCTCTTCAAAGATGAGTTTGAGGGTCATTACCATAACTTCGTTCTATGGGCGAAATTGCCACAAAATGTTGACAAGGGTATCCTGTAAAGCTTCAGGAGTCCATGCCAAACTTAGAACGCAATACAATGAAGCGAAGAAACATGTTCATTTATATAAAGCTATTAAACTGTGTTAAGTTTAGGTAAACAAATTTGTTACAAAAATAAAAACATATTCAATCACAAAAGGATGAGTTTTTCTGATAAAACAAAAGCGAATTATATAGACTTTGGGACGTACGATCGTTAGTAGATTAGAGTGCAGCTAACCTAATGATCAATCACATGAACTGGCTGTGGCTGATCGATGCATAACTTGCAAACTGCACGCTGCTTTCTACCTCTATTTCCAGCTTTTAGCTTTACCGATCCTAGTCTAAAAGAAAAGAAAATTACTTTTCACATCTTGTTAATTTCCCCCTGATATCTTTCCTTGATTGGACCAAAAGTAAACACTACTACCATGTTTGGAGCATATTTGTTATCCCAGAATTGATTTTGGTTCTTTACTATTGATTTTACTAATTTTTTTTTTATGATATTTAATTTTTTATTTTTAGAATTAATTTATACTTTTAGAGTTAATTCTGAGAAAGTAAAATTTTTTATTTTTTATCAAAATTATTTTTAAAAAAATTACCAAATATAAATTATTTTATCTCAAAATTAATTTTAATTAAATCAATTTTATTTATAATAATTTTACAAAAGTAAACCAAAGCATACATGACTCATAATTTTGAACCAAAGAACTGAGCCACGCCTGAAATCCAAAACTGGTTACTTTGTAATGAGGGCAAACAAGTATTAGGAGAATATACGGATGAAAAGGAAACCAGAGAATTCCACGGAAATTTCCCTAGAGAAACGTTCAATAAGACAGCCACAATAATAAGTGACCGTGTGGCCTCGGGTTGCACAATAGCACGCCTTTTAAAAAAGAAGAAAAGCAGAATTCAGTTGGACTAGATTCCCACTTGGGTCAAAAGAGTAGGAACTCATGCGTTTGCATCTGATTTGGTGTCCATTTTATTTATCAATTCTCTCAAATCATGAGGAAAGCATAGACACCAGAATTATTAGCCAGATAATTGCGAGATTGAGAGCCTCTTTTTGTTGATAAGTGGGGTCACCTTGTTGAGGAAGCCCCTGCTAAGCATCTAGCAACAGTTAATTAAGTGACTTTTAGGATGACCTATTGGCCATAAACTAAGAATGATGGAAATCTCAGTAAAAAAAAGAAAAATAAACAGTGAAAAGTTTTCTTTGAACGCAAACAATCAAGGAAGCAATATACCACATTAAAAATAAACTGCATATATAATAAAGTTTAAATTTAAATGTATGTATAAATTTCTTATATTATCACCTAACTTTGTATTGATACTTTATTTAATAAATCAATGATTACATATAGTGCATGTTTGAGAAATAACAAAAAAAGCTATTTTTCCAAAAAAAATTGTTTTTTTTTTTTAAATTTTGTTTGGGTAAATTTTAACGAATTGGATTATAATTAAATTCAAAAAATTTAAACTATTTTGAGGGAAAAAAATAAAAACTAAATTTTGGTTATTATTTCAAAAAGGCAGTGTACATAATATTATATTTTTAATAAATTAATCTTAAATCTTAAATATTATATAATATAAATAATCATTCTATATCTTTTTTTAGTAATTTTGCTTCATAAAGTAATTTTTTTAATACAATCCAAGTGCATATTTGGGAAACTTGAAAAATTGCCTTTTTTTAAGAAAAAAAAAGCTATTTTTCAAAAATCAAGCATGTTTGGAAAATTTGTAAAAATATATTATAATCTAAAATTGATAATTTTAAACTGAAAAATAATTTATAAATATAAGTAATTTTTTGAAACTTATAATTATAAGTAGAAGCTGATTATTTCATAATTATTATATTTTTACTAAATTGACCCTAAATAACAAATATTATATAATATAAACAATCATTTTATACCATTTTTAGTAATTTTATTATATAAAAGTAATTTTTTTCATACAATCTAAACAAAACATTATTTTAAAACTGCTTTTCAGCTAAAATATCCAAACATAAATTAATTATCATATAAACGATTATATAAAAAAAGGATTAATAAATAAGCGATTATTGAAATAATTTCAATTTTTCAATTTTTTCAAACACACACATAAAATGTAATAAGATTTTAACAACTTCACATTAGTATTTAAATTCTTAAAATTAAATATAAATTCCTTAGAAAATATTTTCACCATGCAAATTGCTCCCTATTTAATTTCCCATCATTTCGTTTAACGAAATTCTTTTTCACTAAGCCTCTTATTTGAAATTTTTTTTTTCACTTGAGTTCTCATTGTCTTTAATTATCTTTTAGCATAAGTGAATCACCTTCTCTTTTAAGGCATATTTTATGATGGTTTCCATTAAATTAGAGACCACCATAAACTTTAGGTATTTGTGAAATAAATGATACTAAAGGAATTATTCTATATATAAAAAAGTAGAAGATGCTTATGTTGGATGGGATAATACGAGAAGGGGGTTGAATCATGCTTTCAAGATACTTTGTAATCTGAAAAATTTTAATAAAATAAATTTATCTCAAGCTCAAAACTTGGATTGCGGAAGTGATTATGTCAGTTTATAAAATAGTTTAGTCTGTATAAAGTGGAAATAGATTTTGTTTCGGATAAAGTTTAAACATAAATGAACTTATGTGATAAAACTAATTAATAGAGTAAGAGATGGAAAAATCACACAAGAAATTTTTATATTAGTTCGGCCAAACCAATTGCCTACTTCTAGTTCCCAACTCTTTGTTGAAATTTTATAATCCACGAGTATTTTTTGTCTAAGCTTCTCTAAGCTTCTCCAAGCTTCTTAGATGTAAGTAGTTTTTTTCTAAGCCTCTTCAAGCTTTACAAATGAGTAGTGTTTTCCTAGTCTCTCCAAACTTACACTAACCACTACTGTGTCCAAATACAATTTTTACAAATAATGTGGTTTCTTGCTCAAACACTCACACTAACTCTCTTGACAGAGAATAAACAATAAAGCTCGGCATGTGTGACTTCTCTAAATTCTCAAAGAGAGAATATTATCTAATATTGAATAATAGAGAAGATTTTCTTTTGTCAGAAGTTACAATGAGTAACTTTTTGGTACTTTTAAACAGTTGAGAAGGATGCTCTTTTAACATATGAAACATACAACAGTCTAACTCTTCTTTCTTCGACTCCCAGCCTTATATAGACTTTGAAATATGACCGTTGAAGTTTGCAGGCCTTGATCACTGTGAATCTTTTTGGTCTGTTAGTCTACGACTGGACAGAGAAGAAATAACCTTCATTTTTCCATTTACATAGAAGTGGAAAAGTAGCTGTTTGTCGGTTTGCCAACTACTCAGACTTATCAGCACCTCTTCTGTATCTTGTCAAATCATCTTTTTGACTTTTTGAATTTGTCTATGAACTGTACAAAGGAAGCTTTGAAGGTGTAAAACTTTATGAGAAACATGTCTTTGGAGATTTCCCTTCTGGATAAGGTTATCTCTCTGGTTGAACAATGTTTGTTCTTGAACACAATTTTCCCTTCTGGTATTGCAGTTTCATTCTTCTAAACTTTTCTTTCTGTTTCTTTCAAGAAAACTCAAGAAGTATACAAAGCATATACTCCATATCAAGTATTTCGAGTAAAAGAACGATGGACAACACAGCTTTGTTGATTTTCATGCAGATAATGCATACGATTATGATCTTTTTTCACGAAAGAAAATATTTCTAGATACAAATCGTTCAAGTACAAAAGGATTAACTTAAACTCTGATTTGGTATGTATCAAAACCTTAAAACTCATTTTGGTTCACAACCATAGAGCAGTTTCTGAAGGGCATTGGAGCTAATAGCTTATATGTTTCTCACTCAAATCACTCTCATATTTTATGTTTTTATCCCAAACCTTCGACTTTTTTTGCCACTATGGACATCTGCAACACCCTAGTCTGCGACCAAAACTCCTCCCACTCAATTGTAATACCTCATTAGTTAATTATTAATTTCTTATTTACTTTAATTTATTAATAATTAATTAGCAAGTTGCTATTGCTTCTATTTCATTTCTAAAATCATAATTTTCTCCACTGCTTGTGGAAGTTATTGTTTAATTTTCTAATAGCTTATTTATTAATTTTACCTACTATTACCCATTATAAGTATTAAATCATTTAATTAGTTTTAGGTGATAATCCAACAAACTCCTTAGTATAAACCACAGGTAGCCTAAGCATAGAGCAACTAACAACATATTATAGAAAGAGTACAAATAGTAGCTTCAAAGTACAAATAAACCCATTACATAATTCAGTACAATTAGCTAAAACTAGTTTAAGCCCAATCATATCTTCAAGTAGCTTCAATGTCCAACATGGCTACTAACCTTGCCATTTGGGAATTTGAAAGCATTGAGAAAACAAGCTGAAAAAAGTCTCCCAGTAGGGTAATATTTCTAGAAAAGTCATGCAGTTGCCCAAAAATCATCCAAGGCAAATCATCCAAGGCATAACAAAATAATAGTAGCACTACATAGTTTCTAGAACATTTAATAGAAAATATCAATTATAAGAAGCTTAAACAGTGCTAAATAAAGCATTTAACGATAAATTATCATTCCTAACTAAATCATTAAGTGCATTAAAATCAATATGCTAGTGCATCTTTTTAACAACATAATTGGCAAGCAGCAATCAAAGTATAAAGCAATATCATTGTCACGACCCAAACCAAGTCATGATGCTGCATTGGGAGAAACTACTCCCTAGCAAGCCTAACTAACATTTTACAGAAAATCAGACAGTCTCCTCTAAAAATAGAACATCTTCCAAATAAGTATTTCTTGTAGATCACCTAATTTATATTATACAGTAGCCCAACACATCACATAGATAATTTTGTTGGAAATGGTAACATGAGAAGGGGGTTGAATCGTGTTGTAGATAAAAATCTTTATATGAAAATTTTTCGTTAAACAACTTTATCAAGTCTTAGACTTGGAATGCGGAAGCAATTTAGTTAGAAATAAAAATAGTCTAGCTTACTAAAAATATGTTAAAGTAAGATCACAATAAACATATAGAGTTATATACTAATTGAAGATAGTAAATAAAGTAAAGGAGATAGCGGGATCAAATAGCAGAATTTATCTTGGTTAAGCTAAACAAATGCCTACATCCAGTCCCCAACTCTTTGTTGAGATTTTTTATATCACGAGTATTCTTTTTTCAAGCTTCTCCAAGCTTTTACATGTGAGTGTTCTTTTTGAAGCCTCTCCAAGCTTATACAACAGAGTAGTTTTCTTCAAGTTTCTCCAAGCTCACACAAGTAGTATTTAGCCTAGCCTCTCCAAGCTCTCAATGATCGCTAACGGGTCTAGTTACAAGAAGTTGATAAGAAGGTTTGTGTTTAAGCACTGACACAAATCTCTTTTCAGAGTATGATCAACAACGAATTTGTGTGTGTGACTTCTCTAAATTCTCAATATGAGAATATTATGTAATACAAATTAGTAGAGAAGATTTTACAAATAGAAGTTACAATGAGTAACATTCTGATGATTCAGAAGGTTGAGAAGGTTAATGAAGAAGATATCTTAAGTGCAAAAAAATATTCAATCAATCTAACTATTTTTTCTTCATTTTCCAGCTTTATATAGACTTCAAGATATGACCGTTGAAGTTTGCAATCTTAAGCTTTGAGCCTTTTTGATCCACTGGTCTATGACTAGAACGAGAGAAATGCAGTTTTCTTCTTCAACAAGTAGACTTGACACAAAAGAAGAAAAAAATAGCCGTTGAAGTGTTCACCCTATAACATCTGAGAAATTTTAATCGTTTTTAACCTAGTTGTTCGATTTTTTTAGCAAATAATTGTGATTAATTAGGATTCGATTTAGCATTCACTTAAATCTAATTAAGTGTGATTTAAAATGATTAGGCATAATGGAATTAGATTAGAACCATGGGAAACTTCATAGAATTTTTCTAAAACCGGTTTACCGATTTAAGAGAAATCGGTAAGATTTCGGTATTTTAAACTGTCGGAACTGAACCAATAGAAATTATACTGTGAGAACCCTAGGATGGATGGCCAAGATTTAGCCAACTTACCCATGCAAGTGGCGCCATCTCAGCCCTCCATATGGGCTGCCAAATCAAATTGAAGCTGCAACACACATCTACCACTCACATAACTCCTTGCTCCATAAGTTTGTGTTCAATTCCTTCTTTGCCCTTGGTAGTTTCGGCTAGCATAAGGAGCTGACCACTCTCCATTTCTCTTCCATACACATTCATCTCTACTCCATCTTCAACCTTTCTTCAAGTCTCATCAAGAGTTACTTCCATTTGAGACATCAAATCAACAAGAATTCAACTAAACAAGGTAGGAATCAAATTTCTCTTCTTGTTTTTCTTGATTTGGGGCTGTGTGGGGATTTTGTTTTCCTCATGATATTGATGTGATTTGGAGTGATGATGATAGTTTATGATTGAATTTGCATGTGTGCTATGATTAGAATTGGAATTGTTATGAAAGAACTTGAAGAAAAAAGAAAACTCAAGAAGTTGTTAGGGTTTTCCTTGGCGGTCCATACAGCGGAGTGTACGGCTTCACCTACAGCCGTTTAAATTTCATAAATCTATTTTTATATGAAACTAGACATTTACGGATTTCCATATATATATAATCTAAGGCTATTGGATCAGTATAGAGGTAGTTATGAATTTTTGAAATTTGACCGAGAAATTAGGACTTTCATCTGGACAGTGTGAGTTGAGAAGGGTGTAACTCACTCTACATAAATTCAAATTAAGTGAATCCAACATTGTTTGAAAGCTAACATATGAAGGAGCATCTCATAAAAATTTTCGAGTCAGATTTGTTGCCAACTATCCCCAGTACATCAATGAATTCACCTTAAGTTCAATCCAGGCTAGAACAGGGTAGTCCAGTAGGGTCAAGTTTCGGGGCTTATATCTCGAATTATACTCATTCAAATGATATGCGACTTCTTTCATTTGAAAGCTTGCTTTGTTAGATTTACATTGATATAAATTTCGCATGATTTTACCCAGATTTCTATTTTTGGTGAATTTTCTTTTATAAGAGTGCAATTCTGGCTAGAGATAGGGCAGTCTAGAATAAAACACAAATAACTTGAGTTAATATCGGAACTCGAAACTTAGCAAACAGAGAACTAGATCGGGTATACTTAATGTTCAACTTGGAACTTAGTGAATAGAAAACTAGATCGAGTATAGTTAATGTCAGAAACTTGGAACTAAGCGAATAGAAAACTAGATTGGTAAAGACAATGTCGGAACTTGGAACTTAGGAAATACATTCATAAAAGTCTTGGAAGACCAATTATGGATTAATGTCGGAAATTGAAATCACACAATGCATAACACACTTTGAAATCGAAAGTCAAGGACAAAAATATAAAACCTAAAATACTTAAACTCGGAAGTCGAAGATTTTCAACATATAACTTCGAAACTCGGTCTAGAATCAATCTCGGAGATCTATTCTAAGCATAAACCCGGAAGTCGGGAATCAAAACATTAACCTTAGATACATAACCCCCGAAGTCGGAACTTATATAATCTCGGAACTCGGACCCAATTCAATCTTGGAAGTCGAACTCGGGAACATCCATAAAAGTTAAAAGCTTGCAAGATAGATTAAGACTTAAGAGTTTAAACTTACACATAACTACCTAAGCTTTGCTCGCAAGACTTTGTTGTGTGTGACAACTAATGAAGATATGATGATGAGTCCATATTCCAAAGCAACGTGACATGGCGATCACACTCTGATAAGGTATGACATGGCGATCATACTCGGGAATGTGGCATAATGATCCCACAATCTAAGGGATGTGACATGGCGATCACACCCGATGGAGTATGACATGGCGATCATACTCTGGGACGTGGCAAGAGGAACATATTTCTAAGGAGTGTGACATGGCGATCACAACCCGATAGGGTATGACACGGTGATCGTACTTTGGAATATGACATGATGAGCACATCCTCAGGAATGTGACATGGTGATTACACTCCGATGAAGTATGACATGGCGATCGTACTTTGGAATATGTATAACAAGTAAAGGAAGATAAAGGAAGAAAAGAAAATTATGTGTATCTGCATAAATTCAAGTACAAGTAAAGGCATGTGCAGATTTTATGTTTTCAGTATATTAGTAGTATTATACTTTAATACGTTTCAGTTATTATTCATAGTATAATTCATGAATTTATTTCGTATTGGCTCACCCAAATGGCAAGTGTATGAATAAAATGGACTCTGCTTCGAATAATATGTTTTTGAACTATAAAATTAAACAGTTTATGTAATGTGTCCACCTTTTTCATAATAAACCGAAGCAATTGGAGATAATAACAATAACACGGTATGAAATTTCTTAGTGGATCCTACTGAGAATTTAAAATTCTCACTCTTGTTTCCATGTTTTCTCCAGATAGTTCAAGAAGTTTTCAAAGACGGCTAAAGTTGCTGTCAGATAAGGTCCGCTCAGGTAACAATAACAACTCCAGAGTGTGGTACTATGACTTAAGCATAGTATTGTATAGAGGAGGACGTTACACACCCACTTTTCAAATTTGTCAGTGTTTCTTTTGTATCTTGTCAAATCATTTTTGACTTTTTGAATTTATCAATGAAGTGTGTAGAAGAAGCTTTAAAGATGAGGTACTTCATAAGAAGCATGTTTTTGATGATTACCCTTCTGGATGAAGTCATCCTTCGAAATGAATAGATATTCTTCTCGTAATACATTTTCCTTTTTGATGCTATAATCTCATCCTTATGAACTTTCTATCTGCTTCTTATGTGAGAAATCATATAGACCACAAAGTGTTTGTTCCAATATAATTATATTCAAGAGAAGTATTATAGATTAAGACACTTTGTTTGCTTCAAAAGTTGTTAAAGTATGAGATAAAAGATTTTGTTCACGAAAGAATATATTTCAATAAAACAAATCATTCACAAATAAAAGTTTTAACTTAAAGCTTGATTTGGTATTCATCAAAATGTTGAAGCTTGAAACATCTTAAGTTATGACACGGTTTCAAAATTGCATTGGAGCTAACAATCTCCCCCTTTTTTATGATGATAAATCAATATTTAAGAAAAGCTTTTGTTGACAAATTCATTTCAGAAGAATATGATTTGTGTAAGCTCCAATGCCCTTTTGAATCTGTCTTATAACTTAAGACGTTTCAAACTTCATGGTTTTGATGAATACTAAATCAAGTTTTAAGATAAAACTTTTGTTTGTGATTGATTTGTTTTATTGAATCGTTTTCTTTCGTGAGAAAAATCTTGCATCTTGTACTTAAACAATTTTTGAACCAAACAAAGTGTCTTAATCCATAATACTTCTCTCGAATAAACTTATATTGGAACAAACGCTTTTGTCGTCTATATGATTTCTCACATAAGAAACAGTCAGAAAGTTCAGAAGGATGAGATTATAGCATCAAAAAGGAAAATGTGTTACGAAAAGGATATCTATTCGTTCGAAAGGATGACTTCATCTAGAAGTGTAATCATCAAAAACATACTTCTTATGAAGTACCTCACCTTCAAAGCTTCTTCTACACGCTTCATTGATAAATTCAAAAAGTCAAATATGATTTGACAAGATGCAAAAGAAGTGCTGACAAGTTTGAGAAGTGGGTGAACACTTCAATGGCTATTTTTTTCTCTTCTATGTCAAGTCTACTTGTTGAAGAAGAATACTGCATTTCTCTCTTTCTAGTCATAGACTAGTGGATCAAAGAGGCTTAAGACTCAAGATCTGCAAACTTCAATGGTCATATCTTGAAGTCTATATAAAGCTAAAAAACGAAAAAGAAATAGTTAGATTGATTAAATATTTGTCTGAGCTTAAGAGATCTTCTTCATCAACCTTCTTAACCTTCTGAATCATCAAAAAGTTCCTCATTGTAACTTCTGTTTGTAAAATCTTCTCCATTGATTTGTATTAAATAATATTCTCATATTGAGAATTTATAGAAGTCAAACATAATGTACGTATTTGATCTATACTCTATAAAGAACTTTTAGTGTGAGTGTAAACACAAACCTGTTTATCAAATCTCTTGTAACCAGACCCGATAATGGTCAAAGTGAACTTGGAGAGGCTAGGATAAATACTACTTGGTTGTAAAGTTTAGAGAAGCTAGAGAAAGACACTCAACTGTAAAAGCTTGGAGAGGATTGGAAAAGAACACTTGTGGTATAAAATCTCAGCAAAGAGTTGGGCACTAGATGTAGACATTTGTTTGGCCAAACCTGGATAAACCTTGCTGTGTGATCATTCTATCTGTTTCACTTTACTTTCTATTTTAATTTTATCCTCAAATCTATGCCGCCTTTTAATCATTCAAAAAATATTCTTATTCAAAATATATATCTATTATTTCTAACCGCATTGCTTTCGCATTCCAAGTCTTACACTTGAGAAAATTGTTTTGAAAAGTTTTCAGGTTTAAAAATTTTAGTTACACGATTCAACCCATTTTCTCGTGTTATCTTTTCCAACAATTGGCATTAGAGCCTAACTCAAAGGTTGAGCTTCCTAATGGTTGCTGGGGATAAATATCCAACAAATGGCATAGTAGATAAATCATATTGTAGAGAGTCACTCTATCAACCATCCTCCATACTTTAATAGTGAAGACTATCCATACTGGAAGGATAGAATGAGACTTTTTATCGATTCCACAAGCCTGGATATGTGGGAAATAATAGAAAATGGTGATTATATACCCACAGTTGAACAACCAGTGCCACAAGCAGTTGCTGATCTGGAGCAACTTGCACCTATAGTAGTCAGACCCACTCCAAGGAATGAATGGACTGATCAGCATAAGTCCAAAGTTCAAATGAATGCCAAGGCAAAGTATCTCCTCACATGTGTCTTGAGCAAAAGTGAATATGACAAAATCATATCCTATGATTCAACAAAGGAAATCTAGGATAGACTCTAAGTGCTTCATGAAGGAACTAATTAGGTCTAGGAAACCAAGATCAGCATGCTAGCTCATCAATATGAGATGTTTAAAATGCTAGAACAAAAAAATATTGATAGAATGACAACTAGATTTATGCATATCATAAATCAGTTGAAGGACTTAAGCAAAAGGTACACTAATGTAGAAATGGTGAGAAAGATTTTGAGAAGTCTTTCAAAGGCTTGACATCCAAAAGTAACTGCTATTCAAGAAGCTAAGGATTTGAATGTGCTTAGCTTAGATGCTCTCATTAGGTCATTGAAGACTCATGAGATTGAACTTAACAAAGTCTCTGATGAGACTACTAGAAAAGGGAAGTCTATAGATCTGAAGCCCACTTAGAAAAGAACTCAATCTTCCAAGGCCATGAAAGCTTCAGAAGAGTCTGAAGGAGATAAAGAAGACTCCTTTGATGATGATGATGATGATGATGATGATGATGAGATTGCACATTTAGCAAGGAAGATGTCAAAGGTGTGGATAAAAAGAAAGAAAAAGAGCTTTGTTCCCAAGAAAGACAAGAAGGGCAAGGCTAATTAAGATGAGATCATTTGCTTTGAATGCAAAGAGCCTAGACATATCAGATCTGAATGTGCTAGATTGAAGAAAGCCTCAAAAAAGAAGATTACAAAGAAGAAGGCTGTGATGACCACATAGGAAGACCTGGATGAAGAATAGGAGAATACTGAATCACAAGGTGAAGAAGAGATTGTAGCAAATCTCTACTCTATGGTTGATATTGTTTTAGAACAAGAAACTGAGGTATTTGATTCTGAACTTGAAATTACTTCTAAAAATCTTCAAAAAGCAAATGATGATCTCTTGGATGATTCTCAATTACTTGCTTCCCATTATGCTTCTTTAAAGATAAGTTTTCAGAAACTATCCTCAGAGTTTGAAAATCTCAAGATTGAGAAGGAGAAGCTAGGGCATAAAAATTCTGAGCTTTTAAAAGAAAATGACATCCTCTAGAAGGATGTTAATGCCTTAAAAAAAGAAGTTTCTGAAGGTAGTTAGAATACTTCCTCTAATGTATCTAAACTTTATAAATTAGTCAAACTTCTCAAAACTAATCTTGAGAAAATGGTTGATGGCTCAAAAAATTTTGATCTCATGCTTGGAGGTTAAAAGTCATATTTGGACAAAATTGGGCTAGGATATGGGAAAGAAATAAATAAGGACTCATCTAAAGATTCTTAGCATAAAGGGACACTCTTATGAAAGATGCTTCTCCAGAAGAAAAGCTAAACAGAAAGTGAAAAAACCCAAAATATCAACTAACTCAAAAGGACCCAAGATGATTTGGGTACCTAAAGTGAAAATGGCTTCTGGTGTAGGTGTGTCTTAAATCACAACATCTAAAGGAAAAGAAATGGTATTTAGATAGTAGATGTTCCGGATACATGACTGGAAATAAATCCTGGTTCAGAAGCTTCAGACCCAAGGATAAAGGAGTTGTGAAATTTGTTGATAGAATCAAGTTTAGAATCGTTAGTATAGGTAATGTTGGTAAGAATGATTCTGACCTAATAAATAATGTTATGTTAGTAGAAGGACTAACTCACAACCTTTTGAGCATTAGTCAATTCTGTGACTAAGGCTACAGAGTTGTGTTTGAACCTTCTCAATGCATTATTAAAGATTCCATTTCTGATAAAATCATTCTTATTACTAGAAGGCATGATAATTGACTCGCGCGTCGTAACACGAGCAAATTAAACCGAATAACGACTATAGTATAGTAGCCAACTCGGATCGTTTCCCAAAGATGAACACACTATTTGATCAGAAAATTCAGGGGGGTTTTTATAACAAACACTTAAAATGCAATTCTGAATTCCAAAGCAAACAGAAAACAAAAAAAGCTAAACCGAATTAAAATTCTAATCCAAGACACACAAGAAGAAAGCAATCAACACTCAATCATCGGATTCAAATATACATGCACACTCCAATTCGATGATTAATTTTAGATTCAATTGAAACCTCAAATCAAACCTAGCATTCACATGAAAATCTCCATGCATTCAACTAATCACTCAAGCAATTCGGTTTAGAGACCTCTAAAACCGAATTGATTTTGGATTAACTTCAAACCAATGCTCTAATCTCATATTCAGATCCGAAATATGAATCACACTCTTGAACAATCGAATCACATATATCAACCGAATTATACATGATTTGATTGACTCTTAATCAACATGCATGAATGAAAACCTCCAATTCAATTACGAGATTAAGAAGAAGAGAAGAGGAGTGAAACCGAAATTGGAATTTCCATGTCTTGATGCACCAATCCTCAAGAGCTTGAATGCTTCTCTTGATGCCTTGGATCAGAGGAGGATCACCCCTCCATTAATGGAGGAAAACGCAAAAGAGAGAGAGAGAGAGAGAGAGAGAGAGTTTCTTATTCAATAAAACTAGAGATTACAAAATGAGCAAAAAGGTCCCTGAAGCATAATCAGAATTTCTATATATACCTCTAATTAAAAGTCACTAATTACTTAATTAAAATAATCCTCTTTTCCTAAGCTAAATTTGGATAGCTCATTTGCCCAATTTGGATGCTTAGAGAGAAAGTTGTGCCCAAAACAAGTTGAGTGGGCTCTCTTAGACTCAGCAGCGACTTCCAACACGTTTTTGGGCCTCATAACGGTTCTTCTTGGCTTAGTGCTCTGAACATAAAATGAAGCCCTGGATGTTAGCTTTCCAATGCCACCGGAATGGGCTCAATTGAGTCCCTGTAGCCCAAGATATAGTCCAATCATTGAAGGCTGCTCAGAAACCGCGCCCAAACGCTTCAGTTCAGTTCCGAGCCCAATTTCGGCTTTAAGATCTCAGAATTAGCCCTTGCCCTCTTCATAGAAATTGTAGCTCTATCTCTTAGCTTTCCTACAAATCAAGAAGCGTAATAAAATGAGGTATAGAGCTCAAGATATGATCTGAACACTGAAGTAGGTCAAAATAACCGAAATGCTGCAAAAATTAACTAAGTCTCACTAAGATCCAAAAAAAAGAAAATGATCTAAACTCAACCAATTAAGCACAAAGGAGGATTAATGAGACAAGTATGAAGGATAAAAATAGTATAAAAATCCAATTCATCAAATTCCCCCACACTTAGCCCTTGCATGTCCTCATGCAAGACTCAACCTAAAGGAAACTAAACAAGGAAAATACCAAAATCAACTACAAACCAAAGTGGAAAAACTTATTCTCCAATGAATCATCAAAAGTGCTAAGTTTAGGGACAAAGTAGCATGTGAGGCATCAAGAATTTTCCAACAATCAAATCAAATGATCCCCACCTCTCTAAAGTATAAACCAAGCAACATCACTCAAAGTGCAAAGATCAAGTATGAAGAATCTCACAAGATGGTGGGTGAGTGTATGAAACTCACTAACTCTCAAGTGTGTGGGTAGAAATGTTTCACTCAATTCACCTCAATGGATCATGCATTACCATAGGCTTGCTAATCTTCTACTTCTCCACTACTTGCAATCATATGCAACACAAATCAAGAGGGCTTCATTAATGGTTGTAATGGGGTTAAGGTAAGGGTAGGAAAAATAGGGAAATGACAAGGTAGAACCTAAGGCAATAGGAGAAATATTGGTCAAGATATAAGCCAAGTTCACAAATGTGGGGGTTTCCCAAAGTCATTCCATAACATATTCATTCCCTTCATGAACACTCCCATTTTGTTCGCCCTTTCTTTCTTTTTCTCTCTTTTTTTTTTCTTTGTTGTTGTTGTTGTTTTTTTTTTTTTTTATTTGCACACTTGCAATTTATGCTTTATTTGTAACCATCCACACTTGCAATTGATGCATATATGACTTTCATTTTGCACCCCCCCACACTTGATCTCCAACACAATAATGATAATGAAACCAATGCCTTCCTATTCCCTAAGGTTGGGTAGAATCATGGTTTTCCAAATGGGTTTAGGCTTGTAATGTGCTAGAATTAAAGAAAGAAAGGTCAACAAGGCTCAAAGGGGTTAACAGGGGAATTAATGCAAGGTGGGCTATATGGCCAAGTGGTTAAAAATGAAAAGAAATGCCTCTATCATGTCCATGAATGCATATGAAAATGTAGCCTCAAAGAAGAATCAGAGCAAGTTCTAGAATGACATGAACTATGAGGGTTGACACACAAGAAAGAAAGGAATGGTATGAAATGCAACCATCCCAAAACATAGCTCAAAAGCTCACAAGGGTAGTATTCATCATACTCAATCCAAGCAAATCAAGATCAATCACTCAATTCACACATTGCAAGAGGAAAAGAAAAAAATGAAATCATGTTGGAACTTCATCCACCTCAATATTTAATGTCCTAACTCAACAACCATCAATTCATCAAAGAAGAACAAGAGCAAAGATTATTTCAGCAACAAAAACAAACCCAAAATGCAAGACTAGCTAGAAAAATGCACGAGAGATAAACTAAAACTAATCATCCTCCCCCCACACTTCAACCCGACATTGCCCTCAATGTCATGCAATAGAATAGAATGCAAGGCAATTAGAAAGAAGTAGGAGAGGGAAGAAGAAAACATCCCTATCAAGCATAGGTGGCCGCTAACAAGCGAACCTCCTCAATGGTGTCCACGGATAGCTCCTCATGAAACAGCTTTAGTCGGTGGCCATTCACAAGAAAAACTCGTCCGTCCCAGGCTCCACGATCCGCACAAAGACCATAGGGAAAAATCAGAGTAACAATATAAGGACCAAGCCACCGGGAACGAAGCTTACCAGAGAAAAGCTTGAGGCGGGAGTTGTAGAGGAGCACTTTCTGGCCGACTGAGAACTCCTTCCGCAACAACATCCTATCATGGATGAGTTTGGCCTTCTCCTTATACATGCGGGCATTCTCATAGGCCTCTAAACGAATCTCCTCCAACTCCTGAAGCTGGAGCTTTCTATGAAGCCGGATCGGTCGGATCCGAAGTTGCGGTGTTTAATCGCCCAATAAGCTCTGTGCTCGATCTCTATTGGAAGGTGGCATGCCTTACCAAAGACAATCCTATAGGGGGACATCCCCAAAGGTGTCTTGTAGGCAGTACGATAGGCCCATAAAGCATCCTCAAGTCTCTTGCTCCAGTCCTTCCTGTTCGGCTGAACAGTTTTCTCCAAGATCTGCTTCAACTCTCTGTTGGACACCTCCGCTTGTCCATTTGTCTGCGGATGGTATGGAGTTGAGACCTTATGGGTGACACCATACTTCTTCAGCAAGGTAGCCATGTTCCGGTTGCAGAAATGGCTTCCCTGGTCACTGATGATAGCTCTAGGCACCCGAACCTGCAAAATATCTGTGATCTGACAAAATCTATGACAACATGAGAATCATCAGTCCGGGTGGCCTTGGCCTCCACCCATTTAGAGACATAATCAACAGCCAGTAATATGTAAACAAAACCAAAAGAAACAGGAAAAGGCCCCATAAAGTCAATACCCCAAACATCAAATATCTCACAAAACAATAAGGGCTGCTGAGGCATCTCATTCCTACGGGAAATACTACCTGTCTTCTGGCATTGTTCACAATTCCTACAATATGTGTAGGCATCGCGAAACAAAGTGGGCCAGTAAAAACCTGCATCTAAAATCTTCCTAGCAGTGCGCTGTGGACCAAAGTGGCCACCGCAGGCAAGAGTGTGACAAAACTGTAAAATAGATGGCATCTCAGACTCATGCACACAACGCCGAATGACCTGATCACTACACATCCTCCACAAGTACGGATCATCCCAAATATAGTACTTAGCCTCACTCCTAAGTTTATCTATCTGATGCTTTTTAAAATAAGCAGGTAACTCAAAGAAGAACCGGATAATTAACTAGATCAAGATACCATGGGTCCTTACCTTGCAATTGTAGAAGCTCGCCACCGAAAGGTCTCACGGATAGGAAGAGGCTCTAGGGTCTGCGGGATTCGGCTCAGGTGATCCGCTACTAGATTCTCGGCTCCACTCTTGTCCTTGATCTCTATATCAAACTCCTGCAACAAAGAACATCCACCTAATGAGCCTAGGCTTAGCATCCGCTTCTTCACAGGAACTTCGTCTTTGCATGATCGTAAAAACAGTCACTTTAGTTCCCAAAAGGTAAGCACGGAATTTATCTAAAGCAAAGACAATGGCTAGAAGCTCCTTCTCAGTGGTGGTATAGTTGGCTTCTTGAGTCCAAGGTCCGGGAAGCATAGGCTATAACATGGGGTATCTTCCCGACCCTCTGTGAAAGAACTGCTCCAACTGCAAAGTTGGATGCGTCACACATCAGCTCAAATGCATACTCCCGATTCGCGGTTGAAGCAAGGCGAGAGATGAGGTGCTGCTTCAGCTGGTCAAATGCCCTCCTACACTCATCATCGAACTGGAAGTCAACCTCCTTCTGCAATAGTCTGGATAATGGGAGTGCTATTCGCTGAAATCTGGATGAATCGCCTATAGAAACTGCATGGCCAAGAAAAGACCGCACTTCCCGCACGCATGCGGGGTAAGGCAAAGAAGCAATGACATCTATCTTGGATTTATCAATAGAAATACCCTCCCTAGAGATAATATGACCTAAGACCACACCCTGCCTAACCATAAAATGACACTTCTCAAAATTTAAGACAAGGTGTGATTCAACACATCTACCCAAAACTCTAGCCAGGCTATCCAGACATGCATCAAAAGAAGAGCCGTAAACAGTAAAATCATCCATGAAAACTTCCATACAGTCCTCTAGAAAGTCAGAGAATATACTCACCATGCACTTCTGAAATGTACAGGCGTTGCATAAGCCAAAGGGCATCCTCCAGTATGCAAATGTGCCGAATGGACAGTGAAAGTGGTCTTCTCTTGATCTTCCGTGCAATATGAATCTGAAAATAGCCAGAGAAACCATCAAGAAAACAAGAGTGAGACCGACCGCCAATCTCTCTAGCATCTGATCGATGAAGGGCAGAGGGAAGTGGTCTTTTCTGGTGGCTTGGTTCAGCTTCCTATAGTCAATGCAGACTCTCCAGCTCTGCACTCGTGTGGGTACCAGCTCACCATCTGAATTCTTCACTCATCAGAATACCGGTCTTCTTGGGGACAACTTGCACCGGCTCACCCACTTGTCATGTCTGAAATTGATAAATGATGCCAAAGCCTAGAAGCTTGCGACTTCTTTCTTGACCACATCCAAGATCGGAGGATTCAGTCTCCTCTGGGCTGCCTCACCGTTTCACACCCTCTTCTAATCATTACAGGCATGCATGTAGAGGGCTAATCCCTGTGTATGTCCGCCAATGTCCAAACCTAAAGCCTTCATGTTCGCCTTAGAATGTTTAACAACTTCTCCTCTTGTTCGCAGCAAATCCTTGGCTATGATGACTGGCAGCATCTCATTGGGTGCCAAGAATGCATACTTCAAGTTTTCTGGCAGAGGCTTTAACTCCAAGGTGGGTGGTGCTTGTATGGAGGGTGCTAATCTTGGAATTTGTTCTGTTTGTTTAATTTCAAGACTGCAACACATGAAGAATCTTGCACAATGGCATTAGAATCAAGAAAATAGTGGATTCATCCATACTATCGTAAATCGATCCATAGTATCTGCACAAATAGAGTCACTATATGCGTAATTTAAAACAAAAGGAATAGCAACCAAACCAGAATTTTTCTGCAGAGAAAATGCAGAATTTACAACTTCGTAATTTGTAGCAAAGCAGAATTTACAACTTCGTAATTTGTAGCAAAGAATCTAAGCAAATCAAAACATTTGTTAGCGGAATATTCATGGAGTTTGAGTTTACCAAAGTGTTGGGACAGAAATGTAATCGAATGGACATCATCAACAAGAGCGTAACTGCATTAATAGCATCGTAAATGGAATTTTTAGAAACAGAAATTTCAGAACAAATTGCGTAAACAGAAATTGCAGAAATGTAAAGTGCAGAAGAAGTAAACTGCAGTAATGTAAATTTCGTAAAGCAATTCTCAACAGCGAAGTTCCAAAGTGTGCAAAGAATAGCGAATTTGCACTCTCAATAGCGTGATTAACAACTTCAAACCTGCAGAAACTAAATCAATACTGCAGAGTTCAAGTCTACAAAACTGCACAATCGAGTTGGAATTAACAAATGTAAATGTAACCAGAAATTTCAGCATGTAAATTAGCATAATTAAATGGTTCGAATCAATCATGGAGGCATGCATCAATCTCAGCACAAACAACACATTTATCATGAATTCCATCACAATCGTAACATTGAAATTCATCTTGAAAGCCTACAATTTCGGAAAATCATCCAACAAATGTTCATGCACATTATCAACCAATGAATCAATGATATCTAAGTGAAAAGCAGAATGCTCTTCCTGGGAATTTCATGGCATCACACAAGTTAAAATTCACTTTGCTATCTCCAAATTCCATTGACAAGGTACTGAATGCACATCAATCTTGGTTTTTGCGCTTTTAGAAATGGCCTACCTAAGATCAATGTTGGTTGATTAATATGCATGTCATCCTCCATATTCAACACATAAAAATCAGCAGGAATATCAATTCATTTACTCTCACCAAAACATCTTCTAAAACTCCTTCTGGTGGGTTGTGCTCAGGTTGGCTAGTTGAATGACCACTCCCGTTGGCTTGAGCTCTCCCATGTGCAAGGACTTGTAAACCGATGTTGGCATGACATTGATTGAAGCACCAAGGTCTAGCATGGCTTGATTGAATTGCTTGCTCCCTATGGTGCAAGGGATGGTAAAGTGCCGGATCCTTGCATTTAGGTGGAATGCTCGGTTGGATGATGGCGGATACATTTACGCCCATGCCGACTTTTTCATTTCCCTTCACCTCCTTCTATGAGTGCATAAGTCTTTGAGGAACTTTGCATATTTGGGAATTTGCTTGATTGCATCCAGAGTGGAATATTAACTTCAACTTTTCGAATGTCTCCATGATCTCCTTGTCCACCGCTTCGCCGCTTCTTGTTTTGTGTCACTCTATTGGGGAAGGGCAAGTGGCAATTTCTCACTTTGTTCAACTTGCTTGCTATTGCTTGGTTCTGCATAATTTTCCTCTGATTCTAATCGATTTTTCTTGTATCCTTGGTTGTTCTACGTAATCTGCAGAATCTGGTTGTTCAACATCGTGAACCTTAAGTTGCTTGCCACTTCTCGAGTGATGGAACCGACATTCCTTGGATTGCTCACGGATTGGGAGGGAGGTTGCCGTAACCTTGGGATTTCAGCTCATTCATGTTGTAGCCAACTGACCAATCTGTGTTTGCGGACTGGATCTTGGCTTCGTTCTTTGCTGGCCGAACACTGCTGGTTGCCATCCGCTTCACCAATTACGCCAAGCTTGGTTCTCGAGCTCACGCTTTGTGGTCAGTGCTGGTTTAGCTTGTCGCGGATACCGCCGTCTCATGTTTGGTCCTGCAAAGATTGTGCTTAAACCGATATTGAGGTCAGCTGCTGCTGCTTCTTTCTTCTTGTTGGAATTGATTAGCATTACCATACCTAAGGTTTGGGTGGTCTCTCCATCCGGGATTGTATGAATTAGAAAAGGGTCATAATTCCTCTGCCAGTTCTGCGGGTCGTTGATAAGGCCTCCCAGAAAAATTCCAGCAATCGTTTCATTGCCTTCTTGCAGAAATTGCGGACATTGGTCTGTGCATGACCTGGTATACTGACAAATTCCACAAAGGCTTCTTTGGTGGTGGTATGGATTCCGAGGTCATTGTATCTCGACCAAGTGCCATTTGCCTCACTAAAGTTGTCACTCATCTATTCGCTTCTCCATCCTCTGGGTTCGGATTATAGGTATTCACTTCATTCACTCCTCTTGTAGGCACTATGGCTCGGGTACCAAATTGTTGAGCATTTTCAGCCATGTTAGCAATCAAGTCCCGGGCTGCGGGTTTTATCTACGAGCTCCTCCGTAGATCAATCATACTTCTATCCATTGGCATCAGACCTTCATAAAAATACTGAATGAGGAGCTGGTCACTAATCTGGTGGTGTGGACAGCTTGCACACAATTTCTTGAATCTCTCCCAATATTCATGTAAGGTCTCACCATGGATCTGCCTTATGCCACATATATCTTTTCTGATTGCAGCAGCTCTTGAAGCAGGAAAGAATTTCTCTAGAAACAGCCTATTCATGTCTTGCCAGCATGTAATGGAACCAGGATGCAGATAGTAAAGCCAATCCTTTGCAGCTCCATCAAGTGAAAAAGGAAAAGCTCTCAATTTAATGTGATCTTCATCAACTCCATGTGGCCTCATGGTGGAGCACACCACATGGAATTCCTTGAGATGCTTGTGTGGATCTTCTCCAGCCAGACCATGGAACTTAGGAAGCAAGTGTATCAATCCTGATTTGAGCTCAAAATCCGCATGCAATTCTGGGTATTGGATGGCAAGAGCTTGGTAGTTGACATCTGGTGCTGCCAGCTCTTTCAAAGTCCTATCATGATTGTTAGCCATGTTTTCTGGAAGCAACTGGTCAGTCTCAGAACTCAAGTCAGTGAATTCAGATGCAGACTCACTAAAACTATCACTATGCAAGCTACTACTATGCAAATGACTAGTATGAAGGCTATGCACACTAACCTGACTCCTAATGAGCCTATGGAATGTTCTATCTATCTCAGGATCAATATCACACAAATTTTGAGGATTGGACCTGGTCATGCATGATCAGACAGAATTACTTGCAATGCAAGAAAAACACTAAAAATGCAAGAACACAAGAACCAGCATGCACAAGCACTCAAACTAGGTCAAGGGGAGGTGGATCAGATCAGTTTCAGGATGCAAATGAAGCACAAGAAAGCTCAGATCAAAATAAGCTTGTTTGCTACCTGAAAATTGAATTAGAAAAATCAGAAAATCCTAAAAATGAAGAAAAAATGGCCTAAATGAGGTTTTTTTGAGAAATTGGTGGCCCAAACCGCCTCCGGCCGTTTGCCGTGATAGATCTTGAAAAGTTATATGAAATGGACATATCATTTGCATCAATCGGAGTTATATGCAAAAAGTTATGCCACTTCAAAGTTTTAGCCTAAAATCTTGAAAAAGTCATACCAGATGATGGAATATGGCAAAAATAGGTGTCACCTGACCCTTTGGGTCACTTTTGCTCAGGATGATGGTAAAACTTTGGACAAGAATCCCTGGCTTCAAACTCCAACTTAGGATCTACTTCAGCAACTCCTATTAGGCTCCCTTATGCTCCCTTGGTGTAATTTCAGAAAAACAGGGTCAGCACTCACAACCAAGGTTAGCCACAATCCTAATATGATTAATGTGGTCTATAGAAGCAAGGAAAGGCACTGTTCTATTGGTTGATGCAGAAAGTGCTATGACAGGCTCGAAATGCTATGCAAGGTGAGGCTAAAGATGCTACTGATATGGATGCAGACTAAGGCTTATATGAATGACTATTCTATGATGCAAACTCTATTCATGTCAGTAGACTAGAAAATGTAGAATGGAGGTTATGTACGAACTAGTCTATGAGCTGGTTATGCAGATGAGGAATTTGCCTAGCCTAGCCTAGCCTAGCTTATGAAGGTTCCTAGAATGCAGAATGCAGAAGAGAAACCAGAATGCAAGGATAGAAGCCAAATGTGCAGAGTGTAGGACCACACAAAGAAAATAGAATTGGACACTAGCACTAAAACTAACAACTCAGAGCCATCAAACAAAACAAACAGAAAACTGCAACAGAGAATTTGGGGAGTCAGATGGATGCAAAACCACAACATAAAACAGGATTAAACACTACTCTTAATGCAGACTACTCCTAGTGCAGAAACTCAGAAATGCAGAAATGCAGAAATGCAGAAATGCAGAAATGCAGAATATGCACAAACACAGCAACTCATGAACACAGCACACAGAATCACACTTGCACTGACTCTGGACACAAGCACAAACAGGGAGTTAGCATGATATTCACAGGTATGAACATGATCAAACATAATGTATCATCCCAACGGCGCCAAAATTTGACTCGCGCGTCGTAACACGAGCAAATTAAACCGAATAGCGACTATAGTATAGTAGCCAACTCGGATCGTTTCCCAAAGATGAACACACTATTTGATCAGAAAATTCAGGGGGGTTTTTATAACAAACACTTAAAATGCAATTCTGAATTCCAAAGCAAACAGAAAACAAAAAAAGCTAAACCGAATTAAAATTCTAATCCAAGACACACAAGAAGAAAGCAATCAACACTCAATCATCGGATTCAAATATACATGCACACTCCAATTCGATGATTAATTTTAGATTCAATTGAAACCTCAAATCAAACCTAGCATTCACATGAAAATCTCCATGCATTCAACTAATCACTCAAGCAATTCGGTTTAGAGACCTCTAAAACCGAATTGATTTTGGATTAGCTTCCAAACCAATGCTCTAATCTCATATTCAGATCCGAAATATGAATCACACTCTTGAACAATCGAATCACATATATCAACCGAATTATACATGATTTGATTGACTCTTAATCAACATGCATGAATGAAAACCTCCAATTCAATTACGAGATTAAGAAGAAGAGAAGAGGAGTGAAACCGAAATTGGAATTTCCATGTCTTGATGCACCAATCCTCAAGAGCTTGAATGCTTCTCTTGATGCCTTGGATCAGAGGAGGATCACCCCTCCATTAATGGAGGAAAAGCAAAGAGAGAGAGAGAGAGAGAGAGAGAGTTTCTTATTCAATAAAACTAGAGATTACAAAATGAGCAAAAAGGTCCCTGAAGCATAATCAGAATTTCTATATATACCTCTAATTAAAAGTCACTAATTACTTAATTAAAATAATCCTCTTTTCCTAAGCTAAATTTGGATAGCTCATTTGCCCAATTTGGATGCTTAGAGAGAAAGTTGTGCCCAAAACAAGTTGAGTGGGCTCTCTTAGACTCAGCAGCGACTTCCAACACGTTTTTGGGCCTCATAACGGTTCTTCTTGGCTTAGTGCTCTGAACATAAAATGAAGCCCTGGATGTTAGCTTTCCAATGCCACCGGAATGGGCTCAATTGAGTCCCTGTAGCCCAAGATATAGTCCAATCATTGAAGGCTGCTCAGAAACCGCGCCCAAACGCTTCAGTTCAGTTCCGAGCCCAATTTCGGCTTTAAGATCTCAGAATTAGCCCTTGCCCTCTTCATAGAAATTGTAGCTCTATCTCTTAGCTTTCCTACAAATCAAGAAGCGTAATAAAATGAGGTATAGAGCTCAAGATATGATCTGAACACTGAAGTAGGTCAAAATAACCGAAATGCTGCAAAAATTAACTAAGTCTCACTAAGATCCAAAAAAAAGAAAATGATCTAAACTCAACCAATTAAGCACAAAGGAGGATTAATGAGACAAGTATGAAGGATAAAAATAGTATAAAAATCCAATTCATCAATAATACATAAGTATTATATCTAGATGACCTTCTAGATCAAAATGTAAAATGCTTAGCATCCTTCATGGATGAAAAGTGATTATGGCATAAAAAACTTGGTTATGCTAATATGAAACTAATATCTAAGATTTCTTAGAAAGAATTAGTTAAAGGTTTACCTAAAATCGGTTTTGAAAATGACTTATCTTGTGAGTTCTGCCTAAGAGGTAAACAAACTAAGAGTTCTTTTCATAGTAAAAATGTAGTTTCAACTACTAGACCACTTGAGCTTTTACACCTTGATCTATTTGGACCAAGTAGAACTGCAAGTTTAGGTGGTAAGAAATATGGTCTAGTCATTGTGGATGATTTTTCAAGATTTATATGGATTATATTTCTGATCCATAAGGATGAATCTTGTGAAGCTTTCAAAACGAATTCAAAATGAAAAAGGTTTTTGCATTACTTTCATAAGATCAGATCATGGTGGAGAATTTGAAAATCAGTCTTTTGACACTTCTTGTAATGAAAATGGCATTTCGCACAACTTCTTTTCTCCTAAAAGTCCTCAACAAAATGGGGTTATGGAAAGGAAGAATAGATCGTTGTAAGAAATTGCCAGAACTATGCTTCTTAAAAGTGGTTTATAAAAAGGATTTTGGACAGAAGTAATAAATACTACCTGCTACATTCAAAACCATGTTTTCTTAAGGCCAATACTCAAGAAAACCCCTTATGAATTATGGAAAGGTAGAAAACCCAACATCTCATACTTTCATGTATTTGGATCTGAATGCTTTATACTTAACACAATGGACAACTTTGAAAGTTCGATCCTAAGTTTGATTCTAGAGTCTTTCTGGGATGTTCTTCTATATCAAAAGCTTACAGGGTATGCAACAAGAAAACTCAGACTGTGGAAGAAACCATACACACAAGCTTCATGGAAAGTGTGACGTCCGAAAATTCAATCGCTTGTTATTAATCAATTTTCTCGATTAATTCACGCGAGTAAGATTAGCTATGAACCATTTAAGATTTATTAGGATTCAAATGGATGTTAGTTAGGTAGATTAGAATGGAAAATTTAAAGTAGAAACTAAGGTAAAGGCAAATGCGAAATCGGGCAAATACCGAATCTCCGGTTGGGGGAAGATCCGATAAAACTTCAATAACTTAAACTACTGGAATAAAATAATATTAATGGCCCTGGATCCAAAGGTGGGGAGGCCATCCACCCCACCACCATCAGACGGTCCACAATTCACCTTGTGGCTCAATTGAGGCCACAAGATTAAAGGACCAATCACACCGCGACAACTCACCCCTTCAATTTTTATACTTCAAAATATCTTCTCTCTCACTCTCCTCTCCTTATCTCATCCGCCACCCTTCCTTCTTCCTCCCTCCTCCATTTTTCTTTTCCTCTTCTTCATCTCTCTTCACTTCATACACTCTTCACTTTGGAGATTTGAAGTTCTTTTGAAGAATCAAGTTGGAACTCAAAGGAGGTAGGGTTTAAAGCTTTGAATAGATGTTTGTATTGTTGATTAAATCTGGATTGGATATGGTTTCTGATCTGTCTTCTTGCTGATCTTGATGAATTATGGGTGGAAAAATGATGGGATGAGTGAAGAGGTGATAGATCAATGGGGTAGATCAAGAAAGGAGAGAAATCAGCAAGTCTGGAAACAGAGTTCTCTTAGGGTTTCCGTACGAAATGCCCTCTGTCCCTCAGTTACCACCATTTAAATTCTATTAAAATATTTTTAGATGAAACTAGACATCCAGAGTTTCCATACATATAAATTATTAAGTCATTGGATCAGTATAGAATTAGTTATGAATTTTTGAAGTTTGACCTAAGTTTCAGAATTTGATTTCGGGCAGGGAAGCTTACGTGAGCCATATCTCACTCCATATAACTTGGATTTAGGTGGAACAAAATTCTATAGAAAGCTAAGATCCAGTAGTTTATGCTATAAAAATTTCGGATTCAGACCTAATTTGAGTAACTCCCAGAAATTTTCTAAAGTGACCCCTGATTCTGCTTAGGCCAAAACAGGGCAGTTTGTAACACCTGAATTTGAGGTTTTATTACTTAAGCTATAGTTGGCCAAATGATGTGGGACTTGTTGGAGGATAAAATTTCATATCCTAGCTTCAAAACGACATAGGTTTGGTAGCCATACCCTTAGGATTCGAATTTTAACAGATTTTAACATTTTAGAGTGCTGTTCAGTTTAGTTATAGACCAAGCCAGAATAAAATGACAATATCTTGAGTTTTAGATATCAAAATTGAACGGGACCAAAGAGGTTAGAAACTAGACACACAGGGCTTCAACATATTAAAATTTCAGATCCATTGGAGTTGTGTAGCAATAAACTCAGAGAAAACACTAACCGGGCAGAATAGGAAGCATTTGGTGGCAGCACCCAAATTTTTAGTTTACTCTTCTCTTGATTATAACAAGTATGCATGCCCAGTATTATTATGAGAATCCTATATTGTTATGAACATTGTATATACTGTTATAGAAATTATTGAACTATTGTTGAGAATTACTGGAATTGTTGCTGCTGGCACTATTCATGGGGAAGCGGATGTGATCCGTTATGCTGCCCAAATTTCGGTAAGCATTATGATTGATTATGAGATTATAAGTTTAAGCTGGAACATATATAATCCTCGAGTAAGAGGATAAGCTTATTTAAGTTCCCCTCACCCACGACTCACATGAGGCATGGCATTAGACCAAGCTAGTGTGAGTATAGGGGATAGGTCTTACATGAGGCATGGCATTAGACCCAGCTAGTGTAAGTACCGAATATTTAAGGTGGCGACGGCCACGGTATGAGCTCATTACCATTTATGCTGAGTGGGTGTAAAGATTTTAAGAAAGAGTCAAACTTAGAGGAAGGATAAGAGTAAAGTTATGAGTATATTCCCCTTTACACGCATTAAGGGTATTAAATGTTGTGGAATTGTATACTTGAGTTATGCATGTATATTTTGTAATCTGCTATTCTACTGTTAATAGTTAGACTTATTCACTACCTCCGATCATGTTCATAGTTATCATAATAAAAGACCGAAGCCATTAGGGGTTAAGATGAGATAACTTTAGGAATATAGAACCCTATTGAGAGTTTGAAGAATTCTCACCCTATGTAGTACCCATTTTACTTTCAGATCAGTACGATGGACGCGACAGCAGTGGTGTTCATTGAGTTCCCGCATATGCAGCTTCATTACAACCCCACCTACGACTCGTTGTACATAGTCAGCTCGTGCGATTTAGGGTATACTTTTTCAGCAGCAGTGACTTCACGGTGCCACTCTTCCACCTCTTGTTCGACCCCATTGTTCCATATTTCGCCTTCCCCATATCCGTAGCGCATCAAGCACCTCCTCCCGCACCTGCGGCTCAGGCGGATCCCATACCAGCCTCACCTCTTCAGATGGTTCCCGGAGACCCGATGGACGCCGAGGATGACCCGTCCGAGGCCACCGACTCTTCGTCCTCCTCATCCGGACCTGATGACTCCTCCCCGACCGGGCTGCTATGGCCAACGGGTACCTGACCCCGTAGTAGATATATTTGGCTAGCTGTTGTACATGATGGCCCTCTTTTGACAGGATGATGTATTGGGCCATAGGAGTAGTTTTGTTAGGACTTTGACTTGTACTCAAATGTCTTATGAGGACTCTTAGGACTGCACTTTTATGATATCGGCCAAGATCTTTTTGGTATGTACTGGCCCTACATGTATTCCTTACAGTGTATATATCAGAGGATGTCCTCTATGGATGCAGATATATATATATATTTACCTTTCAGTATATGTGCATAAATTCAGAAAAATTTCTACTGCATTCCTTTCATTATTTCAGTTTGTATGACATTATGGTTTCACGTTATACGCTTAAGTTCTTCTGCACGCGAAATAAAAAGAAAGATTCGTCGTGTAAATCATAGTCGGGACTATAAATAATAAATTTTAAATAAAAACCTCTAACATACTATACTACAATTAAGTAAATATAGTAGATAGAGTAGGACCTTACAGAAAGAAGGAATGACATCAATTAGAAGGTTGTAGATCTGGAAGAAGAAATGGAGAATATGTCCTTAATTGACAATGCCCAGCATCAACAGAATCTTCAGATAGCCACTAGAAATGATAATGATGATGATTCTGATTTTCCTATACATCAACATATTTATGATGACATCTCTGAAGATCCAGAAAATACATCCATCAAGAGAAGATATACTGGCATAAGAGACTTGAGAGCTGTCTCTGAAAACTAAATCATTAGTGAACCTTCTCAAGGGATTAGAACCAGATCTTCACTCAGAATTGAATCCAACCTTGCTCTGATTTTTTAAATTCAACCAGAAAGTGTAGATGAAGCTTTACAAGATCAAAGTTAGGTTGAAGCAAAGAAAGAGGAACTAAATCAGTTTGAAAAAAAGGAAAGTTTGGACTCTAGTCCTATTACCAAAAGGACAATATGCCATTAGGACAAAATTGGTGTTTAGAAACAAACTTGATAAGTTTGTAAAAGTAGTATGAAACAAAGCAAGACTAGTGGCTCAAGGATACAACTAGCAATAAGGCATTGATTATGATGAGATATTTACTCTTGTAGCTAGACTAGAAGCTATCAGAATGCTACTTGCTTATGTTGCTTATAAAGGGTTTATTTTATTTCAAATGGATGTAAAATCTGCTTTCTTAAACAGTTTCATATTTGAGGAAGTTTATGTTAAACAACCTCCGAGTTTTGAAAATGAAAACCTTCCTTATCATGTTTTTATATTGTCAAAAGCTTTATATGGATTAAAAGAAGCACCTAGAGCTTGATATGAAAGACTTAGCTCTTTTATTCTCAAAAATGGCTTTGAAAGCTGAAAAGTGGATACTACCTTATTTACACTACATGATAAAAATGATCTTTTAATTATTCAAATTTATGTTGATGATATAGTGTTTGGTTCAACTAATCAAAATTTGTGCAAGAATTTCTCTGAGCTTATGCAGGGAGAATTTGAGATGAGCATGATGGGTGAACTGAAATTCTTTCTGGGGCTACAAATCAACTAATAAAAGGATGGAATCCTTATTCATCAAGAGAAAAATGCTAAGGATCTACTCAAAAGATTTAATATCGACAAAGCTAAGAGCATTAGTACACCAATGCATCCTTCTCAAGTTCTAGAAGCTGATCAAGAGGGTGAGAAAGTTTTTGAAAAACTTTACAGAGGTATGATTGACTCTTTACTCTATCTTACAAGTAGTAGATCTGATCTACAACTTAGTGTGGGGATTTATGCTAGATTCCAATCCAATCCTAAATAATTACACTTAAATGCTGTTAAAAGAATTTTGAGATATTTAACAGATACTACTAATCTTGGTCTTTGGTATGAGAAGGGTACTGCTTATGATATTACAGATTATTGTGATGCTAGTTTTGCTGGAGACATAGTTGAAAGGAAAAGCACAAGTGGCTGCTGTTGTTTTCTTGGCAAATTACTAATAACTTGGTCAAGTAAGAAGCAGAACACGATTGCTCTTTCAACTGCTGAAGCTTAATATGTCTCTGTAGCAAACTGCAATACTCATATTTTGTGGATTAAACATCAGCTAGAAGATTTCAATCTGAGGTATACCAAAATCCTTGTGTGATAACACTAGTGCAACCAATTTCACTAAAAATCCCACTCTGTATTCTAGATCTAAGCATATAGATATCAAACATCATTTTGTAAGAGATTATGTTCAAAAAAGAGATATTGAGCTAAGGTTCATTAATACAGAAGGTCAGATTGTTGACATCTTTACAAAACCCTTAGCTAAAGATCGTTTGTCACATAAAGAGTCTTCTGAACATGACTAGCTTCTAAACATGCATTCATATTGCATTGGAACATTTGCTCATGAGCTAAGCTTTAAAGCTGAGATTGCTACTCCCTATTAGAGAAAGATTCTCAAGGCTATATATGAAAGGTTATTCAGAAAAAATAGACAAGTGGACTTCAAAAAGATCATATCAAGAAAACTGAAAACTGGTTCCGAAAGATGGTTTAGAATTGGGTGATGACTTGCTTGAAAATGAAGGGTATGCTGGTTTAGTTGAGAAAGATGGGATCAGAATTGGTTCAGGAAGAAGGAATTGAAATGCTCGATTCAGAAAATGGATGAGACTTATGGGTTCAGAATGATGCATTTAACCAGAAGGATAGATTGTATCTTAGATAAGAACAAAGCCATGCAAAAGTCGTAACAACCTTGGAATGTGTGCCAAAATGGTAACCTCCGACTCTAATATGTTGTCATGATTGAACGAAGTGGAAAACCAAAAGCTTCTCTTACTTATCAATTTAACCATTTTTACTTCATGACCTTTCATCTGCTTTATCCTCAACCATTTACATCATTTAACCTCGAATTACTATCATTAACCCATCTCTACCTAATTGCCCTTTACTCTGAAACCATTCATTTTCATTCTGCAAAAGTTCAAACTCTTACTATATCTTGTTCCTCACCTTATTTCAAACCTTACACTACACTTTATATCTCTCAAACCTCTACATCTACAATATGACGTTAAAAAGCAACTCAAGTGTTCTTTACATTTTTGAAGATGAAAGCTTGCAAGTCAACTTCCACAGAAACTTCTTCATTAGACCAATAGCAAGGGGAACAAGCTTCCATTTAGAAAGTTTCTCTTCTTTTCCTAAGATAGTTGAGATTTTTGAATTTCAAGAATGGAATAAGTTTCTAGGAATCTCAGAAGACACCTACATAGGATTGGTGTAATATCTTACCAGACAAAGTACTATGCTTAAGTCATAATAAATTATCTGATAAGTGATTGCATGTAATACTGGTTAAATTCTATTTTCTATATTAGTATTAATTACTCGCATAAGAATACTTGATCGCATAACAAAATTTCCTACGTGATGGCGGAATAAATACTATTTAATCGGTATACTGTAAATAACGTAAGATAAATAAACATACAATAAGGACAGAACTACTGCAAAAGGCATCATAAACGTATACATAGATATCTGATTTTAAAGTTTGTCAAAATGATACAAGGGGACAAAATGAGGCCGCTAATACAAAACGAAACGGCCAGTTTCTATGAACAGCCCCCAAGTGGTCCCCATGGGACATTTCATGTACATCTTTTAACATCTACCCATCCACCCATGACCCAGACTGCCAAAAGAGGGTCATTCTGTACATCTAACCCTACTATAGTATGCACGCTATCTAAACAGAATCTGCTGAAGGAACTTGTTCGCCATGGCGGCATCTACTAGAGGGTGTCCGGCACTGGGAGCAGAGAGGATGATGAAGAAGAACTAGCCGCCTAGGACGGATCCTCCTCCTAAATCGAGGCCGACGACATCGGTTGCGGTGGTGAAGCAGGAGGGGCCATGGGAATTGGAGCTGCTGGTGCTACTGCTCGTGGTGGTGGAAATGGATGGGCCATGTGGAAGGGTATGGCAATATATGGGACAGCAGGATCAAAGAGAGGGTGCATAAGCGGGACGGCAAAATCTCGCTGGAAAAAGAAGTAGAGGCAGAACTGACATCTGCCGGAGATATATACAGAATCCAAGAACGGGTCAAGGTGTATATGTAGCTCAAGGAACTCAATGAATAGCACCCCGGTCACTACATGCTCCATGGTTTGAGAATGATGCGGAACATACAATAGGGTGAGAAATGAATATTTCTCAGTAGAAATTCCTAGCTTCTATACATCTGACATCGCTGTCATTCCCAGTTGTTTCGGTTGTGCAATATTTTTCAAATAGTATCATAAAACGATAATATTTAACTTAAATACTTGTTTGTAAAGCATACACCGAAACAAATTCAATTTTAGTTTACAGATACACTAATGTACTCAAATAGTAATCATGGTGGAACAATAGCATGTTAAGAATAATAAACAGGGATCTAGAACGATCAATAGGGAAACATTATATTATACATATGCATGTGCAATTAGAAAATGCATCTTATTCTTGGAGGCTTCTTCCTATTAGAACTTATTTCCATCCTTGGTTCCCTGGGAGTCATTGGCCATATACTCCTGGGTAATAGTCCGCTTTTCAGGACCGAGCTCGTTTCTATACAAGATGGTCGGGTTTACTTTCCCCGACCTTCCCACTGATTTATTCCCCTTAATTTATTCCGGGGTTGGCCCAAGTGATGTGGAATCTTTTATAATATCATGAAATGAATGCACATCTAGCTTGATTCTTTAAATATAATGTACTCAAGCTATCATAAATTTTCACAACAAATGAACTTCTTACCGAAATTTCGGCAGCATAACGGATCGAGTCTGCTTTCCCATGAATAGTGCTAAACAACCAGTACAATTGCACAACTAATAATTTCAGTATAGACCAGCAAATATATAGGTACATTTGTAGCATCATTCAATAATTTCAAATCAAGCATCAATAAGGTTTCAGTTTATTCTTCCCTGTTTTACCCGAGTTTGGCATGCTCCAATTTTTATTCAATTCAACTCATTTAAATCTAATTTTTGGGTATGTTACAGCCTTATATGTCTAGTTTCTAATCCTTTTGGTCCCATCTCATTTTGAGTTGTATAACTCAAGATATAAATATTTTATCTCAGCATGCCCTGTTCTTAGCCAGAATTGGGTTCCTATAGAAGAAAATTCACTAAAAATTGAAAACTAGATGAAATCATGTGAATTTTATATCAAAATAAAGCTAACACAACAAGATTTAAAATGAGTTAAGTATCATGTCATTTTCCTAAGTAGATGATGAGTTATGAGTCTCGAAACATTACCCTACTGGGCTGCCCTATTCTAGGCCAGTTTAAACCTAAGCCAACTTCATTGATGTGTTGGGAATAACTGACAATGAATTAAATTCTGAAATTTTTATGAAATGTTCTCTCATATGTTAGCTTTCAAACAACTTTAGTTGCACTCAATTTGAAGTTGTATAGGGTGAGTGGCACCCTTCTCAACTCGTGCTGCATGGGTAAGAACCCTGATTTCTAGGTCTAACTTCAAAAATTCATAACTAATTCTATACTAATCCAATGGCCTTATATTTTATATGTATGGAAAGCCCTGGATGTCTTGTTTCATTTAAAAATGGTTTCATCCAATTTAAATGGCGGTAGGTGGAGCCATATACTCTGCCATACGGACAGCCGAGGAAAACCCTAACAGCTTCTAGATTTGTCTTTCTCCTTCAAGCTATTTGCCCTCAATTCCAATTTTTATCACAACATACATGCAAAACCAGTCATAAAACATCATCATCACTCTACAAAACATCAATATCTCAGATTATGCATGCTCACCATGCAGCCCCAAATCAGAGAAAACAAGAGGAGAAGTAGGATTTCCTACCTTGTCTTATGAAATTTGTGTTGATTTTATGTCTTTAATGGTGGTGACTTGGGATGAGACTTGAAGATGGATGAGAATGGAGTAGAAATGAGAGCAAGGAGGAGAGAAAGAGAATAGCTTCAGCTGCTGGGAGAGTGGCCAAAAATTGATGAGGAGAAAAGGAGAAAAAGGTGAAGATATTTGGAGATGCTTGGTTGTGATTGGTGGATTCAACTTTGGTCTTGATTTTGGTTGAGCTTCCCATCATCAAGGGCTGCCAAGGGGCCACTTGAGGGAGCTATTTGGCTAAATCTTAGCCGTCGATTCTAGGGCACTCAAAGAAAAATTCTACCGGTCCGGTTCCGATAGTTTGAAATACCGAAATTTTACCGATTTCCCTTAAATCGGTAAATTGGCTTGAAAATTTTCTGTGGGGTTTTCTATGCTCCTAATCTAATTCCATCAAGCCTAATTCGTCTAAATCACACTTAATTGGCTTTAAGTAAATGTCTAATCAGATTCTGATTAAACTCACTTATTCGATAAAAATCGCATAACTCAGTTGTTAACTATAAATTTTTCAGATGTTACAATTGGTACCAGCATTTTATAGTGCACTAATTCCCATAGATGAAGACAACACATTTCTTAGAAGCATTATTGGAAACTTCAAGATTCAAGTGCCCTCCAATATTGCTTAAATCACTAACTTACAAAAAGAAGGCATTCTGTGCAGACCAGGTGAACGATGGTGGCAGGAATTGGAAGTTTTTGAAGAAGATGTTGCTAATATCCTTACTGGTCAGAGGAGTATGCATATAAGAGACATTTAGAACTCTCATCTTCTTACCCATGTCAGAGCTATTTATTCGGTGGTTCAACGCATGGTGTTGCCAAGAGGTGGTGACACATAAGTTATGACCGATATAGACCAAATGATCCTATTTTGCCTCTTGACACAAACAAGGATCAACCTTGTGAGGTTAATCCTAGACCTCATTCTTTCTTCTGTTCATCCTAAAAGAAGAAGGCATTTTACTTTCCCTGATGGCATGCTTATTACAAGAATCTTTGAACAAGGTCAGCTTCCAATCAGGGGACACAGGTTAGATGACAGTAGACCCATGGCTACAGTTGACACTTTCATAAACCTAGGGCTGAAGCCAAAAGATTCTGAAAAGAAGACTAAAGAAGAAGAAAGGATCCAAGCCTTCTGATAAGAAGAAGCAAAAGAAAAGATCAGAGAAAAGTGTCTCTCCCATTCCTGAAAGAAAAATTGGCAAGAAAAGAAAACCATCTCCTATAGAGTTGATGATGAAACATCTAGCATTGCTGTAGACACCGTAGATATTACTCTCTTCAAGCCTACAAGTAAAATCTTAAGACTTTGAGAAAGAGGTATTATAATCAGAGAATCCTCCCCTCAAGATCATCATAGAAAACATGCTGAAGTAGAAGCCTCTAGTAATAAGGAGGACCCTGAATACAGGAGTAACAGGAAAAAGAAGCTGGATACGGTCTTTGAAGAATCCACTAGATTTTCAACTCCCTCATTTTTTACAAGAGCAATTAAGGAAGCTACTGAGCATATATTTGGAGAAGAAGCATGGCTACAAAAGTAAAGAAACTCAGCTATAGGAATTGGTACTTATGATAGAGGTGCAAGATGCTCCTTTGATTCTCTAGAAGTGGACTAACAGCTAGAAAAAGAGCTTTTACTAGAAAGATCATAATCGAAAAGAACATTTACTCTAGTATTAGAATCAAATTCTACAAAGGATGTATCTGAGATTGCTATCTTCCAACTTCAACACCTAATCCAACACCAGCTCTTCCTATGCAAGACTTACTTGCTAACCTATTAGCTAGTCAAGGCCCACATTTTGGTCAGAAACTTTCTGAGGCCATATCCATAGTTGAGGATGTTCCAGACCTTATTCAAACTCAGATCAAATTGATTCAAGAAAATTAGATCACTGTTCTAGCCAATCATAGAAATTTGGAGAGAAAGATGGACAAAATGGAACAACTCATGCTGCAAATTCTGAAGGCTCTTTAGAAAGGAAAGGGCAATTAGTGATGGCTCTTCTATGATCCCATATCTTTTTTTTTTTTGATGATGCAAAGGGGGAAAAGATTATAGAAAAGCTTATGTTAAGGGGGAGCACCTTCTTAGGGCGAGTTAGGACTGAAGTTTATATTCTGTTTAGGAGTTAGGATTAATGTTAATTTTTTTAAAATTACAGTTGCTGCATAACTCTCACATTAGTATTTCATAATTTGCATTTTTAGGAACATATTTTTGCTATGTTTATATTTTCAAGTTTTTATCCTTAATAATTCATATATGACAATATCATTATCTGCTATGCTACAATATCACATTAATGCTTTGATATAAATTAGGTTGATCCATTATCTCTATTAGTATTTTATTACTCTGATGTCATAGTTATCGTTTACTCTAACAGTCTATGATGATTCTGTGTTGATAATCTTATTTCTTGAGTCATATAGTCTATTAATTATCACTTGTCTTTGATAGATTATGAAATCTGTTATGAAACAGTGTGCACGATTGTTTAAGAATTCTTAGCTCTGATAATTTAACAATCCATTTTCTTTAAAAGATTGAACTTATATTTCTCTATCCTCGCTCTGATGCTCTTTGATCATATCTTTTGAAGAGATTTTAATAACAAAAATTGTGGCTTTATTGGTCTCTGTAATTCTATGCAATTTTTTATTTAAAATTTCTGAAGTTTCTAAATGTCATGACTATTTCCCATCTGTTTCAGAAAGTATTTTAAATTCATGCAACAAATCATTTTCTTCAAAAATGAATTTGTCAACAAAAGCTTTTCTTAAATATTGATTTGCCATCATAAAAAAAAGGGAGATTGTAAGCTCCAATGCCCTTCTAAAATCGTCTCATAACTTAAGATGTTTCAAGCTTTATGGTTTTAATGAATACCAAATCAAGCTTTAAGATAAATCTTTTGTTTGTGATCCATTTGTTTTATTGAATCGTTTTCTTTCGTGAACAAAATCTTTCATCTTGTACCTAAACAACTTTTGAACTAAGCAAAGTGTTTTAATCCATAGTACTTCTCTTGAATATACTTATATTGGAACAAACGCTTTGTGGTCTATATGATTTTTCATGTAAGAAACAATCAAAATATTTAGAAGGATGAGATTATAGCATCAGAAAGGAAAATGTGTTACAAGAAGGATATCTATTTGTTCAGAAGGGTAATCATCAAAAACATACTTCTTATGAAGTATCTCACCTTCAAAGCTTCTTCTACACACTTTATTGATGAATTCAAAAAGTCAAATATGATTTGGCAAGATGCAAAAGAAGCATTTGCAAGTCTGAAAAGTGGGTGAATACTTCAACGGCTATTTTTTCCTCTTCTATTTCAAGTCTACTTGTTGAAGAAGAATACTACATTTCTCTCTTTCTAGTCACAGACTAGTGGATCAAAGAGACTCAAGTCTCAAGATCTGCAAACTTCAACAGTCATATCTTGAAGTCTATATAAAGCTGGAAAATGAAGAAGAAATAGTTAGATTGATTGAATATTTGTCTAAGCTTAAGAGATTTTCTTCATCAACCTTCTCACCCTTCTGAATCATTAGAAAGTTACTCATTGTAGCTTCTGTTTGTAAAATCTTCTCTACTAATTTGCATTAGATAATATTCTCATATTGAGAACTTAGAGAAGTCACACACACTGTACGTATTTGATCTATACTCTGTAAAGAGCTTTTAGTGTGAGTGTAAACACAAACCTGTTTATCAAATCCCGATAGTAGTCAAAGTGAACTTGGAGAGGCTAAGATAAATACTACTTAGTTGTAAAGCTTGGAGAGGCTAGAGAAAGACTACTCAACTGTAAAAGCTCGGAGAGGCTTGGAAAAAGAACACTTGTGGTATAAAAATCTCAATAAAAAGTTGGGGACTAGACGTAGGCATTTGTTTGGCCAAACCAGGATAAACCTTGTTGTGTGATCATTCTATCTCTTTTAGTTTTTGTTTTAATTTTTTCCTCAAATCTGTGTCGCCTTTTAATCATTCAAATGTATTCTTGTATAAAATATTTATCTATTATTTCTAACTGCATTGCTTTTGCATTCCAAGGCTTGCACTTGAGAAAGTTGTTTTGAAAAGTTTTCAGGTTTAAAAATTTTAGCTAAGACACGATTCAACCCCCCTTCTTGTGTCATCTCTTCTGACAATTTGTTGTATGAATTTGAATTACTTTTTGAAGTAGATGGGAAATAGATATGACATTCAGAAACTTTAGAAATTTTAAACAAAAATTGCATAGAATTATAGAGACCAATAATGCCACAATTTTTGCTATAAAAATCTCTTCAAAAGATGTGAACAAAGAGTTTCAGAGCAAGGATAAAGAAATATGAGTTCAAGCTTTTTAAAGAAAACAAATTGTTTAAGTATCAAAGCTAAGAATTCTTAAAAAGTCATGCATACAATTTTAAATAAATAGAACAGATTTCATAATCTATTAGAGACAAGTAATAATTAACAGACTATATGACACAAGAATTAAGATTATCAGCATAGAACCATCATAAACTATTAGAGTAAATGATAACTATGATATCAGAACAGTAATATACTGATAAAGATAATGAATTTTAGCATAATTTATATCAGAGCATTAATGTGATATTGTAGCATAGCAGAAACAATATTGACAAATATGAATTGTTAAGGATAATAACTTGAAAATTTAGACATAGCAAAAATATGTTCCTAAAAATGAAAAGTATATTAACATTTATCCTAACTCCTAAATAGAATACAAACTTTAATCCTAACTCCCATTAAGAAGGTGCTCCCCCTTAGCATAAGTTTTTCTTCAATCTTCTCTTCCTTTGACATCATCAAAAAATGAAGATGTGGGATCATAAAAGAACCATCACTGATTGCCTATTCCTTTCTGAAGAGCCTTCAGAATTTACAGCACGAGTTGTTCTATTCTAACTATTCTTTTCTCTAGATTACTTTGATTGGCCAGGATAGTGATATGATTTTCTTAAATCAATTTGATTTGATTTTGAATAAGGTTTGGAATATCTTCTACTATGGATGGGGCCCTAAAAAATTTCTGACCACAATGGTGGCCTTGACTAGCTGATAGATTAGCAGGAATGTCTTGGGTAGGAAGAGCTGGTGTTGGATTAGGTGTTAAAGTTGGAAGAGAAGCAGTCTCAGATATAGCTTCTATAGATTCAGATTCTAATACCAGAATAACTGTTCTTTCTAGCTTTGATCTTTCTAGTAAAGGTTCTTTTTCCAGCTGTTGGTCTACTTCCATAGAGTCAAAGGAGCATCTAGCACCTTTGTTAGAAGCACCAATTCCTGCAGCTGTGTTTCTTTGCATTTATATCCATGCTTCTTCTCTAAATCTATGCTCAGCAACTTTTCTAATTACTCTTCTAAAAAATGGGGGGTAAGTCTCTAGTGGATTCTTCAGAGACCTTGTCCATCTTCTTTTTCCTTTTTCTCCTGTAATCAGGGTCCTCCTTATCACCAGAGGTTTATGCTTCAGAATGTTTTCTATGATGATCTCAAGGGGAGAATTCCTTGATTATAATATCTTTTTCTGGAAGTCTTTAGATTTTGGTTGCAGCCTTGAAGGGAGCAATATTTATGGAGTCTGTAGCAATGGCAGATGTTTCGTCATGAACTTTAGAGGAGTGATTTTTTTTTTCATGCCAATTTTTCTTTTAGGAAAGGGAGATAGACTTTTCTTTGATATCTTCTTTTGCTTCTTCTTATCAAAAGGCTTGGATCCTTTCTTCTTCTTTTTAGTCTTCTTTTCAGAATCTTTTGGCTTCAGCCCTAGGTTTATGAAAGTGTCGACTATAGTTATGGGTCTACTGTCGTCTGACCTGTGTCCCCCAATTGGAAGCTGAGCTCGTTCAAAGATTCTTGTAAGAATCATGGCATAAGGAAGTGTAAAATGTCTTTTTCTTTCAGTATGAATAGAAGAAAGAATGAAGTCTAGGATTAACCTCACAAGGTTGATCCTTCTTTTTGTCAAGAAGCAAAATAAGACCATTTGGTCTACATCAGTCATAACTTCTGTGTCACCACTTCTTGGCAATACCATGTGCTGAACCACCAAATAAACAGCTTTGACAAGGGTAAGAAGATGAGAGTTCTAAATGTCTCTTATATGCATACTCCTCTAACTGGTAAAGACATCAACAACATCTTCTTCAGAAACTTCCAATTCTTCCCACCATTGTTCACTTAGTCTACATAGAATGTCTTCATTTTGTAAGTTAGTGATTTGAGAAATATCGAAGGCCAGCACTTGAATCTCGAGGTTTCCAATAATGCTTCTAAAAGATGTGTTGTCTTCATCTGTAGGAACTAGTGTACTATAGAATGCTGGTATCAATCCTATGTAGGTGTCTTATGAAATTCCCAGAAACTCATTCCATCCTTGAAATTCAAAAATCTCAACTATCTTAGGAAAAGAAGAAAAGCTTTCTAGATGGAAGCTTCTTCCTCTGGCTATTAGTCTAATAAACAAGTTTCTGTGGAAGTTGACTTGCATGTCTTCATCTTAAAAAATGTAAGGAACACTTGAATTGCTTTTTAATGTCATATTAAAATTGCAAATGTAGAGGTTTGAGTAATATAAAGTGTAGTGTAAGGTTTGAGATAAAGTGAGGATCAAGAGATAAAGTGAGGATCAAGATACAGTGAAAGTTTGAAGTTTTGCAGAATGAATATGAACGGGTTCAGAGTAAAGGGCGATTAGGTAGAGGATGGTTAATGATAGTAATTCGAGGTTAAATGATGTAAATGGTTAAGGATAAGGCAAATAAAAGGTCATGAGGTAAAAACGGTTATATTGAAGGGTAAGAGAGGCTTCTGGTTTTCCCACTCTATTCGATCATGAAAACGTGGCAGATTGGGAGGTTGCCAATTAGGCACATGTTACAAGGTCATTACAACTTTTGCATGACTTTGTTCTAATCTGCGATACAATCTATCATTCTGGTTAAATGCAACATTCTGAACCCATAAGTCTTATCCATTTTCTGAACTGAACATTTTAATTCCTTCTTTTTGAACCAATTCTGATCCCATTTTTCTCAATTGAAATAGCATACTCTTCATTTTCAAACAAGTTAGCAACATATTTTGAACCATCTTTGTAAACTAGTTTTCAGTTCTTCTTGATATGATCTTTCTGAAGTACATTTGTCTATTCTTTCTGAACAAACTTTGATTGCCTTGAGAATCTTTCTCCAGAAAGGAATTTTAGTAGGGAATAGCAATCTCAGCTTTAAAGCTTAGCTCATGAGGGAAAGTTCCTTTGCAATATGAATGCATGTTTAAAAGCTAGTATGTTTAGAAGGTTTTTATGTGATAGAAACAATTTTAGCTAAGGGTTTTGTAAAGATGTCAACAATCTAACCTTCTGTATTAATGAACCTTAGCTCAATATCTGATTTTTGAACATGATCCCTTATAAAATGATGTTTGGTATATATATGCTTAGATCGAGAATGCTTACTGGGATTTTTAGAGAGATTTATTACACTAGTGTTATTACACAAGATAGAGATTTTGGTATATCTCAGATTGAAATCCTCTAGTTGATGTTTAATCCACAGAATCTGAGTACTGCAGTTTGCTGCAGGCACATATTTAGCTTCAGCAGTTGAAAGAGCAATTGTGTTCTGCTTCTTATTTGATTAGGTTATTAGTGATTTTCCAAGAAAATAATAGTAGCTAGTTGTGCTTTTCCTTTTAACTCTGTCTCTAGCAAAATCAGCATCACAATAACCTATAACATCATAAGTTGTACCTTTCTTGTACCAAAGATCAAGATTAGTAGTACCTGCTAAATATGTCAAACTTCTTTTAACAAAATTTAAGTGATTGTTTTGGATTTGATTGAAATTTAGCACAAATTCCCACACTTAATTGTAGATCAGGTCTACTAGTTGTAAGATAGAGTAGAGAGCCAATCATACCTCTGTAAAATTTCTCAGAAACTTTCTCACCCTCTTCATCAGCTTCTAGAACTTGAGAAGGATGCATGGGAGTACTGATACTCTTGGCTTTGTCCATATTAAATCTTTTGAGTAGATCGTTAGCATATTTCTCTTGATGAATGAGGATTCCATCCTTCTGTTGCTTGATTTGTAACCCCAGAAAGAACTTTAGTTCACCCATCATGCTCATCTCAAATTCTCCCTGCATAAACTCAGAGAAATTCTTGCACAAATTTTGATTAGTTGCACCAAATAATATATCACCAATATAAATTTGAACAATTAAAAGATCATTTTTCTCATGTAGTGTAAATAAGGTAGTATCAACCTTTCCTCTTTCAAAGTCATTTTTGAGAAGAAAAGAGCTAAGTCTTTCATACCAAGCTCTAGGTGCTTATTTTAATGCATATAAAGCTTTTGATAGTTTAAAAACATGATGAGGAAGGTTTTCATTTTCAAAACCAGGAAGTTGTTTAACATAAACTTCCTTAGATATGAAACCGTTTAAGAAAACAGATTTTACATCCATTTGAAATAAAATAAACCCTTTATAAGCAGCATAAGCAAGTAGCATTTTGATTGCTTCCAGCCTAGCTACAGGAGCGAATGTCCCATCATAATCAATGCCTTCTTGCTAGTTGTATCCTTGAGCCACTAAGCTTGCTTTGTTTCTAATTACTTTCCCACACTCATTAAGTTTATTTCTGAACACTCATTTTGTCCTAATGTCAGATTGTCCTTTTGGTAATGGGACTAGAGTCCAAACTTTACTTTTCTCAAACTGATTTAGTTCTTCTTTCATTGCTTCGACCCTAGCTTTGATCTTGTAAAGCTTCATCTACACTTTCTGGTTGAATTTTAGGAATCAGAGCAAGGTTGGATTCAGTTCTGAGTGAAGATCTAGTTCTAATCCTATGAGAATGTTCACCAATAATTTGGTTTTGAGAGATAGCTCTCAAGTCCCTTATGCTAGTATATCTTCTCTTAATGGATGTATTTTTTAGATTTTTAGAGATGTCATTAGAAACATGTTGATGTATAGGCAAATCAAAATCATCATCATTACCATTTCTTGTGGCAATCTGAAGGTTCTATTGATGCTGGGCATTGTTATTTAAGGACATATTCTCCATTTCTTCTTCCCAATTTGCAACCTTCTGATTGATGTTATTCCTTTTTTTCCATGAAGCTTATGTGTATGGTTTTTTCCACAATCTGAGTCTTCTTGTTGTATACCCTATAAGCTTTTAACACAAAAGAATGTCCTAGAAAGATTCCAGGATCAAACTTGGGATCAAACTTTGAAAGCTTGTCTTTGTGTTAAGTATAAAGCATTCAGATCCAAATACATGAAATTATGAGATGTTGGGTTTTCTACCTTTCTATCATTCACTGAGGGTTTTCTTAAGTATTAGCTTTAAGAAAATACAGTTTTGAATGTAGAATCCTTTTGATAAACCACTTTCAAAAAGCAAAGTTCTGGCTATTTCTTGCAATGATCTATTCTTCCTTTCCACTACCCCGTTTTGTTGAGGAGTTCTAGGAGAAAAGAAGTTATGCGAAATGCCATTTTCCTTACAAAAAGTTTCAAAAGAATGATTTTTAAATTCTGCACCATAATCTGATCAGATGGAAGTAATGCAAAAACCTTTTTCATTTTGAATTCTTTTTGAAAAAGTTTTGAATGCCTTACAAGCTTCATCCTTATGGATCAGAAATACAAACCATGTGAATCTTGAAAAATCATCCACAATGACTATTCTTACCACCTAAACTAGCAGTTCTAGTTAGTCCAAATAGATTAAGATATAAAAGCTCAAGTGCTCTTATAGTTGGAACTACATTTTTACTATGAAAAGAACACGTGCTCTATTTACCTATAAGGCAAAACTCACAAGATGAGTCATTCTCAAAACTGATCTTAGGTAAACCTTTAACTAATTCTTTTTGAGAAAACTCAGATATTAGTTTCATATGAGCATGACCAAGTTTCTTGTGCCATAACCACTTTTCATCCACGAAGGATGCTAAGCATTTTACATTTTGATCTAGAAGGTCATCTAGATATAATACATATGTATTATCATGCCTTCTAGCAGAAAGAATGAATTTATCAGAAGTGGAATCTTTAAAAATGCATTATGAAGGTTCAAACACAACTTTGTAGCCTTGGTCATAGAATTGACTAATGCTCAGAAGGTTGTGAGTTAGTCCTTCTACTAACATAACATCATTTATTAAGTTAGAATCATTCTTGCCAACATTATATATACCAACGATTCTGGGCTTGATTCCCTCAGCAAATTTCATAACTCCACTATCCTTAGGTTGGAGGTTTCTGAATCAGGATTTATTTCTAGTCATGTGTTTGGAACATCCATTGTTTAGATACCACTTTTTTTCCTTTAGATGTTGTGCTTTAAGACGCACCTGCACTAGAAGCCATTTTCACTTTAGGTACCTAAATCTTCTTAGGTCTTTTTGTGTTATTTAGCTTTCCTTCTAGAAAAACATCTTTCAAAAGAGTGTCTCCTTTTGAAACAGTAAATACATGTAGGAATTTTATGCTGAGAATCTTTAGATGATTCCTCATTTATTTCTTCCACATATCCGAGCCTAGTTTTGTCCCAATATAGCTTTTGGCCTCCAAGCATGATATCAAGATTTTTTGAGCCATTAACCATTTTCTCATGATCAGTGTTGAGAAGTTTGACTAAGTTTTGAAGTTCAGATACATTAGAGGAAGTATTTTGACTCCATTCAGAAACCTCTATTTTTAAGGCATTAACATCCTTTTGAAGGGTGTCATTTTTTTTTAAAAGCTCAGAATTTTTATGCCCTAGCTTCTCATTCTCAATCTTGAGTTTTTTAAAATCTGAGGACAGTTTATGAAATTTTTTTTCAAAGAAGCATAATGGGAAGCAAGTAGTTGAGAATCATCCAAGAGATCATCATAAGCTTTTTGAAGAATTTTAGAAGTAAGTTCATCAGAATCAGATACCTCAGTTCTTCTTTTGAAACTATATTAGCCATGAAGTAGAGATTTGCTATAATATCTTCTTCACCTTGTGATTCAGCATTCTCCTATTCTTGATCCAGGTCTTCCCATGTGGCCATCATAGCCTTCTTCTTTAGAGTCTTTTTTTTTGAGACTTTCTTCAATCTTGGGCATTCTGATCTGATATGTCCAGGCTCCTTGCATTTGAAGCAGATGACTTTATCTTGCTTGGCCTTGCCCTTCTTAGGAATATAGCCTTTTTCCTTCCTTTTCATCCATGCTTTTGATATCTTCCTTGCCAAATGTGCAATCTCATCATCATCATCATCTTCGAAGGAGTCTTCTTCATCTTCTTCTAACTCTTCTAAAGCGTTCATGGCCTTAAAGGATTGAGTCCCTTTTTGAGTGGACTTTAGTACAATGGACTTCCCTTTTCTAGCAGTCTCTTCAGAGACTTCATTTAGTTAAATCTCATGAGTCTTCAATGACCAAATAAGAACATCTAAGCTAAGTACATTTAAGTCCTTAGCTTCTTGAATAGCAGTTACTTTTGGACGCCAGGCCTTTGAAAGATTTCTCAGAATCTTTCTCACCATTTTGGCATTTGCCTTTTGCCCAGAGCTTTCAACTAATTTATGATGTGCATAAATCTAGTTCTCATTTCATCAACGTTTTCATGCTTTATCATTTTGAACATCTCGTATTGATGAAGTAGCATGCTGATTTTGGTTTCCTTGAACTGATCAGTTCTTAAAGCATTTGGAGTCTATCCCAAATTTCTTTTGCTGAGTCATAGGATATGATCTTATCATATTCACTTTTGCTCAAGGCACATGTGAGTAGATACTTTGCCTTAGCATTCATTTGAACTTTGGTCTTGTGCTGGTCAGTCCATTCATTCCTTGGAATGGTTCTGACTACTACTGGTGGAGGTTGCTCCGGATTAGCAGCTCCTTGAGGCACTGGCTACTCAGTCGTGGGTTCTTAATCGTCATTTTCTATTATCTCTCACATATCCAGAGTTGTGAACTCAATGAAGAGTCTCATTTTATCCTTTTGTATGGATAGTCTTCACTATTAAAATATGGAGGGCGGTTGATAAAGTGACCCTTTACAATATAATTTATCTGTTGTGCCATTTGTTGAATCTTTGTCCTCTACAACCGCTAGGAAGCTCAATCCTAGAGTTAGGCTCTGATGCCAATTGTTGGAATGGTAACACGAGAAGGGGGGATGAATCATGTTGAAGATAAAAATCTTTACCTGAAAATTTTTTGTTAAACATTCTCAAGTCCTAGACTTGGAACATGGAAGCAATTTGGTTAGAAATAAAAGTAGTCCAACTTACTAAAATATGTTAAACAAGGATTATAATAAACATATAGAGTTATATACTAATTGAAGACAGTAAATAAAGTAAAGGAGATTGAGAGATCACAAAGCAGAATTTATCCTAGTTCGGCTCAACAAATGACTACGTCCAGTCCCCAACTCTTTGTTGAGATTTTTTATATCACAAGTATTCTTTTTCCACGCTTCCCAAGCTTTTATACCTGAGTGTTCATTCTCAAGCCTCTCCAAGCTTACAATAGAGTAGTTTTCTTCAAGCATCTCCAAGCTCACATGAGTAGTATTTATCCTAGCCTCTCTAAGCTCTCAGTGACTGCTAACAGGTCTGGTTACAAGAAGTTGATAAGAAGGTTTGTGTTTAACCACTCACACTAATCTCTTTTCAGAGTATGATCAACAATGAATCTGTGTGTGTGACTTCTATAAATTCTTAATATGAGAATATTATCTAATACAAATTAGTAGAGAAGATTTTACAGACGGAAGTTACAATGAGTAACTTTATGATGATCCAAAAGGTTGAGAAGGTTGATGAAGAAAATCTCTTAAGCATAGAAAAATATTCAATCAATCTAACCATTCTTTTTTTTTTGTTTTCTAGCTTTATATATACTTCAAGATATGACCGTTGAAGTTTGCAGATCTTGAGGCTTGAGCTTCTTTGATGTACTGGCCTGTGATTGGAAAGAGAGAAATGCAATTTTCTTCTTCAATAAGTAGATTTGACATAGAAGAAGAAAAAAATAGTCGTTGAAGAGTTCATCCACTTTTCAGACTTGTCAGTGCTTTTTTTGCATCTTGTCAAATCATATTTGACTTTTTGAATTTATCAATGAAGCGAGTAGAAGAAGCTTTGAAGGTGAGGTACTTCATGATAAGCATATTTCTGATGATTACCCTTTTGGACGAAGCCATCCTTCTGAATGAATAGATATCTTTCTCGTAATACATTTTCCTTTCTAATGCTATAATCTCATCCTTCTGAACTTTCTGTTTGCTTCTTACGTGAGAAATCATATAGATCACAAAGCATTTGTTCCAATATAAGTATATTCAAGAGAAGTACTATGGATTAAGATACTTTATTTAGTTCAAAAGTTGTTTAAGTACGAGATAAAAGATTTTGCTCATGAAAGAAAATATTTCAATAAAACAAATTGTTCACAAACAAAAGTTTTAACTTAAAGCTTGATTTGGTATTCATCCAAACCTTGAAGTTTGAAACGTCTTAAGTTATGAGATGGTTTTAAAAGGGCATTGGAGCTTACAAATGTAAGGACTTATACATATACATCACCATTTCTTATGTGTGTAAATCAAAATACTAGTATTTTTGCATCATCATTGGGTTTAGTTTATTTAATACAACCTATCAAAATATCATAAAAACATGACACAACCCCATAACACATGTTTGAACCCTGCCTGTGATACATGGAACACTATATGGAAAATAGGCCATTGCAACTATAGAAAATGATTCCAAAACAAGCCTGCACATGATGGGGCTCACCAGAAGAGAAGACCAACTGCAATCCTATGGAGCGGCAGCAATAGTACTCGCTTTAGTACTTGAATTTGATATAAAAGGGATACAATAGAGTAAGTTACACAACTCAATGAGGATCCTCACCAATCACTTTAACTAAAATTAAAATCATAACTAAGAACTTAAGGGAGGTTTTTAATCCAAAATCTATTCTCTGACTGGGTGGCCTCAACAACCTAACCTCAGTGTGACCAAGATTACCTACATGACTTAGCTGCCTTGACAACTAGACCTTAGCATGTTTAGATACTCCAAACATGTTAACCAAACATGTCGAGCTAGCAACACCCCGTGCTAGCTGGGTACTCCAAGGTGTACCAAGTCAAACACTTACTGCCGTTAACATGTAGCTTCTATCAAAGATTCTTCCTACAAAAATCTTTACTTTATTCATAAAATTACGTTCCATTATAATACTTTTCTTATCTATATCAAAAATAAATTCTTTATCTATATCAAAAATAAATTCTTTCTTAACTGAATTCATATGCTTTCTTCAATCAAGTGTGAACATAACCTATCATATCTTGTCTCATGCCCACAAAGTATAACAACATCAAGATAAAACTTTAAAGCTAGTAATTATAAGTTCTAAAGACATGCAAACTCAGGCAATTCACAACAATCTTATAGAAAAATAATTTATGTGGATCTTTAAGAACATATAGTGAAATAAGGCACTTATATACATAGGTTTATTTATAAACACAACCATAAACATATTGTCCATTCATAGTGCTCAGTTCAAGAGTGTGGATTCACCTTTTTCGAAGCTATGGAGCTAGGAGATTATCTTGCATGTAAATCTAATATCACAACATCCATAATTAGTCACTTATAAATAACAAATTTCAGAGGATTAGCTCAAGTAAGACTCATAACCCCAAAACTCCCAATTTGTGAACCCTAGGTTTTCCAACTCACTCTAAACATAATCTTGTGGATAAGGGCTAGACCACGACATAAGAGTAATCTTAAGCTCAATGATTACTTTGTTTGCTAGAAAAAGGGAAAGGATCAAGATGGGAAGAATGGGTCTTCCTTTAAGCTCCCTTCTCTTAGTTATATGGAATTTAAGTGATGGTGAGGGTGACAGAGAGAAAGTAAAGAAAGGATGATGATGGTTGAAGGTAAAAGGAGGGAAGGAGAGGGGATAATAAAGGTGGATGAGTGTAGGGGATTTTCTAGAGAGAGCATGGGAGAGGTTCGAACCTTAGAGAGAAAGAGGACTTCTCCCAAATAGGGGCTGAGCCCCTTTTTACAATTTTTCGATAAACTGGTTGCGCTATAGTGTACTCGACTGTGCTATAGCATGCCAGACATAATGCCCAGATAACACATTCAGGGAACTATGCTATAGCACAATCTATGATGCAGTAGCACGATCCTCTAGGCCTAGAATGACCAAAACAAGCCTAATCTCCCCTTAACTTGGTCAAAGGCCAAAGGTTTGGCTACATGACTCGATTACTGAGCTCGATCAAATTACAAAACTGATCTACACAAACTTGCACTATAATTCAATCTGAGTTGCCTCCCACAGATGATGATATTATATGATCAGAAATTCAGGGGGTTTATTATCAAATACAGTATGTGTAGAAGGTATTGAGAAGAATTAAAAAGAACTAAAACAGAATTAAAGATCTAATCTAAGAATTAAAAGAAAACAATGGCTACTCTATCATAGAATTCTAAGCATGCATCAGCATTCCAAATCTGTGGTTAATCTTTTGAATTCAAATGAAACCTCAATCTAAATCTCTAGCATTCAAACATGAAGACCTCCATGCATTCAATTAACACACAATCAATCAAGTTCAGAGACCTCTAGGACATAATTGACCTATGTTAATTTCAAGCATGATGCAATTAACCTTAGATTTAGATATGAAATCTAACTCATACTCTTCCAACAATTGAATTATATAAATCAATCGATCAATATGAAAACAATTATGTTTTTTATCAACATTTTAGAATGAAAACCTTCAATTCAAAAACGAGATCAAGAAGAGAAGAAAGAGTAGATGAAACCAGAATGAAGTGTTGAATTCGAGTTCACTAATGCTCAAGAGTGTCAATGCTTCTTTGAAGTTTTGGATGAAATAAAAATCTACTCCTCCATTAATGGAGGAAAACAAAAATCTACAGATAAGAGATATGGGGGGAAGAGAAAAAGTGTTTTTATTTCAAATCTGAAAATTGAAAAATGCTGAAAAAAGTTTCTGTTCAATTCGATTCTCATTATTTATGCCTACAATTTAGCTCACTAATCTCTAATTACATTAATCCTCTCTCCTTAAGCTACATTTGGACACCTCAATTGCATAAATTGGAATTTTGGAGGGAAAGTTATGCCTAAAACATTCAACTGGGTTCCCTAAACCCATCAGTGAACTTCCACACTGCATTTTTGGCCAAAAAGATGCCTCTTTTAGGCTCAATGCTCTGAAGATGAAATGTAGCCTTGGTTGTTAGCTTTCAAATGGTGTTGGAATAGGCTTAATTGGACTCTTGTGGGCCGAGACATGGCCAATACAATACACCCTGCTCAACAAGCATGGCTATACCCTTTGACTTCACTTCCAGGTTCAAATTTATCTCTAAGACTTGAAATTGGCCTCTGACCTCTAATGAAAGTTGTAGGCCAACTCTTAACTTTCCTACAAATAAAAATCATAGTCTAATGAGGTCTAGAACTCAAGTTATGGTCAAAATACAAAATAGAATCAAAAAGAGCATAATGCAAGAAAAATTGAATGAAGGCTCAACCAAAACCCAATCAACAAATATGATCCAAATCATATCAATTATGCACTATTTAGGGTTAATGCACTAAAAATGAGAGAAAATATATATATATATATATATATATATATATATATATATATATATATATATATATATATATATATAAAAATCCAATTCCTGAAATTCCCACATACCTGAGAGTTAAGAGCTTCATACACCATCTTGTGAGATCTTTCATACTTGATCTATGCACTTTCAGTAATATTGCTTGGATTGCCCTTTTGACTGCCTGCAACTTCACCAACTAGCACACAAAACTTGCAACCTAAGCAAACACAATCACAAACAAAGTTAGCACTATATTCACATGTATTTACATGATCATATAGCATTAATCATCACCAGCAACAACATGAAAATTTGACTCAAGTGCAGAGCTTGATCAAATTACAAAACCGAACTAGACAAACTTGTAGTATAATGGAATTTGAGTCATCTCCCGAAGATGATGGTATTATATGATTAGAAATTCAGGGGGTTTATCATCAAATACAATATGCATAGAAGGTAATTTAGAAGAAGTAAACAGAACTAAAACAGAATTGAAGATCTAATCCAAGAATTAAGAGAAAACTATGGCTACTCTATCATAGAATTCTAAGCATGCATCAATATTCCAAATTAGTGGTTAATCCTTTAAATTCAAATGAAACCTCAATCCAAATCGAGCATTCAAGCATGAAGAACTCCATGTATTCAATTAACACTCTATCATTCAAGCTTAGAGGCCTTTAGAACACAATGGACCAATGTTAATTTCAAGCACCAATGCAATTAACCTTAGATTCAGTTCTGAAATCTAATTCATACTCTTCTAACAATTGAATTGCATAAATCAATCGATGAATATGAAAACAATTTTGTTTTTTAATAATATTTTAGAATGAAAACCTTTAGTTCAAAAATGTGATCAAGAATAGAAGAAAGAGTAGATGAAACTGAAATGAAGTGTTGAATCCGAGTTCACCAATCCTCAAGAGTGTCAATGTCTCTTTGAATTCTTGGATTAGATAAAAATCTACTCCTCCATTAATGGAGGAAAACAAAAATCTATAGAATAGAGAGAGAGAGAGAGAGAGAGAGAGAGAGAGATAGATAGATAGATAGATAGAAAATAGGGGTAGAGAAAGAGTGTTTTTATTTCAAATCCAAAAATGGAAAAATGCTAAAAGAAGGTTCTATTCAATTCAGTTTTCTCACTATTTATACCTACAATCAAGTTCGCTAATCTCTAACTACGTTAATCCTTTCTTCCTAATCTACATTTGGACACCTCATTTGCATAAATTGGAATTTTGGAGGGAAAGTTATGCCTAAAACATCCAATTGGGTTCCTTGGACCTATCAGTGGACCTCCACACTGCATTTTTGGCTAGGAAAATTGCTCTATTTAGCTCAATGCTCTGAAGATGAAATGTAGCCCTGGTTGCTAGATTTCAAATGGTGCTGGAATGGGCTCAATTGGACTTCTGTAGGCCGAGATGTGGCCTATACGATACACCCTGCTAAAGAATTGTGGCTACACCCTTTGACTTCACTTCCAGGTTCAAATTCAACTCTAAGACTTGACAATTGGCCTCTGACCACTTAATGAAAGTTGTAAACCCAGTTCTTAGCTTTCCTACAAATCAAAAATCATGGTCTAATGAGGTATAGAACTCAAGTTTTGGTCAAAATACAAAATAGTGTCAGAATAAGCATGATGCCGGAAAAAATTGAATCAACGGTCGACCAAAACCTAATCAACAAATATGATCCAAATCACATCAATTATGCACTAAAGTGGATGCACTAAACATGAGGGTATATATATATATATATAACCAATTCATCAAATTCCCATACACTTGAGAGTTGAGAGTTTCATACATTATATTATGAGATCTTTCATACTTGATCTATGCACTTTCAGTGATATTATTTGGATTGCCCTTTTGACTACCTACAACTTCACTAAGTACCACACAAAACTTGCAACCTTAGCAAACATAATCACAAACAGAATTATCACTAATATTCACATGTATTTACATGATCATATTGCATTAATCATCCCTAGACAGTGCTAAAATTTGACTCGAGTGTCGAGCTCGATCAAATTACAAAACCAAACTGCACAAACTTGTAGTTTAATACGATCCAAATCGTCTCCCAAAGATGATGATACTATATGATCTAAAATTTAGGGGGTTTATCATCAATATGTGTAGAAGGTAATTGAGAAGAATTAAACAAAACTAAAGTTGAATTGAAGATTTAATCCAAGAATTAAGAGAAAACATTGGCTACTCTATCATAGAAATCTAAGCATGGATCAACATTCCAGATCAGTGGTTAATCTTTTGAATTCGAATGAAACATCAATCCAAATCTAGTATTCAAACATGAAAACCCCCATGTATTCAATTAACACATAATCAATCAAGCTCAAAGACCTGTAGAATATAATTGACCAATGTTAAGTTGAAGCACCAATGCAATTAACCTTAGATTCAGATCTGAAATGTAATTTATACTCTTCCAGCAATTGAATTACATAAATTAACTGATCAATATGAAGACAATTATGTTTTAATCTACATTTCGGAATGAAAACTTTCAATTCAAAACTGAGATCAAGAATAGAAGAAAGAGTAGATGAAGCCGAAATGAAGTATTGAATTTGAGTTTGCTAATCCTCAAGAGCATCAATGACTCTTTGAATTCTTGTATCAGATAAAATCTACTCCTCCATTAACGAAGAAAAACAAAAATCTATAGAAGAGAGGGGGGAAGAGAAAGAGTATTTTTATTTGAAATCCAAATTTTGAAAAATGCTTAAAGATGGTGCTATTTGGAACATCCCCATATAACGTAATAGGAAATAATAATAACAAACTTTTGTTATTCACCACCTTGCCCCTAAACTTTTTAGAAAATGGCATTTAGGTCCCTATATCGGTAGAATTAGTAGAATAAGGTTTTAAACGAAGCAGAATCACGTAGCGAAAACGTAGAAACCTAAACCTCAGCCGATTGAGCCACGGAGGTATCTGTAACACCCTCCCAAGTACAGTACTATGCTTAAGTCATAGTACCACACCTTGGAGTTGTTACGGTTACCTGAATGGACCTTATCTGACAAAGAACTTCATTGCGTTACTCTGATACCTCTTGAACTTTCTGGAGACAACACGGAAAAATAGGAGTGAGAATTATAAATTCTCAGTAGGATTCTCTATGATACACATGTAATGTCATCGTTGTCATCTCCAGTTTGCTTCGATTTATTATGAAAAAGGTGAACGTGCTGCACAAACTGTTTAATTTTACATTTCAAAAAAATATGTCTTATCCGAAGCAAAGTTCATTTTTACTCATATACTGGTCATTTGGAGAAGTCTACACAAGATTAATTCATGAATAATACCATCGATAATAACTTCAACATATAAAACGCACATAGCATTAGTCTACTGGGGACATAACCTCTGTACATAACTTAACTTGCACTTGAATTCATACATATACATAAAATTTTACTTTTCTTTCATTCGACACACCTAGGCGTTACGTATCGCCGTCCCTAGGGTGCTTGCATCTGTCTACACTTGAGCGTTATGTATCGCCATCCTCAAGTGCAGCATCATACCACATCCCAGAGTATGATCGCCATGTCATACCCCGTCGGAGCGCGATCGCCATGTCACGTTCCTTAGGAATATGGTATCCTCATGCTATATCCTAGAGTATGATCGCTATGTCATACCCCGTCAGAGCGTGATCACTATGTCACGTTCCTTAGGAATATAGATTCATCATCATATCTTTGCATGCCACATTCCAGAGTATGATCACCATGTCATACCCCGTCGGAGCGTGATCGCCATGTCACGTTCCTTAGGAATATGGGATCTTCATGCTATATTCCAGAGTATGATCGCCATGTCATACCCCGTCAGAGCGTGATCGCCATGTCACGTTCCTTAGGAATATAGGACCTTCATTCGGTACTTACACTAGCTGGGTCATGCCATGCCTCATGTAAGTTCCTACCCCCCATATACTCACACTAGCTGGGTCGATGCCATGCCTGATGTGAATGGGGCATATACTTAATTCTTTGGTCTTTAAGTCTTTACTCTTTAACCTTTATCGCCTTGGGTAGCTTGGCCTTGGAGTGAGCTTGTCAGCTCAACTCGTGACCATTGTCACACCGACTCACCCACAAGGGGATTCACATCTTTATATTCACATTTAATATACTTATATCTTTTCATTCTCATGCGTTGTCAAGCATAGTCATGCTAAATGTACTCGTACATATGCTTCATCAGTATTTCTCATATACCTCACATCATACTGCTTTTTGATTTAGTCTCATATATCTCATATCACCCTTATATCATTCTTGCATATAAATATCCCTAGGTTCATAAACTTCTGCCGTAAAATCGGCAGCATAACGGATCATATTCGTTTCCCCATGAATAGTGCCAGTTCCCACGGACAAACCAGTCATAGCAACATAAATCAACTTAACACACATATATATCAATGTCAAATTGGCAATCCTTAACTCAAACTTTTTATGTTTCCATAATACTTGTGAAATCTTCAATTGGGTCACTTTGTGAAACTATCACTTTGGCCATTCTGCTACCTTCTATTTAGTTCTGCCCGAATTTCATATGATCCACCTTTATTACTATTCAACTCATTTAAATCTGAAATTTGGATATATCATAGCTCTATGTGTCTACTTTCTAACCTCTTTGGTCCCATATCATTTTGATTTATAAAACTCAAGATATTCAGCCTGTCAGCCACTAGCCCGAATTACACTCTTAGAAGTATAAATTCACTAAAAATCGAAACTACGCTCAAATCACACGAAATTGGTCTCATATTGAAGCTAATAGGACCACCTTTCATTTGCCACAAGTTTAACTCCATTTGCTTAAGTATACCTCGAGTTATAAGTCCTGAAAGTCGACCTTCCTGAGCTACCTTGTTTTGGCTCGGTTTGGACATAGAGTAACTTCCTTGGATTACTGGGAACAATTGGGAGCATAACAAACTCGGAATATCATACTGGGATATTCCCCTATGTGTAAGCTTTCTAACAAATTTGGTTTCACTCAATTTGGAGTTGTATAGGGTGAGTTATACCCTCCTCATGTCACCCTGCCCGGATGAAAATCCTGAACCCTAGGTCAAACTTCAAAAATTCGTATGTCTCAATACTAATCCAATAACCTTATATGATATATCTATGGAAAGCCCTGAATGTCTACTTTCATCTAAAAATGGTTTCATTAGATTTGACCGATTGTAGGCAGAGCCGTACACTCCGCCGTACGGACTGCTGTGGAATCTTCACCAAGATAGCATCCTAATCCATCCATTTCTCTTAGTTTTCTTCTTCTAATCCAAATTCCCACTCAAGATTTCATATTAATCCCATATTAGTCCAATCACACACATCCAATATATCATCAAATAATCATAAAAAGGAATCTTTCATGCATCCTCAGTCTAGAGAAATTAAGACTAGAGATTGAATCCTACCTCTTTGGAGTATGACTTGAGCTAAGTGCTGAAACTTGGAGTGTTAGAACCTTGCTAAGCTTGGAGGAATGATGGAGTTGATTGAGAGAAGGGGAGGAGGAGGCTGGAACCAGAGGAAGAGGGAGAGTGGCATAGATCAGCCAGAAATGAGGGGAAGGGTCTGACTTAAATAGATGGGGGTAGTTGGAATTGTGGGTGTTGATTGGTTGAAGTTTTGTGATTGAAGTTCACCATGTCGCTGCTTTGTGGCTGAGTTGCTCTCCACGTCGTCCCCAAAGTGGGATACACTTTCGTTCTACCTGAAATCGGAAATCATCCCCATAATACTTGAAGTCGAAACTCGTGACCTTTTACATTGCTTGGAGCTGAAGCCGGATGTCGGAACTCGTACCATCTTGTTTGTGACTTGAGGAAATCTTGTCTGGTTTATTTCGAGACTTAGAATCAAGATCGGAGGTCGAAAGTCATGCAGCTGACAATCAACTGATCTCGAAACTCCAAGTTCAAAGTCGAGACTCCTTGTAATAAGCTCGGATATCGGAACTTGGGTCCATTCTAATTGAGTTGAACTCAAGGCGGAACTCGTTACATGAAACTCGGAGTTCAATGCTTGTATCATTGTGTTACACTATAACTTCTGAGGTCGGATGAAGCATGAGGTATGAGGTCGGAATGATGGTTCTTAAGGTCGAAACTCGGGTGATTCGAATCTCATTTCCAAACCCAAGTACTTAAACCCGGAAGTCGGTATCTTACATTTGATGATATCGGAAACCGGGCACAATATCTTTGAGACATGAAGTCGGATACCGGTGAATCATGTTCATGTTGTTCGGACTCGAATGTTAAACTCGGAAGTTGTAGAAGTAATCCAGATGAAGTCGGAAGTCGTGGACATAGGTGAGACGAACTCGGAAATCGGAGAATATATAAGATGAAGTCGGAAATCATGTACTTACGTAAGACAAACTCGGAACTCGGGATTTATCCACTTTGTGTAGAATTCGAAGATGAAGTCGGGAATTGAAATTGATCAGTCCTGAGGGCGAAGTCCGATCTCGGAAATCGGGACGTTACAGTATCCATATGTGAAATGACATGGGATGCCCCTAGACTTATCCATAATTACAAAAATGCCATTAGCCATGAAAAAAAAAAAACAAGAAGGCCCTAAAATTTGCAAAACGTTTAATATACACTATTAATCGATTTACTCGATTTTATTGTGTTTGTAGAGTTAATTAAAAAGTGAATTAGATGTTAACTAGAAGTTGATTAGAGGTTAAAATTAGAGAAATTAGGGCTAAGATAGAAACTTATAAAAACCTCATAGAAAAATTTCAAACCGATTTACCGATTTAAGAGCAATCGGTAAGATTTCGGAGTTTTAAACTATCGGAACCGGATCAATAGAAACCATACCATGAGTGCCCTAGGATCAATGGCCAAGATTTAGCCAAATAACCAACCCAAGTGGCGCCTAAGGCAGCCCTTGATCATGGAAGCCAAACCAAAATGAAGAGCAAGGAGAAATCCACCAATCACATGCATTTGGCTTCCAAAAATCTCACCTTTTCTTTCCTTCTCTCATCCAATTTTCGGCCAGCCCTTTTCTAGTGCTGAAGCTCCTCTCTTTCTCTTCTCTTCACTCTCATCTCCACTCCATTCTCATCCATTTTCAAGCCTCATCACAAATTACTTACATCAAAGACACAAAATCAACCCAGACTCAACTACACAAGGTAGGAATCTCAACTTTCTCCTTCTTTTCTTTGAATTGGGGTTGCCTATAGTCCCTTGTTCATCCATGATCTGATGTTGTGATGGGTGGGGATGATGAATTAAGGTTGGTTTAAGGTGTATATGTGAGTTTGAATTGAAGATTGGATGGATTGATTAAAGAAGAACATGAATCCAAGAAGAATTCAAGAAGCTGTTAGGGTTTTCCCCTCGATGGTCCGTATGGTGGAGTGTACGGCTCCACCTACAACCGTTTAAATTTGATGAAACTATTTTTATATGAAACTAGACATCCAGGGCTTTCTATACATATAAAATATAAGGCCATTGGATTAGTATAGTATTAGTTATGAATTTTTGAAGTTAGACCTAGAAATCTGGATTCTCACCTAGGTAGCATGGGTTAAGAAGGTGTAACTCACCCTATTAATCATCAAATTGAGTACAACTAAAGTTTTTTGAAAGCTAACACATGAGAGAACATTTTATAAAAATTTCAGAATTTAATTCGTTGTCATTTGTTCTCAGCACGTCAATGAATTTGGCTTAGGTTTAGACTGGCCTAGAATAGGGCAGCCTAGTAGGGTAATGTTTCGGGATTCATAACTCAAAATCTACTTAGGCAAATGACATGAAACTTATTTTTTTTTTTGAAAGCTTGTTGTGTTATCTTTAATTTGATATAAAATTTGTAAGATTTCACCTAGTTTTCTATTTTTAGTAAATTTTCTTTTATAAGAACCCAAGTCTGGCTAAGAACAGAGCATGCTGAGGTAAAACACTTATATCTTGAGTTGTACAAATCCAAATGAGATGGGACTAAAAGGATTAGAAACTAGACACATAAGGCTACAACATCCAAAAATTAGGTTTAAATGAGTTAAATTGAAATAATGGTGAAGTATACAAAACCCGGGTAGGACAGGGAAGAATAAACTGAAAACCATATTGATGCTGTGTTGAAACTAATGAATGAATCTATGAATGTATATGCATAATTGCTGGTTTATATTGAATTGCAAGTTGTACAATTGTACTGATTGTCTGGCACTATTCATAGGGAAGCGGACTCGATCCGTTATGCTGCCGAATTTCCGGCAGAAATTAGTGATAATTCTAAATATTGGTGTGTTAATGTTGTTATGTGTAGAAATACTAAGAATGTATTATTATTTGAGAATAAGATACGAAACCTATGTATTTATGATTTTATGATAAAAGATATCGTGATGAGTCCATATTCCGAAGTAATGTGACATGGCGATCACACTCTGATAGGGTATGACACGGCGATTATACTCAGGAATGTGGCATAAGGATCCCACCCCTAAGGAATGTGACATGGTGATCGCATCCCAAGAGAGTATGACATGGTGATCATACTCTGAGACGTGGCAGGATGAATATATTTTAAGGAGTGTGATATGGTGATCACACCCCGATGGGGTATGACATAGGGATCATACTCTAGAATATAGCATGATGACTACATCCTAAGGAATGTGACATGGCGATCACACTCCGATAGAGTATGACATGGCGATCATACTCTGGAATGTGCATGACAAGTAAAGAAAGACCAAGAAAGAAGAGAAAATTATGTATATCTGCATAAATTTAAGTACAAGTGAAAGCAGATGCTAATTTCAAGTTTTCAGCATGTTAGTGTTATTATATTTTTAATATGTTATAGTTATTATTCGCAATATGCTTCATGACTTTTTCGTGTATTGGCTCTCCCAAATGATAAGTGCATGAATAAAACGAATTTTGCTTCGGATAAGGTATTTTTCAAACTATAAAACTGAACAGTCTATTTAACATGCTCACATTTTTCATAATAAACCGAAGCAGTTGGAGATAATCACGATGACACTTGCACATGGTAGTTTAATGAGAGCTACTGAGAATTTATAATGCTCATTCCTATGTTTATTTCCGTGTTATCTCCATATAGTTCAGAAGTTCCAGAGAAGGTCCTTCGAGGCGGAGTTGACTAGTAAGATTGAAGGTGGCTGAAAGTTGCTATTAGTCAAGGTCTGATTAAGTGACAGTAACAACTCCTAGGTGAGGTATTATGACTTAAGCATAGTACTATGCTTGGGAGGGTGTTACACAATTCAATTTAGTTTTCTCACTATTTATACCTACAATTTAGTTCACTTGTAACACCCTAATAGTTCCATTCTATGCTTAAGTCATATTGTGGAATTATTAGTTGTTACTTTTGCTCGCGGAACTAACATTACCTTTTAGAAATTACTTTTTAACGAAAATAGGGGTAAATTTTTTTTTGAACCAAACAGTAAACCGTTTTGAAATCGAGAGCCATGAGCGCATTGTGAACATATAATACAAATGTCGTTATCTCATTCATACATCGCATTTAACATAAATAGAAGCATTGAGAATAACCACAATCTTAGATAAAGATAACATTCATTCCGCGGCCAACCATAATAATATGATAATAGTCATACCCGAGTCATACATAAGATAATAATGGGTCCGATATCTACTGTCGGCCCTACACCAGGAACCTACCAGATACATAATAAAAGGAAATACATCAGAAAACTCTACTACCCAAGCATGACATACAACAGAATGATAACCTTATAACTACAACCAAAAAGGCCTATCCTCGTGCTCAGCTCTGCATTCAATCGTCACATCAGGCATCAAGCAGGAGGAAACCGTTCCCATATCCATCGGAAGAAACACCACCACATCCTCCTCCTCGAGCATGTCCTCGTCCATGTGGCATAGCGCAGGTACGAATAAACCCACGCCCATGAATCGGAGGTGAATCTGGGCTAGCAGATGAAGCAGAAGAATTAGAAGATAGATGAATCACCGAAGGCTGGGACGAACCCGAACGGTGAGATCCCCCAGAACGAGTCGGATATAAGGGCTCAGAGGGGTCGGTCTCCACATGGTAGCTCGGATAAGACGACTCCGAGGGATCGGAATCCAGTGAAACAGTCAGAGTCAAATGGGTATCCGAGTCAGTCTCATCATCATCAGTGGGGTATCTCGGTGGCTGAAAGTAGGGGCGGATGTCATCCATAGTAACCTCACCGAATGGCTGATGCGGTCAGAAAAATGAGCTCCTCACGGGAGTCTGAAACTAGTAGTTGTGGAAGATGTAGACCCTCATCGCTGCATTCGCCGATAGCACTGATGCGTTCAGCACTGGGTCAAAGCGCCAACGCCACACCAGGAGCTCAACATAGATCACTACCGTGCCCGACTTCGACATCCTCTGAAGATGACATGGAAAACGCAGGAGTAAGAAGTACTAAATTTCTCAGTAGGATCGCGAATAGACAAACACAGTGTCATCATCATCGTCCCAGCCACTTCGGGTTTAATTATAAAAGCAGTGGACGGATATAAGTTTAATTTTAATGGTTTTGAAAACTTAAACTCCGAAGCGAGTTGCTTTTAAACTTAACATCATAACTACATCATCATAACTAACTTATATACTGAAACAACAATATAAATACATGCAAAGACATGCATCATCATAAACTTAACCATGGTTATACTTTGTCTTTACTTTCATTTTTAGCACTTGCTTAACATTCTTTACTTTCCTTTGAAATAGACTGCTTTTGGATATGAGCTCATTCTGTGACTGTCGACACGCAATATTAACCAAATTAGACTAAGCTGATATTGGTTACCTCTAAGTTGGAGGGTCCTCCATGTCACCCTTGCCTCCCTCATAGAGGTTTCTTGAGTCTTTATGGATCGCCATCTCTTACTTCCCCTGCCAAAGTGATTGAAGGGCCATGTCCTATTAATTCTTTTCTTATCATTATACTTTACATGCATAGTTCTTCTTTGACTAGACACATGCAAGGATATGACTAAGTTCATAATTTTGACGAAAATCCGGCAGTATAATGGCTAGACCGAAGTTTTCCCAAAATGCCAATCACAACTCTTAACTAGTAGTCCATCACAATCATATCATTCAATCATGAGACAAAGCTCCACCAAATTTGTCATTCGTGATACCGAATGGCATCACACATTCATACCCTAGAGGGGTTCATAATTGCGTTATTCTTTGTGAAGAATCTTATGAATAATCATATGATTTCTCATGGTTACCCATGAGAAAATCACATAGTTAAGATATGTGTATGTGGTCTTTTAGTTACTTAGCTCTCATATGAAATTATTCTTTACTTTAGTTCATGTCTTATGGAACACTTATTCAAATTAATTAAGTTAAATGATTGTTTCCTTTTCTTGAGATAGTGCCCTTAGTGATTCCTAGGTTCATGATATGCTCAGAGGCCCTAATCATACTTCTGTTCTCAAGGAGTTCGAGATCCCTCTAATCCTTGGGCCATGACAATGCATAACCATACTCATGAACCCAACAACACTATGTTCATTAATCACCAAGGGTGATTTTTAACTTGTTCAAGTTACAAAGTTTTAAGCTTTCACTAATAACATACCAAGGTTTTACCTTAAACATTATTAAAGTTATTATTCTTTATAAAGTAGTCATAAAGTTTTATTCTTTATGAAAGTTAGTGCCTTTAACATTAAGCTCTTATCTTAAAGATTAGATTTTTATGAAATAATGATACAAATTACTAGCTTTTTAAATAAAAAAGTCTTGTCCTTTATGAAAGTTGACTCTTTTAATTATTCTAAGAGCATCAAGGTTTCAACTTTATGACTTAAAGTTGTCTCTACATTAAAAAGGTTCCTACTTTATCAACTAGTGATATGAAACATTAACTTTAAGGTTAAAAAGTCTTGATCTTCATGAAAGTTAACACCTTTTAACATTGTTTTGGTTCAAGATCTAAACTTTATGAATTAAATGTTACAAAACAACATTTTAATGACTTAAAGGTCTCATTCTTGGCTAAAGTTTGAAACTTTATGAAAGGTCTTTTCTCTAAGGTTTGATTTCTAAGACATAAAGTGACAAGATATCATTTTATAACCAAAAAAGGCTTGTTATTCTAAAAAGCTTAGACTTTTACATTTATTTTTGTCTTCAAAACAAAACAAAAGAAGACTTTATGATGGCACTAAAACTTGCACCACTTTTTGTGTATCAAGAAGCAAACTTTTTAAAGTTTAAATCTTTTAGAATGTTCATAGTCTTATAAAATCATGAAAACATAAAAAGATGAAGCTTTTCTAATCATCAACTCATCATAAGAAAAGAAACAACTTTAAGCAAGATACCATCAAGAACATTCAAGAACATATTTTGCCAAAAGTAGAAACTTAAGAACACTTGAAGAACATCAAGAACATATTTTTCTAAAAGTAGAAACTTAAGAACACTTGAAAAACATCAAGAACACATTTAACCAAAAATAGAAACTTTTGCTCATGAAGAGCATGAAAGATTTCCTCCAGTTTTCACTCAAAGATCTTGGTCATGGAGGGAACCAAGTTTCAAGCTTTCTTGAGTAAACAAAACAAAGGATGAAGATCAATACCTCCTTATCAAAATGGCACTACAACAAGGAAGGAGAAGAAGAAGATGATGACTCTTCTTGTAACACCCTAATAAACCCATACTACGCTTAAGTCGTATTACAACGTTTTATTAGTTGTTACTTATGCTCGTGGAAAACTAAACTTCACTTGAAATTAAATTACGCGGAAAATACGGTAAGATTTTTCTTTGAAATACGTTGTCGCTTAGCAGCGTTTTGAAAAGTAAAGCCTTGAGCGAGAAGATAGCTAGAGAAAGAGCGTGTCGCATCAAATATATACTCCAATATCATAAAACAAGGATAAGGTAAACAAATAATAATTCGCAAATATATTGCATTAAATAACTAACCATTACATTTATATGGGTTCATAATCTATATATACATACATTTCAGCATTACAACAAGGGAGACTCATGGTTGAGCCATGATCCAAATACTAGATACTAAGTACAAATTTAAATGGCAAAGCCTAACTCAAAAGAAATATGCAAAGATGCAGAGCGATGGTTGCTATAAGTCCCAAAATAGCTTCGTCTCGCATCCCACGTCACACGTCCGCTCACAGTGTTAGGGATCCACGCTCCACTCCATCGGATGCGCCGTCGAGATCTGGTGACGATACGGAAGAACAACTAGGGTGAGAAATGGAATTTCTCAGTAGGACTCGAACCCGACATGAAAGTGTCATCGTCATCGTCCCAGCCACTTCGGTTTTATTAATGAAGATAGTGAACATTCATAAGGTTCCGTTTTTAGGTTTTCGAAAATATGAATATTCGAAGTGGATTCAATTTTAACATAATCTCTAATCATTTACATCATAACATACATGGGCACAAGTATAATCATATAAAAATGCATGACTGTGCTATAAGTTTTTCTTAACTTCTTCCCTTGTTAGGGTTTAGACCGAGGTCCCTTTTCTTTTCTTAACTTAACTTTATCTTTTCACCTACTAAACATAAGTGGTAATGAGCTCATACCGTGGCCGTCGCCACCATAGAATTTCGGTACTTACACTAGTTGGGTCATGCCATGCCTCATGTAAGACCTATCCCCTATACTCACACTAGCTGGGTCATGCCATGCCTCATGTGAGTCATGGGTGAGGGGAAACTTAAATTAGGTCACCTTCCCTTTTGAAGGATCATACCCTTAGTTTATCTTTTTCTTATTAAAGCTTATGATGCAAAGTTATTCTAATTCTCTTCCACATTTAGGCGTTACGTATCGCCGTCCCCAAATGTGGTTCCTTTATTAATCACCTCTGGGCGTTATGTATCGCCGTCCCCAGGGTGTTCATATTTATTAGTCTTTTCGTGTTTATCATTAAGTATCATATTATCAACGTATCATATTCATATCATCATGATTCATCATAATATCGTCATCATATCATTATCATCCTTATCATCATCATAACACTATCATGATCATCATCATATCACACCATCATCATCATATCACATCATCATCATCATGATCATCATCATATCATATCATAATCATCATCATCATATCATATCATCATCATTACTCATCATCATCATAGCATCATGCTTTCACATAAATATAGGCATATTCTCAAGCAAAGTTTTATGAGCTTAGCTTAGTAAATTTGGTGCAAGCTTTTAATTGAGATTGCCTCTTGTGTAAACTTCTTTTATTGGGCATAATGCCAATTTTGTCTATTATCCTTTTTGACACTTTTAAGTTGAATTATGAAGGTTTTTTCCAATGCTTAATATAAGGGTATTAATGTCTTAAAGCTTATTTCTCCTTATTCTTTAACTTTTACCATAACCAGTTTTACTTTTATAGTGGGGCAGTAACTTTGAAAATTCACCATGATTTCATATTTTACTCTTTATTTCGAATTTTTGTGTGGATGTACTTCTCTGAGTCTATTTTTAAACAAAACAAACCCCACTTAAAAATTCATTTTGTAGCTTGAGTTATGCACATTTTATTCTGACTGCTCAGGATTGAAAGTTCAACTTGGGTCAGTGGCTTGTCCACTTCACTGGGAGTTCCTCACATGGAATCTGACAAAACTGTTTTATGGGAGTGTTCCTCTATGTCTTATATTTCTAACAAACTTGGTCTCACTCAAAAATGTTATGTATAACTTGAGTTATGCATGTTTTATTACCTACTGCCCGGACAGAAACCCATCCAGGAACAGTAAACTTTGAAAAATCATATCTCTCTCGTTTTAAGGCCAAATCTCGTATATTTTATATGTATGAAAAGCTCTTTGAGTCTACTTTCACAGAAAATTAGTTTCATTACATTTTGAGTTTTGTAGCAATAAATATACCGCACGCTTTATAGACTGCCAGAATTCCAGATTTACTAGTTTTTAAGTTTTTCACTTCAAGCTTATGGAGGAATTGTTATATCACTTCAAATCACCATTTTCATGTTTTATCTCTTCATCATGTTCAAAGTCTGAGTCACCAAATCAGTATTTTGAACCAAAATAAAGCAAGATACATAAAACCATCAAGCCACATATTCTCACTTCAAGATAACATTTTTCAAAAAGACAAGGAAACTCATAGAGCAAGAAATGGTCATGAGACCTTGAAGCAAGTCCTAAAACCACCTAGCTATGAAGAGCTTAGGAGTTATAGAGCTTGAAAAACATGGAAGAGAAAAGGGTTAGAGTCACTACCAATTGGATTTCTTGAAAGCTTGAAGAGAAAGAAAGATGTTGGAGATGGCCTCCTTCTCCTTGAGCTTGATAGTGAGGCTTGTGTATGAGTGGCTTTGTTTCTCCAAGGACCAAAAATGGTAGTCCTTGAAGGGATTGTGAGTGTGGTGATAGGAGATGAGGGTGATGGTGGTAGAAAAGTGAGGACTTAGGGTAGGAAAACAAGAAGAACAAGAAGAAGAGTAGAAAGAACAAAGAGAGGTTTAGAGAGAGGTGAGAGCTTTTGTGTGTATTCTTGAGAGAGGAAATGAAAATGAATTGAGGAGAGAGGGAGGGCTGAAAGTGGCGCACAAATGGGGGGAAAGGTGATGTGATTTTTGCTTCTTACACAAGCTAGTGAGTGGGAAAAACCTTGGGGCAAAAGAGAGTGTTGTGTTTCCTTTGAGTTTTGGCACTTGGGTAAAGACTTGTAGGTGTTTCTTTTCAAGTGGTTAAAAGCATGTTCTATCCTAGGATTGGCATTGGATGGTTGTGATCACTCCAAGTGTCACAATCTTGATGGAGAAGGGTGGATCTTTTGTCATGACTCAAGGAATCTACTAACATGGACTCTTGATCTAGTGGTGTATGATGAGAAGGCAAATGGATGGTTGGATATGGCTCTTCCTTTGACCAAACTTTCAAATAATAATTAAAGGAAAGTTTCTACATCTTTATAATTGTTATAATCATCTAAATGCTAATTAATTCAATTGGTTTAAATTACACATTAGCATATTTTAATTGAGAAGGATTTTCTTCATTAATTATGTAAAGAAGAGGTGAGGGTTAATCTTCATGAAATTAAGATGTGATACTTATATGCTCTTAGTTAATTAGGTTAGATCACCTTGATTTTATGTTCTAAATCATGGATTAATAAGGATTGGGCAATTAGGCTTTTAATTGTAACTTTTAATGCATTATGTTTCAATTGTTGACTTTTACTTATCTTGTTGACTTGCCTTTAATTTACTAAGCTCTTGCTCTCGAGATTAATCGATTAATTCTCAATTAATCGTTAACCTCTCTAATTAGCCAGGATCACTGAGCTAATTAGCTTAGACAAAAATCGGGGATGTTACACTTCTTGGTGATGATGGTGGCGGTTTTGGCTTGGAGGAAGGAGAAGCTCTTGAGATCTTGTGAAAATGAAGGTTGTAGTGTTTAGATCTTGTCTCCAAAGACCCAAAGATGAGGTCCTTGAAGGGCTAAGTGAGTGGTTTTGGTAGTGATCATGGAGAAAGGAAAAAGAAGATAAAGAAGAAGATGAGAGAGTTTAGAGAGAAGTTGGAGGATTTGGCTTTGAAGAGAGAGAATAGGATGAGTGAAAATGAAAATGTGAATGTGTGTGTGTGCTTGAAAGTGGCATCCCACATAAAGGGGGAAGGAGGGAGATATTTTCTTAATTTTGTGTTAATTAAGGTTTAAGGTGACAAATTGGATGATGGGAGAACAAAGCATATACTAACTCTTACATAAAGTACTCTTGTCTAATGCTTTATGCTTTAATGACATAACTTTTTACTTTATCGTCTAATTGACTAAATTTGAATTTAATCATGTGATTAAGTGTTAATACAGCTTAATTAAGATGATTAAGCAAGGATTAGTGATTAACACATAAGAACATGATTAACAAAAATTAATCTTGCGATTAAGCTTAGTTAACCTTAATTAAACTCGATTAAGCTAATTAAGGACGATTAGTACTTAATTAAGCTATAAAGGCTCTGACTCGCTTAATTAGAGATCATCTAATCTCGATTAAGCATTCTTTTGACTTTTCTCATGCGAGTTAACCCCTTTATTAAGCCTTAATTCCATAATTTCTCATTAAGTGGCTAATTACTCAGGGTTACTGAGGTAATTTAGCACGACATGAAATTGAGGATGTTACATCACTAATCTCTGATTACATTAATCCTCACTCCCTAAGCTACATTTGGACATCTCATTTGCATAAATTGGAATTTTGCAGGGAAAGTTATGCTAAAAACATTCAATTAGGTTCCTTTGACCCATCAGTGGACTTCCACACTGCATTTTTGGCCAAGAAGGTGCCTCTGTTGGGCTCAATGCTCTAAAGATGAAATGTAGCTGTTGTTATTAGCTTTCAAATAGTGCTGGATTAGGCTCAATTAAACTCATGTGCACTTAGATATGGCCTATACAATACACCCTGTTGAAGAATCATGGCTACACCCTTTGACTTCACTTCCAAGTTCAAATTTAGCTCCAAGACTTGAGAATTGGCTCTAACCTCTAATGAAAGTTGTAGGCCCAATTCTTAGCTTTCCTATAAATAAAAAAGCATAGTCTAATGAGAATTAGAACTCAAGTTATGGTCAAAATACAAAATAGAGTAAGAATGACTTAATGTTGGAAAATTTAAATCAAGGCTTAATCAAAACCTAATCAACAAACATGATCAAAGTCACATCAATTATGCACCAAAGAGAGTTAATGTACTAAACATGAGGGAATATATATATATATATATATATATATCCAATTCATCAAATTCCTACACACTTGAGATTTAAGAGCTTCATACACCATCTTGTGAGATCTTTTTGATAAATTGAAATTTTATATACTTATTCTTCCTCATATCTAGCCCATTGACCCTCTTTTGTGCATATTTGAATTGACTTGGACCATTTCCTATTAATTGGACCTTGGTTGGACTTTGATCTAATTTTCCTGCACTAGCCTTATTCTGACACTGTTTTGGTTTTTGGGCCATAACTTGAGTTATATACCTCATTTTGGTTGATTCTTAGTTTGTAGGAAAGCTGAGAGCTAGGCCTACAACTCTTATGAAGAGGTCAGAGGCTAATTCGGGAGTTTTCAAGCTGAATTTGGGCCTACAAGTGGACTCAAGGGATGTAGATGCGGATCCTGAGCAGAGTGTGCTAATTGAGCTATATCTCGGGCTACAGAATTCCAATTAAGGCAAAATTGGTGCCATTGGAAAGCTAACTTCTAGGCCTACATCTTTTCTTCAGATCACTAGTGTGAATAATGACATTTTCTAGGCCAAACATGTGGTTGAAGTTCACTAACGGATCCAGTGAAGCTGAATTAGTGTTTTTAGTATAAGTTCCCTTCCACAAGTCCAATTGATGCAAATGAGGGGTCTACTTTCAGCTTTAGAAGAGAGGATTAATGTCATTAGTTAATTAATGTGTTAATCATAGGTATATATATAGGAGGGAACCCTAAATTGGAGTGGACTTTTGACTTACTTTTATTAGAATTTGAAAATAGAGTTTCTCTCTTTCTCTCTTGTGCGTTTTCCTACATTAATGGAGAAGTGATTCTCCTTTGATTCAAGACATCAAGAAGCAATTAAACTCTTGAGAATTGGTGCATCCTTTGGATGCAAACATCAATTTAGTTTCATCTCCTTTTCTCTCATTCTTAATCTCGTGCATGAATTGAAGTTTTTCATTCTTGAATGTTGATTAGGAATGTAATCATGTCATATATGATTCGGTTGATGTATGTGATTTGATTGTTGAAGGAGTGTGAATTATGTTCAGATCTGAATATATGATTAGTTGCATTGGAGTTTGAAACTAATTCAATTCAATTCGGTTCTAGAGGTTTCTGAATCAAATTGATTGTGTAATTGGTTGAATGCATGGAGGTTGCCATGTGAATGCTAGATTTGGATTGAGATCTCATTTAAGTCTAAGTCTAATCACTGAATTGAAGTGTTGCATATAGTTAGAGTCCAATGATGAAGAGTTAATTATGTTACCTTGTGTCTTGGATTGGATCCTTTAATTCAATTTTATACTCATCAATTCTATTTTCCTTTGATTTCTACATTTTGCATTTTAACTGTTTGATGAAACAAACCCCCCTGAATTTTCTGATCAAATGGTGCATTTATCTTAGGGAAATGATCCGAGTTGCCTACTATATTATAGTTGCCATTTGGTTTGATTTGCACGCGAGTCACTTTCATACTTGATCTATGTTCTTTGAGTAATATTGCTTGGATTGCACTTTTGACTACCTACAACTTCACTAACTAGCACACAAAACTTGCAACTTAAGCAAACACAATTACAAATAGAGTTAGCAGTGATATTCACATGTATTTACATGATCATATAGCATTAATCATCCCTAGCAACAGCGCCAAAATTTGACTCGACTGCCAAGCTCTATCAAATTACACAATCAAATTACACAAACTTGTAGTATAATGCAATGCGAGTTGTCTCACAAAGATAATGACACTATATGATCAGAAATTCGGAGGATTTATCATCAAATACTATATGTTCATACGGTAATTGAGAAAAATTAAATAGAACTAAAATAGAATTGAAGATCTAATCCAAGAATTAAGAGAAAACAATGGTTACTCTATCATAGAATTCTAAGATGCATCGACATTCCAAATCAGTGGTTAATCCTTTGAATTTAAATGAACCCTTAACCCAAATCCAGCATTCAAATATGAAGACCTCAATGCTTTCAATTAACACACAATCAATCAAGCTCAGAGACCTCTAGAACATAATTGACCTAAGTTAATTTCAAGCACCTATGCAATTAACCTTAGATTCAGATTTGAAATCTAATTCATACTCTTCCAACAATTGAATCACATAAATCAACTAATCAATATGAAAACAATCACATTCTTAATCAACATTTTGGAATGAAAACCTTCAATTCAAAAACGAGATCAAGAATAGAAGAAAGAGTAGATGAAACTGAAATGAAGTGTTGAATTCGAGTTCACAAATCCTCAAGAGTATCAATGCCTCTTTGAATTCTTGGATTAGATAAAAATCAACTCCTTTGTTAAAGGAGGAAAACGAAAATCTAAAGAAGAGAGAGCGAGAGAGGAGGGGAAGAGAAAGAGTGCTTTTATTCCAAATCCAAAATTTGAAAAATGTTGAAAGCAGGTTTTTTTCAATTCGGTTCTCTTAATATTTATACCTACAATTTAGTTCACTAATCTCTAATTACATTAATCCTCTCTCTAAGCTACATTTGGACACCTCATTTGCATAAGTTGGAATTTTGAACGGAAAATTATGCCTAAAACATTCAATTGGGCTCCCTGGACCCATTAGTGCACTTCTACACTGCATTTTTGGCCAAGAAGATTCCTCTGTTTGGCTCAATGCTCTGAAGATGAAATTTAGCCTTAGTTGTTAGCTTTCAAATGGTGTTAGAACGATCTCAATTGGACTTTTGTGGGTCGAGATATGGCCAATAAAATACTCCCTACTCAAGAACCATGGCTACACCCTTTGACTTCACTTCTAAGTTCAAATTCAGCTCCAAGACTTGAGAATTGGCCTCTGACCTTTGCATGAAAATTGTAGTTCCAGCTCTTAGCTTTCCTGCAAATCAAAATCATAGTCTAATGAGGTTTAGAACTCAAGTGATGGTCAAAATACAAAATAGTGTCAGAATAAGTGTAATGCTGGAAAAATTGAATCAAGGCTCAACCAAAACTGAATCAAGAAAAATGATCCAAATCACATCAATTCTGCACTAAACATGTATATATATATATACATATATCCAATTCATCCAATTCCCACACATTTGAGATTGAGAGCTTTATAGACCATCTTGTTCATAGACCAGTTGGTGAGATCTTTCATACTTGATCTATGCACTTTAGTAATATTACTTGGATTGCACTTTTGACTACCTAAAACTTCACTAACTAGTACGTAACCTAAGCAAACACAATCACAAACAGAGTTAGCACTGATATTCACGTGTATTTACATGATCATAAAGCATTAATCATCCCCAGCAACGGTGCTAATATTTGACTCGAGTGTCGATCTCGATCAAATTACAAAACCAAACTACACAATCTTGTAGTATAATGTAATCTAAGTCGTCTCCCAAAGATAATGATGCTATATGATCAGAAATTTAGGGGGGTTTATCATCAAATACAATATATGCATAAGGCAATTGAGAATATTAAAATAGAACTAAAACAAAACTGAATATCTAATCTAAGAATTAAGAGAAAACAATGGTTACTCTATCATAGAATTCTAAGCATGCATCAACATTCCAAATTAGTGGTTATTCCTTTGAATTCGAATGAAACCTTAATCCAAATCCAGCATTCAAACATGAAGAACTCTGTGCATTCAATTAACACACAATCAATCAAGCTCAGAGACCTCTAGAATATAATTGACCAATGTTAATTTCAAGCACCAATGCAATTAACCTTAGATTCAGATATGAAATATAATTCATACTCTGCCAACAATTGAATCATATAAATTAACCAATCAATATGAAAACAATCACATTCTTAATCAACATTTCGGAATGAAAACCTTCAATTCAAAAATGAGATTAAGAATATAAGAAAGAGTAGATGAAACCGAAATGAAGTGTTGAACCCGGGTTCACCAATCCTTAAGAGTATCAATGCCTTTATGGATTCTTGGATCAAATAAAAATTATACTCCTCCATTAATCAAGGAAAATGAAAATCTACAGAAAAGAAAGAGAGAAAGAAGGGGAAGAGAAAGAATGTTTTTATTCCAAATCCAAAAATTGAAAAATGTTCAAAGAAGGTTTTGTTCAATTTGGTTCTCCCACTATATATGCCCAAAATTTAGTTCACTAATCTCTAATTACATTAATGCTCTCTCCCTAGGTTACATTTGGACACCTCATTTGCATAACTTGGAATTTTGGAGTGAAAGTTATGCCTAAAACATTCAATTGGGTTCCTTGGACCCATTAGGGCACTTCCACACTGCATTTTTGGCTGAGAAGAATCCTCTATTTGGCTCAATACTTTGAAGATGAATGGTAGCCCTGGTTGTTAGCTTTCAAATGGTGTTGTAATGGGCCTAATTGGACTCCTGTGGGCCGAGACATAGTCTATACAATACACCCTACTCAAGAATCATGGTTGTACCCTTTGACTTCACTTCCAGGTTCAAATTCAGCTCTAAGACTTGAGAATTAGCCTCTGACCTCTAATGAAAGTTATAGGCCTAGCTTTTATCTTTCCTACAAATGAAAAATCATAGTCTAATGATTAGAATTCAAGTTACGGTCAACATACAAAATAGTGTCAAAATGAGCATAATTGTAACATCCCAATTTTCTTTGCGCTAAATTATTCCATTTTACCTCCACCACGAGTTCCGAGTTCCGAGTTCATTAGTTTTATGATTTCCGACTTAGCATTCGAATTCCACATGAAATGGAACAATTTCCGATTTCCGAGTTTGTCTTCATTTTGGTAATTTACGATTCAGGCCTTATCGACAAAGATGTTCTTCATTCCGACTTCATGGCCTTTCCGATTTCCGACTTAATGCTTTAGCTTCGAGTTAACTAGAGTGGCTTCCGAGTTCCAATATTCGAGTTAAAGCATAGCGAGTATAATTTCTGACCTCCTATTTTCACGACTTCCGACTTGGACTTCAAGTCCGAACAACATGACTAATTCCACGATATCCGACGTATCATGTTCAAAGAAAATTTACCTGAGTTCCAATCTAACCTTAATAGTGTACATGATTTCCGACCTCGAAGTTATAGTTTAACACAATGGTGCAAATCACCAGGCCTCTGCTAGTTGAGTGTAACGCAGTATTCCATCTCGAGTTGAACTCAATTAGAATGGACACGAGTTCGGATCTTTGAGTGATTTCCAAGTCATAAGCGAGTTAGATATCAGAGTTTATTCAAGAGGCTTTCTATTTTGTTGGTGTTCACTGAGTTTGGATGGGGAGTTAGGGATTAGGTGATTGTAAGCGGTATGATTTCCGATATCCGAACTTACCCCAAGTGCCAAATAAGGTTGGGCGATTCCGACATCAGTTTTAGCTCGAAGCTCAAATAAAGGGGCGTGGGTTCGACTTTACACATAATACCTGCGAGTTCAGATTCGAATTTATGGAAGCGAGTTCCACTGGGATGATGTGAAAGAGCTATTTGGCCACAAAGTGGATATTTCCATAATAATCCTGGAACTTTTCATAAAAATAATGTCATGTCCCCATAGGATTGGCGAATAGGGTTTTGAGCGAGCAGAACCACTGGTGGCAGAACCGTGAGAAGTTAAACTCTCTGCCCGATTGGGCCCGCGGATGCAAATGGATGTGAAATGACGTGGGGTGCCCCTGGACTTGCTCAAAATTACGGATATGCCATTAGCTATAGAAAACAGAAAACAGAAAGGTTCGGAATTTTTGCAAAACATTTAATCTACACTATTAATCGATCTATTCGATCTTATTGATTAGGTAAGGCTGATTAGAAATTTATTAAAGGATAATTAGAGAATAATTAGATGTTAATTAGAGAGATTAGGCTTAAGATAAATCAGAATGAACACGAAGACATCTTACCAAAACTATTAAGTAACGTTTTACCGGTTTGGAGAAAATCGGTAAATATTCGGTGTTCTAAACCGCCAGAATCGAATCGAGAATTCTACTAGTTTGAGTGTGGTTTAGAATGATTAGGTATAATGGAATTAGATTAGAGCCATAGGAAACTTCATAGGATTCTTCTAAAACCGTTTTACTGATTTAAAGGAAATCGGTAAGATTACGGTGTTTTAAACTGTCGGAACCGGACCAGTAGAATTTTTCTATGAATGCCCTAGAATCAACGGCTAAGATTTAGCCAAATAACTCCCTCAAGTGGCGCCTTAATAGCCCTTGATGATGGAAAGTTAAACCAGATTTTATGGCCAAGTTGAATCCACCAATCAAGACTAAGTAACTTCCAAATATCTCACCTTTTCTTTCCTTCTTCTTATCATTTTCGAGCTCCCCACTACCAGCCCCATTTCTCCACTCTTCTTCATCTTCTTCCACTTCCTCTCATCCCCAAACTCAAGCCCCAACCATCAACTTCACTCCAAGATCAAGTTCTATCAAGATTTCACACCATCAAGGTAGGAATTCCTACTTCTTTTCTTGTTTTCTTTGAATTGGGCTGATTGGGACTCTATTTTCTTCCCAACTTCTTGCAAGATTCTGATGCTATCTTGAGTGATGATGATGAATTAAGATTGGTTTAAGGTGTATATATGAGTTTGAATTGAAGATTGGGTGGATTGATTAGAGAAAAACATGAATCCAAGGAGAGTTCAAGAAGCTGTTAGGGTTTTCTCCTCGACGGTCCGTACGGCGGAGTGTACGGCTCCGCCTACCGCCGTTTAAATTTGATGAAACCATTTTTAAATGAAACTAGACATCCAGGGCTTTCCATACATATAAAATATAAGGCCATTGGATTAGTATAGAATTAGTTATGAATTTTCGAAGTTAGACCTAGAAATCTGGGTTCTCACCCGGGCAGCATGGGTTGAGAAGGGTGTATCCCACCCTATACAACCTCAAATTGAGTGCAACCAAAGATGTTTGAAAGCTAACACATTAGAGAACATCCCATAAAAATTTCAGAATTTAATTCGTTGTCCTTTGATCCCAGCACATCAATGAAGTTGGCTTAAGTTTAAACTGGCCTGGAACAGGACAGACCAGTAGGGTAATGTTTCGAGGCTCATAACTCAAAATATACTTAGGAAAATGACATGAAACTTAACTCATTTTAAAGCTTGTTGTATTAGCTTTAGTTTGATATAAAATTCGTATGATTTCACCTAGTTTTCAATTTTTAGTGAATTTTCTTCTATAGAAACCCAATTCTGGCTAAGAACAGGATATGCTAAGATAAAATGTTTATATCTTGAGTTATACAACTCAAAATGAGATGGGACTAAAAAGGTTAGAAACTAGACACATAATGCTATGATATATCCAAAAATTAGACTCAAATAAGTTGAATTGCAATAAAGGTGGAGTATACCAAAATCGGGCAGAATAGGAAGGAGTAAACTGAAAACCTTATAGATGCTTGAATTGAACTTGATAAATGATTCTATGAATATCTATATAATGGCTGATCCATATTGAATTACAAGTTTGAAAGATTGTATTGGTGGTCTGGCACTATTCATGGGGAAGCGGACTCGATCCGTTATCTTCTTAGAAATTCCGGCAAGGATTCATGAGAACTTATGCTATGAATGATTATGCTTTGAGTGTATTTATGTTTACATGTCATATTCATGAACATCATGCATGTAAGTATATGCTTAGAACATGATATGATGTATAAAGTATGAGACATCCTCATGAATGCACCAAACGTCTGCATGCATGACAAGATATGAAAAGGAAAAGGATAATAAGAACTTGCGAGAAAGACGTACCAAGCTACCACGTGAGGCATGGCATAGACCACGGTGGCGTGGGCAGGCAGTCTTGTCTAAGACTTAAATAGCCACCAAATTTAAGGAATAGGCTGGTGTGAGGTCGGGAAAGTAAACCGTCACTCATGTAGGCGAAGCTCGGACTTCGAAAAGCAGGCTATCACCCAGGGGTGAGAGAGAGGCCATTCACCTCCGGGGGACCAAGTACAGAAGAGCAAGGTTAAATTGCGAGTTAAAGTGAGAAATAAATTAAGTCAAGTGCACTTGCATACAATCAAATACAAGTATCTATATGTGCATTTCTAATCATCTCATTATGTCATGATGCTATTATGACTCGTACTAAAGCATATTGTACTATCTGTATCTCTATGTCAGTCATATGAAATGGCAAGTGGTTGTTAAAATATGACCCGCTTCGAGAATGGTGTTTTCAACTTAAAATTGAACCACTGTGTGTTTATATGTGCTCATATTTTCATAAGAAACCAAAGCGGCTGGAATATTTATGATGGCACTGTATGAGAATAGTTCATGTTTACCTACTGAGAACCTTAGGTTCTCACTGCCTGCTTGCATGTTTTTCTTTTAAAGTAAACATTCCAGTACCCAAATTGGAAACCAAGTACGAGCGATGCAAGGACCATTCATGGAGCAAGCATTGGGCGTAAGCCACACCAAGAGACCATTGAAGCTAGAAATGACTAGTCAGAAGTAGACGCTGTGTATTATATCAGTCACAGTTTCTTTTAAGGTGTAATTATTTTATATTATTTCATGTATCAGAGACTATTAGTCGGTAATAAAGTAAGCAGTTAAAGGGCCATGTATTATATTTTCCATATTTTAAAGTTTTCTTAGCACAGTGACAACCTCTTAATATAACTCCATGACTCGAGCATGGCTTATATAATAGAGGGTGTTACAATAATGCTAGAAAAATTGAATCAAGGCTCAACCAAAACCCAATCAATAAATATGATCCAAATCACATCAACTATGCACGAAAGAAGGTTAATGCACTAAACATGAGGGAAAATATATATATATATATATATATATTCAATTCATCAAATTCCCATATACTTAAGAGTTGAGAGCTTCATACACCAGCTTGTGAGATCTTTCATACTTAATCTAAGCACTTTGAGTAATATTGCTTAGATTGCCCTTTTGACTACCTATAACTTCACTAGCTAGCACACAAAACTTGCAAACATAAGAAAGCACAATCACAAATAGAGTTAGGATTGATATTCACGTGTATTTACATGATCATATAGCATTAATCATCCCTAGCAACAACGCCAAAATTTGACTTAAGTGCCGAGCTCGATCAAATTACAAAATCGAACTACCCAAACTAGTAGTATAATGCAATTCGAGTCATCTTCCGAATATGATGATACTATATGATTAGAAATTCAAGGGGTTTATCATCAAATACAATATGTTCAGAAGGTAATTGAGAAGAATTAAATAAAACTAAAATAGAATTGAAGATCTTATCCAAGAATTAAGAGAAACAATGACTACTCTATCATAGAATTCTAAGCATGCTTCAACAATCCAAATTAATGGTTAATCTTTTGAATTTGAATGAAACCTCAAACCAAATCTAGCGTTCAAGCATGAAGAGCTCCATGCATTCAACTAACACACAACCAATCCAGCTCAGAAACCTCTAGAGCATAATTGACCTATGTTAATTTCAAGCACTATTGCAATTAACCTTAGATTTAGATCTGAAATCTAATTCATACTCTTCCAAATTGAAGCACATATCAATATGAAAACAATCACATCCTTAATCAACATTTCGGAATGAATACCTTCAATTAAAAAATGAGATCAAGACTAGAAGAAAGAGTAGATGAAACCGAAATGAATGTTGAATTTGAGTTCACCAATCCTCAAGAGTGTCAATGCCTTTTTGAATTATTGGATCAAATAAAAATCTACTCCTCCGTTAATGGATGAAAACGAAAATCTACAAAAGAGAGACAGGGGAAGAGAAAGAGTGTTTTTATTCCAAATCCGAAAATTGAAAAATATTGAAAGAAGGCTCTATTTAATTCGGTTCTCTCACTATCTATACCTGTAATTTAGTTCACTAATCTCTAATTACATTTATCCTCTCTCTAAACTACATTTGGACACCTCATTTCCATAAATTAGAATTTTGGAGCAAAAGTTATGCCTAAAACATTCAATTGGGTCCCTTGGACCTATCGGTAGACTTCCACACTGCATTGTTGGCCAAGAAGATGCCTCTATTTGGCTCAATGCTCTAAATATGAAATGTAGCCTAGTTGTTAGCTTTCAAATGGCACTAGAATGGGCTGAATTGGACTCCTGTGGGTCAAGATATGGCTTATGTAATACACCTTGCTTAGGAACCGCGGCTACACCCTTTGACTTCATTTCCAAGTTCAAATTCAGCTCCAAGTCTTGAGAATTGGGCTCTGACCTCTGCATGAAAGTTTTAGGCCCAACTATTAACTTTGCTACAAATCAAAAGTCATAGTCTAATGAGGTCTAGAACTCACGTTATGGTCAAAATACAAAATAGTGTTAGAATGAGCATAATGATAGAAAAATTGAATCAAGGTTCAACCAAAACCCAATCAACAAATATGATCCAAATCACGTCAATTTTGCACTAAAGAGGGTTAATGCACTAAACATGAGGGAAAATATATATATATATACTATAACTATCAAATCAACATTGAAACTTCACATCATACACTCTAGGAATATACTAAACACCATTCAATCCATCAAATCTTCTCTATAAGGGAATTAGCAAAATTCAAGGTAAAACACATAATTCTCATCTCATAACACCACAAGTTCTTGTTCCATGTGATTAATTCAACCACAAAATATCCTGCCCTTAGATAATAAGGGCTTACCAACACAAAGCGCATCTATTAGGAGCTGGAGAATCAGTTCCCTAAGCAACACTCGTACCTTAAAAAGAGAAAGGACAACGAGGTAAGTTTTGCAACTCAGTGAAAGACATGGCATCTACCACCTAAATGAGACAATTCTTAAAAAAACTTTAAAGGGCATTATAATAGAATATAATTATTGAACATAAATTGCAATCTAGGATGAAATTATTCTTGAAAGAAGAATTAATCATAAAGTAAGTAAATAACTATTTTCATATAATTAGGAGGGTGTTAAATCCAGAATAGGTTTGTCAGGATCACGCTTAGGTGGCCATTCCTTCATGCGACCCCATATTTGTTCATCGCACACCACCACTTGGGTGGCCACGTAATCATTAGTCAAAGTGCACCTAGGCCAACACCTACTATTTTTAGCTACAAATTTTGTCAAAGATCTCCCAAAGAAATAATACATTATAATAATAAAAATATAACATCTTTTTCTGTTCATATTTCATCAAGTCTCAATTTTCATAAATTACTTCTCAAGAAATCTCATAATATATTGAGAAATACCTCGAACTTATATCAAGTCTCAATCATATGAAACTTATTCATAAAACATCATCTCGGTAAAATTGGCTTATGTACAAATTTTCAAAATCATAAACTACTCAAAAAACTTTCTTTTTGAGTTGTAATTATCATATCAATTGAAACATAATCTCAAGAAATTTGAATAATATAGTGATTGAAGTAACTATAGACACTATATCTACTCACAGTAGCTCCTGAAGTAGAATTCCACCCACAAAGCTTCGTAGCTAAGAGGGTAGCCCTAGAGGAAATCTAGCATTATAAACATGACAACAACACCATTTATAAGCTATATAGTCCATATATCAATACAAAACCACTAAGAGTCTTAAAGCCTCTAAAACCCATAACTTAGGGTTTCCCATAACCCCCTTTTCACCCTGCCCCATTGTGGAAGAACCACAATCTTGCAAGAAAGATGTTGCAAAGGAGTTTAGAAGGTTACCCTTGGAGGAAAAAAGGATGAGGAAGTGGTGAGTTCCTTGGGTCACTTTCTTCAAGCTTCAAGCTCCATCAATGGTGATGGTGAAGAAAGAAAGTGATGGAGGTTAATAATATTTTTAGGTAGGTTTGGTGATGGATTGAAGCTAGATGTGAGGGAAGTTTGGGAAAGTTTGGGATTGATGATGATGAATGAAGGAATGGAAAGTTTAAGGGTAGGAAGAGGGAGAAATTGCAACCCTAGGAGAGAAAAAGAGTTATAGGGAAATGGGGCTAATGTCCTTCTTAAAGTGCAGGTTTTGTCATCGTGCTCAAGCACATACGCTTGTACTCGAGCACAGCCTCAAAGTCCAAAAAAAGCTGCTCTCAAGCCTAGCCATGTTGGATTGCATCCACCCATGCTGGAGTACATACACCCGTGCTAGAGCACATCTACCCGTGTTGGAGCACGCCCCCTGAACCCTAAATTTGTGGTTTTCTTATTTCTTTTCCCAATCCCCATGATCATGGAATGATTGCTTGACATTCTTGACGTAATCTAAGGTCGGGTTATAACGTTTTCCCTTCTTAAAAGAATTCGACTGCCGAATTTTATACAAAACAAATAATGAAATATCCATACCTCAAGGATAGAACATGTCACGACCCACCCCGAAGTCGTGATCGACACTTAGAGCTAATAGACCTCTAGCAAGCCTATACTAATCAATTTTACAAAAAAAAACTGACAAAGTTTTTATTATTTTTTTAGCTTCCCCAAATTAGCCAACCAGCAAACACAAAAATGAGGCTCTCAGAGCACCCTCCAGAAATTCACATATATATGAATAAGAATACAATCCTAGAGTTACAAATATTAAGTACAAATATACTAATAAATAAACAGGTTGTAGGACCCTGTCTGTGGATCATGGAGCAACGCTCCGAGGTCAAAACATTGAAATTATAGCAAGGCAGTACAGAGAGGACCTCATGTATAGAAGGTGTGTCCATGAGAATCTACACCGTATGAAACTAGTGGAACAGAGTCGTGTGCACTCTAAGGTCTGAAATATGTAAAGAAAAGTAAGTGAGTCCAACTGACTCAGTGAGGGGTAATGAAACTATAACATTTGAGGACAAGATCTAGAAGTAAAACAAGTTATGCTTAAATAAAGAACAAGCATGATGAATTAAGCTTAAATAAGAAACCATCATTTTAAATAGTATATACATAAAGAATCAATATTAGAAAGTATGTATGTAACTAAGGAATTAATATTATTTCATAAATTGGAAAACATATTTCTCAAATATAACTACCAAAGTAGGGAGGATTCTAGAGAATTAAATCATAATTAAATCATGTCCGAGTGTTACGTATCGCCATCGCCAGCGTGAGCATAATAGATCCGATGTGTTGGCCAAACACTCTGGGCTAGCAACACCCCTGCTAGTTGGGGTTCGAGCCAAGGTGTGCCAAGGCTAGTGTTAGTGGCCACTAGCTACTGTTTAACTGAGAATCCTCCTACAAGGTATATAGAAATTGAAGTAATAGAAATTAATAAAAGCTAAAGTAACAAATATCAAATCAAATTTTTGAAGAACAAAGTATTCATCAAAGTTCAAAAATCCAAAATATAATTTACTCAATAAATCAATTTAGTAATCCAAACTATAGATCAAAGCTTGACCTTTCATTTATAAAATTCGTAATCTCTTCTAAAAGCTTTCAAAACATACAACAGTTGCATACTAGTAAAATTTCCTCAAAACCAAAACAGATTCACGAATAAATAGATACTTCAAACTAGATGACAATTGTACTACTAAACAAAACATTCATAATTAACTAGATATAGAAAAATAAGTTGTTAATATATACTCAAATCAAACCAATACTAATTGCATAAAAAAAAATTATATGCCATAGAGGCATTGTCCGCTCAATTTGCATCCTGGGAGCTACTAAACTCAAAGGTCGAACACCTAGAGAATCAATAAATCTGTGGGTTGATTTAGGAAGGAGCAGAAGTTACTTAGCCACCCAAGAAAGGAGTAGAGCAGAGGTCCCCCAACTCTAGAAAGGGAACGCACGATGGAGTGAAAACCCAGAGAGAGAGTATGGCGGAAAAAAATGATAGTAGAGAGAAAGCCCACAGAGAGAAATGAGCCAAGGAGAGAAATCCATAGGGTGGAGGTGGTCTACTAGAAAGAGGGTGCCACGAGGTGGTGGTGGTGTAGTTGAGGGGAAAAGCCATAAGGTGGTGGTAAGGGGGGAGAGGAAGAGAACGAAAACAAGAGATGGGGTGAGAGAGAGATTGAGAGAGATAAAAGGCAGTGAATGTCTCATTGTGTAGAAGCTAGCAAAAGAAGAAAGGGGCTTAAGGTGGACCACCTCACTTAAGGTGTTGGTAGTCCTCATCTGTTCTTTTTTTTTTTTTTTTCTATACATACACTTCATATTTTAAATTTTATCCCTCTCTGAATTAAAGTCCTCTATTAGTATAAAGCTTAATGTGAAATTTTAAAATTTTTTGTTACTTACATTTTATTTCAAATAGGGTATTAGAAAACAAATGTGGATACTTGGCCTGCATAGCTTCTCCGGCTTCTTAGGTCCTTTCCTTACCAAAGCGATTCTTCCATATCACTTTCAAATATGCTACCTCCTTTGAACGGAGCTTCTTTACCTATGGTTAAGTATAGCTATGGGCTCTTCTTCGTAGGATAGATCTTCATTCAATTAAACCATTTGTGGAGCAAGCACATGGGATGGGTCAGATAGGCATTTGCGTAACATGGATACATGGAAAACAGGGTGTATCATAGACAGTTCAGGTAAGAGAGCTAGATGACAAGCCACTGCCTCGATCCTATCCAAGTTATCAAAAGATCTGATGTAATGAGGATTGAGCAGGCCTTATTCCCGAACCTCATTACCCCTTTCATAAGGGACAGTTGAAGGAAAACATGGTCACCCATGGTAAACTCTAGGTCATGTCTCCGGTGGCCAGCATAGGCTTTTTCCCTACTTTGAGCTGCTAGCATCCTTTCTTGGATCAAGTGGACTTTCTTGATTGAATCCTACATTAGGTCTGGTCCCAAAAGCTTGGCTTCACCAATCTCAAACCATCCAATAAGAGACTTGCAATGCTTCCTATAGAAGGCTTCAAATGGTGCCATCTGAATACTGGTTTAAAAACTGTTGTTATAGGAGAACTCGATCAAGGGTAAGTAGTTGTCCTAATTGTCACTAAAGTCCAAAACACAAGACCTCAACATATCCTAAAGTGTATGGATTGTCTTTTCAGATTGACCATCTATTTGAGGATGGAAGGCAATGTTAAGATCAAGTCAGGTCCCCAAGGCTTTCTAGAAAGCTCTCCAGAAACGAGATATGAATTAGGATCCACGGTACGAGATGATGGACACAAGAACCCTATGAAGCTTGACTATCTTATCAATATAAAGTTAAGCATATTGAGAAGTACCATAGGTAGTCTTCATAAGAAGAAAGTGAACCGACTTGGTCATTCGATCCACTATTACCCAAATAGGTTCAACCTCTAAAACTATGAGGTAAACTCATCATAAAGTCCATGGTGATCCTTTCCCATTTCCACTCAAGTATCTCGATCTATTGCTATAGTCCAGCAAGTCTCTGGTGCTCAGCCTTAACCTACTAGCATACAAGACAGTAGGACACAAAGTCTCCTTTGTCCCTCTTCATGCCTTCCCACCAAAATAGTGGCCTGAAGTCTTGATACATCTTTGTTGTAACACCCTAATAGTTCCATACTATGCTTAAGTCATATTACAGAATTATTAGTTGTTACTTTTGCTCATGGAACTAACATTACCTTTAATGATTACTTTATAAATGAAAATAAGAGTAAATTTTTTTGAATGATAAGAACATGAGTAAAATATTTTGAAAACTAAGAGCCATGAACATATCGTGAACATGTAAAATCAAACGTGTCTATCTCGAATAAGCGATGCGAATAAAATAAATAGAGGTGACATGAATAACAACTATCTTAGATAAACATAACATTCATTCCACAACTATCATAGTTAATATCATAATAGTATGCTAAGAGTCATACATAAAGATGATGATAGGTCCGATATCTACTGTCGGCCCTACAAAATAACCTAACTAGATACATTACAAAGAAAAATACATCAAAAATCCCAAACACCAATACATGCTAAAAGGAAATGATAACCCCACAACCACCAACCAAAAAGGGGCTATCCTCATGCTCACTCCGCATGCAATCACCATGTCACTCATTGGGCAGGAAGAAACCGTTCCCAAAACCACCAAGACCAACATCGTCACATCTTCCTCCTCGGGCATGCCTACACCCATGGGGCATAGCATGGGTACGATTGAACACTCTACCACAAATTAGGGCTGTGCATGATGAGGAACTGCTGAAAAAGAAGACGAGTCGGAAGTTAGGCAAATCACGGATGGGTAATAGGGCTCGGATAGGTCAGTCTCCACGTGATAGCTCGGATAGGATGGCTCCGAAGGATCAGAATCCAAAGAAACAGTAGGCATCATATGGGTATCCTAGTCAGACTCTCCATCAGTGGGGTACCTTGGCAACTGAAAGTAGGGGCAAATGTCATCCAGGGTAACCTTGCTGTACGATTGATGTGGACGGAAAAATGGGCTCATAACTGGCACCTAAAACAAATGGTCATGGAAGATGTAGACCCTCATGGCTACGCTCACAGACATCACAAAGGCATTCAGCACTGGGCTAAAGTGCCAATGCCAAACCGGGAACTCAATAAAGCTCATCATTTTGCCCGACGCTAGCATCCTCTAAAGATGACACAAAAACATAGGAGTGAGAAATACTAGATTTCTCAGTAGGATCGCGACTAGACAAACGCTGTGTCATCATCATCGTCCCAGCCACTTCAGGTTTAATTATAAAAATAGTGCACATGCATAGGTTCACATTTAAATATTTTAAAAACATAAGTCCCGAAGCGAGTTACTTTTAAACTTAATTTCATAATCATATCATCATAAGTAAACATACATACAAAAAGCATGGAATAAACATTCATAATGCATATGGACAATATGGATACGTGCATTGACATGCAATCTCGTAGACTTAACCACGATTTTACTTTAACTTTACTTTCATTCTTAGCACGTGCTTAACATTCTTTACTTTTCCTTTGAAATAGACTACTTTTGAATATGGGCTCATTCCGTGACCGTCGTCATGTAGTACTAACCAAATCAGACTAAGCTGATAATGGTTGCCTCTGAGTTAGAGGGTCCTCTATGTCACCCTACCTCCCTATAGAGGTTCCTTGTGTCTTTGTGGATCACCATCTCTCACTTACCTTATCGAAGTGATTGAAAGGTCATATCCCATTCTTTCTTTTCTTATAATTATACTTTACATACATAGTACTTCTTTGACAAGACATGTGCAATGATATGACTAAGTCCATAATTTTGACAGAATCCAACAACATGGCGGCTAGATCGGAGCTTTCCCAAAATACCAATCATAAAACTTTCAACCAACAGTCCATTATATCCATATCATATCATCATATCAATCATTCAATCATGAGACAATGCTCTATCAAACTTGTCATACATCATGCCTAATGGCAACATATATTCATACCCTAAAGGGTTAACAGTTGCATTATTCTTTGTGGAAAGTCTTATGAGCTATCATATGATTTCTCGTGGTTACTTATGAGAGAATCACATAGTCAAAATAAATATGTATGTAGTCTTTTACTTACTTAGTCCTTATAGGAAATTACTTTTTACTTGAGTATATGTCTTATGGAATACTTGTTCAAGTTAACTAAGTTAGATAATTATTTCCCTTCCTTGAGATAATGCACTTAGTGATTTCTAGGTTCATGGTATGCTCAGATGCCCTAATCATATTTCTGTTCCCAAGGATTTCGAGATCCCTCTAGTCCTTGGGTCATGATAATGCATAACCACACTCGTGAACCTAACAACACCATGTTCTTTGATCACTAAGGGTGATTTTTAACATATCAAAGTTGCAAAGTTTTAAGCTTTTATCATTAATATAACAAGATTTTGCCTTTAATGTCATAAAAGTTATCATTCTTTATAAAGTATTTATAAAGTTTCATTCTTTAAGAAAGTATGTGCCTCTAAAATTATGCTCTTGTCTTAAAGATTCAATCTTTATGAAATAATGATACAAGATATTAGCGTTAGAACTAAAAAGTCTTGTTCTTTATAAAAGTTGACACTTTTAATTATTCTAAGACCATCAACATCTCAACTTTATGACTTAAAGTTGTCTTAAAGTCTAAAAGGTTCCTACTTTATGAAATAATGATATAAGACATTAGCTTTAAAATTAAAGAGTCTTGTTCTTTATAGAAGTTAACACTTATGCTTTATTTTGACTCAAGATACAAACTTTATGAATTAAAAGTTGCAAGTCAACACTTTTATGACTTAAAATTTCATTCTTGGTTATAGTTTGAAACTTTATGAAAGGTCTTGTCTTCAAGATTCCATTTTTAAGACATAAAGTAACAAATTTTCCTTTTATGACTTAAAAAGCTTCATGTTCGAAAAAGATTGAACCTTTACACATATTCTTGTCTTCAAAAAGAACAAAATGGAACTTTAAGGAAGCATACATGTTTCGCCACTTTACATGCATCAAGAAACAAACTTTTTTAAAACTTTATGCTCTTAGGAATGTTCATAGTCTTATCAAGTCATGAAAAACATGTAAAGATAAGGACTTTTCTTCTCATAAGCTCATTATAAGAAAAGGAACAAACTTTAAACAAAATATCACCAAGAACATCATTCTTTTTCAAACAACTCATAAGAAATATTAAGATCTCATGCATCAAGAAAGAAAAATAAAAACTTTGAGGCATTTAAGAAGCAAACTTTCAAATAGCCAAGAACAACTCACGAAGAAGAATATAAACACTTTTTGCTAAAAAAGGAAACTTTTGCTCATGAAGAACATGAGAGTTTTTCTCAAGCTTTCACTTGAAGACCTTGGTCATGATAGGAACCAAGCTTCAAGCTTTCTTCAGTAAACAAAAGAAAAGAGTAAAGATCACTACCTAGTGTTGAAAGTGGCAAGTTCTTGAAGGAGAAAATGAAGAAGATGATGCTCCTCCAAGTGGATGAAAGTGGCAATTTTGCAAGGAGAAGAAGAGAGCTCTTGAATTCTCTTGAAAATGAGTCTTATAGTGTTTAGATCTCTTCTCCAAAGACTAAAAGATGTGGTCTTTGAAGGGCTAAGTGAAGAAAGTTTGGTTATGGAGGTGGGGAATGATGAAGAAGATAAAGAAGAAGAAGAAGAAGAAATATAGAGAGAAGTTGGAGAATTTGAGAGTTAGAGAGAGAATGAGAATTGAAAAATGAAAAATGGATGTGTGTGTATGTGTGTGTGTGTGTTTTGAGGCCATAACATATTAGGCGATGGAGGAGATGATATTTTCTTAATTTTGTGTTAATTAAGGTTTAGGGAGATAAATTGGATAATGGGGGAACAAATTATGTACTTACTCTTACATAAAGCACTCTTATCTAATGCTTTATGCTTTAGTAATATTACACTTTACTTTATTGTCTAGTTGACTAAATTTGAATGTAATCATGTGATTAAGTGCTCTTGCAACTTAATTAACATGATTAAGTAAGGACTAGTGATTAACTCATATGATCATGATTAACAAAAATTAATCTTGTGATTAAGCTTAATTATCCTTAATTAAACTTGATTAAGCTAATTAAGGGTGATTAGTGCTTCACTAAGCTATCAAGGGTCTAACTTGCTTAATTAAAGATTCTCTAATCTTAATTAAGCATTCTCTTAATTTTTCTCCTTATAATTAACTCAAAATCACTTCGTTAATCCCTTAATTGAGCCTTAATCTCATAGTTTCCTATTAAGTGACTAATTACTCATGGTTATTGAGGTAATTTAGCACGACAGGAAATTGAGGATGTTACATTTGTAGAACAAGGATGAATCGAATACATAGAATTATGAGCCTCTTCCAAGATGACTCTCCTTAGGTTTCCCATATTAGGAACATACAAATGGTGGCCACATCACAAAACACACTCTTGATCAAGAAAAAACCCTGATTCTTTTCCATTGCTGATGTTTTCTATAGCTTACATAACCTTGGGTCGTCACATTGGATGGCCTTAATATGCTTAACTAAGGAAGATTGGGCCCGCACATGGGCTAGGAGTTTTCCTAACCTTCCAAGCTCAAAGCTCATGCCTTCAGATTCCAACTTATGGATTTCCTCCACTAATGGTTTTTTTATAGGAGCAATATGGGCCAAGCTACCCATAGATTTCCTACTTAAGGCATCAACAACCAAATAGGCTTTGCTCAGGTGATACAAGATGGTGCAATCATAGTCCTTAAGCAACTCCATCCACTTGCACTGCCTTAGATTGAGATCCTTCTACTGAAAGATGTACTTCAAGCTTGTAATCGGCATAGATCTCATAGGGATTGCCATAAGGTAGTTCCTGCAAATCTTCAGGACAAAGATAACTGTTGCCATGTCTAGACCATGGTTATGATAATTCTGTTCACGTCTCTAAAGTTGTCTTGAGGCATAGGCAATGGCTTTGCCGTATTGCATGAGAATACACCCAAGTCCTACTTGGGATGCATCACAGTACACCAAATGCCCTTTGGATCTTGAGGGCAAGACGAGTACTGGAGCGGCAATTAAATAGGTCTTGAGCTTTTGAAAGCTTTCCTTGTAAGCATCTGACCATTGGAATTACACACCTTTCTGATTTAACTTGGTCAAAGAAACAAAGATCTTGGAAAAGTCTTTTACAAAACACTTGTAGTAGCCAACTAACCCCAAGAAGCTATGGATATCTATTATACTTGTAGGCCTTGGCCACTTCTAAATGGCTTCCCCTTCTTCGCATCCACCATGATCCTATTGAGAAGAGAAGAATTGGTAGCAGAAAGAGTACAAAGGGTTTCACAAGGTTCCAAATGTCAGATTGGAGTGTCACATAAGTAAAACAAGTTTGGACGCTGATGCCATGAGTGGGATGTTTTTATATCTTCTTGAGACTATAACTCAAATGAAAGAGGTAATCATAGGTTCCCCACTGCCTCAGCGGGAAAGGAAGATTATCAAGTTCCTTCCCCGCATATCACTGATTATATTTTGGGAATGGAAACCAAGTTAGGATGAAGACTACATAGTAATAAAGCATGGGATTCCCATCAGTTTATGGCATGGATTGATGGGTGATATAGAAAAGGACTAGGCTTGTATGAGATAAAAAACCTCAAAACAAGAACTTATGAACAAGATTTAAAATAAACCTAACACTATACCAAGAAGGAGAAACCCGATGAAGAGAGAGTCTATCAATGAACTTCAAAACAAGATAGTCAAGGCCACAAATCGAAAGCGATGCTATGTGGGCTATAGAGAGAGGACTTTCTATAGTGGATACTCACCTACTGCTAATATAAACCTCTTACTATGAAAACTAGACAAGGCATCATAAGGCAACCCAATTTGCCTATCACTATTCCCTATCAGCAAGGATTGAGGCTCATTTCTGGACTCAAGGAAGTCTTGTAAAACTTATCTAAAGCACAAACTCACTCTTCAACGACATATCACTCATGGACCAATGGCCCCTCTACAGGAACATTCAAGTGCTATAGCGTACATGGGGAATGATCGTATTAGGCCAATTGAAGAAAGTGGATAATTAAGGTTTACTAAGAAAGAATAATTGCAGGCCTATAACAGGGCAATCCTGCTGGGAATTGTGTATAAAGGAAAGAGTACTAGTTCCCTGAGCCTCACTGATAAAAATAGAGAGAATTAAAAATAATGAAACTTGATCTTGTATAGTGAAGACTAGAAACAGATTGATGATTGTGTGTACTCATGGGAACACTTTGAAGACAGGACAATGGAAAGCCAATGAGGAGTACAAGCAAGGGTGACAAATTCTCCTGTAGCTTACTCATGCATGCAGAGTTTCCCAGACTTCCAAGATCAAGATTACTTCAAGGAAAACAAATTTCCAAGTGGCTTGAACCAAAAATAGGTAAGCGAGTGACTTTTCCTAATAAAGTTGCCACTCACCTCGATTGATCTTGCTAAGTGCCTCACAACTCTCTACAACAACAATGAGAACTCTATTTGAGCCACATAGTAAGTAAGATAACTGATAACTTGAAGTGTGAGAAAAAGAGTTGGACACTCTCGACGACAACGCGGTGAGTCTATGCCTATGATACGAACAATCTAAGGTAAAGGAGCTGCTTGCGAGTAAACCTTGAAAGCAAGAAACAAGTTCAGAAATAGAGTTTTCCTATAGTTTAAGGATAATAGAATTTTTTTAGGGCAAAATCTTTTAAAAGGAGGGGGAGAATTACAACATCCTCAGGTTCCGGACCTAGTAATTGGTATTGAATTCTCAATTTCGGACCAAGAGCCAGAGAATAGAGCTTAACAACTCCAAGAATAGCCATCAAAGATAATTATCTTGATTTCGAGTAATTATTAGAGATAAGCCCTGACTCTGGGAATAATATATTGAGTCCTACTATGTTAATTAAATAAATATTTTATTTATGTTTATTTTAGGTAAAGATGTTTTTGACACAATTATATTATTGGATTAGTGTAACAAATTATTTCACACAGTAAGTATCACGGGTACTCTATAATTACCCAAATAAATTACCGGGAACCTTAAATTAAATTTTAAGGGTCCAATATTTATGTTGAGCAATTTTTAGGAGTGACAATTTAATTCTTTGGGTTAATATAAACCTTTGGAATATTATTCTTGCATGGGTTATGAGGTGGCAAGCCTCCATACATGTGTTTAAGTCACTCCCCTACATGGCCAGCCTTACACACACCTCATTGCACCCTAAACCAACTTAATTATATTGACAATACCCCCACCACTTTCTCTTTATTATTCACGGTAAAAACAACATCACCAACATTTTCGTCTCTTTCTCCTCCTCCATGGTTTCACCTTGAAAGCTTTGCATGCCCATGATAAAGCCCTAAAATCAACTTATGCCCTTCACAAAAATTGTTCCTTACATCATCCTCTATCTATCTTCACCATTATCATTATCATCAAACAAAGTTTAAGGATACCACACCTTGAGGACAACCACAATTTTGCCTTGGTTTGGAATGGAAGAGTTGGTTTGTTGATTGAAGTGATTATCTAGCTAGCAAAGGATCAAGGTAGACATTTAAACTTGGGGTGTTGTTGGGCTTGTTGTTGGCGCATGATGGGGCTAGGGTTTGATGACCATATTTTGAAATTATTGTTGATATTGATGATGATGATATGAATTTGTGTTATTGTCCAAAATTAAAGCTTGAAAGTTATGTTGTTTGCATGAGTTCGTATGTAAGATTGACATGAACTAGAATTTAAGTAGTGGTACCCATTGAAACATTGGACTCTTTGTAAAAACCACAATGAAAAACATGGGGGTAGTAACCTTTCCAATGCAGTGCTCAAATGCTATTTCTAAGTACTCGAGTGCTTTTCTTAATTTGGCTTTATTGTATTTGAGTGTGGATAATATGTGCTCAAATACATGATATTACAAGCCTAGCATATTTGAGAATAGGTTCTTGAGCCGTTTCAATGTGTCTATTGGAAGCTTGTCAACCTGGATATCGAAAATTTGATAATTCTGACCCTATGGCTCCTTAGAGGGCTAGATGATAAAAGCATTTTCGTGGGACCAAAAGTCTCGGTAATTGTTTCCTAGATAAAAATAAGTTGAGAACTAATTTTTAATGAATTTTTGAGAGTTATTAACTACTCCCTCTTTAGGTCAAAAGTTTATAAAACCTCAAATTTTCCAAATTTCAACTAAATCCCAAAAATTGAAATCTGATTCTTAAGGAGTTTGAATTTTTTGTTATTTGAATCCAAATGGTGGGTATTTCTATATTTAAATTTATGAATTAAAGTTAATGGAGAATAAAATAAATGGGGACATTAAGTTAAAAGAAATGTAAATAAGTATTGGATGAGACAACACAACTAACACATTTATTAGCTCCCTCTTAAAACGAGTCTAGCTCCTCTTCCTAGTAGAACGTGAATCGTGTCTGCCTCTCCATCCCCTACTGCATCTTCCACTTCTCTCATTATTTCTTCACCTCCTTTCCTTTTCATATCACTACCATCTAGCCACCTCCGGGATGCCACCGCCATGCATAGCCGCTCTTGTGGTGGTTCCTGCTCCAATAATGTGATTTGCGGGTAGTTTAGGGATGGGACTTGGTTTTGGACTAACCCACTCACACCCATTCCATTTTTCTTCTTCTTTAAGCCCCAAAAGGTATTCTTAAGTCTCAAATCTCTCTCTATTTCGTAGGTCTAACTATATCTCACCATGGGTGTTGGATTTGAGTAATTGGATGTTAGAACCTAGGGCTTAAATTGGGGGTTTTGATATTTGAGAGTGATTTATGATAATCCTTTATCTTAATGACTAATATTTTGTTTAATGATCATGTTTGTAGTAGTAGATCGTCGCAAGGAACCCTTTCTTGGCTCCGTGGCTCTGGAGTGTTGAAATACTCCCGCTTGGTTTGTGTATTGTGAGTAGATAGTGTATCCCTAACTTGTTTCCTAATATAATTATTTTGTATGAGAACACTTGATTTGATATATCATAGAATCATTGTAACATCTCCAATTCTGCTTAAGCTAATTAGCTCAATGTCACTAACTAATTAGAGATGTTAATGATTAGTCAAGGATTAATTAATTAATCTCAAGAGCAAAAGCTTAGTTATTAGGGAAGTTAACTAAAAGTCAATGATCAATAAGAAAAGTTAACAATTGAATAATGACACCCTAAATGAATTAATTAAGGCTTAATCATCCAAATCTTGCTAATTCATGACTAAGAACATAATTAAGGTAATATAATCTTATTAATTAAGCACATAACAAATGTTCTACCTTAATCAAATATGATAAATTAATTCTCACACACTAAATACAAAAGTAGTGAGAATCATTCTTTTTAGGAAAAAAAAAAGTCTTAAAGCTGTAATTAACCAAAAATTTTTAAGGAGTAGTTAAACTAATATAATTGATAAACACGTAGATAATTCTAATAACAATGAAAATTCAAAATTTTCCCTTTTATCATGATAGAAATTTTCAGCCAATGCAAGCCCATCATGCACCATCCATTTGCCTCCTTATCTTACACCATAAGATTAAAGCTTATTATGGTTAAGTCACCCTAAAGTGAGATTAACTAGAAGAAGGATATCTTACACATGAATCACACATGATTTGGTATAAAGCATCGAAGTGGATCAACCCACTAATGGCATGGAGTTAGCCATTAACCACCTTAGAAAAACACAAAGGGTTTTTAGCCATGCATCTAAGACTCAAGGGTGGAATAACCACTCTTTCATCCCAAGGTCACAAAGTCTATTCCTAAGTGAATGAAGCAAGAAAGCACTAAGCCCATGCCATGTAATTTACCCCAAATCAGCCCCCCACTCTCATTCTCTCACTAAAAGCTAGAAGCTCTCATTTCTCTCTAAACTTCACACTGCTTCCTCTTTGTTCTTCCTATTCTCCTTATTCGTCTTACCTTTCCTACTCCAACCATCCTCATTTCCCACCACTATTCTTACAAGTCCTTCAAAGACCACCCTCTTTGAAGAACATACTCAAACACACACTTAGCTCCATTTCCAAGCTCCAAGGGAAGGAGACCATCTCTAACCTTTCCACTCTTAAAGCACTTCAAAAACCTACTTGTGGTAGTGACTCTAAATTTTCTTCTTTGTATGTTTTCAAGCACTAGAATTCCTAAGCTTTTTATAGCTAGGTGGTTCTAGGATTTGCTTTATGGTCGCATGACATGCTCTTTTTCTATGAAGTATTTCCTTATGTTATGGCATTCTCTTGACATATGATTATGTTGTGCAATCACTTTTATGAATCAAACTTTATTTAAACTCTAAATACCGATTTATCACTAAAACTTCAAAGTATGAAAGTAAAATGGAAGATAAAAATAGTCACATGAGGAGGAACCTTAATGTTTCTACAAAACCAGCTAAGAAAATGAGATCTTGAAATGCTGAAATTTTGGTAGTCTATGAACCAAAGATAAAAAATCATTTTACACAACTCAAAATGCAGTGAGACTAATTTTAAATGAAGATAGACTTATAGAGCTTTCCACACATATAAAATATGTGTACATTGGACTTAAAATGAGGGAATATGAATTTTGTAAGTGGACTATACCTAGTGTTATTTTTGTCCAGACAACTTGAACTAAAATCTTTATAACTCAAGTTATATAAAAAATTATTTAGTAGGACCAAATTTGTAAGAAATCTAAGACATAATGGAATAGTGGCAACAAATATCTTAGTCAGATTTTTTTTGTGGAACTCGTAGTAAATTTGACAAGTTACTATTACCTGGGTAAACTTAATAACTGAATAGTAATATTATTCAATACATAACTCAAGTTAATCTTTGAACATTTTATTGGGGTTTATTTTGTTTAAAAGAGGGCTCAGAGAAGTATAATCCCTACAAAAGATCAAGTTAAAATAGTAAAAGATAAAATTATGGTGAAATTTCTAAGTTACTACTCCATAGTGAAAACATGAATTTAGTTAAGGCTAACTTCAAAGCAAAGTGAAAAACAGACTTGAAGATCCCAAAACTCTCAACTTAAAACATTGAAATGTCATACTTCAACTTAAAAAGATTTAAAAGGAGAAATGGAAGAAACTTGCCCCCAAAGATGATAAAGGAAACTTAATAAGATGAAACTTTAATTAAAAGATTACACCTAAATTACTAAGCTATGCTCATAAGACTTTATTTGTGATATATGCCTCTATGTGTAAGCATCATAATGATGATGATAATGATGATGATGATTATGATGAATATAATGTTGTGAGATGCATAATGATGTTTGATGATTGAAATTCTCCATTTGGCAAATTTTGGGGAAGCTCCAGTCTAGCTATTATGCTGCCAGGTTTCCGTAAAAATCATGGACTTAGCATAAGTTTTAGTATCATATACATTAATCAAGATAAGATAGAACTAAGGGTGTGATCCTTCAAAAGGGAAGGTGACCCTCAAAGACAAGATAAGAGGATATGATCCTTCAAAAGGTAAGGTGATCCTTAACTTTTAAGTGATCCTTCGGTAAATGAAAGTGAAACCTATTTTGCCCTTTTCCCACAAAGGTTTCGGGAATTTATGGTGGCGACGGCCACGGCATGAGCTCATTACCATTCAAGTTAAGATGGTGGTAAATAAAAGATTTATGATAAAGTCAAATTCAATGAAAGGAAGGGACTTTGGTTCAACCAAAGAAAAAAGAATAAAAGAAAAGAAAAAATTTCAAGATGTTCATGCATGATGCATTTGTTTATATCCCTCTTATGCATATGTTGATGTAATTTTCATGATGAGAATGTATGTCTAAAAGTGAACCCACTTCAGATAATTATGTTTTTCAAAAACCAAATAATTAAACCATATGTATGCTCACTAATTCATTTTGGACAAACCCGAAGTGGTTGGGATGATAACGAAGACACTTTCGTGTTGAGTTATAGTCCTACTAAGAAATATTATTTCTCGCTTTTATTTTTTTTGTGTCATCACTAGACTCTAATGGCGCACCTAGTGGAGTGGATCATGGATCCACACGATTACGAGTAATCTTACGACGTGGGGGCCAATGCAATTATGGCAACAACCACCACAGTTATCCGCACTTATTTCCATCTTGGTTGTATGCATTAGGTAGCAAAACCTGACATTCCACTAGCCCCTACAGATATTCCGGGGGCACGACCCGCACCACCATTGGCACCATGGGACTTGCCATTATTGTCATTACCCGACTTTGAGATGGAGCCGATGTCTCCTGGGCTGCCATCGGTCGAGATCCCGCTGCAGCCAATAGTCCTGGTCATCGAGCTAAGCTTTACAGCCACTCCTATATTAGCAGTTGCCTCTCCTCCATACCCTAAGTATCACCAGGGTGTCACCCTGACACATGAGGAAGACCCGTCCGAGGAACTGTCTACTGCTGCCAATAGTACCCCATACGTGCCCAAGTCCAACCACTGCTCTCCCCATGTAGAGGTGCTTAGTAGGCATCCCCACATCAGCAGTACACCTTTGCTCCTTGAGGACAAGGAGCTACGAGACGCAGTCGCTTTGGATCACGATGCTTATAAGGCCAAGTACGTGTTTATGGATGCTAGCTGCTAGGGATTATGATATGCTTTAGGCTAGTTGTTTGCTATAGTTTTGCTTCATCATATATTTTATATTATGTTGAAACTCTACTATATTAGTTGTATTTAGTATGTAGCTCATGGTATAGCCATGAGCCCTTTTTTATGTAATTCATGACATTATGGATCAAATTATGTGGAATGCAAATTTTAAGTCTTGTTATGTATTAATGTTTTGTTTACTGTCTTTATGCTTTATTTATGATAGATTCTTATATGCAATGTTTACATGATGTTTCTTTCATGCTCAAGGCTCAAGTTTTAAATGCTCCAAAAGCGATGGCATATTTCAAAAAAAAATAAAATAATTTACCCTATTTTCCACACATTATATTTTTCAAGAGTTTAAGTTTTCCGCAAGCATAGGTAATAACTAATAATCAGACATAATACAACTTAAGTGTAGTATAGGATTATTAGGGTGTTACAATCATCGTCTACATATGATTTATTCAAATTGTCCACATTGGACAATGAATGGTTTTTGGTGAAATCTTGGTAATTATACACACACACACACACACACATACACACACACACATACACACACACATTGGAAAGCTTTGAAATGCTCAAATTTTGATGCAGTCATTATTATTCTCTAAAATTGATTATGTGTATAGTTACAAATGGATTTGAAAGGTTTTCTTGGAAAAGTCTATGATAGGATTTTCATACTAGTGGCAGTAAGCATTAGCCTAGGTGCATGCACACACATTGGAAAGCTTTGAAATACTTAGATTTTGACGTAGTCTTTGTTATTCTCTAAAATTGATTATATGTATAGTTACAAATGGATTTGAAAGGTTTTATTGGAAAAGTCTATGATAGGATTTACATACTTGTGGCAGTAGGCATTAGCCTAGGTGCACCTTGACTAGATTGATTTCGGGGCCATTCACAGGGTGGTTCACGCCTGTTTTCAAGGCCACTCGATGGAGTGGTTGCTACCTGTTTTCAGGGTCACATGAAGGAATGACCACCTGAGTATGATTCTTACTTGTGTATCCTTGATTAGATGGCTTCCCACTTGCTTTATACTAGATAATTGTTATTCATCTATTTATCTTGAAATAATATTCTTTTTAAGGACACCAAAGCTTCTAATATATTTATATATATGGTTGTCTTGTGTACTTTGTTCCATGTGGGTTATGGATATTCTATCTCTCACTAAGTTGTATAAACTCACCTTATTTAAATATGAAGACTTGATACTTGTGTTTTTGTTTCTTGATGTTGTTATATGAAGCTTGAATAAAGGAGTACTAGATATTTTGGAATGAACAAACATGTATGCTTGTGAAAATCCAACATTGCCCTTGAGTCCAAATTAATTCTCTACCTCTTAACTTTAAGTGGGCACCCAATTTGCTTAATTTGGACTTAAAATGAGTGAATTATTGCCCAATCTTTGTAGCATATCTAGGTTGTACCTCTATTCACGTTAGTCAAATTCAACAGCTAACAAGCCCACTAAGATGTTATTATTTTGGAAAGTGATTTTCATATAAATTGAAGTTTTATGCTAATTTTCAAATGGCACTAATTTTGCCTTAATTCAATGTCTACAACTCAAGTTATGGCCCAATTAATGCACACTACTCAAATTCCAGTGACAAAAGCCCTAATCCAATTTCGTGGCCAAATTCAATCCACTAGATGTCTGAATTAGCTTTTGACTTCTACATAAAAGTTGTAGATGTTTCTTTCAATTTTCCTAAAATATAAAATTTGTAACTTTTAGAGGTCTACAACTCAAATATGCTCAAAATACAGAAATAATATAAAGTTATAATAGTGTTGAAAAATATAGTTAAGCCCAATTAGCGCCCAAACTCATAAAATGTATCTAATATTGATTAATTAAACACAAAAGAGGTCTAATAAACTAAATATGAGGGTTAATCAATGTATTAAAATCTTATGTATCAAGTTGCCCTACACTTAGCTTTTTGCTTGTCCTCATACAAAATCTAAAATATGCACAAGGGTGCCATAAGGAAACATCAAATCTAAAATAAACACATAAGTCCTAGAAATGAAAAATGACCAAACAACCTGAAAAAAAAAAAAAGCAAATTCCCAATAGATCCTCAAGAGTGCATATAGGCAAAAAGCAAATACCAGGCGTTAAGAAATTCAACAATTAAGACACATCTCTACAAAGGTGCAAGCAAAGCAAAAATCACTCCAAAAAGCATGGATCAACCATAGACAGCCTTACAAGATACTGTGTTTAGCACTCTTACTCTCAAGTGTTTAAGGCTCAATTATGTCACCCAAATCACCTCAAAAGGAAAAGCACTACCATGAGCTTGCTTATTATCTAATTCTCCACTACTTAAACACTTGCACATACAAATCCAGAGGCCTTTATTCAAGGTTGTAATAGAGCCAAGGTAAGGGTAAGGAAATAGTAAGTATATGTAGGATAAAAACCAAAGAGAGTAGAAGAATATTGGCAAAGACATGAGGTCACAAATGTAAGGCCCTCCTCAAGTCCAAGCAATGCAACAAACAACTCTCTTTTATCCCACTTCTTCACTTTCTTTTTCAACAAAATTGCCCTAGTTTATTAGCTTTTTCTTTTTCCTATTTACTTTTTTTTTTTTTTACATTTTCTTTGCTTCTTCTTTTCTTTTCTTTTTTCTAATCTTTTAATTTTTTTTCACCTTTTTGCACCCTTCACGCTTAAAGTCTTGCATGTCCTCATGCAAACCCCCATACTTATGTTAATGTACATTGTTAATGGTAACCAATGGTCTCCTACTCCTTAAGGCTAGGTAGAATCATGGTTTTTCACTTTAGGCTTGTAATGTGCTAAAAGCAAAGAATAGGCAAAAAGGCTCAAAGGGGCTAAGTAAGAGGAAAAATACAAAGGTGGCTATTTGGCTAAGTGGCTAATCATGAAATGAATGCCTCAATCATGTTTGTGTATGCAAATGAATGATGTAGCCTCAAAAAGAATCAAAACAAGTTCTAAAGCGACAAATCTTATAAGTGAACAAAACACATACGAAAGAAAAGAATGGCATGTAATATAGCCATCCAAATATGACTCAAAAGCTCACGAGTCATGTCCAATATACTTAATCCAAGTAATTAAAGATCAATCTAGCATGCATGCAAAACATAAAGAATGAGATGAAAAGTCAAGCATGTTGAAGTCTTAAGCCATGAATGTCTAATACTTAAAACTAACAACTCAAGAATCACCACAGGCAAACATCCAACTAAACAACATAACTAGCAAACAAAAACTAACACTAAACATATTTTATTCTAAAAGTAATATGCAAGATAGAAAATTAAAAAGGTAATAAGTGATTAGAACTCCCTCATGGTGGCTTATGCTTGAAGTGATCCAAGAATTCTTGCCAAGGTTTGCATCTTTTGCCTCCACTAGGATCCCACAAAATATAGACCATATCTTGGGCCTTAAAACTATTTCTCTCCTTGGACCCTAGGGTTGATGATTATGGTGCATCCTTTGGAGTCTTGAAGCTCCATCTGGTCCGCACATCACAGAAGCAAACTACTCTTAATGGGAAGGATGTGTATCCCTAAAAGGATTCTTCCACCTTGACCTACCTCTATCAAGTTCCCCTAAAATATTAACTAACTTCTCCTTAAGCATCTCACAGATAGCTTGGAGTTAGGCATTGTTCTCCAAATATGCATATTCATTCCACCCCAAAAAGTGCACAGGAGAGGAGACTCTAGCTGTAATGAAAGTGGTTGGGTGGCAGGGGAATGTAACAAAGTAGGGAACAGTCTCTGTTATGGGAGCCTTTACTCTATGAATCTTCTCAGTTAACTCCTCATTCTCAGGCTTATCATCTCTCAAATAATCATCTACCCCAGTTGTACTTTTTGTACAGCTCGACACCAACACAATGGTCATAAGAGAAATCACCACAAAGTCATCATTATTAAATAGATCAAGGAACTCCTCCTCAGCACTATCCTGACACTCCATAACTAGATCATCAATTATACTATCAGCACAAATAGCTTTGCAATCTCTGGGCACTACAGGATCTCCTCTCTAGCATGTCTTAATCTCAGCACATATTTGGCAGATGCTAACACTCTCACAGTCAGCACATATGAATCCCAAAGAATCATCAAAGACCAAATAAGGAAATACGACATATAGTTCACTTAGGAGGTCTTCTGAAAAAGCAAAAATATCTATGCATGTAGATACGGTCATATCCTTAGCACAAACAAGCTCATGGGATATGATCTCAAATAGCTCCTCCTGTAGTGGCTTACCCAGACCATCCTCCACATCAGAACTATCATCCATTCCTTCTATTGTCTCATGTGAATGTATATCTGGCTACACTATAAGAAAGGGAATGGCATGGTAAAATATTTGGGTGGACTTTGGGGTTTCAAATTGGCTCTTTTTAGGTCTAGTAGTTAGCTCAAGTAATGGCTCATTTGAAATACTCTCCTTAAGAGTAGGAATAGTGTTAAAGAGGAGTTGAGTCGACTCTTGAGCTTGCATCTAGCTCCATGTAGAGGTTAGCTGACTCAATTGTGTTTGCAAGTCTTGAATGACAATATCATTCCTCTTCTGCCATTGAAGACTACTCTCCTCTAATTGGTTTATTAGGTCCTACAAAGAGGGCTCAAATGAAGTGGCCATTGGATTCTCTGATTGCTACATCATAGGTAACTGTGGCTGTTGATACGACTGTTGGAATGGCTGCATGTTCTGCTGAAGCATAGGTGGCGATGATTGGAATTATTGCTAGTGATACTGAAGTGGTGGCATGGGTGCATTGTCATATGCTAGGTTGGGATTATCATTCCACTCAACATGACATATGAATGAGTAAGAATGACATCTCTGTTATAGATGTTGGATGGGCTTCTTCCTAGGCAATTGCTCCAACCAATATGCCAACTCATTCATTTGGCGTTCCATTCTTTGGTAAATACCACTAGAACCATCATCAACTGCTCTAGTTCCTACAACATTCCAAATACTATATATCTAGGAGTTGGGAGGTATGTTAGTAAACATGATGGACAAAGTGGAAGCAATGAAAAAAATGCAAAAAGAAATTAAGAAACAAAGGGAAACAAATAAAAGAAATAATGTATAAAATGACATTGTACTAAAATGAACATTAAAAATTAAAAATAAGTAAGCAAATATAATTTATAAAAATTATAAATAGTATGAAATGATTTTTTTATATTTTTCTGAACATTACACAAATAAAACTGCACCTAATTAAAACCCAAAAATGTAATAAAAATTATTAAAAATTTGAAAAAGTGGTCAAAACAGTGGAATTTGGCCAAAATAGAATAAGGCTCATAGTGAGTCTTGCTAAGATTGCTCAAAAACCTTGGAATACCAAGTTTCAAGTTAATCTGAGATAGTCCGAAATAGGGTAGCACCTATTTATGCACCAAGAACACCAAAAACAACCAAAATCGTGAAAAATAAAGCAAGTACAGGTATGTGCAGGTGTTTACAAGTATCTACAAGTCAAATAGCACCAACATCCTCAACAACAATGCCAAAATTTGGTAGTAAGTGTTGTAGCCCGCTCCAAATTGCAATTTTAAAATACTTAATTACACTACTTGTAGGATAATGCAACCATGGTCATGTCATAAGGATGTTAATGACTATTTGATTAGTAACAAAGGAGTTTCGTTTGCATGTAAGAAACTAATTAAGAAAAAAGAAACTAACTAAAATGGACGCTAGTTCAAGGATTTCCTAACGCCAAAAGCATATCTATTACAAACATGCATATGATCAAACACATGGTATATGACTAACTTGAGCTATTAGAAAGATCTCTACTAATAACCCCATAATTCTACCTAGAAACCTCTTGGTATTTAACCAACATATAATTGATTAGATAATTGAGACCTCAACTCTAATTAGCCTATGTTGATTTTTAGCCCCAATTGCATTAGCCTAGGTTTGGACCCAAATCTAATTCCTAATTCTTTAATTAATCAAGTTCATACCAATTAAATAATTAATAATCACCCAACTAATTCCTTATTCATAAACCCTCATATCAATACCATTCAATGAAAGCATATAAAAGAGTAAGAGGCAAAGAATTAAGAAAACACATCGTGCATTGAAATTAAAGAATAAGGTTTCAAGATACAACCCTTGAAGCCCTTTGGAGAATCCCCAAGCTATTCTCTAACTCTACTCCTCCATAGGAATTTACAACCAAAATAGAAAAATAAAGAGTAGTGATGTAAAGATGAGTGGGTGTGAAGAAGAGAGGAGAAGAGGAGGAGAGAAAATAGAGATTCTAATGTAAAGAGCGAAGCTGAATTCCTAAAAATATGAGACTTTCCTTTCGTATCCCTATTTGCTCACTACTTATCAGAACTCAATTGTGAAATTCTAACATTGCCCTTAGGTCCAAATTAATCCTCTGCCTTTTAGTTTTAAGTGGACACCTAATTTGCTTAATTTGAAGTTAAAATAAGTGAGTTATGGCCCAATCTTTGTTGTATATCCAGGTTGTACCTCTATTAACATTAGTCAAATTCAATAGCCAATAAGCCCACAAAGATGTTATTATTTTGGAAAGTGATCTTCATATAAATTGAAGCTTTTAGTCTTAACTTTCAAATGGCACCTATTTTGCCTCAATTCAATGTCTACAACTTAAGTTATAACCTATTTAGAGCCCATTACTTAGATTCTAGCAATAGCAGCCCTAATCCGATTTTGTGGCCAAATTTGATCCATTAGATATCTAAATTAGCTTTCAACTTCTTCATAAAAATTGTAGATCTTTCTCTCTACTTTCCTACAATATAAAATTTGTAACTTTAATAGGTCTACAACTCAAGAAATGTTGAAAATATAGAAATAGTATAAATTTATAATAGTGTTAAAAAATACAATTAAGCCCACTTAGAGCCTGAACTCATAAAATGCATCCAATATTAATCAATTAAGCACAAAAGAGGTCTAATAAACTAAATACGAGGGTTAATCAATGTATTAAAATCTTATGTATCCCTATGCTTCAAGATAATTGAAAAGGCATGAGCAGAATTACCCTACCTATGACCTAAAGATGGCAGTTGTTGTCATTGCTCTAAAAATTTGGAGGCACTATCTCTATGGCAAAACTTGTAAAATTTATACAAACCACAAGAGCTTGAAGTATATCTTTTAGTAGAAGGACTTGAACTTGAGGCAATGAAAATGGATGCAGCTATTCTAGGATTATGATTGTACTATCTTGTATTATTCGGGCAAGGCAAATGTGGTAGCTGATGCCTTATGCAGGAAGTTTATGGGTGGTTTGGGGCCTACAACCCCTACTAGAGACTATTAGTAAAAGAAATCCACAAGTTGGAGTCTGAGGGTGTATGCTTTGAGTTTGGAATCTTTGGGCTACTCTTAGCCTATGTGTAGACCCAATCTTCCTTGATCAAGTAAATCAAGGTTGTGCAATATAAGGATCGGAATCTAGGCAAACTAATGGAAGACATCAGTAATGAGAAAGAGTCAAAGTTTTCCCTCAACTAAGTATGGGTGCTAAGATGTGGAAACTAGTTATTTGTACCAAATGTGGGTGAACTAAAAAGGGCTCTCCTAGAGGAAGCCCATAATTCTAGGTACATGGCTCACCCTGGTGCTAATAAGATGTACCAAGATTTGAAGCAGTTGTTCTAGTAGGAAGGCATAAAGAGAATATAAGAGACTTTGTGTCTCATTGCTTGGCGTGTCAGCAGGACAAAGCTGAACACCAAAGGCCCGCTGGGTTACAACAAATATAGGTATCTAAGTGGAAATGGGAGAGAATCACCGTGAACTTTGTGACTAGTTTACCCCGTAGTTTCAGAGGTCATAATTCCATCTAGTGATAATAGAAAAAAATAAGCAAGTGAGCTCATTTCCTTTTGATTAAGACTGCTTACGGTGCTTCCCGTTATGCTAAACTACATGTGGATGAGATAGTCTACTTCACGAGGTTCCTATGTCCATCATCACGAACCATGGGCCTCAATTCTTGTCACATTTCTGGAAGGCATTCCAGAAGGCCTTAAGGACTCGGCTTGACCTTAGCACAGATTTCCACCCTCAAATAGACGGGTAATCTAAAAGGATAATTCAAACATTGGAAGATATGTTGAGATCTTGTGTTATGGATTTTGGAGTTAACTGGGATAGGTACCTACTTCTCATTGAGTTCACTTCCAACAATAGCTATCAAGCTAGCATTCAAGTGGCATTGTTTAAAGCCCTCTATGGGAGACTTTGTAGATTTTTTATCGGATGGTTTGAGATTGATGAAGCGAAGCTCTTGGGACCAGATCTGGTGTAGGATTTGATCAAGAAGATTCATTTAATCAGGGAACGGCTAATGGCAACTCAGAGTAAGCAGAAAGCCTATGTCGATCATAGGGGATGAGATCTAGAATACTTAGTGGGTGATCACGTGTTTTTACGAGTGTCACTTATAAAGGGTGTAATGAGGTTTGGGGAGAGAGGCAGGGTCAACCCTTGTTACATTGACCTTTTTGAGATTCTAGACAAGATAGGTGTAATGGCTTATCATTTGGCCTTGCTGCCCGAGCTATCAATGATTCATCCTGTATTTCATGTGTCCATGTTGCGAAAGTACATTCTCAACCCATCATACGTACTCGTACGATACACTGTCCAGGTAAATGAAGACTTGTCCTATGAGGAAGAACCTATAGTTATAGTAGACCGTCAAGTGAAGAAGCTTCACTCAAAGGAGGTGGCTTCAGTGAAGGTTGGGTAGCAAAGGAAGCAATGCAGGCTAAGTATCCATACCTATTCAATCCTCAAGGTAACATATTCTTTGAAATTCGAGGACTACAATGAAAGACATTTGGGAGTACCCAAGTGCCATACTTAAGTACTTGAGTACTTTTCTGATGTAGTGCTCAAATGCTATTTCCAAGTGCTCAAGTGCTTGTCTTAATTTAGCTTTATTATATTTGAGTAGGATAATATGTACTCAAATACATGATATTCCGAGCCTAGCATATTCGAGGATAGGCTCTTGAGCCATTTCAATGCATCCAGGGGAAGTCTGTCAGCCTGAATATTGAAAATCTTATAAGTTTGATCCTATGCCTCCTTCGAGGGCTATACAATAAAAGCATATTCTTGGGACCAAATGTAACACCCTCTATCATAAAAGCTATGCTTGAGTCATGGAGTTATACTAAGAGATTTCTACTATGCTAAGAAATATTTAAAATAAGGCAAATATAATATATGGCCCTTTAATTTCTTACTTTATTACTGAATAATGGCTCATAATTTTTCAAGTCTCTGATACATATAAAATGAAATAATTACAATTTAAAAGAAATTGTATCTAACATAATACACAGAACTTGTTTCCTACTAGTCGTTAGCCAGCTTCAATAGTCTTCCATTCTAGTTTGCGTCTGAGTCTTGCACAATGAATGTTCCAATACTCTACCTTGCACTTGATTTCCAACTTAGGTGTTGGAATGTTTATGGAAAAACATAGTGAGAACCTAAGGTTCTTAGTAGGTAAACTCAAATCATTAATCACATAAGGTGTCATCATAAACATTTTAGTCGCTTCGATATGTTATGAAAACGTGAGTACATATACATATGGGCTTTGGTTCAATTTTAAGTTTCAAATCTATTTCTCGAAGCGGGGCTGCTTTTAGAAGTCACTTGGCACATTTCAGGAAGGACACAATAACAATAATAATATAAATATTTCAATTATGTTTATAACACAGCATAGCAATATGATATTATGAAATGCTTATATATGCTTATGCAAATGCCTAGATATGCTTAGAATTGATTCTATGCTAATGCACTTAACTTTATTTCTTATCTCTTTCCTCTTGGCACACCTAGGCATTATATATTGCAATCCCTAGGGTGCATCTATTACTTTCATCTTGCCTTTCCATACTTTGTCCCCCGGAGATGGATGACCTCTCTCACCCCTGAGTAATGCTTCTCAGGTCTGAGTTCGTATCTATACATGAGTGACGGGTTTACTTTCCCCAATAGTACTGCTTTGGCCCACGCTAGCTGGATCTATGCCATGCCTTACGTGATAGCTCAGTACTTCCCTTTGCAAGTGCTTTAGTTTTCCTTCTTCCTTTTCCATATCTTTTCATGGTCATGCATGTGGATGTTTTGCATTCATGCATGTATCTCATATCATTCCTCAATTATATTTGCATGCATGATTTTCATAGACATGACATATATATGAACACATGTACACTCATAATCATAGTGCAATCATTCATATCATAAGTTCTCATAAACTTTTGCCGAAAATTCAGCAGCATAACAGATCAGGTTTATTTCCCTCGTGAATAGTGCCAACCAATCCAATCAACAGAAATCTTATAAGCATATATCCTCTTTTCAAAAGTTTGATAAAGGTCTTGATCAAGGAAACTAGCTAAGTTTATAAACTGGAGTTCAAGAGTTTGTAAATTCTTAGAGTTTCTTATTCTGTTTTATGCCCTTGGTTCTACCCAATTTTGTAAATTCTACCATAAACTCATCTTAGCTTATTTGGTTCTAAAATTATAGTATGTTTTAGCATTATATGTCTATTTTTAATCTTCTTTGGTCCCATTGAATTTTGATGAGTATAGAGTGTGTTATTGAGGTTTTGCCTAAGTCTGCCCTAATGATGGACAAATTAGGCACTGGAAAGTAAAAATCTTCCAAAAAGAGAAAACTTTTGAAACTTATGCCATTTTAGAGCAAATAGAACCACCTTTAATTTCCAACAAGTTTCACTTCATTTGAATGGTCAGAGCTCAAATTATAAGCTCTTAAAATTGGTTAAATTGGTCTATCCTATTTCTGTCCAGTCAGGACATAGGCCAAATTTAGTGAATTACTGGGAAAAATTGGGAAAGAATTTAACTCTAAAATTTGTATGGCATGTTAACCTATGTGTTAGCTTTCTAAAAAAAATTTTTCACTCTATTTTTAGTTATATAAGGCGAGTTATGTCCCTCACATTCTAGTCTAGTCAGGTTCAGGGATAGATTCTTAGGGTTAGCTTCAAAAATTCATATCTCCTTTATCTTAAATCCAATGGCTTATAATTTTATGGTTGGAAAGCTCTTAATGTCTAGTTTTCAGGTAAAAATAGGTTTATCTCATTTTAAGGTTTGTGAACGAGTCCGTATGGCATTTGTGGACGAGTCCGTACGCTGTGCAGTACGGACAGTCGTAGGGTTTCTCAATCCTACCAATTCTATTTGAGTGTTCTTTTGAGTTTTTACTCAATTTCTCAACTCAAACTAAATTTCTTCTTTTCAAATCACTAGAAAAACATCATAACACAAGCATACAAGCATGGACCAGTATAGCATAAGGAGCACACAACAGCCATATAATCAAGCCATACACCAAACAACCAAGGATTTGAGTTACCTACCTTGAAATCCTTGAAGCTATGGAAGCAAGGAGGCCAAGAACCAACTCCTAGCCTTCTTCCTCCACCATGGCAGCAGGTCACATGAGTGTGGGGAACCTCCACTTGATGTTTAATCATGAAATTGTAGAGGGGTTTTGTAGAGAAGGAGATGAGGATCAATTTTCATAAAAGGAGTTAGTAGATTTGAGGCCAAGAAGACCTCTAATCTTGAGCTTGAAGCTATTGGTTATGGAGGTGAAAGAAAGAAAAGGAAGAAGGAGATGATGGGGCTGCAAAAATAAGAGAGAGGGGGTGATATTTCTAAAGAGGAAAAGGGGAGAAATGATAGCTTAGTAATTAAGTTGGTGTGACTTGGTTGGTGAGCTTTAGTGGTGGAGAATTGGCCAAGTTACCCCTCACCTTGGGTTGCAATGTGGCACCATTTATAATGGTGGAGGTGGTTGAATTTTCAGCCATCCACCTTAAGGTTTTCAGTATAAACTTCTACTGATTCAGTCCTTGCGATGTAAAATACCGAATCTTTACTGATTTCCTTCGAATCGACAAAACATTTCTAAACAACTTTGTGAGATTTTTTACATCTCTATTCTAATTGTTTTTAAGTCTAATATCTCTAATTAACATCTAATTAACTTCTAATTAACCTTTAATTAATTTCTAATTGACCTTACTTAGTCAATAAAATTAAATAAATAGATTAACAGCATAAATTAAATGTTCTGCAAATTCAAAGCCTTTCTATTTTTTATTTTCCTTAGCTAATGATATTTCCGTAATTTTGAGCAAGTCTAGGGGCACCCCACGTCATTTCACACCCGACTACCTCCGTGGCTTAATCGACAGAGATTTAAACTTCTACAGTTTCGCCATGTGATTTTACTTCGTTTAAAACCCCATTCTACTAATTCTATAGATGCAGGGACATAATTATCATTTTATGAAAAGTTATAATGTTATTGTGGAAATAATCCTTTGGGGTCGAAATGTGATTTCTAAAAGTTCTGGGCAACACTACAGAAAACAAAAGTTTATAGGGGCATTTTTATCATTTCTTAATTTTTAACGTATAGCAGTGCCATATTTTTAATGGTAGTGTTACGCTACCCTATAGTTCTGAGTGTGAGGATCGTTATGACACAGCGCTGCCTGAGAAATTCTCACATTGTCTAAGGGAAATAATTCAAAGTTTCCATTATGCTTTGTTTAAGAAAATGGGGATGTTACACCAAAAGTCTCAGTAATTGTTTCCAAGATAAAAATGAGTTAAGGACTAATTTTTAATGAATTTTTTAAAGCTATTAACTGCTCTATTTTTAGCCCAGAAGTTTATAAAAACTCAAATTTTCCTGAGTTTGAACTGGAAACCAAAAATTGAAATCTGATTATTAAGGAGTTTATTTTTTTTTATATATTTTATTTGAATCTAAATATGGAATATTTTCTTATTTACATTTATGTTTTAAAGTTAATAAAAAATTAAGAAATGTAAATAAGTAGTAGATAAGACAACACATCCAATACACTCACTTTCTCCCTTTTAAAATGCATCCAGCCTTTCTTCCCAGCATAACGAAAATCGCATCTGCCTCTCCCTCCCCCACCGCATCTTCCTATTTTCTGCTTCTTCCTGCACCTCCTTTCCCTTTCATCTTGCCGCTGTCTAGGAGCCTCTGGGATGCTGCCATTGCACATAGCCATGCTTGTGGTGGTTCCTCCACCAACAATGTGATTTAGGGGCAATCTGGGGTTGGTACTAGATTTTGGACTGACCCACTCACCCACTCCATTTTTCTTCTTCTTTAAGCTCCAAAAGGTATTCTTAAGTCTCAAATCTCTCTTTATTTTGTGGGTTTAGCTATATCTCACCATGGGTGTTAGATTTGAGTATTTGGATGTTAGAACCTAAGGCTTAAATTCGGGATGTTAATATTTGAGAGTGATTTATGTTAATTCTTTTTCTTAATGACTAATATGTGGTTAAATTATCATGTTTGTGGTGTTAGATCGTCCTAAGGAATCCTCTCATGCCTCCGTGGCCTTGGAGTGTTGAAATGCTCTTGTTTGGCTTATCTATTGTGAGTAGATAATGTATCCTTAACTTGTTTCCTAATATAATTATTTTATATGAGAGCACTGGAATTGATATATCATAGAATCATTGGTAGCAAGTGTCATATCCCACTCCAAAAATTACAATTTTAAGATACTTAATTACACTAAATTTAAAGTATAATACAACCAAGATCGTCTCACATAGATGTTGATGACTATTTGATCCAAAATACAAAGAAAAAGAACATTGGGAATTTTTATCAAATAGCTTCTATGCAAGAAAAGTAAAAAAAGAAAATAGCAAAATTAAAAAGCACTAGTCCAAGAAATCACAAGATGTTGTGGTTCATTTTATCATAGACACCAATATACAAACACAATGTATGTAGCTAACTTTAGATTACATGTGAGACCTTACCATACAACCCCACAATTTTACTTAGAGACCTCTAAGCATTCAACCAACATATAATCAAATAGGAGATTGAGACCTTAATTTCTAAAAGACATATGTTGATTTATAGAACCAATTGCAATTAGCAAAGGATTAGACCTAACCCCAATTCCTACCCCTTTTAAGATATCAAACCATATCAAATTAACCAATCAATATGTATTCAAACAACATCTTAATCATAAATTCACATATCAATACCATTCAATGAAAACTCATAATCAAGAATAAGAGGAAAGGAATAAGAAAACATAAATTGCATTTCAAATTAAAGAATAAGGTCTCAAGAATTCAAACTGCACAACGTAATGAGTTCTTAAATTAGTAAGATGTGTTTACACCTCCATAGAACCAGAAATTATAAGCAAAATAAAGATAGGTAGAAGAAAAAAAGAGAAAAGAGAGAAAACTAATCCTAAAGAGAGAAGCTAAATTCCTAAAAATGAAACTCCCTCTCGTGTGCCTATTTGCTCACTATTATCAGGCCTCAAATATGAAAATCCAACACTACCCTTGAGTCTAGATTAATCCTTTGCCTCTTAGCTTTAAGTGGACACCCAATTTGCTTAATTTGGACTTGAAATGAGTGAGTTATGGCCTAATCTTTGTAGTATATCCAGGTTGTACCTCTATTCACGTTAGACAACTTCAACAACCAATAAGCCCACTAAGATGTTATTATCTTGGAAAGTGATCTGCATTTCAATTGAATTTTTATGTCTTAGCTTTTAAATGGCACCAATTTTGCCTCAATCCAATCTCTACAATTCAAGTTATTGCCCAATTAGTGTACACTACTAAGATTCTAGTGGCAACAGCCCTGTTCCAATTTCATGGCCCAATTCTTTCTATTAGATATCTGAATTAGCTTATGACTTCTTCATCGAAGTTGTAGATATTTCTCTCAGCTTTCCTACAATATAAAATTTGTAATTTTTAGAGGTTTACAACTCAAGATATGCTCAAAATACAGAAACAGTATAAATTTGTAATAATACTGAAAAATACAATTAAGCCCAATTAAAGCTCAAACTCATAGAATGTGTCTAATATTAATCAATTAAGCACAAAAGAGGTCTAATAAACTAAATATGAGGGTTAATTGATGTATTAAAATCTTACTTATTAATCATCATCTAGACCTTGGTTGTATGATTTATTCAAATTGTCCACATAGGACAAATGGTTTTATGTGAAATCTTGGTAATTGTTTATACACATACACACATTGGAAAGCTCTGAAATGCTCAGATTTTGATGTAATCATTGTTTTTCTTTGAAATTGATTATGTGTATAGTTACAAATGGATTTGAAAGATTTTCTTGGGAGAGTCTATGACAGGATCTGCATGCTAATGGTAGTAGGCGCTAGCATCGGTGCACCTTAACTAGATTGATTTCATGGCCATTCACGAGGTGGTTAATGCCTATTTTCAAGGCCACTCGATGGGGTGGTTCCTACCTATTTTCAGGGCCACACGAAGGAAACGCTACCTGAGTGTGATCCCTACATGTTTATCCTAGATTAGATGGCTTCCCACTTGCTTTATACTAAATAATTGTTATTCATCTGTTTATCTTGAAATAATGTTCTTTTTAAGGATACCGAAGGTTTCTAATTTATTTATATATATGGTTATCTTGTGTACATTATCCCATGTGGGTTATAGATATCCTATCTCTTACTGAGTTGTAAAAATTTACCTTGTTATCTTCTTCTCTTTTCAGATACAGGTGCTAACTTAGGATCTGATTCCCTTACCTCACAGTAGTGACATCTTGCTTTTGGGGTGAGCCCTTTCTGTCAAGGGCATATTTTGAATTTAGAGCTCTTTTGTGAACTTTCTAAAATGAATTTTTAGCTCCATAGCGTCACAGGCAGGGTCTGCCCCTTGCTTGGCATGTGTTGTATTAGGAATATGGTGTTATGTATATTTAAATATGAAGACTTGGTACTTGTGTTATTGTTTCTTGATGTTGTTATATGAAGCTTGAAAGAAAGAGTACCAGATATTTTAGTATAAATAGACATATTGATATGCTTTTAATTCTTATGTTGTATGATGTGGGGTATATTTTGAGAATGTCTGGATCCCCAATGATCTGAGTGTATATGTTATTTGTGCAACGAGAGGATCCGTATTTGGGAATTGTCCTAAATACAAAAAAGACAGTGCCTGATTTTCTGGAAATGTTTAGTAGAAGGCTTGCTAGAGGACTTGTCCCCTATGCATTAGTCTTAGCCCGGGTTAGGTCGTGACAAGATCATACCTAAATTAAATTAGAATAGGGATATAGTGATAGTAATGAGGACATTAGGCTCAAGGAATCTATATGAAAAAGTTGCACTAGTTTACGGAGCTTAGCTCAAAATTTTGCATAATTGAAACATCAAGTACCTATGTTCAGAAATGCATATACTATGCTAGAGATGGAATTTTTGTATGGGACTTGTTTTGGTGAAACCTAGGCTATAAAACTACCACTATACCAAAAATTAGGAAATTAAGGCAAAGGATTGAATTTTGGCAAGGTTCCAAATTTGCTACAGAGAACAAAATTTTGGTCTTGGGCATAATGAGGTTTGAGTAATCACTTTAAGATGGAAGGCTGGATGGAGTGTCCAACCATTTTTCCTAGTTAGTATGAAATGAAATGCACCCACACGCCAAGTTTTAGAGTTGTCCCCCTTCTAGTTAAAAAGATATACAAATTGGAAAATCTAGTTTTTGCATAATCCAAAATGAGGACAATGGAGTTGTTTCCTTCATAACCCTAGTTTTAGATTGTGGATTGAGGTGAGGCCAATTTTATTTGAAGGCCAAAAGCATGTAGTTTCTAACTGTAAAGTTTCATACCTACATAAATTTTGTTGAATCTGTGGTGATTTTTGGAAATTTAATGCAGAGCCTTAAGTGCTAATCTATATCAGTTTTGGTTCCTACACATCAAGTCAAGTTAAAATGCTAGGCTGTGCATGAGACTAGTTTTCCTAGCAAATATATGATAAAATGAACTTTCTTGTAGTGTTTTAAGTTAATCCAAATATTAGAGCCCAAGTTATGCATTTTTTATTTTGCATATTCTGCATAAACCACTATAAATAGCAGTAAATTTGAGAGATGCATAAACTGAGCTATAGAATTTAGATTTCAACGAAACTAATTTTTCTAGTTTCATAATGGAAAGTCTCAACTTCAAATTATTTTACTAGAATTTGTTATAATTTTTACAAATCCCTGTAGTGAGTAAACTAGAGTATAGGTCAGCCTCTGTGTTTGAGGCATAACTCAAGTTGTAGACATTGAAATGACATGGGACTAAAGGAAAATGAAAATACAATGTAAGAGGAACCTCCTTACCAACTTTTAGGATAAAATGGCTCAAATTCTATTTTTAGTGAATTTTTGAATTTTCTGGTCTGCTATAGGATGAAACTATGCCTAATTGTGCATATCTCAAGTTGTAGGTCTCCAAACCACATGCAACCAAAACCAATAGTTAGAATATGTGTGAAGTATGACTCGTACATAGTATGAGACTAAACTGGTAAGGACGACTATATTTGAGATAGTTTGAAAAAGAGGACAGATTTGAGTATTCATGGCTGAACATGAGTTAAGGGGCCTAGGCATTAGACCTTGGCTTAGAATGTAAATCCCTAATATGGTTTGGGTTAAACTTAATGTAAATGAAGGTTTGTCTCATGATGAATAGGCATGAGAACAAAGAGATACAAGAGATCTATTCATGGTTGAATGAACTTAATTAAGAACTCATGCCATTTGTTTAATGTAAATGAAGGTATGTCTCATGATGAATAGGCATGAGAACAAAGAGATACAAGAGGTCTATTCATGGTTGAATGAACTTAATTAAGAACTCATGCCATTTGTTACCAAACAACCATATGAAAATGAAATAGATGATCAGAGTTAAATATATGCATGTGTCAATGGTGCTATGATTTTTATGAATGATATGCTATGATGTGATGATTGAATCTATGAGTCAAATATGCATGCTATGACAATGATATTTTATGAAAGGTTATGGACTTATGTGCCCTCAATGACAATATGAATGCAATTGCATGATATGCATGATGAAAGTAATGATCTATGCATGATGAATGATGACGTGAATGAAAGGCACTATGAAAATAGTGGGCCTACACATGCGAAGCATAATAAAATGCTTCTAAATGGTAAAGGTGGCTATTAGCCAAATGATATGATGGGGCAAGATGCCCAAAGTTCCCTCTATGATATAATTGGTTCCAAAATGAGCTCATTTACACTCATGGGTAGTAGTTGTTTTGATTACCTGGGCCTGGGTTCCTCAATGGGCTGGTGACCCCTAGTAGGCAATTGAGGGTAAATAAGGATTCTTAATGCTGCTTCAAGGATGATAGGAATGAAAGCTACGAAAAGAAGGCATGACATGGCAATCATGACCTTCGAGCACGTGCTAATGTAAAAGATTCATGAAAGAAAGAGCATGTACATGCATTACTGTTATGATGATGATGAATTGCATATGCTATGATTATACCTTATGATGCTTTACATTGTTAGCTCATATGCATCTTATTACTATCATTATGGATATGATCTTTAACACTGTCCTGTGATGAGCCTAGTGATTGTTAAAAGGAACCTGCTTCGAGACTTATGTTTTTAGAACTCAAAATTGAACCTGTGTTTGTATGTATATGTCTACATTTTCATAAGAAATTGAAATGGCTAGAATATATACGATGACATTATATGTGATTACTTAGTTTAGTTTGCCTACTGAGAATTTCCAATTCTATTGTATGTTATTTGTATCCATATGTATTCTAGTTTGATATTATGGCATTAGTTACTACTTTTATTGAGCTAGTGTCGTGGTATTGGATGTATGACTCGACTAATCATCGCCTAGAAATAGTAGGTAACTTTATGGTTAAGGCCATTGTGACTTTTGGCCATGTGTTCCTTCCACATGTCGACAGCTTGTAGTTTTTTCTAAACTTCCTGTACGGATGGCAGCACTATCAGCGATCCCCATCCATTTTCTATCCACTAGCACCATTTTTTTGCAGTAGTGGCTCCTTCTGGAGCTATGGATTCTGGTTCATATTAGCCTTTTGGGACACTACCTCTATCTCATGGCCCTCATGTCAATAGTTTCAGCACACTTCATTACTCTCCTCAATAGATGTTATCACGTAGGACTACTAAGGGTCCTAACGATAGCTTTTTGGGTGATGGTTAGTACCTAGTTCATGGATCCTTTTGACATACTTCTTTTTGTGTACAGCTTAGTTTACTATCAATGACCAAGTATTATAAGGCCTGTAGGATCCACTCTTTTGCTGTAAGTTTTACTAGCAAATGTATATAAACTGGTTAACTTTTTGTTTTGCTCAAAGCTTTTGTTCATGTATATGGTACTATAAAGATGCATATAGTTTTATCCGGTGAGTTTTCAAGTACTACAAAGTTTAAGGTTTTCAATTAATTTCATACATGACTAAATGAAAAGGTTTTTTTGTTATTGAAATTATCAAGTCACGGATTTTATCTTACCGGTTTCCATGTCAAAAAGTTGACTAACACTAACACGTTCACGACTAGTACGATGTTTTATTAGTAACAACTTCTAGATAAAGAGTTATGACTTAAGCATAACCCTCATATCTGGAAAGGTGTTACAAGAGTCATTTTTTAAATAAAATGGTTTTCTTTACGTTGCCAAAGTGGAAGAATGTAAAACCTTTTCTATTATGGGTTGCCACTTATTGATGTTTTATGAGTTTTATAAAAAGGATTGATGGTCAATCCATTCGGGAGTTTGGGTAGGTTAGGGTGATCTACTTAGTCTTTGGTTTATCACACCTTCTTGGGCTGATATATCAAACAAAGCATAGGTCAAGGACTTTGGTGGCCTGTGATGGAAAGGCTCACTAGGGTTGTTGATGCTATATATTCATGGAAAAGCTCACTATAGTATGAATCATTATATTATCTTGGTGAATTTTTTAACTTTATTCATGTCAATATTAAGAATATTGGCAGTAACCTATGTAATAGTAAGAAGTTAACATTACTAGGAAGTTTAAGATTGGCAATAACCTATGTAATACTGCGAGTTAAAGCTTGTTGTATAGCATTCATGATGAATGTCAATTTTAGTACAAACCTCTTTAGAGTAGAAATAAAAAGTGTAACAAAATCGAAAGAAGGAACTAGTAAACCTATAAAAAGAACCAAATTTGGATGAGTAGAAGATACTGGGAAATAAAAGGATATATATGCATCTGTCAAAAATTTACTAGGTTTTTTTTCTAATTCGATTCCTCAGTGCAATTGCAAACATTTGAGTTAAATAATCAACAAGAATCAAATGTTTATTACTTTCGGCATAACACCTCAATTTTCCAATGGTGTAGCAGATTCAAGTGTTATTCGATTTAATCGAACAATTCCAAGAATGTACTCTGGCAATTCCGCCTCCTCTTGTGCCTGCAGATATGGCATTAGTAAACATCTGGAATTTGTGATGAAGATGAATTCAAGAGGATTTGATCTAGTCATTATCATTAGCTCACATTAATTACAATACAAATGTTTTATGCAAGCAATCAAATACACTAGGAGTATGTGGCAATCCTTTTGCATGTGCCACTTACTCATACTTCTTGGCTAAAATATCTTGTGAGATAGAGGAAATATTGACATATAATATATAACATTCCAAAATTGTGTTAGTTTGATTACTATATATATATATATATATATATATATATATATATATATATATATATATATATATATATCTGTGTGTGTGTTCATGTGCGTGTGTGTATCTTTATTAGTAAATAGACAAATATCAGCTGAAAAGGACGTTCTTAAAGTTCTTGCTCTGTTTAGGTGTAATGTTTAATTTATCATATCAATCCACCGCCATGCCTCTTAGAAACATTTAGTTTTAGCAATCTTTTTATTTTGCTTCATGTCTCTTTAGTTTTTCCCTATATGTGATTAATGCTATATGTCCTTTAAAAAGGGTATGCCATCTTATCACAAATCAAGAAGTAGGCCTATAGATGTAAATATGTTTTTTTTTCTTTTTTATAAAAATAATATACTTCTAAAGAAAGGAAGTTAAAAACAATTGGGAGGATAAGAGATATTGCCAAAAAGAGATGAAAGAAATCGATGAGATAAAGTAGCTCAATTTTCTTTTTCTTTTTTTTATAGGAAGGTAGCTCAAATATTTTAAAAAGTAGTATAATCTCTACGCATATAAGTAAAGTGAATAACCTTGAGTAAGCCATAAATACAAGACATAACATAAACCCAATCCAATCCCCAAAAAATAAAAATTAAAAAAGGCATGGAAAAGGAGACATCCTTGGTCCTTGAAAATGACTACATCCCACCCAACCACATACCAAAAAAAAAAAAAATTCCATATGAAAGGAACATGAAAAGTTGATGCCATATGAGAAAAATTTATCCTTAAATATTATGAAAAAAAAAGGCACAAACCTCTATCAAAATTGCAAGGTCAACAACTAGGCTTGTAACATATCCCATAACAAGGCCAATGACACGTCTAGCTACTGAGGATGACCCAATATCCACATCTATCTGCATCAAAAAGAAAATTGCTATCAAAGTGAAGCTCTCCAGATAAATTGTGACAATAGTTGAAATGTTACAGGATATTGAATCTCAATTCTTTGACCGACTAGCATGTTACTGTACACAATATCGTAAATAATATTGTATTGTGAATCTTCAATGATAAGTAAGCTACAAATTTAAGCTTATTTCACAATATATGATAATGTTTCACAAGCAAGAGCTTGTAGTTTATGTGAGGTTGGACTTGAAATTTACAAAGCTAATACTATAAATTCATTACATAGAACCACAACCAACAATAACCCAAGATCTAGTGTAATAAATTTACAATAGTACCACTATTCTCATTTTGAGTGAATACTACAAGACCCCCATATGTATAATAATTCATAGATGATAAACTAACATATAAGTTTGATGAATAAGGAGCATGTAATGGTCTTTCTGTAGTATATTTTTGCCACCAAGGATTTAATTGGGACAAATAGGAAAGGATTCTATGCAATGAGTGGGTTAGCGGTTACAAGATCATTCATGTGGCCTTATATGTGCCATTCTTCTTTTTGAAGGTAGAAATTGAGAGTAAAGTGAAAAAGAGCGAGATCTATGCTAACAACATAATCATCAAATTTAATATACTAAATTATTTGAAAGTAAGAAAATACAGAAAACTTTGCAGTGTATAAGTTTCAAGTATAAAATTGCATAAGAACTTGATGGGTAAATATTTGAGAACCAACATAAACTATTTTTTTTCTTAACTTTCTATTGTAGCTTTACCTCCAAAAAATTATCTTGTCTAAAGTATTTACAAGTCACAGCTTTCCCCAACAGGCAAGCTTTTGTTCCAACGGCTCGCTTGACCATCCAATATCCCTGTATGAAATGAAAATCATCTGTTGCTCAATGCTATCAAGCATCAACAGGGTGGATGAAATTTTATTGAGAATCACACACCTCAACTATACTTGGAATTAATTTGAATCTTGAATCTCGAAATGCATCACTTCCATCCAAAAACTTAGCCAAGAGGGAATCTTTATTTATAGGTCTGTCAGATGCATAATATAGAACCAAACTATAGTTTGGTTTAGCTGGAACCTGAGATTGATGATATCATAAAAATATTCTTTAATAAACTAATCTATGAGAAAAAGAAAAAGAAAAAAATTCCACAATGTAATACTTTCATACGTTCATACACACATGTACACATACATCCACAAGGCATTGAAATATGTTATTGCTAAATAACACTACAGACTAACAAATTAGATAAGATGAATAGTTTGCACAATATTCGTAATTTCAACTGTAAAATATGTTTAGCTACATTAAAAATCACATTCATGCTTCCTGTGGTATTCAGAGAGAAAGTTAGAAAAACTTTTAAATCTCTTCCTTGGTTACAGTATAGAACTCAACACCATACAATTAGTAAATCTTTTTAATCCTATAATTACTATTAGAGGCTTACAACAATAACAATAAGCTTGCCATTTCTTCAAACTATTTACAAGCAAAATCAGAATATGATACATTGAGGATCCACTTGACCTAAAATCATAAGATATAAAGCAAAGGGCTAACTAAAAATTATCTTTCTTGGTTGCTCTTGAAGTGATTCCTATTATTTTTATTTTTTTCATGCATCATTATTTTCTCTTTATAAATTTTTATTGATAACAAAAAAAGATGGCAACATGGTACTAACCACTATTGTAAGAAAGAGAGCACTAACCCTACTGGTCAACTATCATTTGATTTCTTTTCAAAAAGCCATTTGAAAATCAAGGGTTAAAGAATGGCTTTTCTAATACTAAAATGTTTATTAAACTTCATTGTGTAGTAAAGTAACACATGAAAAACAATAATGATCATATCGTATCCATACCTGTAGGTTGAATACAAGAACAAAAGGAAGCTTCTTCCCAGCTTCTAACTGCAATTCAAAAGGAAAGGATTATAGAGTGAAATGGCTTCTAATGTAAAACATTAATAATTTCACATCTCCATCTAACTATTTCAATAACTAGATTAAGTGTAATTATGATCATGTCCTTCACCTTTCTAAACAAAACCATACAAATTTCCTTTACCCTTATTTTATAATAATCAATATGATATTAAAGATATTAAATCTTAAAGAAAATTTACCTGAACAAGGCTTCTAGGATGCAATGCAATTCTATCTATAGTTTTATCAACTTTTAACCAATCGACAGCTATGAGCTTGAGTAGTGGATCTCCTCCAATTATCTACATGAGAAATTTCAAGTCCATGACATTCAAATTGAACAAAAGAATGCAATAAAAAACAATCTTTTTTTAACAATATGCCACTAGTTCTATAGCTTAAAAGCTACATCCCTTATCGTTTCCTTGTTAGGAGGTCAAGAACAAGGTGTAAAATAAACGCAATAGATGCACATAAACTTTTAAAGGCATATTTAAATAGTTAATTTCAAGAAAAAAATGGCATAAGTTTGTCATCCTTTTCCTCTACACTTAATCAACTCAGTTACGAATGTCACTCTAAACAATTAAAAACTTTCAGCAATTTGAATATGGAATATGTCTTAAAATAAAGGCAAATCGCTCCCTAATAATGACATTGTGTTGTGTAATGTATAAAGTTAAATGGTCAACTTACCTTAGAATTATCTTTCAAATAGTTCTTTCCTCTAATCATAAATCCTTGCCCACTAGGAGAAGTCCAACAATTTGTGTCATTGTCATCATGTCCTTTACTTAATGAACCATGCAAGCCACTTAGATCAATTGTCATAGGGGTTACATGAGGATCTAATTCTTTGCTTATATTTGAAGCTACAAGCAAAATGACCACATATTTTAGAATCAAACTTCAAGTGAAAAGAAAAAGGGAGTTGACAAATTGAGAAGCTGCATGTGACTTTAACTTGTTAATTACAAATAGCAAAATGTTTCATTCAATTTTGTCATTTCGTTTATTCTAAGAGGAAGAAATACTGCTAGGAACTTGAAAGATACTTAGCTTCCTTTATATACTTAACAAAAGGACCAAGAATCCTACTAAAATAAAAATAGCAAAAAATACATTTGCTCAAAAAGATCAATCCAATTCCTTTGCATACCAAATAAAGGAAGTCAAGTCCAGTAGGGGGATGCAATCGTCTTTACATCCACATTCACTTTTAACATGGCAGCTCATTTTGACTTGTTTAAAATATTTTTCTTTTCAAAGTGCATATTCTTAATGATTTGATATTTGTGACCAATCCGACTTTTCTTTCTCTCTACTATATCATCATATAAAAGAAATAGTGGTGAAACACAACAAGTTTTGTTAGTCATTGATTATTGTGATAATTAGCAATCTAGGGGCATGCAAAGCCTAATTATATTGCTTTTAAAATTTATAGTTTTGACTTAGCACTACTCTAAAATAGTTTGTTGGGAGAAAGTTTGTCTTATATTTCTAAAAGTTATTAAATACTCCACATAATGATTAAAAAGGGAGAAATTAAATATGATTAAAATTAAAAAGCAATGTTTTGTCAAGCAAAAATTAACACACCAAAGCTTGCAAATCCTAATTAGTTTGATTTAGATTACAAAGAGCAAACCCCAATATCTATATGGATTCAATAATATCTAATATTTGGTATACTATAGGTTTTTCCTAGTAGGTTGGCTTTGTTTCAATTCTCCAAAGTATATGCTCAATTTTGTGGGAATCTAATGGAGCATTCAACTATTATTTTATACTATCAATTTTGAGGTAATTGGATATAGAATTCAACTAATTGTTTAAGATTAGAATAAAGTAGTTGATGGATTGAAGAATTGGATAACCAAGATAAATAGAGTTTTGTAGATAAAGTTATAATGCCTTATGGCCTTTTTACCATTACAAAATATAAGAAATAAAGGAAAAGCTGACCTGTAGTTAGCTTCAAAGCTAAGGTTGATCTGTCTCTTGAAACATTTTTTAGTTTGACTCTCTGCATCTGATAAATTAGAAAAGGTATTAAACTATAGAACATAAAAAAAGACTACTTTTTCATTTATTTTCAAAGTAGTCATACATAAATAACATTTATTTCTATTCTAGACTTTCTTATAGTTGTTAAGCAGATTCAAGGAAACCTTATGATCAAGTTCCTCCTCCTCATTATCATCACTTTCTTCATCTGATATCTCTATAGTAATTGCATCATAAAACTCATCTTGCACTTCTGTATCTTCATACTCAGCATTGGAAATTGAAGAATCCGAGATTTTGGAATGAACAATAGTGTTGGAATATTTTTGGTGTAGTGATGGATTGGCTCCAATATATTCCTTTAGACCTACCATTATTTAACAACAAGTATATATTGTCACTATTTAATATGAGAAGAAAAGTCATGTATCATATAAAAAATACATAGAAATTAACTTTCTTAACTTCTTTTTTTGCTTTTAAAATGGAAAAGAATAATTTATAGTGAGAAATGAAAAATAGAAAGGTTTATAGAATATGAGAAATAGAAATAAAACAAGCATAGAAGCAACCATCAAGCTTTTTCTCACTAAGGATATGGATCAAACAAGGCCATAGTATCCTAACACAAACCATGTTTATAAACAAACTATTTAAATCAAAATTTTTCTTAATAGTTTCACCTATAGTTTTTCTTGATCTTTATCTATCCTAGTTTAACTATTGGGCTATACTTTACTGTGGTTTCATAGGTCTTCTCCATTCATAACCATACTAGCTATGACATTATTTTGTTGGGTTTTTATCATAAACATTCAATCTCATGCAACATTGCAAGTCTTATAGTTTCCCAACATTTATTTCTAATTCTATCTTATCTAGTATATGTAGTCATCTAATGAACATTCTCATTTCAAGACTATTGAACTTATTCTTTTGTTAGCTTTTTACCACCAAACATTTATTATTATACAACATCATCATCTATTACGAATAACACCTAACACACTCATATTTTTTGCCCAACCAACTCCAATCCTATGGTTTACATCTCCCTCTATTTTCTTATCATTTCATATAATGGATTCAAGATACTTAAATTGTATGACTTGTGGTATTGTATGGTAACTAATCTTTATCTCTAAACTAGAACTATTTGGCACTTGCTAAACTTACATTCCATATACATTGTTTTACTTATACCCAAACAAAAGCCATGTGCTTACAAAGCTTCTCGACAAAACTAACTTCTCATTTTTTTTTTTCTTCACCTTATTGCATCCAACTTAGAAACAAAACAACATAGAAAAATCAATGGTTTCCTACTGCAAATGTAACCCTTATTTTCTGTTTACATCAAATAAAGACCCCTATAAAGAAATCATACACTAATGCAGACATCCAAACATTTAAATGAAACTTAAGTCCCCTAAATCTAGATTCCACTAAAACTAAAGAATTGGAAACAAGGCATATCTTTACAAGACCTCATTCTTCTTTATAAATTTAACATAGAAATGAGATTTTAAGATCCTATAACATATCCTTGTGATAAGGAAAAAGGAAGAAAAAGTAATCATCCAAGGTTGGCTAGTCACTATGCAAATCTGCTAGGAAAATTCCTACAAATGTGTATGACCTTTTTCTATAAAAAAAGAGTATGAGCTTTAAACTATCATACTACTTCAAGGATCAATAGAAATCCTAAAATTTGCCTATATCAATTGGACTAGAATCAAATATTCCTTTTCAAGTTTTAAATATTTTCTTGCTTTATAAGTATCATAACCAACCAGGTTGTAAAACAAGACAGACTATTTTCTTGATCCATTTGTTACAAATTTAAATGAAGTTCATTTCAATATAAAAGGTTTCAAAAATCAAAGCCAAATAGGGCTATTAGCTTGCATTCCAAAATCATCATGCTCTAGTTTCTTGACTAAGTCATGTTCCTTGCACAAAAACTTTGTGAGACACTCAAAAAATAATTCTAAACCATTGTTGAAAGTTAAAAAAAAACCTAAAATAGAGAGAAAATAGTAAAGAAGTTAATGATTATTATTTTTCAACAAGATACTTTTGTATGTAAATATCATTAATGTTCTTTACTATTCTCATAATCTGGTACATTCCAAATTTATGCCATTAATAATAAAATGATCAGATCTTGAGTAACACATGTGTTCCCTAAGAGAATGAGAATCTCACCATAGTTATTATTTTCAGAATATTAGCCTACAGTTAAAATACAAAGGTTTTCCACCATTCCCCTCACTATCCCTTGATTTTCTCAAACTTGCCTTATTTTTTCCCCAAAAAAAAGAAAGTAGCATCTAAAGAAGAAATTTAAAAACTTGATGTTAGAAGAATTTTTACTATAATTGTAGTGGTTTAAATTAAATATAGAAAGAAGGAATTTCCACACCAAAATTGAGTAACCAAATTGAATTATTAAACATGAGTAGTTTAAACCCCTTATTTATCGTCTGAAGTGCTAATGATTCTAGAAAGTTCAAATATATACAAGATGTAAATAGATGATCAATTACTTTACCTGCCACTTGGCACAATAATGCATAAGGGATACTTTTCTCGAATTTTGGGCACTGATTATTCTTCCATCGAAACCAGGATACAGAGTGTATCTCTAACGTGTGCGTCACTAAACATTTTGGTCTTTCTGATCCCATAGGTGTGTTCAAATTTCTAATCTCCCATGTAGATGCTATAACAAAAAAATACAATAGATACAAGAATAAAATTAGTCAAAGGTCATAAAAAAAAGTCAATTATCTTTTCTCTAAAGAGTTTCCAAAAAGTTATAAATTTAAAGGAAGAAGAATAGTTCTACCTTAAGCAAACCACTTGTCAAAACAAATTTTTTACTAAATTCAAGCAAGCACAACACAAATTTTCAAGTTAAACAAAATCTCAACTAATTTGTCTATTATAATGAATCTTTTCAAGGGGAAAACAAAGGCAATCAAATGGATTGTACAAAAATTGAAATAGCATCATTAAAATGGAAACAGAAAGAAAAGATTATAACATTTTCTCCTATAGCCTTAAAATTTTCCATGATGAATAAAGAGGTAAGGTACCAAAAAGATAGTTCCAAAAGATTTCAGATTGCCCAAAATTTTTTTGATAAAATTGATGGAATGGAAATGAACATGAGAATTCTACTTAGGATTACAAATATTAAGGCCCATAAAATAATAGACTAATGCATCAATAAGAAAGATTAATTGCTATTAATACCTTGTTGATAATTTTTTCTATAAAGATAGAAATTCATTAAGAGAATGTCAAGATCATTACAAAGAGTTTGAAGAATAACCTATTCTCCTAAAAAAAGAAATTAATAAAATAAACAATAAAGAACAAAGAAAACATCAAAGAAACAAAGCTATCAAATTGTTTAACTTATTTGTCAAAGAAACCCTCATAAAATGTGATGTGCTTTATGCCGTGCTGAAACTAAATGCCTAATCTTGTATCAAAGCATCTATTTATCTAGTGAAATTTCCTCAAATATGCAAGAATCATGCTCCGACTAAAGAAATCAAATTGTAGTTGGGATTATACATTATCACAAAAATATAATTTGGCATCTCTTTGTCTACCAAAACCTATACAGAAAATAAACTAAAATTGGCGCAAGTACCTAGTGCACATCAAACACTTTCCAAAACTGCCAAACAAATAATGTTGGGATAAAAGAGAAACTGATTCTTAATTCACACCATGCATGACACACATATAAAGCAAAATGTCATATCTGAGACCTATAAACCTATGTGACGGTAAAAATAAGAACTTAACCTTAGAGGGATCTTTAGATTTCTAAATAGATCTATATGGAACGATACTCTATTCAATAGATTGAAAGTAAGATTGCATGTAAACATCCTAGAAGCATCAAGAGACCAAAATCTTCTATTTAGTTAGGCAACAAAGAGGCAAAATCAAAGAGACAATATTTGGTTTGGTGGAAGAGGATAAAATGTAATGGAAGTGGATGGGATAAATGAAAGTTTCATTACTTGGGTATAAAAGAATGGATGGAATCGAATGGAAAATGATGGAATGGATTCAATCCTATTCCCTTAAATCCCTTTAGTTTTCTTCTCGTTCCCAATTTGAGAGGAATGGAATAGAATCCTTACTTTTAAGTACAATACTCTCCATTTCATTCTTTTCCACTTTAATTTTCGAACAGTGGAATGTTAACTTTACTCTACTCCATCCTTGAATATGGTAACAATGGACCAGAATATTCATTTGAATGCACTCTACTTCACTTCAATCTATTCCATTATATTCCATTTTGTTCCATTGATAACTAGTTATCCAAACATAGCTCAAGAAAGTCCTTTATATGAACTACATTAGTCATAATGTATACTTATTTGGCATTTAGTAAGTTAGTAAACTTTTGTACAAATAAGCCTAAAGGGCTAATATAGCTAATTAGTGAGATGTATCATTAGGTAAATTCAGTATGATTCAGAGTCTTTCTCCTTGATGATAAGGATTAAGAAACATGTCCTCTCAATTTGTGCTTTTATTGAGATAGTGCAACGGCAATGAAAATTCAAAGGGACAACCATAAGAACATTTGTAATTCTTGATTTTGATGGAGAATAGATGTTGAAGAATATATTTTTGAAGTCAAACAATTCTGTTAGATTTATGATTTTGTATAATAGAAGCAATGTAACCAAAGTAATGTGAATGGTCTTCAGAAGATATTCATCTGAGATTTGGTGCTGATGTAGTAGACTCATTGGTGCTATCAAATGAAGAAACCAACTATTATTAGTTCTAATGGCTAAGAATCACATATTCTTTAATCTACACATTTAGGAACTACAGAATCTTCTTCTAATTACATGGTATTGGCATTGATGGAGGAGATGTACTGTACACAGACAAATAAACCTATGGGAATCTCTTCAAGAAAGGCTGAGATTTTTTTGTGGCTTAAGTCAATTTCATTCCAAACTAAAACCTAAAGCCATATCAAGAACAAAGGAAAGCCCATTGTTTATGAAGAGAAATTGTAGAATGCTAAGCTAAAAGGGTTTTACTTTGCAATTATGTTGGCAAAATTGGCTCGTCATACCTTATCACAATTTATCTGCAATAGCCTTATCAACAACATTTTCCTACCTTTTTTAGCAATTATACTAACTCCAAGGCAACTAGAACCACAATAGCAATTGCAATTTAAATCCATATTCATAATCTAGGCAATGGCCAAGGCAATCATAGAGAGGTAATAAGAGTTCTTTGCTTGTTTTTTTTTTTTTTTAAACCGAGGGGTTATCACTATTTTTTGACTTTCCCATGATCAAGACCCAAGATTAAGCTCAACTAGACAAACGTTCTCATGGTTTTGAACGGTAGGTAGTGGGCAAGAACTTTCTAATTTACCACTAAGTCTAATGTTAAAAAGTAGCATTGGTCACCAATTAGCAAATTGGCAGATTTAACTGATTCTAAAATTCTAAATTCTACACATTATGTATTCTTACTACTACTAAACATAATAATTGGACCCATCGTCCCATACATATGGTTTCAGTAGATGGGAATTTGAAAAACTCCATGGCTCTATTGGAAAAAGAAAATCGACAAATATGTTTCATTAAATAGAGTAATGAATCAGTTGTGCACTAATACTTGATTTCCACTTTTGTTTTATGCATATAGATGCCAGCAGCCAACTATGCCTATGTGGGTAAAGACTCAAATAGTTTATGAAATTGTCAACATTGATTAGAATAATATTTGAGGTTTAAAAATTATCAGTTTAGTGCATGATATTATAATTTGTTAGTCAAATCAGTCACTACTATGTTATTTGAGCCAAATTAGTCCCCTAATATTGTATTATTGTGAATCAATTTAGTCCCTAACATATATTCAAATCACTCCCTAATATGTTAATGATATGTTTATAAAGGGATTCATTTGATTGATTAATTACAATATTAGATACTACTATAGTAATTTTTAAATGTTAGAATCTATTTTAATTGACATTTATAATGTAAGGGTTTACTTATATATATCTGTAGTGTTTGTTGACACACTTGAGTAGCTTTTTAGTAGTATATAAAATGAAAATAACTGTATTCTAATATTAGCACTACTTCGTGTTAAATACTTTATAGACACGTCTAAATACTTTCATTCACATTCTATAATTTTGTTTATTTTTTCACTTTTTATACTAATATATGTGAAACTATTACAATAATTAGATAAATTTTTCACATTTTATTATATGTACAATAATTAATGTTAAACTTTAGTACATTATTTTATTTTTAATTAAATTTTTCATTTATATTAATTTGATATGTTGTACCATAGATGTGGTATGTCTTCCAATTTTTCAACATTCTTGCATTATTTTTGTCTGTGTTGTATCATATCTCTCATGTTATATCTGAGTTTGTACTTATAATAATTAGACACTTATTACAATATGGTTCTATATTGTATTCTATTATTTCAATTTATCTTGTGTTCTCTAGGTCATGTGTGTCTACTGCCATGGAATCCCTATACGCTACTAGTATATTAATCAAAGTGTATTTCAGTGACATGGAAAGTAGATAGTCTTTATGGGGCTCTTCTGATGGTCATTGGAGAATCCATTTGGTCAATTAGGATCAAGTTTGCCTTCCTAAAAGTCATGGTAGGTTAGGTTTGTGTCATGCAACTCAATCTAGCTTACATGGCTAAGCTTGGCTACAAACTTTTTATGAATTAGGAGACTCTCTGGTCTTAAGTTCTTAGAAGTAAATACAAGTGTGGCAATTATTTGATCCTTGTGGTGCATTGTCATCCAAACTATTCCAATGCTTTGTGCGGAATTTGTAAGGCGTGGAACCATGTGTCAAGTAACCTGGTATGGCATTTATGTGATGTTCAACATGTCAAATTTTGGGCTGATAAGTGGGTTCCTGGGCTTAATACTCTTTCAAAGGTCAGTTTTGGTCCCACTATTGGAGAATGATCTGACACAAACAATAAACAACTTTGTCGACAATGATGGCCATTGGAATTGGATTGATCTTAGATGGATTGTTTCTTAGGACACTTGTACACTAGTTGCTAGTCTCCTTCCCCCTTCTCCTAGTCTGGGCAATAACTTTTTAGCTCAGGCTCTTGGCAATGGTGTCACTTTTCATTGAAGTCCTCTTATTCTTTTGTGGTGGATACAGTGGCAATTAGTGGTGAGAATTTGTTCCAGTTGGTGTGCAATTGGAAGGGGATTGAAAAAATTAGAAACTTCCTTTGGCAAGTAATGAGGAGCACTCTTTTAACCAATAAGCAGAGATTTAGCAAACACATAGCCTACTGCCCTTGATGTAGAGATATGGTTCCAGAATGCATTACCCATGCTTTGCAAGATTGCAGGGTGGTGAACTTGTTCTGGAAATGTTTACTCCCCTATAGTTAGTAGGCCTTTTTCTTCTTGGCTAGCTTGCACAAGTGGCTATCTAGTAATTTGAAAACATGAAAGTGGTGAGTGAGGATAGCAACTATGAGTGGCATGAGGTATTTGGGGCAGCTTTGCATTTTTTATAGCTTGCTCAAAATGATTTCATCTTTAATGATTCCTTGACCAATTTCAAAGACCTGTGGCTATCTTTTAGGCTTTATTTTCAAAAGTTCATAGTCTCACATCACACAATCTCTTCTATTTCTCAATAGTGATTCTATGTCTTGGGTTCACTGGCTCTTTCCATCTAAAGGTTGGGTGAGTAGCCAATAGTGATGGCTCCATGAAGGCTTCAATGGGTATAGCTTATGGCAGAGTGTTATGTGATGAATCAGGACAGGGGCTTATATTTTGGGATTTACTGTGAATTTGGGTCACACCTCCATTAACATTGCTAAGCATTGGGAGATCTATCATGCTCTTTTGGTAGCCTGGGAGCATGGTTTCCACAAAGTTCTCATGGATTCTGACTCTCAGTGTAGTTTCAGTCTTATTCGATCTTGCATAGACCATAAGCATCCAACTTTTCACATCACTCATCTAATTCAAAGTATGCTTAATCATGCCTGGGTGGTTGATCTCTATTATATATACTATGAAGCCTATAGAGTTGCGGATGGTTTTGCTTGTATGCGTCATGGCTTTCATGATTTTGTAGTGAGATGGTTTTCTAAAGTACCTCCTAATGTATATTCCTTGCTTCATGATGACCTTTTGCAAGTAGCCTAGTCTTGCTAGTTTTTTGTTTATTGTTAGTTATGGGCATTTAGCCTGTTCACCCACCAAGGTGATGACAATAAGCATGAGTGAGTTTCACAATAATGCATTCAAGTTTTAGTACATCAATTAATGATGGAATATTGGTTGCAAGTATTAAAAAGCCACTAGTAAACTCTCTATAGTCATTACTCACCAGTTCCTTTTGTGTGCATAGTTTGCTTAGGGTAAGGGGAAGGGAAGGACATAAAATATATTCTACTACTAAACTCAAACTTTGAGTAAAATACATTTTACACCCATGTGTTTTGCATTTCTACTTATCCTCTATGCCTTTTTCATATCATTTAATTCCTTTGAACTTCAATTTAAAATGAAAATGTTTGGAGACTTATGAAATTTAATAGATAATTTTGGAACACATGACATGCACATGTTTTTTTCCCCCTCTGCACTCAACCTTTTCCTTCCTCTATCATGCCTTCATTGCTACATGCAAACCCTGACTTTCTTGAACAACATGTTCAGACCAACACCTATGCCCCTACTTTACTGTTATTCTTTGCTCAAAACTCTTTTCTTCTCTAACACATGGTTTGGTAGGTTGGGTAGGGATCATTCAAATAAATGGACAAAGAAATGAGCTAGACCTACCATTAATTATGCCATTTTAGGATTTCATCCCTCACTAATTGTCTAATTGTGATGTCTTGTGTTGGATGTAAGAATTTTCACCCCTTCATTTATTCCATTATGATAGGTTTGTGTTTACCAATTTGTGTGGTGGATTAGGGTGGATTATAGGTTAAGATGAAGAAAGAGAGGTTTTTTAATGTATTGTTTGGCCTTTGAATTTTTGGTTTAGGATTGCTTTAGGTAATGGCTTGGTATATTAGGAGAATTACAGAGATCTCTAAATTTATTGTTTAGGATTAATTTAGTTATACTTATGAAATGATTTGGTTTAGACTTACATTAGGTGCTTTTGCGCTACATTGGGGTTCAATTAGGGCGCTGCGTTGTGTATAATAATAGTTTACATTTGGATCAATTATGGTGCTACATTAGGTACATTCAAGCTAGCTATAGAGCAGTTTATACATATGGTGAATTACATTGCATTTTTGTGCTATATTTATCCCAAATTACAGTGCCATAGAATGTTCTGCTATAGTTCCGCATTGGGGTCAATTATGATGCCATAGAAAGTATATGAAATTATAAAAAAGAGAAAATTACATTTTATTCCCTAAACTATATGTCATCTGTACTTTAACCCCTATATTTAAAAAATGTGCAAATTAACCCCTAAAGTGAATGTGCATTTTAACCAAAATAAATATATTATACCCTTTGAACTTTGGATTATTTGCAAATCGATTGTCTAAACTTTCCTAAATTTTTAACCCGATGCCTTAAACTTTCTTGAATGTTTGATATTTTTGTTATTAATTGATAGAAAAATTAATAAAAAGGTCAATTTATACATTCAGTAAAGTTCATTGGGTTTGCATATTTTTTAAATTTAGGTGCTAAAATGTATATGATCTATAGTTCAAGGAGATAAAGTGCTATTTCCTTATAAAAATGATAATTTTAATGAATTTTTGACACTTAAATATTGATTGTTTTGCTTGCAACTAATGTGAGATTGACATGAGTAACACTCATGATAGTGATTTGAGTGGAGGATAATCGTTGCTATCATGTGTAATGCTCTAAACGTAATTATTCTTTATATATGATTATGTTTTATTGTGGTTGTAAGAGTTAAGGGAGTTATTATGCTTATATACTAGTCTACTACCCAAATACGATTTCCAAAAGATTCTTCTATGACCAACTTCTTCAACTTTAACATGTTCTTCTTAGTCTTGCAATATTTTCTTCCTGTACACTACCTTAATTTTTTAGTTGAAGAAATTTGGACAATTGGCTAAGGGCACAACAGTCACCTACATACACAATTCACTTGTCTACATGGTGAAGATTTTTCATAGCTCCATTCTTGATGCCATTGAGTGGTAGTTGATTAAAGACATTTGTTACTATTTTTTGTGTTTAGGTTAGGGTATTGATTTTGATTCTTTAGGTTTGATTGGAGAAAAAACTTGTACCTATTAAAGAATCAACTAAGTTTCATGCCATTTCAATGAAGCATCAACCCGAATTTCTATCCCTTGTTAACAAAACAAAACATGGCACTAAAATATAGTTTGACCCAACAGCTAGTCCAACCCATGTTGCCATTTATAGCAAAGAGTAATTAACAAATTAAGATAGGTTATTCTCAAACAATTTAAATTTTTACAATGCTAATAACGCAAAGCAAGTCAATGTGAAAAATGTAGAAAGCTAATGCTCCAATCATGAAAGAAGTTGAATTACTTATCCAAAATAATATATCTTACGATTAATTTTTGTACGCCGATATCCCGATCTTGGAGGCTTTTTCTTATGCATAGCTGGGAATTGCAAGATAGCTGAAACAATCAAACATGAAATATATGTAAACATATTTATATGAATGCTATGTTTAATTAGGCAAAACCTTTTCAACATGTTATTCAAGCTTAATAACTATTTGAAAAGTTTATTAAATTGAAAATTCAACATAATAACCATAGTAAAACAAAAATCATATACTTACTATAAGTTCCATCTTGTCCACGAAACCATTGCCTAGAGAAGATGAAGTCTCGCTTTGAATGCCATCTGCATTTGTTAGGTATAAAAAGTAATTTATATTTATATAAGACATTTTAATGAAAAACTGAATTAAGTCATAATAATTTTTGTAACTAAACTTTCATCATAAGTCACAATGCAGTGAATAATGAGACCAAAATAAAATACAAACCTTAAGTTAGCAAAATGTCATAATATGAGCAGAGTCAAAATCAATCAAGAAGCAGTGCAAGAAAATTTCTACCAATTATAATAATCAGCACTTTAATTATACAAAAAAGAAATTACTAAGCTATTTCAATAGGATTATTAAAAACATAAATTTTAAAATAGAGCATACAGATATGGCAATCTAATTGCAATAGTATTTCATGATATATTAATTACCGGGTTAGGTACTTAGGATCATATGTCCCGTAAAGAACATCATAATGTCCATCATATGACTCTACCAACTCCAAGTCACCCATCAACATATCCCACCTACAAAAGTAATTATAAGAATGATCATTTCCGTAATAGGTGATCTTTCATGTACTTATGGGCAACTTACTCATATCTTTTCTGTCGTTCAATGTTCAAAAATACTTCAAAAACACCATCTGCAGTTGCATCAATAACAGCAACTGACTTTGCAAGGACACCTTTACCATTCTACAAAGTATAAAATAAATGTCAACAAAGAATCTGATTTAACTATCTATCATGTCATAATAAATTAATACAGTCATTATGTTATAAAAATAATGTGATATATGTAGTTTCAAAGACAAAAAAATATAAGCATAAAAGTTATACAACAAATGAAAAATATTTTAGATATCAACATAACGAAAAAATAAATATCAAATGATTCATTATTGTAAAAGTTAGACTTTGGTTATATAGGCACATATATTAAGGTCTTCGCTGATAATGCTTTCTTATTAACATTATGAGAAACAAAACTATTTCATTCTTCATTTTTCAGTTAAACGACTATAATACAACAAAAGTGTTTTTCTTTAATTGATCAATAAAGCTAAAAGTAGAAATGACTTTATGAACTAATAACATCATTATAATATATATAAGTTTTTGAATAAATATCTCTATTTTAAAAAACTATTTTTTCAATTATAAATTGTGACTTTATAATAGGAAAAAATGAATAAACTTAATTTATTAATAATTATTTTGATACAAATGAAACAATTTCTCTAGCTATAATTTTGTTTGAAATAAGATATAAAAAAAGAAAGATAAAATATGTGATTATCAAATAGCTTAATAAAACTTGCTAATAGTCTATAAACAACTACTCAATAATGAACTAAAAAATCATGAAGACAAGCAAAATACTAATGAATCAAAAGAAGTATCAATAATTAATTAGTAAAAATAAATAAATATTATATTTTCACAAACTTTTTGAAATAGCATACATGAATGCAAAGCTAATGAGATTTCAAGATATATAATGATAATCAACATCACCCATGAGCTGTAAAAATTTACAAAGATACACACCTTGTGATTAGAGATATCCTCAAAAATTCTAATACCTGAAATCACAAAGCAAATACATCTAGAAAGATAAGGATGCATCCAACTTATATTTTCAATCATAGCCAATAAAAAGAAAGAATTACAACAAAAATATACAAATGCAAATTTCATTATTTATCTAAAATACTCTAAAAGACAAACTATGCTATATAATAGAAAACATGTAAAGCACCACTCAAAAGGCATCGTCCCAAACAAGTACAAGGAATGATTTTATTCCCTTGCAATGTTTCTTTCATTTTTGTTTCTTTGATAAATGAAAGTTATTTTTTGTTAGGTAAAGAAAATAATATATGCTACAAGAGCTAAGCATAATACAAAGCTAAATTTGCTCCACTCATAAACTCATTAGTCATTAATTACCACATCATCATGTGTCTATGCACACTCATAAGTTAATGTTATATGATAAATTCTAAAAAATAAAATAAAAATATAATAAATATCTACCCTAACTTCTCTATACTTAAAAAAAGGAGAACTTTCATAGAGAAGTAAACTTGAAATAGAGGATGAGCAATCATATAGGAGACTACAAAGACATGTAAGATAACAAAATAATATCACATAAGAGCCATCACAATTCTAACTTACAAAAATAAGGTCTACCAATCTCAATGAGAATATATAAGTGATACTTCTCTACATAAGCTTTGAGAGTAACACCCAATAACTTGCCACAAAAAATTAATAACTACACTTTACTTCTGTAATTTATCTCGTCATAAAATTCTTCTTCCTTTCCTATCACCTTTCTAAGAAAGCAATAGAAATCCCACAAAGTAGAAACACAAGAGGTAAACCCAAATTTTCCTTGTAAATGGATCCACTAATATATACTCCTTGTTAACAAAAGATGTCATCAAGTTTAGCCAAGTTTCTTAGGCTAAAGACAGAAAATCCCAAGCTCAAGCCTTTTTCAAAAGAATCAACACATGATACTTATATGGTTACAAATCACATAATCATTATATGACTCTGTATGAAACTCATTAGTGAGGACCTCCAAATTAACAATAAATGGTTATAATGTACTGGCTAAAAAATTCTATAGCACAAAATCACTAAAATAATCCTATTGCATATTTGGTGACAATCTTTAGGCCACTTTATAGTGGCTAGTAACAAGGTTATCACAAATGGCTTGCTACAAATTCATATAAAGACCTTGCATTGATTGTCCTTTTTATTTTTTTTCTAGTATATGTGTTGAGTGCAATCTATTTATAATATATAAAATCTAAAGCATAAGTTGTGCTATTGACACCTCAACTATTTCGTGATTTTTCTACATTAGTATATTACGCAAGTTGTCTCACAGAATTAGTGAGTTAGTCTCGTTTTTAAGCGATGCCAACCTTCCCAAAATTATAAAAACTAGTAGGTGACACTTATAAATACTCTATTTTTATCCAATACGATTTTTCAATTGACATTCACATCGTAAATTGGTGCCTCAAACTCAATTATGGCATGAAGCACTCAGCCACCTTCATTACCGCAATATAAAAACTTCTTTTGTCTTAAATTTAATTTAAGAATAAAATATTACATCTATTTATACCATATAAAATCTGAAACGTAAATTGTGGCGTTAACACCTTAGCTATTGGTGTCTGATGCAAGTTGTCACTTACAAAATTAGTGTGTTAGCATCTTAGTTAAATGATGCCAACTTGGAGTTGGTTAAGATAGTAGGTGCCTTAACTCATTAACGGATTCTCAAGTACCTTAAGAATGGAGAAAAAAAATCCTTATTGAGAGACCCTTACTCCCTTCAAAGGTCTTTAGCGGATCGGGTCAGGTCAGGTCAAATTCTTGGTAATAAGACCTGATACCATTGGTTCCATGTAGACCAAAAACATGATGCCAACTTCCCAAAAAATATCAAAACTAATAAGTGACGCTTATAAATACTCCATTTTAAACTTAATTACACAATTTCTCAACTATTATTCCTATCATAAATTGGTGCCCCAAAACTTAATTATGATAGGAAGCACTCAGCCACTTCATTAATACAATATAAAAACAATGTTTATCTTAAATTTAATTTAAGAATAAAATATGACTATAAATTCATTAAAAATTTAATTAAGTTAGCCACACTACAAAAGGTATACTACATACCACTCATTAATATCCAAAACAATCACACTATCACAACTTTATATAAGTATAGATTCACAAAACCAAACATGCATATTTCTTAATCAACCTTTCACTTGGTCCCACAAAACTTAGATGGAACACCACTACTATCAAATCCTTATATAAAACATCATTCTTAGTTTCTCAAAATTCATGTGGTACATCTATTAAATTCTTCAAACAAAAAAATCATTAAGATTCAATTCTCTTAAAAATAATACTATTGGATAAATAGGTAATTATTCTTCAAAAATCCTAAAGTCTTACTCGTTTCTCATATCACATAATTTCCCTTCTGCGATGTGTTATTATAACAAATTACAACTAGATATTTAAATTTGATATAAAATTTAAAAGGTGTATACATAAAAGTACCTTTTTATTATATTGAAATTAGATAATTAAATTTAATTTAGTGTATATAATTTGATTTCTTAATTTCTATTCAATTATAAATAATATCATAATTTATATTCATTTTACTTTATTTGATCCTTCAATTTGTTATGTATGCTTTAAATTAATTATATACCTTTAACTCTTTACCCAAAATTATTCAAAAACTAACATTATCCAAATTCTAATTTCTAATGATTCTTTCGATATCCACAAAATACCACAATCAAATATTTATTTTAAATATTAAAAAAATGCCTTTACAAAAATATCAACTAACCACCAACAATTAATGAATTGTTTTACATATTTGCTTTTATCCCTATTACATTTTTAATGGTCTCACTACGTAACAAAACAAAAAGAATTCTACAAAATATCATGAACCAGTAAAATTATGACATTAAACAAATAAGAAATATCATGTAAATTAACTTTAACATGCCATCATATTACACAAACTTTGCCATCGCACACTTATATTTGAAATAAAGATGACCAATCATTCTGAATAATATCTTCGAACCCCAATCCCTCTTGAAAAAAATCAAACAAGTAATCTCTTTTCAAATAGAATTCACATATTTGTTGATCTAAAATATTAAAATTGTAACATCCTCTACTATAGGGATAGCCTAGTATAGAAGGAAGCCTAAGCCTGAGGCAAGAGCAAAATCATAAATAGGTAAACCGCACTAAAAGAAGAGGCAAAATTGTAACTGTCAGACCACAATGGCAAAGTTGTAAATAAAGTTTTATTGCTGTTAGGAAAGGCATTAGCAGAAAAATCCCGATTCCGAAAAGTTGTAGGCCCCATGATAATAGTGGATAATTAGAATATATGTAATAATTTTATAATAGATATTTTCTACACACAATTTTAAATAAAAGTGTGAGATTTGCTCACACTATATATAATATCTCGGGTAACTCTAAGCACCCGACTTGATAGCCAGATACGTTAAATTAATTCTTAAGGGTCCCATACTATCTTTGGGCATGACAAATTCAAGGAAATAATCCTATAGAGACTAGATAGATATGTCATGAGAGTAACTAGAGTATATGGCCCAAAGTGAGCCACATGACTGAAACGCAGCACAACCTGGGCCACACAACTAGCATGGTATGTCACCATTGCTTCTTGATAAATATCTTGCCACCACCCAAAATATCATCATCCTTTTCTCCTTCCCCTTGCAAAACCGTCAGCCTTTCCCTTCTCTCTATCTCCATTTTTGCTTTCTTCCTTCTCTAATCTTATTCTTTTTGTGAACCACTCAAAGCCTAAGCACCACCACGCTCACTAACACAAAAAAAAAAGCTCAAAACCTTCCTCCCTTGATGATAGTACCTACTACCATCCAAAGAAAGGAAATGTTGTTGATGTTTTGCTTGGTTTAAGAGAGTTTGGAGTCCAAAGAAGCAAGTCTTGAAGAATTTGTAAGCTTAGCAGTGAGGTAGGCTACTAGAACTTGTTTGTATGTTAGGGTTTCTCGTGAGTTAGGGTTTTCTTAAATCACTTGGCTACATTTATTTTGAGACTGGTATGATGTTAATAAGACTTGTTATAGTGATCTAAGGCTAATAAAACTTGATTGATGTCAAGAAATAGGCTAGAAAAACAAAATACCCCCAAAATAGAAAATTGCTACAGGGGAACCCGAGAACAGTATGTACCGTAAAAGACATATCTTAAATTATAAAACTCAATTTGAGATGAAACTAATTTTAAATGAATCTTGATTCAAAGAGAAATCCAACCATATAAAACATAGGCCAAATTGGACTCAGAATGAAGGAGTTATGATTTTTAGAAGTAAGTTATTAATTAACGCCCTTTATCTTGACCAATATTTGATGAAGTGGGCATAACTCGTCTTATAAAACTTCAATTTAAGTGAAACTACTTTTGTTAGAAAACTAACACATAGATAATTAAGCATATAAAATTTCAGAGTCTAATCATGAGTATATTGTTCCTAGTAAATTTTGAAAATTGACATATATTCTATTTGGGTTGAAACGGAGCTCATAACTCGAGCTCTATCTACTCAATTAGAGTTAAACTTATTAGAATTGAAAGAAGGTCCATATAAGCACATTCTGATAAAATTTTGGATTAAAATAATATAAGATGGATTTATAGTGATTTTCTAATTTTAAGTGTGCAAGTCTATCCTAAAATATGGCAGATTTGAGTAAAACCCTAATAACTCAAGCTATACTCCTCGAAATTTAGTGAAACCAAAGAGGTTTAAAAGTAGGCTAATAGGGCTATATTGATTAAATTTTGAGATTAAAATGAATTAAAATAAAATTTTAGTGCAATTTAGAATTTTCGGTCAAATTTAAGGAAAGTAAGACAACTTGAGAGTTTCATAACTTAGAGGCTCCACAAATCATGAGAAATCAAATGAATTGAATATTTATGCAAGTACATACCAAAATGATGTTATGTTGGCACATTACTTATGATGATCATGATTTCTATGATTGGCTGGTTGTTAATTGTGCTTTCTATCTTGGGGTCCTTCCTATTTCAGATGTCATGCTGCTGGATTTTGGGTAAAAGTATATGAATTATGTAGTATAATCATATAAGCATATCAAGTCTATCCATGCATGAATATATGAGCATATGATATGTACATGTGAATTTAGATAGCATGTAAATAAATAAGATAAGATCCCTTTACTTAGAGGCAGTTATGAGGTCCCTTTATGTGAAGGTAGTTATATAAAAATTATGAGAACCCTCTATTTTGGAGGCAATTGGCTCAAATAAGATCCCTTCAATTTAGAGGCATGTGGATCCCCTGGTAGGTTATTATTGTGTGACGACGGTTATAAGATGAGCTCATTTGCTATATCAGACTACCCAAGGATAATAAAGATTAAAGATATATGTAGACACTCTAGGGATAGTGATACGTAACACCTAGGTGTATTAAGTAAAGAAAGCTAAGAAAGACAAGTGCACTCACATGATTATATAATGTATATTTGCATATGCATAAAATATATTCTTTTATAATTATGAAACTGTTTTCTTAATTGACAAGTGTGCAAATAATATCAACTTGCTTTGGAAGGATAGTTTTGAACTTAAAAAAAAAAAAGAAATTGATAATTGATATGACATGATAACTATTTATAATAAATTGAAGCAGTTGGGACGATGACGATGATATTAATTGTCTGGTAGTCTAGGATGCCTATTGAGAATATAAAATTCTCACATTATGTGTGTTCTCATGTTACCTCCAGATAGCTCAGGAGAATTTGAAGATAACTATCTTGGATCGAGATTGGATTGGCGGTCAAAGGCTGCTGTCAATGTCTCCTATACTAAACAAGGTCCATTTATTTATTAGTAATAACTCTTAAGTATGACACTATTACTTAAGCATGGTATTGTGCTTAGGAGGGTATTACAAAAATCAAAGAAAAACAAATAATTGCCTTCACATAAAGTAAACAAATTTTTGTTCGAACAATTATTCCCAACATAATTCAAGAACCACATTAAAAAACAATAACATCATCATATGAGAAGTCCATATCCATAAAAATGCCAAGAAAAAGCATCATAAGTAAACATAAGATGCAACATTTTCATATAAAGAGGACATTTATAAAGAAATAAAAAAGATATTGATGGAAATAAAGAAAATATCATCATTAGATGAGGAGCCAATCTTAATTAGAAGTCTCAGAAAAATAGTTCTAAACAAATATAATCTACAAGCAACCAAACCAAAAAAAGAAAAGTAATACAAGTTTAAAAAGAAGACAAGTCCAAAAAAGGGTAAAGACAAAGATTCCATTAAAAAATGAAACTCATTTTGAATATCATACATCTATATGGTTTTACTATATTTAAATAATGACCAAAAGGATAGAAACATTTGTTTCGCTTGTATTACAAGACTATCACTTAATCTTAAATAAAGAGTATTTTCCTTCCATTATATAGTTATTTGACTTTGGATTATTAAGACACCATCTACTAAATCATTTCTACACTTGTCAAATCCATATCACTTATCTCTTTTTCCTAACAAAAAAACATAATCAATTTGATGCTAGTGCAACACGCAAGTCTAAATCTAATCTAATTTAAATTGTAAGCCACTTATTGTTGAAATATAAGGTAGACATCCATGTTCAGATTGCTACTGATCATGTACTTGAATTCTAAATCTTCTTTTTTGTTCGATATCAAGGTGTTGGTGTAAACAAGAAGACTATGATTTTCTATTGTTCCATAGTTGTTGCTATCATTTGTGTGCATGGTTATAAAGAAACAATCATATTCGTGTGGCGGATTTTATGTGGTGTTCTACTCGTAATTAATTCAAATATGTTGCTATCTTAGATTTGCAAGGAGATTGGGAAGCTTTTCGAGATACTTTTTTTTCTTCTTTTATTTTTGGTTTATGTAGTGTTTAGTCTTTCTATTTCAGACGGCTTCTTATCTTTTTATAGTTATACAACTCTTATCTCTAATAAATTTATTCTTCTATCATAAAACAAATTCAACATTTACTTAGGTTGGTTAACATGGATCTTTATTTTATATATATATATATATATATATATTGGAAAAATGGTATTGAAGTATCAAAATATGGGCTAGTAATGGGCTCTGGAAAAAATGTATGTGTGTAGTAAAAGAAAAGTACCATCCATTGTTCGAACACATTTCCATTGATGTGCTTCAAGTGCATCTCCATTGTCCCCTTCAAACCCATCTGAACTAATAAAGAGCCTTGATGATTGGCGCAAGAGCATCTCTGGGCCTTTAGAATGAAAGAGCAAGGAAAAAGTAAACTATTATATTGAGAGAGACATATACAAGAATTAAAAATGATAGCACAACAATCTTATTAGCATACATAAAAATTAGAGATTCCTTGTAAAAATATAACCAATATTAATTCAAAAACACACTTTCACAACTATCTCCCCAAATATTTCTTATACAAACTAGTCTTGTAAATTTGTCTCCTTTTTTGAAATAGGAAACATGACATACATTATTCTAACATACATAACAAGTTGATTACGCAAATCCTAATAGTGATGACATAATATAACAAATGTATGTTATGAATTAGTTAAGCATGCCCCATAATGAATATTATCAATCAAACAATGCCTATCATTTTACCTTGTCCAATTCTTATAAGCTTTCTCAATCCAGAGGCATATCGCCTCACAATAGTTCGATGTCGTACGAGATTGATCCTTAAACAACATAAACACAAATGATATATCAACTTATGATAATTCTTCAAATAAAAGGGCAAATACAAAGGTAGGCAATCTAATAATGAGATCAGCACCTTCTTAGATATTTCATTTAGCTTAACCCATCAAAATATGAATACTAATAAGGCATACTCCTTGAAAATGTTTTAAAACTTCATAATTTCTAGAGATTATGATAACAAAGTGAAGGTAACATATATCACAATAGAAAACAATTAAGACTCTAGGATGACCAAAAGAAGTGAAATCCCTTGTTAATATGTATGATCGAAAATTTTCATTGATCGTTTACCAATCAACAATACGAACTATACCATTCAACTAATTTTATCTTATCATAGATTTGCCTAAGTATATGCCAAATGGGGACAAAAGGCATACTCTGTCTCCTGGTTTAGTTTTTCTCTGGGAAAGCCTCCTCTTGACAACTCATTTTCAGCCTGAAAAAGGGCACATATTGTGTGATTTGACATAAGCATAATATGGTCAATATGGATATAATTCCATGATATTCCAAATTCTTTTATCTCAGAAAACAACTACTCCTATATTCTTTACTTATAATGATAACCTATACATTGAAAAGTTGAATATTAAGAACTTTAATCCAACCCTTTCCCCCGAAATAAACGTTGCATAATAATAACTAAGGTTAAAAAAACTGGACTGAGTATCATATTGGTCAACTTAGGGATTTAAAAGTTCAGAGGTTCAACTAGTTTAACCGAGGGTTCGATTGAAATATATATATATATATATATATATATATATATATATATATATATATATATGATTACTTAAAAAATAAAAAAATTATATTAAATTATTAACAATAATATAATTAATCTAAAATAATATTTATTATGAGACACTTTATCAAATATCTTAAATGTAAAATTCATTTATTTTAATTTTTACTTACATTTCTTTTAGAAAGTACTCATAGACAGTATAACAGTCATTTTTAATTTTTTATTTTTAAATTAATTTAAGAATATATAACAAATAAGTATACTAAAAGAATCAAGATTCTAAAAGAAATGAATTTTTGTTCTGACTGAACTTCTTCCTTTTTTTTTAATAAAAGAAACAATAATATTTTTACCAAAATTAAAAAAAAACCGGTCAACCGGTTTGACTACTCTGGTTTACACCGGTTCACCGGCTTTTCTCGATTTTGATTGGCTCTTGACTGGTTTTGACCATATCCGATTTTATAGTAAAGACCGAACCAACCTAGGGTCCGACTTCTGGTTGGATCGGTTTGACCGACTAGTCCAGTCCGGTTCTCTTAATAGTGATAATAACTACGCTTTGTGTTAATAATTATTCATTCACATTATTAGAACAACCTTATAGCAATTTTATTATACCTGTTGCTTGGCATGATCAAATGCTTCCATCCATCTTTGGGCTTCCTCAGCTGTAGCACAAGCAATCTTGAAGGAAATGTATATGTAAAAAAACTCCTTTTCATTTTGAATAAAAAAAATCCATGACACTCATGCATGTAGAATTCAGTAAATTTCAAATAAACAAGATCATCAATATACATTCATATACATTCAAATACATTATCACGCTACTACAATTTCAAATTTCAGAAGGATTTGTGATGAAGTGGGAGCATAATGTAGCACATGTAGTTAATGCAAAGTGGAAAAAAAAAAAATGCAAGTTACAGTGTTTTTAAGTGAAAATCAAGGATGAAATCACATCACAAGTTGGACAAATTAAGTATCTTGGATCCGCCATTCTAATTGAAAATGAGAGATATTGATAAGAATGTGATATCACACATAGAACTCAAGCTAAGTCTATAAAATGGAGAAATGCTTGAAGCACAAAGTACCTATTAAAATTAAAAAGAAAATTCCACTAGGTAACTGTAAGGCTAGCACTGCTATATGGAATTGAATATCAAACAATGAAGTACTAACAAGAGTAAAGAAAAACATAAGTTTAGTAGAGATGAGAACGCTAAGGTTGACGAGTTGACCTAAAAAGAAGCAGGAGTGAATGTATTTGGAAGTGAGTTACAATATTACATATAAATAAGAAGATGATGGAGACTTGTGTAATGTATTTTAGTCAAGTGAAAAAAACGACCAACTGAGGCTCCAATAAAAAAAGTTGCTAAAATGGAAAATAATCCGATTAATAGGAGTAGGTGAAATCCTGAGAAAGCTATAGGAGAAATAATTAAAATGCAATTGTTTGCATGTTAGTTTTCGATGTATCTCAATGGTACTAGGTAATTTATGTAACTAATCTCACAAAGTGGAATAAGGATTACTCTACATTTTAAAATACCTTGAGGTAAAATTTCTCTAAAACGAATGTAAGTTGAACAAGAAATCATGCTATCAGCATGACAAAGAAAAAATAAAAACCATATATCCGAGCAAGCTATTAAATATTTAAATTGTTTGAAATATATATATATATATATATATATATATATATATATATATATATATATATATATATATATATATATATATATATATATATATATATATATATATGAAACATTAAATAATTAAAAATTAACATCTAATAGTAGACGATTGACAAATTGACAATTTATGTCATTTGTCAAAATTTGAAAGCTTATGCTTCTTTTCCATATTCAGTAGAGAATAACAACAAAGAACAAAAGCAACCTTAAATTCTCTATGAATTGTTTAACCTATTAAAAAGCATGATATATGACGAGTATCTTTCAATCAACAATTATTAGAAGAAACAACTCAAAAGCGTAACTTACTTCTCCTTTTTTGGTATCATCTAATCGATTGAAAAAGCGTATTACGTAAAGGTCCTGGAGAAAAAATTAAAAAAAATTAGCTTTCATTGAGTTTGTAGGAAATGAATTTAAAATCATAAGACAAAAACATGTTATTGGCCACCCGTTGCATAATTAGTTTAATTGAACACATAAAAAAGATGAAAATTACTAGTGTTTTACCCTATTTTTGACCTTTTGATGCCCTAACGCCTCTACCATTAGTGTGGGCCCTACGACTCCCTTTCTTATAGGTTTCTGCACAAACAAAAGCTTTAATATAGTACATCTAAGTTTGATAGAGATAATATGAAAGAAATGATGGAGTAAACTCACAAGTCATTACGATTTATAACTTTATAGCACATATTAAAAAATATAAATAAAAAATATAAAATGGGCAAATAATATGGAACGCTAAATCATTAAAGGCGCTCAAGTGATTTGTGATTGTAAGAAAATATACTTTAAAATTTAAATTGAAATGTTATGCCAATCTCTAAATAAAAAGGTTCATCTAATGGCAGAAACTACAAAGTATTTTAAGGTGAGGGTTGTGGTGCCTCTTATTTCACAAGGTGCATCACACACCTTGTCATATAAGGGTGAAGATACAAGAGTGTATCAGTATAACTAATTATATGTGACACACGGTAAAATTTCTCTTTTCTCTCCCCTCAACCCCTTTCCGTTACCATCGCCTGAATTTTAATCCTCCATCCTTAGCTACTTCCATCCTCCAATGCAACATCCATCTTGACACCACCAATGCTACCAGAGTTTGCCACAAGCTCAAGGACCTCTTCGTTTCCTCCCTCCCCACCACCACTCCATCCTTTTCGACCTCCTTGTCACCTACCTCAAACGACATCATGAGCAACGACTTCGACCTAGATTTGGCACCACAAGTCTCGCCATTATCCACCTGGTGCGGTCGTCTGACGCCGCTGGCGCAAGGCTATGTGTGTGTTGTCGTCGAATCACCCATGGTTGTCGCTCGCTGTTTTGCCTCATCCACCACAAATAACACAATCGCGCCACCATTGGATTGCCACGCCTTGCTTTCACTATCTCTTACACTTATGGCCTCAAGATCTTTGTTGGCTAGGTGGGAGGCAAAGGGCACAACATAAGCCCCCCCGATCGCATGGTGAAGGGCAGCAATGATGCAAACAGTGGGTGGTTATGTGAGTGCGGTGTATATGGGAGAGATAGAATACAATAGTGTATCATGGTCTATCAGTGCATAATAGACCTCAGATTTAAACTATTAGATTAGTCTAGTTTGTGGTGCACCCTGCCAGCCTTTGTCAGCATTTCAATGCTTGATAAGTAAATAGCAAAATCCAAGATTACTTAAAGTTTGAAACAAATAAAGACGCATGTTCAATTGAATATTTATTGATGATCTATCCAACAAAAAGGAATTTCTTTTATATGCACACAAACAAATATTTAAAGAGATGATGCTTGTCTAAGATTAGCCATAAACATTATTTGCAAAAAAGCTTGGATCATGTTAAAATAGCATGTATCAAGTGAAGTTTGATTGTATTCTTTTTAATCTTACAAAGTCAGGTTTGCATTTTTTTAATTACACTATAAATATGAATTCCTTACAATTTTATAATAAAGGGCTTTGAAATTTATCATACTTTATTCTTTATTTAATTTAATTTGATGACAAATTTAGTGAGATGTCTTAATAGAAACAATAGTAAATGAACGTAGAAGGATCACTAACAACAATAGGAGCAGACAGAAAGGAGAGACAATTTGAAAGACATACAATGCCTGGGTTCTCATGGGGGTCACGCTTGTACATGGCAACAAACTTGCCCCTAATGAATAGGAATCGCAAGTGGCAATATTCATGGCCAATGGAATGCATACCCAGATGATAAACCCAACCAAAGTATTCAAATATTCCTTTATCTTCGTTGTGCTCAAATCTTCCACTTGCCGTCTCATTTGATGCTTCCATCCTTCAATGTGTTGCATCCAATTTCCAGCAATTGGAGAGCTTGATTGATTAGATGACAATAATAAAGGGTATTACACTTATTATTCTCCCTTTCAATCTATTTGTTTTTACCTTAATTTCTCCGAAATGGTTGGGCATCATTCATTGGTCATAAATATGTGTTCCATATTGTTACACGTAGTATGTATGAGTTGGGTTCCAATTTTTACCTGTTGAGCTTGACCTGTCATAGTTAGTACCATACTTTTTTCTAGATATTATTTATTAATTATTTCTTCTTTTGTTATTATCTCTTTTAAGTTTGTGTTGTGTACCAAATTTGGATATAGGCATTATATATATATATATATATATATATATATATATATATATATATATATATATATATATATGGAATAAGGAATAAATTTGGATCATATAATTATATATAAATAATTAAAATTTAAAATTATTTAAATATTATATAACTATTTTAAAAATTATATAATTTTATATTTTAATTTTGATCATTAATATAATATCTAATGATTAAGATTAAAACACCATACTTATCATTATTTTAACATATATGATTTTGAGGAAAAAATAATATGCAAATGGCCTATAAGATGTTAAAGCAACAAGAATGACTTGATTTCCTTTCTAACAATATGTGTGAACTTTAACATTATGCCAAAATGATACATAATGAGCAATTAACTTAAAATAGCTTAAAATTCATTAGCCCCAACTAAGCTAAAATAAAATCATTTTACCTCAATTATTCTATTAACTAGTAATAATTAAATAGAGAAAATGGAAATTCTAAATTAAAATGTTATTGAAAAAGGACATAGCAAAATAGTAATTTTATCCTGAAAGTAAAGGTAGAATTGTCCAAAAAAATATAAAGTCAAACCCAAGTCAACTAGAAATAAGTATTTCCATACTTTACCAAATAAAAAAGAAGTAGATTTTCTTAAAAACTATTAATAGTAAATTATAGCCACCTTAGCACAAAAATACCTTCACTGCCATTACTTTCGACCTTGATTTAGTTCAAGCAACTGTAGAGGGGCCTCCGTCACCTAACGGGTAGTTGATAGTCATGATAGACAATCAGACTCATGACAGAAATATTGCGGTAAAATAAAATCCAAATAATAATTATAGAATTGATTAAATCTCAACTTTAGTCCTTGAAAGATTTTTTATTTTACACTTTAGTCATTAAAAGATTAAATGCACATTTTAGTCTCTAAAATTTTTCATTTAATACATTAGTTCTTAAAAAATTAAATGCATACGCTTTAGTCCCCGAAATATTTTTGTTTTAACACTTTAGTTTTTAAAAGAATAAATGCATATATTTTAATCCCTAAAAGATTTTATGTTAAATATATTAATCGCACAATAGGAAAATCATATACATGTCAATCCCCAAAATATTTATATATAAAAGCCAACTTTTTTAACAAAATCATACCCACATTATTCCCTTAAAAGCCAATTTTTTCAGAGTCATGACAAAAATAATACGATAAAATAAAATACAAATAATAATTACAAAATATATTGATGTTTTAAGTTTATTAGGGGTAAAAGCATGCAAAAGCTTAGAAATAAGTTTAGACAAATTATAATAAAATTATAATTGATTATTAGGATCAATTAAAATATATAAAAGTGAATTATAATTATTTTAGAATTTCACTAGGGTTATTGAGTAATTAATTAAATGCTTACATAATAAAGAATTAATAATTTAATTAGGAAAAAGGAAAATATGGAAATTAATACTATAAAAATTTAAAACAAGGTGAGATACTCAATTAGGCTCATAAAATTAATTAGGCGAGCCCAAATAAGTTTTATGAATTAAATGGGCCCTAAAGCCTAATTCTTGTAATTATAAATTTAATTAAATTAGACTATGCAAACTCTCTAATGAGAGTTATATTTACTTCTATTTTCATATAATCTTTAGGGTTTTCATGCAGATTAGATAGTATATTTGCACCTTTTTAACCTTCTTACCTTCTTTAGAAATTTAAGTGTTTATTTGTTAGTTAGTTTCGCAACATTTAGAATAGCTACAAATGTTTTCTTCTCTATTTTTCAGGTGCATGGACCCAAGCTCAAGCGCAGTAGAGTTTTAGGCCTGCACTTGAGCAAAACCTCCATGCTCAAGCCCAGCCTTGGACCAGAAAGTAGAGTATTTGGAATTGCCACCACACTCAAGCACAACCTTCTCCCTCGAGCGCAACTCTGAAGATTAAAATTCAACCTTTCTAGAATTGGACTTGCACTAGAGCGCAAGTCGTGTGCTCGAGCACAGTGACAATAAATTAACAAAGTCTGTTCTCAAAGCAATCATGGAAAGGAGGGCTTTGACCCATTATTTAAAGGATTTGGATAATCTTTTTGACATATTTTGACATTCTGAACAAGTTGGAGGCAACACTAGGAGTGAGGCTTGGAGATTCAAGGAGCTGTTGGCCAAATGTCCACATCATAGCATCCTTCTTTAGATTCAAATTTAGACATTCTACAATGGTTTCTTAATATCTACTCAGATCATGGTTGATGCAGTAGCTAGTGGTTCCTTGAACAACATGACACAAAGCAGTCTTGGGAGCTATTTGAAGTGATGGCTGGTAATAACTATCAGAGGCTTAGTGAGAGAACTTAGAAGAGGGGAGTTTTACAAGTTAGCACTGCTACCGCTCTCTTGGCATGATGCATGCCCTTTCTATTCAAATGCTGCCATTCAGAAGCAAGACATGCTCACCAATACATCACTTGCATTAGTCATTCGCAACAATTTTCGTTAGGGGAACCATTTTAATGGGGAGTGCACCATAGAATCTTCTAATGAGCAGGTTAATTACATGAATGCTCAAGAGCACAACTTCCACTCTGACACTTCTGTTTCAAGATATAGAGATTTTACCAACCCCGATTAGTATCGTGGGAACCAGGGTGCACCCAAACACCCATACAACCCACCGGCTTAGGAAAATAAGCCCAAACTAGAAGACACGTTCCAGTAATTCATGCAAACATACTTCAATTTTGTGGATAGGATTGAGGCAAAATTCAATCAATATGATGCTCAGTTCAAGAACTAGGAGGCTTCCATTTGGAATGTAGAGAATCAATTGGGGTAGATATCCCAACAGCTTGCTGAAAGAGCACAGGGTTCCTTGTCAAGCAACATTATTGCAAATCCTAGAAAGCAAATTAAGGCAATCACCCTGAGGAATGGAAAGGAGCTGACAACACTAGAACAGCCTGAAGACATACCATCCACTGAGATTAAGGGGTAGACACAGAAAGGGAAGAAGTATTAGATCTCTGTAAAGTGAAATAAGAATGTTACAGAAGAAGAGAAGAGTCCTACATATATGGCACCTCCTGCTTATGACCTTCCCATTCCATATCCATATCCATACAGGGTGAAGTAACTGAAGAAGGAACAACATGAGGAGTAGTACTCCAAGATCTTGGAGATGATCAAGAAGCTCCATATCAACATTGTTTCTTGAACCTCTTGAACAAATGGCAAGCTATGCAAGATTCATGAAGGACATTCTGCATCACCTTTCTAATTATAGCATCAAGCTTAAGTCATAATATCTAATTAGAAGTTGTTACCATGGTTCTTTCTTTCACTTATTACTGTAGAATATAGGGGTAGTATATATGAAAGTAGAAAATTGTTTTTTGAAACATTGAGCCTATATATGAATTGTAATCATAATACTTGTGGATAACAATAATTAAGTTTTTTCTTTCTATCATTACATTTATTACGTTGTTGTAGAAACTTGTTAAGTCCTTTACATTGCCTGAGAAATCAAGATACAAAGACACTAAAGGATAAATATAAACCGTGTTTACATAACTATTAGGCATGCACTAGTACACATACGTAATGAAGTAGTCCTAGTTACAAACATCCTACATTCCCCAATGGGTGTGGAACTCATTACCCATACCGCTACCAGTTGTGCTATTTGGAGATGACACAAGAGCACAAATAGGGGGTGAAAATTATAAATTATCAGTACAAAAGCTCTAAGCTACAACAAATTGTGTCATCGATATCATCCCAGTTGCTTTGGTTTATTATGAAAAAGGTGTGGGAGATACATAAACATAAAGGTTCATTCAATAAGTTGAAAAACATTCCTTCTGAAGCAAATTCATTTTAATCGTATAGTTGTGGCAATTGTCCTGCTAGTTATAAGTGTAACACCTTACCAGACAAAGTACTATGCTTAAGTCATAATAATTTATCTGATTAAGAGATTACGTGTAATACTGATTATATTTCTCTTTCTGTATTAGTATTAAGGTCTCGCATAATAATAATTGATCTCATAACAAATTTTTCTACGTGATGGCGGAATAAATACTAATCAATCGGTAAACTGTAAATAACTTAACATAAATAAAAATACAATAAGAACAGAATAACTGCAAACGGCATCATAGACATGTATATAGATATCTGATTTTAAAGTTTGTCAGAAAGTACAAGGTGTCAAACCAAGGCCGCTAATACAAAATGAAACGGCCAGTTTCTATGAACAGCATCCTGAGTGGTCCCCATGGGACATTTCATATACATCTCCTAATATCTACCCATCCAACCATGACCTAAACTGTCAAAAGAGGGTCATTCTGTACAGCTAACCCCACTATAGCATGCACGCTATCTAAACAGAGTCTGATGAAAGGAAACCGTTCGCCATGGCGGCGTCAGCTGGAGGGTGCGACCGGGAGCGGATAATGACGAAGAACTAGCGACCTCGGGCGGATCCTCCTCGAGTGAGGCCGACGACATCGGCTGCGGCGGCGTGAGGGGCCATGGAAAGCTAGACTGCCAGATGCGGCAGCTTTGCTCGGTGGTGGGAATGGATGAGCCATATGAAGAGGTATAGCAATTTAGGGGACAGTAGGATCAACAAGAGGATGCATAAGTGGTACAGCAAAGTCCCTCTGGAAGAAGAAGTATAAATGAAACTGGCATCTACCCGATATATATACAGAATCTAGAAACGGGTCGATGTGGATGTGAAGCTCAGGAAACTCAATGAATAGGACCCCGGTCGCTGCGTGCTCCATAGTCTGAGAATGACGCGGAATATATAACATAGTGAGAAATGAATATTTCTTAGTAGAAAATCCTAACTTCTATACATCTGTCATCGCTGTCATTCCCAATTGTTTTGGTCGTGTAAGATTTTCAGATAGTACGGTAAAATGATATAATATTTAACTTAAATACTCATTTGTAAAGCATACACCGAAACAAGTTCAATTTTAACTAATAGATATACTAATGTACTTAAACAGTAATCACAGCGGAACAATAGCATGTTATGAATAATAAATAGAGATCTAGAACAATCAATAGAAAAGTATTACACTGTACATATGCATGTGTAATGAGAAGATGCATCTTATTCTTGGAGGCTTTCGCCTTTTATAACTTATTTCCATCCTTGGTCCCCTGGGAGTCATTGGCCATATACTTCTGGGTAATAGTCCGCTTTTCGCATCGAGCTCGTTCATATCTGGGATGGCCGGGTTTACTTTCCCCGACCTTCCCACTGATCTATTCCCCTTAATTTATTCCGGGGCTGGCCCAAGTGATGTGAACTTCTTTATAAATGTCATGAAATGAATGCACATTTAACTTGTCTCTTTACTTCTGAAGTACTCAAGTTGTCATGAATTTCATAACTTATGGATTTCTTACCGAAATTTCGGCGGCATAACGGATCGAGTCCGCTTCCCCATGAATAGTGCCAGACAATCAGTACAGTTGCACAACTAATAATTTCAGTATAAATCAGCAAATATGTATAAACACTTATAACATCATTCAACAATTGCAAATCAAGCATTAAGAAGGTTCCAGCTTGTCCTTCCCTGCTCTGCCCGAGTTTGGCATGCTCCAATTTTTATTCAATTCAACTCAATAAATTCTCATTTTTGAATATGTTATAGCCTTATATGTCTACTTTCTACTCTATTTGGTCCCATCTCGTTTTGAGTTGTATAACTCTAGATATAAACATTTTATCTCAGCCTGTCTTGTTCCTAGCTAGAATACGGTTCCTATAGAATAAAATTCACTAAAAATCGAAAACTAGATGAAATCATGCGAATTTTATATCAGAATGAAGCTAACACAACAAGATTTAAAATGAATTAAGTTTCATATCATTTGCTTAAGTGGATTTTGAGTTATGAGTCTCGAAACATTACCCTATTGGGCTGTCCTGTTCTAGGCCAGTTTTAACCTAAGCCAACTTCATTGAGGTGCTGGGAACAAATGACAACGAATTAAATTCTGAAATTTTTATGGGATGTTATATCATGTGTTAGATTTCAAACTTCTTTAGTTGCACTCAATTTGAGGTTGTATAGGGTGAGATACTCCCTTCTCAACCCATGCTGCCCGGGTGAGAACCCAGATTTCTAGGTCTAAGTTCAAAAATTCATAACTAATTCTATACTAATCCAATAGCCTATTATGATATATGTATGGAAAGCCCTGAATGTCTAGTTTCATCTAAAAATGGTTTCATCAAATTTAAATGGTGGCAGGCGGAGCCGTACGCTCCGCCGTACGGACCGCCGAGGGAAATCCTATCCTGCTTCTAGGTTTGTCTCTTCCTTTCAAGCTATTTGCCCCCAAATCCAATTTTAATCACAACACACATGCAAAATCAGTCATAAAACATCATCATCACTCTATAAAACATCCAAATCTCAGATTAAGCATGCTCCTCATACAGCCCCAATTTAGAGAAAATAAAAGAAGAAGTAGGATTTCCTACCTTGTCTTGAGTGATTTAGGCTGATTTTGTGTCTTGGATGGTGGTGGCTTGGGATGAGGCTTGAAGATGGATGAGAATGGAGTAGAAATGAGAGCAAGGAGAAGAGAAAGAGAGAAGCTTCAGCTGCTAGAAGAGGTCGAAAATTCTGATGGAAAAAGAGAGAAAAAGTGAGATATTTGAATCTATTTTGGTTTTGATTGGTGGATCCAAGTCTAATATTGATTTTGGTTGAGCTTCCCACCATCAAGGGTTCCCAAGGCGCCACTTGGGTGAGTTGTTTGGCTAAATCTTAGCGGTTGATTAGGCACCTTCGTAGAAAAATTCTACTGGTTCGGTTCCGATAGTTGGATATACCGAAATCTTACCGATTTCCTTTAAATCGGTAAATCGGTTTGAAATTGTTCTGTAAAGTTTTTTTTATGCTCCTAATCTAATTCTATCTAGCCTAATCCTTTTAAGTTACACTTGATTAGCTTTAAGTAAATGTTTAATCAAGTTCTGATTAAATTCACTTATTTGATTGGAAACCGAATAATTCAGTTGTTAACGATAAATTTTTCGGTCGTTACAATAAGTAGAATAAATCATAACTGGATGATGTATGATGCAACATAACAGATGTCATGAGTTTCTTGACATGCATGTCATGCTTCTTTTACTTGTATTTTACTTTCTTTAATTTGGCAAGACCTCTTTACTTATATTGCCCTTGATGAAAGGGCATCTTTGTAAGATAAGGTAGCATGAGAAAGGGGTTGAATCGTGCTTTAATTAGAAATTTAGCTCTTGAAAACTTTAAAGACAACTTTCTCAAGTCTTAGACTTGGAATGTGGAAGCGAATTGGTTAGAGAAATAAGTTGTTGTTTTCACAATTATTTTGTTTTAGCAATGAATAAATTTGCACACATAATAAAAGACTAAATAAGTTTATGTAATCAAAAGTGGAAGGGATAAAAAGATCACACAGAAGAATTATATATTAGTTTGGCCAACCACTGCCTATGTTGAGATTTTTATAACTGAGTACTATTTTTCCAAGCTTCTCCAAGCTTTTACAACCGAGTAATTTCCTTTGTCACGACCCAAACCCGAGTCGTGATTGGCGCTTGGAGGTGACAGACCTCGAGCAAGCCTCAAATGTAATTTTTTTGCGATAATTGGACAAAATTTCCTCTATTTTCCCTGCTTCCCGTAATAGCAAGACTTATACATAAAGATTTCATTCAAAAAGAATATCAAGCATAGGATCCTATTTGTGGATTGTGGAGCAACTCTACAACATCAAACATATTTAAAATATTAAAATCGGAATCAACGAAAGGTCCTCATATGTAGAAGGGCTATCAAAGGTGTCTGCACTCTATAAAGTTGGAGAAACTCAATCAGGTACAGCACTAGGATCTGAAACAGGAAGGAAAAAGGGGGGTGAGTCCAACCGACTCAGTGGGGGGTAATGGATCTATAACATATGGGGACAAACTCTAGAAATAAAGCAAAGTATGATTAAATAAGGAATTAATATCACAAATAAATTTTAAATAAGAAATCATTATTTTAAATAATATTTACGTAAAGAATCAAAATTAAATACTATGTATGTATATAAAGAAGTAACTTTATTTCATAACCTTAAAACATGGTTTTCAAATATAAATCCAAGATAGGGAGGCTTCCAATTCTGAGAAATTTCCAAATTGGGGTTAGCCCCTTCAAAGTTAACAGAGTCAGCAGTGTGCATTGGCCACACACACAAACACACTGAGATAGCAGCACCCTTGCTAGTTGGGCTCGAATCAATGTGCACCAAGGCTAGCATCAACGACTGCTAGCTATTGATTAACTGAAAATCCTTCCACAAGGTATAAAGGAACTAAAGTAATAATATTAATAAAAGCTAAGTAACAAATATTAAATGAAATTTTTGAAGCACAAAGTATTCATCAAAGTTTGAAAGTCCAAAATGTAATTTATTCAATAAATCAATTCAATAATCCAAACAAAGATTAGAGCTTGTCCTTTCATTTATAAAATTCATAATCTTTTCCAAAAAGCTTTTAGAATATATAACCATTGCATGCTAGCAAAATTTCCTCAGACCAAAATAAATGTCCCTGAATAACTAGATATATTAGACTATAAGACAATTATATTGCTAAATAGAATATTTATAATTAACTAGATATATAAAAATAAATTGTCAATATATATACTAAAATCAAACTAATACTAATTATATAAAATAAAACTATATGCCATAGAGGCACTGTCCACTCACAAAATGTCAAGAAACATCCAATCTACATCCTGGGGCTGTTAAATTTATGGGTTGATCTCTTGGAAAATATGAAATTGGTACAAAAATGAGTACTCCCAATTTAACTATAAATATTATGATTTAACATTAAACTTCCATCCTCTTCTTCAACCTCACAACCTAGAATTTAAATTTCTCTTTATTGACTACACTTGCTTTTGAGTTATTTCAAAATCAATTAGAATAATAAGTAGTTTCCTTTGGCATTATAGCTAATTAATTGTTCATACACTAACAATTTCGCACATGGCCCAAAAATTAAAACTATCAACTAATATCAATTTAATCTTCGCCATCTCGACTTGACTTTACCATCAACCTTTACCAACAAGACTCAAAATTTGAGCCTAAGCTACCAAAATCATATTATCTATTTCAATAATACAAACGATTTAAGCTTAGCAATTCAATTCCATTTAAAAAAATAGTTATTGCAAGCACATCTTACTTTCTTCTTGAAGTAAAAAAATACAAAAGATGCTAGCAAGTTTAAAGTCAATAGCTCACCCAAGACTACAACTTGCTTTGGAAGGGCAAAATCAGCTCCTAGCCACTAGGAAGGAAGCAAGGAGGAACCAAGGAGATGGCAAGGAGAGACAACACAAAGAGAGAGATCGCAAGGAAGAGAAAGATGCAGTTGGTGGTATTTGGTTGAGAGAAGGAAGTGCGGGCGGTGGCTCGTGGGAGTGAGGGACAGAGGAGATTGAGCGAGAAAGAGAAAGATGAATTTGAGAGGAAGAGAATGAACGAATATGACAAAGGAAAGGAAAAATGAAAGAAAGAAAGAAAATGTCATCTAGGGAAGGCTCCAAAACGTGACATGAAGGGGAAGAAGGGTTTAGGGTGCACCATATCACTTGTGGTGCACTATGGTCTCTCATTTATTTATTTTTTAAGTAATTAAAGGAATTATCCAAAGCAGAAGCTATGAAAATTTTTAAACATTTTGGTTACTAATGTTTTATCCTAAATAGACATTTTATTTTGTTAAATAAGGTATTTCATTCTTCCCATCTTAAGAAATTTGATCCCTGAATTTCAAGGAATTTCAAAATGACTATTTAACGAAAGTCTTTGTGTGATTGGTTATGGAAAACTGACATCCAGAGTTAGAGATTTACCTAAATACTTTAAGGTTGTAACAAGTCAAAGTCAAATTTTGCCATACACATCAGAGACATGACTATACAAACAATAAATTAAGAAGTCTTCTCTAACATCTTACAAGCTTTTCTAGAAGGAAACTTCATTAAGCTACTAAATTTATATGCTGGGATCATCAAACCAGTTTTGCACCAGGAAATGAATGTATATTACCACTATGCCAAGAATAAAAGGCCTTAGTACCAAAAATATATCAAAGCTATAACGTGTTTCAAAGGTGGACACGGTGACTACAAAGTAAGACATAATCTTGTTAATAGAACCTACACCACTTTGCTGGAATCAGCTGGAGAAAGGAAATATGCAATAGTAATATAACCAAAAAGTTGCTTTATTGTTACCCATATAGGAAGGTTTCATAAGAATCTTATAAAATATACTTCATCTTGTAAGACTAAACATGGTAATTCTAACAGATTCAAACAGAAAGCTTCAAGGAGGCTTCAAACAAGCGGGCCTCCCTAGTTGCCAAAAGTTCTTACAACAATCAAGCTTTTGAAGCAAATAAACACAAAAATAGAATAGCCTTCCGAAAGAAATCAACACAATGAACCTAGGTTCTTTAAATCCTTCCTAACATATTAAAGTGCATTTTTTTTTCAAATTTTTAAATAGAATGCATAAACATAATGCATGTAACTCAGTAATCTCACGTTGGAGCATCACTATCATCACAACAACATTGAACAACCAATTTACAACAAACAACAAAAGAGTCTCGCCAATTTAAAATAGACATAGACAAGCAAGTGAGCAGCATAAGTGATAATACATGCTTATGATTAATTCATACAGAATTTATGATTGTTGTCTACACAGAATTTCCTTTCATGCTTTACATTGAAATCTTCTCATCCTTAAACCACCTAGATCTTCAAGGAATTACACAAGACCATCACAAATTTTCATTCCTTATTTAAATAACATCAAACATAGTCCAATCATATCAGAAAGTTGTGCAAGTTTAACAGGAATTTTTTTTCTATTTGTTCTCCGCATTTTGTGATCACAATATGTATTTAAGGTGAAAGGAAAGCGTCTTCAAATTCTTTTTTTTGTCACGGCATCAATTTATAAGAATAAAAAGACTAGCAAAGACATATATAAAAAATATGGAAAACAGATTTCCAAAAGTTCAATCATATGTCAATGAGTGAGTCAGATGACCATAGGGTGTGTAATACCAATGCTACAGACAACATAAAAGATTAGAGAAAAACCAAGATTATCTTTAATAGAACATCATAATCAATGCATGCATTCTCAACTCATAGGTTTAGCCATTATATCATAGCATAACATTCATAAGAATTCTAGCTTCATTGACACAACACTTTGGTCATTCATTTCATTTTTCATATGGTTACTTGGTGATACTTGGCATGTTTCTCATTTGAGCCATTTTACCTATGATTAGACCTCATGTATCTCTTTGTTTTTTATACCTATTCATCATAGTGTAAATCTTCATCTACATTAGATTTAACCCAAACTATAGTAGGAATTTACATTCTAGACTAAGGTCTCAATCCTAGGTCTATTAACTTGTGTTTAGCTGTGAATACTCAAACCTGTCCTTTTTTTTGTAACCTATCTTATATATGATCATCCTTATTGGTTTGGTCTCATAATGTGTATGAGTCATGCTTTACACACATTCTATCATTAGTTTTGGTTCCATGTGGTTTGGAAACGTACAACTTGAGTTATACAGATTTAGGCACCTGTTATCTTGGTTTCACCCTGTAACCAACCAGAAACTTTGGAAATTCACTAAAAATAGGATTTAAGTCATTTGGCCCTAAAATTTGGTTTAGGTTTATTATACTCTATATTTTCATTTCCCTTTGGTCCTGCGTCATTTTGATATCTATAACTTGAGTTACGCCTTAGATACAGAGGCTATCCTACACTCTAGTCTACTCACAGTAGCAGAATTTGAAAATTCGTAACAAATTCTAGGAAAATAATTTGAGACTAAAACTTTACAGTATGAAACTATATGGGGTAAGCTTCCTAGGAAAATTGATTATGCTGAAATATAAATCCTATAACTCAGTTTATGCTTCTCTCAAATTTACTGCTACATGTAGTATTTTATGTAGAACATGCAACTTCAAAGATCTTTAACTTAGGCTCTAATGGTTGGATTGACCTGGAACATTGTAAGATAGTTCATTTTATCATATAGTTGCTAAGAAAAGTTGCCTCATGCATAGTTTAGTATTTTAACATGATTTGATGTGTAGGAACTAAAACTACCATGGATTAGCACTTAAGATTCTACAATAAATTTCCAAAAATCACCACAGGTTCAACTAAATTAGTCTAGGTATGAAACTTTACACATGAAAACTACATGCTTTTGGCCTTCAAATAAAATTGACCTCACCTCAATCCAAGGCTTGGAACTCAAGTTATGGAGGAAACAACTCTGCTGTCTCAGTTTTGAGTTTATGCAGAAACTAGCTAGTTAGTTATTCAATTATGCAAAATTTATACCTACAATTAAACTACCTAGTGCAACTTTGCCATTTTAATTCCTTGAGCTTAATTTCCCTTTTTCTATCACCGCCCTACTATTTTAGTTTAGTTAAGTTGTAATACTCTAACTTAAATCTTCTAATTTGTTACTTGCTCATAGTCTCAACTACTCTAAACTCACCCAATTGTCTTCAACATCCTCACCCTCTCTTGCCTTGCAGTTTTGCATTGCAGCAATTTAAGCATCCAATTCATATTAAACTATAGAGTGTATATGGCAGGAATTCTTTCTTTCCTTTTTCTTTTGGCTATCAAATATTATTCACTTGCTTCAATTAAAACAACAAGCAGGTCTTACCTCACTAAGTGGGATTCCCTGCATGGATCAATCAATGCCACTACTTTTACAAAATTTCAAAGCAACACTAGTATACATCACAATAGTTTTGAGTACCAACAACTTCTTTGAAAACTTTGAAAACAATGATAATCTAAATTGGAACTAGAGATTCTAAATTAGTTTAATACACTTCTATAAATACAATTAAGAGCCATAAATTGAAAACCATGTTACCAATAGCTATAGAGTTTAAAACAATTATGAAGAATGAATTCATGAGCAAACACAATATACATTCATTATCAATCCTGATACTATAGCTTCATATTTGCATCAGAAAATATAAGAATCACTTAGATTATTTCCAAAGTACAAATAGATAGCATTTGAAAATGAACATCTATAATCAATTTTGTCATGACCCAATCCACGCTGTGATTGGTGCTCAGGGAACAAGTTCCTTAGTAAGCCTTTCACACGAAGATTTCACGAAAATCGGACAGAGTTTTCTCTATATTTAGGATATTTCCCCAAATACGAGTACTCGTACTACAAAATCAACAAACACATGCTTTCATTGGGGATCCAGGCATTCTCAGAATGCACCCCTCAGCGCACAATAGGATTATCTAACAAGTGTTGTCCATTACATCAAACATGAAAACCATTATATAAGTATCAATACCACTTCAACATTTCAATACAGAACTTTAACATATAATCATCCAGCTAACTCAGTTTACATAATTCTTTAACAATAAGGTCATTACAAACTAACAAGGGTCGAACCTTGCTTGTAGTACAATGGAGCTACATTACTTGGATTACAAAATAATTCAAAATAACATTCTAAGGCCCTTATCTATGAGGGCTTATCAAAGATAGAGAACTACTGCTGCGGAGCAGGGGATCGGCACCCAAGTTTGAACTTGTATTTGAAAAAGATAGAATAACCATAGAGTGAGTTTATGAAACTCAGTGAGAGACATGACACTTTTGTACTTCATGAGTCAATGCACATAAAAAAAATTATAATTTTAATCTAGTTTAACAATAATAGGAAATATCTAACAGGATAACCTGTCAGAATTCACATTTAGATGGCCGCTTCTTCATGTGAATCTCGTAATCCGTGACGCACCACTATTAAAGTGGCTGTGTAAATCCATCACGCAGCACACTATGTGTGTGGCTGTGTATATCCGTCACGCACCGCTCCCTTGAGTGACCATGTAAATCATAATCCAAGGTGCACCAAGGTTAATGTCGACTGCCGTTAGCAAGCAGATCCTGTTATAGATCTTCCTAGTCCCTTTCATCATATATCATACATCAAATTCACATATTCCTCATAAATGACCATCATTGACTCATGTGAAGTTCTAAAACATTTTCAATATAAAAATTTATGTAGATATCATGAATTTAAAATAATAAACAAGACAAAGGTATTCTATCCACTCACAGATTGCTAGCCACGGAAAGGTCTCAATTCTTTGGAGCCACAAAGCTAAAGGGTGTTCCTTAGAACAATCTAGCGCCACAACCACAACCATATAATTGTATATTAGCTACTAACATGAGGGATTTACCCTAGTTATACCCAAACTCACAAATCCCCAAATTTCCTAACCTAAAGATTGAACCCCCAATCCAACAAGAATTCGAAATTTTAGGAAAGGAAGGAGGAAGGATGTTAGAAATTACCCTAGGAAAGCCAATGAGGGTGAGGAGGAGAGTGGATTTACAAAATCTTCTCCTTCAAGCTTCAAAACTAAAAATGGAGGTAGTAGAGGGAGAGAGAGAGAGAGAGACTGATTTGATGATGATTGGAGTGGATTTTTGTGTTTAACACATGTTTATTAGTGGTTTAAGTGAAAGAAGTTGATAGGGAAGGATTGGGATGCAGATGGGGTGAGTTTAGAGAGAGAGAGAGAGAGACATTTTCAAGTGGAGGAGAGAGAAAAATGCGAGGAAAATAAGATAAAGAGCGTCCCAGATGGTTTTATGGATGGCTGGTAATCGATTGCAATCCATTGTAATCGATTAATGGTAATCGATTACAAGCCTGTATAATCGATTACCAGAGAGCGTTTGGGACCTTAAAAACCCATTTAGTCATATGTAATCGATTACAAGTGAAGAAAACTTAATCTTCATATATCAACAGTCACTGGTAATCGATTACCATAGGAAAAAAAATGCAGCAATAAAAAGATAATGAAAGGAAAACTTAAAATTTAGAGCATAGACATTACATTCTTCCCCCCTCAAAAGAAGAATTCTAAACAAAAATGAATTACCTTAAGAGTCAAAAAGGTGGAGGTACTTTGATGTTCAGCCTTCACCTGTTGGCACACCAAGTAGTGAGACATAAGTTTCATATGTCCCTTTTCATGCCTTCCCACCAAAATAATTGTTTCAAGTCTGATACATCTTAGTGGAACCTGGATGAATCGTATACCTAGAATTGTGAGCTTCCTCTAAGAGAGTTCATCTCAAATTGCCTACTTCAGGCACACACAATTGGTTACGATACCTCAATACACCTGCCTGATCAAGAGAAATTTTGGATTTTTTTCCGCTATAGATGTCTCTTCTCTGCTTGCATAACTTCGGGTCCTCATACTGCACCGCCTTGATTTGCTTAATCAAGGAAGAATGAGCCTGAATATGGGCTAGAAGTAGCCTGGAACCTCCAAGCTCAAAGTGCACACCTTCAACTTCTAATTTGTGGATTTCCTCCACTAAAGGCCTCCTCACAGGAGCAATATGCGCTAGACTACCCATGGACTTTCTGCTTAAGGCATCTGTCACAACCTTCATCAGGTCGTGACCGGCGCATGGGGAATCCTGATTCCTTAGCAAGCCTAACCCAAAATTTTTCATGAGAAACTAATGGAGTTTCCCCTAACACCAGTACATTTCCAAATTTACACATATACAATGGCTATTAAGGAGCCAATTAATCCACATGAAACTCAACAAAATATACACCTTGCTTTACAATTTCAAAATGGAAAGGAACAACTTAATACAAGAAAACTGATAATCCAACCATTAGACCCTGTCTGCATTTCAAGGAGCACTATATCAAAATATACCATTCATGACTATACAAAGACATTCCAAAGAGAATCTTAGGCTCTCGGAGTAGGCTCACCAAAATGAAATGAGCAGAAACTCTACTGAGCAGGTGGGGCAAGAGTTACCTCTATAATTGAGTCTAAAAAAGATAAAGAAACCATGGATTGAGTTATGATAACTCAGTGAGGAATACTATGTTTATAGTTAGTATGAGATAAGCCTTTCGATTCAACATGCTCAAATTACATATATATATATATATATATATAACGTAATAGGAAATAATAACAACAAACTTTTGTTATTCACCACCTTGCCCCTAAACTTTTTAGAAAATGATATTTAGGTCCCTATATCAATAGAATTAGCAGAATAAGGTTTTAAACGAAGCAGAATCACGTAGCGAAAATGTAGAAATCTAAACCTCGGTCGATTGAGACACGGAGGTATCTGTAATGACCGAAAAATTTATCGTTAACAACTGAATTATTCGGTTTTTAATCAAATAAGTGAGTTTAATCAGAACTTGATTAAACATTTACTCAAAGCCAAATTAAGTGTGATTTAGATGGGTTAGGCTTTGATGGAATTAGATTAGGAGCATAGAAACCCCCACAGAAAAGTTTCGAACCGATTTGCCGATTTAAGAGAAATCGGTAAGATTTCGGTAATTCAAACTGTCGAAACCGGATCAGTAGAATTTTTCTATGAGTGCCCTAGAATCAATGGCTAAGATTTAGCCAAATACCCCCTCAAGTGGCGCCTAGACAGCCCTTGATGATGGGGAATGAACCAAATTTCATGACCAAGAAAGATCCACCAATCACATGCACTCCACTTCCAAATATCTTACTTCTTTCTCTCTTTTTCCATCAGCAAATTTTGACCAGCCATCCAGCCAGCCTTTTTAGTGTTGAAGCTCTTCTCTTTCTCTCCTCCTTGCTCTCATTTCTACTCCATTCTCATCCATCTTCAAGCCTTATCCCAAGCCACCACCATCAAAGACACAAAATCAGCCTAGATTACACAAGATAAGGTAGGAAATCCTACTTCTCCTCTTGTTTCTCTGAATTGGGGCTGTATGTTGGGCATGAATAATCTGAGATATGGATGTTTTATAGAGTGATGATGATGTTTTATGACTGATTTTGTATGTATGTTGTGATTGAAATTGAAATTGAGGGCAAATAGCTTGAAGAAGGCAATCAAATCTAGAAGCTGTTAGGGTTTTCCCTCGGCGGTCCGTACGGTGGAGGGTACGGCTCCATCTCCCGATGTCTAAATTGGATGAAACCATTTTTAAATGAAACTAGACACCTAATTATTTCCATAAATATATCATAATAGGCCATTGGATTAGTATAGAATTAGTTATGAATTTTTGAAGTTAGACCTAGAAATCTGGGTTCTCACCCGGGCAGCATGGGTTGAGAAGGGTATATCTCACCCTATACAACCTCAAATTGAATGCAACTAAAGATTTTTGAAAGCTAACACATGAGAGAAAATCCCATAAAAATTTCAGAATTTAATTCGTTGTCATTTGTTCCCACCACATCAATGAAGTTGGCTTAAGTTTAAACTGGTCTAGAATAGGACAGCCCAATAGGGTAATGTTTCGAGACTCATAACTCAAAATCCACTTAGGAAAATGACATGAAACTTAATTCATTTTGAAGCTTGTTGTGTTAGCTTCATTTTGATATAAAATTCGTATGATTTCATCTAGCTTTCGATTTTTAGTGAATTTTCTTCTATAGGAACCCAATTTTGGCTAGGAACAGGATAGGCTGAGATAAAATGTTTATATCTAGAGTTATACAACTTAAAACGAGATGGGACTAAAGAGAATAGAAAGTAGACATATAAGGCTATAACATATCCAAAAATGAGAATCAAATGAGTTGAATTGAATAAAAATTGGAGCATGCCAAACTCGGGCAGAACAGGGAAGAACAAGCTAGAACCTTCTTACTGCTTGATTTGCAATTGTTGAATGATGTTATAAATGTTTATACATATTTGCTGGTTTATACTGAAATTACTAGTTGTGCAACTGTACTGATTGTCTGGCACTATTCACGGGGAAGCGGACTCGATCCGTTATGCCGCTGAAATTTCGGTAAGAAGTTCATATGTTGTGAAACTTTATGATATCTTGAATGCATCATATTCAAGAGACAAACTAGAAGTGCATTCTTTTCATGATATTACAAAGAATTCCATGTCACTTGGGCCAGTCCCGGAATAAATTAAGGGGAATAGATCAGTGGGAAGGTTGGGGAAAGTAAACCCGGCCATCCTGTATAGGAACGAGCTCGATCCTGAAAAGTGGACTATTACCTAGGAGTATATGGCCAATGACTCCCAGGGGACCAAGGATGGAAATAAGTTCTAATAGGCGAAAGCCTTCAAGAAATAAGATGCATTCATAATTGCACATTCATATGCACAGTGTAATGCTTATTACTTAACTGTCTCAGATACCTGTTTATTATCGTAATATGTTATTGCTTTTTCACCATTACTGTTTAATTTCCTCAGTGCTCCTGTTAATTAAAATTGAATTTGTTTCGGTGTATGTTTTACAAGCAAGTATTTAAATTGAATACTATCGTTTTATGATACTATTTGAAAAATGTTGCACGGCCGAAACAACTGGGAATGACAGCAATGACAGATGTATAGAAGTTAGGATTTTCTACTGAGAAATATTCATTTCTCACCCTATTGTATGTTCCGCATCATTCTCAGACCATGGAACATGCGGCGACCGGGGTTCTATTCATTGAGTTTCCCGAGCTTCACATCCACATCGACGCTTTTTTTAGATTCTGTGTATATATCTGGTAGGTGCCAGTTTCGTTTATATTTCTTCTTCCAGAGGGACTTTGCTGTACCACTTATACACCCTCTTTTTGATCCTGTTGTCCCCTACATTGCTATACCTCTTCATATGGCTCATCCATTCCCACCACCAGCAGCACCCGCTCCTATGGTTCCACCTGCTTCACCACCACATCCGATGCTTTCCGCCTTGACATCAGAGGAGGACCCATCGGAGGCAGCGAGTTCTTCCTCATCCTCTGCTCTCGGCACGGGCCACCCTCTTGCAAATTCACCCATGGCGAATGGGTTTCTTTCTTCGGATTCTGGTTAGATAATGGGCGTACCGTAGTGGTAGTAGATGTATAGGATGGCCCTCTTTTGGCAGTCTTGGTCATGGGTAGATGGATAGATATTAGGATATGTACATGAAATGTCCCATGGGGACCACTTGGGGTGCTGTTCATAGAAGCTGGCCGTTTCATTTTGTATTAGCGGCCTCATTTTGTCACCTTGTAAACTTTGACAAACTTTAAAATCAGATATCTATATACATGTTTATGATGTCGCTTGTAGTTATTCTGTTCTTATTAGATTTTTATTTATAATATGTTATTTACAGTATACTGATAAATCAGTATTTACTCCGCCATCACGCAGGAAATTTTGTTATGCGATTAAATACTCTTACTCGAGTAAATTATACTAATACAGAAAATAGAAGTAAAGCAGTATTACGCATAATCGCCTATCGGATAATTTATTATGACTTAAGCATAGTACTTTGTCTGGTAAGGTGTTACAGTATCCATATGTGAAATGACATGGGATGCCCCTAGACTTACCCATAATTACGAAAATGCCATTAGCCTTGAAAAACAGAAACAGAAGGCCCTAAAATTTTGCAAAACGTTTAATGTACACTATTAATCAATTTACTTGATTTTATTAAGGTTGTAGAGTTAATTAAAAAGTTAATTAGAGGTTAACTAGAAGTTGATTAGAGGTTAAATTAGAGATATTACGACTAAGATAGAAATTTATAAAAACCTCACAAAATTCTTCAAAACCATTTTACCGATTTAAAGGAAATCGGTAAGATTACGGTATTTTAAACGGTTGGAACCGAACCAATAGAAATTATACTGTGAGAACCCTAGGATGGATGGCTAAGATTTAGCCAAACAACCCACCCAAGTGGCGCCTTGAGCAGCATTTGATGGTGGAAGCCAAACTAAAATAGATGGAATAATGAAATCCACCAATCACATGCATTCAACATCCAAATATCTCTACCTTTCCCTTCCTTCTCTTCTTATCATTTTCGGCCTCCCCACTACCAGCCTCATTTCCTCACTCTTCTTCATCTTCTTCCACTTCCTCTCATCCCCAAGCTCAAGCCCCAACCATCAACTTCACTCCAAGATCAAGTTCCATCAAGATTTCACACCACCAAGGTAGGAATCTCAACTTTCTCCTTCTTCTCTTTGAATTGGGGCTGCCCAGAGTCCCTTGTTCATCCATGATTCTAATGTTGTGATGGGTGGGGATGATGAATTAAGGTTGGTTTAAGGTGTATATGTGAGTTTGAATTGAAGATTGGATGGATTGATTAGAGAAGAACATGAATCCAAGAAGAATTCAAGAAGCTGTTAGGGTTTTTCCCTCGATGGTCCGTACGACGGAGTGTACGGCTCTGCCTACAGCTGTTTAAATTTGATGAAACCATTTTTATATGAAACTAGACATCCAGGGCTTTCCATACATACAAAATATAAGGCCATTGGATTAGTATAGAATTAGTTATGAATTTTTGAAGTTAGACCTAGAAATCTGGGTTCTCACCCGGGCAGCATGGGTTGAGAAGGGTGTAACTCACCCTATACAACCTCAAATTGAGTGCAACTAAAGTTGTTTGAAAGCTAACATATGAGAGAACATTCTATAAAAATTTCAGAATTTAATTCATTGTCATTTGTTCCCAGCACATCAATGAAGTTGGCTTAGGTTTAAACTGGCCTAGAACAGGGCAGCCCAGTAGGGTAATGTTTCGGGACTCATAACTCAAAATCTACTTAGGCAAATGACATGAGTTAGCTTTAATTTGATATAAAATTTGTAAGATTTCACCTAGTTTTCTATTTTTAGTGAATTTTCTTTTATAAGAACCCAAGTCTGGCTAAGAACAGAGCATGCTGAGGTAAAACACTTATATCTTGAGTTATACAAATCCAAATGAGATGGGACCAAAAGGATTAGAAACTAGATACATAAGGCTACAACATATCAAAAATTAGGTTTAAATGAGTTGAATTGAAATAATGGTGAAGTATACAAAACTCAGGCAGGACAGGGAAGAATGAACTGAAAACCATATTGATGCTGTGTTGAAACTAATGAATGAATCTATAAATGTATATGCATAATTGCTGGTTTATATTGAATTGCAAGTTGTACAATTGTACTGGTTGTCTGGCACTATTCATGGGGAAGCAGACTCGATTCGTTATGTTGCCGAATTTCTAGCAGAAATTAGTGATAATTCTAAATATTGGTGTGTTAATGTTGTTATGTGTAGAAATACTAAGCAAGTATTATTATTTGAGAATAAGATACGAAACCTATGTATTTATGATTTTATAATAAAAGATATGATGATGAGTCCATATTCCGAAGGAACGTGACATGGCAATCACGCTCTGATAGGGTATGACACGGCGATTATACTCTGGAATGTGGCATAACGATCCCACCCCTAAAGAATATGACATGGTGATCACATGCCGAGGGAGTATAACATGGCGATCATACTCTGGGATGTGGCAGGATGAATATATTTTAAGGAGTATGACATGGTGATCACACCCTGATGGGGTATGACATGGCGATCATATTCTGGAATATGGCATGATGACTACATCCTAAGGAATGTGACATGGCGATCACACTCCGATGGAGTATGACATGGCGATCATACTCTGGAATGTGCATGACAAGTAAAGAAAGACCAAGAAAGAAGAGAAAATTATGTATATATGCATAAATTCAAATACAAGCGAAGGCAGATGCTAATTTCAAGTTTCCAATATGTTAGTGTTATTATATTTTTAATATGTTATAGTTATTATTCGTAATATGCTTCATGACTTTTTCGTGTATTGGCTCTCCCAAATGACAAGTGCATGAATAAAACGAATTCTGCTTCGGACAAGGTATTTTTCGAACTATAAAACTAAATAGTCTATTTAACATGCTTACATTTGTCATAATAAATCGAAGCAGCTGGAGATAATCACGATGACACTTGCACATGGTAGTTTAATGAGACCTACTGAGAATTTATAATTCTCATTCCTATATTTATTTCCGTGTTATCTCCAGATAGTTCAGAAGTTCCAAAGAAGGTCCTCCGAGGTGGAGTTGACTAGTAAGATTGAAGGTGGTTGAGGGTTGCTGCCAGTCAAGATCCGATTAAGTGATAGTAACAACTCCTAGGTGAGGTATTATGACTTAAGCATAGTACCATGCTTAGGAGGGTGTTACGTAAAACATAATATGACTAAAGGGGAAATTTCTCTCAGAAGTTTATCCAATTCTCTCCATGTCTGAGCGTTACGTATCGCTGTCCCCAGGGTGTTCTTATTTGTTCCGGACATGCCGGCCAAACATGCCAGGCTAGCAACCACCCTGCTAGCTAGCCTTTTCAAGGTATGCTAGGGCTAATGCTAATTGCCATTAACAAGCAATTTCTGATACAATTTCCTTTCCCTTTCCAACAAAAACTTTCTAGTTCATCACTTTATCCATATAATCAATTTTTCAACAAAATTTCCATTGATAGCATATGAATTCAATAACATAGTTATGTAGCCTTGTCTTATACTAAACATGCATAATATCAAATCTGAATTTACTAGGTGACTACTGAAATAAGAACTTCAAGTGTAATTGTACAAGTTAATACTTCACAAAATCTTAGGGATAAATCAGTTTATCAATTATTCCGGAAAACTGGCAATATGAATATACATATATCATATAACCATGCAAAATTTTACTTCAAAGTTAACCACAAACATATAATTCACTCACCTATCAAGACTCCAAATTAGGAGCTCATTTAAGTGATGCTTCTTGGTCAGCCGATAACTCTCGGGGAGAATTCAAAGTTACAAAATGCACCAATCTAACATAATTAAACTTCTAGAAACCAAACATAACCTCAATCTACCCAAAATTCTCAAAATCCCTAATTTAAAACCTAACTATTCATCTCAAAAATCCCAAATCTAATTTTATAGGCTAAACAAATACTATTCATCTCAAAAATCCCAAATCTAATTTTATAGGCTAAACAAATAATATATAGCTAGAGAGGGATAGAAAGTACCAAGAGTTCACTTCAACACCTTGGAAGGAGGATTTGAGCAAGAGAGAAGTGATGGGTCACTTTTATTCTTCACTTTCTCTTACTTCAAGAGGAGAAAGAGAAGTTAGAGGAGGAAGATGATGATGATGAAGTGGAGAAGAGTGGATTTGTGAGGGAAATCAAAGGGAGAGATGATGGATTGATGAGGTATGTGGGGGTGGAGAGCTTTTAGAGAAAGAAAACCAAGAGTGTGTGTTTGGATGAAAATGGGGGAGGCCGAAACCCATCTAAAAAATTGGATAGGGGGAGCCTAGGTGGCCATCTGCAGGCGCCTGGGCACCCAAAAGCCTGAAACGCCTGTAATTTTGCTAACAGCAGGCAGCTGGGCAGTGGTTTCTGGCGCTTGGGCACCTAAACCCCTGAAACCCAACATGCTGATAACACTGTTAGTGCTTGGGCGCCCAAATCTGGCACCTAGGCGGCCAGCACACTTTTTTTTTTTTTTAAATTTTATAACTCCACTCATATATCTAAGCATATTTCCAATCCAATAACTTCCAAATACTCAAAAATGCTAATTTAAAAGATTATACCAAGGTTCATAGCTCAAACAAAATTTCAACTTAAATCACACAACCCTAAGGCATTACATTCTTCCCCCCTTTTGGAAATTTGGTCCTCCAAATTCCACCATGTTTACCTTATTACTCAAACAAATGAGGATACTTAGAATGCATAGTATCTTCAAATTCCCAAGTGGCTTCCTCAGCATTGTGATTTCTCCATATCACCTTCACCGAAGTTATATCCTTTGAATGCAACTTCTTCACTTGTCGATCCACTATAGCTATTGGTTCCTCTTCGTAACAAAGATTCTCATCCAACTGAACCGTCTGAGGTTGAAGGACATGAGAGGGATCATGTATATATTTCCAAAGCATCGAAACATGGAATACTAGGTGAATTGAAGATAAATTAGGTGGCAAGGCCAATCTATAAGCCATTGCACCAACTCGCTCAAGAATTTCAAAGGGGCCGATATAACGTGGGCAAAGCTTTCCTTTCTTACTGAATCTCATGACACCCTCCATAGGAGACACTCATAGAAATACATGGTCTCCAATTGAAAATTCCAATTCTTTTCTGCGATTGTCTACATATGCTTTTTGTCTACTTTGAGTGGCCAAAAGTCTTTCCTTTATGATGCGAACCTTCTCTAGGGAGTCTTGAACTAGATCTAGCCCTAGAAGCTTGGCTTTACTGATTTCAAACCAACTAATTGGAGATCGACAATGCCTTCCATACAAAGCTTCAAAAGGTGCCATCTAAATGTTGGATTGATAGCTGTTATTATAGGAGATTCAATCAGACGTAAGAAATGGCTCCAACTCCCACTAAAGTCAAGGACAAATGCCCTTAGCATATCCTCTAGAATTTGAATAGTCCTCTCGGATTGTCCATCTATCTGAGGGTGAAAAGTTGTACTGAGATCTAGACGTGTCCCTAAAGCCTCTTGAAAGGTTTTCCAGAAATGAGATGTGAATTGAGGCCCCCAATCCGAGATAATAGATACGGGCACCCCATGCAATTCAACTATCTCATCAATGTACATTTGAGCATATTGAGCTACATTGAAAGTGGTTTTCACTGGAAGAAAGTGAGCAGATTTTGTCAAACGATCTACTATCACCCAGATGGAATCAAATCCCTTTGAAGTCCATGGTAACCCAGTGACAAAGTCCATAGTAATACATTCCCATTTCTATTCAGGTATCTCTATTTGATGGTGAAGACCAGTTGGCCTTTGTTGTTTTGCCTTGACTTGCTAGAGACTAAACATCGAGAAACAAAGTCACTAACATCTTTCTTCAAGCCTTCCCACCAATACAGTTACTTTAGGTCTTAGTACATCTTATCCGAGCCTGGATGAATGGTGTGCTTGCAATTATGAACTTCTTCAAGAATAATCTTTCTTAACTCACTCACATTAGGCACACACAAAAGGTTACCATGCCTTAAAGCACCTTTTTGATAGAAGGTGAACTCAAAATTCTTGCCGCTTCGAACATCTTCCATTAACCTTTTTAACTTTGGATCCTCGCTCTGGGCCTTCTTAATCTGATTAGCCAAAGAAGATCGGGCTCTAAGACAAGCCACAAGCACCCCTAACTTGTCCAACTCAACTTGCATACCTTTTGATTCCAACTTGTGAATTTCTTCTAATAAAGACCTTCTCATAGGAGTTATATGGGCCAAACTACCCATTGACTTCCTATTCAAAGCATCTGCCACAACATTTGCTTTACCGAGGTAGTACATTATAGTGCAATCATAGTCCTTCAACAATTTCACCCACCTCCGTTGTCTCAAGTTCAAGTCTTTCTGCTGGAAAATATACTTAAGATTCTTGTGATCCGTGAAGATCTTACAAGTCTCACCATATAAGTAATGCCGCCATAACTTTAAGGTGAAAACAACTGCTATTGGGTGGGATAATTTTGCTTATGCGTCTTGAGTTGTCTTGAAACATAAGCAATTACCCGACCATGCTGCATTAAAATGCACCCAAGGCCTACCCTTAAGGCATCACAATACACTGAGAATCTGCCATAACAAGAAGGCAAGACAAGGACAGGAGCTGTGGTTAGGCAAGTCTTGAGTTTTTGGAAACTCTCTTCACAAGCATCTGACCACTAAGACTTAACATTCTTTTGTGTTAGCTGCGTTAATGGTGCTGCAATCTTAGAGAAATCTTTGACAAAACGGCAGTAGTAACCGGCTAATCCTAAGAAACTACGGATTTCGGTGACAGTAGTAGGCCTTAGCCACTGCTGTATGGCTTCAACTTTCTTTGGATCAACCATAATTCCTTCCTTAGATACTATATAACCCAGAAATGCTACTTTATCCAACCAAAATTCGCATTTTGAGAATATGGCATAAAGATGATGATCTTAGAGTTTGAAGAATAATTCGCAGTTGCTGTTCATGTTCTTCTTGGCTCTTTGAATACACTAGAATATCATCAATGAATACGATTATGAAGCAATCCAAGAAAGGCTTAAAGACATGGTTCATTAAGTCCATAAAGGCCACTGGGGCATTAGTTAACCCAAAAGACATTACCAAGAACTCGTAATGTCCATAACGGGTACGAAAAGCAGTCTTTGGGATGTCGGCTTCTTTAACCCTTAACTGGTGATATCTAAATTGAAGGTCAATCTTGGAAAAACAAGAAGCTCCTTGAAGTTGGTCAAACAAGTCATCAATGGTGCGCAAGGGGTACTTGTTGCGCACCATCACTTTGTTAAGTTGACGATAATCCACACACAACCTTAGAGACCCATCCTTCTTTCTTACAAATAAAAAGGGAGCACCCCATGGAGAAGTACTTGGATGTATAAAACTTTTATTCAATAAGTCCTACGACTGCTCCTTCAATTCTTTTAATTCCGTCGGTGCCATACGATAAGGAGGTATGGAAATAGGTTAAGTGTTTGGAAATACATCAATTTCAAACACAATTTCCCTATCTGGAGGCATTCCAAGTAATTCTTCTGGAAATACATCTAGAAACTCCCTAACCACAGGAACTTGTTCCAAGCCAGGTACCCCGGCTTTAACATTTCTAACTATTGTAATAAATCCTTGACTTCCTTTGCACAACAACCGTAAGGCATTAAAAGAAGACACCAGGTTGGTAGGAGTAATTCAATTGCTCCCTCTGAATACACATTGTAACTGCCCGGGAATCTCAAATCTCACTTCCTTCGAATGACAATCCACCGTGGTATGACAAGAAGCTAACTAATCCATTCCTAGGATAATGTCAAAATCAACCATGTCTAAGAGCATTAAATCAATTAGGGTGTCCATACCACACATACAGACCATGCAAGATTTGAACACCAACTGAACCAAGAGTGACTGCCCCATAGGGGTACCAACCCATAATGGATTGTCCAATTTTATAGGATGCTCCCCAAATCGGTCGGGAGGCAAAGTAAGAGAACACATATGAATGCGTAGATCCCGGATAAAACAACACATGAGCATCATATGAATGCACTTGAAGTATACCTGTCACTACTGCATTAGAGGGGGCATCTTGACGTGTTAAAGCATATAGACATGGCTGTCCTCTCCCTGCTCATCTAGGTCCTCTGCCACTTGAATTTCTGCCACCTAGTCCTCTACCAACTATTCCTAAAGTAACACCTTGTGATGGTGGGGAGAAAGTGGTAGATGGAGCAACCGGCTGCACTGAACCTTGACTAGATCCACTCACTAACTGAGGACAATCCTTCTTAAAGTGAACTTCTTAGCTACAGCCATAACAGGCTCCCGATCCCTTACGACACACCCTCATATGTTGGCTGCCGCAATTTTGGCAAGGTGGTCGTGCTTGACCTAAGCTTAAGCCCCTGCATACTCTGCTATTGTGAACTACCTGATTGAGACATCGTGGCAGAAATATTCACTGGGTTGGACCCTAAAGAAGTTGCCTTTCCCAATTGAACCCATTGCTGACCTTGAGAGCCATGAGCTCCTTCTGAACTTGACCCACTAGAAAAGAGACCCCGGGTTTTCGACTTCTTAGTTGCTTCTTTGGAAGCTTTTCTCTCCATCTTGCCAGATTCAATCAATAAGGCAGCATTCACCACTTCAGCATATGTAATCTTGCCAATCTGAGGAGCTAGGGTGGTGAATAAAGGGTCTACCAACCCGTAAATGAATCTCTCCACTCTTAATGCTTTAGTGGCCACTAGATGAAATGCATAGCTAGAGAGTCATATAAACTCCATATCATATTCCGTGACTGACATTCCTAATGTCTGCTTGAGCTTCTTAAAATCAGCTGCAAGATTTGCCCTTTTACTAGCAGGGAGAAATCGGGCCATGAATATCTCTAAGAATTCCTCCCAAGTAAGAAAAGATAGAACAGCTGATCTCCCCTTTCGAAGAGTCTCAAACCATTGCTCAGCTATCCCATCTAAACGATAGGTCACGAACTCCACCGCCTTTGTAGTTGAACATTCAAGGACCCGAAGAGCCTTAAGAGTTTTGTCTAGAAATAGCTGAGGATCCTCCGTCATAAGATTCCCAGTAAAAGTTGGGGGATCCAACTTAAGGAAGTCCTGAACTGTAACATCTCTTCCCATAGGAGGTAAAACTTGTACTCCTTCTGGGGCTACTGGTGTTGCAACTGCTTCTTGGGGTTGTCCTCCAACCAGCCTCTAGTCAACCATGATTCCTAGTAGAGTTTCAATAGCCCAGTGCACTCCGCGGATCTCCACAACCACTTCAGGCATAGCACTAGCAGGGGTACCCTCCTCTGCTTGCCTGGCCATTCTACCATAGCCTCTACACCTTGCTCAACCACAACCCCTTCCTCTTTGCACTGGAGAAGGGGCCTGGTCTGACTCAGCATTAGGGGTTTCTTGATTTGAGGCCCCTTGGGCCTAAGTATGTCTTCTTCATGGCATCTCCACCTATTAAAAGAGAGCTTAATTAACACATTCTTAAGATTAACAAGACCAAGACAAAAAAAAATACTTAAAACAAGAATACAAGAATGAACTTCCTAAAGGCCTCGGGTAGTTTCACGTATTATGAAAATGGGCTAACTTCCATTTACACAATCGTGACTATAGCTAAGGACACTTGCTCCATGAATCACAAGGAAACCTAGGCTCTGATACCACTACTGTCACGACCTTCCTCAGGTTGTGACCGGCGCATAGGGAATCCTGATTTCCTAGCAAGCCTAACCCAAAATTTTTCATGAGAAACTGATGGAGTTTCCCCTAAAACCAATACATTTCCAAATTTCTAAACCTGAATAATCTTCCAGACAACCTAGCACAATTGCAACCTATACTTATATATGTATATGTATATGGGTATAATCATATAGTTTAGAAAATTTACACATATACAATGGCTATCAAGGAGCCAATTAATCCACATGAAACTCAACAAAATATACACCTTGCTTTACAATTTCAAAATGAAAAGGAACAACTTAATACTAGACAACTTGTAACACGTTACCAGATAAAGTACTATGCTTAAGTCATAATAAATTATCCGATAGGTGATTACGCGTAATATTGCTTTACTTCTATTTTCTGTATTAGTATAATTTACTCGAGTAAGAATATTTAATCGCATAACAAAATTTCCTACATGACGGTGGAATAAATACTGATTAATCAGTATACTGTAAATAACATATTATAAATAAAAATGTAATAAGAACAGAATAACTACAAGCGGCATCATAAACATGTATATAGATATCTGATTTTAAAGTTTGTCAAAGTTTACAAGGTGACAAAATGAGGCCGCTAATACAAAATAAAACGGTCAGCTTCTATGAACAACACCCCAAGTGGTCCCCCTGGGATATTTCATGTACATCTCCTAATATCTATCCATCTACCCATGGCCCAGACTGCCAAAAGAGGGCCATCCTATACATCTACTACCACTACGGTACGCCCACTATCTAACCAGAATCCGAAGAAAGAAACCCATTCGCCATGGGTGCATCTGCAGGAGGGTGGCCCGTGCCGGGAGCAGAGGATGAGGAGGAACTTGCTGCCTCCGATGGGTCCTCCTCTGATGTCAAGGCGAAAAGCATCGAATGTGGTGGTGAAGCAGGTGGAACCATAGGAGCGGGTGCTGCTGGTGCTGCTGGTGGTGGGAATGGATGAGCCATATGAAGAGGTATAGCAATGTAGGGGACAGCAGGATCAAAAAGAGGGTGCATAAGTGGTACAACAAAGTCCCTCTGGAAGAAGAAATATAAACAAAACTGGCACCTACCAGATATATACACAGAATCTAAAAAAAAGGGTCGATGTGGATGTGAAGCTCGGGAAACTCAATGAATAGAACCTCGGTCGCCGCGTGCTCCATGGTCTGAGAATGACGCGGAACATACAATAGGGTGAGAAATGAATATTTCTCAGTAGAAAATCCTAACTTCTATACATCTGTCATCGCTGTCATTCCCAGTTGTTTCGGCCATGCAACATTTTTCAAATAGTATCATAAAACGATAGTATTCAATTTAAATACTTGCTTGTAAAACATACACTGAAACAAATTCAATTTTAATTAACAGGAGCACTGAGGAAATTAAACAATAATGGTGAAAAAGCAATAACATATTACGATAATAAACAGGTATTCGATACAGTTAATTAATAAGCATTACACTGTGCATATGAATGTGCAATTATGAATGCAACTTATTTCTTGAAGGCTTTCGCCTATTAGAACTTATTTCCATCCTTGGTCCCCTGGGAGTCATTGGCCATATACTCCTGGGTAATAGTCCGCTTTTCAGGACCGAGCTCGTTCCTATACAGGATGGTCGGGTTTACTTTCCTAGACCTTCCCACTAATCTATTCCCCTTAATTTATTCCGAGGCTGGCCCCAAGTGATATGGAATTCTTTGTAATATCATGAAAAGAATGCACTTCTAGTTTGTCTCTTGAATATGATGCATTCAAGGTATCATAAAGTTTCACAACATATGAACTTCTTACCGAAATTTCGGCGGCATAACGGATCGAGTCCGCTTCCCCGTGAATAATGCTTGATAATCAGTACAGTTGCACAACTAATAATTTCAGTATAAACCAGCAAATATGTATAAACATTTATAACATCATTCAATAATTGCAAATCAAGTAGTAAGAAGGTTCCAGCTTGTTCTTCCCTGTTCTGCTCGAGTTTGGCATGCTCTAATTTTTATTCAATTCAACTCATTTAATTCTCATTTTTGGATATGTTATAACCTTATATGTCTACTTTCTACTCTCTTTAGTCCCATCTCGTTTTGAGTTGTATAACTCTAGATATAAACATTTTATCTCAGCTTGTCTTGTTCCTAGCCAGAATTGGGTTCCTATAGAAGAAAATTCACTAAAAATTGAAAGCTAGATGAAATCATACAAATTTTATAACAAAATAAATCTAACACAACAAGATTTAAAATGAATTAATTTTCATGTCATTTGCCTAAGTGGATTTTGAGTTATGAGTCTCGAAACATTACCCTATTAGGCTGTCCTGTTCTAGGCCAGTTTAAACTTAAGCCAACTTCATTGATGTGCTGAGAACAAATGACAACCAATTAAATTCTGAAATTTTTATGGAATGTTCTCTCATGTGTTAGCTTTCAAACACCTTTAGTTGTATTCAATTTGAGGTTGTATAGGGTGTGATATACCCTTCTCAACCCATGCTGCTCGGGTGAGAACCCAGATTTCTAGGTCTAACTTCAACAATTCATAACTAATTCTATACTAATCCAATGGCTTATTATGATATATTTATGGAAAGCCCTAGATGTCTAGTTTCATATAAAAATGGTTTCATCCAATTTAAACGGCAAGAAGAGGATCCATACACTCTACCGTACGGACCGCCGAGGGAAAACCCTAACAGCTTCTAGATTTGATTGCCTTCTTCAAGCTATTTGCCCTCAATTTCAATTTCAATCACAACATACATGCAAAACCAGTCATAAAACATCATCACCACTCTATAAAACATCCATATCTTAGATTATTCATGCCAAACATACAGCCCCAATTCAGAGAAACAAGAGGAGAAGTAGGATTTCCTACCTTGTCTTGTGTAAACTAGGCTGATTTTGTGTCTTTGACAGTGGTGGCTTGGGATGAGGCTTGAAGATGGATGAGAATGGAGTAGAAATGAGAGCAAGGATGAAAGAAAGAGAAGAGCTTCAACACTAGAAAGGCTGGCTGGATGGCTGGTCGAAATTTGCTGATGGAAAAAGAGAGAAAGAAGTAAGATATTTGGAAGTGGAGTGCATATGATTGGTGGATCTTTCTTAGTCATGAAATCTGGTTCATTCCCCATCATCAAGGGCTATCTAGGCACCACTTGAGGGGGTATTTGGCTAAATCTTAGCCATTGATTCTAGGGCACTCATAGAAAAATTCTACTGATCCGATTTCGACAGTTTGAATTACCGAAATCTTACCGATTTCTCTTAAATCGGTAAATTGGTTCGAAATTTTTCTGTGGGGGTTTCTATGCTCCTAATCTAATTCCATCAAGCCTAACCCATCTAAATCACATTTAATTTGGCTTTGAGTAAATGTTTAATCAAGTTCTGATTAAACTCATTTATTTGATTAAAAACCGAATAATTTAGTTGTTAACGATAAATTTTTCGATCGTTACACAACTGATAATCCAACCATTAGACTCTGCCTGTGTTTCAAGGAGCACTATATCAAAATATATCATTCATGACTATACAATGACATTCCAAAGAGAATCTTAGGCCCTCGAAGTGGGCTCACCAAAATGAAATGAGTAGAAACTGTATTGAGCAAGTAGGGCAAGAGTTACCTCTACGGCCGAGTCTGAAAAAGATAAGGAAACCACGGAGTGAGTTATGATAACTCAGTGAGGAATACTATGTTCATAGTTAGTATCAGATAAGTCTTTAGAGTCAACATGCTCAAATTACACATATATATATATATATATATATATATATATATATATATATATATATATATATATATATATATATATATATATATATATATATATATATATATATATATATATATATATATAACATAGTATGACTAAAGGTGGAATTTCACTCAGAAGCTATATCCAATCCTCTCTACATCTGGGCGTTACATATCGCCATCCCCAGTGTGGTTTTCTTTATAACTCACCTCTGGGCATTACGTATCGCCGTCCCCAGGGTGTTCTTATTTGTTCCGGACATGTTGGCCAAACATGCGGGGCTAGCAACCACCCTGCTAGCTAGGCTTTTCAAGGTGCACAAGGGCTAATGCTAACTGCCATTAGCAAGCAGTTTCTGATACAATTTCCTCTCTCTTTCCAACAAAAACTTTCTAGTTCATCACTTTATGCATATAATCAATTTTTCAACAAAAATTCCATTGATAGCATATGAATTCAACAACATAGTTATGTAGCCTTGTCTCATACTAAACATGCATAATATCAAATTTGAATTTACTAGGTGACTACTGAAATAAGAACTTCAAGTGTAATTATACAAATTAAAACTTCACAAATCTTAGGGATAAATCAATTTATCAATTATTCCAGAAAATTGGCAATATGAATATACATATATACATATAACCATGCAAAATTTTACTTCAAAGTTAACTGCAAACATATTATTCACTCACCTATCAAGACTCCAAATTAGGAGCTCATTTAAGTGATGCCTCTTGGTCAGCTGATAACTCCCGGGAAGAATCCAAAGCTACAAAATGCACCAATCTAACATACACTACAACATTTTTGGGCTAAGACAACCCTTGTTTTAAGCAATGCATGAATAATGTTGCCTTTGATGTATATAGGCAACGCTTTTTCGTAGTTGCCTTTTAATTTGTGTTTTGGCTACAGGTTTTTAGGCTACGCCTAGAAAATGTACTCATTAAGAACAAAGAGCATGCTTGTAAAGTATTGCTTTATCATTTATGTAACATTCTCCCTGGTATAGTACTATGCTTAAGTCATAGTACCACACTCAAGAGTTGTTACTGTTATTTGAGCGGACCTTATCTAATAGCAACTTCAGCCATTTTTGAAACTCCTCGAACTATTTGGAGATAACATAGAAATAGGAGTGAGAATTTTAAATTCTCAGTAGGATTCTTAAACTATCACATATTGTGTCATCGGTATTATCTCCAGCTACTTTGGTTTATTATGAAAAACGTGAGCATGTTAAATAGACTGTTTAGTTTTATAGTTTGAAAATATATTGTTCGAAGTAGAGTTCATTTTATTCACACACTTGAGTCCCATTGGCAATATTCCACATTTAGAATAATAATCACAGCATAAGTAGATAGAACAATTTTAGCATCAATAAAACATGGGATATAATTATGCAAATACTCATACTTAATTCATTCAAATACATTGGTGTTTTTCTTTAACTTTCTTTGCTTTCTTTTCTTGGCACACCTAGGTATTATGTATTGCCGTCCCTAGGGTGCCTTCATGGATCTACACTTGAGCATTACGTATCGCTGTCCTCAAGTGCTTTCTTTACTTATCTTTCTTTTGGCTTTCGTCACTTTCTTTACTCTTTATTACCTTTAGGTAGCCTAATCTAGGAGTGAACTCAACTCGTGACCATCGTCACACAGAACTAACCTACAAGGGGACCTACGTGCCTCTAGTCTTGGAGGGATCTCATTTTTGGCCACGTGCCTCCAAGGTAGAGGGATCTCATAGTTTAATATTGCCTTCACAAGGAAGGACCCAAATAACTGCCTCCAAGTGAAGGGATCCAATCTTATCTTGTTTAACTACCTTCACAAGGAGGGATTTGATAATTGCCTCCAGGTGAAAGGATCCACATTTAATATGTGCATATCCTTTCATTCTCATACATAATCATGCATAGACATGTTGAATGCACTCATGCATATGCTTCATCGCTTACTTTCATATGTCCTTGCATATATGATTTCCACATACGTATTCATAACATATAAATGCTCATAACCTCCTTATAATCTGCCAAAAATTTGGCAGCATAATGGATCAGATCTGTTTCTCCATGAATAGTGGCAATTTCAATAGATAGTCAGTCATAGTTACAGATCAAGTATAATACCTTAATCTTTAAACATCAACATGGAATTGCAACCCTTAGACTTTAATTGAACTCATACATGTATTAGGGTGCCTAGTTCTTCAATTTGGAAATTCTGCTTATGTTCCTCAATTCTGGTCAGTCTTGTAAAATCTGCCATAAATTCTAGTAAACTCTTTTGGACATAAATTTTGGATATGCTCGAGTGTATGTGTCTATTTTCTAACCTTTTTCATCCCATCTCGTTTTGATACCTATAACTCAAGTTATTGAGAGTTTAGCTCAACTATCTTATAACTGGGCAAAATTGTACACCTAAAAGTATAAATTCACTAAAAATCGAAAATTGGATGGATTCCCACAAAACCTATGTCATTTTAAATCTTATGAAGCAAATTTTCATCTAAAAAAAGTTTCATTTAATTTGACTAAGTAGAGCTCGTGTTACAAGCTACTAAAGTTGGTTGTTTTAGGCTACCTTGTTCCAGCCCTATTTGGACTTAGGGCAATTTTATTGAATTACTGGGAGCAATTGGAATAGAATCTGACTCTGAAATTTTTATGGGACTTTTACTATGTCTTAGATTTCTAGACAATTTTATTGGACCCAAATCCAAGTTATATAGGGCGAGATATGCCCTGAACATCCTTCCCTGCCTAGAATAAAAGTTAGAAACGTACTGCAAACTTCGAAAATTCATATCTCCCTCAATACTAATCCAATGATCTTATAATTTATATGGTTGGAAAACCCTAGATGTCTAGTTTCATATAAAAATATTTTGATCAAATTCCAATGATTGTAGGCAGAGCCATGCACTCCGCCAGTACGGACACCGTGGGTTCTTCTTGGTTAAACCCACTCTGTTTGCTTTCTATTTAGATCTTTCATCAACCAATCTACATAGACTCAACGCATTCCTCACAACCCAGCCAAGAACACTTATCTAACCTCAAGAAAACATCAAATACTTGCATATAATTGAATGATCCGAAAGCCACCATTCATAAGAAAATCAATTAAAAAGGGTGGAATCCTACCTCTAGTAAGCGAGTTTCTTGATTAAGATTGATGTTTGCGGGTAAGGAAGTGGATGAGGGCTTGAGAGGAAGTGAAATGAAGGAGAAGAAGAATAAGAAAATGGAGAAGGAGAGGCAAGAGAGAGAGATCCAAAAATTGAAGGACCAAGGGGGATTTATTAAAGTTAAAATTGAAGGTGGTAGTTGGCTAGGAGGCACAGGATTGGTTGGCTCATTGAGTGGCTATACTTCAACCAACCCTCCCTCCTTGTGTGGCTAGTTTGGACACCACTTAGGGGAATAAGATGGCCTAGCTTTTCAAATCTTAGGGTTTCCAATGCGTAATTCTATTGATTCGATTTTGGCAATTTAAAATACCGAATATTTATCGATTTCCTTCAAATTGGCAAAACATTACTAAATAGTTTTGTAAGAGTTTCTATATGTCTATTTTAATTCTTCTTAATCCTAATCTCTCTAATTAACTTCTAATCAACTCCTAGTTAACCTTTAATTAACTTTACAAACTCAATAAAATCGAATAAATCGATTAACAGCGTATATTAAACGTATTGTAATTCCGGACGTTATACTGAATAATTTTTCATAGTTTTTTACATAACAATCTAAATTTCCTTTAGCTCTAGTATTTATCATTCATCCCCAATTACTCTTACTTTTCTAATAAATTGATTAACAACACAAATCAATTGCACCATTTCTTTGGGATTGTTATATTTTCACTTTTTTGTAAATCCTTCAGAAATTTCTGTTTGGTTTCCGTAACCAGTGGCATTTTCAAAATTTTGAGAAAGTTTAGGGGCATCCTATGTCATTTCACATATAGATACCTTTGTGGCTCAATCAGCTAAGGTTCAGGTTTCTACATTTCGTTACGTGATTCTGCTTCGTTTAAAATCTTATTTTACTAATCCTATTGATGTAGGGACTTATACGTCATTTTCTAAAATGTTTAGGGGCAAGGCTATAAATAATAAAAGTTTGCCCAAGGACGTTTTCATTATTTCCTATAATGTTATATAGGGATGTTATAATCTACATATCAGCAATGTTTATTTTGATGATAGTTTACATTCTTTAAGTGTTACCTTTTAAATTTTATTCACCTACACTTCATAAACATAGCCTAAAGTTATTAGGCACTGTAACATCTATCAAAATTCTTTTATCATTTTTCGCCTAATTATTCTGTTTTATCGAATAATTGAGAATAAATAGAATTCGGTTAAATAATTGTTTAGAATTAATTGATTAGCAATTACTTGAGTTTAGATATAAGGAAGCTAAGTTAGAAGTATAGGAGATTTCATAAAATTTTATTGAAAACCGATTTACTAATTTAAAGGAAATCGGTAAGATTAGGGTGGTTTAAACTATCGGAACCAAACCAATAGAATTTCAATTCTTTTATCCTACCTTGAGTGGCTGATAACTCAGCCACTTAACACCAAATGTGGCGCTACTTTGGCCACAAAACCAAGGAAAGTTGGCTGAAACTCAGCTATAGAATCTCAACCAATCAAATGCCAAAGAAAGTCAATTACTACCACTCATGTAATCAGATTTTTCCTCCCTTTATCACCCATTTAGACCCCTTTTCTTGTGCCACTTTCTCCTCTCATTCAGCTCTCTTCTTCTCTTCTTCACTCACATAACTCCAGCCAACCATCAAGCCTAATCAAGATTTGCTCATCCAAGCCCTCAAAAATCAAGCAAAATCACTTATAACAAAGGTAGAGGTTTAATTCTTGCATCAATTCTATGGTCTTGGCTGGTTAAGGTTGAATTATTTTCACAATCTTTGATGTGTTAAATGAATGATTATGATGATATATGGCTAGTTTTTGGCTGTTTGTTTGGTTAAAACCGAGTTGGAAGCAAGAAAGAATGAAAATAGGAAGAGCTGAGGGGCTGGAAAACCAAAAACCCCCAATAGTCCGTACGATGGAGTGTACGGCTCTGCCTACAAGGGATTAAATTTGATGAAACTATTTTTATATGAAACTAGCCGTCTAGTGCTTTCCATACATATATCATATAAAGCTTTTGGATTAGTATTGAGAGAGATATGAATTTTTGAATTTCGACCTAGGGTTTTGACGTTGGTTCTGGGAAAACTGGGTTGTTCAGGGTAGAACTCTCCCTATACTACTTGCAAATGAGTGAAACTAACTTTGTTAGAAAGCTTACACATAGGAGAATATCCCATAAAAATTTCAGAATTAGATAAGGTCCCATTTGCTCCCAGTGATCTAAGAAAGTTGCCCTATGTCCAGACCGGGCCAGAATAGGGTAGTTTAGGAAGGTCAGAATTCGGGGCTTATAACTCGAGCCCTACTAAGTCAAATGGAATGGAACTTTTTGTAAATGAAACTTTACCCTGTTAGCTTTAATATGAGTCCAATTTCGTATAATTTGAATAAGTTTTCGATTTTTAGTGGATTTTTACTTTTAGGTATCTGATTTTGGCTAGCCATTGGGCAGGCCGGGATAAAACTTAAATATCTTGAGCTATAGATATCAAAATTAGATGGGACTAAAGAGGTTAGAAAATAGACACATATCACTTTAACATACCCAAAATTGAGATCCAAATGAGTTAAATAGAAATTATGGCTTGAATTATAAAAATCGGATTAGTTGACTATGCTGAGGCAGAAACTCTGCCTTGATGAGTGTAATGTTATTATGAGTTCAATATTGAAATATGTGTGTAATGTTGTGACCTTTATGATAAATTGATGTTCTAATGTACTGGCACTATTCATGGGGAAGCGAACATATTCCGTTGTGCTGCCGAAATTTCAGTAGAATCCATGTATAAGTTATGAATTACATGTTAATGCATGTGCAATTTCAAGAAAAGCCATGAAAGTTATGATAAGAATTATGTTACTATGAAAGTTCTATGCTACTTGGGCCAGCCCCGGATAAGAAGTTAAGGGGAATAGATCGGTAGGAAGGTTGGGGAAAGTAAACCCGACACTCCTGTATAGGAACGAGCTCGATCCTAAAAAGCAGACTATTACCCAGGAGTCTAGATGGCCAAGAACTCCCAAGGGACCAAGAGATGGAAAAATGATGAAAAGTAATGAAAAAGTTTATGAAGGAAGGTTCAAGAATGAGTTTGCATGATTACATGAATACAAGAATACATGGAATAGTTATGTCAAGATGTTTACATTTGTCTACTATATTTGTTTACTGCTGTTTATTTATTTATTCTGTTTATCATTCTATTTATTATTATTAGTAATCTATTTTGTTTCTTGTGTCGTCTAAAGAAAAACTGAACCTTGCCTCGGACCAGACATTTCCTTGAACTCATTAAAACGGATATTTCAGTTTGAACACATGTTTTTATAATTAAATAAAAACCGAGGCAACTGAGAATGTATGTGACGTCAGAAAACCACTATACACGAACCCTATTGAGAATTTCTTTAAATTCTCACTTCGCTCTATATTTTTCTGCATCATTCTTAGACACTGGTGATGGACTCCACGGCCACCCTCTTCATTGAGATCCCAGATTTGCAGCTTCACCATGATCCAGATTTGGATTCTTTGTATATAGCCGATTTTTGTAACTTCCGCCTTTATCTGTTTAGCAATAGGAACTTTGCTGTCCCTTTACATCATCCTATTTTTGAGCTTGCGACTCCTTACATTGTCAGTCTCCACAGACATGGCGCACTCCACCTCCAGCCTCCTCCCGCACTCACAGACAAGCAGCCCCTCGACCAACTGCACTAGAGTCGCCACAGCAGCCTCCCGAGGTGCCGCTTAGTTCAAAGAGTGACCCTTCCGAGACCACCGGCTCGTCACCCTCTTCCTCCTCGGGACCCAGCGCAGAGTATTCTCCAGCCGAGCCTGACATGGCTAACGGCTATTTGACAGAGTAGCTCAGCCAGCAGGAGATGTGTACAACATGACCCTCTTTTGATAGCACGTAGCTCTGGGTCATTGACTTGACAGTAGGATTAGCAGTAGGTTATGAAATGTCCTCTGAGGACCATAGGATCTTTTGACTGATACGGGCCTTATGTCTTTTTGGTACGCCGGCCCATTTATATATTCTACTTTGAAACTTTGTACATAAAGCTAAGCAAAGGGCTTCGATATATATATATATATATATATATATATATATATATATATATATATGTATATGTATGTATGTATACAGTTAATGTCATTGTGCTATTCTCATCTTTTGTGATATTTTGTTAAATTCATTTCGCTGTTAGTATAGCAATGCGCCATTTTGTCTGTTAAAAATAAATAAATAAATAAATAAATATGATGAAGAGAGGAAACACGAATCATGAAAGGTAATCAGAGCGGTATTACGGTAACACAATCTACTTGATTTCATGCTATGATTTAAGTATAATATCAAATTAGTAGGGTGTTACAGGCACCAACCTGGTAATTTTTTGGCTAAAATTTTTATCTCTTTCCACCATTAACTAAACCACCTAAAACACCCCAATTTCATTCTCTCCCCTAATTTCTAACCCTAACTTACATTTTCTTCCAAGTTTTCTCACATTGTCCCTTCACCCCCTATTGTCCAAGCTCCAATCGCCACTGTCACTTGTCCAAGCTCCTATCGCCACTGCCACTTGTCCAAGCTCCCATCACCACCAGCACCAATCCGTCACACTTCTGCCATCACCGCCGGTCATCGTACATACTCTCTCTCTCCTCACGGGGTTTTCTGCCACCACCACCATTGTCCATCGTAAATTCTCTCTGTCTCTCCTCGCGATATTCTCTGCTACCTCCATTGCCATCTGTTGCGCACTCTCCGCCGTCCATATCTTCGTGGTAGTTGGGCAGTTTCCATCCTCCAAGGCAACCAGCCCTTGGGTGAGTGCCTTTTCCCCTGTTTTGGTTTAATTTACTCTAAAAATTTGAATATTTTGCCTTCTTCTACTTCTGTCCCTCCCACAACGAAGAAGACACCACTTGAATCTGAATCTGATGATGCCCCCTCCAACTACTTGAGGATTTGTGCTGTTATTGGAGACCTTCACCCCTATTTCATCGAGGTATTATCCCTGAAAATAGTGTCAAAATTTGTGCATTTTTGTGGAATAAGAGTGTAGTTCTAATTTTTGTATCTGTTCTTTTTTTTTTTTGTTTGGTTCTAATTGTATGAATTGTGTTGCCCTTTTTTGCTGATGTATATTAGTGATTTTTTTTTTTTAATCAAATTGTATAGTTATACCTTGTCTGGGTTTTAAGCGCACCCCCCAAAAAAAATTATGGCTAAATTGGTGTGAAAATTTGTGTTTGATTTGTTTAGTTAATTTTAGTACTCTTTTGTCCATAGCAAAGTATGATTCATGTTGTGTTTCACATTTGTTATAGGTCATTCATGAGGTCCTGATACTTGGGTAATGAGTGATGAATTGAAAACCATATCTAAATTACTGGATATCATAAATTTAGTAGGATAAGGTTGCTTAGAAAGTATGTATTGTTACACCAAAAGAAGGATTTTTTTCCTATAATATTTTTCTAAATTTTTAGTTCTGATTGGATGTAGTTACAAGTGATAATGGGTTAGTTAGCTTAATTTAGTTCTTGTCTTAAGTTTAAGCATTCTTCTTTTAGCCTGTGGTGTAGTTGTTACCATATTGTCAAAGCTAAATCATTGATCTTCCCTTAACATTGCAGATATAAAGTACAACTAATGCTGAATTGATGCTTAGTTTCCAATACTGTGGAAGTTCTAATAATTGAGTATGTAGCTGCAAAATATTTTGAAGATTATGAGAGGAAATCGAGGGCCATTACTATGGTTGATAGATTTTATTGTCATTTGAAAATACTGGTATCAAGAAGAGGAACAAAGCTATGCCATGTAGGACTGTGGATAATAATCTCACTTTTAAATCTTTGCTGTTGCAATTTTAATGAGTTTATCGTAAGTTAATTTAATAGTGCTCTTTATAACCATCCGCATAGTTACCTCTTTATGTCCAGACTTACAGATATAATTTAGCCAAGATCCATATATTAAAAAGGACTATTTTCTTGACCGATGGGCATATGCCTATTTATTTTGTAAGTTTAAACATTTTAAAATTTATTATTGCTGCACTGCTTTGTCAGCACACATTGTTTGATACCTTACTGCTAAACATCTCAGGTTTTTTGTTGTGCATTTTATGATTTTTTTTTTTTGTTTGACCTCCTTTGTTCCTACCATGAACCTAGTGGAATATCTGTAGTTTATTTTAAGCTTGTTATTTACTTGTTTACCTAGTCAGTAACGTGTAAGACATATCCTTCTCAGATATTGATTGTATTGGAAGGTGCTATAAAGAGGGAGTATTTGGCTTCAAAATATGAGACTACCTCTGAGCTGTTGGGTTCCTTTACTTCTTCTGGATGTCCTACTAATGATTTCATAAGTGCTGAAAGGATCCCTGTTCTTCCATGGGTGCCATGTACTACAGCTGCAGTGGCTCTAAGGCTCATGGAACTCAATGCATGCACCTTTTACACCTTACAGCAGAAGATGGAGTCTGAGAAGGATAAGAGAATTGGAATTGTTTGGTGAGTATACTTTTCCTAGTTTGATAGTGAACTATTGTGAAAATGGTCAAAGAATTTAATAAAAATAAACAAACATAAAGGGAGAACTGAGAAGTTCATATTTTGCCTTTTTTTAACAAAATAAAGAATGAAAGAAACTGCCTGAGGGTATGGGGGATAGGAGCAAGGATGAAAGAGATGACTTAGAAGGTTGTGCAATTGCACTCCTTTCCGCAATATTTATGCCACGTGAATTTCATGCAAGAATTGGTTAGTCTAAGATGCATTTAGGAAATGTTAAACTTCTAATGATTTGATCATAAGCAATTATGAAACTTAGTTGAATTGGATTTTTCTTTTTCATAAAAAATAAAGGAATAGAACAAGGCTTTGAAGGTTGATTTGATAAATATGAAACCAACTATCTCCTATTTTCAACATTTTTCAGTGGTACTATTATGCTTGATTTTATTTGAACTGCTAGCTACTTTGGTACTCGCAATTTTCTATTTTAAGATTACATTGAGGGGAAAATGCCTGGTGATTGGAAGAAAAGGAATTGCATATATATATATGTACATATGTGTGTGTGTTATTCCAATATCTATAGATATGCATAAAGGTGCTTATGAATGTAAGGGGTTTGGGCTTCAGCCTCATTTATCTACCCCAAGAAAAATGAAGATAGGGGGTCTTATTCATCCTTTTTAGGGATAGGTTTGCGTTGCATATGCTCATAATCTTCATATGATTCTAGTATTAGTACCACAGGCATATTTCTGATATAATTTTACTAAAATAGAAATTTATTTCTAGTGTTAAGCATTGCTTCATAGTTTTTTTTTTCTTTGTCCAGTTTCTCAACAGAAAATAAAAATTTAAAAGGCAAAAAAAAAACAAAACAAAACAATAGAGAAGGTTGTGTTTGCAAGGAATTTTATTTTTTGAATTTGAATTTTGAAGTTGTATGGAATTGTGATTGTAAACTGTTACTTTATATTACTTGTGTTGATGTTATTCAATTTTTGCCTTATATGCGTTGATTGTGGATTAAAGAGGAAAACTGTATCTCTGTTTCCTATTTGTGTTTAGATCTATGTTGTAACATTCTCCACATCATAGGACTTTGTTTCTTGTTCTCTACTGCCATGCTTCACAGTGTTTTTTTCTTTGTCCAATTTTTCAACAGAAAATAAAAATTTAAAAGGCAAAAAAAAAAAAAAAAAACAAAGAAGGTTGTGTTTGTAACAATTTTTGTTTTCTGAATTTGAATTTTGAAATTGCACGGAATTGTGATTGTATGGAAATAAGGCAAAAATCACTAGAGGTTGCAGTTCATAGATCTTTTCCTGAGTTTGATAGAAGATTAAACTAAATGGATACGAACCAGTTTTATTTGGTGGGTTATCTGAACCAATAAAATTGGTTTAGTTTTAAACTATTTTAGAAAAAATTGATCTTTAATGAGAAGGTTTTGATCAGTTCAAGTTTTGGTTTGGTTTAGTGGTTTTTTTGAACACCCCTATTGCTATTTTTTTTTTTTTCATATTGCTTCTATTTTGAGACTTTGTAAGCTAGCTACTCTCTTGAAAGTCCTAAGTCTTATCACCAATAAATCTACTAGAAAAAAAGGAAATTTTAATATGTTATTGCATAGTTATTTTTAACAATCATGTAAATTCATAAAAGTATATAAACAGTTTACTTACTTTAATTGTTTTACATTTATCTCATCACTGCGTATATTATATGTTTCAGATTGAGCTAATATTGCACATGCAACTCAAAAAGGCTAGGAGAGGGAATATGCAGGACAAAACTTGCAATGAATATAATTATTTTGTCTAACTTCATGACTAAATGTATTTTGTTTACTTATATACATTTTGGTTTGAATTAATGCTTGATAATATGTATTAGGAACTAAGCATATTAATCATTATATACTTGAGATGACTTTTTTACTTAATTGATTAATAGCAATGATTTTATTTTATTTATGAAGTTAAGTTGATTAAATATAAAATTAAAAATAACAAAAATTAAATTTCAATATAAATAAGGTTGATTTATTTTTAGAATGTGTATATAAGCTATAAAAGGTGACGGCTTTAATGAGATTATGTTTAAATTTAAGCAAATGTCACGTTTTCAAGATAGGTAATGTTGCTGCAATTAGAAAAAAGACAATGTTTTTATGTCGTTACCTACTTTGAAAAAAAAGACAACGCTTATCATATGTTGTTTTTATTACAAGAAAAGGCAATGCTGGATCAGTGTTAGCTAAATTAAGAGAATAGACAACGCTTACTGTATGTTGCTCTTATTAGGAAAAAAGACAACGCTTACCGGCTGTTTTCTATATTGATAGGAAAGGCAACACTTATCATGTGTTACTTTTATAGCGAGAAAAGGCAATGTGTGAATACCGTTGTCTTAGAGGCTGGCAACAAGCATTGCCTTTGGTCATGAATAGGCAACGCTTGAGAAGTGTTGCAAAAAATAGCATTGTCTTTTCCTCCCAAAAGCGTTGCCTTAGAGAAAAGATAACGATTCTTTAGGCCAACCCCCAGAAAGTGTTTCCTTAGGCGTGAAAGCATGGCCTTTGATCAAAGGCAACGGTTTTCATATTTTTAGGCCATGCTTACCTAAAATGTTGTAGTGATAATTAAACTTCTAGAAACCAAACATAACCTCAATCTACCCAAAAATCTCAAAATCCCCAATTTAAAACCTAACTATTCATTTCAAAAATCCCAAATCTAATTTTATAGGCTAAACAAACAATATATAGCTAGAGAGGGATAGAAAGTACCAAGAGTCCACTTCAACACCTTGGAAGGAGGATTTGAACAAGAGAGAAGTGATGGGTTACTTTTACTCTTTACTTTCTCTCACTTCAAGAGGAGAGAAAGAGGTTAAAGGAGGAAGATGATGATGATGAAGTGGAGAAGAGTGGATTTGTGAGGGAAATCAAAGGGAGAGATGATGGATTGATGATGTAACATCCCCGTTTTTACCTAAGTTAATTAGCTCGGTGTTCCCGGCTAATTAGAGGGATTAGCGATTAATTGAGAATTAATCGATTAATCTCAAGAGTAAGGGCTTAGTAAATTAAAGGCAAGTCAACAATTGAGATTTAATGCATTAAAAGTTACAATTAAAAGCCTAATTGCCCAATCCTTATTAATCCATGATTTAGAACATAAAACTCAAGATGGTTTAATCTAATTAACTAAGAGCATATAAGTTTCAAAACTTAATCACATTAACCCTCACATCTTCTTACAAAATTAATGAGGAAATTCCTTCTTAATTAAAATGAACTAAGGTGTAATTTGAACTAATTGAATTAATTAACATTTAGATAATTACAACAATTAGAAAGATGTAGGAACTTCCCTTTAATTATAGTTTGAAAGTTTGGTCAAAGCAAGAGCCATATCCAACCATCCATTTACTTTCTCATCATACACCACAAGAGCAAGAGTCCACATTAGTAGATCCCTTAAGTCATGACAAGAGTTGTACTCTTCTTCACCAAGATCATGACACTTGGTGTGATCCTAACCATCCAATGCCAATCCTAGGATGAACCATGCTTTTAACCACTTGACAAAAACACTACATAGTCTTTACCCAATTGCCAAGACTCAAAGGAAACACAACACACTCTTTTGCCCTATGGTTTTTTCCCACTCTCTTACTTGTTGCAAGAGGCAAAGTCACCTCATTCCTCCCCCCTCATTTGCGCCAATCAGCCCACACTCTCTCCCCCTCACTTCATTTTTCATTTCCTTACCCAAAGACACAAAGCTCTCTCCTCTCTCCAAGTTCCTTTCCTACTCTCTTGTTCTTTCAATCTTCCTTGTTCTTCTTTCCAATCTCTACTACTCCTCACCTCATTTCCATCACCACCATCACCATCCTTCAAGGACCACCATTTTTGGTCTTTGGAGAAACAAGATCACTCATACACAAACCCCATTTCCAAGCATCCAAGGAGGAAGGCTCTCTCCAACCATCTCCACCTTCAAAATCCTTCAAGAAAACTCTTGTAGTGGCTCCTAAACTCTTTTTCTCTCTTGTTTTCAAGCTTTAGAACTCTATGCTTTCTCCATAGCTAGGTGGTTTTAAAGATTGATTATGGGCATCATAGCCATTCTTGTCATAAAATGAGATGTTGTTGCTTGTATGGTGGTTTGTTGAAAACATGTTTTCGGTTTGGTATGAAGCATGGTTGAACTCAATATTTTTGAACTCCAACATGTTAGTTTTTCACTAATCTTTCATGGTATATGAGTGTTTTATAACTTGAGAATGTTTTCTTGAAAGTGGGGTTGAGTGTTTTGGAGAAAAACGAGAAAAATCAAAACGTGAAATCTGGATTTTCTGGCAGTCTGTAAACCGAACGGTATAACTTTTTCCAGAGAACTCGAAAATTAGTGGAACCAATTTTATATGAAAATAGACTCAAAGAGCTTTCCATACATATAAAATACATAAGATTCGGAGTTAAAATGAGTGAGATATGATTTTTCAAAGTGGACTGTTCTCGGATTGGTTTCTGTCTGGGCAGTCTACACTAAAATGTGTATAACTCGAGCTACAAAAATGATTTTTGAGTGAGACCAAGTTTAATTGAAAGCTAAGACATAGAGGAACAAACCCATAAAACAGTTTTCTCAGATTCCTTCTGAGTAATTATAATGAGAAGTAACAATCCACTGTACCGGGAGTGAACTTAGAAACTGAACAGTCAGAATAAAATATGCATAACTCAAGCTACAAAATGAATTTTTAAGTGGGGTTTCTTTTGTTTAAAAATAGACTCAGAGAAGTATATCCACACAAAAATTCGAAATAAAAGAGTAAAAGATGAAATTATGGTGAATTTTCAAAGTTACTGCCCCACTGTAAAAGTAAAACTGGTTATGGTAAAAGTTAAAGAATAAGGAGAAATAAGCTTTAAAACATTAATACCCCTATATTAAGCATTAGAGAACCCTCATAATTCAACTTAAAAAGGTGTCTAAAAGGACATTAGACAAAAAGTGGCATTATGCTAAATAAGAGAAGTTTACACAAGAGACAACCTCAATTAAAAGCTTGCACCCAATTTACTAAGCTAAGCTCATAAAACTTTGCTTGAGAGTATGCCTATGTTTATGTGCAAGCATGATGTTATGATGATGATGATGATGATGATGGTATGATGATGTTATGATGATGATGATGATGATGATGGTATGATGATGTTATGATTATGATCATGATGATGATATGATATGATGCGTAATGTTGTATGATATTGGTTTCTCTGTTTGGCAAAATTTTGGGAATTATGCTGCCGAAATTTTGTAAGAATTATGGACTTAGAAATATTTTTGCATCATAATGCTTAATAAGAAGAAGTTTAATTCAAGTAAGTGATCCTTCAAAAGGGAAGGTAATCTAATTTAAGTTCCTCACCCACCACTCGAGGCGTGGCATGACCAAATGTGGTATGATGGATAGGTCTTACATGAGGCATGGCATGACCCACCTAGTGTAAGTACCGAATTCTATGGTGGCGACGCCACTAGATGAGCTCATTACCACTTATGTTTAGTGGGTGAAAAGATAAAGTCAAGTTAAGAAAAGAAAAAGGGACTTCGGTCCAAAACCCTAGAAAGAGAAGAAGTTAAGAGAACCTTCTAGCTTGAACATGCATGTTTCATACGATTACACTTGTGCTTATGGTCATTATGATACAAATGATTAGAAAGTATGTTAAAATTTAATCCGCCGGATACTCATGTTTTCAAAATCTAAGAATGGTATTTGATGCATGCTCACTGTTTTTATTAACAAAACCGGCAGTATTGACGATTTATGACGATGACCACGTGTCGTGTGGTCGAGTCCCTGCGAGAAATCTTATTTCACTCCTACCTGCTTTTTCCGCCGTCACACCAGGATACTCGCTGGCTCACCCCGTGGAGATGGAGCATGGACCCTCCCCACCATGAGTGGGGCTTACGACGGGGATACACAGCTATTGGCGCTACGACCACCACAAAGAGGCACGTGCACATTTTTATCTCGGGTCGAATTTTTGAAGAGGAGCCGTGAAACCCGCCACCTCGTAGACGTCTCTTCACTTCTTCTTGGACCTCTAGGTCCTGGGACTTTCCGCCTGAGCCATTACCCGACTTCGAGATGGAGCCGATGTCGCTGGTTTGCCCGCGATGAAGTTTGCACCTGTAGATCCTGTGATGGAGGTGAGCTCGACGCCACACCTAGGGCCGCTTCAGCCACCGCCTCGAGTATCACCCTGGCGAGTCCAGAGGACCTCCGAGGCATCGCTCGTCTGCGGGCCACCATACCCCGGTGTCGCGCGTCGCTGAGGTGTGATCACCGGCATCCCCGCATCATCCGCACTCCTCACGCTCCCGAGGCCCGAAGGCGAGGGGAACCAGGCATTCGAGGACTTGAGCCCACTTGATCGAAGGCATGGAAAAAGGCAGAGAGGCCAGTAGACATCCACATGGGTCTATTTTTATTTGTGTTCCTTATCTGTTGTATTTCATTCTGTATCAGACTTATGTATCTTTGACTTCGGGGCCATGACATGACCATGAGTTCCCTTTTATGTATGGATATTATGAGATTAATTATATTTATGATTGTTGTAGTAATTGAATGCATGGTATTTTGATTTTATCCTTGTTCCTTTAATTTTTACTGAAATCTTTGCGATACGTCCGTTTGTTGCTACTTTCTCGCGCGAGGCTTTACTTTCAAAAAAGTGGCGACAGATTTCAAAGAAAAGAAAAATTTTACGGTAAGATTTTCCAGACAATTTAATTTCAAATGAAGTTTAGTTTTCCACGAGCATAAGTAACAGCTAATAAAATGCCGTAATACGACTTAAGCGTAGTATGGGTTTATTAGGGTGTTACAGATGAGGTATGTGGGGGTGGAGAGCTTTTAGAGAGAGAAAACCAAGAGAGTGTGTGTTTGGATGAAAATGGGGGAGCAAAGGCTGAAACCCACCTAAAAAATCGGACAGGGGGCGCCTAGGCGGCCATCTGTGGGAGCCTGGGCACCCAATAGCCTAAAACGCCTACAATTTTGCTGACAGCGGGTGCCTAGGTGGTGATTTATGGCACTTAGGGCACCCAAACCCCTGAAACCCAACATGCTAATAACACTGTTGGCACCTGATGCCTAGGCGCCTAACACACTTTTTTTGTAAAATTTTATAACTCCATTCATATATCTAAGCATATTTCCAATTCAATAACTTCCAAATACTAAAAAATGCTAATTTAAAAGATTATACCATGGTTCATAGTTCAAACAAAATTACAACTTAAATCACACAATCTTAAGGCATTATAGCATCCGCCACAACATTAGCCTTGCTCGAATTGTATAAGATAGTACAATCATAATCCTTGAGCAGTTCCATCCACCTGCGCTGCCTCACGTTTAAGTTCTTCTAATGGAAAATGTTCTTCAGGCTTTTATGGTTAGTGTAGATTTCACATGTCTCACCGTAGAGATAATGTCTCTAGATCTTCAATGCAAAGACAACGGCTGCCATTTCTAGATCATGTGTTAGGTAATTTTGCTCAAGTCTCTTTAATTGACGTGAAGCATAGGCAATGACTTGGCCATGTTGCATAAGAACACATCTGAGTCCTACCCGAGATGCATCACAGTAAATCGAGTAACCCCCAGTCCCTGAAGGCAAAATGAGTACTGGGGCTGAGGTCAAACAAATCTTAAGGCTTTGGAAGCTCTCTTCGTAAGCATCGGACCATTGGAATGGTACTCCTTTTTGAGTCAATTTGATCAAAGGAGCAGAGATCTTCGATAAATCTTTAACAAACCTTCTACAGTAACCCGCCAAACCCAAGAAGCTATGAATTTCTATCACAGTTGTGGGCCTTGGCCACTTTTGAATAGCCTCCACCTTCCTAAGATCTACCTTAATCCCTTCTTTAGACACCACGTGACCTAGAAAGGTCACTTGGTCCAGCCAGAACTCACATTTAGAGAACTTCACATAGAGTTGGTGATTTATCCAGGTTTGCAAGATGGTTCTTAGATGATACTCGTGTTCTTCCCAACTCTTGGAATATACCAAAATATTGTCAATAAAGACAATCACGAAGTGATCTAGGAATGGCTTGAACACTCGATTCATCAAATCCATGAAAGCAACTAGAGCATTGGTCAAATCGAAGGATATTACTAAGAACTCATAATGTCTGTAACGAGTTCAAAAGGCAATTTTGGGAACATCTTCCTCTCAAATCCTTAGTTGGTGATATCCAGAACGAAGGTCAATCTTAGAGAAACAGGAAGCCTCTTGGAGTTGATCAAACATGTCATCGATTTTGGGTAAGGGATACTTATTACAAACAGTCAATCGATTTAATTGTCGATAGTCCACACATAACTGCATTGCTCCATCCTTTTTCTTTACAAAAAGTACAGGAGCACCCCACGGTGATGTACTTAGGCGAATAAAGCCCTTCTCCAGCATATCTTGCAATTGAATCTTTAACTCTCGCAACTCGATTGGAGCCATACGATAGAGAGGAATGGATATGGGTTGGAAATTTGGGGCTAGATCAATACAAAATTCAATTTCCCTGTCGGGAGGCATTCCTGGCAATTCTATAGGAAATACGTCAGGAAATTCCCTGACCATAGGGACCTAGTCAAGGCTTGAGACAATAGCCTCAACATCATGTACCATAGCAAGATAACCTTCATTCCCTTGTTCATTAAGTGCATAGCACTCATGGAAGAGATTAAACTAGCGGGAGTCAAGCAGCTATTTCCATAGAATACAAAAGATGATCCGTCCAGAACCTCGAACTTCACTAACTTGGAGTAGCAATCCACTATAGCATGGCATAAGGATAACCAATCCATACCCAAAAAAACATCAAAATCCACCATTTCCAATAGCATTAAATCAGCCAAGGTATCCACTCCATTAACACTAACTACGCACGATGGAAACATCAGTTGAACATTTAGAGGTTCTCCTATAATGGTACTAACCCAGAACGGGTAATCTAGCGTCACTGGTTGGTTACCAAAATGAGAGGCGAAATATGGAGACACATAAGAGTGAGTTCAACCCGGATCAATTAATACATAAGCCTCTAAGGAACGGATATATAAAGTACCTGCAACTACAACATTCGAAGCCTAAGCGTCTTGTCTGGTCAAGGCAAAAACCTGGGGCTGACCTCTACCTACCCCTCTACCACCAGGACCCTTACCACTAGCTCCCCTGCCTAAACCTCTACCCATGGGTCCAGACAAACCACCGGGAGATAAAGTTGAATATGAGGGCACTAGCAATGCAGGACGTACAAAGCTCGGATAAAAAATCCCCTTTGAATATGGACATTCCTTCTTGAAGTGCCCTGGCTGGCCACATCCAAAACAAGCTCCAGTGCCCCTATGGCACTGTCCTGAGCGATAATTCCCACAAAATTGACATGACTGCTTGGGGGAATTCAATTGTCCAAATCCCTGCCTGCCCGATTGGGATACACTGCCAACCTAGGACCCTAAAGTAGACACACTCATCGGAACGGGTCTAGAGGAAGTGGCCCCACCCAATAGTGCCTGGCGTGGATTTTGAGAACTCTGGGCTCCCCTAGAGCTAGATCCACCAGAGAAAGTTTCCTTCATTTTCTTCTTTTTGCTTGACTCCTTGGTTGCTCTTCGCTCTTCTTTCCCAATCTCAAGACCGCAGGCGGCATCCACGATCTCAATGTACGACATCCTCCTAATCATAGGAAGTAGGTTAGAGAATAGAGGATCGAGTAGGCCTCGAACAAATCTCCTGACCTTCATGGTATCGGTGGAAACAAAATGATGGGCATATCGAAACAAATTGGTAAATTGCTCCTCATATTCTACCACAGACATTCCAGGGGTTTGCCTTAATCTCTCTAAATCATCAACAAGTTTCTCCCTCTTATTAATATGAAGGAATCTCATCATAAAAGTCTTAGTGAATTCCTCCCAAGTGAGGGGAGGCAGGCCTCTTCCTCCAAGGAGGGTTGCATAGCACTATTCTGCAATTCTATTTAAGTTGTAGGCTACCAATTCCACCGCCCTCTCACTCGAACAACTGAGAACCTTATTAGTGCGATCGAGGAATTGTTGGGGATCATTCGTAAAAAGGGTTACGGAGAAGCTTGGTGGGTTCAATCTAAGAAACGATTCAATTAACACTTCCGTCCCTTCGTGTTGCTGCCGAGGCTCTTTGACAGGTGGAGTTGGCTCCACATGGGGTTGTAGTTCGTTCCTCCCTTGATGAGCTAGGAGTTCCACTAGAGTATTAAGAGTTTGGTGAACCCCTCTTATTTCAGTTACCAAGTTGACTTGCTCTTCCTCAAGGGCTGGCTCTTCAGGTTGCTTAGCCGGTCTCCCTCGGCTTCTTTTCCGACCACGCCTCGGAGAGGGGGCCTAGTCAGATTTAGCATCAGAAGCCTCATGGACTTCTGTTCTTGCTACACGGATGCGAGTCCTAGGCGGCATTGCTCCTAAGGGAACGATCATAGGATTAGAAGCCAATTTAGGCCACATAAGAGAAAACAAGCAGAACACAATTAACTCAAGACAATGACATCCAGAATAACAATCCTAAAGGCCTTTGGTAGCATCACGTTTTGTGAAAATGGGCCGGCTTCCATTTACAAAATCGTGATCCTACTAAAGGACACTTGCTTCATAGTATACAGGGAAACCTAGGCTCTGACACTAACTTTGTCACGACCCAATCTAGGCCATAACCAGCGCTCAGGGAACAAGTTCCCTAGCAAGTCTTTTACACGAAGATTTCACGGAAATCAGATAGAGTTTCCTCTATATTTAGGATATTTTCCCAAATACGAGTACTTGTCCTGCAAAATCAACAAACACACTCTTCCATCAGGGATCCAGGCATTCTTATAGTGCACCCCTTAGTACACAATAGGATTATCTAATAAGTGTAGTCCATTACATCAAACATGCAAACCATTATATAAGTATCAATACCACTTCAACATTTCAATACAAAACTCTAACATATAATCATCCAGCTAACTTAGTTTACATAATTCTTTAGCAACAAGATCATTACAAACTAACAAGGGTCGAACCCTGCCTGTAGTACTATAGAGCTACATTACTAGGATTACAAAATAATTCAAAATAACATTCTAAGGCCCTTATCTATAAGGGCTAACCAAAGATAGAGAACTACTGCTGTGGAGCAGGGGGATCGGCACCCAAGTTTGAACCTGTATGTGAAAAAAATAGAATAACCATGGGGTGAGTTTATGAAACTCAGTGAGAGATAGGACACCTTTGCACTTCATGAAACAATCCACATAAAAAAATTATAATTTCAATCCAGTTTAGCAACCATAGGAAATATCTAACAGGATAACCCGTTAGGATTCACACTTAGGTGGCCGCTCCTTCGTGTGAATCCCGTAATCCGTCACACACCACTATTAAAGTGGCTGTGTAAATCTATCACACACCACACTATGTGTGTGGCTATGTATATCCGTCATGCACCACTCCCTTGAGTGGCTGTGTAAATCATAATTGAAGGTGCACCAAGGCTAACATCTACAGCCATTAGCAAGCAGATCCTGTTATAGATCTTCCTAATCCTTTTCATCATATATCATACATCAAATTCACATATTACTCATAAATGACCATCATTGACTCGTGAAGTTCTAAAACATTTTCAATATAAAAATTTATGTAGATGTCATGAATTTAAAATAATAAACAAGATAAAGGTATTCTATCAACTCACAAATTGCCAGCCACAGAAAGGTCTCAATTCTCTGGAGCAACAGAGCTAAAAGGGTGTTCCTTAGAATAATCTAGCACCATAACCACAACCATATAATTGTATATTAGCTACTAACATGAGGGATTTAACCTAGTTATACCCAAACTCACAAATCCCCAAATTTCCTAACCTAGGGTTTAAGATTGAACCCCTAATCCAACAAGAATTCGAAATTTTAGGAAAGGAAGAAGGAAGGATGTTAGAAATTACCCTAGGGAAGTCAATGAGAGTGAGGAGGAGAGTGGATTCACAAAATCTTCTCCTTCAAGCTTCAAAGCCACTAATGGAGGTAGTAGAGAGAGAGACGGATTTGATGATGGTTGGAGTGGATTTTCGTGTTTAATGCATGTTTATAAGTGGTTTAAGTGAAAGAAGTTGATAGGGAAGGATTGGGATGGAGATAAGGTGAGTTTAGAGAGAGAGAGAGAGACATTTTCGAGTGAAGGAGAGAGAAAAATGCGAGGAAAATGAGAAAGAGAGAGAGCATACCAGACGGTTTTATAGATGGCTGGTAATCGATTACAATCCATTGTAATCGATTACTTGGCACCCAGAAATGGTAATTGATTACAAGCCTGTGTAATCGATTACCAAAGAGCGCTCGGGACCTTAGAAACCCATTTAGTCATATGTAATCGATTATGAGTGAAGAAAACTTGATCTTCGTATATCAATGGTCACTGGTAATCGATTATAAACCCCATGTAATCGATTACCATAGGAAAAAAAAATGCAGCAATAGAAAGATAATGAAAGGAAAACAAAAAATTTAGAGCATAGACATTACAAGTTTAATCTAGTATACACGGATACTAGGATTAGTTCCATAGAGCATTATAACCTAACCGAGCATTCCTTAACAAAAAGGAGGCATATAACGCATTAAGGTTATGAGGAATAGGATAGACGAGACATCAAAGAAGGCATAGAATGACTAAGGATCGAAAAATGAAATATCATTCCTAAAGCCTCTGGTAGCATTGCATTTTGTGCAAATGGGCCAGCTACCATTTACACAATTGCAATCCTACTAAAGGATATTTTCTCCACCAATGACAGAAAAACCCCAGGCTCTGATACCACCTTTGTCATAACCCAAACCTGAGTCGTGACTGGCGCTTAGAGGTGATGCACCTCCAGTAAGCCTAAAATGTAAATTTTTTGTGATAATTGGACAAAATTTTCTCTATTTTCCCAGCTTCCCCAAAATAGCCAAACTTATACATAAAGATTTCATCCAAAAAGAATATCAAGCACAGGATCCTATCTGTGGATTGTGGAGTAATTCTACAGCATCAAACATATTTAAAATATTAAATAAGAGTCAACGAAAGGCCCTCACATGTAGAAGGGCTATCAAAGGTGTTTGCACTCTATAAAGCTGGAGAAACTAAATTAGGTATAGCACTGGGATCTGAAATAGGAAGGAAAAGGGGGGGTGAGTCCAACCGACTCGGTGAGGGGCAATGGATCTATAACATATGAGGACAAACTCTAGAAATAAAGCAAAGTATGATTAAATAAGGAATTAATATCACAAATCAATTTTAAATAAGAAATCATCATTTTAAATAATATTTATGTAAAGAATCAAAATTAAATACTATGCATGTATATAAAGAAATAACTTTATTTCATAACCTTAAAACATGGTTCTCAAATATAAATCCAAGACAAGGAGACTTCCAATTTTGAGAAATTTCTAAATTGGGGTTAGCCCCTTCAGAGTTAACAGAGTCGACGGTGTGCGTTGGCCATACACACACACACACACACACACCAAGTTCGAACCAAGGTGCACTAAGGTTAGTGTTAGCAACTGCTAGCTACCGATTAACTGAAAATCCTCCCACAAGGTATAAAGAAACTAAAGTAATAAATATTAATAAAAGCTAAGTAACAAATATTAAATCAAATTTTCGAAGCACAAAGTATTCATCAAAGTTTGAAAATCCAAAATGTAATTTACTCAATAAATCAATTCAATAATCCAAACAAAGATTAGAGCTTGTCCTTTTGTTTATAAAATTCATAGTCTTTTCCGAAAAGCTTTCAAAACATATATCCATTACATTCTAGCAAAATTTCCTCAGACCAAAACAAATGTCCATGAATAACTAGATATATCAAACTGTAAGGCAATTATATCGCTAAATAGAATATTTATAATTAACTAGATATATAAGAATAAATTGTCAATATATATGCTAAAATCAAACTAATACTAATTATATAAAATAAAACCATATGCCATAGAGGCACTGTCCACTTACAAAATGTCAGGAAACGTCCAATCTACATCCTAGGGCTGTTGAATTTGTGGGTTGATCTCCTAGAAAATTTGAAATTGGTACATAAATGAGTACTCCCAATTTAACTATAAATATTATGATTTAACATTTAACCCCCATCCTCTTCTTCAACCTCGCAACCTAGAATTTAAATTCCTCTTTATTTACTACACCTGCTTTTGAGTTATTTCAAAATCAATTAGAATAATAAGTAGTTTCCTTTGGCATTATAGCTAATTAATTGTTCATACAATAACAATTTCACACACAGCCCAAAAATTAAAACTATCAACTAATATCAATTTAATCTTCGCCAACTGGACTTGACTCTCCCATCAACCTTTACCAATAGGTCTCAAAATTTGAGCCTAAGCTACCAAAATCGTATTAACTATATCAATTATCCAAATAATTAGAGCTTAGTGTAACATCCTCCCAAGTACAATACCATGCTTAATACCATACTCAGGAGTTGTTGCTGTTGCCTGAATGGGCCTTGTCTGGCAGCAGTCTCTGGCCATCTTCAATATTTTTTGAACTATCTGGAGATAATATGAAAATAGATATAGGAGTGAGAATTTAAAATTCTCAGTAAGATTCTCTAAATTGTCACATATAGTGTTATCATTATTATCTCCAACTGCTTCGATTTATTATGAAAAAGGTGAACATGTTATATAAACTGTTCAGTTTTATAGTTTGAAACCATATTGTCCGAAGCAGAGTTCATTTTATTTAAGCACTTGAATCATTAGAGCTATTACAAAATAAATTCACAACTCATATGTTGAATAATAGTTGTAGTATATCCAAATATAACAATCCCAATATAATAAGAAAATAGAACTTGCATATGCAAATACTTTTATTTGATTTCATGCAAATGCAGTTGTGTTTTCTTTAACTTTCTTTAACTTACTTTCCTTGGCACACCTAGGTGTTACGTATTGCCGTCCCTAGGGTGTATCCTTTACTTCTTTTTTTTTTTTTGAATCTTTACTGCCCTTAGGTAGCCTGATCTAGGAGTGAGCTCAACTAGTGACCGTCGTCACACAGTATTGACCCGCAAGGGGACCTACATGCCTCTAGAATTGAAGGGATCTCATTTGGTCACGTGCCTCCAAAATAGAGGGATCTCATCTGACCACGTGCCTCCAAGGTAGAGGGATCTCATAGTTTTAATTGCCTTCACATGGAAGGATCCAACGTGCAACCCCCTCTAGGTGAATAGACTTACAACTTATCTTTTTAACTACCTTCACAGGGAGGGATCCAAATGTCTGCCTCTGAGTGCAGGGATCTCAATCTTATATAATCATATATTTTCTTCATTTGCATGCAAATGTGCAAACTTTCATAAAGAGAATTATGATCATATCATCATACAATGTTGATATGCATTTCAGTGCACTTACCTTCAAATATTCTTGCATATAGAATTTCATGTTCATATCATAAATTTTCATAACATAAACTATCATGATTTCATAAACTTCTGCCTAAAATTCGGCAGCATAACAAATCGAGTCCGCTTCCCCATGAATAGTACTAGTCAACTAGACATATAAAAAAGGATTAGTCATTCATACAAAAAAATCATTGCAAGGTATAGATGTTTCAATAATTAAATAAAGTTTCATAACCTTGATCTTGAATTAGTTTTCTACCACTTCCTTTTGATTCTGCTCGGTTCTTGTAAATTAGGCCATAGATTCATTTTAACTCATTTAGACCTGAATTTTGATATTTTGAAGTGTTATGTGTCTAGTTTTCAACCTCTTTAGTCCCATTTGATTTTGATAAGTATAACTCAAGTTATTGGAGATTTACCTTGGCCTACCTTGCAGCAGGTCAAATTTGTACACTTAAAAGTAAAAATTTACTAAAAATAGAAACCTACTTGGAATCATATGAAACTTATATCATATTAAAGCTAACAGAACAAATTTTCATTTCCAGTAAGTTTCATCTCATTTAGTTAATCAGAGCTCGAGTTATAATCTCTTGAAATTGACTAATATGGACTGCCCTATTCTATCCTGGGTTAGACTTAGGGTGCTTTTATTGAATTACTGGATGTAATTGGGACTGATTTTAGTTCTAAAATTTTTATGGCATATTATTCTATGTATTAAATTTCTAAAAAAATTGGTTGGACTCAATTTGAAGGAGTATGGGGCAAGATATGGCCCTCAAAATCTAGTTTGCTCAGAATTAGGGTTAGAATCCTAAGGTAAACTTCAAAAATTCATATCTCCCTCAATTCTAATCCAATACCTTATAATTTATATGATTGGAAAGATCTAGATGTCTAGTTTCACATCAAATTAATTTCATTGAGTTTAAACAACTATAGGAGGAGTAGTATACTCCGCCGTACGGATACCTGTAGGTTTCCTTAAACTAACCCATTCTGTTTGCTTCTTTTCACTAGATAATCATCCAAAACTCAATTTACACACAACAATCCAGCCATAAACCTTCATATAGACTCATAATAACATCAAATACATGCATCTAAATGAGTTCACAGCAGCCCCAATTCACAAGAAAATTCAAAAAAGAGGTTGAATCCTACCTCTAGATTGAAAGAGAGCTTGACTAAATGAAGATTATTTATGTTGGGGTTGCTAGGAGCTTGAAAATGAAAGAGAAATGAAGTGAGGAAGAAGGAAGATGAGGGAAAGAATGAGAAGTCTGCAAGGGAGAGGGAGAGGGTTGAATGGGCTTTTGGGAGTTGGAAGGAAAATATGATTTTGGTGTAATAATGGGGTTGTTGGAAGAGTGGCACCTCATTAGTGCCAATTCTTGTGGTTGAAACTCAACCAAATTGCCCCCATATGTGGCTGCTAAGGACGCCACCTTTAGTGAGTTAGGTGGCTAAGTTTTCAACCATTGGATGTGGGGTTTTCAGTGTCGTTTCTGAAATTTAAAATATCAAATCTCTACCGATTTCCTTCAAATCAGCAAAACAGTTTTGAAGAATTTTGTGAGATTTTCTATGTTTCTATTCTAATTGTTTCTAATCCTGATATCTCTAATTAACACTTAATTAACTCCTAATTAATCTTTAATTAACTTCTAATTAATTTCTAATTGCCCTTATATAACTATTAAAACCGAATAAATTGATTAACAGCGTAAATTAATCGTTTTGCAAATTTAGAACCTTTCTATTTTCTATTTTCTATAGCTAATGACATTTCCATAATTTTGAGCAAATCTAAGGACATCCTACATCATTTCACATGTGGACACCTCCGTAGCCCAATTGGGCAAGAATTGGGTTTCTACATTTCTGCTACATGGTTCTGCTTCATTTAAAATCTTATTTTGCTAATCCTATTGATATTGGAACCTAAATATCATTTTTTAAAAAGTTTAGCTATAATTATGGAAAAGATCTTTAGGGGTAAATATGTAATTACTTGGGCAAAGCAGTAAATAATTGAAATTTGCACAGGGAGATTTTTATCATTTCCTATTACGTTATGTAGGGATGTTACACTTAACAATTCAATTCCATTTTTAAAAATAGTTACTGCAAGCACGCCTTACTTTCTTCTTGAAGTAAAAAAATACAAAAGATGTTAACAAGTTTAAAGTCAATAGCTCACCCAAGACTACAGCTTGCTTTGGAAGGGCAAAATCAGCTCCCAGCCACTAGGAAGGAAGCAAGGTAGAGCTAGGGAGATAGTAGGGAGAGACAACACAGAGAGAGAGATTGCGAGGAAGAGAGAGATGCAGTTGGTGGTGTGTGGCAGAGAAAGGGAAGTGCAGGTAGTGGCTCGTGGGAGTAAGGGATAGAGGAGATTGAGAGAGAAAGAGAGAAATGAAATTGAGAGGAAGAGAATGAAAAAACGTGACAAAGGAAAGGAAAAACAAAAGAAAGAAAGAAAATAGCATCTAGGGAAGGCTCCAGAATGTGAGATGAATAGGAAGAGGGGTCTAAGGTGCACCATATCACTTATAGTGCACCATGAACCCTCATTTATTTATTTTTTAAGTAATTAAAGGAATTATCCAAAGCATAAACTATGAAAATTTTTATGCATTTTGGTTACCAATGTTTTATCCTAAATAGATATTTTATTTTTTTAAACAGGGTATTACATCTCAAGCCTTCCAAGCTATAACCAAGTAGCATTTCCTAGCCTCTCCAAGCTCTCAACAACTACTAATGGTTCTAGTTACAATAAATATATTTGAAGTTTGTGTTTGATACACTCACACTAAATCTCTCAAAAGAGTATAATCAATTTTATACAGTATGTGTAACTTCTCTAAACTTCTCAAAATGAGAATGTTGGCTAATACAAAGTAATGGATGTTCAGAAGGTTGAGTATAGAAAGCTTCTTAAAATCACAGAATGATCAGTACTCTAACCAATTCTTCATCATTCTTCCAGCTTTTATAGACTTCAAAAATATATCCGTTGAAGTGTGCAGATCTTGAGCCTTGAGCCTTTTTAATCACTAGCCTAAGACTAGAAAGAGAAGATAAAGCTTTCTTTCTCAGCAAGTAGAAAATGATACAAAAGTGGAAAAGTAGCCATTGATGGGTCATCATCTTTTGAGACTTGTCAGCTCTTCTTTTGGATTTTGTCAAGTCATGTTTGACTTTTTGAAACTAATCCTTGAATCATGTAGAAAAAGCTTTTGAGGATATGATCCTTCATGTAATACCCCAGCATGATTTACAGTTACCAGTCGATACCAGAACCTAAAAAATTCTGAGTCTGAACCCTATGCCTCCTTTGAGGGCTATAGGATTGAGGTATTTTTCTAAGATTTAAAGTCCTTGTAATAGCTCCCTGGACATCAATGAGTTGAAGAGGGATTTTTAACGAATTTAAGAGAATGAGGAACCCCTTCATTTTTAAAGCAAGAGTTTATTAAAATGCAAAGTTTTGAAAATTTGTACTAAAACCCAAAAGTTGGATTTTGATTCTTAAGGATTTTGAATTTTTAGATATTTTTATTGAATCCAAATGGGGGTTATTCCCTTATTTATATTTATGTTTTAAAGTTAATAGAGAGTAAAGTTAAAGAGGACATTAACTTTAAAATTAAGAAATGTAAATAAGTATATGCAATATCTTGGACCTGGGAAAGGACTGCTGAAGGAGGGAGCCGAGTTTTTGAGGTTGGTAATTGATTATATAGGACCTGTAATTGATTACAAGTTTCTCTATACACCTTCATGCTAAGTTTTTTCCTATTGTAATCGATTATATGGAGTGGTAGTCGATTACAACAATCTGGGTTTGTGGTAACTGATTACCAGATTATGTAATCGATTACCACAGGCCTATATAAGACCGTGGACGCGTCTCTCCCTTCATTTTCGGTGAATTTCACTCTCTTTCTACCCCCAAACTCTTTCCCTTCTCTCTAAAACTCCTTCCCCTTCATTCTTTAACACAATCCTTCAAATCTTTCCATCAAATTACACTCTTTTCACTCACATAATCTCAACTTCTTCCTTTAATTTCCATTCTTTTCTACCTCCAACATCAATCTTGTTAGGTTTTGGAGCTTGGAGGAGGTGACACCAAGACTCCTAGTCCTTCCTTCTCTCATTTTCTTTTCCAAAGGTAATCTTTAAACTCCTTTCCTCTTATAAATTATCGATTATTTCTCTAATAGTGAGTTCCTGGATAACCATAGGTTAGAAGAATTGGGGATTTTCATATCTAAGAGTAATTTAGGTTAATCGTTAGTCTAAGTGACTAACCTTGAATTAAATTGCCATATTCTTGATAGTAGATACCATTGGAAGACTGGCTTTGGCTCTCTGAGTTCATGGGATTAGGATTCCACTATTGGCGTTAAGTCTGTGAGTAGATAGTTTATCCCTATCTTAGTTTCTAATGTATTTAGTATATATATGTACATATGCAAATGATTTGGTATATCTTAGAAATACGATTTAAATTTTGGTAGCTTATTTATTCCTACTTGAAACATGAGATAATGACTTGATTTCTGAAAAAGTATGGTAAATATTTATTATATTGGTTTTCTAATAAGCTTTGGAATTGTACTTCTTTGAAAGGAAAGAAAGTAATTTCTTGAGGATTTTATATGAGACTGGATTGAAAGGTTTTCTGGAGAAAGCTATGGACTCTATTTATTTTCAAAGTATTAACATATATTGGTATGTTTTATGAGAATTCTTATTAAATGTTATGTATAATGGAAAAGAAAGACTTGGGAAAGCCTAGGCCAGGATCTATAGGCTAACAGCAGTAAGCGTTAGCCTTGGGTGCACCTAGGATGAGGTATTACACAGCTACACACATAGTGTGGTGCATTACAGAAATTACACGGCCACTCGACAAAGTAGTTCGTGACGGATTACAGGGTCACACAAATGATGGGCCACCTAAGTGTGATTCTTGACGGATTATCCTGGAATAGATAGTTTTCCATGGGTTTTAGGAAATTAAATGATAATTGAAACTAAGATTCCTATTTGGCTTTTATCTATATGATTTAGTTTAATATTTGAAAGTTGTAGATTGTCTCATGTGGGTTAGCTGTAGCTTATCTCTCACTGAGTTGTAAAACTCACTCGTTATTCTTCCTTTCTTTTCAGATACAGGTACCATTTTGGGATTCAAGTTCCCTGTTCCTTGTAGCTGGGTCTACTTCTTCAGTGAGCCCTCATAATCAAGGCCATTTGAAATTTTAAGTTTTTGTTGTTGTATCCTTAGAGTAGTGTAGTTCCATGGTACTACAAGTAGGATCCGGCCTTGACCTGATTATATTGATGCTATTGTATTTTATTTGTATATATTATGTTGTTGGTTTTTCTAAAGAATTCAAAATTGTTTGAAAGGATTAGTTTTCTTTTTAATGAAATAAATTTTGAGTATTTCAGATGAATAAATGTAATTATATATTCTACTTTTATACTGTGTGCTATGGGGTGCATTTTGAGAATACCTGGATCCCCAATGGTTCGTGTATTTGTGTTTCTGTGCAGGGAGAGGATTTATATTTAGGAATAGTCCTGAATATAAAGGAGACTCTGCCCCAATTTTAAGGAAATTGTGTGAGCAAGGCTTGCTAGGGGACCTGTCCCTTATGCGTCGTTTACGACTCGGGTTAGGTCGTGACACTTTGAGAGTTACAACTTTCTGGTATTCACCCTCCTGGACATATCTTTCTAGATGATTCATCCTTCTGATGCGACTGTGAGCCTTCCAATGGCTTGGTCTTCCTTAGGAAGTCATAGATTCTACCTTCTGAACTTTCTAATATGCTTCTTCATTGAGAGAAATCATGAATATGACAAAATGTCCTTTTTCTTGTGACGTAGAAATAAGATATGCAAAAGAACTAGAACTTTGTACATTCCAATATACATTTCTACACAAATTGTTTGATATAACTCACAAAAACATTTAAACATGTAAACAAATGGTTAATTCACAAAAGATTTTATTAAATCTTGATTTGTTGATTATCAAAACCTTTTAGCTTTAAGGTATAAACCACGACGTAGCTTCTGAAGGGGCATTGGAGCTAATAATCTCCCCTTTTTTTTATGATGGCAAATCAATATTTAAGAAAAGCTTTTGTATGCAATAAAAAAAAATGAATTTAGAGTGCATGGGCATACAAGCTAACATTTGTTTTTATCCTTTTGAATTGAAAACTGTACTTTCTGAAGTACTTACAAAACAATCAAAGATTTCTAGAAGCTTCAATGATAAGTATAGTTAATTAGAAAGATTATTTGTGTTAAAAAATTTTGATCATGAATTCTAAAAATATTTTCCAATAAAGCAATATGAATTTCAAATTGTCTTAAATGAGAGTACCAAATAGAAATTAAAGTAATCTATGAAAGATAATAAGTATCAGAGCATAATATATAGAATATCGAAAACATGATGATACAACATTAAAAATTAGAGCAACACATATAATCGGAGTAGCTCAAAGAATAAGAACATCATGTCTTATGTTTGTATAAGATTATAGTGCAAAACTTTTGTATCAGAGCAATAAATAATTGTATTACAACAATAAACTAAAAGTATTGGCAATAATATAAGAGTATTATCAAAGCAATAATTACTAGAGCATGAATAATAAGAGATAGCACATGATATAACTCAAGAAATTGTAAGCTGCTCAATAATGTGATATCAGAGCATTAATAATGTGATATAAACTGATATAAATTGTGTAACACCCTAATAAACCTATACTACGCTTAAGTCGTATTACGGCGTTTTATTAGTTGTTACTTATGCTCGTGAAAAACTAAACTTCACTTGAAATTAAATTACGCGGAAAATATTGTAAAATTTTTTTTTTGAAATACGTCGTCATTTTTGGAAAGTAAAGCCTTGCGCGAGAAGATAGCAATAAACGAGCGTATCTCAAAGATTTCAGTGTAAATTGAAGGAACAAAGGATAAATTAAAATACCATGCATTCAAATTATTACTACAACCACATAAATATAATTAGTCTCATAATATCCAACAAATACATAAAAAGGGAACTCATGGTCATGCCATGGCCCCAAAATCAAAGGTACATAAGTCTGACAAGGTCCAATACAAAATGAAATATATAGGATAAGGGATACAAATAAAAATAGGCTCATGCAGACACATGCTGATTTCTCTACCACTCTCGCGCCTCTCGATCGGATGGGCTCAAGTCCTCGAGTGCCTGGTCCCCCTCGCTCCTCGACCTCTGGGTACGTGAGGAGTACGGATAATGCGAGGGTGCCTACTGATCACCTCAATGCGACGCACACGACGACCTGGGGTATAGCTGGCCACAGAAGAACATGCCTCGTGAGGATCCTCCTGACTCAGGTGATACTCTGAGAGCAAATTTCTAGGAGGGTCGCCGAGCTCACATCTATCACAGGTGGATCTCCGGTGGTGGCATCGAACTCGGCTGGCAAACCCGGTGACATCGCCCCCATCTCGATGGCGGGCAACGGCTCAGGCGGAAAATCCCAAGGACCTAGGGGTTGTCCAAGGTCGGCCGATGAAATGTCTCGCAGGGTCGGGGACTTCTGGCTCCTCTTCCTCAAAAATCTGACCCAGATAAAAATAGGTGCGGACTATTGTGGTGGTTGTGGCCACAATAGCGTGAGCATCTCCATTATAAGCCCATTCATGGTGGGGAGGGTCCATACTCCACTCCACGGGGTGAGCCATGAGTATCTGGTGACGAGACAGAAAAACAACTAGGGTGAGAAATAAGATTTCTCAAGAGGACTCACCCTAACACGTAAGTGTCATCATCATCGTCCTAGCCACTTCGGTTTTATAAATAAAAACAGTGAGCATGCATCAAATTCAATTCTTAGATGTTCAAAAACATGAGTATCTGAAGCGGATTCAATTTTTAACATACCTTCTAATCATTTGTATCATAATAACCATAAGCACAAGTGTAATCATATAAAACATGCATGTCCAAGCTAGAAGATTCTCTTAACTTCTTCCCTTTTTAGGGTTTTGGACCGAAGTCCCTTTTATTTTCTTAACTTGACTTTATCTTTTCACCCACTAAACATAAGTGGTAATGAGCTCATACCGTGGTCGTCGCCACCATAGAATTTCAGTACTTACACTAGCTGGGTCATGCCATGCCTCATGTAAGACCTATCCCCTATACTCACACTAGCTGGGTCATGCCATGCCTCATGTGAGTCGTGGATGAGGCGAGCTTAAATTAAGTTACCTTCCCTTTTGAAGGATCACTTACTTGACTTAAATTTCTTTTATTAAAGTTTATGATGCAAAATATTTCTAAGTCCATAATTTTTACAAAATTTCTAAGAAGATAATCTACTAGACCAAAGCTTCCCAAAATTTTGCCAAACAGAGAGACCAATATCATATAACATTGAGCATCATATCATCAACATAACATGTTCATATCGTCATCATATCATTATCATAATCATCATTATCATAGCATCATGCTTGCACATAAACATAGGCATATTCTCAAGTAACATTTTATGTGCTTAGCTTAATAAATTTGGTGTGCCTTTTAATCGAGATTGTCTCTTGTGTAAACTTTTTATCAGATAGTGCCAATTTCATCTATTATCCTTTGACACTTTTAAGTTGAATTATAAAGGTTTTTCCAATGCTTAATATAAAGGGGTATTAATGTCTTGAGAGCTTATTTCTCCTTATTCTTTAACTTTACTATAACCAGTTTTACTTTTACAATAAGCAAGAGAAGTAACTTTGAAAATTCACCATAATTTCATCGTTTACTCTTTTGTTTCGAATTTTTGTGTGGATGTACTTCTCTGAGTCTAATTTTTAAACAAAATAAACCCCACTTAAAAATTCATTTGGTAGCTTGAGTTATGCACATTTTATTCTGACTGTTTAGGATTGAAAGTTCAACTCGGGTCAGTGGCTTGTCCACTTCACTGGGAGTTCCTCACATGGAATCTGACAAAAATTATGGGAGTGTTCCCCTATGTCTTAGCTTTCTAACAAACTTGGTCCCACTCAAAAATGTTATGTATAACTTGAGTTATGCATGTTTTATTACCCTAACGCCTGACGTAAATCCATCCAGGAATAGCAAACTTTGAAAAATCATATCTCTCTCGTTTTAAGGCCAAATCTCGTATATTTTATATGTATAAAAATCTCTTTGAGTCTATTTTCACAGAAAATTAGTTTCGTTGCATTTTAAGTTTTGTGGAGTGAGTTATACTGTATGCTTTACCGACTGCCAGAATTCCAGATTAACTAGTTTTTAAGTTTTACATATCAATCTTGTGGAAATGTTGCTATACCACTTCAAATCACCATTTTTATGTTTTATCTCATCATCATCTTCAATATTTTAGTTATCAAATCAGTACTTTAAAACAAAATAAAGCAAGATACATAACAAGCCATCATACCACAAAATTTCATTTCAAAACAACATTTTCAACAAGACAAGAAAACTCATAGGGCAAGAAATGGTCATGAGACCTTGAAGCAAGTCCTAAAACCACCTAGCTATAAAGAGGTTAGAAGTTCTAGAGCTTGAAAAATACATGAGAAAGAGAGGGTTAGAGTCACTACCCAAGGTGTTTCTCTTGAAAGCTTGAAGGGTGGAGATGGTTGGAGATGGCCTCCTTCTTCTTGAGCTTACAAAGGGGGCTAAATGAGTGTTTGTTTTGTGCTACCAAGGACCAAAGAATGTGATCCTTGATAAGTTAGTGAGGGTGGTGATAGAAGATGAGGGTGATAGTGGTAGAAAAGTGAGGACTTAGGGTAGGAAAACAAGAAGAACAAGAAGAAGAATAAGGAAAGGTTTAGAGAAAGGTGAGAGCTTTGTGTTTTAGTGAGAGGAATGGAAAATGAAAATGAGGGTGAGAGAATGGGCTGAAGGTATGCATAATGAGGGAGAAAAGCTGATGTGGATTTTGCTTCTACACAAGCTAGGAGTGGAAAATCCTTGGGGCAAAAGAGAATGTTGTGTTTCCTTTGGAGTCTGCACTGGGTAAAAGGCTTGTAGTGTTTCTTTTCTAGTGGTTAAAAGCATGATCTATCCTAGGATTGGTATTGAATGGTTGTGATCACTCTAAGTGTCACAATCTTGATGGAGAAGAGTAGATTTTTGTCATGACTCAAGGAATCTACTAATATGGACTCTTGATCTTGTGGTGTATGATGAGAAAGCAAATGGATGGTTGGATATGGCTCTTGCTTTGACCAAACTTTCAAACAATAATTAAAGGGAAGTTTCTACATCTTTATGATTGTTACAATTATCTAAATGTTAATTAATTCAATTGGTTTAAATTACACATTAGTACATTTTAATTGAGAAGGATTTTCCTCATTAATTTTGTAAGAAGATGTGAAGGTTAATGTGATTAAGATTTTGAGACTTATATGCTCTCAGTTAATTAGGTTAGATCACCTTGATTTTATGTTCTAAATCATGGATTAATAAGGATTGGGCAATTAGGCTTTTAATTGTAACTTTTAATGTATTATGTCTCAATTGTTGACTTGCCTTTAATTTACTAAGCTCTTGCTCTCGAGATTAATCGATTAATTCTCAATTAATCGTTAACCCCTCTAATTAGCCGAGACCACCGAGCTAATTAACTTAGGTAAAAATGGGGATGTTACAAATTGTTTAGCAAAGATTATGATTATAATTGAAGAAACTTGAAAATATTCCCAGAAAATAAGATGATAAAAATCCTAATTGTAAATGAATGATGTATATGAATGCAATAGCACCAAAAACTTAAAAAAAAATAAAAAACTTCTAGCTCTAGCTCCTAGTTCCTCCTAAATATGTTTTCCCCCTCAGTTAAAGCTTTTCTTCAATCTTCTACCCCTTTTACATCATAAAAAATAATGATGTGGGATCATAGAAGGACCATCATTGATTGTCTTTTTCCTTTCTAAAGAGTCTTCAAAATCTGTAGCATAAGGTTCTCCATTTTATCCATCTTTCATTCCAAATTACACTAATTAGCCAAAATCAAATCTATTTGAATTTCAGTGGGATCGGGAAAGGCTTCTGCATTTGATGGAGCTCCAGAAGGTAGTTTAGTAGTGTGGTGTCTCTGAATTACTGATGACTAGGTAGGCTCATAACAAGCTGGAGTTGCTATTATGTCAAATTAAGGTCCAAAAGTCAACAGCAGCAATGTCTTAGCAGTAGTTTGGGTAGTAGGAATATCTTGGGAGGCTATGGTTAGATTAGGCACTGGAGTAATAGGAGATTCAGTTTCAAGTTCAGAAATAGCAATTATAGTATCAGCTTCTACACCAAAGCAATTGTCCCTTCAGAATTAGTCATTTCAGGTGTAGGATCTATTCATCCAACCATGGATCTTTCTCGATTTAAAGATATCAACGATGTACGCTGAGGTATAGGCTGTTTTGAGACTTGCACTTGATGTTCTAAGGGTATAATAACCCTTTTCATCTTAGAAGGTGGGTTCACTTCTTCAATTATTACAACTTGTTGATCTACCTCCAAGGAAACTGATGAGCTCCTAGCACCACTAACAGAGGCTCTAACACTAGCAGCTATATTGGGTGCGTTTGTTTGTGCTTCTAGTATAAAAAGAAGTACTTTTTTTTTTAAATTTTTCAAAAAAAAGTACTTATAAAATTTTTAATGTTATTTGTTTGTGCTTCCAAAAAAAAGCAGAAGCAGAAAATAATCAGTTTTTCTACTTTTTTGAGAAGCAGATAGGGAGCTGCTTCTTGCAAAAGTAGAAGCAGTAAAAGAGAGAGAATGTTACTCCTTAAAATTCGCAACCACTTTCTTCCCACTCAATTATGATTTTATCCTTAAAACTTTTAAAAACTACCACTCTTTTCTCACTCTCATTCTCTCTCTCTCCATATCCTTAATTGTAATTTTATTAAATAAAGTACTTTTATAGTTATCACATCCAAACAATTTAATAACTTCTAATTTTGATAAAAAGTACTTATACAATTATATCCAAATGTAAAATATTTTTCTGCTTTTGCTTCTACTTCCGCTTCTACTTCTACGTTTCAAGAAGTACTTCTCCTAAAATCTTAACCAAACGGGCCCATTGCTCTGCTCATGGAATCATGTTTCCTCCTTTAGCTTGTTTTCTACAGCTTCTCTCTTAGCTCTTCTAAGAGGAAAGGGAGTGAAATCTCTGGATGGTTCAACAAGGGCATTTTTCACCTTCTTCTTACCTTTGCATTTATATTCTGGATCCTCCACTTTATCTAAAGTCTTTGCTTTAGCTTATAGTTCAGGTTGTTCCTCAGGCAAAAATTCCTTGATCACAATTCCTTTCTAAACTAGTCTGGAAGGTCCGAATGATCTAGTTGCAAGTTTATCATTGAAGTAACAGCATTCATGGGCTTTACTGCAATAGTAGAAGTCTTATCTTTTGCCTTGGATGAGGAAGAGGTCTCTTCAGCAAGTTTCAATGATCTTCTCTTACTGATTGTCCTATCTTCAGAGATAGGTGAGAGACTTCTTTCTAGTCTTTTGTTCTTTTTCTTTTCTTTAGAAGGCTTGGTCTTAACTTTCTAAGTAGCATCTTTCTTGATAGAAGAATCTTTCTTCTTCTTATCCACTTTTTTTCTTCTTTTTCTCTTCCTTCTTTTTCTTTCTCCTTTTCTTTCTCAGGAGCTTGTAGCTTCAACCCTAGGGCTGAGAAAGTCTTCAATGTAGTTGTAGGGCATTTGTTGTTTGCCCTGTGTCCGTCCATTGGAAGTTGTGTAACATCTTAATAGTCTCATATTATGCTTAAGTCATATTATGGAATTACTAGTTTTTATTTTTGCTTGCGGAACTAATTTTACCATTTGAAAATACTTTGTAATGAAAATAGGGGGTAATTTTTTTTTTGAACAATGACGAATAAAATGTTTTGAAAGCCAAGAGCCATGAGCACATTGTGAACGCATGATATAAACATCGCTATCTCATACATACAGCACGAATAAAAGAAACAGAAGCGACAAGAGTAAACATAGCTTAGATAAACATAACATTCATTCCATAGCCATTCTTAGTTAAAATAATAATACCAAGAGTCATACGTAATGATATAATGAGTCTCATATCTACTGTCGGCCTTACAACAAAAACCTAACAAATACATCTACAAAGGAAATACATAGAAAATCCCATCCACCCATACATGCCAAAAGAAAATGATAACCATAGCTATAACCAAAAGGGGCTATCCTCGTGCTCAACTCCACATGCTATCACCACATCACTCATTTGGCGAGAGGAAACCGCTCTTGAAACCACCAGGGGTAACATTACCATGTCCTCCTCCCCAGGCACACCCATGCCTATGAGGCATAGTAGGAGTACGAATGAACCCACGATCGTGAACTGGGGGTGGAACGAGGCCAGCAAACGAAGTAAAAGAATCAAAAGATAGGCGAATCACCGAAGGCTGAGACGGCTCCAAACGGTAGGATTCCACGAAATAAGTCGGGTATGATGACTCAGAAGGATCCGTCTTTATCGACGCAGTCGGCATCAACCAAGTGTAAGAGTTGAAATCCCCATCCATCGGGTACCTCGAAGGATGTAAAGGCGGACGAACATCATCCATGGTAATGTTCTCAAACAGCTCGTGAGGGCAGAAAAATGGACTCATCACAAGTGCACGGAACTGGTGGCTATGGAATATGTAGACCTACATTGCTACCTGAGCAATCAACACTGATGCATTTAGCACTGGGTCAAAGTGCCAATGCATCACCAGGAACTCAACGAAAATCACCAACGTGCCTGACATTGGCATCCTCTGAAGATGACACGAAAACGTAGGAGTAAGAAATACTAAATTTCTCAGTAGGATCACGACTAGACAAACACTGTGTCATCATCATCGTCCCAGCCACTTTGGGTTTAATTATGAAAACAGTGGATACATATAAGTTCAATTTTAATGATTTTGAAAACTTAAGCCCTAAAGCAGGTTGCTTTTAAACTTAACATCATGACTATATCATCCTAGCTAAACATACATACGAAAGCATGAGTAAACATTTATAATGCATATGGACAATATAAATACAGCAATGACATGCAACCTCATAGACTTGACCATGGTTTTACTTTAACTTTACTTTTATTCTTAGCACGTGCTTAAATTTCTTTACTTTTCCTTGGAAATAGGCTGTTTTTGGACATGAGCTCATTCCGTGACTGTCATCATGTAGTACTAAACCAAATCAGACTAAGTCGATATTGGTTACCTCTAAGTTGGAGGGTCTTCCATGTCACCCTTGCCACCTTCATAAAGGTTCCTTGAGTCTTTGTGGATCACTGTCTCTCACTTCCCTAAAGTGATCGAGGGGTCATATCCCATTCTTTCTTTTCTTAACATTATACCTTACACATATAGTACTTCTTTGACCAGACACATGCAATGATATGACTAAGTCCATAATTTTAACGAAAATCTGGCAGCATAACGGCTAAACTTGAGCTTCCCCAAAATGCCAATCATAAAACTTTCAACCAACAATCCATATCATATCCTCACAATAATCATTCAATTATGAGACAGAGCTCAATCAAACTCGTCATTCAGCATGCGGAATGGCATCATACATTCATACCCTAAAGGGGTTCATAATTATGTTATTCTTTGTGAAAAATCTTATGAGTCATCATATGATTTCCTGCAGTTACCCATGAGAGAATCACATAGTTAAAATATATATACGTGGTCTTTTGGCTACTTAGTTCTCATGTGAAATTACTCTTTACTTAAGTAAATGTCTTATGTAACATCCCCACTTTTGTAAGCAAAGCATAATGGAAACTTTGAATTATTTCCCTTAGGCAGTGTGAAAATTTCTCAGGCAGCGCTATACCATGACGATTCTCACACTCAGAATTATAGAGTAGTGTAACACTGTCATTGAAAATATGGCACTGCCATATGTTAAAAATTAGGAAATGACAAAAGTGCCCCTGTAAACTTTCGTTGATTGCAGTGATGCCCAGAATTTTTAGAAATTATATTTTGACCCCAAAGACTTATTCCTACAATAACTCTAGAATTTTTTATGAAATGACCTTTATGTCCCTACATCTGTAGAATTAGCTGAATGGGATTTTAAGCAGAGCAGAATCACGCGATAAAACTGTAGAAGTTTAAATCTTTGTCGATTAGGCCACGAGAGTAGTCAGGTATGAAATGACATGGGGTGGCCCTAGACTTGCTCAAAATTATGGATATGCCATTAGTTACAGAAAACAGAAAACAAAAAGGCTATGAATTTGTGAAATTATCTATTTTACGTCGTCAATCTATTTATTCAGTTTTGATAGTTATGTAAGGACAATTAGAAGTTCATTAAATGTTAATTAGGAGTTAATTAGATGTTAATTAGAGGCATGAGGCTTAGGAAAAATTAGAATAGAGATATAGAAATTCTCTCAAAGTGATTTAGTAAAGTTTTGCCGATTTGAAGATTCGGTATTTTAAACCGTCAGAACTGAATCAGTAGAATTTCACACTAGCACGACTAGTTTGAGTGACTAAAAATTGAGCCACTTCTATCCCTATCGATGGTGCCAATTGGCTGCCAAGTAAGTGGAGAGTGTAACGTCCGAAAAATTTTATCATTATTAACCGAGTTGTTCGGTTTTCATCGGATAATTGGGATTAATTAGGATTCGATTAAGCATTCACTTAAAGCCAATTAAGTGTGATTTAGAAAGATTAGACTTGATGGAATTAGATTAGAACCATAGGAAACCTCATAGGATTTTTCTAAAACTGGCTTACCTATTTAAAAGAAATCGATAAGATTTCGGTATTTTAAACTGTTGGAACTGGACCAATAGAAATTATACTGTGAAAACCCTAGGATGGAGGGCCAAGATTCAGCCACCACACCCTCACAAGTGGCGCCACCAACAACTATAAAGAGGGAAGCTAAGCCAAGTTTGAATGAGAATTGAAGTCCACCAATCAAAAGCTAGCTTCCTTCATAAGTTTTCATTTTCTTTTTTCTTCTTTCTCCCCTTAAATTTTCGGCCTCACCACAATAGAGGTAGAGCAGCCTCATTTTTTCACTTTCCTTCATCTTCTTCCACTTCCTCTCATCCCTAAGCTCAAGCTCCCACCATCAATTTCATTCCAAGATCAAGTTCCATCAAGATTTCACACCACTAAGGTAGGAATTTTAACTTTCTCCTTCTTTTCTTTGATTTGGGGCTGCTTAGGGTCCCTTGTTCATCCATGATTCTGATGTTGTGAGGGGTGGGGATGATGAATTAAGGTTGGTTTAAGGTGTATATGTGAGTTTGAATTGAAGATTGGATGGATAAATTTAAGGAAAACATGAATTCAAGAAGAATTTAAGAAGCTAGTAGGGTTTTCCCCTCGACGGTTCGTACGGCAGAGTGTACGACTTCGCCTACAGCTGTTTAAATTTGATGAATCCATTTTTATATGAAACTAGACATTCAGGGATTTCATACATATAAATTATAAGACTATTGGATTAGTATAGAATTAGTTATGAATTTTTGAAGTTCGATCTAGAAATCTGGATTCTCATCTGCGCAGTATGAGTTAAAAAGGGTGTAACTCACCCTACACAGCTCTAAATTGAGTGAAACCAATGTTGTTTGAAAGCTAACATATAAGGTAACATGTCATAAAAGTTTCAGAGTCAGATTCATTGCCAATTATTCCCAACACATCAATGAATTTACCTTAAGTTCAAATTGGGCTAGAATAGGGTAGTGCAGTAGGGTCAAGTTACAGGGCTTATATCTCAAAATATGCTCATGAAAATAATATGCAACTTATTTCATTTGAAAGCTTGTTCTATTAGCTTTAAATTGATATAAATTTCGTATGATTTCACCTAGATTTCTATTTTTAGTGAATTTTCATTTATAAGAGTGCATTTCTAGCTAAGTACAGGGCAGTCTGAGGTAAAATACTAAAAACTTGAGTTATACAAATCAAAATGAGATGTGTAACACCCTAATAAACCCATACTACGCTTAAGTCGTATTACGTCATTTTATTAGTTGTTACTTATGCTCGTGGAAAACTAAACTTTACTTGAAATTAAATTACGCGGAAAATATGATAAATTTTTTTTTTTTTGAAATACGCCGTCACTTTTGGAAAGTAAAGCCTTGAAGATAGCGATAAGCAGCGTATCATGAAAGAATTCAGTATAAGTTGAAGGAACAAGGGATAAATCAAAATACCATGCATTTAAATTACTACAACAACCATATAAATATAATTAGTCTCATAATATCCAACAAATACATAAAAAGGGAACTCATGGTCATGCCATGGCCCCAAAATCAAAGGTACACAAGTCTGACAAGGTCCGATACAAAATGAAATACAAAAGATAAGGAGCAACAATGGAATAGGCCCACGTAGACACAGGCGGGCTTCTCTGCCCCTTCCACGCCCTTCAATCGGATGGACTCAGGTTCTAGAGTGCCTAGTCCCTGATGAATTGGATTTTTATACTATTTTTATCCTTCATACTTGTCTCATTAATCCTCCTTTGTGCTTAATTGGTTGAGTTTAGATCATTTTCCTTTTTTGGATCTTAGTGAGACTTAGTTAATTTTTGCAGCATTTCGGTTATTTTGACCTGCTTCAGTGTTTAGATCATATCTTGAGCTCTATACCTCATTTTATTATGCTTCTTGATTTGTAGGAAAGCTAAGAGATAGAGCTACAATTTCTATGAAGAGGGCAAGGGCTAATTCTGAGATCTTAAAGCCGAAATTGGGCTCGGAACTGAACTGAAGCGTTTGGGCGCGGTTTCTGAGCAGCCTTCAATGATTGGACCATATCTTGGGCTACAGGGACTCAATTGAGCCCATTCCGGTGGCATTGGAAAGCTAACATCCAGGGCTTCATTTTATGTTCAGAGCACTAAGCTAGGAAGAACCGTTATGAGGCCCAAAAACGTGTTGGAAGTCGCAGCTGAGTCTAAGAGAGCCTACTCAACTTGTTTTGGGCACAACTTTCTCTCTAAGCATCCAAATTGGGCAAATGAGCTATCCAAATTTAGCTTAGGAAAAGAGGATTATTTTAATTAAGTAATTAGTGACTTTTAATTAGAGGTATATATAGAAATTCTGATTATGCTTCAGTACCTTTTTGCTCATTTTGTAATTTTTAGTTTTATTGAATAAGAAAACTCTCTCTCTCTCTCTTTTGCGTTTTCCTCCATTAATGGAGGGGTGATCTTCCTCTGATCCAAGGCATCAAGAGAAGCATTCAAGCTCTTGAGGATTGGTGCATCAAGACATGGAAATTCTAATTTCGGTTTCACTCCTCTTCTCTTCTTCTTAATCTCGTAATTGAATTGGAGGTTTTCATTCATGCATGTTGATTAAGAGTCAATCAAATCATGTATAATTCGGTTGATATATGTGATTCGATTGTTCAAGAGTGTGATTCATATTTCGGATCTGAATATGAGATTAGTGCATTGGTTTGGAAGCTAATCCAAAATCAATTCGGTTTTAGAGGTCTCTAAACCGAATTGCTTGAGTGATTAGTTGAATGCATGGAGATTTTCATGTGAATGCTAGGTTTGATTTGAGGTTTCAATTGAATCTAAAATTAATCATCGAATTGAAGTGTGCATGTATATTTGAATCCAATGATTGAGTGTTGATTGCTTTCTTCTTGTGTGTCTTGGATTAGAATTTTAATTCGGTTTAGCCTTTTTGTTTTCTGTTTGCTTTGGAATTCAGTATTGCATTTTAAGTGTTTGTTATAAAAACCCCCCTGAATTTTCTGATCAAATAGTGTGTTCATCTTTGGGAAACGATCCGAGTTGGCTACTATACTATAGTCGCTATTCGGTTTAATTTGCTCGTGTTATGATGCGCGAGTCAAATTTTGGCGCCGTTGCTGGGGATGATACATTATGTTTGATCATGTTCATACCTGTGAATATCATGCTAACTCCCTGTTTGTGCTTGTGTCTAGAGTCAGTGCATGTGTGATTCTGTGTGCTGTGTTCATGAGTTGCTGTGTTTGTGCATATTCTGCATATTCTGCATTTCTGCATTTCTGAGTTTCTACACTAGGAGTAGTCTGCATTAAGAGTAGTTCTGAATTAGTAGTGTTTCTGAGTCTTCAGTGTTTAATCCTGTTTTATGTTGTGGTTTTGCATCCATACAGCTCCCCAAATTCTCTGTTGCAGTTTTCTGTTTGTTTTGTTTGATGGTTCTGAGTTATTAGTTCTAGTGTTAGTGTCCAATTCTATTTTCTTTGTGTGGTCCTACACTCTGCACATTTGGCTTCTATCCTTGCATTCTGGTTTCTCTTGCATTACGCATTACGCATCCTGCAACTAGGAACCTTCATAAGCTAGGCTAGGCAAATTCCTCATCTGCATAACCAGCTCATAGACTAGTTCGTACATAACCTCCATTCTACATTTTCTAGTCTCTGAGACATTAATAGAGTTTGCATCATAGAATAGTCATTCATATAAGCCTTAGTCTGCATCCATATCGGTAGCATCTTTAGCCTCACCTTGCATAGCATTTCAGTACTGTCATAGCACTTTCTGCATCAACCAATAGAACAGTGCCTTTCCTTGCTTCTATAGACCACATTAATCATATTAGGATTGTTGCTAACCTTGGTTGTGAGTCTTGACCACTGTTTTTCTGAATTACACCAGCGAGCATAAGGGAGCCTAATAGGAGTTCTTTGAAGTAGATCCTAAGTTGGAGTTTGAAGCCAGGGATTCTTGTCCAAAGTTTTACCATCATCCTGAGCAAAAGTGACCCAAAGGGTCAGGTGACACCTATTTTTGCCATAGTCCATCATCTGGTATGACTTTTTCAAGATTTTAGGCTAAAACTTTGAAGTGGCATAACTTTTTGCATATAACTCCGTTTGATGCAAATTATATGTCTATTTCATATAACTTTTTGAGATCTAGCTAGACAAACGCCAGAGGCGGTTTGGGCCACCAATTTCTCAAAAAGACCTCATTTAGGCCATTTTTTCTTCATTTTTAGGATTTTCTGATTTTTCTAATTCAATTTTCAGGCAGCAAACAAGCTTATTTTGATCTGAGCTTTCTTGTGCTTTATTTGCATCCTAAAACTGATCTGATCCACCTCCCCTTGACCTAGTTTGAGTGCTTGTGCATGCTGGTTCTTGTGTTCTTGCATTTTTAGTGCTTTTCTTGCATCGCAAGTAATTCTATCTGATCATGCATGACCAGGTCCAATCCTCAAAATTTGTGTGATATTGATCCTGAGATAGATAGAACATTCCATAGGCTCATTAGGAGTCAGGGTAGTGTGCATAGTCTTCATACTAGTCATTTGCATAGTAGTAGCTTGCATAGTGATAGTTTTAGTGAGTGCATCTGAATTCACTGATTTGAGTTACGAGGCCCGACCGGTTGCTTCCAGAAAACATGGCTAACAATCATGATAGGACTTTGAAAGAGTGGCGACACGGATGTCAACTACCAAGCTCTTGCCATCCAATACCCAGAATTGCATGCGGATTTTGAGCTCAAATCAGGATTGATACACTTGCTTCCTAAGTTCCATGGTGCAGTGGAGAAGATCCACACAAGCATCTCAAGGAATTCCATGTGGTGTGCTCCACCATGAGGCCACATGGAGTTGATGAAGATCACATTAAATTGAGAGCTTTTCCTTTCTCACTTGATGGAGCTGCAAAGGATTGGTTGTACTATCTGCATTCTGGTTCCATTACATGCTAGCAAGACATGAATAGGCTGTTTCTAGAGAAATTCTTTCCTGCTTCAAGAGCTGCTGCAATCAGAAAAGATATATGTGGCATAAGGCAGATCCATAGTGAGACCTTACATGAATATTGGGAGAGATTCAAGAAATTGTGTGCAAGCTGTCCACACCACCAGATTAGTGACCAACTCCTCATTCAGTATTTTTATGAAGGTCTGATGCCAATGGATAGAAGTATGGTTGATCTTTATACGGAGGAGCTACGGTAGATAAAACCCTGCTGCTGACCGGGGACTTGATTGCTAACATGGCTGAAAATGCTCAACAATTTGGTACCCGAGCCATAGTGCCTACAAGAGGAGTGAATGAAGTGAATACCTATAATCCGAACCAACAGAGGATGGAGAACAGAATAGATGAGTTGACAACTTTAGTGAGGCAAATGGCACTTGGTCAGATACAACAGCCTCAGTAATCCATACCACCACCAGCAAGCCTTTGTGGAATTTGCTGTATACCAGGTCATGCAACAGACCAATGTCGCATTTGCTTTGCAAGAAGGTAATGAAGCTTGATTCTTTGGAATTTTTCCTGGGAGGCCTTATCAATAGCCACAGAACCAGCAGCAAAGGAATTATGACCCCTTTTCTAATTCATACAATCCTGGATGGAGAGACTACCCAAACCTGAGGTATGGTAATGCTAATCAATTCCAACAGCAGCAACAGCAGCAACAGCCTCAATATCAGTTCAAGCACAATCTTTGCGAGGACCAAACATGAGGCGGCGGTATCCACGACAAGCTAAACCGGACCGACCACAAAGCGATGGCTCGAGAACCAAGCTTGGCGAACTTGTGAAAGCGGATGGCAACCAGCTGATGTTTAGTTTCAGCAAAGAACGAAGCCCGACATCCAGTACAAACCGCAGTTGGTCGATTGGCTACAACGATGAATGAGCTGAAATCCCAAGGTTACGGCAACCTCCCTCCCAATCCGTGAGCAATCCAAGGAATGTCACTTCCATCACTCGAGAAGTGGCAAGCAACTTAAGGTTCACGATGTTGAACAACGGTTCTGCGGATTCGAGAACAACCAAGGATACAAGAAAAATCGATTCTGCGAATCGGAGGAAAATTATGCGGAACCAAGCAATAGCATAAGTTGAACAAAGTGAGAAATTGCCCTTGCCCTTCCCAATAGAGTGACACAAAACAAGAAGCGGCGAAGCGAGGTGGACAAGGAGATCATGGAGACATTCAGAAAGTTGAAGTTAATATTCCACTCCTGGATGCAATCAAGCAAATTCCCAAATATGCAAAGTTCCTCAAAGACTTATGCACTCATAGAAGGAGGATGAAGGAAATGAAAAAGTCGACATGGGCGAAATGTATCCGCCATCATCCAGCCGAGCATTCCACCTAAATGCAAGGATCCGGGCACTTTTACCATCCCTTGCACCATAGGGAGCAAGCAATTCAATCAAGCCATGCTAGACCTTGGTGCTTCAATCAATGTCATGCCAACATCGGTTTACAAGTCCTTGCACATGGGAGAGCTCAAGCCAGCGGAGTGGTCATTCAACTAGCCAACCGGAGCACAACCCACCCCGAAGGAGTTTTAGAAGATGTTTTGGTGAGAGTAAATGAATTGATATTCCCTGCTGATTTTTATGTGTTGAATATGGAGGATGACATGCATATTAATCAACCAACATTGATCTTAGGTAGGCCATTTCTAAAAGCGCAAAAACCAAGATTGATGTGCATTACAGTACCTTGTTAATGGAATTTGGAGATAACAAAGTGAATTTTAACTTGTGTGATGCCATGAAATTCCCCATAGGAAGAGCATTACATTTTCACTTAGATATCATTGATTCATTGGTTAATAATGTGCATGAACATTTGTTGGATGATTTTCCGAAATTGTAGGCTTTCAAGATGAATTTCAATGTTACGATTGTGATGGAATTCATGATAAATGTGTTGTTTGTCTTGAGATTGATGCATGCCTCCATGATTGATTCTGAACCATTTAATTATGCTAATTTACAAGCTGAAATTTACAGTTACATTTACATTAATTCAACTCGATTGTGCAGTTTTGTAGACTTGAACTCTGCGGTATTGATTTAGTTTCTGCAGGTTTGAAGTTGTTAACCTGCTATTGAGAGTGCAAATTCGCTATTCTTTGCACATTTTGAAACTTCTCTTTGTTGAGAATTACATTTCTAAAATTTACATTCTTTGCAGTTTACTGTTTACGCAATTTACATTTCTGAAATTTACATTTCTAAAAATTCCATTTACGATGCTATTAGTGCAGTTCTGCTCTTGTTGATGATGTCCATTCAGATTACATTTCTGTCCCTAACCTTTGGTAAACTCAAACTCTATGAATATTGCTTTGCTAACAAATGCATTTGATTTGCTTAGATTCTATGACTACAAATTACGAAGTTGTAAATTCTGCATTTTACTGCGAGAAAATTCTGGTTTAGTTGCTATTCCTTACATTTTAAATTACGCATATAGTGACTCTATTTGTGCGGATTACGTGGATCGATTTTACGATAGTATGGATGAATCCTTTGTTTTCTTGATTCTAATGCCATTGTGCAAGATTCTTCATGTGTTGCAGTCTTGAAATTAAACAAACAGAACAAATTCCAAGATTAACACCCTCCATACAAGAGCCACCCACCTTGGAGTTGAAGCCTCTGCCAAAAAACTTGAAGTATGCATTCCTGGCACCCAATGAGAAGTCGCCGATCATCATAGCCAAGGATTTGCTGCCAGAACAAGAGGAGAAGTTGTTAAACATTCTAAGGCAGAACATGAAGGCTTTAGGCTGGACATTGGCGGACATACCTGGGATTAGCCCCTCTACGTGCATGCACAGAATTCAGTTAGAAGAGGGTGTGAAACCAGTGAGGCAACCCCAGAGGAGACTGAATCCTCTGATCTTGGATGTGGTCAAGAAAGAAGTCAGCAAGCTTCTAGCTGGCATGATTTATCAATTTCAGACTGACAAGTGGGTGAGCCTGGTGCAAGTTGTCCCCAAGAAGGCCAGGTATTCTGATGGTGAAGAATTCAGATGGTGAGCTGGTACCCACACGAGTGCAGAGCTGGAGAGTCTGCATTGACTATAGGAAGCTGAACCAAGCCACCAGAAAAGACCACTTCCCTCTGCCCTTCATCGATCAGATGCTAGAGAGATTGGCAGGTCAGTCTCACTACTGTTTTCTTGATGGTTTCTCTGGCTATTTTCAGATTCATATTGCATCAGAAGATCAAGAAGACCACTTTCACTGTCCATTCGGCACATTTGCATCTGGGATGATGCCCTTTGGCTTATGCAACGCCCCAGGTACATTTCAGAGGTGCATGGTGAGTATATTCTCTGACTTTCTAGAGGACTGTATGGAAGTTTTCATGGATGATTTTACTGTTTACGGCTCTTCTTTTGATGCATGTCTGGATAGCCTGGCTAGAGTTTTGGGTAGATGTGTTGAATCACACCTTGTCTTAAATTTTGAGAAGTGTCATTTTATGGTTAGGCAGGGTGTGGTCTTAGGTCATATTATCTCTGGGGAGGGTATTTCTGTTGATAAATCCAAGATAGATGTCATTGCTTCTTTGGCTTACCCCGCATGCGTGCGGGAAGTGCGGTCTTTTCTTGGCCATGCAGGTTTCTATAGGCGATTCATCCAAGATTTCAGCAGAATAGCACTCCCATTATCCAGACTATTGCAGAAGGAGGTTGACTTCCAGTTCGATGATGAGTGTAGGAGGGCATTTGACCGGTGAGCGACACCTCATCTACGCCGGTGCTTCAACCGCCGAACTGGGAGTATGTATTCGAGCTGATGTGTGATGCTTCCAACTTTGCAGTTGGAGCAATTCTTTCACAAAGGGTCGGGAAGATACCCCATGTTATAGCCTATGCTTCCCGGACCTTGGACAGCTGCCTTGAGGCCAACTATACCACCACTGAGAATGAGCTTCTAGCCATTGTCTTTGCTTTAGATAAATTCCGTGCTTACCTTTTGGGAACTAAAGTGACTATTTTTTCTGATCATGCAGCACTGAAGTTCCTGCTGAAGAAGCCAGATGCTAAGCCTAGGCTCATTAGGTGGATGTTCTTTGTTGCGGGGAGTTTGATATAGAGATCAAGGACAAAAGTGGGCCGAGAATCTAGTAGCGGATCACTTGAGCTGAATCCATGAGACCCTAGAGCCTCTTCCTATCCGTGAGACCTTTCCCGGATGGCGGCTTCTACGGTGCAAGGTAAGGACCCATGGTATCTTGATCTAGTTAATTATCACAGTTCTTCTTGAGTTACACCTTATTTTAAAAAGCATTAGATAGATAAACTTAGGAGTGAGGCTAAGTACTATATTTGGGATGATCCGTACTTGTGGCGGATGTGTAGTGATCAGGTCATTCGGTGTTGTGTGCATGAGTCTGAGATGCCATCTATTTTCTGATTTTGTCACACTCTTGCTGCGGTGGCCACTTTGGTCCACTGACTGCTGCTAGGAAGATTTTAGATGCAGGTTTCTTGGCCCACTTTGTTTAGCGATGCCTACACATATTGTAGGAATTGTGAACAATGCCGAAGAGCAGGTAGTATTTCCCGTAGGAATGAGATGCCTCAGCAGCCCTTATTGTTTTGTGAGATATTTGATGTTTGGGGTATTGACTTTATGGGGCCTTTTCCTATTTCTTTTGGTTTTGTTTACATATTCTTGTTGTTGATTATGTCTCTAAATGGGTGGAGGCCAAGGCCACCGGATGATGATTCTCATGTTGTCATAGATTTTGTCAGATCATAGATATTTTGCAGGTTCGGGGTGCCTAGAGCTATCATCAGTGACCAGGGAAGCAATTTACAAGCGGAACATGGCTACCTTCTTTGAAGAAGTATGGTGTCACCCATAAGGTCTCAACTCCATACCATCCATGAGACAAATGGACAAGCGGAGGTGTCCAGCGAGAGTTGAAGCGGATCTTGGAGAAAGCTGTTCAGCCAAGCAGGAAGGGCTGGAGCAAGAGACTTGAGGATGCTTTATGGGCCTATCGCTTGCGCCTACAAGACACCTTTGGGGATGTCCCCTATAGGATTGTCTTTGGTAAGGCATGCCACCTTCGATAGAGATCGAGCCACAGAGCTTATTGGGCGGTTAAACACGCAACTTGGATCTAGACCAGTCCGGCTTCATAGAAAGCTCGACCGAGGAGTTGGAGGAGATCCATTTAGAGGCCTATGAGAATGCCCGCATGTATAAGGAGAAAGGCAAACTCATCCATGATAGGATGTTGTTGCGGAAGGAGTTCTCGATCGGCGAAAGTGCTCCTCTACAACTCCGCCTCAAGCTTTTCTGCAGTAAGCTTCATTCCGGTGGCTTGGTCCTTATATTGTTACTCGATTTTTCCCTATGGTCTTTGTGCAGATTGTGGAGCCTGGGACGGACGAGTTTTTCTGTGAATGGCCACCGTCTGAAGTTTGTTTCATGAGGAGCTATCCGTGGACACCATTGAGGAGGTTAAGCTTGTTAGCGGCCACCTATGCTTGATAGGGATGTTTTCTTCTTCCCTCTCCTACTTCTTTCTAATTGCCTTGCATTCTATTACATTTGCATGACATTTAGGGCAATGTCGGGTTGAAGTGTGGGGGGAGGATGATTAGTTTTAGTTTATCTCTCGTGTATTTTTCCAGCTAGTCTTGCATTTTGGGTTTGTTTTTGTTGCTGAAATAATCTTTGCTCTTGTTCTTCTTTGATGAATTGATGGTTGTTGAGTTAGGACATTAAATATTGAGGTGGATGGAGTTCCAACATGATTTCATTTTTTTCTTTTCCCTCTTGCAATGTGTGAATTGAGTGATTGATCTTGATTTGCTTGGATTGAGTATGATGAATACTACCCTTGTGAGCTTTTGAGCTATGTTTTGGATGGTTGCATTTCATACCATTCCTTTCTTTCTTGTGTGTCAACCCTCATAGTTTATGTCATTCTAGAACTTGCTTTGATTCTTCTTTGAGGCTACATTTTCATATGCATTCATGGACATGATAGAGGCATTTCTTTTCATTTTTAACCACTTGGCCATATAGCCCACCTTGCATTAATTCCCCTGTTAATCCCTTTGAGCCTTGTTGACCTTTCTTTCTTTGATTCTAGCACATTACAAGCCTAAACCCATTTGGAAAACCATGATTCTACCCAACCTTAGGGAATAGGAAGGCATTGGTTTCATTATCATTATTGTGTTGGAGATCAAGTGTGGGGGGGTGCAAAATAAAAGTCATATATGCATCAATTGCAAGTGTGGATGGTTACAAATAAAGCATAAATTGCAAGTGTTCAAATAAAAAAAAAAAAAAAAACAACAACAACAACAAGAAAGAAAAAAAAAAAAAAGAGAAAAAGAAAGAAAGGGCAAACAAAATGGGAGTGTTCATGAAGGGAATGAATATGTTATGGAATGACTTTGGGAAACCCCCCACATTTGTGAACTTGGCTTATATCTTGACCAATATTTCTCCTATTGCCTTAGGTTCTACCTTGTCATTTCCCTATTTTTCCTACCCTTACCTTAACCCCATTACAACCATTAATGAAGCCCTCTTGATTTGTGTTGCATATGATTGCAAGTAGTGGAGAAGTAGAAGATTAGCAAGCCTATGGTAATGCATGATCCATTGAGGTGAATTGAGTGAAATATTTCTACCCACACACTTGAGAGTTAGTGAGTTTCATACACTCACCCACCATCTTGTGAGATTCTTCATACTTGATCTTTGCACTTTGAGTGATGTTGCTTGGATTATACTTTAGAGAGGTGGGGATCATTTGATTTGATTGTTGGAAAATTCTTGATGCCTCACATGCTACTTTGTCCCTAAACTTAGCACTTTTGATGATTCATTGGAGAATAAGTTTTTCCACTTTGGTTTGTAGTTGATTTTGGTATTTTCCTTGTTTAGTTTCCTTTAGGTTGAGTCTTGCATGAGGACATGCAAGGGCTAACTGTGGGGGAATTTGATGAATTGGATTTTTATACTATTTTTATCCTTTATACTTGTCTCATTAATCCTCCTTTGTGCTTAATTGGTTGAGTTTAGATCATTTTCCTTTTTTTCTGGATCTTAGTGAGACTTAGTTAATTTTTGAAGTATTTCGGTTATTTTGACCTGCTTCAGTGTTTAGATCATATCTTGAGCTCTATACCTCATTTTATTATGCTTCTTGATTTGTAGGAAAGCTAAGAGATAGAGCTACAATTTCTATGAAGAGGGCAAGGGCTAATTCTGAGATCTTAAAGCCGAAATTGGGCTCGGAACTGAATTGAAGCGTTTGGGCGCAGTTTCTGAGCAGCCTTCAATGATTGGACCATATCTTGGGCTACAGGGACTCAATTGAGCCCATTCCGGTGGCATTGGAAAGCTAACATCCAGGGCTTCATTTTATGTTCAGAGCACTAAGCCAGGAAGAACCGTTATGAGGCCCAAAAACGTGTTGGAAGTCGCAGCTGAGTCTAAGAGAGCCTACTCAACTTGTTTTGGGCACAACTTTCTCTCTAAGCATCCAAATTGGGCAAATGAGCTATCCAAATTTAGCTTAGGAAAAGAGGATTATTTTAATTAAGTAATTAGTGACTTTTAATTAGAGGTATATATAGAAATTCTGATTATGCTTCAGGACCTTTTTGCTCATTTTGTAATTTTTAGTTTTATTGAATAAGAAAACTCTCTCTCTCTCTCTTTTGCATTTTCCTCCATTAATGGAGGGGTGATCTTCCTCTGATCCAAGGCATCAAGAGAAGCATTCAAGCTCTTGAGGATTGGTGCATCAAGACATGGAAATTCCAATTTCGGTTTCACTCCTCTTCTCTTCTTCTTAATCTCATAATTGAATTGGAGGTTTTCATTCATGCATGTTGATTAAGAGTCAATCAAATCATGTATAATTCGGTTGATATATGTGATTCGATTGTTCAAAAGTGTGATTCATATTTCGGATCTGAATATGAGATTAGAGCATTGGTTTGGAAGCTAATCCAAAATCAATTCGGTTTTAGAGGTCTCTAAACCGAATTGCTTGAGTGATTAGTTGAATGCATGGAGATTTTCATGTGAATGCTAGGTTTGATTTGAGGTTTCAATTGAATCTAAAATTAATCATCGAATTGGAGTGTGCATGTATATTTGAATCCAATGATTGAGTGTTGATTGCTTTCTTCTTGTGTGTCTTGGATTAGAATTTTAATTCGGTTTAGCCTTTTTGTTTTCTGTTTGCTTTGGAATTCAGTATTGCATTTTAAGTGTTTGTTATAAAAACCCCCCTGAATTTTCTGATCAAATAGTGTGTTCATCTTTGGGAAACGATCCGAGTTGGCTACTATACTATAGTCGCTATTCGGTTTAATTTGCTCGTGTTACGACGTGCGAGTCAGTCCCCCTTGCTCCTCGGCCTCGGGGAACATGAGGAGTACGGATGAGATGAGGGTGCTTGCTATTCACCTCAACGTGACGAATACGACGGCCAGGAGTATAGTTGGCGACCGAAGAACGTTCCTCGGAAGGATCCTCCTCAGACGCGGCAGGGTGATACTCGGGGAGCAGCGGCAAAGCGGCCCTAGGAGTGGCCATCGAACTCACATCTACCACAGGGATCTCCGGTGGTGGCACGGGCTCATTGAGTAGACCCGGAGACATGGGCTCCATCTCGATTTCTGGCAATGGCTCAGGCGAGAAATCCCAAGGACCTAGCTGCGATCCAAGGTGAGCCGATGAAACATCTACTGGGGCTGGCAGGACTTCTGGCTCCTCTTGCTCAAAAATTCGACCCAGATAAAAATATGTGCGGACTATTGTGGTGGTCGTGGCCACAATAGCGTGAGTATCCCCATCGTAAGCCCACTCATGGAGGGGAGGGTCCATGCTCCACTCCACGGGATGTGCCATGAGTATCTGGTGACAAGACGAAAAAACAACTAGGGTGAGAAATAAGATTTCTCAGTAGGACTCGACCCTGACACATAAGTGTTATCGTCATCGTCCCAGCCACTTCGGTTTTATTAATGAAAATAGTGAGCATGCATAAGGTTCGATTCTTGGATTTTCGAAATCATGAATATCCGAAGCGGATTCAATTTTAGGGTATCCTCTAATCACTTACATCATCATATACATGAGCACAAATATAATTACATAAAACATGCATGTCCAAGCTATAAGATTCTCTTAACTTCTTCCCTTTCTAGGGTTTTGGACCAAAGTCCCTTTTCTTTTCTTAACTTGACTTTATCTTTTCACCCACTAAACATAAGTGGTAATGAGCTCATACCGTGGCCGTTGCCACCATAAAATTTCGGTACTTACACTAGCTGGGTCATGCCATGCCTCATGTAAAACCTATCCCCTATACTCACACTAGCTGGGTCATGCCATGCCTCATGTGAGTCGTGGGTGAGGGGAGCTTAAATTAGGTTACCTTCCCTTTTGAAGGATCACTTACTTGAATTAAATTTCTTCTTATTAAAGCTTATGATGCAAAATATTTCTAAGTCCATAATTTTAGCAAAATTTAGATAACGGCTAGACCGAAGCTTCCTAAAATTTTGCCAAACAGAGAAATCCAATATCACATCTCATCATCATAATCATCATCATCATGTCATATCATCATCATCATATCATATTATCATCATCATCATATCATAATATCATAGCATCATGCTTGCACATAAACATAGGCATATTCTCAAGCAACAATTTATGAGCTTAGCTTAATAAATTTAGTGCAAGCTTTTAATTGAGATTGTCTCTTGTGTAAACTTCTTTTATTGGGCATAGGGCCAATTTCATCTATTATCCTTTTTGAAACTTTTAAGTTGAATTATAAAGGTTTTTCCAATGCTTAATGTAGGGATATTAATGTTTTAGAGCTTATTCCTCCTTATTCTTTAACTTTTACCATAACCAGTTTTTACTTTTACAGTGGGGCAGTAACTTTGAAAATTCACCATAATTTCATCTTTTACTCTTTTATTTGAATTTTTGTGTGGATGTACTTCTCTGAGTCTATTTTTAAACAAAACAAGCCCCACTTAAAAATTCATTTTGTAGCTTGAGTATACACATTTTATTCTGGCTGTTCAGGATTGAAAGTTTATCTCGGGTCAGTGGCTTGTCCACTTCACTGGGAGTTCCTCACATGGAATCTGACAAAACTGTTTTATGGGAGTATTCTTCTATGTCTTAGCTTTCTAACAAACTTGGTCCCACTCAAAAATGTTATGTATAACTTGAGTTATGCACGTTTTATTACCCACTGCCCGGACAGAAACCCATCCAGGAACAACAAACTTTGAAAATTCATATCTCTCTCATTTTAAGGCCAAATCTCACATATTTTATATGTATGAAAAGCTCTTTGAGTATATTTTCACAGAAAATTAGTTTCATTGTTGTGGAGTGAGTTATACCGTATGCTTTATAGACTGCCAGAATTCCAGCTTAACTAGTTTTTAAGTTTTACATATCAATCTTGTGGAAATGTTGCTATACCACTTCAAATCACCATTTTTATGTTTTATCTCATCATCATACTCAAAGTTTTAGTCACCAAATCAGTATTTTAAACCAAAATAAAGCAAGATACATAAAACCATCATGCCACATATCCTCACTTCAAGGCAACATTCTTCAACAAGACAAGAAAACTCATAGAAAAAGAAATGGTCATGAGACCTTGAAGCAAGTCCTAAAACCACCTAACTATGAAAAGCTTAGGAGTTCTAGAGCTTGAAAAATACATGAAAAAGAGAAGGTTAGAGTCACTACCAAATGAGTTTCTCTTGGAAGCTTGAAGGATGAAGATAGTTGGAGATGGCCTCCTTCTCCTTGAGCTTGATATTGGGGCTTGTGTATGAGTGGCATTGTTTCTCCAAAGACCAAAATGGTAGTCCTTGAAGGGATTGTGAGTGTGGTGATGGAGATGAGGTGGGAAGTAGTAAGAAGGTTGGAAGAAGAATAAGAAAGATGGGGAGAACAAAAGAATAGGATGAGACTTGGAGAGAGGAGAGAGCTTTTTGGTATTTTAGTGAGAGGAATGGAAAATGAAATGAGGGAGAGAGAAAGGGCTAAAGGTGGTGCAAAAATGGGGGAGAAGAATGATGTGATTTTGCTTCTTACAACAAGCAAGAGAGTGGAAAAACCTTAGGACAAAAGAGGGAGTTGTGTTTCCTTTGAGTCTTGGCACTTGGGTAAAGACTTGTAGTATTTTTTTTCAAGTGGTTAAAAGCATGATCTATCCTAGGATTGACATTGGATGATTGTGATCACTCCAAGTGTCACACTCTTGATGGAGGAGAGTAGATCTTGTGTCATGACTCAAGGAATCTACTAACATGGAGTCTTGATCTTGTGGTGTATGATGAGAAAGCAAATGGATGGTTGGATATGGCTCTTGCTTTGACCAAACTTTCAAATAATAATTAAAGGGAAGTTTCTAAATTTTTATAATTGTTATAATTATCTAAATGCTAATTAATTCAATTGGTTTAAATTACACATTAGCATATTTTAATTGAGAAGAATTTTCCTTATTAATTATGTGAAGAGGGTGTGAGGATTAATTTTTTCATGTGATTAGGGTGTGATGCTTGTCATTCTCTTAGTTAATGAGGTTAGGTTACTTTGAATTTATATTTCTAAGTCATGAATTAATAAGGATTGGGCAATTAGGCTTTTAATTGTAACTTTTAATGTATTATGTCTCAATTGGTGACTTGCCTTTAATTTACTAAGCCCTTGCTCTCGAGATTAACCGATTAGTTCTTAATTAATCGCTAACCCCTCCAATTAGCCGGGAACACCAAGCTAATTAACTTAGGTGAAAATGGGGATGTTACAAGACGGGACCAAAAGGGTTGGAAACTAGACACATAGAGCTATGACATATCCAAAATTCAGGTCCAAATGAGTTGAATAGAAGTAAAGGTAGACTTTACAAAATTTGGGCAGAAGAGGGTAGAGTGAGCAGAAAACTTTGTTGATATTTCTATTAATTTTGACATACCATATGATTAATAATGTTGCTATAACTTGCTGTTTTACATTGAGTTGCATAGTTAATTGATTGTATTTGTAGCCTGGGACTATTCATGGGGAAGCGGACTCGATCCATTATGTTACCGAATTTTTGGGAGAAATTTATGAGAACATATGCTATGGGTGATTATGCTTTGAATATATTTACATTTACATGTTATGTTCATGTACGTCATGCATGCAAGCATAATTAGAATATGGTATGAGAAGTAAGGTGTGAGACATATCCATGAATGCACAAAGCATCCACATGCATGATAAAATATGGAAAGAAAAAAGATAATAAGAACTTGCAAGAAAGACGTACTAAGCTACCACGTGAGGCATGGCATAGACCCAGCTAGCGTGGGCCAGAGCGGTACTGTCTAAGACTTGGGCTAGCCCTCGACCAGATTTAAGGGGAATAGACCGGTGTATGGGTCAGGGAAAGTAAACCTATCACTCATGTATAAGTATGAGCTTGAACCTGAAAAGCAGGCTATTACCCAGGGGTGAGAGAGGCCATTCACCTCCGGGGGACCAAGTATAGAAGAGCAAGGTTAAGTTGCAAGTTAAAGAAAGATACTAATTAAGTCAAGTGCACTTGCATATAGTCAAGTGTAAGCATCTATATGTGCATCTTCAATTATCTCGTTAAGTCATAATGTAATTATGATTCTGGTTGAAGCATATTATACTATTCATATTTCTATGTCTGTTATATGATATGGCAAGTGGTTGTTAAAATATAACCCGCTTCAAGAAAGGTGTTTTCAACTTAAAATTGAACCACTAGTTGCGTATATGTGCTCATATTTTCATAATAAACCGAAGTGGCTGGAATGTTTATAATGACATTGTAAGAGTGATGGTTTGAGTTTACCTACTGAGAACCTTAGGTTCTCACTACGTGCTTGTATGTTTTTCTTTTCCATAAACATTCCAGCACCCTAGTTGGAAATCAAGTGCGAGGCGGAGTACAAGGACATTCACTGAGCAAGGCTCGGGCGTAAACTAGACCAAGAGACTATTGAAGCTAGCTAACGACTAGAAGCAAACGCTGTGTATTATGTTAGTCACAATTTCTTTTAAACTGTAATTATTTTATTCTCTATGTATCAGAGACGACGAAACTTATGAAATATTAGTCAGTAATAAAGTGTGCAGTTAAAGGGCCATGTATTATATTTTCCATATTTTAAAGATTTCTTAGCACAGTGACAACCTTTTAATATAACTCCATGACTCGAGCATGGCTTATATGATAGAGGTTGTTACATCTTATGGAATGCTTGTTCAAATTAATTAAGTTAAGTGATTGTTTCCTTTTCTTGACATAGTGTACTTAGTGATTCCTAGGTTCATGGTATACTCAGAGGCCCTAATCATACTTCTGTTCCCAAGGAGTTCGAGATCCCTCTAATCTTTGGGTCATGACAATGCATAACCATACTCATGAACCCAACAGCACCATGTTCACTAATCACCAAGGGTGATTTTTATCTTATCCAAGTTGCAAAGTTTCAAGCTCTTATCATTAATATGACAAGATCTTACCTTAAATATCATCAAAGTTATCATTTTTTATAAAGTAATTATAAAGTTTTATTCTTTAAGAAAGCATAGGTCTCTAAGATTAAGCTTTTGCCTTAAAGACTCATTCTTTGCGAAATAATGATTCAAGATATCAACTTTAGAATTAAAAAGTCTTATTCTTTATGAAAGTTGACACTTTTAGTTATTCCAAGACTATCAAGGTCTCAACTTTATGATTTAAAGTTGTCTTAAAGTCTAAAAGATTCCTACTTTATGAACTAATGATATAAAACATTAACTTTAGAGTTATAAAGTCTTGAACTTTATAAAAGTTAACACTTTTATGACTCATGTAACACCCTACTAATTTAATGTTATGCTTAAGTCATAGCATGAAATTAGGTAGGTAGTGCAATGTTCAAGTATTAGCGATACTATTGAACCTCGTGATTAGTATCACATAACAATTGAAACAGCATGCTGTTATATAATAGATATGAATAGCATTATACAACGTACAAAAGTTTAATATAACACAACAGAAAAGATACGAATAAGTGGTATATTATCAACTGTATATGTACATATGTAGGATGGAAGCCAATGCTTCAGTCTATACATATATATATTAGAAGCAGATGAAACAAAGATACTGCAAAATCCCTATTGCTAGAAAGCAAAGACGGAACTAGCGAGGGTATTTGCGTCAACGAGTCCAACTTCGGAAACGGTGGCTTCTGAGATTAGGATCTCAATGAAAGGAGTTGGTCGTTGAGCCCTTAAGCGTGAGAATGATCACGGGAAAATATAGCGAGGTGAGAATTTTAAGAAATTCTCGATAGGGTTGGTGCATAGTGATTGTCGGCGTCACATACATTCTCGATTCTCGGATTTTATTTAATTATAAAAACAAGTGTTCAAACTGAAATATCCATTTTAATGAGTTCAATAAAACATCTGGTCCGAGGCAAGGTTAGTTTACTTTAGGCAGCATAAGAAATAGAATAGGCTACTAACGATGAAACATAGAATAACAAGCATAGCAAATAAACATACGATAGTAAGTAAATATATCAGGCAAAGCGTAAACGATTCGAAATAACCATGCCATGAAATCATTCATTCGTTTAATTATGCAAAACTTATTCTTGAACTTTCCTTCATAAACTTTTCATTTCCTTTCATCATTTTTCCATCTCTTGGTCCCCTGGGAGTTCTTGGCCATTTAGACTCCTGGGTAATAGATGCCTTGCTCGGGATCGAGCTCGTTCCTTATCTGAGGAATCTTAGGGTTTACTTTCCCAAGCGTTCCCACGATCTATTCCCCTTAACTTCTTATCAAGTGGCCCAAGTAGCATGGAACTTTCATAGTGGCATAATCCTTTTCATAACTTTCATAACTTTCTTAAGGATGCACATGCATTAACATAGAATTCATAACTTGTGCATGGGTCCTACCGTAATTTCGGCAACATAACGGAACGTGTCCGCTTCCCCATGAATAGTGCCAGCCAACCAATACAATTACACAATTTGCAATCTCAATATAGAGCAACAATTATACACATACATTCATAAATTCATTCATAGCTTCAACAAGCTTCAATAGGACTTTTAACTGATTTTGCCTATTTCTGCCCGGTTATGGTATAGCCCACATTTATTTCAATTTAACTTCTTTAAACCTGATTTTTGGATATGTTGTAGCCTTATATGTCTAGTTTCTAACCTTTTTGGTCCCATCTAATTTTGATATCTATAGCTCAAGATATTCAGATTTTATCCTGGCATGCCCAGTGGCTTGCCAGAATCAGGCAACTAAAAGTAAAAGTCCACTAAACATCGAAAACTGACTCAAATCATACGAAATTGGACTCAAATTAAAGCTAACAGGGTAAAGTTTCATTTACAAAAAGTTCCATTTCATTTGGCTTAGTAGGGCTTGAGTTATAAGCCTCGAATTCTGACCTTCCTAAACTGCCCTATTCTGGCCCGGTTTGGACATAGGGTAACTTTCTTGGATCACTGGGAGTAGCTGGGACCTTATCAAATTCTGAAATTTTTATGGGACATTCTCCTATGTGTAAGCTTTCTAAAAAATTTAGTTTCATTCATTTTCAAGTAGTATAGGTCGAGTTCTATCTTGAACAAGCTAGTCTGCCCAGATTCAGAGTCAGAACCCTAGGTCAAAATTCAAAAATTCATAACTCCCTCAATACTATTCCAAAAGACTTATATGATATATCCACGGAAAGCTCTGGATGGCTAGTTTCATTTAAAATTGGTTTCAACAAATTTGATCAGCTGTAGGCGGAGCCGTACACTCCGTCGTACGGACTGCCGAGGGTTTTTGATTTTCTAACCCATCAGCTCTTTCTATTTTCATGGTTTCTTGCTTCCACTTCGGTTTGAATCAAACCAACAACCCAAAACTAATCACATATCATCATAAACATTCATTTAATATATCAAGGAAGGTGAAAATAATTCAAACCCAGCCAGCCAAGTCCATGGATTTGATGCAAGAATTAAAACTCCTACCTTTGATCCAAGTGTTTGTGCTGGGTTCTTGAAGCTTGGATGAACAAGGCTGGAGTTTGCTTCAGTTTTTGGTGTGTGAGGAAGAGAGAAAGAGAGCTGAAGGAGAAGAGGAAAAGTGGCGTTGGATGTGGGTCAGAAATGTGATAAAGCAGCAGAAAATCTGATCACATGGTGGTGTGTAGGTGGCTTTTTTTTCTTGCAATTTGATTGGTCCATAATGCTTGGCTGAAATTCAGCCAGGCTTCTCCATGAAAATGTGGCTATTGTTCTGGCCACTTTTGGCTGGTAGGTGGTGGGTTATCAGCCACTCAAAATAGGGTTTAGAGCTTGTAATTACATTGAATTAGGTTCAGCAGTTTAAAATGCAGTAAAGTTCTGGAGATTTCCTTTGAATCGGTAAATCGGTTTTCAATAAAAAGTTTATGAAATCTCCTATATTCTAACTTAATTCTCTCTTACCTAAACTCAAGTTATTGCTAATTAATTGAGTCTAACTAATGGTTTAACCAAAATCTATTTATTTTCAATTATTCAATAAAACCGAATAATTAGGCGAAAAACGGTGGATGTTACAACTCAAAAGTGACATTTTTGCCTAAAGCTTAAGATTTTACTAATATATTCATCTCAAGGTTCCACCTTTACAAGACTTAAAGTATAAGCTTATAACTTTATGACTTAAACTTACCTTCTTGATTAAAGTTTAAAACTTTATGAAAGGATTTGCATCCAAGAATCAATCTTTAAAATATAAAGTGACAAGATATCATTTCAATAGCTGAAAAGGCTTCATATTTTCAAAAAAGCTTAGACTTTTACATATATTCTTGTCCCCAAGACAAAACAAAATAAGACTTTATGAAGGCACCAAAAACTTGCGCCACTTTTTAAGGTTGCAAACAGCAAACTTTTTGAAGTTTCATACATCAAGAATGAGTCAAATCAAGAGGAAATGATGAAGGTGACAACTTTTCCAATTGTAACACCCCAGCCTGAGTTGCAGTTACCCGTCGAAACTGGAACCTGAAAAATTCTGAGTTTGAACCCTATGCCTCCTTAGAGGGCTATAGGATTGAGGCATTTTCTTAAGATTAAAAGTCCCGATAATGGTTCCCTGGGCATCAATGAGTAAAAGAGGGATTTTTAACGAATTTTAAAGAATGGATGACTCCTTCGTTTGCAACCCTCAAGTTTATAAAAACGCAAGTTTTCAGAGCATTGTACTAAAACCCAAAAGTTGGATTCTGATTCCTAAGGATTTTGAATTTTTAGATATTCTTATTGAAACCAAATGGGGGGTATTCCTTTATTTACATTTATGTAAATAATTTTGTACAATATCCTGGACCTAGAAAATGACTGCAGAAGGAGAGAACCAAGTTTTTGGAGTTGGTAATCGATTACAAAGGAATTGTAATCAATTACAATCCTCTCTGTATGCCTACAGGTTAAAATTTTTCGTGTGGTAATCGATTATCAGTTCTGGGTCTAGGTAATCGGTTACTAGCATTAGTAATCGATTACCAATTCTTCGTGGTAATCGATTACCTGCCTTTGGTAATTGATTACCACAGGTCAATATATAAGCTGAGACGCGTCCCTCCCCCTTATTTCGCAATCTTCTTTCTCTCTCTACCTCTCAAACTCTCTTCTTTCTCTCTAAAACACATCTCCCTTCATTCTTAAACCCAATCCTTCAAATCTTTCCATCAAATTACACCATTCCCACTTACTTAATCTTAATTTCTTTCTTTAATCTCAAATAATATCTTCAACCAAAAATTCACACAATTTGGTCTTGGAGCTTGGAAGAGGTGACACCAAGGTTCCCAAATCTTTCTTCTCCTTTTTTCCTTCTAAAAGGTAATCTTTAAATTCCTTTCCTCTTCTTTTCCTATGAATTATGAATTATTTCCCCTATAGTGAGTTTTTGGAGAACCATAGGTTAGAAGAATTAGGGATTTTCATATTTGAGAGTAAATTAGATTGATCGTTGGTCTAAGTGTCTGACTTGGAATTATTTTATATTGCAATTAGATACCACTGAAGGACTGACTTTGGCTCTTAGAGTTCATGGGATTAGGATTCCGCTATTGGCGTTAAGCCTGTGAGTAAATAGTTTATTCCTATCTTAGTTTCTAATGTATTTTGTTTATATACATACATATGCAAATGATTTGGTATGTCTGAGCAATATAATTTAAATTTTGGTTGTTTATCTATTTCTACTTGATCACATGAGACAATGACTTGATTTTCAAAAGGAAAAATGTGGTAAATGTTTATTACATTGGTTTCCTATTAAACTTGGAAAATTATCCTTGTTTTGAAAGGATTTGATATCCTTAATGGTATATGGCTTGGTATGGATTGCTTTGCATATGATTTATGAATGATTATGAAAAAGGTGAAATGAAAGGTTTTTGGATAAAAGCTTTTGACTTTTGTTCATTTTTTATTTATTAAAGTCTTAAAGCTTTATTTTTCTTGAAGATACGATTTTATTGTTTTATATAAGGTATATTGGTATGTTTTATAAGAACCTTCATTAAATGTTCTGTATAATGAAAAAGAAAGACTTTGGAAAGTCTAGGCCAAGATCTGTAGGCTAACGGCAATAGGCGCTAGCCTTGGGTGCACCTAGGATGATATATTACACAGCTACTCAAAGGAGTGGTGTGTGACGAACATTACACAGCCATACACATAGTGTGGTGCATGACGGAATTTCACAGCCATTTAAAGAGTAGTGTGTGCCTGAATACGGGATTCACACAAAGGAAAGGCCACCTAAGTGTGAATCCTGCCTGATTATCCTGAAATAGATGGACTCTATGTTTTTGGAAAAGAAAATTTAGATAAGGTTTGATAAAGATTTCTATTTTGGTTTTATTATACATATTATTGTATTACCTTAATATCTATAAGTTTGTATATTGTCTCATATGGGTTAGGGACACTCTATCTCACTGAGTTTTATAAACTCACCCCGTTGTTTCTTGCCTTTTTCAATTTCAGGAGATAGTTGGCATCTAGCCATTTTGTTCCTCTGAGGTGAATTCCGAACTCCTTGTGTAACATCCACCGAAATTCTCTTATCGTTTCTCGATCAATTGTTCGATTTTTGTCGAATAATTGAGATTAATTAGAATTCAGTTAAATAATTATTTAGGATCAATTGATTAGCAATTAATTGAGTTTAGGTATAAGTTAATTAAGTTAGAAGTATAGAAGATTTCATAAAATTTTCTTGAAAACGAATTACCGATTTAAAGGAAATCGGTAAGATTATGGTATTTTAAACTGTCATAACCGAACCAATAGAATTTAAACTCATTAACCCTACTTTGCGTGGCTGATAACTCAGCCACTTAATGCATGAAAGTGGCACAAACAAAGCCATAAAAAGGGAGGAAGGTTGGTTGAATTTCAGCCTCCCAAGTTTCAACCAATCAAAGCCACCTATTCTAACTACCACTCCATGCCTATATAACACATTCTCCTCTTCTCATTCAGACCCATTTTTCTACACCCTCTCTTCTCCTCACTTCAGCTCTCTTCTTCTCTTCTTCAACTCCATCAAAGCTTCAAGTCAACAAGGTTTTGATAGCCCAAACCCCAAAAGCAAGCCAAATCACTCATAGCAAGAGGTAGAGGTTTATTTCTTATTTGATTTTCTGATCTTGGATGACTAGTGGTGGTTTATTTTCTCAATTTTTGATGTATTGATTGAATGATTATGATGATATATGGCTGGTTTATTGGCTGTTTATGAGGTTAAATTCGAATTGGAAGCAAGAAAGGATGAAATTAGGAAGAGCTGAGCAGCTAGAGAACCAAAAACCCTCGGCAGTCCGTATGGCAGAGTGCACGGCTCCATCTATAGTAGATTAAATTTGATGAAGTGATTTTTAGATGAAACTAGACATTCAGGGCTTTCCATACATATATCATATAAGGCCATTGGATTAGTATTGAGTGAGAAATGAATTTTTGAATTTCGACCTGGGTTTTTGATTTTGATTCTACACAGACTAGACTGTTAAGGATAAATCTCGCCCTATACTACTTGGATTAGAATGAAACTAACTTTGTTAGAAATTTGACACATAGGAGAATGTCCCATAAAAATTTTAGTGATAGATAAGATCTTGTTTGCTCCCAGTGTTCCAAGAAAATTGCCCTATGTCCAAACCGGGCCAAAACAGGGCAGTTCAAAAAAGTAAGATTTTGGGGCTTATAACTTGAGCCCTACTAAGTCAAATAGAATGGAAATTTTTGCAAATGAAAGGTTGTCCTGTTAGCTTTAATATGAGACCAATTTCGTATGATTTGAATCAGTTTTCGATTTTTAGTGAATTTTTACTTTTAAGTGTGAAATTTTGGCCAGCTACTAGGCAGGCCAGGATAAAACCTAAATAATTTGAGTTATACTTATCAAAATTAGATGGGACTAAAGAGGTTAGAAAATAGACACATAACACTTTAACATATCCAAAATTGAGGTCCAGATAAGTTAAATAGAAATTTTGGCTTCAGTTACAAAAACTGGGTTGAATACAAGTAATGAAACAGTAAACATGTTTTAATTGCAATACTTGTGCCTTAAATTTGATGATTGAAACATGAATGAAATATGTTGAATTATGAATGGAATGAGATGATTTCTTTGATAAGTTGATATGCTAAGTACTGGCACTATGCACGGGGAAGCGGACATGTTCCGTTATGCCGCCAAAATTTCAGTAAGACTTATGCATGAGGTATACGATACATGTGCATTCTCAAGAAAGTCATTAAGGTCTATGCATGAGTTATGATATACATGCAAATACATGTGCATTTTTCAAGAAAGTTATGAAAGTTATGTTATGATGAACATAAAAAGTATGTTATGATGAAAGCTCCGTGATACTTGGCCTAGCCTCGGAATAAAGTTAAGGGGAATAGATCGATGGGGAGGTCAGGGAAAGTAAACCCGGCATTCCTATATAGGAACGAGCTCGATCCTGAAAAGCAAACTATTATCCAGGAGTCTAAAATGGCCAAGAACTCCCAGGGGACTAAGTAATGGAAAAGTTTATGAAGAAAGGTTCAAGAATAAGTTCTGCATGATTGCATTAAGGGCATGATTACATTGAGCAGTCATCATAAGTTGTTTACAGTTTGTCTGTTATATTTACTTACTGCTGTATGTTCATTTATTACGCTTCATTATTACATTGTAATCTTTGTCAGTAGTTTATTCTATTTCCTATGTTGTCTTAAGTAAAACTGAATCTTGCCTCAGACTAGACGTTTTCTTAAACTTATTGAATATGGATAGTCAATTTGATCCCATATTTTTACAATTAAATAAAAACCGATGCAACTGAGAATGACTGTGACGTCAGCTATATACCATGCACGAACTCTACTGAGAATTTCTTTAAATTCTCACCTCGCTTTGTATTTCCGCATCATTCTCAGACGCTAGCGATGGATTCGATAGCCACTCTGCTTATTGAGATTTCCGGACCTGCAGCTCCACAATAATCCAACAGTGGACTCGTTGTACATAGCTGGCTCCTGCCATTTCTGTCTCTACCTTTTCAGCAATAGGAGTTTTGTTGTTTCTTTATTTTACCCGCTTTTGAACCCATATATATATATATATATATATATATAAATGGAAGTGTTGGCTTCCAACTCATATATGTATGTATACGACTAATGGTATACTATCTGTTTTCTTTTCTGTAGTGCTTTTTGCTCAATTCTGTTACGTTCTACAATACTGATCACGTTTATTTTATACAGCGCGCCGTTTCGTAGGTATTTTCGTCATATATATATATATATATATATACATATGTCAAAGAAAAAGAAAAAGAAAATATAATATAATGAATACAGCTATAAACGAAGAACTAAAACGGTAACGCAACCTATCTAATTTCATGCTATGACTTAAGCATAACATAAGTTGGTAGGGTGTTACACCTTGGGAGAGCTTTTTCTAAGAGGGCATTTTGTAAATTGTTTGAATTTGAGAATTCTTAGATTTTGTAGCTCTATAGTACTACAAGCAGAGTTCGGCCTTGACCTGATTATATTGATTCTATTGTATTTTATTTGTTTATACTATGTTGTTGGATTTCCTAGAAGATTTGGTTTTTTCTAAAGAAATAAAGTTATGTATTTCAGATGAACACTTGATATATATATATATATATATATATATATATATATATATATATATATATATATTTCATTGTTATACTGTGTGCTGAGGGGTGTATTCTGAGAATACCTGGATCCCCGATGGAAGAGTGTGTTTGTTAATTTTGCAGGTGACTTTTTGTAATTGGGAAATATCCTAATTACAAAGGGGTCTCTGTCAAAATTTTTATAAAAATTCTATGGTGGAAGGCTTGCATGGGGACTTGTCCCTATGTACCGGTCACAACCCGGGTTTGGGTCGTGACACCAATCATAAGCATCATCATTAGAAGATAAACAACTTTCAACTCCAACACCACCAAAAACATCAAGATCTCCTGTATCAAGAAAGGAAAATGGAAACTTTAAGGCACTTAAAGAAAGGAACTTTTAAAAATCTCAAGAACACTCATGAACAAGAACATGAACATATTTTACCAAAAATAGAAACTTTTACTCATGAAGAACATGAAAGATTTTCTCAAGTTTTCACTTGAAGATCTTGGTCATGAGAGGAACTAAGCTTCAAGCTTTCTTGAGTAAACAAAATAAAAGAGTGAAGATCATTACCTAGAGGTGAAGATGGCGTCTTTTGCAAGAGGAGAAGAAGAAGATGAAGGTTCCTCCTTGGTAGATGATGGTGGCGGTTTTGGATGAGAAATGAGAGAACTCTTTAGTTCTCTTGAAAATGAAGCTTGTAGTGTTTGAATATTTTCTTTAAAAACCATAAGATGTGTCTTTGAAGGGCTAAATGAGAGTTTTGGTTATGGTGGGGGTGGAGAGAAAAAGAAGAAGATGAAGAAGAAGAAGAGAATTTTAGAGAAAAGTGAGAGGATTTGAAAGTTAGAGAGAGAAGAGGAAGACACAAAATGAAAATGTGAGTGTGTGTGTGTGTGTGTGTGTGTGTGTGTTGTTGGCCATAACATACATGAGGGTAAGAGGAGATATTTTTGTGTTATTTTGTGTTAATTAAGGTTTAGGGAGACAAATTGGATGATAGAGGAACAAATCATGTACTTACTCTTACATAAAGCACTCTTGTCTAATGCTTTATGCTTTAATGACATCACTCTTTACTTTATTGTCTAGTTGACTAAATTTGAATTTAATCATGTGCTTTAAGTGCTCTTGCAAGTTAATTAACATGATTAAGCAAGGATTAGTGATTAACACACAAGAACATGATTAACAAAAATTAATCTTGCGATTAAGCTTAATTATTCTTAATTAAACTCGATTAAGCTAATTAAGGGTAATTAGTGCTTAATTAAGCTATTAAGACTCTAACTTGCTTAATTAGAGATTATCTAATCTTGATTAAGCATTCTTTTGACTTCTCTCATCATAATTAACTCATAAACACTTCATTAATCCCTTAATTAAGCTTTAATCTCATAATTTCTCATTAAGTGCCTAATTACTCAGGGTTACTGAGGTAATTTAGCACCATACGAAATTGAGAATGTTACAAGTTGGGCTCTTGCGAAGACTCTTGTGAGAAACATGCCATAAGGGAGAGTAGTATGTTTACTCTTCTCAGCTTAAATAGCAGACAAAATGAAGTCTAGAATCAACCTCACTAAGTTGATTCTTCTTCTGGTCATGAGAAAGAACATGACCATTTGATCTACTTCAATCATCAAATCTGTGTTACCACTCCTTGGTAGCATAGTATGTTGAACAATAGAATAGACAGCTCTAACTGGGTTAAGTAAATGAAAGGTATGAATATCTCTTACTTGCATGCCTCTTTTCCCAATGAACATAATAGCAACTTCCTCCTCTGTGGCTCTATGCTTTTCCAACCATCTTTTTCTTGCTCTGCACAAAATGCCCTCATTAGGCATGCTGGTGATTTGAGTATTATCAGATGGGAAAACTTGTATCTTGAAATTTCCAACTATGCTTTGAAGCGAGGTGTCTTCATCTGAGGGGACGAGGGTGCTATAAAATCAGGAACTAGCCTCGTGTATATATCTTTTGAAATCCTTAAAATGTCATTCCATCCTTGGAACTCAAAGACTTCAAATACCTCAGGGAGAGAAGTTAAGTTTTCTAGATAGAAACTTCTTCCTCTGACTATGAGTCTAATGAAGAAATTTCTATGGAAGTTGGCTTGCATTTCTTCATCGTCGAAGATGTAAGGGATGCTGAAATCAACCATTTTAGACATATTGATGTGTAAAGGTTAAGCTTTGAATAAAGGAAGGGAAATGTGTTTAGGTAGAGAGGTGAAAAGAAAATGAAAAGTTTGAAAGTTTGAAGCTTTGATGTTGAAAACAAATAGCGTCATGTTTACTATAGCTTGAAAGATGAAAGGTTTCAGAGTATGTAAAGTGATTTAACGATTAATGAAAGTGACCAAGAGAAAAAGATATGAGTGGTTGCGAGACTAAAATGACATCATTTAAAGGTAAGTGAGGTTTTTGGTTTTCCCACTTCGTTTTGTGATAGCAACGTGGCATAGTAGGGAGTTACCAAATAGTCCCACGTCTCAAAATGGTTAAAATTCTTCACTATTGAATTTCTTATTAGAGACTTTGGTCATCTTTCTGATGAGATGCTTCTTTCTGAATCCATGATCTAAGTCATTTTCTAAACCAAACATTCTGAACCCATCTTTCTGAACCTTAATTGAGTCTATCTTACTTAACTGATCTTCATACCCTTCTGATTTGATCTATTTGAATTTCTAAATATATCTTTTTGAACATATTCTACAGCTCATTCTGGTCAAATTTTTCTGGAACTATTCTATACATATCTTTCTAATCATATATTGTAACACATTCCTGATTTATCCTTTTTGAACCATTCTTAGCTGATCTTTCTAAATGAGTTCAGAGGTCATTCTTTAAGAATCTTTCTCTAAAAAGGAAATTCATTTTGGAAGCAGCAATTTCAGCCTTAAGCTTTTGCTTAAGTAGGGTAATACATATGCAATATGAATGCATGCTCAGAAGTTAGCCATGTTTAGATGGTTCTTTATATAACAAATCGATTTTCAGCTAAAGGTTTTGTAAAAATATCTACAATATGATCTTCTGTATTTACAAAACTTAGCTCAATATCTCATTTCTGAATATAATCTCTTATGAAATGATGCTTAATGTCTATATTCTTAGATCTAAAGTGCTGAATAGGACTCTTAGCAAGGTTAACAGCACTTGTATTATCACACAAGATAGGGATTTTGGTACACCTCAAGTTGAAATCTTCTAGCTAATACTTAATTCATAGAATCCGAATGCAACAATTTGTTGCAGATATGTATTCAGCTTCAGCAGTTGAAAGAGCAATTGTGTTCTACTTCTTACTTAACCAAGTTAACAAGGATTTTCCAAGAAAATAGTAGCAGTTGTAACGCCCCGATTTTCGATTTTCGACCTCGTCAGCAAAATTTTCGATTTCCGATTTTATTAAGGCTCTAATGGAATGGCAGAATTTCCGATTTCCGACCTAATGTACATAATATACGAGTTCCGACCTTAGGTGAATTAGAATGTACACGAAATCGGACGTCCGAGTTCACCTCAACTAGAAGTGGACGCGAGATCAGATCTCTGAATTGGTCTCCAAGTTCGACCAGAATTTTCACCAGTTCCGATATCGAGCTTATTACCAAGAGCTTTCCATTTCTCTTGGTTTTTCGAGTTCCGAGATCGAGTTTAGAGTGCCGAGGTCCTATAAGTCCCGAATTCTTGGTACACGGATTAATGTTTTGAATTCCAATCTCCGATGTTATGCTTAGAATCGATTTGAGTTTACCTAATTTCCTGACTTCCGAATTTAAGTGCTTGGTTTCACATCCGACTTTGCTTTCAAGTTTCGAGTAAACCAGACAATATTTTCGAGTTCCGACTTCATCTCCAAGATGTGAACGAGTTCTGACTTTAAGAAGAGTACGAGTTCCGATGTCATTTTCAGAATATACTGGAAATGAGTCCCACTTTTAGGCGACGTGGAGAGCAATTTTGCCACACAAAGAGGACAACATGGAGAGCATTTTGGTCACAAAAAAGGGAAAGGTTGGCTGAAATTCAGCCTTGTGTTTTGAGGCCAATCAAAACCTTCCAAGTTAACTACCACTCATGCCTATATAACATACTCTCCTCCTCTCATTCAGACCCCCTTCTATGTAACTTCTTCCTCACTTCAGCTTTCTTTTCTCTTCTCCACTCACCCACTCCATCCAACCTTCAAGTTCAAACAAGCACCATTCTCAAACTCAAGCTTAATAACAAGCGGCAGAGGTTTTCTTCTTACTTGATTTTCTGACTCTTGGATGATTGGTGGTGATTTAATTCCTTAATTTTGATATGTTGATTAACTGATTATGATGAATTATAATTGGTTTATTGGCTGTTTGTGAGATTAAAAATTGAATTGGAAACAAGAGAAGATGAAGATAGGAAGAGTTGAGAGGCTAGAAAACTCAAAACCCTCGGCAGTTCGTACGGCGGAGTGTACGGCTCCGCCTCCCGCCGTTTAAAATTAATGAAACCATTTTTATGTGAAACTAGACATCTAGTGATTTCTATACATATATCATATAAGACCATTGGAGTAATATTGAGAGAGATATGAATTTTTGAAGTTTGACTTAGGAATCAGGACACTCACCCGGGCAATATAGGTTGAAAAGGGTGTAACTCACCCTATACAACTCCAAATTGAGTGAAATTAATCTTGTTGGAAAGCTTACACATAGGAGATCCAAAGAAATTCCAAGCTTGTTATCATCTCAGTTGTTCCCAGTGATTTGAAGAATTTAATCTATGTCTAAACCAGCCCAAAATAGACCAGTTCAGGAAGGTTAAGTTTCAGGGCTTATAAATTGAGCCCTACTAAGGCAAATTAAATGGAAATTTTTCATATGAAAGTTTGTCATGTTAGCTTTGATAAGAGACCAATTTTGTATGATTTGAGTTAGTTTTCGATTTTTAGTGGATTTTTACTTTTAGGTATCTGATTCTGGCTAGCCACAGGGCAAGCCGGGATAAAACCTAAATATCTTGAGCTATAGATATCAAAATTAGATGGGACCAAAGAGGTTAGAAAATAGACACATAACATTTTAACATATCCAAAATTGAGGTGCAAATGAGTTAAATAGACATTATGGCTTAATTTAGAAGAACCGGGTTGGCTGACTATGCTGAGGCAGAAACTTTGCCTTAATGAGATTATTGTTATTATCAGTTCCATGTTGAAGTATGTGTGCAATATTGTGATCTTTGTGATAAATTGGTGTTCTGGTGTGCTGGCACTATTCATGGGGAAGCAGACACATTCCCTTATGCTGCCAAAATTTTGGTAGAATCCATATATAAGTTATGAATTACATGTTAATGCATGTGCAATCTCAAAAAAGCTATGAAAGTTATGATAAGAATTATGTTACTATGAAAGTTCCATGCTACTTGGGCCAGCTCCGGATAAGAAGTTAAGGGGAATAGATTGGTGGGAAGGTCGGGGAAAGTAAACCCGGCATTCCTGTATAGGAACGAGCTCGATCCTGAAAAGCAGACTATTACCCAGGAGTCTAAATGGCCAAGAACTCCCAGGGGACCAAGGGATGGAAAAATGATGAAAATTAATGAACAAATTTATGAAGGAAGGTTCAAGAATGAGTCTACATGATTACATGAATGCATGAATACATGGAATAGTTATGTCAAGATGTTTACAGTTGTCTCTTATGTTTGTTTACTGTTGTTTATTTATTTATTCTGTTTATCATTCTATGTATCATTATTAGTAATCTATTTTGTTTCTTGTGCCGTCTAAGTAAAACTGAACCTTGCCTTCGACTAGACATTTTCTTGAACTCATTAAAATGGATATTTTAGTTTGAAAACATGATTTTAAAATTAAATAGAAACCGAGGCAACTGAGAATGTATGTGACATCAGATAACCCCTATGCACAAACCCTACTGAGAATTTCCTTAAATTCTCACCTCCTTTTGCATTTCCCGCATCATTCTCAGACGTTAGCAATGGACTCCACGGCTACCCTCTTCATTGAGATCCCAAATTTGCAGCTTCACCATGATCCAGAGTTGGATTCTTTGTATATAGCCGGTTCTTGTAACTTCCGCCTTTACCTATTTAGCAATAGGAACTTTGCTGTCCCTTTACATCATCCTATTTTTGACCCTGCGACTCCTTACATTGCTGTCCCGCTGAACATGGCGCACCCACCTGCAGCTCCTCCTGCACTTGCAGCATAAGCAGCTCCTGCTGATCCTGCACCCAAGTCACCTCCGCAGGCGGTTCTAGATATACCACTTAGCTCAGAGAGTGACCCTTCCAAGGCCATGGCTCATCACCCTCCTCCTCCTCGGGACCTAGTGCAGATTACTCTCCAGCCGGGCCTGGCATGGCCAACGGCTATTTGACGGAGTAGGCTGGCAGCGGGAGATATTGTACAGCATGACCCTCTTTTGACAGCACGTAGCTCTGAGTCATAGACTTGACAGTAGGACTAGCAATAAATTTTGAAATGTCCTCTGAGGACCATAGGATCTTTTGACTGACACGGGCATTATTGTCTTTTTGGTACGCCGGCCTACCTTTGTATTTCACTTTGAAACTCTGTATATAAACTGAAGTAATGACTTCTGACATGTAAACATATATGTACGTATATAGTCGATGTTATTATACTATTTCTTATCTGTTGTGGTATTATGTTGAGTTTCGTTATGCTCATAGTAAAGCAGTGCGCCATTTCGTTAAAAAAAAAAAAAGTAAAAGTAAGCAGAATATCAACACAGTAACATAGTCTACTTAATTTCATGCTATGACTTAAGCATAACATCAAATTAGTAGGGTGTTACAGTAGTCACTTGTGCTTTTCCTTTCAACTCTATTTCCAGCAAAGTTAGCATCACAATAACCTATAATATCACAAGTAGTACCTTTCTCATATCAGAGACCAAGATTAGTAGTACCTACTAAATATGTCAGTATTCTCTTGACAAAATTTAATTGTGATTGTTTCGGGTTAGATTGAAATCTAGCACAAATTCCCATACTAAATTGTAAATCTGGTTTATTAATAGTAAGATAGAGTAATGAACCAGTTATACCTCTGTAAAGTTTATCAGAAACTTTCTCTCCATCTTCATCAGCTTCCAGAATTTTAAAAGAGTGCATGGAAGTGCTAATGCTTTTAGCTTTATCCATATCAAACTTCTTAAGTAGATCCTTTGCATATTTCTCTTGATGAATGAGGATCCTATCTTTTTGTTGCTTGATTGGCAATCCCAAAAAGAACTTAAGTTCTCCCATCATACTTATCTCAAATTCTCCCTGCATAAGCTCAAAAAAATTCATACACAAATTCTGATTAGTAGCACAAAAAATGATATCATCTACATAAATCTGTACAATTAAAAAATTATTTTTCTCATACATGATAAATAAAGTTGTGTCAACTTTTCCTTTTTTAAAACCATTTTTAAGTAAAAAGGTGCAAAGTCTTTCATACCAAGCTCTAGGAGCTTGTTTTAGACCATACAAGGCCTTTGTCAGCTTAAAAACATGATTAGGAAAAGCTTCATTTTCAAAACCAGGAGGTTACTTGACATAAACTTCTTCAGAAATAAACCCATTTAAGAAAGCAGATTTTACATTCATTTGATACAAAACAAACCCTTTATATGCTGCATAGGTAAGCAACATTCTAGTGGTGCTTTTAATCTTGCAATTGGAGCAAATGTCTCATCATAATCAATGCCTTCTTGTTGATTGTATCCTTGAGCCATTAGTCTTGCCTTGTTTCTGATTACTTTACCACCTTTATCAAGTTTGTTTCTAAACACCCATTTTATTCCAATGACATAATGTCCTTCAGGTAAAGGAACTAGATTCCATACTTTGCTCTTCTCAAACTGATTTAGTTCCTCTTTCATGGCTTCAATCCAACTTTGATCTTGTAGAGATTCATCAACATATTTTGGTTGAATTCATTAGATCAGTGCTAGGTTGGATTCTATTCTGAGAGATGATCTAGTCCTAACTCTTTGAGAAGGTTCACCGATGATTTGGTTTTGAGAGACAACTCTCAAATCTCTTGTACTAGTGTATCTCCTCTTGATGGGTGATTCTTCTGGATCTTCTTGTATATCATCAAAAACATGTTGATATGTAGGAAGTTCATAATCATCATTCTCATCCCTTATCTCTATTTGAAGAGATTGTTGATTATGGGCATCATTATTCAGTGATAGATTCTCCATTTCTTCTTCCAGGCCCTGAGCTTTCTGATTTACATCTTTCTTTCTTTTCTTGAAAGTTATGTGTATAGTCTCTTCCACAGTCTGAGTCTTCTTATTGTATGTCCTGTAGGCTTTAGACACAATAAAGTATCCTAGGAATATACTAGGATTAGACTTAGGATCAAACTTTGACAGGTTATTCTTGGTGTTAAGTATGAAACATTCAGATCCAACAACATGAAACAAGAAATATTGGGTTTTCTTCCTTTCCATAATTCATAGGGAGTTTTCTTGATTATTGTCCTTAAGAAAACATGGTTTTGAATATAGCATGCAGTATTAACTACTTCCACCCAAAATCCTTTAGACAAATCACTTTTAAGAAGCATAGTTCTGGTTAATTCTTGTAAAGATCTATTCTTCCTTTCAATAACCCCATTTTGTTGGGGAGTTCTAGGAGAAGAGAAATTATGAGAAATGTCATTTTCATTACAAAAATTTTCAAAAGCATGATTTTCAAATTTACCACCATGATCTATTCTGATAGAAATAATGCAAAAACCTTTTTCATTTTGAATTCTTTTTGAAAATATTTTGAACGTGTCACAAGCTTCATCCTTATAGACCAAAAATATAACCCATGTAAATCTAGAAAAGTCATCCATAATGACTAGACCATATTTCTTACCATCTAGACTAGTAGTTCTAGTTGGTCCAAAAAGATCAAGATGAAAAAATTCAAGTGGTCTAGCAGTTGAGACTACATTTTTGTTGTGAAAAGAACTCTTGGTTTGTTTACCTCTTTGATAGAACTCATAAGTTGAGTTATTGTCAAAACTGATCTTAGGTAAACCTTTAACTAGCTCTTTTTGAGAAAACTCAGAGATTAATCTCATATGAGTATCACTAAAGTTCTTATGCAACATCCACTTCCCATCCACAAAGGATGCCAAAAATTATACATTCTAATCTAGAAGGTAATCTAGATATAATACATAAGTATTATCATGGCTTCTAGCAATAAGAATGATTTTATCAGATGTGGAATCTTTAATAATACATCAAGAAGGTTTAAACACAACTCTGTAACCTTGGTCACAAAATTTGCTAATGCTCAGAAGGTTATGAGTCAATCTTTCAACTACGTGACATTAGTGATCATGCCAGAATTATCCTTACCAACATTACCTATTCCCACAATTTTGGACTTGATAGCATCAGCAAATTTCACAACACCTCCATCTTTAGGTTTAATGTTTCTGAACCTGGACTTGTTTCCAAACATGTGTCTAGAGTATCCATTGTCTAGATACCATTTCATTTCCTTCTAGTAGGGTGATTTAAGAAGCACCTGCATCGAAAATAGCCTTTACTTTAGGTACCCTATTTTCTTAGGTCCTTTTGGGTTAGTTTTCTTTTTAGAGTTTTCACCTTCTACCTTTTTGCTTTCCTTCTGGAGTAACATTTTTTAGAAGAGTGTCCCTTCTTGAAACAATATATACAAGCAATAATTTTATTTTGAGAATCTTTGGATGGTTTCTCATAAACTTTTTTCTCAAATCCAAGTCCAGTTTTATCAAAGTATGGCCTTTGGTTACCAAGCATTAGATCTAGATTTTTGGAGCCATTCACCATTTTCTCGAGATCTGATTTGAGAAGTTTAATTATTTTCTGAAGCTCAGAAACATCAGAAGACGTTCTCTGAACAGCTTCAGAAACTTCAATTTGCAGGGTAGTAATATCCTTCTGGAGAAGGGTGTTTTTTTGTTAAAAGCACAGTTTTCCCATGCCCCAACTTCGTATTCTCATTCTTGAGGTTTTCAAAATCAAGAGATAGTTTTTAGAAATTTTTCTTTAATAAAGCGTAATGAGAAGTAAGTGTCCGAGGATCATCCAATAGGTCATCATATCCTTTCATAAGATCATTATATGAAAGTTCAGGTTCAGAATCCAACACCTCAATTTCTTCTTCAGAAATTATATCTGCCATGCAAAGATTTACTACAATTTCTTCTTCTTCTTGGGATTCTGCACCTTCCTGTTTCTCATCTAGATCTTCCCATGTAGCCTTCATTGCCTTTTTCTTGGGAGTCTTTTTCTTGGAACTCTTCTTCAACCTTGGACATTCTGATCTAACATGTCTAGATTCTTTGCACTCAAAGCAAATAACTTCATCTTGCTTAGCTTTTCCCTTTTATCCTTTTTAGGGACAAAGCCTTTTTTCTTTTTCCTCTTAATCCAAGCTTTTGATATTCTCCTTGCCAAATGAGAAATTTCATCCTTCTCATCATCATCATCATCAAAGGATTCATCTTCATCTGAATCTTTTGCAACTTTCACGGCTTTAAAGGAGTTTGACTTTCTTTGAGTGGAGTTCAAGACAATGGATTTGCCTTTTCTATTGGATTCTTCAACTCCCTCATTAAGTTCAATTTCATGAGTCTTCAATGACCCAATGAGAATATCAAGGCTTAGCACATTCAAGTCTTATGCTTCTTGAATGGCTATTACCTTGGGATGCCAAGCCTTCAAAAGACTTCTCAAAATCTTTCTCACTATTTCTGTATTTGTGTATCTCTTGCCCAAGGTATTTAACTGATTTATGATATGCATAAATATGGTGGTCATCTCATCAATATTTTCATGTTCCAGCATCTTGAACATTCATATTGATGTACCAACATACTGATTTTGATCTCTTTGACCTAATCAGTTCCTATGGAGAACTTGGAGTCTATGCCAAATCTCCTTGGCAGAGTCACATGAAATAATCTTGTCAAATTCACTCTTGCTCAGGGCATATGTGAAAAGGTAGTTGGCCTTAGCATTCATTTGAACTCTTGTTTTATGCTGATTAGTCCATTGGCTTCTTGGGATGGTTCTGACAATCACTGGTAGAGCCTATTCTGGATCAATAACCACTTGAGGCACTTGTTGCTCTATAGTTGGAACCTAGCCACCATTCTCAATGATTTCCCACATGCTAATGCTTGTAGACTCAATGAAAAGTCTCATTCTACCCTTCTAGTATGGGTAGTTTCACTATTAAAGTATGGAGGGCAGCTGATTGAATGTCCCTTGGAAATATGGTTAATTTACTGTGCTATTTTCTAAATCTTTGTCCTCTACAACCGTTACAAAGCTTAGCCCCAGACATAGGCTCTGTGCCAATTATAGGATAAGGTAGCACAGGAAGAGGGGGTTAAATCGTGCTTTAATTGGAAATTTAGTTCCTAAAAACTTTAAAGACAACTTTGTCAAGTATTAGACTTGGAATGTGGAAGTGAATTGGTTAGAGAAATAAGTTGTTGTTTTCACAATCATTTAGCAGTAAATAAATTTGCACATATAATAAAAGACTGAACAAGTTTATGTAATCAAAAGTGGAAGGGATAGAAAGATCACACAGAATAATTTTATCCTAGTTCGGCCAACCACTACCTATATCCAATCCCCAACTCTTTGTTGAGAATTTTATAAATTGAGTATTATTTTTCCAGTCTTCTCCAAACTTTTACAACCGAGTAGTTTTCTTAAGCTTCTCCAAGATATACAACTAGGTAGTCTTTAACAAGCCTCTTCAAGCTATAACTATATAGTATTTTTCTAGCCTCTCCAAGCTCTCAATGACCACTAATGGGTCTCGTTACAATAAACAGATTTGAAGTTTGTGTTTGATACACTCACACTAAATCTCTCAAAAGAGTATAATCAATTTGATATAGTAAACTTCTCAAAATAAGAATGTTGGCTAATACAAAGTAATAAAGAAGATTCTTCAATCGAAAGTTACAATGTGTAACTTTTTGGATGTTCAGAAGGTTGAGTATAAAAAGCTTCTTGAAGGTGCAGAGTGATCAATAGTCTAACCAATTCTTCATCATTTTTCCAGCTTTTCTAGACTTCAAAAATATATCTATTGAATTGTACAAATCTTGAGACTTGAGCCTTTTGGATCCACTGGTCTAAGACTAAAAAATGAAGATAAAGCTTTCTTCCTCAACAATTAGAAAATGACACAAAAGTGGAAAAGTAGTCATTGATGGTTCACTAGCTTTTTAAACTTGTTAGCGATTCTTTTAGATCTTGTCAAGTCACATTTGACTTTTGAATCTGATCCTTGAATCGTATAGAAGAAGCTTTTGAGATAGTGATCCTTCGAAAGTTGCAACTTTCTGGTATTCACCTTTCTGGACATAGCCTTCTAGATGATTCATCCTTCCGATGCAATTGTGATTCTTCTGATGGCTTGTTCTTCCTTCCAAAGTCATAGATTCTACCTTCTAAACTTTCTGATATGCTTCTTGATTGATAAAGATCATGAATGTGACAAAGTGTCCTTTTTCTTGCAATGTGGATAAGACATACAAAAGAACTAGAACTTTGTACATTCTAATATACAGTTCTATACGAATTGTTTAATCTAACTCACAGAAACATTCAAACACATAAACAAATGGTTAGTTCACAAAAGATTTTATTAAATTTTGATTTGTTGATCATCAAAACCTTTTAGCTTTAAGGTACAAATGACAAAGTGGCTTTTGAAAGGCATTGGAGCTAACAGTCTTGCCCTCTTTAGAGTAATAGTCTGCTTATCAAGACTGAGCACAATTGTAAAATCCCTATTTTCCCTAATATAGCATAATAGGAATTTTGAATTCTTTTGCTTAGGCAGTGTTATACCCTAGTGTGAGTTGTGGTTGTCTGTCAATTTGAATCCTGAAAATTCTAAGTCTAAACCTTATGCCTCCTTGGAGAGCTATAGGATTGAGATATTTTCATAAGATCAAAAGCTTCGGTAATGGTTTCTTGGATATCAATGAGTTAAAGATTGATTTTTAACGAATTTTATAGAATGGATAGCTCCTTCATTTTTAACCCAAGAATTTATAAAAATGCAAGTTTTCGAAAAATTGTACTAAAACCCAAAAGTTAGATTTTAATTTTTAGAATTTTGATTTTTTTGATATTTTTATTGAATCGAAACGAGGGGCTTTTTCTTATTTACATTTATGTTTTAAAGTTAAGGTAGCACATTAACATAAAATAAATAAGTGTGTTTAATATCCTGATCTTAAAAAGGACCTTGGAATGAGGAAACCAAGTGTTTGAAGTTGGTAATCGATTACCTAATGCTTGTAATCGATTACCAACCCCTCTGCATGCCCACAAACCAAAATTTTCCAAGTGGCAATCGATTACTCGAGATGGTAATCGATTATTAGATCTGAGTTCGTGGTAATTGATTACCATGCCTAGTAATCGATTACCACTGACCTATATATAGCCCGGGATGTGTTTTCTCTCTTCATTTTCGCAAGGTCTTTCTCTTTCTACCCACAAAACTCTCTCCGTTCTCCTTAAAACCCATGTCTTCATCATCCTTCACCATCACCTCAAATGTTTCCCTCAAAACCTCATCAAATTACACTCCTTTTGCTCACATGACATCACTTCCTCTTTTTGATCTTTACTCTCTTCCCTCTCTACAACAACACCAATGATGGGTCTTGGAGCTTCGTGCAGGTGTTACCAAGACTCTCAATCCCTTCCTCTTCCTTTTCCCTTCCAAAAGTACTCTCTAAACTCTTTTCCTCTTCCTTTCCTATGAATCATTAATTCCTTCTCCATTAATGAGTTATTGGAAAACCCTAGGTTAAAGGAATTGGGGTCTTTAGAGGTTTGAATTGTAAAATATTGAATTGTAAACTTGTTAGCTCATGAATATTGTTCTTGTCTTGTTCATGGTGCTAGATGACTCCAATGACTGCTTTATTGGTCCTAGTGCTTGAAGTTTCACTTTTGAGATAAGTTTGTGAGTAGATAGTATATCCGTAGCTTGAGTTCCTCGCTTGATTACCATAATTATATATTTGAAAATGATGATTTATGTTATTGAAATTATGCATTAGCTTTGGATAACTTGAATAAAGAAGTGAATTCTTTTCTTTATTTATGCTTTAAGCAAAAACTAATGCATAGGACAATGAGTTGGTTTCTATGAAGTAATGATAATGCTTTATATAATGAATACCATGGAAAATGTTTTATGAATGCTTAGTATGAGTTTATTTCTAGATTGGTTCTGGACTGCTCGAAATTATATTTAAGTTTGATATTCCATGAAATGGATTTTGAGCACATTTATCACTGGAATTAGAAAGGTTTTCTTGGGAAAATCTATGATTGAATTTGTATGCTAAGGGCAATACATGTTAGCCTGGATACACCTTGTCTTGATGATTTCAGGGCACTCGATAGGGTGGTTCCTGCCTTTTTTATTGAAGATCACATAAAGGAAAGGCCACCTGAGTGTAATTCCTAACTGTTTATCCTGGATTAGATGACTTCCCACCTACCTTTATACTAAACTTTAGTTATTCACATATTTATTTTGAAATAACTATTTTAAGGATATTAAAGGTTACTAACTTACATATTTATATTATATTTGCATACATTGTCCTATGTAGGCTATGGATATCCTATCTCACACTGAGTTACAAAACTCATCTCCTTGTCCGTCTTCTCTTTTCAAATATAGGTGCCAAATAGGGATCCGATCTTCCTGCTTCCCAATAGTTGAGTTCTGCTGATGGGTGAGCCCTTCTTGTCCAAGGGCACTATTTTATGGACTCCTTAGACATGTCTCGTTGCTCCATAATGCCACAAATAGGGTCCAACCTGTGCTATTTTATCAATTGTAATAAAATTATATTTATTTGTGTACAAATGATGTGTTTAAGACAATTCAACTTAAAAACTTATATAGATTTTGTTATAATGATTGAACCTTGATGATTATGCATTTTTGGATAACTGAATATGACTACATTCTTATTACCTTATTTTGCACACTATCGGGTGCATTTTGAGGATGTTTGGATCCCCAATGGTTGTGTGTGTATATATTGTTTGTGTAGGAATAGAATCTGTATTTGGGGATAGTCCTAAAGATAAAGGAGACTCTACCTAATTTTTTGGAAAAAGTTTTGTGTTAGGCTTGCTAAGGGACTTGTCCCCTACGCACTAGTTATGTCCCGGGTTAGGTCGTGACATAGTTGGTAACAAAGCTTTAGGTTAACTTGTGCATTATGGAGCAAGTGTCCTTTGGTAGGATCATAGTTGGATAAATAGAAGCGCGCTCATTTTCACTGATTGTGTCACTACAAAAGGCCTTTAGGAATGTCATCCTTGTCTTTACTCTGCTAAATGTCATTTATCCTCCTTTTGGTCATACTTATTTTCTTCGCTTCTACTCCAAATGTTCGTTTCACTAGGTGAACATATTCCTTCTTGTATATGTGGAAGTAATGAGAACGTAGGGCTTTCAAAGTGCAATCTAAATGCGATACCCTCTCTTGAGGCAAGAGAGGAAGGTTAAGGTAAGGTGGACATTATGGTGAGATAGATCAGGCAAGCTACGAGGCCATTTGGCCAGAGGACATGGGCCAATTAGCCAGAACCTGATGTGGGGATGTTGTTAGCGTAGGGAAGATCAAGCAAGCCCACTAAGCTATTGAATGATAGGCAGGTTTGGTGCATAGGATTGGATAAAGTATGAGAACAAGGAGAACTCCCTATAACTGGTAGGTTAGTCGCAATTAATGTGATGTTAGCGAGTTTGAAGAAAAAGCTCACAGTTATGGTCCTAGTGACTTTACAAGGAATACTACGTAGAGTGTTAATATGCCGGAGGTAATAGTTAAAAGATAAAGTGAAGGTAAAGCAGGGGTTAAGGAGACGTCAAGGTTTGGGATTATGAATTAACCCAAGATCCGAGGGTTATGAGGTTAAGTCTTATATATTGCATTAGATAGAGGAGTAATATTAGGTTCGATGGCTAAGTTGGAATGTCCCTAGGGATTTGACTATGATTCCTTTGAAAATAGATTGTCAATGTTGTAAGGCAAAGGAATCTAAGGGAGACGACTAAAGTAATTGCACAACTTTATGGGATCGAGGCAAGAACAAGTCATTCTAGGTTGAATCATATGGAGGCAAACAGAGGAAGAATCCTAAGAGGATTAATTTACAAACAGTAAGGATCTTTAAGGAGAAAGGAAGAACATATTAACTTAGATAAGTAATTCATGGGGTTGACCCTGGAGCTATAGTTTGAGATGGATTTCATGAAAGGTGAAATTTAAAGTGGTTGGTTATGTTATCAAGCTTAAGGTGGTACAAATTATATAAGAATAGGGAGACGTGTAAAGAACATTGATGAAAAACTAGAATATGTGGAATTTAAGTAAGAAACTCTTGCTTTAAGTAGGGAAAAGAATCCCCGAATAAACTAGAGCTTGTTAAGATGGAAGTGTCGAACATAATAAGGTTCAAAAATATAATGGTACTAATGGATGCTCTATTCAGGAATAGGGTTTGGTATGCTCAAGCATTTTCATTGGGAGTGCTTGCATGTTTCGAAGAAAGAGAGGAGCAATATATAGATTGGAAGGAACCCATGACCTCGAGATAAACAGGTAGTATCTTACCAATGACAATTGTTTACAGTTGTTCTCTTGCTCAACATAAATTAAGTTATGGTTGTTCTAGGGGATGTCACCTAAAACGATAATAAAGGAGACTTTAGTGGTTTTAAAGGTAAAGGTTTTGTTAGATTGTAAGGGGGTCATGAACAGGTACTGGCCAACTTTGTGTTGTATCATTCTCAATTACCTTGGGGATGAGAACACGCAAGGTCCACAAAGATTATAGTTTAGTCAAAGCCAATTGGAGTTACTCTACCTAATGAGTAGACACTAACGAAGGGAAGTATCAGTAACCTTAGGCGAGGGTAATAGTATTGAAGGCAAGAGCTCAGTATAGGTTAAGGCCCAGTGATTGTAATGTTCGTGGACATGCCTAGAGATAAGCTATATTAGGGCAGTACTTCAAGCGTAAAGCCGAAACTAGCTATAAGAGCACCTAAGTAGGCTATAAGGGACAAAGGTCTCCCAAACTTGGGATTTAGGTATCCAATTCTAAGGATGAAGTTGAGGTGAATAATTGAGATGTCTTGATATATATACAGAATAAGAAGGAAAGATGATGAGCCCTAATAAGGAACTAGAATGTTTAAAGCTAGTAAGCGAAAATCTTACCTTGAGTTAGAAGAAGGATTCTTTTAGGATGATACTTGGCCTTAAATATGTAGATTGAGAAGATAAGATGTACAATTATGAAGATTGTATTCCTTGGACACTATAATGAGTATAGGATTATCAAGGATTCGATCATATGTAGAAAATGGAAAGAAGTACAAAAAAACAACCTTTCTTCTTGTTAGAGTAAGGGAAATATTTGGGGGCTCCTTAGTTTCTCCTTGCATACTTCAAGGCAAAGAAACACTGGGCTTGATAGTCCGTAGAAGAAAAAGGATGTTGATTTTGGAACTATTTCTCAATGTATTGCCTTGACAAAGATCTATAGCAATATTGGATAAGTGTTTTGTCTTAAGCGGATGCTAAGTTTGGTGGATTCAATCTTTATTTAAGTGTTGAATATTCTTCTTCTAACCTTATTAGCTTCAAGCGCCATGATCATTCTTAGGATAAACACATCCCTTGACACACTAATACAACCTATAATACATTTGATTGCTACAATGATGGGTTCTAAGCAGTGGCTACTGATATCCAATTACAGAGTCTTTGCCTACACCCCAGTTTCTTAAGGTTGAAACGGTTGACAAGTTGTTTAAGTAATATCTAATAAGTGGATGAAAGTATCATCGAATAGCAGCTGCAGGCAACTCAGAGTAAATAGAGGGCTTACGCCAATCTTAGTGAATAGGGCCTAAAATTCTCAATGGTTAACCATATGTCCTTCGAGTGTCGCCTATGAAGGGTGTAATGAGGTTTAGGAAGAAAGAGAAACTCAACCTTAGTTATTTTGACCCTCTTGAGATCATAGACAAGTGGAGAAGCTTCATTCAAAGGAGGTGACCCTACGAAGGTGATATAGAAGAACCACTCTGAAAAGAAGTAACCTAGGAAGCTGAGGAAGCCATGCAAACCAAGTATCCACATTTATCCAAATCTTGAAGTATGAGTACTCTTATATTCATTTAGAATTAGGGGATGAATTCTTTTAAGGGGGAGAATGTTATACCCCAGTATGAGTTGTGGTTGCCTGTTAATTTGAATCATAAAAATTCTAAGTTTGAACCCTATGTGCCTCCTTGGAGGGCTATAGGATTGAGATATTTTCATAAGATCAAAAGTCCTTATAATAGTTCCTTAAATATCAATGAATTAATGTGTGATTTTTAAAGAATTTTAAAGAATGGGTAACCCCTTCATTTTTAGCCTAAGAGTTTAAAAAAACACAAGTTTATAGAAAATTATACTACAACCCAACAATTAGATTTTGATTCTTAAGGATTTTGATTTGTTTGATAATACTTGCAAATCTAGGGGCATGTGCTCTTCTTCTATGTCTTGATAGAGAAGAGATCTTTTCATATCTATATCATCCATAAGGTTTGCCTTTAAGCTGGGTAACTATCTTGGGTTTCCTCTTTTAAACAGTTGCTCCAAGAAAAGTAATTTTTTATTAATTGTGGATAAGTTGAAGTCACATTTGGCTTCTTGAGAAGGGAAGCTACTTAACAAGCTAGTAAACTGATGTTGGCAAAGTCTATTTTGACCTTTATTCTGATTTATCCTGTACAATCTTTTAAGAATTGAGTGGACCTATCTCAACCTCAAAAGCTATCTCATGGGAGGAGGGTTGTCAATGTTCTTATAAAGGCTATCTTGGTCATATTCTTAAGCGATATGAGACTCTAATATACCTATTCATCCCTAGGACTGTGTAACACCCCAATAACTTGATACAATGCTTAAGTTGCATTATAATAATTATTAGTTGTTATTTTTATTTACAGAAACATAACTCATTTATTAAAATACTTTATGATAAAAAGAGGGGTAATTTTTTTTTTATCTATTACTAAAGTTATCTTTTTAAAAATGTGAGCCATAAGTGCGTAATCATCACATAATCAATGCGTTTCATACGTGAATATTCACGTTGCGGTAAATAAATATAAATTTAAATAAACATCCGTATCTCCATTAGCATATATAACCATCACCATAAACATCATCATCATCATCATCATATATATATATATATATATAACAAGTAGCAATAGGATCGATAACCATATCTGGCCATACAAGTAACCATAGTCAAGGAAGAAAGATAAGTACTATACATGGCTTCCAACCATGCCCAACAAAAAAAGGAAATACAACTATTCGACCTCCATGACCAAAAGATAACATACATACCAAATAGTTATAGTCTAAAACTAGGTACAAAAGAAAGTTGCAATTAGCGACCCACAACTCCGCAAGTTCCTTATCTGGACCTAGTAAGGAACGAAACCCTTCCCTACTCCAGCACAAGCGTCACCACGTCCTCCTCCTTGCATAGGTCCTAGACCACGGGGCACAGGCTGAGTGCATATAAAGCCTTATCCATGCCTCAAACCGGACACATGGCTCACTGCAAAAGAAGACGACTCAGAAGTCAACTGGATCATAAACGAGTGGTAAGGCTCTGTAAGATCAGACTCTATGGTGTGGTTCGGCATTAGGCGCATGTCAAAATCTATCTCCTCATCCAACGAGTACATAGGAGATTGAAAAGGGGGATGTGCGGCAGGCAAGGTGATATCATCAAAAGGATCATAGGGTCTAAAGAAAGGACTCAGAACAGATGCACCAAATTGATGGTTGTGGAAAATATAGACCCTCATCACAGCCTATGCAGTCAACACAATTGTGTCAAGTACCATGTCAAAATGACAATGCTAGGTAGGAAACTCAATGTAGATGAGCACACTCCCCATCGCCTTCCTCTAAAGATGACATGAAAATAGGTATGAGAAAATGGAATTTCTCAATAGGATTCCAACTAGATAGTTAAGTATTATCGTTATCGTCCCAGCCACCTTAGGTTTTTTTATAAAAAGGTAAGTATACATAAGTTAAATTTTAAATAAGTTTGAAATCATTCGTGCCCGAAGCGAATTGCTTTCCATTCTTTTATAAGCATATCATAATAGACAGTGAAATCATAAGACATACATAAGCATGCATAAGGCATTTTTAACAATGGATATAGAAGAAACATAAATACATGAATATTTTACGCAATTCCATTTACTTTTACCTTTCTTTGACTTTAGCTTACTTTGACTTTGACTCTTTTAGCATATGCTTTAACTTTCATTACTTTTAGCACGTGCATTATCTTTATTTACATGCCCTTGAATAGACTGTTCTAGAATATGAGTTCATTCCGTGATCATCATTACATAGTACTAATCTTAAATCAGACTTAAGTAGACAAAGGGATTCATATACCTCTAAATTGGAAGGATCCATTTCGGCCGCATGCCTCCAAAGTAGAGGTGTCTCTTGGTTGGTCACCTTCCCTTATTGAAGGATCATGCCTAATTATCTTTCTTTAACATAGAACTTATTGTTATGTCTTATGTCATGAGTGCCTTAAATTAAAGGACTCAAGTCTTTCTTATCTTAACACGAGTTACCCGTAGTTAAAATCTGGCAGCATAACAATTACACTGGGAGATTCCCCTAAATTGCAAACCTGCACATAACAAGCATACAAAGCATTCATATGATAATTAAACATTTAGGAAAATTCATCACATGCATAGATCATGATTCTTGTGGATTTCTCCTCAAGAATCCCAGCACTCAATCTCATTATAGTTATGATACACGGATCAACATTTGCAATATCAAACAACTTCATCATTTTCCTACATGGTTAGGGAATAAAGAACACCAATACACTCAAGAGTCTTATGAACATAGTTAGGTGATTAGGTTCAATCTTTTAAATTACCATTTTACTCTTAAGTCTTGAATTAACCTTCAAGAGAAATTTTTAACTTCTTTTCTTTGCTTATTAATCCTTAAAGATTGCATTCTTACTTATAGTCTTTTAACTCTTATGTTTACTTTTCAAGGTTAATTACTCAAGAAAGTTATTAACTTTATTTGATTAGATACTTTAGGGCTTAAAATTCACATCTTTTTAATTAAATATTTTTAATTTCTTAATTATGGTATATCGGCCGAAACCCCTTTTTAATATGGCCTTAAGCTTCTTTAGTTTTTATTCTTCTTGAGACTTTAATTAATCATTTAATTTTATTAAGTTTTACTTTTAACGTAGTTAAAAACATTTCCTTTCTCTTTTTCACCTTAAAGGCCAAACCTATACTAAAATTTTATTCCAAGTTCTATTTTTGCTTTCTTTGTTACAAAGTGTGTTAATACTATATGTAGATTAAAGATCAACCCTCAACAGTCTCAAGTCCTTTTCACCTCTATTTTTCTCTAGCATGGCTGAAGCCACTACCAACCCAAGCATCCTTTTATTTATTTATTTTTTAACTTCTTGATTTCACTTGCTTTAAACTTGTTAAATCTTATGGAGCATAGATCTAAGTTTAAGAAGTTTTAATCTTATGAGATACTCAATAAAGGTTGAAACTTTTTCATGTTTATGTCTTACAAACCACTTTCTCATGGTCATTTTTCCAATAACAAACCAAACAACCTTAAGAAAGCAACTTGAATATAGATTTGGTCTTAAAATGATATATGAGCCAAAGAACCAAACGAACATTCAAAAAGGTGACAATTTTGCACTTTTTCAAGAGGCAAAAACAAGAATAGATCAAGAACACAATAGTTACAGCTAAGGCTAAAGTGTTCTTGCCTAAAAGTGAGCAAAGTTTAAAAGTTTTCACACTTTCTCAAAAGACAAACCAACTAGAAACCTATAAGAAGAGTATAAACAAAAGAAAACATTTTACCAACATTCAAGAAGCTAGAAACCTTTTAGACAAAATTTGAAACTCAAAGCTATGGTCAAACTTGAGCATTCATGGCTTTTGTCATAAACAAAAAGAGGATTAGATAGAGATCCTACCCACTCAAGATTATGAACAAGACAAGAAAGGTTGAAGCTTGAGGTGAAAATCCTTCTCTGTGTTCCAAAGAAGCCCATAGTTTTGGCAAGAGAGAAGGGTGAGGCTTGTTGCTCCTATGGTTTGAAGAGAGTGCGTATTTGTGTGTTTATGAGAGCTAAAAGATGTAGCCCGTACAAAGTTTGTAAAGGGTGGTTATGGAGTCTTAAGAACTTTGAGAGAAAAGAAGAAAAAGATGAAGTAGAGAAAGTTTGGTCTCTTAGAGATGAGAGTTTATGAGAAACTTGGAGATGAAGGAGTGTTGATTTTTCAAAATGCGAATAAGAGTGTGAATGTGTGTGTGTGTGTGTGTCATGGGGTGTATATGGTATTAGGGGTGAGTTTTTCATTTGTGTCTCAATTAGGGAACAAAGTGTGTGTGTGTGTGTGTATGTGTATGTTTGTGTGTTAGTATTAGGTAATTAGATGATTAGGTTGATTACTTTAGACAACACTTTGTACTTCTCTTACATAAAGTATTGTTGTCTTTTACTTTTTGCTTTTGATAATGTCATATGTACATAGTTGTCTGGTTGACTCTTAATTTGAATTTAATGATAAGATTAAGTGTTCTTACTACTTAAGTGACTTAATTAATTAAGGATTAGTGATTAACCAATGTTTTCATGATTAGTGAAATTAAAATCTTAATTATGCTTAATTAACCTTGAATAAGTTAACTATTGGCAATTAGTGCTTGATTAGTCTCCTGGAGGTTTGGTTTCCATAATTAGCAAGTTTCTAATTCTAATTAAGTATTATCTTAATCTTTCTTTCCTTTTTACCCTTTTTAATCCTAAATTAAGCCTTTATTTTCTTAATTCTTCATTAAATGCCTAATTACTCAAGGTTATTGAGGTAATTAGCATAAGAAAAATTAGGGATGTTACAGATTGGACATTTGCATGTGGTCCAATAACAATTACAAGATAGGCTTTGATACTGTCTTAAGAATTGAGTGGCCTAACTCAACCCCAAAAGCTAGCTCATGGTGGAAAGGTTGTCCAAGTTCTTATAAAGGCTATCTTGACCATATCCTTAAGTGAAATAGGACTCTAACATAACCCTTTGGCTTCCTAGTCTATTTTTGATAAAATGGACAAAGTCACTAGGGGTTTTCTTTAGAATAAGAATAATTTGGAAAGGGATCTTGATCTTACTAATTGGGACGTTGTCTCTCACCCTATGCGTGCTAGTGATTTGGGTATTAGGAGGTCTCGTGAGCTCAACATTACTGTGTTAGGCAAGTTATTTTGGAGCCTTTTTAATGATAAAGGCATACTTTGGGTAGAAGTGCTTTTCTCATAAATATAATATCTTGGATGCAAGCTACCCATCATCTAGCTGTCATATTTGATGTGCTATTTATCAAGCTACTAGCTTTTTAAACGAAAGGCTCAAGATTCTTGGGGATGGTGCTTCTTCCTTTGGGTTTGATAGATGGTCTAGAGAGAGTCCTTTGTATTCTACTCTTGATTATGTGCATATTTTTTACTCTTAGCTTTGTGTTAAAGATTGCTAGGATCAGGGGTGTTAGAAGCTGGATTATTTGAATATTATTTTGTCATCTCATGTCAGAAACTTGATTGACGAAGTTCCTATGCCATTGCTTAGCAATGATGTCGACTATTATGTGTGGTCAGGGGTTCTCAATGGCTGTTATTTGACCTCCTCTGTTTATTAGTGGCTTTTGTACATATCAGTGGAGCTTTCTGCTGACCACTCTTGGTGATGGATTTGGACTTCGAAGGCCCCTTTTAAAGTTTGTTTCTTGCTTTGGCTGGCTTCTCATGATTGTGTTTCTGTTACTGTGTTATGTCACCTCTGCCACTTCTCATCATCGGATTTATGCCCTAGATGTCAACTCATTGCTTCAATCTTTTCTTCAGTATTTAGGAGATTGTTACTATTTGAATATTATATGAGCTAAGCTAGGCTTTGATATTGTGACGATTTTTTTTTTGGTTGCGGATCTATACTCTTGGCTGTACTTGAATGGTACTGGCCCTTATGCTTATTTGTTTTTGGCAGGGCTGTAGAGTACTTGGTGTGCCTATAAATTTGTTTTTGACCTTGCTATGATTGCTTCAAAAATTTTGTGCTAAAGGATTGTTCACTTGGTCGACCAGTGTGGATCATCCTTCTCCAAGGTCCATAGTTAGCATTTGTCCATATTGGTGGGTTAGAGTCCTCCACCTTTTTTTTTAATTGAATTGAATTATGATAGAAGCTCCTTTGGTAATCTAGGGAGTGCTGGCTATGGTGGATTATTGCAACATGCTAATAGAGAATGGATTATTGGTTTTTCTGGTCATTGTGTCAAGGCCAATAATCTTTGTCTTAAGCTTCTCGGGGTTCCAAGATGTTTGCAATTGTTGCAGGATCTTCGGTACCACAGAGTAATTTGAGAAATTGACTGCCTTGATTAAAGATATTGAGATGTTTCATAGGCTAATCTATCTTTCCACACTTATGCAAGCTTGGTTAAAGATATTGGGAGTTTTCTTGGGCATGATCGGCTCTACTCTATTCAGCATGTGCATAGGGAGGGAAACCAAGCTACTAATTTCTTCACTAAACTTGGTGCTTCTTCTATGGTTGATGACTATGAGTAGGAGAGATCTCCAATGGATTTGGAGCTCATTCTCATTGCTAATTTTGTTGGGACTCTTCACTTGAGATAATCATTTTGTTTTCTTTTTTTGTTTTTTAGCTCATGATACCAAAAAAAGAAAAAGAGTACTTCTTTTGGTTTAATTCTCCGAGTTCAAAGGTAATTACAGGACTTAATGCCTGGTTGACTCACAAGTAAATTAGCCGAGCAACTATTAGTCCAACAAAGTTATAGAATAAGAGACTAATTTTGGTGCACCGTCAATGTAAAAGAGTTTTACACTGCTATCCAATCATATATTTCTATTTGTAAGACTATTAAGGTAATTGATGATTGAGATAAACATTTCTACTGATGTGGCAATATATGATTGGATATGTGTAAACTTTTTTTACATTGACAATGCATAGAAATTAAATCCATAGAATAACATGATGATGATGATGATGATAATTATAATTATAATTATAATTTAAAGAATTAAATATCTAAAATAAATATAAAAAACAAAATAAATAAAATAAAAAATTACAAAAATTTAAAAGATTGAAAATAAAAGAAAAATCTAATTAATTCAATGACCGTGAAGCTTTCTAATTTCAAATATAAAAATTATAAATGCAAAAAATAGATTAATAAGAGTTTATTTAATAAGTTTAAAATAATAAAATTATCTTGACTAGTACAAATCAATTAAGGTCTTGTTTGGATGAGCTTCTCAAATTTTTTTTTTTCAAATGATCTATTTTTAAAAGATCTTTTAAAAAAAAAATAAAAGTAAGTTTATGTTTGGATGTAAAATTAATTTATATTTGGATGTAATAATGAAAAATCTTTTTTTCTTAATAAGAAAGCAACTAGCTGCTCACAAAGAGGAGGAACCATTGACTGAAGCAAGCTTAACTTGGAGTGCAAGTTTGTTAGTTTGTGACTATTATTTTTCTATTACAGAGATCCATTCCATTGTATCTAGGTGTAGAATATTTATATTGCTCCTCTTATCTTGTATAAATAGCCACCTTCATGTACATTCATATCAGAATAAAGATTCTTAGATTTTTCAATCTCCATTATCTCTTGTGTTCTCTAATGGTAGTAGCACCCTAGGGCTTTACTACGCATCGTGCTACCATGGCATGGAATTCAAGTAACAATTCCAATCGTGTTTCAGCGAATACTGTTCCTAAATCCTCACACTCCACCATTCATGGCGATCCATCTCAGAATCCTTCATATCCCTATCATATCCATGCTAGTGAAACTCCATCACTAGTTCTTGTACTGAAGGTTCTCACAGGCACAAACTACCACATATGGGCGCGATCAATGTGATGAGCATTGATCTCCAAGAATAAGCTCAAATTCCCTGATGGTATGATCATGAAGCCAGATCCGTTCGATCTATTGTATGAAGCTTGGAAGCGATGCAACACCATTATTCATTCATGGCTGATGCATTTGATTTCACCTGTGATTACGAGAAGCATTGATTCGATTGAAGATGCTACTACGGTTTGGAATGATGTCAAGGAATGATTCTCTCAAGGAGATTTTCTATGATTGTCGAAGCTGCAACAAGAATTGTACACCTTCAAACAAGGTAATCTTTCTACTATAAAGTACTTCAACGAGTTAAAATCGCTATGGGAAGAATTAGAAAATTTTTGGCCTGTCTCTAAGTGTGTGAGTCCAGTTAAATGTTCTTGTGTTGCAACACATAATAATAACCTCTTTAGAGAGCAAGAGTATGCTCCCAAGTTTCTTGATGGTTTGGATGACAAGTTCTTCCATGTTTGCACTCAAATCCTGATAAGGAAAACACTGCCACCTCTTAATCACATTTTCACTCTAGTGTGGATCTGGCATCCAAGATAAGTCTCGAATTTTGATTAATGCCACCAACACTTGTTCTAGACCTCGTGCTTGTGGCAGAGGCAGAGGACAAAGTTCTGGTAAGGATTGCACCTTTTGCAATAAGACTAGACATACTGTAGAAGTTTGCTATCATAAACATGGATTCTCACTGAATTTCAAATTCAAAAATTAAAATGCAGCACACAATGTCCTGGCTAAGGAAACTGAGGATGTAAATGATCCAGTTCCACCACCAAAGGTCAATTCAACAACTAATTCATCTCTTAGTTTTACTCCTGAGTAGTACAAAAGCCTTTTGGCCTTGATATAGCATAAGAATGGTCAAGATCTTGCTCAAGGTACCTTGGCCAGTGTGGGCCCAAGTGAGCAGTTCCTTAACCAATCCTTCAAGTAATCATCACCTTATTCTTAATTGTTACTCACCCTCCTTTGGTAGCTCTTGGATATTAGATTTAGGTGCCACATAGACCACGTTTGCAATTCATTGTCCTAGTTCACATCACATTGTCCAATTAAACCTATACAAGTTCACTTACCAAATAACTGTCATGTGTTGGCCATTATTACAGGGACTGTTTCTTTTCCCATATCTCTTATTCTCACTAATGTTCTTTATGTTCCTGATTTTAGCTTCAATCTTATCTCTGTCTCTCAACTTACATCTAACCAATATTATTCACTCGCATTTTCTATTCATGGCTACCAAATATAGGATAAGAAGTGTATGAGGATGATTGGTTCGGTTAGCATAATTGGTGATCTCTACTACTTTTTAATCAACCAAGGACCTGGTTGTCAGAATACCTTTTCACCCTCTTGGGTTAACCATGTCAACAGCATCTCCAAAGACACACTATGGCATTACAGATTGGGCCATCCCTTATCCCAAAGAATGTCTCTCATTAGCCAATAGTTTCCCTTTGTAAAATTTCATAAAGTTGAACCTTATGACATATGTCATTTTGCTAGGCAAAAGAAACTGTCATATACTGCTAGTAATAGTAGAGCTTCTAATAAATTTGAGTTACCTCACTTTGACATTTGGGGACCTTTCTCTACTTATAATGTTCATGGTCATAAATGTTTTTTAACTGTTATGGATGATTTTGCTCAGTTTACAGTTATCCTATTGAAATCAAAATCTTAAGTGCAAACTAGTATTAGCAACTTTGTTACTTTTGCTGAAACACAATTTAATACCAAAGTCAAGGTTATCAGGAGTGACAATGGGTTAGAGTTCCTTATGTTCGATTTCTACTCATCTTGTGGCATCATTCATTAAACCAGCTATCCTGAGACCCTTTAGCAAAATGGGCAGGTCAAAAGGAAGCATCAACATATTTTGAATGCAGCTTGTGCATTACTATTTCAATCCAATCTTCCAAAACGTTTTTGGTCATACTCAGTCATCCATGCTGTTTTTTTAATTAATTGAGTGCCAAGCCCCATTTTGCAAAACTACTCTCCCTATGAGCTTTTACATGAATCCAAACTAGATTTACTTAATCTAAAAACATTTGGTGGTCTTTGTTTTGCATCAACATTAACTAACAATCAAAGTAAGTTTGATCCCGGGTCAAGGAAGTGTGTTTTTATGGGTTTTAGAGCTTGTGTAAAAGGTTTTGTCCTTTTAGATATGTCAACTACCCAAATATTTTTGTCTCGAAATGTTGTTTTTTATGATCACATATTACCATACAAGGTTTCTTTGGCAGCAATTGACATGATCATAGAACCACCTCCTCATTTATCTTCACCACATGACCAATCTACTTATGACCTACCTACCACATTACCATAGCCTGAACCTTCTTTGGAACTTGATCTACAAATCTCTAATTCAGCATCCTCTAACCTCCCAATCCTCAACTACCACCTAACACTATTGCTGATGATGGAACCCGAATCTCTTCTCGAGTGATAAGGCTACCCAGCTACTTGACTAATTATCACTGTAATAGTGTCACCAACTCACATGGTACTAATCTTTCTTACTCATCTCTTTCATATCCTATATGCCATTACATTTCTTATCCTAATATGTCCTATGCATGCAAATCCTTTATTCTTGCCATTTCTGCTGACACTGAACTGGAGTCCTATGTTGAGGCTTGTAAGTTTTAGTGCTGGAAAAAGGCCATACGGCTGAAATTTTTGCCCTAGAACAAACAAAAACCTGGATTATTGTTTATCTTCCTCCAGGTGTACTGCTTATCGGGAACGAGTGGGTTTACAAAATAAAATGAAAGGCCGATGGTTCTATTGAGTGCTACAAAGCTCGCTTAATGGCCAAAGGGTACACTTAAGTTGAAGGCATTGATTATTTTGATACCTTTTCTCCCATGGCCAAGATGACCACCATCCAGCTTCTTTTGGCTGTTGCATCCATTAAAAGGTGGCACCTCCACCAATTGGACATCAACAACACCTTTCTTCATGGTGATTTGCATGAAGAAGTTTATATTCGCATCCTACTTGGTTTCCATTATCCTAGGCCAAACAAGGTGTGCAAGCTCCTCAAATCATTGTATGGACTGAAGCAGGCTAGTCGACAATGGTTTGCAATATGGCTATTGTCAAGCTCCATCTGACCTTTCTCTCTTTACTAAGTGAACTATGTCATTCTTTTACAGCCATCTTGGTATATGTTGACGATATTATTCTGGCAGGAGATTGCATGATGGAATTTGCACACATTAAGTAGATCTTGTACACTAATTTCAAGATCAAAGATCTTGGCCAACTCAAATATTTTCTTAGCTTAGAGATCGCTCATTCCAAAAAGGGCATTTCTCTATCCCAAAGAAAGTACTACTTGAAGTTGTCAGTAGATTCAAGCCTCACCAATTTTGAGCCCGCATCCACTTCAATTGATTGTGCCACTCGATTGCATCAAGATAAGAGCAACCCCTTTTCTAATATTGCTGCTTATAGGTGTCTCATTGGTATGCTTCTATACTTAACTACTACTCACCTAGATATAGCCTTTGCGACTTAGCAACTGACTCAGTTTCTGGCTCAACCAACTAGTGTCCACTACAAGGCCGCCATGAGGGTGCTATGATACTTGAAAGGCAGTCCTACCAATGGTTTGTGTAATATCCTCAATTTTCTGTCATGCTAAATCACCTCAATAACCCTGAGTAATTAGGCACTTAATGAGAAATTATGAGATTAAGGCTTAATTAAGTGATTAACGAAGTGGTTATGAGTTAACTTTGATAAGAAAAGTAAAGAGAATGCTTAGTTAAGATTAGAGAATCTCTAATTAAGTGAGTCAGACTCTCAATAGCTTAATTAAGCACTAATCACCCTTAATTAGCTTAATCAATTTTAATTAAGGATAATTGAGTTTAATTACAAGTTTAATTTTTTTAATCATGTTATTGTGTGTTAATCACTAATTCTTGCTTAATCATGTTAATTAAGTTGCAAAAGCACTTAATCACATCATTAAATTCAAATTTAGTCAACTAGACAATAAAGTAAAAGGTGATGTTATAAAAGCATAAAGCATTAGATAAGAGTACTTTATGTAAGAGTTTGACCATGTTTTGTCTCCCTATCATCCATTTTGTCTCCCAAAACCTTAATTAGCACAAAATAACACAAAAATTTCTCTCCCCTACCCCTTGAAACCTACGGCCACACACAGTCACTCATTTTCATTTTCACACTTTCATTCTTTCTCTAAACTCTCAAATTCTCGAACTTCTCTCTACACTCTTCTTCTTCTTCTTCTTCTTCTTCCTTTCTCCACCACCACCATAACCAAAACTCTCACTAAGCCTTTCAAAGACCACATCTTTTTGTCTTTGGACAAGAGATCTAAACACTACAAGACTAATTTTCAAGAGAACTCAAGAGCTTCCATCTTCTTCCTTTCAAAACTGCCACCACCATCATCAAAGGAGGAGTCTTCTTCATCTTCTTCTTTTCCTTCAAGGACGCCATTTTCAAGCTTAGGTAGTGATCTCCACTTTTCTCTTTTGTTTACTCAAGAAAGCTTGAAGCTTGGTTCCTTCCATGACCAAGATCTTCAAGTGAAAGCTTGAGAAAGACTCTCACGCTCTTCATGAGCAAAAATTTCCTTTTTTAGCAAAAAAGTGTTCATATTCTTCTTTATGAGATATTCTTGATTATTTGAAAGTTTGTTTCTTGAATGCCTCTAAGTTTCTATTTTGCTTTCTTGATACATGAGATCTTGATGTTTCTTGTGAGTTATTTGAAAAAGAATGATGTTTTTAGTGGTATTTTGTTTAAAGTTTGTTCCTTTTCTCATGATGAGCTTATGATTAGAAAAGTTTCATCTTTATATATTTTTCATAGTTTGATAAGACTATGAACATCCTAAAAACTTAAAACTTTAAAAAGTTTGCCTCTTGATGCTTAAAAAGTGGCGCTATTTTTTATGGGTTTCACAAGGTTTCGTTTTGGTCTTCTTGAAGACAAGATATGTGTAAAAGTTTAAGATTTTTGGAATATGAAGCCTTTTTAAGTTATGAAAATGAAATCTTGTCACTTTATGTTTTAAATATTGACTCTTGGATACAAATCCTTTCATAAAATTTTAAACTTTAATTAAGAAGGTAACTTTAAGTCATAAAGTTATAAGCTTGCACTTTAGTCTTGTAAAGGTTGAACCTTGAGATGAATATATTGAGTAAAGTTTTAAGCTTTAAGCAAGAATGTCACTTTTGAGTTATAAAAGTGTTCACTTTTATAAAGATCAAGACTTTCTAACTCTAAAGCTAATGTTTTATATCATTAGTTCATAAAGTAGGAATCTTTTAGACTTTAAGACAACTTTAAATCATAAAGTTGAGACCTTGATGGTCTTAGAATAATTAAAAGTGTCAACTTTCATAAAGAACAAGACTTTTTAGTTCAAAAGCTAGTATCTTGTATTATTATTTCATAAAGATTTAATCTTTAAGACAAGAGCTTAGTTTGAAAGAGACTTACTTTCTTAAAGAAGGAAACTTTATAACCTCTTTATAAAGAATGATGATTTTTATAATATTTAAGGTAAGATCTTGTCATGTTAATAATAAAATCTTGAAACTTTGCAATTTGGATAAGTTTAAAATCACCCTTGGTGATTGTGAATATGGTGTTGTTAGGTTCATGAGTTGGTTATGCATTGTCATAACCCAAGGATTAAAGGGATCTTGAACTCCTTGTGAACAGAAGTATGATTAGGGCCTCTGAGCATACCATGAACCTAGGAATCACTAAGTGCACTATCTCAATGAAAGGAAATAATCACCCAACTTAGTTAAGTCGAACAAGTGTTCCATAAGACATGTACCCAAATAAAAAGTAAATTCCTATAAAAACTAAGTAATTAAAAGATTTCACACACATTCATTTTAACTATGTGATTCTCTTATAGGTAACCACGGAAAATCATATGATGACTCATATGACATCTCACAAAGAATAATAAAACTATGAACCCCTTTAGGGTATAAATGTATGATGTCATTCAGCATGATAAATGACAAGTTTGACTAAGCTCTATCTCATGATTGAATGATTAGTGTGAGTATATGATATGGACTGTTGGTTGAAAGTTTTATGATTGGCATTTTGGGGAAGCTCCAGTCTAGCCGTCATGCTGCCGGATTTCTGTCAAAATTTTTAACTTAGTCATATCATTACATGTGTCTGGTCAAAGTACTATTCATGTAAAGTATCATGATAAGAAAAGAAAGAATGGGATATGATCCCTCAATCACTTCAGGAAAGTGAAAGAAAGTGATCCACAAAGACTCAAGGAATCTCTATGGGGGAGACAAGGGCGACATGGAGGACCCTTCAACTTAGAGGTAACCAATATCAGCTTAGTCTGATTTGGTTTAGTACTGCGTGACGACGGTCACGGAATGAGTTCATGTCCAAAAGCGAGAAAAGTAAAGAAATTTAGGCACATGGTAAATATGAAAGTAAAGTTAACGAAAGACTCGGGTCTAGTCTAAAAAGTTACATGAATATGCATGCATCTTTATTCTCTCATTTGTATGGTCATGAATGTTTATACTACTCTCTGATGTGTATATGCTCTTATATTATCACTTCGAGTTTCCTTATATTATGGTTACATGAGGAAGATTAAAAGAAACCTGCTTCGGGAACCTATGTTTTCAAATCCTTTAAAAATGGAACTTATGCATGCTTACTATTTTCATAATTAAACCCGAAGTGGCTGGGATGACGACAATGACAGATTAATGGTCTAGTAGGGATCCTACCGAGAAATCTTGTATTTCTCACTAAGCTGTTGGCATCCATGGTAGCACTTCTGATAGTACCTGACTGAATAAGATGAGGAGCTGCCATGTCCCTTCACCTAGCTAAGGAGGATCGAGATAGTAGCATAGTATTTTCACCTTCTTGAGAGCCCTAGTTGGGCAGTTTATGTGTAATAAAGAGCATGTGGGAAGTCATACTACTTAATTTGTCTTATTACATATGTGATAATTATTAATGTAATAATGACTCTTGATTATCTATGATTACATCCTTAGATTATGGTATGGTATTATGTCATTTCAATTTTGTCATACATCTTTCTAGTAACTCCGCAATATAAGGAACAATGTTTATGTGTATGTGAGTAAGTAAGCGCTTAAAGGTTCAGTTTTCAAGCATAAAGGTTTTAAAAAAATAAAAGTACAAGCTATTTTCGTATAATATGCTAATTTCAACTATAAGAACTTCCGCTAGTTAAGAGTAACAACTAGTAATGCCATAAAATAACTCAAGTATAATATGGTATTATTAGGATGTTACAGTTTGTTCTTTCCTAGAGACACCTCTTTGCAACTCTTCGGGTTCAATGATGCATATTCGGGTGTTTGCCCCAATACTAGGCACTCCATTTCTAGTTTTTGCTTTTTCTTGGCTCTTCCTTGGTGTCATGGAAGGACAAGAAGAAGCAAACAATCTCTAGATCATCCTCTAAGGCTGAGTACCATGCTCTTGGTTCTTCCACTTGTGCATTGTAGTAGTTATCCTTCCTTCTTTGTGATCTGTCCATTAGTTGTTCTAAGCTAGTTGTTCTTTATTGCGATAATCAAAATGCTCTTCATATAGCGGCTAATCCTGTTTTTCATGAGCGTACAAAACACTAAGACATTGATTGTCATATTGTGCAGGCGAAGGTTACTACTGGCTTAATGCAACTACTACCAGTCAGTGCTCAAAATCAATGTGCAAATATTTTTACTAAAGCCATAACCTTCAAGAGCTTCATCACTTTCCTTCCCAAGCTTGGCTTGGTGGATATTTACCACCCGCCAACTTGTCGAGGGGGTAACAGAGCAACCAACAACTCACACAGAGGAGGAAGCATAGCCTAAAGCAAGCTTAACTTGGAGCGCAAGTTTGTTTGTTGTGATTGTTATTTTTCTGTTATAAAGATCCATTACAATGTATCTAGGTGTAGAACATTTATGTTGCTCCTCTCATCTTGTATAAATAGCCACCTTCATGTACATTCAGATCAGAATAAAGATTCTCAGATTTTTCAATCTCTATTTTCTCTTGTGCTCTCTGAATTAAACATCTTTTTTATATTATAAAAAGATATTTTTCTAGAAGACGAAAATTGTAGCCTCTCATAAAGGATCTTTTTGTGCTTTTTCTAGTCATTCTACTTTTACTAAAAAAATTTATCCAAACATACAAAAAAAGCATAAACAGTACTTTTTTAATTAAAAGATCTTTTTTTTTACCAAAATAATGACACCCAAACAAGCATGAAGAGAATAATTGATACACTATAAGTGTAAAAAAGTTTTATATAGTCATCCAATCACATGTTTCTGTCTATAAGACTTTTAGAGTAATAGGTAATTGAATTGAACTTTTTTTTGGCTTAAATATATTTTTGGTCTTCATATAATTAACGAATTTTAGTTTTAGCCCATGACAATTTTTTTTTTTTTGGGTTTTGGTATAAATTTCACAATATACTTGCTTTTGGTCCCTTTCATTACTTAAAATTATGTTAACTAATGAGGTGGCCAATGGCAATCTCATTCACTATTGTCAAGTCATCTCCATACTCATTCATGTCACCCATTACTAACACATTACTCAACTCTCCTTTCTTTCTTCCTTTTTTTTATTTTTTATTTTTTGGCCTCGAATCTCCCTTCTCTCCTTTTACCATCATCACCACTCCGTCTCTCTCTTACCCTACCCCCCCAACCACCACCCACATTTTCTCTCTAACTCCACTACCATATTCTTCATTCCCCACTCTATAGAAATGGAACAATGATCTTTTCCCCACTCTTTCCCTATTCTTTTTTTTTTTTCTTGGTTTAGTTGAAGTTGTGGGAGGGGTAACCCAAACAAGGAGAAGAGCCTGCAGAAGGAGCTGCCAGGTCCCATCATGCTAGGGATTGAGTCATAAAACTCACCGAGGAGGCCGAGTCGTCAAAGGTGGGCTACTCCAAGCTCGCGAAGAAGGTGCAGCTTCTTTGTGACAACCTCCTTCGCCATGCACACCACCTTTGCCACGCAACCCCTTAATGAGCGAATCCTTGCCCTTGTTCGCTATTACAAGAGACACAGTCTCAACATCATCTAATGGCACCAACTTCTCCCTCGCCCTATCACCAATTTTTCAAAATTGGATTTTGAGATAAATCATGTGAAATCTAGTCTTTGTCATTTCTGGGTTTTCAAATTGAAGACATAAAGTTTTCAAATTGGAGATAAAGTTTCGATCTTTTTGGATTTTTACCAATCGAGCTTGTGAAATTTTGGAGTAGAAGAAAGTTTAATTTGGGTGATTGTTGTGTTTTGATTCGAGATTTTATGAGAAAGTGTTAGGGTTCTATTTGTTTAATGTTGTGGAATTTGTTTTTGTTTTTGTTTTTTGTTTTTTTTTGGCTTATGGACTTATGTTTGTTTTGGGTTAGAAGAGAAATAGGGGTTGCACCATGACTAAACCCTTTTTTGTAACACCATAATAGTTCCATACTATACTTAAGTCATATTATGAAATTACTAGTTATTACTTTTGCTCGCGGAACTACATTACCATTTGAAAATACTTGTAAGGAAAATAGGGGGTAATTTTTTTTTGAAACAGTAACGAATAAAATGTTTTGAAACCCAAGAGCCATAAGTGCATCGTAAACGCATAATATAAACATTGCTACCTCATGCATAATGTGCGAATAAAGAAACAAATGCGACAAGAGTAACAATAGCTTAGATAAACATAACATTCATTCCGTAGCCATTCATATTTAATATAATAATAGTGTTAACCGAAATCATACATGGAGATAATGATGGGTTCGATACCTACTATCGGCCCTACGCAAGAAACCTACCAAATACATCATAAAGGAAAATACATAGGAAATCCCTACTGCCCAAGCAAGCCACACAATAGAATGATAACCCTATAACTACAACCAAAAAGGGCTATCCTCGTGCTCGGCCCCGCATGCAATCAACACATCACTTATCAAGCGGAAGGAAACTGTTCCCAAAACCACTGAGAGCAACATCACCGTGTCCTCCTCCTCGAGCACGACCATGCCCACGAGACACGGCATTGGTGCGAATGAACCCACGACCATGAACCGAGGGTGGAGTGTGACAAGGAGCAGCTGAAGAAGACGAATCAAACGCTAGGCGTATCAAGACGGGTAGGAAGGCTCAGATGGGTCAGTCTCTACATGGTAACTCGGATGGGAAAGCTTCGAGGGATTACAATCCAATGAAATAGTCGGAGTTAGACGGATATTTGAGTCAGTCTCACCATCAGCGGGGTATCTTAGCTGCTAAAAGTAAGGACAGATGTCGTCCAGGGTAACCTTGCCAAATGGCTGATATGGTCGGAAAAATGGGCTCATCATTGGAGTCTGAAACGGACGGCCGTGGAAGATGTAGACCTGCACTCGCAGACATCACTGGGCATTCAACATCGAGTCGAAGCTCCAATGCCATACTGGAAACTCAATGAAGATCACCATCGTGCCCAACATCGACATCCTCTGAAGACAACACGGAAATGTAGGAGTGAGAAATACTAGATTTCTCAGTAGGATCGCAAACACTGTGTCATCGTCATCGTCCTAGCCACTTCGGATTTAATTATAAAAATAGTGGACAGATATAAGTTCAATTTTAATAATTTCTGAAAAATAAATTCCCAAGAAGATTACTTTTAAGCTTAACATCATAACTATATCATCATAACTAAACATACATACAAAAACATAGAACAAAAATTCATAATGCATATGGACAACATAAATACACGAAATGACATGCAACCTCATAAACTTAACCATGGTTATACTTTGACTTTACTTTCATTCTTAGCCTGTGCTTAACATTCTTTACTTTTCCTTTGAGATAGATTGCTTCTTGACATGAGCTCATTCCGTGACTGTCGTCACGCAGTACTAAACCAAATCAGACTAAGCTGATATTGATTACCTCTAAGTTGGAGGGTCCTCCATGTCACCCTTGCCTCCCTCATAGAGGTTCATTGAGTCTTTGTGGATCACCGTCTCTCACTTCCCTTACCGAAGTAATTGAAGGGTCATATCCCATGATTTCTTTTCTTATCATTATACTTTACATGCATAATACTTCTTTGATTAGACACATGAGCGATATGACTAAGTCCATAATTTTGACGGAAATTTCGTAGCATAACGGCTAGACCGGAGCTTCCCTAAAATGCCAATCATAAAAGTTTCAATCAACAGTCCACATCATTAAATCACACTAATCTTTCAATCATGAGACAATGCACAAGCAAACTTGTAATTCATCATGCTGAATGGCATCATACATTCATATCCTAGAGAGGTTCATAATTGTGTTATTCTTGGTGAAGAATCTTATAGATCATCATATAATTTCCCGTGGTTACCCATGAGAGAATCACGTAGTTAAAATATATGTATGTGGTCTTTTAGTTACTTAGTTCTCATGTGAAATTACTCTTTACTTGAGTACATATCTTATGGAACACTTATTCAATTTAATTAAGTTAGGTGATTGTTTCCTTTCCCTGAGATAGTGCACTTAGTGATTCACTTAGTGATTCCTAGGTTCATGGTATGCTCAGAGGCCCTAATTATACTTTTGTTCACAAGGAGTTTGAGATCCCTCTAATTCTTGGGTCATGACAACGCATAACTACACTTATGAACCCAACAACACTATGTTCACTAATCACCAAGGGTGATTTTTAACTTATCCAAGTTGCAAAGTTTCAAGCTTTATCACTTTCATGACAAGATCTTACCTTAAGTATTATAAAAGTTATCATTCTTTATAAAGTAGTCATAAAGTTTGATTATTTATGAAAGTAAGTTCTTCTACAATTATACACTTGACTTAAAGATTAAATCTTTATGAAATAATGATACAAGATACTAACTTTTGAACTAAAAAGTCTTGTTCTTTATGAAAGTTGACACTTTTATTTATTCTAAGACCATCAAGGTCTTAACTTTATGATTTAAAGTTGTCTTAAAGTCAAAAAGGTTTCCACTTTATGAACTAGGGATATAAAACATTAACTTTAAAGTTATAAAGTCTTGATCTTCATAAAAGTTGACACTTTTAAGCGTTTTGACTCAAGATCTAAACTTTATGAATTAAAGGTTGCAAAACAACACTTTTATGACTAAAAGATTTCATTCTTGACTAAGGTTTGAAACTTTATGAAATTTCTTGTCTTCAAGGTTTGATTTCTAAGACATAAAGTGATAAGATATCATTTTTACAACTTATAAAGGCTTCATATTTCAAAAAGCTTAGACTTTTACATGTAGTCTTGTCTTCAAAATAAAACAAAATAAAACAAAATAAAACTTTATGAACGCACCAAAATTTGCGCCACTTTTTATGCATCAAGAAGCAAACTTTTTGAGCTTTAAACTCTTGGAATGTTCATAGTCTTATCAAATCATGAAAAACATGTAAAGATGAAACTTTTCTAATCATAAACTCATCATAAGAAAAGGAACAAAATTTAAACAAAATATCACCAAGAACATCATTCTTTTTCAAGCAACTCATAAGAAACATCAAGATCTCATGCATCAAGAAAGAAAAATAGAAACTTTGAAGCACTCAAAGAAAGGAACTTTTCAAGAACTCAAGAACACTCATGAACATATTTAACCAAAAATAGAAACTTTTTCTCATGAAGAGCATGAAAGAACTTCTCAAGTTTTCACTTGAAGATCTTGGTCATGAGAAGAACCAATCTTCAAGCTTTTTTGAGTAAACAAAATAAAAGAGTGAAGATCATTATCTAAGCTTTGAAAATGGCATGTTCTTGAAAGAGAAATGAAGAAGATGATGGCTCCTCCTTGATGATGATGGTGGTGGTTTTGGATTAACCAAGAGAGAACTTTTGAGTTCTCTTGAAAATGAAGCTTGTAGTGTTTGGATCTCTTCTTCAAAGACCAAAAGATGTGGTCTTTGAAGGGCTAAGTGAAGAAAGTTTCATTATGGAGGTGGAGAATGGAAGAAAAAGATAAAGAAGAAGAAGAGAGAATGTAGAGAGAAGTTGGAAGAGCAGGAAACTTAGAGAGAAAATGAAAGTGTGAAAATAAAAAATGAATATGTGTGCTTGTGTGTGTGTTGGCTATAGCCTTTAGTAGGTGGAAGGAGAAGATATTTTCTTAATTTTGTGTTAATTAAGGTTTAGGGAGGCAAATTGGATGATGGGGGAACAAATCAAGTACTTACTCTTACATAAAGCACTCTTGTCTAATGCTTTATGCTTTAGTGACCTCACTCTTTTCTTTATTATCTAGTTGACTAAACTTGAATTTAATCATGTGATTAAGTGCTCTTACAACTTAATTAACATGCTTAAGCAAGGATTAGTGATTAACACATAAGAATATGATTAACAAAAATTAATCTTGCAATTAAGCTTAATTATCTTTAATTAAACTTGATTAAGCTAATTAAGGATGATTAGTGTTTAATTAAGCTATTAAGGCTCTAACTTGCTTAATTAGAGATTATCTAATCTCGATTAAGCATTCTCTTGACTTTTCTCATCTGATTTGACTCATAAATACTTCGTTAATCCCTTAATTAAGCCTTAATATCATAATTTCTCATTAAGTGCCTAATTACTCAGGGTCATTGAGGTAATTTAGCACGACCAGAAATTAAGGATGTTACATTTCTTCTCACCTTTAAAAAGAATTTTGCCCTCAAAATTCGTTACCTGTAAATAATTCTGGATACTCGTTCTTCATCATGGACTCTAGCTCCCATGTATGCTCTTCCATATTTCCTCTACCCCAAGCCACCTTGACCAAGGATACCATCTTATTCCTCAGCTATTTTACCCCACAATCCATGATTCGAGATGGCGGTAGATTGAAGGTTAAGTCCTCCCTTAACTTTACACTTCCGGGTTCCAATAGATGACTAGGATCGGAATGGTATTTTCTTAACTGAGACACATGAAAGTCATCATGAAGGTTTAACAAGTGTGGAGGTAAGGCCATTGGGTAAGCAACTGACCCGACACGTTTTAGAATTTGAAAGCGGCCAAGAAAGCGGGGGTTTAACTTTTTAACTTTCATAACTTTACCTATACTAGTCGTAGAAGTGATATTCAGGAACACATGTTCTCCTTCTTGGAACTCAAGAGGCTTTCTCCTTTTATCTACATAACTCTTTTGACGACTCTAGGCTGTAAGGATTCTATCCCTAATCCTTCTGATTTGCTCTGTGCTCTGCCTTACAAGATCAAGTCCTAATAGGCTCTGCTCACCTAGTTTAAACCAACACAGGGGAGACTGACACTTCCTTCCATACAAAGCTTCGTAGGGTGCCATACCAATACTTGCATGATGACTATTGTCATAGGCAAACTCAATCAAAGGTAAGTATTTTACCCAACTTCCTCGACTATCCAATACACAGGCTCTCAACATGTCCTCTAAGGTTTGGATAGTTCTCTCTAACTGTCCATCCTGTAACGTCCGATTTCCGACTTCCGATCTCATTTAATGTTGAAATTTCCGATTTCCGAGTTTGTCTTGTAAATTCCGACTTCCGACCTTAGTCATAGTTTCAAGTTCCGACTTCGTTTCCAAGGCTTAAGGGCCGGCTGCATTCTCCGATTTCCGACCTTGTGTAGGCGTATAAGAATTCCAACCTTATCGGTATGAATTCCGATTTCCGACTTAATCTCAAGTGGCTGATGTTTCTAATTTCCGATCTCGAGTTTAATACCAAGAGCTCTCATTTCTATATCCTTCCGAGTTCTGACTTTATAAAGAATACGAGTTCCGACTTCATTTTCAGAATATACTGGAAACTAGTCCCACTTTAGGTGACGTGGAGAGCAATTCTACCACACAAAGAGGGCAACGTGGAGAGCAAGGTCAAGCTAAAACTCACCTTTATGTTTTGAGGCCAATCAAAATCTTCCAAGTTAACTCCCTACTCATGCCTATATAACACTCTCTCCTCCTCCCGATCTCGCACTCTCTACGTAACTTAGAACTCACTTCAGCTCTCTCTTTTCTTTTTTCCACTCACCCAACTCCATCCAACTTTGAGATTCACTCAAGTTCCAGCTACAAACTCAACCAAAATTATTCATAGTGAAAGGTAGAGGTTCTAAATTCTTACTTGACATTTTGGTTCTTGAAGGATTGATGGTGGTCCAATCTCTTGATTTTGATATGTTGATTGAATAATTATGATGAATTATAGCTGAGTTATGGGCTGTTTATGAGGTTAAAACCTGAATTGAAAGTGAGAAAGAATGAAGATATGAAAAAGCTGAGAGGCTGGAAAACTCAAACCCTCGGTAGTCCATACGGCGGAGTGTACGGCTTCGCCTCCCGCTATTAAAAATTAACGAGACCATTTTTAGGTGTGACTAGACATTCAGGGATTTCCATACATGTATCATAATAGGTCATTGGATTAGTATAGAATTAGTTATGAATTTTTGAAGTTAGACCTAGAAATCTGGGTTCTCATCCGGGCAGCATGGGTTGAGAAGGGTGTATCTCACCCTATACAACTCTAAATCGAGTGAAACTAATCTTGTTAGAAAGCTTACACACAGCGAAACACCCCAATATAAGATTCCGAGTTTGTTATGGTCCCAATTGTTCCCAGTGATTCGCAGAAGTTGTCCTATGTCCAATCTAGGCCAAAACAGAGTAGTTCAGAAAGGTAGACTTTCAGGACTTATAACTCGAGGTATACTTAAGCAAATGGAGTGAAACTTCTGGAAAATGAAAGGTTGTCCTATTAGCTTCAATATGAGACCAATTTCGCATGATTTGAGCTTAGTTTCGATTTTTGGTGAATTTTCTTCTATAGGTACCCAATTCTGGCTAAGGACAGGACATGTTGAGGTAAAATGTTTATGTCTAGAGCTATACAACTCAAAATAAGATGGGACAAAAGGAAGCAGAAACTAGACATACAAGGCTATAACATATTCAAAAATTTGATTTAAATGAGTTGAGCTGAATGAGGAATGAGACACCCCAAATTCAGGCAGAACAGGGGGGGTTAAATTGAAACTCTATTGATGTTTAAATTCAAATTGTTGATTGAGATTATGAATGTACATGTGTAATTGAGATTGTTGATTGATGTTATGAATGCACTTGTATAATTGTTGCTCTATACTGAAATTGTAAGTGTATAAATGTACTGGTGGTCTGGCACTATTCACGGAAGGACTCGGGATCCGTTAGGGTCAGCCGCAATTTTCGGTAAGAAATTCATATGTTATGAAATTTATGACAACTTGAGTACATCATATGTAAAGAGACAAGTTAGATGTGCATTCATTTCATGACATTGTAAAGAATTCCACATCACTTGGGCCAGCCCCGGAATAAATTAAGGGGAATAGATCAGCCGCAGGTCGGGAAAGTAAACCCGCCATCGTGGTATAGGAACGAGCTCCTGGCCCCTGAAAAGCGGACTATTACCCAGGAGTATATGGCCAATGACTCCCAGGGGACCAAGGATGGAAGTAAGTTATAATAGGCGAAAACCTCCAAGAATAAGATGCATCTTCTCATTGCACATGCATATGTATGGTGTAATACTTTTTTATTGATTGTTCTAGATCTCTATTTATTATTCATGACATGCTATTGTTCCGCTGTGTTTACTGTTGAGTACATTAGTATATCTGTTAAATAAAAATTGAATTTGTTTTGGTGTATGTTTTACAAGCAAATATTTAAAATGAATATTATCGTTTTATGATATTATTCGAAAAATGTTGTACGGCCGAAACAACTAGGAATGACAACGATGACAGATGTATAGAAGTTAGGATTTTCTACTGAGAAATATTCATTTCTCACCCTATTGTATGTTCCACGTCATTCTCAGACCATGGAGCACGCGGCACGGGTTCTATTCATTGAGTTTCCCGAGCTTCACATCCACATCGACCCTTTTCTAGACTCTATATATATATCCGGGCAAAGCGCCCGCTTGTATTTCTTCTTCCGTAGGGACTTTGCCGCACTGGCTATGCACCCTCTTTTTGATCCCGGCCGTCCCCTTACATTGCTATACCTCTTTATATGGCTCATCCATTTCCACCGCCACCAGCAGCTCTCCAGCCCCATGGCTCCTCGCTTCACCACCGCAGCTCGATGTCGCCGGCCGACTCCCAGAGGAGGATCCGCCCGAGACAAATTTAGTTCTTTCGTCATCCTCTCGCCTCCCGTGTCGGCATCCTCCACCGACGCCGCCATGGCTTAACTGGTTCCTTTCATCGACTGCTTAGATAGTGCGATGTCAGAGTGGGGATAGATGGTACGTAATGACCTCTTTTTGATACTTTGGGCCATGGTCGATGGGTAGATATTAGAATGTATACTGAAACGTCCCATGGGGACCACTTAGGGCATATATGATACTGGATGTTTCATTTTGTATTAGCGGCCTCATTTTGACAAACTTTAAAATCAGATATTTATATACATATCTATGACGCCGTTTGCAATTATTCTGTTCTCATTGTATTTTTATTTATGTTAAGTTATTTATAGTTTACCGATTGATTGGTATTTATTCCGCCATCACGTAGAAAATTTTGCTATGAGATCAAGTATTCTTATGCGAGGCCTTAGTACTAATATAGAAAGAGAAATTTAATCAGTATTACACGTAATCTCTTATCAGATAGGTTATTATGACTTAAGCATAGTACTTTGTCTGGTAAGGCGTTACACATCCGTTTAGGAGTGATAAGCTGTACTTCGGCAAAGCCTCGTTCCAAATGCCTTTTGCAAGGCACCCCAGAATCTAGAGATAAACCTCGGGTCCCTATCCAAGATTATGGTTGAAGGCACACCATGCAACCTTACTATCTCTTGAACATATAGCTGGGCTAACTTTTCCAAAGGATAAGTAGCTCGAATAGGCAAAAAGTAGGCAGACTTGGTCAATCTGTCAACAATCACCCATATCGCATCAAAACCAGCTTGCGTTTTGGGAAAACCCATCACGAAGTCCATAGAGATACTTTCCCATTTCCATTTTGGGATCTCTAACGGTTGCAACATACCAGAAGGCTTTTGGTGTTCAATTTTTACCTTTTGACAGACTAAACACTTGCGTACCAACTCTGCAATGTCCCTCTTCAATCCCGGACACCAAAATATCTTCTTAACATCTTGATATATCTTGGTCACACCAGGGTGTATGGTGAAATGGCTCTTGTGAGCCTCCTCCAAAATCCTTCTTCGGAGGTCATCACTTGCAGGTACACAAACCTTTCCTTCAAATCTCTATAGTCCATCTGTACCTCTAGCAAAACCCTTCAACTTTCCTTCTTTTACCAATGCTAGGGTTTTCAGGAAATTCTCTTCCTCACTTTGGGCTTGAGCAATTTGACTCTTGAAATCGCTCGTCACCTTCAGCTGATTCAATCTTAAGCTATGGGGGGTTACCACAACTCCAAGGTTAAGGTCTCTAAAGCTCCTTACTAGCTCATCCTCCTTGACCATCATCCATGACGCATGCAAATATTTCCGACTTAGAGCATCAGCCACCACATTGGCCTTTCCAGGATGATAGTTGAACCTAAATTCATAATCCTTCAAAAACTCCATCCATCTCCTTTGCCTCATATTCAACTCCTTTTGATCAAATAAATACTTCAAACTCTTATGATCAAAAAACACCTCAAACCTTACACCATACAGGTAATGCCTCCATATCTTCAAGGCAAACACTACACCCACTAACTCCAAGTCATGGGTTAGGTAGTTTACTTTGTGATCCTTCAACTGCCTAGAGGCATAAGCCACCACATTCCTATTTTGCATCAAGACACAACCTAAACCTCTCCCAAAGGCATCACAATAAACCTCAAATGGTCCACTTAGGTCAGGTAATACTAATACTAGGGTTGAGATTAACTTTTCCTTTAGCTCTTGAAAGCTTTTCTCACAATCCATGGTCCATACAAATGGGGCATCCTTCCTTGTTAGCTTAGTTAAGGGCAAAGATATCTGGAAAAATCCTTTTATAAACCTATGGTAGTAACCGACTAAACCCAAGAAACTCCTTATCTCAGTTACCGAGATTAGTCTCTCCCAATTCAGCATAGCCTCAATCTTACTCGGATCCATAGTGATACCTCCTTGTGACACCACACGTCCTAAGAACTTTACTTTCTCCATCTAGAATTCACACTTAGATAACTTAGCATAAAGCTTCTTTTCCCTCAAGATTCCCAACATAACCCTCAAATATTCTTCATGTTCCTCTTTTTTTTCTCGAATACATGAAAATATCATCTATGAAAACAACTACAAACTTATCCAAGTAAAGTCTAAAAATTCTGTTCATGTAATCCATGAAAATAGCAGGGGCATTAGTCAAACCAAATGATATCACCGTAAACTCATAGTGTCCATACCTTATCCTAAAAGCTGTTTTGGGTATATCCTCCTCCGTCACTCTTATCTGATGATATCTAGATCTCAGATCAATCTTAGAAAACACAGCTGCACCTCGCAGTTGGTCCATGAGGTCGTCTATCCTAGGCAAAGGGTACTTGTTCTTAACAGTCACTTTGTTCAACTGCCTATAATCCACACATAGCCTCATGTTCCTATCTTTCTTTTTCACAAACAACACCGGGGCTCCCCAAGGTGAGGCATTAGGTCTTACAAACCTCTTCTCTAACAACTATTCTAATTGTCCCTTCAACTCTGACAACTCCATTAGGGACATCCTATAAGGTGTTATAAAGATTGGCCCCGTTCCCGGTACCAACTCGATAGAAAACTCAATTTTCCTTTCCGAGGGAAACTTGTGTATGTCGTCAGGAAACATATCTGGGTATTCCCTAACTACATGGATCTCTTCCAGTACCTGCTCGAGTTCCACTTCACTTGCCATAAGGAGAACATATCCCTAATTACTGGACTCATTACTCCCTATCTTAACAGAATTTAAAAACAAACTAACAGGCTCAACAGGCTTAACAGGAATAGGAGGAAGAACAATTTATCATAGTATGGTTTGTCGAAAGCCAATCCATGCCTAAAATCAAATCCAAACCAGACAAAGGCAAACATATTAAATTTGTTAAGAAAGACCGACCATCAATTTGGAATTGACAATTCAAACAACAATGACAAGTCTTAAATGGTTTGCCAGCGAGAGTAGAAACAATTAACATGTAAGGTAATTTAGACACAAAAAATCCCAATCTATCTACACAATCAAGAGAAATAAAGGAGTGTGTAGCTCTAGAATCATACAGTACAGTTAAGGTTCTACCGTTAACCTTACACTTACCTTGGATCAAATCGTCGGACTGAGTGGCCTCCCAGCATTAAGGGCAAAGACCCTTCCTTGGTATTGGGGCTTGTTAGCAAGGGACAATAGCTTGACAGTGCAATCTCTAGCCATATGCCCAGGCCTTCCGCATCAGAAACACGCATTCTGGCCAACTAAATACAGGCGTCCTCATGGTGTTTGCCATGCTTAGGGCAAGCTTGACTATTCGCAGATGTAGGTGGGTTCCCAATAGGTTTCTGGGGTTGCTTTCCTTTGAAACCTCCACCTTGAAACAACTTTCTCGGGGGTTAGGGCTTGAACTTCTGCCTTTGTGGCGCCAACTTCTTCTTGTAGGCTTCGAAGCTCACCACAGATAGCTTGTGGTTGCAATCCTCCACCATACAACACTTGTTGACTAGTGTAGCATAATCACGGATCTCCATGGGCCCTACAGACGCCAGTATTTCCTCACATAATCCTCTTTCAAACTTGTCACACTTCCAGCGCTCATCAGGATTCCCTTGATAAATCATCGAGAACTTGCACAGCTCCTCAAACTTGGCAGTATACTCAACAATATTCATGGTCCCTTGATTTAGACTCATGAACTCCAACTCCTTTGCGTTCCTCACGAATGTGGGAAAATACTTCTCATAAAAGTGTGACTTGAAAATCTCCCAGGTGATGTGGGTCTGAGCACCTTCCAACAATCTATTAGTGCTTACCCACCAAAACTCAACATCAGTTTCCAATATGTAGGTAGCAAAGGCTACCTTCTGCTCCTCAATACAGGCCAATACCGTGAAAATCTTCTCAATGGCCTTGATCCATTCATCAGCTCGATCAGGGTTGTATGTCCCTCTAAAGCTTGGTGGATTTGCCTTCCTGAACTCAGCAAACTTGAGGTACTCAAGATCTACCTCAGCTCCTCCATTGTGCCCTTCGGGATTCTCCTCATTCCTTTGCTCCATCTGCTCCATCATGCAGTGAGCAGTAGCAGCTTGCTCCCTTATGGTAGCAGCCATTTAACGGACCGTCCCCATAACTTCCTTGGGACCTTCCAGCTCATTACGGGGCCTACCACGTCTCCCTGATGCCATTAATTCCTGGTATACAAAATAGAAGACATTGAGTTGATCAGGCTCAATATTTGCGCTAAGCGAACCAGCAACTAACCACGCATGTCTAATTCTTATGTCCTATCATACAGATGAGACTCAAAATATGACTTAACTAACACATATGCTTAGAAGTATAGTCAGTCCATCCTTAGGCTCTTTAAGGACGAATTGCTCTAATACCAAAATGTAACACCATAATAGTCTCATACTATGCTTAAGTCATATTATGGAATTACTAGTTGTTACTTTTACTCGCGAAACTAATATTACCATTTGAAAATACTTGTAAGGAAAATAGGGGGTAATTTTTTTTTTTTTTGAAATAATAATGAATAAAATGTTTTGAAACCCAAGAGCCATGAGTGCATCATGAACGCATAATATAAACATCGCTACCCCATACATACAGAACGAACAAAGAAACAGAAGTGACAAGAGCAACAATAACTTAGATAAACATAACATTCATTCCACGGCCATTCATATTAAATACAATAATAGTGTTACTAGAAGTCATACATAGAGATAATGATGGGCCTGATACCTACTGTCGGCCCTACGCAAGAAACCTACCAAATATACCATAAAGTAAAATACATAGGAAATCTCTACTGTCTAAGCAAGCCATATAATAGAATGATAACCCTATAACTATAACCAAAAAGGGCTATCCTCATGCTCGGCCCAGCATGCAATCACCACATCACTTATCAGGCGAGAGGAAATCGTTCCCGAAACCACCGGGAGCAACTTCACGGCGTCCTCCTCCTTGAGCACGGCCACGCCCATGGAGCACGGCACATGTGCGAATGAACCCGTGACCACGAACCAGGGGTGGAGTATGAAAAAGAGCAGCTGAAGAAGACGAATCAAATGCCAAGCATATCACAGGTGGGTAAGAAAGCTCAAATAGGTCAATCTCCACAAGGTAACTCGGATAAGAAGGCTCCGAGGGATCAAAATCCAATGAAACTATCGGAGTCAGACGGGCATCCGAGTCAGTCTCATCGTCAGTAGGGTATCTCGGCAGCTGAAAGTAAGGACGGATGTCGTCCAGGGTAACCTCGTCGAATGGCTGATGTGGTCAGAAAAATGGGTTCATCACTGGAGTCTGAAACGAACGGTCGTGCAAGATGTAGACCCTCATCGCTATACTAGCAGACGTCACTAAGGTATTCATCACCGAGTCAAAGTGCCAACGCCATACTGGAAACTCAATGAAGATCACCACCATGCCCGACATCGACATCCTCTGAAGACAACACGGAAATGTAGGAATGAGAAGTACTAGATTTCTTAGTAGGATTGCGACTAGACAAACACTGTGTCATCATCATCGTCCCAACCACTTCAGATTTAATTATAAAAACTATGGATAGATGTATGTTCAATTTTAATAATTTCTAAAAACATAAATTCCGACTCATATTGCTTTTAAGCTTAACATCATAACTATATCATCATAACTAAACATACATACAAGATCATAGAACAAACATTCATAATGAATATGGACAACATAAATACACGCAATGACATGCAACCTCATAGACTTAACCATGGTTACACTTTGACTTTACTTTCATTCTTAGCACATACTTAACATTCTTTACTTTTCCTTTGAGATAGACTACTTTTAGATATGAGATCATTCCGTGACCGTCATCACGTAGTACTAAACCAAATCAGACTAAGCCGATATTAGTTACCTCTAAGTTGGAGGGTCCTCCATGTCACCCTTGCCTCTTTCATAGAGGTCCCTTGAGTCTTTGTGGATCATCGCCTCTCACTTTCCTTACTAAAGTGATCGAAAGGTCATATCCCATGATTTCTTTTCTTATTATTATACTTTATTTGCATAATACTTCTTTGACTAGACACATGAAATGATATGACTAAGTCCATAATTTTGACAAAAATCTGGCACCATAACAGCTAGACCGGAGCTTTCCCAAAATGCCAATCATAAAACTTTCAATCAATAGTCCACATCATATCATCACACTAATCATTCAATCATGTGACAATGCTCAAGCAAACTTGTCATTCATCATGCCAAATGGCATCATACATTCATACTCTAGAGGGGTTCATAGTTGTGTTATTCTTGGTGAAAAATCTTATGGATCATCATATGACTTCCCATAGTTACCCATGAGAGAATCACGTAATTAAAATATATGTATGCAGTCTTTTAGTTACTTAGTTCTCATGTGAAATTACTCTTTACTTGAGTACATGTATTATAGAACACTTGTTCAATTTAATTAAGTTTGGTGATTGTTTCCTTTACTTGAGATAATGCACTTAGTGATTCCTAGGTTTATGGTATGCTCAGAGGCCCTAATCATACTTCTGTTCCCTAGGATTTGAGATTCCTCTAGTCCTTGGGTCATGACAACACATAACCACACTCATGAACCAAACAACACCATATTCATTAATCACCAACGATGATTTTTAACTTATCTAAGTTGCAAAGTTTTAAGCTTTTATCACTATCATGACAAGATTTTACCTTGAGTATTATAAAAGTTATCATTATTTATAAAGTAGTCATAAAGTTTGATTCTTTATGAAAGTAAGTGCCTCTACAATTATACTCTTGACTTAAAGATTAAATCTTTATGAAATAATGATACAAGGTACTAACTTTTGAACTAAAAAGTCTTGTTCTTTATGAAAGTTGACACTTTTATTTATTCTAAAACCATTGTCACGACGTGCTCGGAGAACGCCGCAACAAGAGGCAACAAAAAAATATTTTTTAAAAAAATATTCAATGGAGCCGCCACTAATTTTCATTTATGGAAAAAATCAGAAAAACCATTTTGATTTGACAAAGTTGATCCTTTGAAAATGAGATTGGGCTCAGGAGTCTAATTATGTATGCGGAAAGATGGAAACTTAATCCCACTACAACCCCATTACATCCATCTTTCGACGATTACCTAGAGTTTATTATGCAAATTAATCCATAACTATAATTATATTTATTTTTCCCTTTAAATGACTTATAACAATTATTTACAAAATAAAACAAATTATTTACAAAAATTATGAAATAGAAAAAGAAACAAAATTTAAAAAAAAAAAATTTGGCTTGACGAGGAGTGCCCGCTCCTACGTATCCTCTAGTGTAATGAGGAACTCAAAGTCCTCGTCGTTCTTGTAAAAAACAATTGTGTGTTGGGTTGATTTTATTTACAATAAAAATAAAAATAAACAAAAAAAAATTAATCCACTCTTGCACAGGATTCAGGATAGCATGAGCTATAAAATGAATCTTTACAATTCTCACATCCCTTGAAGATGGTCAAACCATACATCAATGTTGCAAGTTTGTTACGTAGATTAAAAAATTTTAATTTCTTGTTTTAGTAAAAAAAAAAATAAGAATTTAATTTTTTAGGTATATTTACAGCAACAAAAAAATCAAAATTGAGAAAAATACACGTCAAAACAATTAAGCAAGGCCTCAAAGCTTTTTTTCAAAAAAAAAAAAGAAAGTAAAATGAGGAAGGAGCACAAGAGTGCCACAAGGAGGGTGGTGCACCATAGACAACACTCTTAGAAATCCAAAAATGAATTGTGAACGAGATGTTGACAGCGGCTTTGAAATTGTGCTTGCGGTGTTCATTTGCAGAAGCAGAGGAATGCTAATGAGGAAGGAGCACAAAAGTGCTACAAGGATGGTAGTGCACCATAAGCGATGCCCTTGACAACACAAAACAAATTTGCAGACTCCGGGATTGCTATGGTCATGAACAAGATGGACAGGAACGCGATCAATGTTTTGTGACTTGGCGAGGGCATGTTGTATCACGTGGTTACGATATGGTGCAATAGTGATGATGACGCAGTACAAAGGGGAAGAGTCAAGGGATTTTTAGTGATGAGATTTTACTGGTGGTGGCAGAGAGTATGTTGTTGGATTGAGAAAGAAAAAAAAACAAACAAAATAATGTACAGTACAACATTAAATCGAAAGGTGCAGCAGAGATGAGTAGGAAAGAAAGATCGTGTGTTAAAACAAAAAAAATAAAATAAAATAAAGGGTCAAAGAGATATATATACCTACAAACACACCCAAGTAGATATGGTATTTGACCTTTGACAATACTTCTTTTTTAAACGCACGCTCCCACAATTGCTTTTTGTTCTCTTCTGATCTTCCTTTTTTTATGTCTCGAAAAAAATCCCCCCCTCCAAGTGGTAGAGTTGGGTTTATATAAAGAAGAAAGGGAGAGAGTTTTGCTAACAAACTAATAAAATTTTCCAAAAAATCGTTGAGAAATTTGTGGTAGGATAAAATCAAAATTTGAAAAACAGTTAAAAACTTGAGATAGGATGAGATGAAAATTTTGAAAAGCAGTTGAAATCCTAAAATGGGATAAGATTCTAGAAGTTAAAAGTAAAATATAAAAAATAATAAAAAAAAAAATTTTATTAACAAAGAGAATAAAATATGGTGTTCATAGTTATCTCTATTTACTTGTTACTTCCTAGAAAATATAAAACTGTAGATTTTGATATTTTCATAGTAAGGAACTAATAAAGATATGAATACATATTTTTGTCCTAATTGGAAAAGTGATGGGAGTAGATGCTTTGCAAAAATGAAATGTAGCCTTGCAAATGTAATGCGGCTTTGTAGCCGTGTGAATGAAATGAAATGTAGTTCTGTGAATAAAATGCAACCATGTGAATAGAATGCAGCCTTGCAAATAAAATGCAATCTTTGAAATTGGAAGATGCAGTCTTGAAAAAAATGCAGCTTTGCAGAATTGAAATAGATTTGAAATGCAACTTTGCAGAAATGAAATATATTTGAAATGCAACTTTGCAAGAATGAAATAGATTTGAATTTGCAAAAAATGAAATAGATATAAAATTGCAGAATTGAAATAGATTTGAAATTGTAGAATTGAAATAAATTTGAAATTAAATTTGAAATGCAACTTTCCATAATTGAAATAGATTTGAAAATACAGCTTTGCTAAATTGAAATAAATTTGAAAATGCAACTTTGTAAAAATAAAATAGATTTGAAGTTGCAGAATTGAAATAGATTTGAAATGCAACTTTGCAAAAATGAAATAGATTTGAAATTGCAGAATTGAAGTAGATTTGAAACTGCAGAATTGAAATAAATTTGAAAATGCGGCTTTGCAGAATTGAAATTGAACTTGGAATTGAAATTTACAAAATTAAAAATGCTGATGGTGATAATGCAAAAGGTGAATGATATGATGATGATTATGTGTATTGACCTAGATGACATTGTGAAGAAAGAAAGGAAAAGAAAAGAAAATTTTGCCCCAATTTGTAGTTTCCAAATATTGCTCTTCTGAGAAATTCTTCGTCTAATCCAAAATGAGCCCTCTAGTTTCATGAGACATTACATGAGCCTTTGCTCGAAAATTGTTTGTGCTATTTGCCTTTATTTTCTTTTCCCCATCTTGATCTTTGTTTTCGAAACTTCTAACTTTTGCTCTAATTTTTGCCTAGACTGCCATCTCTGGCTTTCAGTCTAGCGAGCTTTTTTCTTTCTACTTTTTTTTATAACTTTTCTCATTGCACTACTGCCATCCGATATTGAATTTGTCTTGTTGTGTTTGAGTCCTGTCCGTATATATCTCCTTCATTGTATTTCAAAATAATGTTATGATTATGCATGGCTTAAAAGAGAACAAAAATGAAATGCACCCTTTGATGATAGGGAAAATATGGGAATAGAAGCAAGAATAAAGGGAAAAAGGAATAATGGAAAAATGATGGAACTAGACAAATTTATTGTAGCATAGCCATGGAGAAATAGATGAGGTACAAAAGATTAGAAAGACTACAATGCAGATTTTATATGATTAACCCATTTCACTGATTCTTTGGTTGTACCGGACTTGAATTTCCAGGCCAAGAACATAATCGCTTGCTATGTGCCAACAAATGTGCCTCAATCTGTTGGTTCTTCCTCATTCATTTGCTCCATTAAATTGCCCCATTTACTGTCATTTCCTGGCTTCATATCCTTTCCCTTTATTTCAAGCTGATACCTCATTGCTTAGGTTGCCCTTTCGGGTTTTCAACCTAACGAACATTTTGTTGCTCTAACTTTGCCTAGATCGCCTTTTTGTATTTTCGATCTAGCGAGCTTCCTTTTTTTTTTGTGCTCTAATTTTTACCTAGACCAACCTTTCAAGTTTTCGATCTAGCAAGCTGTCTTTTTGTTTTTCTATTTTTTTTTTGTTTTTTTTGCTCTAACTTTTTCCTAGACCGTCCTTTCGGGCTTTTGATCTAATGAGCTTTCTTTAGGCAAAATACTTCTTCACAGCATCTGAGTTGATTAGCTTAGGAAGCACTCGACCTTCCATGTCAGTTAAGATCAATGCTGCCCCAGAGAATGCATCTTTAACAATATATGGGCCTTCATATGTGGGTGACCATTTGCCCCTGCTATCTTCCTGATTTGGCAAAATTCTCCTTAAAACAAGATCACTTGACTGAAATGTTCTAGGTTCAACGTTTTTATTAAAGGCTCTAGCCATCCTCTTTTGGTATAATTGTCCATGACAAACTGCCTTCAAATGCTTTTCATCAATTAGATTCAGCTGTTCATACCTCGTTTTAACCCATTTAGCTTCTTCAAGTTCTGCTTTGATTAAAACCCTTAATGATGGGATTTTCTACCTCTATTGGCGTCACCGCCTCCATCTCGTATACCAATGAATATGGAGTTGCCCCGGTTAAGAATCTGACCACGGTACGATATGCATGTAATGCATAAGGAAGCATGTCACTCCAATCCTTGTATGTGGTCACCATTTTACCTAAGATCTTCTTGATATTTTTATTTGCTGCTTCTACCGCCCCATTCATCTTTGGTCGATAAGGTGCCAAGTTATGGTGCTTGATCTTAAATTGCTCACAAAGTGTTCGTACGTCTGTACTATTGAAATTGGTAGCATTATCTATAATGATCCTTTCTGGCAACCCATATCTACAAATGATGTTAGTTTTCATGAACTTTGCCACCACCTTTTGTGTTACATTAGCATAGGAAGCAACTTCCACCCATTTAGTGAAGTAGTCAATGGCCACTAAGATAAATCAATGCCCATTAGAAGCCTTTGGATTAATCGGGCCAATAACGTCGATGCCCCACATTGCAAATGGCCATGGCGATGTAAGGGTGTGCAGCGAGACTGGTGGAGAATTGATGCGATCAGCGTAGATTTGACACTTGTGGCACTTTCTGACAAACTCTATGCAATCTTTTTCCATCGTGAGCCAATAGTACCCATGCCTTAAAATCTGTCGGGATAGTGTGTGACCATTAGCATGGGTCCTACAAATACCCTCATGGACTTTTGATATGACAGAGTTAGCTTCTTTTGAGTCAACACACCTTAACAAAACTCCATCATAGTTTCTTTTGTATAACACATCACCTGTGAGGAAAAATGACATCGATAACCGTCAGAGTGTCTTCTTATTGTTCTCATCCGCTTCTGCCGAGATACTCTCTTGCCTTGATGAACTATTTAATGTCATGGAACCATGGTCGACTGTTAGGTTCTTCTTCAATGTTCGAACAGTATGCTGATTCTTTTTCTAATAGTGACTTGCAAAGGTCGCACCTCCACCTCTAGGTCTAGTTTGGTCATGACAACTAAGGTGGCTAATGCATCTGCGTATTGATTCTTGTCACGAGCCAAATAGTTGAAGGTGATTTCCTTGAATTCTATTGTCAAACTAAGTAAGTGCTCATAATATGATAGTAGTCTGTGTTCTTTAACCCGCCATTCTCCATTGATTTGATAAATAATGAGAGCTGAGTCCCCATAGACTTCTAGGAACTTTACATCCAAAGATATCTACTTTCAGACCAGTTATGCATGCTTCATATTCGACCATATTGTTGGTGCATTCAAATGCCAACTTAACAGCAATTGGGAGTTGGTTCCCACTTAGAGATACCAAAACTATGTCAAACCCATTTCCATGAATATTGACGGCCCCATCAAAGAACATTTTCCATGTCAAATCTCCTATTTCATCGTTCTCATCTTCAGTGACTACTAAGAGGTCTTCATTAGGTAATTTGACCTTCATTGATTGGTATTCTTCTAGTGGATTCTCGGCCAAGTGATATGCTATCACACTTCCTTTTTATTGCTTTTCTAGTCACATACTTTATGTCAAATTCTGCCAAAGCCACTTGCCATTTGGACATCCTCATAGAAATGTGTGGACTTTCAAAGATATACTTCGGGGGATCCATCCGAGATATGAGCCAAGTTGTGCAGTATAACATGAATTGCCGTAATCTTTTCGCGGTCCATACTAGCGTACAACAGGTTTTCTCAATAGCTATATATCGTGATTCGCAGTCATTGAATTTCTTGCTCAAATAGTAAATAGCTTGTTCCTTCTTATCAACCTCATCATGTTGGCCTAGCATTGCCCCCATAGATCCATGCAACACTGTGGGGTATAGGATGAGTGGTCGCCCCGATGTTAGTGGGACCAAAAGAGGAGGATTCATTAGGTAATTCTTGATTTTATCAAAGGCTTCTTGGCATTGATCATTCCATTTACTCAGACTATCTTTTCTCAACAACTTGAATATTGGTTCACATATGTGGGTCAAGTTGGAAATGAATCTCGCTATGTAATTCAAAAGTCCTAAGAAACCTCGTACCTCCTTCTCTGTTTTGGGCACTGGCATGTTTGGGATGGCCTTGACCTTATCTAGGTCAACTTCAATACCCTTCTTGCTGATGATAAACCCTAATAACTTTCCAGTAGATGCAAAGGTGCACTTTGTTGGATTCAACCTTAATTTGTAAGTTCTTAGCCTTTCAAATAACTTTCTAAGCATAGCAACATGACTATCTCCCTCTTGTGACTTTGCCACCATATCATCAGTTCTTTGTGAATCATATCATGGAAGAGTGTTACCATTGCTTGCTGATAGGTTGTCCTAGCATTTTTTAATCCAAAAGGCATTACCCTATAACAAAATAACCCCCATTGAGTGATGAAAGATGTTTTCTCCTTGTTTTCTTTTGCCATAAGGATTTGATTGTAGCCTGAATAACCACCATGAAGGAGAATCGGTGACTCCTAGCTGTACTATCAACCATAACATCTATGTGAGGTCGAGGGAAATTGTCTTTTGAGCTTGCTTTGTTCAAATCTCGATAGTCTACACACATTTTGACCTTTCCATCTTTCTTGAGCACAGGTACTATGTTTGCAATCCACTTTGGATAAAGTGGAACTTCCAAAAGGCTAGCGTTGAGTTGCTTAGTAACCTCATCTTTGATTTTAAGCGATATCTCTGGGCTCATCCTCCATAACCTTTGTTGCTTAGGTTCCATTCCCTCGAGTAATGGGATCCTGTGGGCCATTATGTTTGGGTCCAAACCAGGCATATCTTTATAGGAGTAGGCAAATATATCCATGTACTCTTTGAAAAGTCCAATCATTTCATCCCTTTCTGGATTGTCAACTATTTGTAATTCTTTCTTTTCTTCATCAGTTCCCAGATTTATTATCTCAACAATTTCATCATGCGGATTGATCCCATTTTCTATTGAGTCTATTATTTTGGCAAATTGTTAGCATGGCTCAGGATCTTCATCTTGTTCATTTTCATTCAAGTCTATTGCAACACAAGAATTAATTAATAGGTTTTTACAATCATTTGCATGGAAAGGAGATCCCGACGAAAAGGAATCCCTAGAATTAAGATGAGGCTAGAATAAATAAATTTAAAAGGGTGCTGATAAATTTAACAAAATAAATTGCAAAGAGAAGAAAAAAGAAGAAAAGAAAAGAAAACCTTTCATAATCACTTCATTGTAAAATTCGAAATACAAACAAAAGTAATAAAAGCATCCATTACTCAAAATACAATAAATCATCTAAAGATTCGGATTCCCAGTTGTTCAATTCCTTTGTCTTGCAGCTTGGATAGATCGGCAATGACATCTTCTTAGCATTCTTTAGAGCATTGACAGCTTCAACTTGCTTTAGCACCACAACTTCAATTGGAGCTAGGAATGTTTCTTTGATATGTGGAATCTTCTTCTCATTAGGCAACATCAATTGTTCTCTCCCTATATTTTCATACCCGAGACTGAATTTTCCTAGGTTTTCAGGTAAGGAAATGGGATGTTTGATTCCCTGTAGTTGACTTCCCAGTCCTTTCCATTTTTGAAAACCATTCTTGCGCATCATCTGAGCAATCACTTGATTCGTGCGATTTGTCTATTTTTCTAATTCCTCCACCTTATGGTTTGGAATGAGGCTCCTAAAGAGTCTTTAGCACAATCAATGTAGGGTATTGAAATCGACTTCGACATCAACAACTCTTCTTCCCCTTTAATGGTGATAAGTTTCCCTTCGACTATGAATTCACCCTTTGATGCAGGGTGGACAGAATAGCTCCTGCTTCATGTATCCATGGCCTCCCCAACAACATTGTATATCTTAGCTCAATGTTCATTACTTGGAATTCAGTCACAAAAGTGGTCGGCCCTATCTCCAACTGCAAATCGATGTCCCCTATGATTTATCTTTGCAATCCATCAAATGCCTTCACAATCATGTAATTCGGCTCGATGGCAACCAGATCAACAGGAAATTGTTGCAAGGTGGAGTATGGGATCACATTAAAAGTTGATCCTCCGTTTATCAACACTTTTGTAATGACATAGCCTTGGCATTTTAGATTGATATATAAACCTTTGGGCGACCTGGCATATTAGGAGCCTGGCATGTTAGGAGCTATCTCATTCTCAATAAAGGTGATCGAGTTGCTGGCCTTGATTGCATTCACAATGCCTTCAACTCTTTCAGGAGTTATGTCCTTGTACACATAAAATCGATCTAACACTCTCTTCAGAACTCATTATTAGAGAAAACAAAGAGATTTTCGCTGGGTTCTTCTTTAGTTGTTCCACTACATCATATTCACTTTGCTTCATTATCTTCAAAAATTCTTCTCCATCATCCTCTTGGCCTTTCTCTTTGGAATCCTTCAGTGATTTTATTATTTTTGCATCCTTTTGAAGTTTCTCAGGAACATAACATCTGCCGCTACGAGTCACCTTTCCAACAACATTTGTTATTTCAAATATTAAAGGGTCATGATGTATACTAGTGTTGGATTCCATAATCGTTCCATGCCTCCCAGGGAGAGCAGGATCAGTATAGGAAGGGGATTGCCTTGAAACTTGGAAAATCGGTGCCAATTTTTGAGCGGGAATCATTGCAGGGCTATGATTTGCTCCGGTATTAAATTCTACAATTGTCTCATATCTCCACAAGACCGCATGGTTACTTTTGTAAGGGAATGGTTTAGGTACTTTGAAAACAAGTGTTGGCCATTGAGAAGAGACCTTAAAGACTGGAGGTGTTGGGTAAACCACATTAACATTCTGTTCTCTAATGCTCTTGGGTACTTCAAGCACACCCAATTTAATCATCCTCTTGATGAAGAGCTTAAGCTCAGGATAGTCTTCAATATGGTGTCTCCTTTCAACTCCAGAGCATTCACAGAATAATCCTTCTTCATCACCTTTTAGTATTCTTTTTCCTTCTTTTCTTTCAGCAATCATCTCATATCCTGCTACCCTTAACCCATTTAAAACATCTTTCATTGGGATTTTGATGACCTCCAATTCTCCACCTTCGTAGCCATCAGAATAGATAACATTCACCTGCTTTCCATCATGATTTAGGAATGGATTATTCCTCACGTTGGGCCCTTTAGTTTCTTCTAATTGAATAGCTTTAGCATCAATCAAGTGCCATACAGAATGTTTAAAGCCATAACAATTTTCAATTGAATGTCCTGGGGTATTGGAGTAATATTCGCACGAGAGATTTGGATCATACCAACGAAGGTATGGTGCTGTAAGGGTCCTCCCAGGGTGGGGTGCTAGCAAATTCTATCCATACAAGCGTCCAAACAACTCAGAATTACTCATGTGAAAGTTAGGAAGAGGACAGTCTTTTGCTGGTGGGTTAAAGGCATTGTTAATTCTAGGTGGCACTTGTAAAGGATTGTCGAAGAATTAGTTGTTTGGTGTTTTGGGGAAGTCATTTGGTGAGGTGTGGACATGTTTGGTGTATAAGGACGAGGCTATGAAGCATTGTTAACTTGGTATAGTTGAGGGGGATAAGGCATGGTAATTAGATAAGATGTAGGAGATGGAAAGTATGAAGGTTGATATGGATAGTGAACTGGTTGAAAAGAAGCTTGGTAAGGTTGGGGTGGTTGTGATTGTATGACATTGACAACATTTTCCCTTTTCTTATGAGTTTGTCCTTTCTTGAACTGAAATTCTCTTACTTCACTTGTTGCTAGCTCCACTTTGCCTTCTTGGATATTAGTCTCAATTCTCTCTCTAATCTCTACTAAGTCAACAAATTCTATGACATGGGTACCCAACATACTCTTGAAGAATGGACCCTCCAGGGTGCAAATAAAATAAGAGCACATTTCTTGCTCTAATATAGGGGGAATAACCCTAGCTGCTATTGACCTTTACCTTTGTGCATATTCTTTGAATGACTCCTTTTATTTCTTTCTTCGATTCTTTAACTGGTCTCTGGTAGGCGCAGCATTCATGTTAAACTTATATTGATTAGTAAAGGCTGTGGCAAGATCCTCCCAACATCTTATTTGGGTTCGGTCTAACTGCATATACCATTCCCATGCGGCTCCATCCAGGCTCTCAAGGAAAAAGCTGATCATGACGTTTTCATCCTTAGACCACATCCCTATCTTAGTGCAATACATACTCGGCGCATTATAGGATTTGCACTGCCATTGAACTTGATGAACTCGGGCATTTTGAAGTCTTTAGGTGTAACGCCCCAATTTCTGACTTTCGACCTTAGCAACAAAATGTTATGATTTCCGATTTCCGATTTCCGAATTAATCTCAAAGTCTCATGGACTAGCTTGATTTTCCGATTTCCAACCTTATGTGCAAAATATACGATTTCCGACCTTATGCTCGAGTTAGAATGGACACGAAATCCGACATCCGAGTTTGTCTCAACCAGGAGTGAACGTGAGATCAAATCTCTGAATTGGTCTCCAAGTTCGACCAAAATTGGCACAAGTTCCGGTCTCGAGTTTATTACCACAAGTTTTTCATTTCTATGATTTCCCGACTTTGGAGATAAAGTTTGGAGTTTCGAGATTCTATAAGTTCCGATTTCCTGGAACATAGGACTAATGATTTGATTCCCAATCTCTGGAGTTATGCTTGGAATCGATTCAGGTTTACTTAATGTCCCCAACTTTCAGATTTAAGTGTTTGGTTTCTCATCTGACTTTGCTTTCAAGTTTCGAATAAACCAGACAATATATTTTCGAGTTCCGATTTCATCTCCAAGATGTGCACGAGTTCCAACTTTAAGGAAGTACGAGTTCCGATGTCATTTTCATAATAAAATGGAAGTGCGTTCCATTTTTAGGCGACATGGAAAGCAATTTTGTCACACAAAGAGGGATACATGGCCGAACCTTACCCACAAAAATGGGGAAGGTTGGCTGAAATTCAGCCTTGTGTTTTTAGGCCAATCAAAACCCTCCAAGCTAGCTATCACCTCAAGCTTATATAATTCATTTCTCTCCTCTCATGCAACCCCATTTTCTACGTTGCCTTCTCCCTCACTTCAGCTCTCTTTTTCTCTTCTCCACTCACCCAACTCCATCCAACTTTCAAGTTCAACCAAGTTCTAGCTATAAACTCAAGCCTAACCACATAATAAGAGGTAGAGGTTTATTTCTTGCTTAATTTTCTGATTCTTGGATGACTGATGGTGACTTATTTTCTCAAATTTGATGTATTGATTGATTGATTATGATGATATATGGCTAGTTTAATGGCTATTTGTGAGATTAAAACCAAATTGGAAGCAAGAAAGGGAGAAGATAGGAAGAGCTGAGAAGTTGGAAAACCTAAGATCCTCGGCAGTCCGTACGGCGGAGTGTACGACTCTGCCTACCACCGTTTAAAATTGATGAAACCATTTTTATGTAAACTAGACATCTAGGGCTTTCCATACATATATCATATAAGGACATTGGATTAACATTGAGAGAGATATGAATTTTTGAAGTTTGACCTAGGAATCAAGACCTTCACCCGGGCAGTATGGGTTGAAAGGGTGTAACTCACCCTATACAAATCCAAATTGAGTGAAACCAATTTTGTTAGAAAGGTTATACATAAGAGAACATTCTACAAAGAAAATTCCAAGTTTGTTATCATCTCATTTGTTCCCAATGATTCGAAGAAGTTACCCTATATCTAAACTGAGCCAAAACAGGGCAGTTCAGGAAGGTCAAATTTCGGGACTTATAACTCGAGCCCTACTAAGGCAAATGAAATGGAACATTTTGCGTATGAATGTTTGTCCTATTATCTTTGATATGAGACTAATTTCGTATGATTTGAGTCAGTTTTCGATTTTTAGTAGATTTTTACTTTTCAATGTGCAATTCTGGCCAGCCACAGGGCAGGCCGGGATAAAACCTAAATAACTTGAGTTATGGTTATCAAGACCGGATGGGACTAAAGAGGTTAGAAAATAGACACATAATACTTTAACATATCCAAAATTGAGGCCCAAATGAGTTAAATAGAAATTATGGCATGATTTGCAAAAAATCGGGTTGAATGATTATGCTGAGGCTGTAACCCTGCCTTAAGGAGATTAATGCTTCTATGAGTTCAATGTTGAATTATGCATGCAATATTGTGACTTCTATGAGAAATTGGTATTCTGATATACTGGCACTATTCATGGGGAAGCGAACATGTTTCGTTATACCGCCGAGATTTCGGTAAAGTATATGCATAAGTTATAATATACATATAGATGCATGTGCATTTTCAAGAAAGCTATGAAAGTTATGTTATGATGAACCCAAAGAATATGTTATGATGTAAGTTCTATGATACTTGGGCCAGCTCCGGATAAAAAGTTAAGGGGAATAGATCGGTGGGAATGTCGAGGAAAGTAAACCCGGCAATTCCTGTATAGGAACGAGCTCGATCCTGAAAAGCAAACTATTACCCAGGAGTCTAAAATGGCCAAGAACTCCCAGAGGACCAAGTGATAGAAGAATGATGGAAAGTTGTGGAAAAAGTTTATGAAAAAAGGTTCAAGAGTAAGTTTTGTATAATTGCATTAAATGCATAATTACTCTGAATAGTCATTATGAGTCATTTACAGTTGGTTTGTTAAATCCACTTACTGCTGTATGTTCATTATTCTGTGTATTGTTGATAGTAGTTTATTCTATTCCTTATATTGTCTTAAGTAAAATTGGACCTTGCCTCGGACTAGACATTTTCCAAACTTATTTATGAATAGCTAAGTTTAATCTCATGTTTTATAATTAAATAAAATCTGAGGCAACTGAGAATGAACGCGATGTCGGTTAAACACCATACGCAAACCCTACTGAGAATTTCTTCAAATTCTCACCTCGTTTTGCATTTCTGCCTCATTCTCAGACGTGGACGATGGACTCGACGGCTACCCTCTTCTTTGAGATTTCAGACCTGTAGCTCCACCATGACCCCACAGCAGGCTCATTGTATATAGCTAGCTCTTGCCATTTCCGTCTTTACCTTTTTAGTGATAGGAATTTTGCCGTCCCTTTACATCATCTTGCTTTTGATCCTGTCGCCCCATACTTTGCTGTCCCACTGCACATGGCATACCCTTCACCAGCACCTCCTGCACCTGCAGCTCCTGCTGATCCTGCGCTAGAGTCTCTTCTGCAGGTGGTACCAGACGTATAGCTTAGCTCGGAGAGTGACCCTTCTGAGGCCACTAGCTCATCCTCCTCCTCCTCAAGACCCAGTGCAGACTACTCACCAGCCGAGCTTGGCATGGCCAACGGCTTTCTGACGAAGTAAATCAGCAGTAGATGATGTTGTATAGTGTGACCCTCTTTTGACAGTACGTAGTTTTGGGTCATAGACTTAATAGTAGATCTAGCGGTAGGTTTGAAATGTCCTCTAAGGACCCAATAGGATTATTTTGACTGATACGGGCCTTATGTCTTTTTGGTATGCCTGCCCCACCTTTTTATCCTATTTTGAAATTTGTACAAATACTGAAGCAGTGGCTTCCTATACACATACATATATACACATATACAGTTGATGGCATACATGTTATTGGTTTTTATCTTTTTGTTATGATGTATTAAACTCTATCACATTCATTACACAGCGCTCTGTTTCTTCTGTTACAAAAAAAATGATACGGAAAAGGAAACGTAAGCGGAGTATTAACACAGTAACACAATCTACTCAATTTCATGCTATGAATTAAGCATAACATTAAATTGGTAGGGTGTTACATTTTGGTATCGTGAGGCTTGATTCGTCCTAGCTAAGGCCTGAGAATTGGACTGACTATGCTTCGCGCATATTCTGTGCTTCTAGTTGATGATATGCACTAGATCCTGCCTATACGATTGAGATATAGGTGTGCATGTATAAGAAGTGCATGATCGTGTGAGCTGTTATTTACTAACACATTAAACTTAGTGTTGAGCCTGATCAACACAGTAACTTTTATTTTGTGTGCTCAGAACTTAATGGCTTCCGGAAGGCGAGGTAGACCACGCACAGAACCTGCTCAAGAGGATTCTGCTAACCTTATGGACACGGTACGAGAAATGGCTCAGGCAATGCGGGAACAGGCCGCAGCAGCTCACCAGATGATGGATCAACTAGGCAGGTGACCTGAGACAAGATGTGGAGGAAACCCACATGGCCCGGGAGCTAATCTGGACTATCTTAAGTTCGCCGAGTTCAGAAAGGCGAATCTGCCCAGCTTCTGAGGGGCGTATGACCCTGATAAAGCCAATGAGTGGGTCAAAGCCATGGAGAAAATTTTTTTTGTCCTAGATTGCTCAGATCATCAGAAGGTGACTTTTGCCACCTATATGCTCGAGGCAGACACCGAGTTTTGGTAGAACGGCATACGAAGACTGTTTGAAGAATCTCAGACAGTAGTCACTTGGATGGTGTTCAGAGATGTGTTTTACCAAATGTACTTTCTTGCTTCGGTTCGAAATGCCAAGGAACTCGAGTTCATACAACCGCGTCAAGGAAATCGGACGGTATCCGAATATATTGTCAGATTCGAAGAGCTGTGCAAATTCTCTACGATTTATCAGAGGAACCCAGATGAAGCCTGGAAGTGCATCAAGTTTGAAGGAGGGTTACAAGAAGACATTCTCACCGCAATTGGGCCAATGGAGATTAAAGATTTTCCCACGTTGGTAAATAAATGCTAGCTTGTGGCAGATTGCAACTCGAAACTAGTGGCAACCAAGGCATCTAGTGGTGGTTTCAAGAAGATATTGGCCCCGCAGGGCCCAAGATTCAAGCCCAATTTTCAACAGTAGAGGAAATTCTCGCCGGTAGGCAATAAAGGCAAGCAGCCTCAAAGGCCTCTTCTAAATCCAACTTGCATGAAGTGCGGTAGGAATCATGGCGATCGGCTGTGTTTGGCAGGCCAAAATGTTTGCTATGGGTGTGGCAAGCTAGGCCACAAGATTTATGAGTGCCCAACCAGGAATCCATCACGCCGACTAGACCCCAACGTCAAGGACGGGTCTTCACCATGGATGCAGAGGAAGCTGATAAGTCCGAAGGACTAATCCAAGGTACCTGTGAAGTGGATAGTGAGACTCTAACTATACTTATGATTCGGGTGCCTCCCACTCATTTATTTCTCATGATTGTGTGGTTGTTTTGCAATTGCCAATTTCTGAATTACCATATAATCTACTGGTTTCTACTCCTACCAATAAACCTATTAGAACTAGTCAAATATGCATCAATGTTCCTCTTCAAATTGAGGGTAGAGCCCTTGCAGCTAATTTGATTTGCCTCCCCCTCTCTAGACTAGACATAATTCTGGGCATGGATTGGCTTTCTACCAATTGAGTCATGCTCAATTGTTTTAATAAGATAACGGTATTCCCCTCTGTCTTATCTTCTGAATCCCAAGCTTCAACACTTTTCTATCTGAACTCTTTATTAGTGAACTATAGTGGGTCGAAAAGTCAAGGATACATCCTCTTGTTAGCTAATGTGACGAAAGCTGAATAGAAACTAGAGGAGATCCCGGTTGTTAAGGAATATCCCGATTTTTTTCAGAAGATATTCCTGAATTTCCTCCTGAGAAAGAAATAGAGTTCACTGTCGAGTTGGTTCTAGGTGCGGGACCAATATCTATAGCTCCGTATCGAATGTCACCTTTGGAGCTGACAGAGCTAAAGAGACAGATCGAAGAGCTTCTAGAAAAAGGATTCATACGACCAAGCGCGTTGCCTTGGGGAGCTCCAGTCTTGTTGGTCAAAAAGAAGGATGGAAGCATGCACCTGTGCGTGGATTATAGGCAGCTGAATAAAGTGACGATCAAGAATAAATATCCACTGCCAAGGATTGATGATCTCATGGACCAGCTACAAGGTGCAGTGATATTTTCCAAGATTGATTTGTGCTCGGATATCATCAAATTCGAGTTTGAGAACAAGATATCCCTAAAACAGCCTTTCGAACTCGTTATGGGCACTACAAGTATACTGTGATGTCGTTTGGACTGACCAATACACCAGCAATATTCATGGATTACATGAATTGAATATTCCGCCCATATCTGGACAAGTTTGTAGTGATGTTTATCAACGACATACTTGTCTACTCGAAGATGGAGCGAGAGCATGTGGAACACTTGCGGCTGGTTCTGCAAATTTTGAGAGAAAGGAAACTTTATACTAAGTTATCCAAATGTGAATTTTGGATGAAAGAAGTGAAAGTTCTCGGTCATTTAGTATCCTACGGAGGAATCTCTGTAGACCCTAGCAAAGTAGAAGCAGTTCTAAATTGGGAAAGTCCGACCATAGTCACTGAAGTCAAGAGTTTTCTGGGCTTAGCTGGATATTACAGGCAATTTGTTAAGGATTTTTCTCGAATGGCTCTGCCCTTGACTAAGCTAACTAGGAAGAATGTTCCATTCGAATGGACGCCAAAGTGCGAGCAGAATTTTCGAGACTTGAAGAGAAGGTTGACTACGACACTAGTGTTAGTCCTGCCAGACCCTCGTGGACCATTTGAGATCTATTGTGATGCATCCAAACAAGGATTGGGGTGCGTGTTGATGCAAGCCGGAAACGTAGTCGCTTATGCCTCTCGACAATTAAAGCCACATGAAAGGAATTACCCTACTCATGATCTTGAATTAGCAATAGTAGTATTTGCTTTAAAGATATGGAGACATCACCTATATGGTGTAAGATTCGAAGTCTTTTCTGATCATAAGAGCTTAAAGTATCTCTTCGATCAGAAGGAGTTAAATATGAGGCAGCGAAAGTGGATGGAACTTCTTAAAGACTACGAATTTGAATTGAAGTACCACCCAGGCAAGGCAAATGTTATGGCAGATGCTTTGAGTAGGAAATCTCTAACTGTAGCTTGGATGATGATCAAAGAAATGGAAATTATTCAAAGCTTTCGAAATCTTAATTTGGAAATCCTTATGACTCCCAAGACCCTTCAGCTACATCAAATTAAGATAGCCAGTAGCTTTAAGGAGCAGATTCGGCAAGCACAGTAGCAAAATGCTAATCTCCAACATATAATCAACCTCGTGCGATCAGGAAAATTAACAGGTTTTGCTCAGGATAAAGAAGGTATCTATTGACATCATGATAGGGTATGTGTACCCGAGGGGAATGATCTCCGGAGGAAAATCTTAGAGGAAGCACATAAGGGTGAATTCACCGTACATCCTGGCATTACTAAGATGTATCAAGATCTTAAGAAGATGTTTTGCTAGCCAGGCATGAAGTCAGACGTAGCGAGCTTCGTGGGTAAATGCTTGGTCTGTCAAAAGGTGAAAGCAGAACATCAGATACCCTCCGGGATGCTTCAACCCTTGGAAATCCCTGAGTGGAAATGGGAAAGTATCTCCATGGATTTTGTGATGGGATTACCAAGAACACCAACCGGATATGACGCTAAATGGCTCGTTGTGGATAGATTGACCAAATCTGCTCACTTTCTACCCATTCGAGCAAATTATCCGTTGGAAAAATTGGCACAGCTGTACATTCAAGAGATTATAAGGCTGCATGGAACCCCTTCGACCATTATCTCTGATCAGGACCCAAGGTTTACTTTACAGTTTTGGGGAGCCTTACAAAAGGCGTTCGGTGCTAAGTTGTGCCTAAGCACTGCACATCACCCACAAACGGATGGCCAAACAGAAAGGACAATTCAAACCTGGAAGATATGTTACGAGCCTATATACTGGAGCAATGCGGGAATTGGGATCGATATTTACCGCTAGCCGAATTTGCATACAATAATAGCTATCATGCTAGCATCGGCATGGCTCTTTACAAACCGTTGTACGGACGGAAGTGCCAATCTCCCCTATGTTGATATGAAACAGGAGAATCAACTCTATTGGGGCTTGATTTAGTTGAGCAGACCACTGAGCAGATCAAGAAAATATGGAGTAAAATGCTTAACGCTCAAAGCCGTTAGAAAAGTTACGCAGATACCAGGAGGAAACCCCTGGAATTTCAAGAAGGAGACCACGTATTTTTTAAGGTTACGCCTACAACGGGGATAGGTAGAGCCATTAAGGTCAAGAAGTTAAATCCTCGCTTTATTGGTCCCTTCCAGATTTTCAGGCGAATCGGATCAGTTGCATATCAAGTCGCTTTGCCTCCACATTTGTCAAACCTTCATGATGTTTTCCATGTTTCTCAACTTAGAAGATATCAGCTCGACCCTACACATGTGCTAGAACCCGAATCAATAATGTTAAAGGAGGATCTGACTTTCCATGTTCAGCCAGCACAGATAGTAGACAAAAGCAGCAGACAACTTCGAAACAAATTCGTGCGGCTAACAAAAGTAGCATGAGGAAAAGAAGATGCTAAAGGCTACACTTGGGAGCTAGAATCAAACATAAGAAAAAAGTATCCTGAACTATTCTCAGGTACTAAATTTTGAGAACAAAATTTATTTTTAAGGAGGGTGGTAATGTAACGCCCGATTTCCGACTTCCGACCTTAGCAACAAAATGTTATGATTTCCAATTTCCAAATTAATCTCAAAGTCTCATGGAATAGCTTGATTTTCCGATTTCCAACCTTATGTGCATAATATACGATTTCCGACCTTATGCTCAAATTAGAATGGACACGAAATCCGACATCCGAGTTTATCTCAACCAGGAGTGAACGCGAGATCAGATCTCTAAATTGGTCTCCAAGTTCGACCAAAATTGGCATGAGTTCCGGTCTCGAGTTTATTACCACGAGTTTTTCATTTCTATGATTTCCCGACTTCTGAGATAAAGTTTGGAGTTCCGAGATTTTATAAGTTCCAATCTCCTGGAACATAGGACTAATTATTTGATTCCCGATCTCCGGTGTTATACTTGGAATCGATTCAAGTTTACCTAATGTCCCCGACTTTCGGATTTAAGTGTTTGGTTTCACATCTGACTTTGCTTTCAAGTTTCAAATAAACCAGACAATATATTTCCGAGTTCCGATTTCATCTCCAAGATGTTCACGAGTTCCGACTTTAAGGAAGTACGAGTTCCGATGTCATTTTCAGAATACAATGGAAGCACGTTTCACTTTTAGGCGACGTGGAGAGCAATTTTGTCATACAAAGAGGGATACGTGGCCGAACCTTACCCACAAAAATAGGGAAGGTTGGCTAAAATTCAGCCTTGTGTTTTTAGGCCAATCAAAACCCTCCAAGCTAGCTACCACCTCAAGCTTATATAACTCATTCCTCTCCTCTCATGTAGCCCCATTTTCTACATTGCCTTCTCCCTCACTTTAGCTCTCTTTTTCGCTTCTCCACTTACCCAACTCCATCCAACTTTCAAGTTCAACCAAGTTCTAGCTATAAACTCAAGCCTAACCACATAATAAGAGGTAGAGGTTTATTTCTTGCTTGATTTTCTGATTCTTGGATGACTGATGGTGACTTATTTTCTCAATCTTTGATGTGTTGATTGATTGATTATGATGATATATGGCTGGTTTAATAGCTGTTTGTGAGATTAAAACCAAATTGGAAGCAAGAAAGGGAGAAGATAGGAAGAGCTGAGAAGTTGGAAAACCTATGGTCCTCAGCAGTCCGTACGGTGGAGTGTACGGCTCTGCCTACCGCCGTTTAAAATTGATGAAACCATTTTTATGTAAACTAGACATCTAGGGCTTTCCATACATATATCATATAAGGACATTGGATTAACATTGAGAGAGATATGAATTTTTGAAGTTTGACCTAGGAATCAAGACCTTCACCCAGGCAGTATGGATTAAAAAGGGTGTAACTCACCCTATACAACTCCAAATTGAGTGAAACCAATTTCATTAGAAAGCTTATACATAGGAGAACATTCTATGAAGAAATTCTGAGTTTGTTATCATCTCATTTGTTCCCAATGATTCAAAGAAGTTACCCTATGTCCAAACTGAGCCAAAATAGGGCAGTTCAGGAAGGTCAAATTCGGGGTTTATAACTTGAGCCCTACTAAGCAAATGAAATGGAACTTTTTGCATATGAAAGGTTGTCCTGTTAGCTTTGATATGATACCAACTTCGTATGATTTGAGTCAGTTTTCAATTTTTAGTAGATTTTTACTTTTAGGTATGCAATTCTGGCCAGCCACAGGGCAAGCCAGGATAAAACCTAAATAACTTGAGTTATGGTTATCAAAACCGGATAGGACTAAAGAGGTTAGGAAATAGACACATAACACTTTAACATATCCCAAATTTAGGTCAAAATGAGTTAAATAGAAATTATGGCATGATTTGCAAAAAGCCGGGTTGAATGATTATGCTGAGGCTGTAACCCTGCCTTAAGAAGATTAATGCTTCTATGAGTTCAATGTTGAATTATGCATGCAATATTGTGACTTCTATGAGAAATTAGTATTCTGATATACCGGCACTATTCATGGGGAAGCGGACACATTCCGTTATGCCGCCGAGATTTCGGTAAAGTATATGCATAAGTTATGATATACATATAGATGCATGTGCATTTTCAAGAAAGCTATGAAAGTTATGTTATGATGAATCCAAAGAATATGTTATGATGTAAGTTCCATGATACTTGGGCCAGCCCCGGATAAAAAGTTAAGGGGAATAGTCGGTGGGAACGTCAGGGAAAGTAAACCCGGCAATTCCTATATAGGAACGAGCTCGATCTTGAAAAGCATACTATTACCTAGGAGTCTAAAATGGCCAAGAACTCTCAGGGGACCAAGTGATGGAAGAATGATGGAAAGTTATGGAAAAAGTTTATGAAGAAAGGTTCAAGAGCAAGTTTTGTATGATTGCATTAAATGCATAATTACTCTGAATAGTCATTATGAGTCATTTACAGTTGGTTTGTTAAATCCACTTACTGCCATATGTTCATTATTCTATGTATTGTTGATAGTAGTTTATTATGTTCCTTATATTGTTTTAAGTAAAACTGGACCTTGCCTCGGACCAAATATTTTCCAAACTTATTTATGAATAGCTAAGTTTAATCTCATGTTTTATAATTAAATAAAATCCGAGGCAACTGAGAATGAACGCGATGTCGGTTAAACACCATACGCGAACTCTACTAAGAATTTCTTCAAATTCTTACCTTGTTTTGCATTTTTGTCTCATTCTCAAACGTGGATGATGGACTCGACGGCTACCCTCTTCTTTGAGATTCTAGACCTATAGCTCCACCATGATCCCGCAGTAGACTCATTGTATATAGCTGGCTCTTGCCATTTCCATCTTTACCTTTTTAGTGATAGGAATTTTGCCATCCCTTTACATCATCCTGCTTTTGATCTTGCCGCCCCATACTTTGCGGTCCCACTACACGTGGCACACCCCCCACCAGCACCTCCCGCACCCGCAGCACCTGCTGATCCTATGCCAGAGTCTCCTCCATAGGCTGTACCAGACATACATCTTAGCTCAGAGAGTGACCCTTCTGAGGCCACCAGCTCGTCGTCCTCCTCCTCAGGACCCAATGCAGACTACTCACTAGCCGAGCCTAGTATGGCCAACGGCTTTCTGATGGAGTAGATCAGTAGTAGATGATGTTGTACAGTGTGACCCTTTTTTGACAGTACGTAGTTTTAGGTCATAGACTTAGCAGCAGGTCTAACAGTAGGTTTGAAATGTCCACTGAGGACCCTATAGAATTATTTTGACTGATACGAGCCTTATGTCTTTTTGGTATGCCGGCCCCACCTTTGTATCCTATTTTGAAATTTGTACAAACACTGAAGCAGTGGCTTCCTCTACACATACATATATACACATATACAGTTGACGGCATACAGGTTATTGGTTTTTATCTTTTTGTTATGATGTATTAAACTCTGTCACGTTCATTACACAGCGCTCCGTTTCTTCTGTTACAAAAAAAATGATACGGAAAAGGAAACGTAAGCGGAGTATTAACATGGTAACACAATCTACTTAATTTCATGCTATGACTTAAGTATAACATTAAATTGGTAGGGTGTTACATTAGGGATAATGATGTTTGGTGCCAAACAGAGATCATTGATGCTTATAGGGCCATATGGATTAGGCCCTCGTAGCATTCGAAAGTGTCCTTGCATCTTTTCTTCCAATTTTTCCTTCAATTTCAGTCGCTCCATCTCCTTTTCGACCTCAGCCCTATTGTCATTCTCCGATTCATACTAATCATGAGGATCGCTATTCTCAGGAACTCCTTTGGCGTTGCTTATAGCCTTGAGAATCTTTTTGAACTCGACTCCTTGTTCAATCATCATGGTCTTCAAATTGTCAATCTCTTGGCTCAAGTTTCTTTCATTTTCCATGCTTTCTATAGGGCCTTTGGACTGTAACTCGTACGAGTTACTAGGCTAAGACGAAGTCTTCTTTTTAGGAGCAATGTTTGGAAATTCCTATTTATCATAACAACACAAAGTGAGATAAAAGAAAAATATGCTCTCTCTTTTTTTTTTTTTTGGCAAGGCATGTAACACTCCTATTTGATAGCAATGATTGTGAACTATACTTTATTCAGAGGCCATATTGGCCATAAGATAAAGTCTAGGGTTGATGAAAAGTATAGGGGAAGGTTTCCTCCACAATATACTCTTTGATGACACAATATCACAATTTTTATTTTGCATAGAAGGAAAAAATATCCTATAAGGTGAATAAGAATGACAACTAGTAAGGAAGAATCTTCCATGCATAATAGAAAATCAAGTTCATTTAAAAAATTCACTTGAAAGTGCCAATACATCACAACTTGTGGAATATAAAACCATAAAGTATATCAAAAGTTTTGTTCTTTTTCTCTTAAAATCCCTTACATTTTCATGAAATCCTCTACTTCGTGGGGTAAATGGAGCATGGGGTTGGCACGAATTTCTTCTTTTGCCTTCTCAAAACGGTAGATGAAGTTTGGGATGTAATTGTTCAATTCCCCAATCATTCTTGCATGTTTTTCCTTCAAATCTCCCATTTGTGCTTCTTCTTCTAGCGCTTGCATCCTCCAAAATTTTCCAACACTTGCTGCTTGAATGAGTGAGTCTTGGTATTGCATAGATACAGCCCTTATGTGGTCACGATCACCCTTGGTTTGTGCTAATAAAGCAGTCAGTTCTTCCACCCTATGTGCTAACTTTTTCTTCTCTTGTTTCTGCTTATGTGCTTTTATTATCAGTCCTTCTTTCTCTCGCCTTTGCCAGTTGACTTCCATTACTAACTCCTCATTGATTATTTCTTGCCACTTGATATCTTCAATTATTTTATTTCTTGCCCTTTCAAGGAGCCGTATGTCCCCTTCAAGATTTTGAACTTTTTTGTCCATTACTACCATAACATTTTCTCTTTCTCTGCCTGAAACATCAGCAAGCTCATCCTATAGTCATTCAACTAACCTCGTCTTCTTCTCACATTGACTTTGGGTGATAACAGCTTCTAACTCAGCAGTTTATTTTTGCTGCTCCAAAACTTGCATTTGTGCTTTCATCACTTCCAATTGTTCAGCCATTTGTAATACCGATTAGGAATTGTCATCTTTTCTAAAAGCTTCTTTGGAGATGGTTTGGAATCCCTTCTTATTTCCCTCCATGCGACATACTCGGAGGTGTCAATCACTAATGGTTTTCCCAATTCTATCCTCCCTACCATTCGAATGTCTCTCCATGCTTCTTTAATGTCTCTTGATAGCGGCTGAGTATGTTTTTTGTCTTTATACCAAAAACACAATCCTCCTAATCATTCTTCTTGTGGCTTCTTTTGTGTCCAACAAATCTGTTTAAGTACTATTGCTGGCGTGTAAGCTACACATCCCCTTGGACCTATGAGAGGTAAATTAGGGAAGTTTTCACAGCTATAGATGAGGTCTCCTCGTTCACGTCCATAACATGGGCATACCCATTTGAATAACCTTGCATCCATGTTATCAAACTCTTTCCTCCATTCACATTCATCTCGCGACTTTACAGGGATCCAATGAAAGCTTCTCAATGGTTCTGATGCACTCTTGATATGATTTCCTGCATACATGTGTGTAATGATCCAAACATATAAGAGATGTATGTAGCATTAAAGTTTCCCTTTTGTCTTTCTTTGGCAAAAATTTAGGGTCAAAAATGTCTCAGCCAATACTGCAGGTACTGGGTTCCTTTTCTTTTTCTCCAGCATAAAGAAAACATCCATGGTGGCTTGATCCACCATGTCAGGAGCATATGAAAATAGTACTAACCCATAGATAGCAAGTGCTAGCAGTCTTGCAAAGACTCCCCACTCTCGTAGATGCATTAATTCTCTCAAATGTGCTTCTACAAATGCTCTAGTCAGTCCTCGTGAATCTGTATGGCCTATTAGTCTGATTTGGGCCATGGGTACCTCTAGTAGCTCTCTAAACTGCTCGGCTATCTTTGTCTAAGACAAATGCTCTTCCAAGCGGAAGTATACGATAGAGTATTTTCTCATTGGTAGCCTCAACATGCAAGCATATTCTTCAATGGTGGGTGTGATATTGAGGTTTGGTAACTCAAAGCACCTTAAGGCCAGGCTCCAATATTGGGCAAGGACATTGAGATCGAAAGTGTCAGCTGGTATAAAAAGCAAGTCCAGGATTGCCCCATTCTTCTTGGTGAAAGCCTTCTTGGCTTCAGAAGGAAGTGTCTAACTTAATTGCCTCATGTTCTCTAATGAGCTGATATTTAGAGTCACATTGCATTTCTTCTTCATTCCAGTGGCATTGCTATTGTGTCTTGTTTCTTCCATCATTTGTTATCAAATATGGTGTTACTAATACCTGCCCCTTCTTTTTTTTTTGTTTTGAATTTTGAAAGAAATAAGTTAACAAAGAGAGAGAAGAAAATATGTAAAGATGTCCAATGTAATGCTAAATGAGAGAAAATGTAATGCATGATGTGCCATGATTGAAGTGGAGAAAAGAAAAAAAAAAATGTATGCCAATGCAGGATGTGAGAATGCCTAACATAATCTTAAGTGCATGACATATCATGATTATATGCTAGATGACGTGAAGTACCTGAATAAAAGATGTGGAAATGTATGATAATGTTTAGGTGCATGAGAACAAGTTATAAAGATGAATGATGATGTAATGCTAGATGCTAGAAAAGGAAAATGTAATGTATGATGTGCATGATATAAGTTAAAGGAAATAAATATGCTTCCCTTTGTCCTAATTGGGTGGGACCTAGTGGTTAGATATTTCTAAGGCCAAAACCCTAATTTGGGTAGTCCGCTAGTCTATTCTATTGTGCATAGTTTCTTTGGACGGATCTAGACCCCTATGAGTCAAGGTCCCCAAATTGCCCCTATCCAAAAGATAAGGACCTAGTTTTCGGAGTATGGCTACAGGGACATAGAAGTCACAATATGGTAGCTCACAATTCTAGTAACAATCTAAGCGGGAGAGTCAACGACTGTCAAGGAAGCATAAGCTTCACAATAACCTCATCAAAGCCCCTTCTATTCCTATAGGTTTCCAAGGCTTGAGTATAGAGCCCAAATAATGTGTGAGGTAAGTGATTAGTAACGTGTGTGAAGGGAGTATAAAAACCTTACAATCCTAAAACTACACACAATCCTTAAAAAAAAATTCAAAACGATATACAAAAATCGACTATCCTAAGGTTCAATATATACAAATAATAATAATAATAAAAGTATGCTATCCTAAGGTTCAATAAGAAAAAGAAGTTTGCTATCATATGGTTTGAATGACAAATAATTACAAACAAAATCAAATAATTATTTACAAAAATAAAAATAAAAATAAAAGCAATAGAAAAGGGAAAAATAAATATTATTTTAGTTAATATTATTTGCATAATTAACTCTAATGGGTTTGACTCTCTAACCATTCCCAATGGAGTAGCCAAACTGTCACAACATGCTCGGAGGGCACCGCAACAAGAGGCAAGAAAAAAATATTTTTTTAAAAAAATTCAATGGAGCCGCCACTAATTTTTATTTAAGGAAAAAATCAGAAAAACCTTTATGATTTGACAAAGTTGATCCTTTGAAAAGGAGATTGGGCTCAGAAATCTAATTATATATGGGGAATAATGGAAACTTAATCCCATTGCACCCCCGTTACATCCATCTTTCGACGGTTACCTAAAATTTATTATGCAAATTAATCCATAACTATAATTGTATTTATTTTTCCCCTTTAAACGACTTATAACAATTATTTACAAAATAAAACAAATTATTTACAAAAGTTATAAAATAGAAGAAGAAACAAAATTTAAGAAAATTTAATTTTGCACTTGACGGGGAGTGTCCGCTCCTACGTATCCTCTAGTGTAACGAGGAACTCAAAACCCTTGTCGTTTTTGTAGAAAATAATTGTGTGTTGAGTTGATTTTATTTATAATAAAAATAAAAAAAATTGATCTACTTTTACACAGGATTCAGGATAGTATGAGCTATACAATGAACCCTTACAATTCTCACAACCCTTGAGGATAGTCAAATCATACATTAATGTTGTAAGTTTGTTGCATGGATTAAAAAATTTTAATTTGTTGTTTTAGTAAATAAAAAAAGAATTTAATTTTTTAGGTATATTTACAACAACAAAAAAATCAAAATTGAGAAAAATACACGTCAAAACAATTAAGCAAGGCCTCAAAGCTTTTTTTCAAAAAAAAAAAAAAAGAAAGTAAAATGAGAAAGGAGCACAAAAGTGCCACAAGGATGGTGGTACACCATAGGCAACACTCTTAGAAATCCAAAAATGAATTGTGAACGAGATGTTGACAGTGGCTTTGAAATTGTGCTTGCGGTGTTCATTTGCAGAAGCAGAGGAATGCTATACGAAAAAAGTAAAATGAGGAAGGAGCACAAAAGTGTCACAAGGATGGTGGTGCACCATAGGCGATACCCTTAACAACACAAAACAAATTTGCAGACTCCAGGATTGCTATGGTCATGAACGAGATGGACAGGAACACGATCAATGTTTCGTGACTTGGCGAGGGCATGTTGTATCACGTGGTTACAATATGGTGCAATAATGATGATGATGCGGTGCAAAAGGGAAGAGTCAAGGTGGTTTTTAGTGATGAGATTTTAACGGTGGTGGCGGAGAGTATGTTGTTGGATCGAGAAAAAAAAAAAAAAAACAAACAAAACAATGTACAGTGCAACATTAAATCGAAAGGTGCAGAGATGAGTAGGAAAGAAAGATCGTGCGTGTTAAAACAAAAAAAAGATGAAGGGTCGAAGAGATATATATATATATACACGCCCAAGCAGATCTTGACCTTTGGCAATACTTCTTTTTTAAACACACACTCCCACAATTGCTTCTTGTTCTCTTCTGATCTTCCTTTTTTTACGTCTCAAAAAAAATCCCCCTCTCCAACTGGTAGAGTTGGGTTTATATAGAGAAGAGAGGGGGAGAGTTTTGCTAACAAACTAATAAGATTTTCCAAAAAATTGTTGAAATTTTATTATAAGAGAAGACAAAATATGATGTTCACAATCATCAAGGTCTCAACTTTATGATTTAAAGTTATTTTAAAATCAAAAAAGTTTCTACTTTATGAATTAGGGATATAAAATATTAACTTTAAAGTTAGAAGTCTTGATATTTATAAAAGTTAACACTTTTAAGTATTGTTTTGACTCAAATCCAAACTTTATGAATTAAAAGTTGCAAAATAACACTTTTTATAAGTAAAAGATTTCATTCTTAACTTAAATTTGAAACTTTATACAAAGTTTTATCTTCAAGGCATGATTTCTAAGATATAAAGTGACAAAATATTATTTTTACAACTTATAAAGGCTTCATATTTCAAAAAGTTTAGACTCTTATATGTAGTTTTATCTTTAAAACAAAATACAATAAGACTTTATGAAGACACCAAAACTTGCACCACTTTTTATGCATCAAGAAGTAAACTTTTTGAGCTTTAAACTCTTGGAATGGTTAGTTTTATCAAATCATGAAAAATATGTAAAGATAAAACTTTTATAATCATAAATTCATCATAAGAAAAGAAACAAACTTTAAACAAAATACCACCAAGAACATTATTCTTTTTCAAGCAACTCACAAGAAATATCAAGATCTCATGCATCAAGAAAGAAAAATAGAAACTTTAAAGCACCTAAAGAAAGGAACTTTTCAAAAACTCAAAAATACTCATGAACAAAAACATAACATATTTTATCAAAAATAGAATTTTTTGCCTATGAAGAACATGAAAGATCTTCTTAAGTTTTCATTTAAAGATCTTGGTCATGAGAAGAACCAAGTTTTAAACTTTTTTAAGTAAACAAAATAAAGAGTGAAGATCACTACCTAAACTTTGAAAATGGCGTGTTCTTGAAGGAGAAATGAAGAAGATGATGGCTTCTCCGTGATGATGATGGTGGCGATTTTGGATGAACCAAGAGAGAACTTTTGAGTTCTCTTGAAAAGGAAGCTTGTAGTATTTGAATTTCTTTTTCAAAGACCAAAAGATATGGTCTTTGAAGGGCTAAGTGAAAAAGGTTTAGTTATAGTGGTAGAAAATGGAAGAAAAAGATGATAAAGAAGAAGAGAGAATGTAGAGAGAAGTTGGAGGAGTAAGAAACTTAGAGAGAGAATGAAAGTGTGAAAATGAAAAGTAAATGTGTGTGTTTGTGTGTGTGTTGGGCGTAGCCTTTAGTGGGTGAGGGGAGAAGATATTTTCTTAATTTTGTATTAATTAAGGTTTAGGGAGATAAATCAGATAATGAGGGAACAAATCAAGTACTTACTCTTATATAAAACACTCTTGTCTAATATTTTATGCTTTAGTGATATTACTCTTTATTTTATTGTCTAGTTGACTAAATTTGAATTTAATCATGTGATTAAGTACTCTTACAACTTAATTAACATGATTAAGCAAGGATTAGTAATTAACATACAAAAATATGATTAACAAAAATTAATCTTGTGATTAAGTTTAATTATCTTTAATTAAATTTGATTAAGTTAATTAAGGGCGATTAGTGCTTAATTAAGCTATTAAGGCTCTAACTTGCATAATTAGAAATTATTTAATCTCGATTAAGCATTCTCTTGATTTTTCTCATCCGAGTTGACTTATAAACACTTCGTTAATATCTTAATTAAGATTTAATCTCATAATTTCTCATTAAGTACCTAATTATTCACGATTACTGAGGTAATTTAGCATGACAAGAAATTGAGAATGTTACACTTTTCCTGAGTTAGTCTAGTAGTGTTACTCTACTACAACAAGAACAAGGCTTTTGTTGATGTAGGAATGGTGGTGGAGGCTAATTGATGGCGGCAAGGGATAATGGTCGTGCGGGTCTAGTTCGCTATTGTAGTGGTGGTGCTCGAGCGGGGTAAGTGCGGTGTTGATGGGGAGGGGGCAGAAGGCATAGGGCATCTATTTGGTGGATTGAATTTTTTATTATTTTCTTATTGGGTTTGGGTGAGTGGTTAGGATCAATGAGCTGACACTCTGTTTAGCCCCCTTATCAGTTAACAGAATTTTAGTAACGGCAGGGACCAGAAGTAAGTATGTTATGAAATGTTTGTATAAAAAAAAAAGTTAAGAACTAAAACCAAAATTTGTTAATTTTATGAAGACCAAAAATATATTTAACCCCATTTTTTTAAAAATAAAATGCACGGAAAGCCCAAGAAATTACACCTTTGCAACTCAAGCACAACTTGTTCCTACCAACTCTGCATGCCCAAACTTAGCTATGCTATCCACACAGCGGTTAGTTTCACAAAATACATGGTGTAGCTCCACATTTCAATCCTCAACTGGTAAGCTCCTAACTACTGAGACCAATGAGTAGCTATTATGAGTTATAGGAAGACCACAGTTTACAAATTGAGCTCCTAACTACTGAGACCAATGAGTAGCTATTATGAGTTATAGGAAGACCATAGTTTACAAATTGGAGAACACAATCAGAATATTTTCGGTTAAAGTTTTTAGATTCATTATATTGCCCGCTGAACAGCCTTCTTGCATCGAAGAGTAACCAGAACCAGTTGAATTAACCGCCCTCAAATCGAAACCCATCGGTTCAGTCCCGAACCGCCTAAAAGGCAGTCTTTTAAATTCCCACACGTGTTCATAAACTCGCTCCAGGCCTGCCGTACACACGCGAGCGCCTCATCAACTCTTTTCCGTTTCCACCTTTCCACTTTACCCCCACTCATCGCGGCCAAATTACAAGCATGCCATCAAAAATCCAAGGAAAGTCACGTGACCCACAAGACAGGGTCGGTTATCGGGGTCATTGACACAAGTCACGTGATCCATAAGAAGTAAGAACATCAGAAGAAGGGAAATCCAAAACACCCCCTCCCCTTTTAAATACCAACCATGTCCTCCCCAATTTCGCACTGCATTGTCATCAATTGCTTTCTCTATCCCCTCGCTGTATTTTTTCCTCTCTCTAGAAAAAGATGGGAACGGCGATTCTTCTTCCCCGCGATGCGTTGTCTCTCACCGCATCACGAAGAAACCCTAACCCTAACAAGACCCGCTGGAGGAAGCGGAGTCCGGTAGCCGTTGACGCCAATTTCCACGACAACCAGGATCGGAGCCGCTGCGACAGCGATCGGTCCGTCGTGGTTGCGAAAGGCCCCGGAGCGAACCTCGTCATGGGGCAGGTGAAAATCCTCAAGAGAGGCGAGAAGCTGAGCGTCGAGGATGAACGCCCGAAGCAGAAGGAAAAGGAGGAAGGGTTCGATTTGGCTCTTTGTTCGACGGATCGGCTTGGTCCGGACCCTGAGATCGTGAAGAGGCAGATTAGGGTTCCGGATTTGAAGGCCGGGATGTATGCCGGATCGGCGTTCATGGAGTCGCCGCCTCCGAGCTCCGTTCCCGTCCCCATCTTCCTCGGTAAGAGCCGCGGCGCCGCCACCGCCGATCTGAGGCGGTTGCTGCGACTCGATTCGGTTTGATTGGTGATTGGATGGTGAGTTAGTTGTTGTTGATGATGATGATGATGGATTGCACGAGAGATTTGAGGAGTTATTGAGTACTGTAATTTCTTCCTGGTGCAGATGGTTTGATCGTTTGGTATCGACGCGCTTCCTTTATTTTTTCAAGAGGATTGCCGTTGAAGAAAAAGACTAATACTCGAGATCGAGGAAAAAAAAAATAAGCATAAAGCTTTATAGGGATGAAGATTTTTTCTTTGGTCCCTGAATGGGGGCTTTTAAGTTTTAAATCAGTTGTTCGTTTAGGTAGTAGCCTAGTAGGGTTAGTGCATCTGTTAGAGGGCAGAAAGTTGGGATGCGAAATCCTCTTGTAAAGTGATGTAGTCTGTTTAGTATACTGCGTTAATCGAGTATTCGACTTTAGGGTGTGTGCGTTGTGTTAGTCATAATATTTAGGGTATAGGTTTTCAGTTTGGAGGAAGAAGTTTGGTGTTTGGTATTTCGCTATTTGTATCAGTTGGGTGCGTCAGTATGGTCTTATTTTCGTACGGATGTAGTTCTGAAATTTGATGCAATGAAGTTTCTAGTATTAATAGTACTATACCTTGTCCTTGCTGTATCTGTTTTTGTGTGACAGTTGACACTCCTGCTTGACTTCTGAACCTTGGGAATGTTATTTTCTGGCAAGGAACAGTTGATCAAATACAAATTCCAGGGGTGATGGATAGATAAAATGCAAAACTGGCGTCTCTAAAGCTTGTTATACTGTATCAATATATCCAGGGTTATCTGCAGGACCAATTTCCAGGCATATACAACACCACAGAATGATGGTTATTTGGGCTAGTTTATGAGTGAGTTTAGCTATTTGCTTTTACATGTGAGTGACTAAGTAACTAAGAATTTGTTTATGTTTACTATGAGGTTTGTAATTGATATCATTTACCACGACAGGCATTTTAAATTGCATGAAAGTATAGAACCAAAATTGGCATGCTCCAGTGGACTACCTGTATTGCTCAATTCTGGAGGACATTTGGTTATTTGTCCTAAGAAAGTAAGTATCGAATATCAATTACACGCCTCTCTGAATTTTTCTTTTCTGATCTCACAAGCGAAGAACAGTTTCTTTCTGATGTTATATTGTTGGGTATGATACACATTGCCATTTAGAGATTAGGTCATTACTTTTTTCACATAACAATTATTTTTGCTTTTGTGACACATAACCACTCTCAAGTATCGTAAAAGTCGTAATTTTTTATTTTGATGTTGAATTTAACAGGGCATTTGTTACACGAGTTACAGACTTAGATATTAAATTTTAAGATTAAAGGAGTGCTCCCTGAACTCGTGTGATGTGACAAACTCACCCTCGATTTAATATCAAAAGTCCGGTTTTAACTTTTACCATACTAAACGGAGTTTATGCGTACAAAACACTTAAAATGAATAAAAATTGAAAAGTGATAAAGACCTAAACTAAACTTACGGGGTGATGTATAATTTATCTTACATTCTTTCCCTGCTCTGGTTATAATTTACGTATGTGATCTTTGACTTAGGGGTAAGTAGATGCTGTAATGGTCTGAGTTTCAGAATTTCTGTAGCTTAGTGTTCCATTGCCATAATGAAAATTGTAGTTGAACTTATTTAGCCATGGAAGTCGCTCTTCTTTCCTTCTCCTCTGGCTATATAAACAGGTGATGAATAAAGTTTGATTCCTACTTGAAGTATATACTGCTTTTGCATTGATATTGCATCATGTTCATGTAATCATTCTCTTTTGTTGTATCTAATTGCATTGCAAAACCTCTGGCCACTGTGTAGTCCATAAGCTGTGGTTGCTGGTCAGATAAGCCATTAGAGGGAGTCTTAGGAGTTTATTTTCTTCAATGATTATCTCCAATTTGACGTGTATGATTAGCCAATAGCCTGTGTTATACTGTCTATAGCTTGGTCCATTATTTTGATGAGTTTAAGTACAACAATCAAGAAAAGAAACTCTTCATCGAGATTCTCTTATGGCAAAATAACTGCTTATCCAGTATTTTCAATTTCACAGATAATTTTTAACATAGTCTATTTTAACTAGCTGACTGTGTAATTGTGTAGTGTACTTGATGGCTACATAACAGGGATAAACTTTCTTGGTCTGGATGCATTTCCTCGATTCTCTACTGCTCCATAAGCAAACGTTGATAACATTTCTCAGTCAAGTAATTCAGTACCATGGGCCTCCTATTGTTAAACTGTACTGGACTCCTTGTAGGCACTTGTTAAACTACCATCAGTTATCTCGGGCAGTATCCTTTTCCAGAACCAGTGACGCCTCCACATAAATGCCATCTCTTCAATGGGAATTCCCTTGGTTTCAGGAAGGAACACAAAAACAAATATGGTCATGATGGTAATCCACCCGGCAAAGAAAAGGAATATCCCAAACTTGAATGAGCAGAGGAGGGCAAGGAAGGCTTGGGCAATTATGAAAGTGAAGAGGAGGTTTACAGCAACCGTGATACTTTGCCCAGCTGACCGGATTTCCAATGGAAATATCTCACTTGGGACTGTCCAGCCAAGTGGGCCCCATGACCATCCGAAAGCTAGAACAAATAGGCAAATCACAACCACAACCAATATTGAATAGCCTTTGGACAATTCTTGGTTTTCTCCAAACTTGATCCCTAAAATTATGGCTACTATAACCTGCTCAAGTTAAAAATACAGTAAAATCAGTTGCACTTCAAAATATACTAAACACCTGCTCCTCTGCTGAGATAGTAAAAACTGTAATAACCACCTTGAAAAGACCTTCGAAAATTATATGAACGCCAAGAGGGCTTTGAAAATTACATGAATGCTAATATTTCTACTCTTAAGTTTCATACCATATTCAGGAGGTACCTTATCCTAGGATATATGTCAAGAAAATGGGCCCCTTCATCTAACATGATTTATAAAGTTATGCACATACTAATTGAACGTTGTTTTTGTGCAGCTTCTAGCATTCTTCCCGAAATTCATGGATCTATGCAGTTAAACATAATCAGAATTTGCTTGAGACAGCCTTTATGTTACCTGGCATGTGATCATTTGTATTCCACCGCTGATGAGAAGAGCTCTCCTGCCTAATTTATCTACTGTTGCAATGGAAATGAATGTTGAGGAAGCAAGAACTCCACCAGTCAAAGCAGAAGAGTAGAGGGACGCATCTCCTCCGAATCCCATGCTTTGAAACAGCACTGGAGCATAGAAGAGAATGGAATTTATGCCAGTCAGGATCTGGAAGGTAGGCATGAAGATTGCCATAACCAACTCTGGCCTGTTCCTCTTTTCAAGGATGTTACGAAATGGGTGCTTTATTGAGTTTGCCAGCTCACTTGCGTCAACCATATCTTGGAATTCTGCATCCACCTCATTTGTTCCTCTGATTTTTTCTAATAGCTTCCTTCCTTTTTCTTTGGATCCTCGTTCTATTAAACTATTTGGGGTCTCAGGAAGAAATATCCCTCCTACAGTCATCAAAAGAGCTGGAACTGCAGCTAAGCCTAGAGACAGCCTCCACCCCCATGGTTTAATCTTCTGTGTTCCATAATTGACCATATTGGCCGTAAAGATCCCAAAAGTGGTTGCTACTTGAAACAACATGTTCAGGCCTCCTCTAAGGTGGGTCGGTGCCATCTCTGACAAATAAAGCGGAATAGCCTTCAAAAGAACCACAGGAGAAGTAGCTCAACTACTATTTCAATTTTTAAGGTATAACTGGACTATCTTTTAAAATTTAACTCAAACATATTTATGAACTAATGTTAACATTCACATGATTATTTTTTGCTGGCACCCTTCAAAGCTGTTTGACGACAGGGGCAATCTAGAGCTAGGTTTTAAACAGGGAAATCAATTGGTTGCTCCTTTTATATAAATATGCCAATGTTTTACAACAAAACTGGGAAAAGTTTCCATCTACATAAGAATTGATCTTAGGTTTAAGAGAAGTGTTACTACCTGATTTCCAAATCCAATGCCGACACCAAGCATAACCCGGCCTAAGATCAGCATAGCCAGGTTAACAGCTGAAGCATTCAGAGCTGATCCAATAAGAAAGCTGATACCACCACCTATGATACTTGCCCGACGACCATACTTCCTTGTAACCGGAGATGCCATCAGGGATGCAATTAAACCAGCAATGTATAGAGAAGAGGTAAATGCTGCAAGGCCTTGATTGTCGTACTTGCAGTAGTTGTTCTCATGTGCATGCTGTTTATGTTTGTATACTGAGGGGAAGAAATCTTTAAGAAAGTCATCCATGGAAGTAACCCCCCCTGTTAACCATAAAAACATGCATAAGAGAGATTCTAAACATAAGGAGACAGCTTTCCCTTCCTCACAAAATGAATTCTCAAGCATCAGCATATTAGAACACAGCATAGACGCGGCAGCATTCCCACACCAACATTCTTTTTTCCTGTTGACTAAGTTGCATAAGTGATTGTGATTTCAAATTTGGTAGTTCAGTGATTTAGATAATGAGTCTACAAATAATTCTAGGCATCCATTAACTGCACAACATTTTGCCTGTCATGATTGCATGCCTGGTGCAGTATATAAATGACTAAAGTTTATTTGCTTATTCTGATGAGGAAAATATCCTTTCACAATCGGTAAAATAGATGTATAAAAGATGAACTGTCCAAAATAAGTTTAAGTGAGGTTTCGTTGTTATTCTATGATTGACAAAGGAGTGTGAGGAGGGCCTGAATTAAGAATGGATGGGGACTATCTATAAGAATTTATTGGATGTATACTAGGAATTTAGAACATCAACAAAATAGAAATAATTGGAGCTGTTTTGTCACTATCCTGACTGTTCTGTCAAAGCATTGAGATTAATTGGGAGCTGCTTCTAAATGACTTCTCCCCAAAACACAGTTAAAAGCTTTTGCAGTCTCGCTGGAGTGCAAGGAAATAGCTAGGCACTGTGTTGTTGGCTTTATTTAACTAACGACACCTTTAGAATTTGATGGCCTTAAGCCTGTGTCAGTTGTAATAGGTGCAGCTCCTTACATCATTAGTATAGTTTTTGGCCTAATGATAAACGTTTAATTCAATAAATGGTATGAAAACAGTCTGGCAGGTGGGATGTTATTGGATTTGCAACAAAGGCAAAGTGAATGATAATGTAATTCGTTGAATGGGAATAACTTTACCATTTGTGGCTAGGCATCTGAGAAATTAGGAAGACAACCCGGACCGGTTAATTATGCTGCTTGAGATGATGATAGGGAATCACATCTTCTAGAATCAGGAAAAGAGGCCTCTAAGTTCTAACACTTTAGAAATTAATAAAAGAAAAAAAATGCATGCAGAGCAGATGAAGAAAGTTAATCCGCATGCAATTTTACATCTTATAATCGCTGTCAGACGCTACTCGTGCAAGTTGGATGTGGTAAAAGAGCTTTTCCCTGTTCACCTTTCTTATTTGAGGTTTCGCTCACAGTAAGTTTTAATCTCTTATGTCCCATAACCATAAGCCATCTGAGTTTTCATTCAGACTTCAGAATATGAATTAAGAAAAATCTGAACATGAAAAGCAGAAAACCATGAAAATTCTGATTTAGAGTACGGATCATGGAAGAACCTGAAATCCCAATATCATAGCCAAATAGAGACCCGCCAGTGGCAGCAACAATGCAAGCTATGATGACGTAAGCGGTGACTCTACCCTTGTACTGCTCTGCCCTTTCCTTGGCCACAGCACCAGTTGTGAAAGACCCACCAGCCATTTCTTTAGTTATCCTTTCTCAGAGAACAGTTGCTCACTAACACTAGAGGCCTCTAAAGGAGAAGACTCTTCCACCTTCGGGAATGAAGATCATTCTCATGCTGCTCAAAACTTATACAAGTCATGCCAAGTCAACCCATGTCCTCAACCAAGATAGGAAATGATTTTGTGGAAACTTTGACTGAAGTAACTTGGTATTTAATGTTTGGCAGCATGTGCAACAGCAAGTGTGGCATACTTTTCTCAAATTTGTATTTTATCTTCTTATTGCTTAAAAAGTATTGACTGAGAACATGCTTATGCAAACTAAAGAAATCTGAAATGCTTTATTGCATTCCTACTGATGCCTGAATGACCATGAAACCAGCACTGCTGCACTGTGTTAGGTACCGAGATGCATTCCTGATTTCTACGACATTCAATTGTTTGCCTGATTATTATAAATTATTACTCTATGTTTGGTTGGTTTATATTAAATATTATATATAGAAGACTCGGTCATTGTTTCGTACCCACGAGGCCTTATTTTCAGTAATGGAAAGAATGAAAGAAAAAAAAGGTTGTAGTTGTAGGTCATTTGATATAAATAAAAGGCTACTTTAAGCGAAGCTTTAGATATACTTTAGATACATGTGTTTCGCGTACGTTTGGTGTCAACATTATTAGATATACAAAAACTAAAATGGACTTTATTATAATTAAATAATAATATGAAAATGTGAAATAATATATAAATATAAATATCTATAATATTACTGAATATATTCAGAATTAAGAGAGAGTATATGTGTGCACACAAGTAGAATTAAATTGCAACTCTAAATGGACTTTATCTTTAATATTAGCGATTCAAATTTTAACGCCTTCACTTTAGGAAAACCTTATTTAATTATTATTCTGGATCCAAATTACGTAGGTATTTCTTTTAGGAAATAAAGTCTAAGTGTACGTAGGAAATTAATTTAATAATTATTTTCTTTATTTTAATTTATTTGTTTATTTAGATAATTTATTTTATTTTTAAATTAATATATTTAGATATAATTAAATCTAAATATATTAATTTAATAATAAATTAAATTATTTAAATAAATAAATAAATTAAAATGGAGGAAATATTTCTTAATTGTCATATGTGTGGCTTGCGTAGCTTTAATGACATTCAATATAACATCTGACTCTTGTGCAAGCGTTATTAAATCTAAATATATTAATTTAATAATAAATGAAATTATCTAAATGAATAAATAAATTAAAATGGAGGAGATATTTCTTAATTGTCATATGTGTGGCTTGCGTAGCTTTAATGACATTCAATATAACATCTGACTTTTGTGCGAGCGTTATCTTGAGCCAGAATTTCGGGTGTCATCTATATTGTCCATATGTGGGTGATTGAACGTGCACGGGCACGCTGTATCTTTTCAAGTTGAGGGACGAAAGCAACAGGCAGTGCAGGAAAAACTCAGAAGCAGGAGGAAACGGGGAAGTTTTGGTTTTAACGTCAACTTGTGGGTCACGGCGAATGCTATGCATCACGCATTTTATATGATTGATGGTCAGATGTGAGGGTACATCAATACACCTTCATATTTGACTATTAATTTCATAAAGTATATTGGTACATCCTCACATCTGACTATCAATCATACAAAGTATGTGATGCACCTCACTTTATGAGGTGCATCATAGACAAACCCGTGGGTCACTGAAACAATGTAAACGTTTTCGCATCTTAGCTTGCAGCATACAATTAGGTCGGTTAGTGGTTTGTTTCATCAAATTAGTGAATGCTATGATGCACCTCACTTTGAGAGGCGTCACGTCTCAGATGATTGATGGTCAGATGTGAGGGGGCACCAATACACCTTCACATTTGACCATTAATTTTATAAGGTGTATTGGTGCACTCTCACATCTGACCATCAATCATACAAGGTGTGTGATGTACCTCACTTTATGAGGTGCATCATAGAAAAACCCAAATTATAATAGCCTTAAGGATGTACGCTCATTGCTTCTTTTTTTTTTTTTATTTGTGAAAAAAGAAGAAAAAAGAATAAACAAAATAAGGAGGTGGCAATCCATGTTGGTTTTGGTCATTTTTTTTTTAATATCAGTGACAATAAAATTTGAATCTAAAATTTCATGTAAATTATCCAAACTCCTTATCACTAGATTATTTCTTTTAAATAATATTTAATAGGCCTTTTTAATAATTTTAATATAATTAATTTTTTTCTCAATTAATCGAATATTCGATCATAATATATATAAGAATAAAACAATACACAGGAAAAGTTAAAATATGAAGTACTTAAGTCCCATATTGTAACATTCCCATATAACGTTATAGGAAATAATAAAAACTTACTTGGACAAATTTTTATTATTTATAGCCTTGCCCCTGAATATTTTTTAAAATGATATTTAGGTCCTTATATCAATTGAATTAGCAGAATAAGGTTTTAAACGAAGCAGAACCACGTAGTGGAAACGTAGAAACCCAATTCTTGGCCAATTGGGCCATGAACGTGTCCACATGTGAAATAACGTGGGATGCCCTAGACTTGTTTAAAATTATAAAAATGCCATTAGCCATGAAAAACAGAAAATAGAAGGCCCTAAATTTGCAAAACATTTAAGTTACACCGTTAATCGATTTATTCGATTTTTATTGAGTTTGTAAAGTTAATTAAAGGTTAACTAGGAGTTGATTAGAAGTTAATTAGAGAGATTAGGATTAAGAAGAATTAAAATAGACATATAGAAACTCTTACAAAACTATTTAGTAATATTTTGCCGGTTTGAAAAAAATCAGTAAAGATTTGGTATTTCGAATTGTTAGAACCCAATCAATAGAATTACACACCCAAATTCTATGATTCTATGGCTAAATATTCAACCACATACTCCCTATGGGTGGCGCAAGGAGAGCTACCAAATGAAGAGGCTTGGCTGAATATTGGCCACAAAGCTTACAACCAATTAAAACATAATTCTCCAACTACCTCATTAAAGCTTTTATAAGATTTTTCTTTCCTTTTCCTTTGGCAGAATTTCGTCCTCCCTCTTCCAGCAGGCTTTTCTCCTTCTTCTCTTCATCTTCTTCATCTCCTTCTTCCATTTTCAGCCTCCCTCAAGTCTCTTATACCCATATCTTTCACTAGAACTCAAGACTAGCTAGTTTTGCATCAAAATAAGGGTAGGATACCATCTTATTCTTGATTTTCATAAATTGTGGCTGTATGAAGTTTTACTTTTCTTTATTTCTTTGATGATATTTTTGGTGTAGCTGGTGGTGTATGGTTGGTTTAACATGAAATTTTGAGTTTAAATTGAAGTTAGAATGAGAAAGCACAAAGAGCCATAAAATAGAATCTGTTAAGTTGAGAAACCCTGCAGCGGTCCATACGGCAGAGTGTATAGCTCCGCCTACAGTCGTTGAAACTATTTTTATATGAAACTAGACATCTAGGGCTTTCCAACCATATAAATTATAAGGCCATTGGATTAGTATTGAGAGAGATATGAATTTTTGAAGTTTACCCTAGGATTTTGACCTTGATTCTGAGTAGACTAAATTTCAAGGGGTATATCTCGCCCTATACTCTTTCAAATAGAAAGTTAAGACATATATTAACATTCCATAACAATTTCAGGACTAAATTAGGTCCAAATTGTTTCCAGTAATTCCTTGAAGTTTCCTTACATCCAAATTAGGCTAAAATAGGGCAGTCCAAAGGGGTCAAATTTCGGAGCTTATAACTCAAGCTCTACTCAAGCAAATGAAATGGGACTTCTTCCAAATGAAAGCTTGTCTGTTAAATTTAATATGATACAAATTTCATATGATTTCAACTAGTTTTCGATTTTTAGTGAATTTTTACTTTTAAGTGTGTAATTTTGACCAACTACAGGGCAGACCGAGATAGAACCCTAATAACTTGAGCTACATATATCAAAATTAGATGGGACCAAAAAGGTTAGAAAATAGACACACAACATCCCAACATATCCAAAATTTAAGTCTAAATGAATTAAATAGAAATTATGGCTTATTTTACAAAAATCAGGTAGAGTGAAGGTAAATAGCAGCAACTAAAGTTCAAATGCAACTATTATTTCTATGAGATTGATATTGATATGTGAATGCACTATTGTAATTTTTCTGGATAATTGATTGTCTGATTACTAGCACTATTCACGAGGAAGTGGACTCGATCCGTTATGTTGCCGAATTTTCGGTAGAAGTCTATGAAACTATGAGTGTTTATTTTATGAGAAATTTATGATATGAACAACTATACAATTATGAATATGTTATAGTGATATGATCATGAATTATTCTTATGAGAGCATGCATATTTGCATATGAATGAAGGAAGAATATATGAGATCCCTTCACTTGGAGACAGTTATTTGGGTCCCTCCAGATGAAGGCAGTTAAAAGATAAAGATGTGGGTCCCTTCACTCGGAGGCAATTGTACATTGGGTCCCTCTCTGTGAAAGCAGCTAAAACTTTTGGATACCTCTATGTTGGAGGCAGTTGACCAATTGAGTCCCTTCGACCTAGAGGCATGTGGGTTCCCCTTGGTCAAGATCTTGTGTGACGGTCACGAGTTAAGCTCACTCCTAGATCAAACTACCCAAGGGCAGTAAAGACTAAAGATTAAAATATGCAAGCACCCTAGGGATGGCAATACGTAACACTTAAGTGTGTCAAGGAAAGGAAGTCAAAGAAAGTTAAAGAAACACAAGTGCATTTTGCATGAACTCTAGTGAACGTATTTGCATATGTATAATCTATTCTATTTCTTCATTATATTGGAATTATTATATTTGAATATACTGCAACTATTATTTAAGTTATGAATTGTAAATTTATTTTATAATAACTCTTATATCTTAAATGTATGAATAAAAGGAACTCTGCTTCAGATAATATATTTTTAAACTATAAAATTGAACAATTTATTTGGCATGATCACATTCTTCATAATAAACCGAAATAGCTGGAGATAATAACGATGACACTACATGTGATAGTTTAGAGAATCCTACTGAGAATTTAAAATTCTCACTCCTATTTCCGTGTTATCTCCAGATAGCTCGAAAGATTTCGAAGATGGCTGAAGTTGCTGTGACATAAGGTCCACTCAGGTAACAATAACAACGCTTGAGTGTGGTGCTATGACTTAAGCATAGTACTGTACTTGGGAGGGTGTTACACATATTATTTAGATTATAGACATTTTACTCATAAAACTATTATAAAGAACTCAAATTCCACATTACTTAGACAATAAGCTTTTGGACTCTTAAGACAATTACAAATACTTGTGCAACTTGCTTTATACTTAACTCTAGGCTCTTTTTAAAAGAGTAAGAGGTTTAGTAGTCTTTGACTTAGCCAACCAAGGTGTATTTTTGGCCATTATTTACAATAGTAGATTTATTAAATGATGCCAGTCCTACATCAATTAGGCAATGAGGTCTTGGGTGTTGTATATATGGATTTGCGAGCCTCTTCTACAGAGCTAAATTTTGTGGTGGAGTTAGGTGGATCCGTATCATTAACCTTAGCATTGGAGGTTAGAATTTGAAAACATTGAATTTGAATACAAAAACTTGACTGGTTCGAGGCCAGTTCACACCAGTTTTTGGTAATACGATTTTTGTATTGTGATTGGACTGATCTAGGAGCCAGTTCTTGGCCTAATTGATTGGACAAAGTTGATCTGGTCCGATTTTCTGAAAAATGCAAAAGATATAAAACATTAATCGATGAAAAGAAAAAGGAAAATAGTGAGGCTATCACTAAGGATGAAAGATGGCACCCTTCCTCTACGATACTCACACAAGGAAAAAGCAGAGAAAGAGATAAAAGAGACAAAAGAATTAGAGCCTGCTACCTACATATAATATACAATTAGATTTTCTGGTAGGCTGTGATATATAATTGCATAACAAAATATGAAAGTTTTATATTCAAAATAAAATGCCATTGGATATGATTTACCAAATCGATCTTCTACTTATATGTTACTATAACCTAAGTTCAATTTTTGGCTTTTTGTCAATTAATTATTTGAAAAAAATATCTCTAATTTGATAAGTTCAGAGACATATCTAACATTGAATTGAGCTAACATTATTCTCAATCTAAATTTTATTGATTAAAAAAAATATTGGAAGCGAAAATAAATGGAAATTATATGCTATGATTGGAGTTGGTTGCCATTATTGCAAATTAGATATTAATTTTTATGCACTCCAATAGAAATTATGGGAAATATCATGTCATTATAGGTAGTTACCTAAGCATAGACTATATTGACAATTCTTGAATGATAGTGTAAATTATTTTATATTATCAGTATATATAAATTAAATCTTACAAATTAGCATATTGATCAACATTCTTTGTTTGGAGAATATTATTTAGTTTTTTAAGACAAAAATAATTAATGATAAATATTGTTGAATTATTTTATGTTTATCTTTAAATAACTAAATGGATAATAATATATATTAATAGTTATATTATTATTGTTGTTGTTGTTGTTGTTGTTGTTGTTGTAGTAGTATTTTTAAATATTTGAACAAATAATAAGATCTTCCCAAAAAGAATAAAATATATCTATAATTTTATCTTAATTTTTAATTAAAACAATAATAATAATTATTGAAAAATAAAATTAAATGTAAAAATAGTGTTTTCTTTTATAATGCCATAAAAATAAAAAAATTCTTTATATAACACCCCTTTTGATCCGTTTTATTTAATATTTAAAAAATATTAATTAATAATAGTTATCACTTTCTTATATGAATAAAAAATTATGCTTAATTTTTTAATATTACTTTTCAATTTCAATATTACGAAACTATAATATTAATATAGTAGTATAATTAGATATTAACAACTAAACAAATAATATGTTAGTAAAAAAATTTATAATCAAATGTTAATTTTAAATTTCTTAATTCTTGTATATCTTCAAAAAAGTCACAAATGAAATGATGTAGTATGGAGAGATATTTGTTTCGGATAGAATATTTGAAGACACTGGGATCCGATGGGACCAACCACAAAATAGGTTAAGCACGGTGAAGTAAGCAGTGTGGTTTGGTTTCAAACCACAACTGAAAATGCTAATCCATGATTTTAAAGCACTTGCTCCACTTTTTCTCGCTAACTGGCCCGAGACAATTTAATGATTGCAATGAAGAGATACCACACAAGGAGAAATACATGACAAAAACATTTCAAAAAAAAATTGGTATTCATAATGCACCAAGTTGAGTTATGCTTTTATCTAATGAAAAAGTGATATTTCAACTTAAGATTGATTACTAACTTATACGTTTATGTAAAATGTTAATTATTGAGTAGAGTATAATCTATTTGGGATTTCTTGAGTATTCAATAATTTCTTTCACATAAGCCACCATAGCATGAGAAGTTATTGAGTGCATGTGTATTTCAGCGTTAGTTGTTAATGAAACTTTCTATCAAATGTTATTGGAAGGTTAATACTCTTATCATATGATTTGGTTAAAATTTAGTTGGATAGAATATATTATTATTCTAATTATCTTAGAATTTGATTAAATAGAAACTATCTTATTTTGATATGATAAGGATTTAATTTAATAAGTCTTGTATAGCATACCCTAGTCTATAAATGGTGCTTTATACAATACACACATTTGAGATTATCAATTATATTATTTTCTCTTCCTTCTCTATTGTTATTCTCCTTATTATTATTACTTTTATGATAGTCATCACTAATTTATATATTCATTATGTTAATTACATTTTTGTTTCTTTATTTTTTTAAAAAATGAAGCAATAAACTTATAAATTAATGATAGACCTTACTACCAACTAAAATTGAAGTAACATCTATGAAGTAAAATAAACGCCATCCTATATGATACTTGAGAAAACCTAATAATTTCTCCCAAAGTGACTCAACTCTTACATGATGAAAACAAAAAACGACTGAATGCTATTATGGAAATAAGTGCTCATTTAGTTTGTTTGCAGAGTGCAAAATACTTCTGTTGAAAGTAAAATAAAGACTAAACATCTATTTTGGCACCTAAAAAATATATAGCATCAACTTAATTCTTAAAAGTTTTTTATCATTAAATAAGTTCCTAAAAATTAAAATATGATTCTATATTGATCCCTGAAAGTTTTTAACATTAAATAGATCCATGAAAATTAATATATAACGTCACTTTAATCCTTAGAAGATGTACGTGACACTTATTTGACCCATTCTTTTTTGATAAATTAATTATGAATTTTCAAAAACTTATTTGATATCACATATATTTTTTAAATATCAAAATAATATCACATTTTAACTTTTAAAAATTTATTTGATATCAAAAACTTTCAAGTGGTAACATTACGTCATATTTTAATTTTTAGAGACTTATTTTATGTTAAAAAAACTTTCAAAAAATTACATTAATATTGCATGCATCTTTTAAGAATAAAAATACATGTCTACTCTAAAATAAAATGTCACTTTCTACAAATATTTCGAGAAGATAAATTTCTATTCACTAAAATGTAAATCAAATATGCCCTAACAAGTTGAGAACATTGCGTGGAAAACAACATAGACTTAAACAGAAGAAAACCAAAATACAAACAAAAGTGGCAAGCACATGAAGAAATAAATCAGTCCTCTTTTCAATAAGAGCTGCAGTCCGAGCCGTGGTGGAATATAATAAGTTCAGTGGAGGTAATTCTAAGGATTTAGCACAAGGTCGAATTGGTCACCCACTTGCCCAAGAAATAGGAACTTGAAAACAACTTGCATTAAATTGAGGGATTGACATGTTCAAAGGTTATAATAGTCGTAGATATCCCTAAACTCATACGTAACCACCTCACATGAAAACAATAACTGATTTCTACTGACAAACAATGTATTAAAAAAGTCAATACATTAGCTATGATTTGAACCCCATTATATTATTGCCGTACTTGTCTACAAACAAATCGCTTCCCCGTCTCCAGCATTTACATCTGATAATTCTTTTCAACTCTTCAGTTTCCTGTCTTTGGCACAATCGCACTCAATTTTAAACAAGTTGATGCACCACCACTCACCAGCAAGTTGTACTACAAGCTCTGACTTTGACATTGTCCTACAACCAATCAGCCAATTGTCATTACTCTCCAACAATAAATTATGTAGAAAACCAGGGTATGGTGATAACCATTTTGCACAAATAGAATGTAAGATACCCACTGCTTTGTACTCTGCTCAAAGAATGCCACTCAAGAAGCCCCTACAGAAGTGATAGGTACCTCAATATACCATAAGATTGCTTATGATAATTTACCATCAAGGTAAAAGAGCAAATAGTAGACTGAGGATGGACGTTACTAACCAAAACCCAGAGGCTTTCTTAGTTTCGTTTCTGCAAATTTTCAAACAAACAATTATGGAATGCTATTTTGTCAGGCTTAAACCTTAAATGTTACTTACGAAAGTCAAGATAACAAGGAATGGTTTCATAACATTTAGCTTATAAAAATTTGACATCTGTTACCTTGGTTTTCCCTGAAAGGCATCATTTATTTCATCAGTAGTAGGCCTTAGCGGAAATGTAGACAAAATAACATACTTCTCCTTTCCAGATGGTTCATCAACCCTCTTGTACAACTCATAACGGTATGGATAAGACATCCTAAATCATAAGAAGTCACTTGCAGTAAAATACTTGGGTGATTACTATTGGCAGAAGATAGATAACCAGTCTTTGTGTCTGTGTTCTGAGCATGTCAAGCAATTAATTGAGCTAAATTGGTCAATCCGAAAATAGAAAGAGCTCATGAAAAAACCCTTTATTTATATCAACGATGTCTTACTTTCTGCATTCTTAATTCCATCGTTCAGTCACCCTTTCCAGAGAAGCAAGAGAATATATTAACGTTTACTAATAGTAATCAGCCTGAAGAAAGTTAATTTGATACGTTTCTATGAAGGATGGTCTTTATTCTTTAATTTTTTATATAGTTTCCAAAAAATATTTTGCTAATTATATATTCTTATTAGGAGTTTTTTGAGGAAACATACTGTGAAGCAAGCCAAGACAAGCATGACAGTTCAGTGATATCTGTTCTTAGTCAGCTAAGCCTTCTTTTCTTATCTATGGCAATTATACATACGACAAAAAAGCATAATCATGAAAATATATGCTACCCTCTAACCTGAGAGCTCCCATTATGGGATACTGGGTTCCTGCATAATAAAGAAGCCGAAAGAAGTAGCAACTTTCAAATGATGCTGCATACTTGAGTCTCTGGTCCCGTCCCATTGTCTAGTGAGATTAAGAAGGCAAAGTTATAACGTTACATTTTGTAGAATAAATGGTTACCTTCAACTTGCCGGTTTAGTACTCACTTGCATGATACCACTAGAACCAGGTAAATCCTGAATTCAAAGAAATCCAGAAATGTATCAGTTTTGAATATTAGAATAACTAAATGTATAAATATTGCTTAAAAGGGGTTGTAGGTTGCAATACAAACTATAAACCTAATATGGTCTCAGGGAAGATTATGAAACCAAGGATATATTCTGTAATGACAAACTGCCTCAATATATTCTACAATCATAAGATCTCCTTTCCTAACTAAAGTTAGTCTACTTGCTGTTTTCACCGCTAAAAGTTAGTTTAGTTGCCGTTTTCGCCACTTGAGGTGTGATAGTGTTGAACTAACTAACTTAGTTTTGCTAAAATAGATGTAAATTAATACAAAGAAGATCCAAATATGCACCAGATGATGCTGCTTAGGTTCTATACAGAAGTCTGCAAATGTAGAGAATATCTCAACATCTAGAATTGAAAATCAATATAGCCTAAAAGAACACATACTATTAAAACAATGGAAGCCTGAAATTGCCCCTAATCATGGTATTTCCATTCTTTCAATACTTTTACACATGCAGTAATAAGTTCAAAAACCAGGTGGATATCATGAAGAATCATCTTTCAGCATATAATTGAAGATATAAGGATAGGGTATTTAGCAATTAGATTCTATGTTGGTCATATCACTACCATGTCACACATCTTAGCACTGGATTGATCAAGTTCCGATTATTTTCATTTATCTAAGTCATATTAATCTTTGTTTTGGTTTAGACCACTAGTATCTAGAGCCAACTAGACTCCAACTAATTTGTCTTGAGTCGGGTTGGCCCACAATGACGGTAAAACTCTCCTAATGCTTATTTACAAAACTCGAACCCGAGATCTTGTTTAAGAAGAACAAGTGTCAAACCACTTGAACCACCAACCATTGGTTAAGTCATAACAATTTAAAAAACAATAGTAAATCATGCAAATATTTCATAAAATAAATTTGAAATATAACAAAGGAACTAGGAACAGAACCTTAAGCCTAGGATTGATTAGGATAACTGGTCTGTGTTCAGCAGCAGTTGTCATTGCTCTCAGATCCTGCACATCCAATCTCAAAAGATATTAGAGAGAAAAAAGAGAGAGCTGCTGGGTTGAGCAGGAGAAAAACATGTCATAATCTACCATGAAAAAAAAAAAAAAAGCACAAAAGAGGCTCAGCAGACAATATCTCTAGAATATGTCTGTAAAACTCCCACTCTAGCTCTTACATCAATGATACAATTCCCTACAGCATTTTGAGGAGCCACAAGGATATACAAGTCATCTTGCTCTTCAACCTCTGCAGCACCTGAGTTTGGAAATTCAAAAGTAAATGCCATACCTATGCATATATCACAACTAAACGGAAGTTTATATCAGGTGTACCAAAAAGGCAAAGTCTATATAGATATTCCCAATATGAAGTTATGAAGCAAACAGCACATTCAATTACGAAGGCACATATAAATGTGTCATTTTTTCCATTAACAAGACATGGTCTGCAGTTAATTTTTTAATTTGTGCATGAAATAATCATTTAATACAGCAATTGCAAGATGAGGCTTAAAGGTGATTTTCATTGTTTGTACACATATTTAATAAAATGTTATTTGCCTTGAAGTAGCAACAGACACATGGCTGATCAAGCAAATAAATGCAGAATACAAATGTAAGATATTAAGGTGGAATCTGGAGTACCCATATCTACAGCTGTGTAACAAGTAAAACACAAGGTGCATTAAATCAAAAGCTGCAACAGCAGTGCCATAGAAGTTACTGCTCAAATATATACCTACAGAACCAATATTGATGAAGGTTCCTTTTGCACCATAGTCACCCCAATCCATGAACTCCAAAATCTTTCGACTTCCAGAAAGCTGTAATGGCATTCCAGCAAGAGCACCTTCTCCCATTGACCCTTGTACACAAACCTGCATGATTAATTAAAAGAGAGTTTAAACAACACTATGCCTAACATTAGCGGACAGTTACCATTTTATTCTCTAGAAATGAAAATGTTTTATGTTAGAACAAAACAAGTCAATATACCTTAACATGTTTTCCATCATCAGCAAATGAAAGGGCAAGAGCTCGAACAAGTTCCATCAAGGTACCTATTCGATAAACATCCTGTACACCAAAATATATGATCAAACCAAGACATCTAGAGAAAATAAAAGGAAAAAGATAAAGTCCATACCATTTCTGGGTTCAATTCAGGAATGTTAATGTCCACCTGTGTCATTTGGATTGAAAAAATAAAGCAGATATCAGCCTTGGCCCCAGGGCGATAAAAATAATACCAGTCAAGGTGCAGTCTTTTTTCATCTGACCTTCCTACCCTTAACTCACCTCAGTAATCAGTTATGGGAATACTCTCTAAAATTGAAAGAATATTCTGTATGCAAAAAGAATGTTGATTCTTAAATTTATTTTGCATTTTGAAGTAGAACATTCTAATTTCTTTTACATTTTGAATTAGAACTTGCATGGCTAGACTCACTCAAATAATAGGAAGCATTAATATGGTTATAGAGTGCATATACTTCTGATAATAGTGCAATACCTTCAACCTAGTTTTTCCATCGTTGACAGCCCTCTCTGTAGCTTGTATCACATCATCATAGAAATATTTCCTGATTTCTCTAGAATGGGGAATGTTATTTAGTCTAGTAGGAATTCCTCTCCACTTATCCTGTAACAAGCTAAAGCAAAATAAGAAATGATATACAAAAGAGGCTTTCATAGAACTTAAAGGAGGAAAAATATTCAAAATAATGAAGCCAATGCCTTTTCATCTCTTTATCTTAATAAATTCTTCTTTTATCAAAAATGAAGCCAATGCTTTTTACAAAGTACAACCATCTACCTGGCTCAAAGAACTCGGCTCCTTCTTTGTATCAAGTATTGATTTTTCTGAACAAAAAGCTGTTAGTAAATGATCTTGAAAAAAATGAATTGTTCAGGCCTAATCCACATCAACTCCACATGTCAAGACTCCTAATGTTATCAGCATTCATTTACAAAGTAATGTATGTTCACATATCATTACAACTGAAAAACAGAGAGAAGTAGTTGGGAAAATATAAGTTGATGAATGATGTGCCAATAAAATTCCCCACAAATATAGCACAGGGTGAAGTTTGACATATGCAACTTAATACTCTTTGAAACTTCATACCTCCTGATTTCATTATTTTATCCTGCTGCAATTGTGATAGCAAAGATTCAATTTCTTTGAAAACTTCCTCTTTTGAACGGCTGCCATCAATCTGAGCATATATAAAAATGTTAAACGTGACAAAATGTACCACTGGTTCGCATCATTCAGAAATGACAGCAAAGAATGTTAATCTCCAATGACCTTCTTTGTTATGCTTGAGTAAGAGGAAGATACCGCTTCTGCATTTTGCTCATATATTTCTAGGCGTGATTTAACCTGAGAAGAATCAGATTAGTATACATAAGGTACTTCAGAAGAATACCAGATTCACTTAACAGGATAAACCTTGAACTGCAACACAACAGGAGGAGGCTCAATAACCATTTTCTTTCGTAAAGATGGACTTAATGACTATGCTTTCTTCATCAAGTATAAAAAATAAAAAATGTTAATTCAATGTCACACTATAGGAATGATGCACAAACATGCACAAATGAGACCTATAAAAATAAACTGAGAAAGTGATCCCAGAAAATTCTGGATGCTTAGGTCATGACATTGCATTCTCAAGAAGATATTTAAGTGTATCTACATGCACTGTGCCTTTAGAACTCATTCGTTTTCTAATGTCAGTAATAACTTTCACATGTTTGTATAACTAGAAATTGGTACAAATTGAATATTTGGCATTTGACTTATTGAATTTGTGCAATACCTAATATGGTTTAGTGATAACATATTGTCTTCCTGTCTTCACAATGCACACTACGCCTAAGATGCAATCAAAGAATCTGTCTAGTGACCTATCATATATTCCAAGTGACAAGCCAGCTTATTATAATGTGACAAAGTAGAACAAAAACATCCAAATAGTAAAAGAATAGGTAGCACAGACACTGATACATACATGGGACATGGCACAACACAAACATACCAAATTTTAAAATTGTATGATATAGGCACATATATACTTAAAAATTTAACTAAAAAGATTTATTATTCGTAATACCAATCATATATATGAGTCAATATGAAAAATTGCCCAAATACTAAAAATAAACTCAAATTTTGGGTTTTTTTTCTTTTTTTTTCAAATTTTAAATGGCCTTGTTTATGTTGCATGTTGTCATGTTGGAATTAAGAAAAAAATAATTTTTAAATTGAACATGTGCAAACATGTGTCATCAATTACATGATTTGACATGACACGTGTTTGACATGTGGCCATGGCATGCAAACGGTGAACCTATGCTTTATAGGTAATAAATTGGCAGATATAATAATACATTTCTACATTGAAGATAACATTTGTCTCTTAACTAAATTTCATACAAAGAATACAGAGAGAAAGTAATTAATTGCATAAACTTAGGATTGCTTGAAGAAATCAGGAAACTTTAGACCTTGATACTATTACTAAAGAAGGAAACTTGGTAATCGTAAATATTTACCCCCACTAAATTTTTTGCTATATTTGAGATGTTAATGCAGCATGACTGAATAGTTCATGCACATGAACCACAACATCCGTATAATGCAATAATGAAGACCAAAAAGACATTATTTCTCAGTTTGGTTGAAAAGACTCTTCAATTCTAGTAAATATTGTGAACAAACTTGTCATGCAACAAAATCTAACAGTCATTCGTTGCTATGAGAATTTGGGAGATCATTTCATTCTGAGTCCATCCTATCCTGATTGCATTGAGTACAAAAAACATATAAATTTTCAGATGATACACCCTGGTGATATACCTACAAAGACCATTAAAAAATGAATAGTGCAATTTATCATACTTTCTCTTCAGTGTCATCAGGACGAGTGACCAGCCGTTCTTTAATTTCTTCAGTTTCTGGTGGAAAAAAGGTTAGATGATATATCTTCCCTGTCACTGGGTCTAGCCTTCTACCAACACATCTGTCGATCAGAATTTCATCAGGAACCTGAGTATTAGAAAACTTAATAACTCAGCAAGCAAAGAAGACGAAACTATTTACTTCTGATTAACACACACACATATATAGCATATATAACTCTAGGCAAATATTATAAATAATAAAGCAATTTTCTACAACAACAAAAGCTTTTTCTCACTAGGTGAGATTGGCTACATAAACCAAATTTGCCAACGTTAATGAACAACTCCATGCTTTACATAAAGTATAAACTCATTATTTTGTTCAATAACTAAACAACACAGCAGTATATCATAATATAGGTAACACATGTAGGAAACATGTGAGAATTTGACTGAAAAGGGTATAGAAAAACCAAACAACTTATTGTGCTTCGAAAAAATAAGTGCACTTTTTGCAGAAGGAATTTTGGGGAAACATGAGAAGATTGTGTTAACTAAGCAATTAACTAAGTACTATATGCAAAGAAGCAGAGGAAATCAGCATCAGAAAAAGGTATATAGTAATGGCAGTACTAAATGTTTGACATACATCTAATACAATATACACATCAGGTCGAATCTGCATTTTCTCCAGACTTTGAGCTTGAGCAAAACTCCGAGGGTAGCCATCAAGAAGCCACCCTTTTTGCTTTGCATCTTCACGAGATAATCGTGCTGCCACCATCTACAATAAATAAATAAATAAATAAACAGAGCATGCATTTCTGGATATGAAAATGGAGTACGAATGAAATCCAAAAGGAGGAATTTTTTATAATACAGCTGTCACGATTTCATCAGGAACCAAACGACCGGCACTCATGAACTCCTTTGCTTTACTTCCGATTTCTGTCCCAGCTGCAACTTCTGCTCTTAGTAAATCCCCAGTTGATATGTGCACCAATCCAAACTGCAGAACAAACACAACATGATCAAGTCTATAGTATATATGCAATGAATCAATGGAGATGCTACGGTATCCTTATGTGTATCATAACAAGATGAGTCGTTGAACATTTATGGTATTGACTACAGGGTTTACACACGCTTGGCAACCGCTTTTTTCTGGGAAATAATTGTTTTTCTCTTTTCAAAAGTTATCTCAAGAAACTTTTGATTATAAGCTTCGTAAGTAAACTAATCCAAATACGCACTAAATGTAACCATCAGCTAGTACATGTTTAACAACTTACCTGCATATCAATACTGATGAAAAAAGGATTTTGTTAATGAGTACCTTAAGAGAAATGGCTAAGGATCATGTAGTACTTCTTATTTAATCTATTTACTTAAATAACTATTAAATGCTTCCCCAAGGTTACGCGTTATCAATTTCCCAAACAAGAAAGGGCAATAGAGTAATCCTCTTCAATATCACACCGTTGATCTTTACCAACCCAGAAATTAGCAGACGCTATATATATGTAGAAAGTATTGTTATTAAGGGTGACATTAACAAAAGAAAAGAAAAAAGAAAAAAGAAAAAAGAAAAAAAGCATGGCATGCAGTAAAGGACCTTCTGGACAATCAATTCACATTGGGTTCCCTTTCCTGACGCAGGTGCACCTGATATCATGACCTTCAGTGGCTCGCTGGTGGAACATTTCACTTTGAGTGCCTTGTCAATAGAAGAAAGAGCACGTGTAAGCACCGCCCCATAAGTGCGCCTGTATAAGAAACCGCTGAATAAACAAAATTGAAATAGAAAATTCCAACCTTGGCTCTTAACGGCGAATGGGTATGGCTGCGGAGGTTGTTTAAGCGGAGAGGTCGAGTCTGGAAGGAGAAGTGACCGTTAGGTAGACGTGCATGATGGGACAAAGAAGAAGAAGAAGAAGAAGAAGGAGAGAGAAAAGAAGGCGAGGGTGAGGGAGGGAGAGCGGTGGTGTGGAAGGAGGAGGAGGCTGTGGAGTGCAACATTGCTGCTTTGGGAGAATGAATCTCAGAGACTCAGGACTCGGCCTTTTGTTGAGTCGCGAGCGTTTCACAGACAGCAACAAGGAGCCACAAAGCCACTACTTCTTTGTTTGACGATGCTTGTTGCAAGGTTTTATGGCTAAAGCCTTTTCTGAAATCCCAATCTCTATTCGCTCCCACCACTCACTTATTTGCTGCACTAATTTTCTCCTTTTGAAATGTTCACACAATTTTGGATAAAGAGCAACAATTAGACAAAATTCTCTCTAAGCCAATTTTAAGATTCAAAATCATAGGAAAAATTTCTCTGAAATAATCACAGCTCACCCTTGTGACATTATTTCTTTGCTTTTACTGTATTCTTTAATTGTTTTGAAAAAATAAATACATAGGGCAAAAGGGTATACAGTAAGGATAGAAAGTAATTTATTATTTCATAATTCATACGGCGTTAACCCGATAGAAAAATTGATTAGAGATTTTACTGATGATCGACATCTGTTACAAAAATATTTTTCACTCAAAATAACACATCTAAACAAGCTGATTATCTTCTGCGGTAGCATACTCTTGTACTAATTATGCCTAAAGAAAATAGAAGTTTTATAACAAGGTATAAGAAAAATGATTGAAACTTTGAATGAAATAGATTAAAAAGTCATATAATCTTGTATCGATTACATAATAAGTGTGTGTTTGATTTTACTATGGAAATGGTCACAATCGATTCTTTAACCTTAGAATCGATTGCGGCTGTTTTGTTGTCTATTTAGTTGTATATTTTTAAAATTAATTCTTATATCTAAAATTAATTTTTGAAAAATTGAAAAATTTTTATTTTTTATCAAAATCAATTTTAAAGGAACTATTAAATATAAATTATTTTATCTTAGAATCGATTCTAACCAAATCAATTTCAATAAAATTAATTATATCTAAAATTAATTCTACAAAAATAAAATCAAATATCCAGTGAGTAGATACTCATTCAAAACAAAGGCAGATACAAGTCCAATTATTTTTCATTTAAAGTAACTTTTATCACCTGGCACATATAACACAAGTACACTTATCTTAAACGTAGAAGTGGGACCAATTGCAGAATGACTGAACCACAAATTATAAACCAAAATATCAAAGGAGTCCTATCACATGATGTGAGGAAAACCTTGTAGAAAGGTCCACCAATGAAGATCAACTGAAATACGTAACATGTCCGAGGGTCCTCACAACTGTTCTCTGTAAAGCTAATTTTTGAGCGTGTTTAAGTGCTTAATTCGACTTGACCGAAGAGAACAAGTAAAACACGAACCAAAATGAAGAGAGAAACCCAACTGCACCTGTAGACAGCATAACTGCTATAACCATGAGGACCGAGTATCCCAAGTAAATAGTTGCAGACATGGGTCCACTCAAACCATTGAGATCAAATACAAGATATCTTATGGAGTACCAAAAGATATATAGGGCCACAGAACCGGAGGCAAAGAAAGATTTCCACCACCATTTCCAGTCTTCATCACGGAGCCGCAGGTAGGTTAGAAGTATAGATACCTCGGCACAAACCACCACAAAAAGGATGACACCAATGAAGAGAAACCCAAAGGCATAGTAAACACCACCAATCCAGATATTGGACATGATATAGAAGAGCTCAATATACAGCACGCAAAATGGAAGGATGCCACCGCCAAGGACTGACAACCATGATAATAGGTAGCTCATATGGGGCATTGCACAGGGAATTTGATCGGTTTGAACTAGATACTCAAATTGAGGTGCCTTAGCTCCAAAGTAACCACCAATAAGGGAAAGGGGAATAGAAATGAGGAACCAAAGCATGAGTAATGTGACATAGAGTGAAAATGGAATGGCTCCAGTGCTGTGGCTTTCCCAGAATAGGAAGTTCAAGGCTGTGAGGATCAAAAAGGAAATGCCAGGGAAGAAACAAGCAGTCTTCAATGCAATTGAAACCCATCCCTTCTGATCGCCGCAGCCAATTGTCCTCCATAACCAAACTGCAACATAACCAGCAGCAACACCAAGTATCATATAGAAAAACAGCATAGCTGTGATAAATGTTCCTCTAGAGGATGGTAACACGAATCCGAGTGCAGCAAATAGTATTGTCAAAACAATCCGAACCCCATCACCAACCATTATACACAACAAAGCAGGATTTGATGGAGCGCGGAAAACATCCCCCATGACGAGCTTCCAACCGGATAACTCTTCATTCATATGTCCTTCATCCTCATTAATATCAAGCTTCTCATAACGGGTTAGATCCCTCTTAACATTCAAAAGAACAAGACAAGCAAGAACAGTGATCACCACTAGCGCATTAATGAATGAGAACCAATGCACTCCAGATTCCTCCATCGTCAAGTAGCCATCCCATTTAGATGGCGATTTGATGTCACTCTCCTCAAAGGTGACCTCATAGGTGAAAACAACCGGCTGTCCCTCTTTCATAGGCATTGCCGCAGCAGAGGCATCATCACATTTGATAGGGGACGGATACTTCTCATACATTTTCAAATTTTTCACAGAATCAGCATTGTGCATATAGCTGCAAGGTTTCACCTCAAGCCCAACAACCATGTAACTAGGCTTATCAGGTTTTCCCTCCTCAGACTTATGCACAATAACATTGAACTTGAGATGGTTATACAGATAATACACATCCTGAACCTTGATACCAACAGGGTACCCTGTCCACCTCAAAAAGTACTCCTCCTTCTTGACGAACCGAATGGCAGGCAAATTATCGAGTATCATATTAACCTGATACATGTCATCAATCCTCTTCCTCAAGATCTTCAACTGATCACGTGACAAAGGATCCACCCAGCACAAGAAAACGTTGGATTCATTGGTGTGCATCCTGAACTTGTAAGGCGAGTTCTCAATCCTGTCCCCCATGAGGAGCTCCCCGGGACTCTCGGCACTGCCCTTGACATCACCCTCGGGCTTGCAAAATGGCAAGCTGTAATAGTTGAAGGGCATCTGTGTGTCAATTGAAGTAAGGGAATTGACCTTCACCAACAACTCATCCGTAATGGCATACTTGTGGGGATTACTACCCACAAGGTAGAACCCATAACATGATTGGAATATCAAGCAGAAAATCAATGCCCATAATGGAACGACGTCACAAGATTTCATCTTCTGAAGATTCGTGGAGTTGTGCCACATCTGAAAGACCCAAGTACGGAAATGAGTGAAAAGAGCAAAAAGCCCAGGAAACTGTAAGCTGATTTCAGCTTTTCTGGGTTCGGAGAACATGCAGATGCAAAGGCTAGTAACTTGTACACAACACAACGAAAATGACAATGTGAATATGGAGAAAGAAGAAATAAAGAAAACGTGCTTTTCTTTTTTACTGATCTCACCTAATTCAAAGAAGACGTGCGTGGGAATTGAGTTTCAGCGCATGAAAGCACACCTCCTTCAAGCTCTGCAGAAGGACTAGCGAGTCAAAATTGGATTGGGAAAGAAACGCAAAACGAGAAAGGAAGGCTTTGACTTGGTGCTGGAGATTGCGCGTAATGATATTAATTGAATTTACGTTAATCTCTTTGACTGCACATATGACATGCTTCATACAATAAATTGCTGGATGCCTATTCCAGCATGCCACATTTTTTCCCTTTTTTAAACCTAAACTACATGAATTTTGCTGATAAAAGAGTTCATTGAGATGTAGGTCCTCTGCGAGGTTCTTGAAGACTAGTACAAACAAAATTATAAGTAAGAAAAGGAAGTACTACCCATCTTCCATTCTATGTGAATGAAGTAAAGCCACTTTTGTGGCAAAGTCTTAAAAATAGTCACCTGTATTTCGTTGCATAAATGCACGTAGGTGGTAGATAGAAAATTTCTCCTCCTAGCTATGCATATCTCAGAAGCTAAAGCAAAATATCCTGAGGCTTTAGGTGCCATGCGTTTTTCAGGCCTTCGGTGCAATGCGTTTTTCATCACTTGGAGGAAGAAGTTTTCGGCTTTAAATACACATATCATCCTAGTCCCGAAAGTTAGTCGTATTAGGTATGATAGGTTAAGCTAATATTATATATTAGAACTTTATCTATTATTTGATGCAGTTAATATATATTGTTTGAGATTATCCATTATGACTCTCTTATACATCAAAATGATAGATAATTTAATTCAGTCTAGAGAAGTCATATTAGGTCTTATTAATTTTTTATGTATAAAGATATTTTAACTATTTATTAGTATAGTAACATGTGTGATACATAGAAATGATATAAAATTTAAAATGAAAAAGATTTGAATTTTTAATGGTATCTATGAAGCAATAATGAGTTGGATAATAAATGTAATTTTTTAATTTGAATTTAATATAAATTGATAATAATAATAATCATAAGATACATAAATTGTTACTTGTATGATGTACATATTTGATATCATCCATATAATATATATGTTTGATATTACTCATTTGATATATAGTATTAGTAAGAAAACTATTCTATGCTAATTCCTATTGTCATACGAGCATTATTCTCTAAAATAATATGAACTTGTAGCATAAGTTATAAATACCTTATAAAATTGTTCATTAGTTGTTTTTTTAACTTAGTAAATCCATGATATTTTTATTTATTAAAACATAAATAAATTGCTTATCAAAAGTTAAAGTGTCTAAGGCATGATGAGGAACGCTCTAGCTCTAGCACCAGTGATTCCATTGATCGGATGCAATAGAAAATTGTAGAGTTGGAAGCACAATAGGAAAAAGAGGCTAAGAGTAGAATTCAGTTTCAAAATGTTGTGTCTTTATTTCTCTAACATGTTTCTACCTCATCCATGACTCTAGAACTTATTGCAATGCTTAAGTCAACGGTAATCCTCTTAACTAAGATCTTTGTGTTGTTATTCTTAACTTTTCTCACAGTGTTACCTTATCAGGCTACATGTGTTGATGATGGAGATGTTGAGTCAAGCAATGGAAGTTCCTGTGTAGATCATGATGGAGACATTTAATAGATATTTCTATTTTTAAACTCTTTTTATGCATAAAACTTGTATAGAATACTTTTACGAATATGGAGTTAGCAGTTGTTATATTCCTAGCAAATAATATAGTGTGACTGGTTCTTTTAAATAGACATGATATTGGTTGAAATACATATAATTTGGATTTTCCTTGATGACATAGACATAATGTTGCAGGAATTTAAATAGTGTTCCAAATTTGCAAAGAAAGTTGCTAAATTATTATAGGTTTTAGATTTAAACTATATATATATATATATAACATGAGGGCTTTTCCTTGTATTAGAATTTAGGAGCTAATTTGAAAAAAAAATAAAAATAAAGTGACATTAGCCACACTTTTGAATGGTGGTTAAATGAGGATGGGGAATGTGGCTAAATAATAATATTAACCACACTTTATAAGTATAGTTAAATGAAAATAAAAAATGTGGCTAAATAGTACATCTCCTCCGCACATGTAATAGTCACATCATTTTTAAGTGTGGCTAATCGACACATTTTTTTGTAGTGGATGAAGTGATAAATATGTAGTTTCATAAGATAGTAATTTTTAGAATTCTATAATTCAATATGTAATTGCATACTATCTTCACAGTTTTCAATGCCTTATTAGCATAAAATTCAGCATTATATTATTCTTTGTCCAAGACCTCATAGCAAGAGTTGAACTAGCACATAAACCAGGATTACAGTCATAACTAATTGAAAATAAATCTTGAAAATAATATAAATAAAAATATAAAGAAGGTTTAAATGTGTTTTTTATCCTTGAAAAAATAATGACTTTTGGTTTAAGTTCTTGTAAAATTTTGTTTTTTGGTTTTAATCCAATTTTTTTTAAAAATGTTTGATTTTAATCTCTATCGTTAAGTAATCTCCGTTAAACAGTGACATGGCTAATGGAACTCTATATCAATTTACCATATCACCCAATTTTTTTGCACATCACCCATTATTTCCTCTACATCGCCCACCCCATCCCTTCTTCTTCTTCCTTTTCTCTCTCCCACCATCATCACCCATTATCTTTCTCTCTTTCTTTCCACCACCACCACCACCACCACCACCAATAACATCACCATGACATTCAAAATTGCAATATCCCCAACAATAAATCGATTATTGCTCGGTTTCTACTTCAAAAATGCAAAATATTTACACCACTTCCTCAGCGTGGCTCTGATCCTCTCCTTCCACTGCCTCAGCCTCTAACTCCTTGCCTACTAGAAGGTTTGCCATGCCACGTTGAAGCAGAGCTTGAGTGCCCTGCAATGAAGAGGGCGGGGACTTAATGCATGCCTGATGGAAGAAACTCGAGGGGAAGGCCAGGAGGCTGGTCGCCACATGAAGTGCGTCGTCTGGCCTAGTTACGACAGTCGACCTCCTTGATTGAATGGTTGAGGATGCTTGCCTCCTCCGAGTTAGGGTTCATTGGATTATGCTTAGCTCGGCTCTCATTTTTTACATGAAATCGGAATTCCGTGGTGGTGATGTAGGGGTTTGTGGAGTTTATAATAGTAATTGGTGTGGTTTGGGATTGAATTGGATGAGGGAAGAGAATGAATCTTAGGGGTACTTGGCTTTATGTGAAGGAAAAAAGAGGCATTGTGTGTGAAATAAAATGAACACACTTGTGTTGTTGTTGTTGTTCTCACGACTGTGTTGTTGCTATTGTCCACCACTAGCAAGGTTTGGGGTTGTGGGAGTTGGTGGTGTGTGGGAAAGTAGGTATAATAGCTTATAGAACATACCATCATGTGATGATGGCGGTGATGGAAAGAAAGTTAGAGAATGAGTGGTGGTGGTGGTAGAAGAGAGGGAAGGAAGAAGAAGGGATGGGGTGGGTGGTGTGGAGGAAGTAATGGGTAATATGTAAAAAAATTCGGTGATATGATAAATTGATACGGAGTTCCACCTAACCATTTAATAGGTATCATTTAATGGCAAGGATTGGACTAAAACCGAAAAAAAAAAAATTACAAGAATCTAAACCAAAATTCATTATATTTTCAGAAATTAAAAATATATTTAATCCTATAAAGAATCATAAATTTAAGACATGCAATAGCAAAACAAATGAAATTTTTAGCATTAATAACTCTTGATAAATATTCAGTATTAGCACTTATATTAACAGAATTCCTCTCTAAAGATCAAAATGATAATTTTAATGCCAGAAAGGTTCACAACTAAAACCAAATTCTCTTTTTAAAGGAAATTTGTCCAGCAAATAATAATTGTCACTTGACACAGATAGAATCCACCGTAATATGAACTTTATATGAACAAATTATCGTTTAGAGAGTATAAGAGCAAAACGCATAAATGCATAACTAAACATAATAAAAGAAAAATCTACAAATTCGAAACCATTATTCAAAACAAAAAAAGAAAAATTGAAAAAACAAAAAGTCAATTAGACGGTGCAAGTGCAACCACAAATTAACATTAAGATTGATTGCATTACAAAGAGTAGTATGGAGGGAAGCAAATAAAAACTCTACGGGGAGAGAAGAGGCGCAAGTACCAATGCTTTTGTCAAGTGCTAATCTCCTTAGCTTGCTCAGTTATAGCGAGGACTTTATTTAGCAAAACGGGCAACGAAGAGGAAAAAGAGGGCAGAAAAAAATAGAAAAAAAAAAAAAAGAAAAGACAGGAAAGGAATTAAGGAGGCGCCTAGATTCCGCTGGAAGTGAGGAGGGGAGTGGAGGGTATTGTAGAATATCAGATCAATGTCAAACAAAGCTAGAAGTAGTTTTTGGAGGGAATAATTTTGGTTTAATTGAAATGAGGAGTTACCATGTGGCGGTTAGTGGTAGTCCATTAAGTTAGATGTAATAGATAATAGATTATTGCACGCCTCTTGCAACAGACCACACTTTTTCCATCTTCTTTTCGTAACCTAAACTACATGACTTTTGCTGATAAAAGAGTTCATAATTTATTTGGCTTTGAAACTCAATAGGCAATAGCTGTAAGCATTAAATGAACAGAAACATTTAAAACAGTTATCATGCTTTACAAAACAACCCACGGAATCACAATTGGACTCAGAAAAAAGTCATGTAAGATGTTTTCCTTGAAACATAATCAAGTACAAGATTCGGCATTTTACTTAAATCCGCGGAAACTACTATTAAAACACATAACTCTCTGTACCAAAAAGAGACACATAAATCAAATCAGTATCACACATTAGATGCCTTCGAATTAATTGAAATTCACATAAAACAAACTGTATAAACAATGGAAGTTTTGCTCACAATTTGCAGCTTAACGGTTTCCCCTTCCAGCTCCACGGTTCTGATTCTCAGAAAAGCCACAAAATATAAGTGTTCAGCCATAGTAGGAGTAGCTATCCACATATGAGTCAACGTGAAACAAACAGCGGATAATCAAGCAACGAACTATGAACTTGAAACCCTAAACCATGTTTGCTTCGCTCAAATAAATAGCCAATAAAAATATAAAATGAAGCTAAAAACTTGTGACAGTAGAACATCAAAATTCCAATAGAGTACTGTGGACCCGAGAAGAGAAAAAGGCAATATTTTCCAACGTAGGATTCCTCTACTGCGAGAAGCTTGAACTGGCAATCGTTGAAATAAAGCCAAACAAGGAAAAAAGAAATGAGTGAGACGAACAATTGGCGGAAAAACGGAGAAAACTCCAATAGAAAAAGACAGTTTTGGCATGTCCTAATGAAACACTAGCGTTTGTCCAGGCACGGGGAGATTAGAAGAATAAACAATATTGAAAATAAAAACAAATTAAAATTTAATATATATATATATATATATATATATGTATGTATTAATTAGATTAATATACTATTATTTTATACTATTAATAAATTATATATCATCATTTATTTGACTTTTACTATACCTATTGTAAAAATTAAACAATTTTAATGATATAATAATCAATAAATAGATTATTATTTAAAAGTCTTTTTGCAGTCACACTTCATGAAAAACAAATTCATATCCTTTACCCGAATTCACAACATCGATATGCGCAAAAAGATAATTTACATGGTCAGATAGAATGATATTATATGTTGAGAGTTTAATTTAAGTCAATAAGAATAATAATAATAATATTATGGACTAGATTCAAGGGGCCAAACAGTATGGATAGCCCATCAAGACTCTATTTTCATTAGGCCCAAAAGCTCAAATCAAAGACCATTGGAAACTACAGAATGAAAGCCATTTCGATTAGAAGAGCATTAAATTCGGATTCTGTAATGTACGAATTCAAATTTTGTAACGCACGCAAAATCATTACGAATTCAAGGTCGTTGCCCAAGAATCTCGGAAATATGTTAACAACCGTTATTATCAAACTTTCTCTATAAATAAGAAGGCACAACCTCAAATCAGGTGCGCATACACTCCCCAAAAACTCATACCTCTTACATTCACTAAGTTGATCATTGGAGTCCTTGTAGGCACCCCAATCTCTTTTGTTGTGGATTTCAACTTATTCTTCAGCCACCACCGTGAATAGTGGCCTTACAAGTTCCATCTTTGGTTCAGAGGACCTCTTTCCCAGAAATCGATGACCCATCTCCGAACATTGGTGCCATTTGTGGGAACTTCTAAGTCGTTGTTTCTTCTTCACAGCCTTTTTTCACTAATCATGTCCACTCATCGCTGACAAGAATACACAGTGGCCCATGGTCCCATGAACGAAACACAACTACCTTTGCAAGAATAGGTAGACGGCCAAACTGCCTTGAAATCAGCATCTATTGCCAAAAACCGACAAAACGCTATTGCACGTTTTTTGGAACCACCACCAAGGAATGCCTTAGTGTCCAAAGTAGAGTGAGTACCCAGAGACCAAATCCCATACGAGGAGATTATTTTCGTGATGCTGGAATAAGCCGAGTGTATCCGGAAGCTAGAAAGAAATCTGCAACAAATGAGAGAAGTTGCTGATAAATGAGGATACCAGGATGATCATCGCCGGGATCGCAGTCGTAATGAGCTACATCAATATCGAACTCGACGTTATGTGGATAAGCAAAACTCCAAAGGTGACGCTCTGCTTCGGGAGAAGGAGCATATGCATTCCAAGGAACCTCAGTGCGAACACTGATGATAGGTTGACTATGCCAAGTTACGGCCATCTCAAGTAAGGAGCTTAGACCACCAATCCAAGCATCACCTGGATCGATATGCTAATTCGGACAAAGAAGATGAAATGCCTTTCTCGGACCATATCATGAGTGTAAAACTCTCTAGAGGGTTTAAGCCTCCAACTGACATGGACCCCTATGATAGGTGTACAACCCTTAAGAATATATGGATGCTTTCAAGTCCAAAATGGCATTGGCGGGAGCTTCAGATCTCATAAGGTGCAAAGCCTTCTCGATTACATTGAAATAGGCGGCTTTGAAATGGTTCAACTCTTTACCTCCAAGGTCCATCAACAAATTCTCGGACCTCCAATCTTATTTTTGGCCTATTTCATGATCTGAAGGTTTAAACCAAAGTCAGTAACTAGCCTTTTGGCACTATCTCATCATCAAGGAGAACCGCTTCAAGATTTTTTAGAGCGGTTTTAATGTGGAAACATTGCTAGTAGAGGAATTGGAAACATAAGCAGTAGTGCTCACACTACTAAGTGGCCTCCGACCTGGGGCATTCAAGGATTCACTTTTAAACGACCAGCAAAAACCATGGATGAAATCCAATTAAGGGTGGAGAGGTACATATACCTCGAGGCAACATAGAGGGCAACGGCAAATTTTTAAAGAGGCTAAGTTGAAAGAAGCCGGGTCTGTAGCATGAAGATCGCCAACAAAAGGAATCTAGGGCACCAAGGGTTGGAAGGGATCATGATTATACTCCCTTCAATGTATCCCTAGCTGATTTGTACAAGGAAGTTGGATAGGTGGAGAGATTTCTAAAGCTAAAGCCACTCCAAGTAAGGGCTAACACAAATATATCTTTATTCTGTGAGTATCATTATGGCTTGGGTACAAGACTGAAGATTGCTATGATCTTCGGGATGCTATGGAACAACTAATTCGGGAGAGAAAGTTGGCGGGATACATTGTCTCCCAACAAAATCTAAGGAAGAGAAGGGCCTCCTCCATTAAAGAAGATGAAAGAAAAAATCCTCAATCCTAGAACATCTTAGAAGATTATCGACTTCAAGAGGATCAGGAGGAGGAGACAATCACAAGAACAATCAATGTCATAGTTGGTGGCTTTACGGGAGGTGGCACTACCAAGTCGACCTGCAAGAAACACCTTTAAGAGGTTTTAAGCTTATCTGCTACAAATATAAAGAAGGTCTACAAGCCATCATCCACTCTTGAGATTGTGGTCTCAAGTTCCAACTTAAAAGGGGTTGTTCCTGGCCATGACGACCCCATGGTCATTTCGACTATAATTATTAATGTCGAGGTCAAGCGAGTTTTCATTGACCAGGGAAGTTCTGTCAATATCATCTTCTGGGATGTATTCGACAAACTCGAATTGAAGAATTTCGATCTTCAAAGTTATAAGGAATAGCTTATTGGTTTCTCTAGTGAAAAAGTTTATTTAGATGGGTTCATCACCCTACACATGACTCTGGGTAATCAACCTCAAACTCAGACTATTACGGTGGTCATGGATTGCCTTTTGGCATAGAATGTCATTCTTGGAAGACCGACCTCGAATAAGATCGGGGCTATAGTTTCTACAGCTTGCTTGACGATGAAGTTCTTTACAGATAAAGGAGAAATAGCTACTGTAAAGGTGGATTAGGCTCGTAAATGTTATAATGTGAGTTTAGAAGTAGTTAAGAAGAAGAAGGAAGGCAAAGAAGTTTGACCTTCGAACTCATCGAAGGTCATGTTAATAGATCTCGACGCCAAAGGATGGCTAGAAGTAAAGAGACCTGAGCCAAATGAAGAGCTTGAAGTTGTGCAAATCGAACCGTAGAATAACCAAACAACTTCGATAAACAAGAACCTCCCATGCCTCTAAAAGAGGAGCTCATGGCTTTCTTAAGGAAGAATATGGATCTTTTCGCTTGGACTATAGTAGATATGCCCATGATTGACCTGGGGTTCATGAGTCATCGCTTGGCCACCTTTCCATATGTCTAACCAGTAGCTTAAAAGAGAAGAAGGATGAGCCCAGATAGAGCTTAGGAAGTTCAAAGGTAGGTTCAAGCTTTGTTAGATGTTGTATTTATCAGGGAAGTGATATACCCAACTTGGTTATCCAATGTTGTTATGGTTAAGAAATCCAATGGGAAGTGGTGGATGTGCATAGATTACACTGACCTCAACAAAGCCTGTCCAAAGGATTCTTGCCCTTTATCAAGTATAGATGGATTGGTTGATGCGGCATCTGGATTTCGATTTCTCTCTTTCATGGATGCATGCTTAGGATATAATCAAATTCCGATGTATCTGCTTGATGACGAGAAGACTGCATCTATCACCCTAGTAGCCAACTATTGCCATAAGGTCATGCCTTTTGGGCTGAAGAATGCAAGAGCTACACACCAAAGATTGATGAATAAGATTTTCGTCGACCACATGAAAACCCTAATGGAGGTTTACATTGACAATATGCTGGTTAAGACGTTGGAAGAAAAGGAGTTTTTTCCAAACTTTGAAACTGTCTTTGATTACTTACGCAAGCATAGGATAAGATTAAATCCTCAAAAGTGTTCCTTTGCTGTCAAAGCCAAAAAAATTTCTGGGTTTCATGCTTACACACTGAGAAATTAAGGCAAATCTTGATAAGTGTTAAGCAATCTTAGAGATGAAAAGTCCGACTTTCATAAAAGAAGTTCAACAATTGATAGGAAGGATAACCTCCCTTTCCGAGTTTTTGGCAACATCAGCGCAGAAGGTGTTACCGTTCTTTGCATTGTTGAAGAAGGAGAACAATTTTGAATAGACGTCGAAATGCGAAGCCGCGTTTTAGGAATTCAAGGATTAACTTTCTAGCCCTCTGATCTTACACAAGCTTGAGTTTGGAAGCCCTTTGTACTTATAACTTTTGGTGAGTGATACGGCCATAGCTAGTGCCTTAGTCCAAGAAGATTTAAAACAATAGTTTCCAATGTATTTTGTCAGCAAGACATTACAGGGGTCAGAACTTAGATATCAAAAACTGGACAAAGTTGCTTTGGCTCTAGCCTTTACTGCTCAGCATCTCTAACAATATTTTCAAGCTCACACCATATTGGTCAAAACAAACCAGCCTATTCGACAAGTGCTTCAGAAACCAGATCTTACTAGAAGAATGGTGGCATGGTTAGTGGAGCTTTTCGAGTTCCATGTTTGGTACGAGCCTATAACTACAATCAAAGCTCAAGCTTTAGCATATTTTCTCGTAGAAATGGCGGATGAGGAAGAAAGCTAGGTATCCGAGTTGGGTGCTATACATAGATAGAGCCTTAAGCGCTAAGGGTTTTGAAGTCAGGGTCATTTTGGAAAATGAAGGAGATATTATGGTTGAACTGTCGATCAAATTTCGTTTTCCAGTCTCCAGCAACCAAGCTGAGTATGAGACACTGATAGCAGGACTCCGCTCGCTTTAGATGTCAGTGTTACTAGACTTACGATCTATAGTGATTCCCTTATCGTAACGTCACAAATAATTGGAGCATACCAAGTTAAGGATTTGTTGCTACAAAGGTATTTGGCAAAGGTAAAGGAGCTGATAGAAAAGCTTGACGCGTACAAGATTCGACATGTGCCTAGAGAAAAGAATGTCCTAGCTGATATCTTATCTAAGCCAGCTAGCACAAAATTGGGAGGAAACAACAAAAGCTTAATCGAAGAAACTTTGAAGTCTCCTTCCATAGCAGATTCAGTCCCAATATCACCAATAAAGAAAAACTCCGAGTTAGATTATCCCAATTATGTAGTATTTACTAAATGGAGTTCTTCCACATGATGATGCAAAGATGATAGCAGAAGAAGCCTCCTACTATAACATCATTAGAGGTCTGTTATATAGAAGAGGTCTTTCCTAACCACTGCTAAAATGTCTTGGTCCGGATTGGATGTTTCTTGTACTTGAAGAAGTTCATGAAAGATCGTATGGTCACCACCCCGAAGGAAAGGCGTTGGCGTTAAAAGTTTTACGGGCTATGTATTATTGGCCTACGATGATAAAAGACGCGATGGAGTTTGTCCAAAGATGCCCGAAGTGCCAGCAGCATACCACTTTCACATAGTGCCAACCAAAAAGCTTTCAATGATAATGTCCCCATGGCCATTTTCCAAATAGGGAATTGACCTTCTAGGTCATTTTCCTCTTGCTACGGGACTAGTAAAGTATTTAATAATAGCCATTAATTATTTCACTAAGTGGATAGAAGCAAAGCCATTATCTTCCATCACGGTAACACAAGTCCGAAAATTTGTTTAGAGAAATATATTTACCCGATTTGGGATATCCGAATCATTGGTGACCAATAATGGCATACAGTTTACAGACCACAAATTCTGAGATGTCCTCGTGAGTTATAAGGTCAAACATCACTTAACATCAGTTGAACATCACTAAGCCAATGGGCAGGCAAAAGTAGCCAATAAAGTAATACTATAGGAACTAAAGAAAAGACTCAACGATAGAAAAGGCGCATGGGTAGATGAACTCGGAAGTGTGTTATGGTCATATCAGACAACACCCCAATCGACCATGGGATAAACCCTTTTCAAGCCTACTTATGTGATCGACACCATGATCCCGATTGAAGTCAAAGAATTGAGCCCAAGGGTTATTTTTCGAGCTACATGTTCTGCTCTGAAAGAAGAAATTGATCTTTCCAAGGAAGCCAAGGAGATGGCACATATTCGGGAAAAAGCATTAAAGCAAAGGGTCGTGAAGAGATATAATTCTGCAGTTGTTCTTCGTAAGTTTGAGGATGGAGATTTGGTTCTACGGCATGCCAATGACAGCCACTAACCCCAAGCCAAGGGAAGCTCGCAGCAAATTGGGAAGGCCCTTACAAGATTACTGAAGTTTTAGGAAAAGAGGCATATAAGCTCTTGACTTTATGTGGATCCCAGATTTTGAGATCATGGAATAGCTCGAATTTGAGGAAATTCTATGTATATATATATATATATGAAGTCGGCATACTCTTTTTTCTACCTCAGGTTTTTTCCCATTGGGCTTTTCTCAAGGAGGTTTTAATGAGGCAAGACTTCCATGGGCCAAGTGGTACACTTGTACACTGCTACTTGGTTTTCATTATTGATAATAAAGAACATGTCCTCATTTGTATCTTACATTGTGTTCAATATTTTTAATGTGTCATCCTAAGGAATTGATCACCTCTTAGTCGAAAAAATACATAACGTCTAGGTTCAACACCTCGGGTACTACACCGAAATTGAAATTTTAAATGTCATTATCCAGGTTTTTTATCAACTTGGAAAAATCCAAGTTTTCACCTCAAAATGATTTAAACCCTTCAATTGAACTTAAGCAAAATTAAAATTCCTTAAGTTTTAAGCTTAAGCAAAATTAAAGCTAGGTTATTAAGAACTATGGAAAATCCAACTTGGTCGAAACTAGTTTGGAAAAACCAGGTTTCGTCTTTAAACCTCATACAAGTCTGTAATTACAAAGACAATTAAAATGTCGCTATTATTCCCTTCAAGTTATTTAACTTAGGTGAAAAGAAAAGGCACATACAATTGTTGGAATAAACCTCACTGATAAACCTGGAAACCGGGGTGAGTCAAATACAAAAATCTCATAAAGAGGACAAAATACAAAAAGATTAAAAAAGAAAATAAATTCAAGTTTCATATACATAGATGGTTGACTTTTCATTGTTTCCTTCCTCCTTATCATCGGAGGCAACCTCAATGCGCCTATCAATGACGTGCTTGTTGAGACCGGCCTCACCAAAGTCGGCTTCTGGGCCAATAACTCAGCATTGCATCAAGATATTTTCTTTAATTTCAAAAGTCGATTTTGCCCATTGCTGCTTTACAAACTCGACATCAACCTTCAGCTTGGAGATCGTCCAAAAAAAGTTAGCATTAACTTTCTCAACCTCTGATATTTGAGCCTTTGACTCCTCCATTTGCTAATCTTTTGACCACACTGACCTTCTTAACTCATTGATCTCGGAGTTTAGCTTTTGCTTTATTTTATCCCAAGAAAGCTTTTCATTTTTTAAGAGAATTGGTTTCTCCCGTAAATACTTCACTGCCTAGGTAGCTTGGAAGCCAGAAGAAATTATGGGCTTCGAGCACCTGAGTATGGTCCCAGACTTCAGAAGCATACAACCAATCCATTGGAACCTATCTACTAGGCCATCATCATAGCCTTGGAGCTATTTAAGGATGGCGGGGTCACTAACTCCTTATCCATAAATTCTAGATAAGGGAAATATTTGGCTAATATGCTGATTTTTAACTTATTCTCCAAAGTCAGAGTATCCTCAAGATCGACCTAAATAATGTTATTCTCCTTAGCCACCTTTTTCCCTTTTTGCTTCTTTAAAGGCCAGACTTTGGGATCAGAAGATTTTGGGGCCAGTGTAAATTTTAAGTCCCCAAAACCCCCCAATCCAGGACTATTGTTTCCATCTCCGTCATGAGGTCTTTTTAGAATGCAACTTTGAAATATGGCAAAGGCAAACTTTGGAGCCATTTTTTCTACAAAAGAAAAGCAAAAAAGGAAGTTAGTCATGCATACAAAGTGCGTTGGAAAGGAATAATTCAACATAATAGTCTTAACCTAGATAACTTCTAACAACCTCGGTGTCCACGCCAACTATGTACTTCAAATTTAGATGCCCCTCCCCAAAATTTGTCAGGAAGAAGTCTACTAAAGCTCATTCTTCAAATGAAAGGTCATTCTCGTTTACTCGGGGAATCTCGAAGTGCTTTGTCCAAAAGCAATTAATTCCCAACTCCCTTTCCAAGGTTTCCCAAAATAGAATCATGTTGGGAGCTCCAAACATCTTGAAGTAGAACGATGAAAAGAATCTTCATACAATAGAAATACTTTCTGATTTGCATGAGCTCAGAAAGATAGCTAACCTGTAGTTAAACCTCCACCGCTGTGATGGTAAGGGTCAAAAGATAAAAGACCGCATTTGTTGAAGGCGGAACCTTGAGGTATTTGCATATGATCTCAAAACCTCATATCATTGCCCAACTGTTCGGATGAAGCTAAAAAGGAGCGGCCGCAATTTGTTTTAGGATGGTGAATTGAAAATGGGTAAAGGGAATGCAAACACTGCACTTAGAGATTAGGACATCGTACATCCAATTCAGGCCTTTTCCGTGATTGAGGTAACAAACCCTTTCATTAACATGAGGAGCTACCAAGATGTATTCTTTCTCATACTCGCCTTCGGGGAAATCAAGTGTTCTTCCCTCAACAACCTCAGAAACTCGGAACTGGCCATTGAAGGAATTCCTAGAACTTCGAGATCTACCCATTTGTAGATCCAGTGGATCGAAAGTGGGAAAACGAGAGATTGTTTACTTGCCATTAGAACAAACCTACATAGGAAAATCACCTCTAGATTACCAAATAAAAAAAATCAAACTGGAAATACAAAATGAAAAGAAGCCTGCAGTGGTTTCTCTACTAAGGTATAACATCCTAAAGAGCAGTGTATCTGACTAACATTGTTAAATGATTTATCTTAATGCATTATAGATATACAAGTTGTTAATATCTAAATGTGAATATTAGAGTTAGATATATTCAAGTTTCTTTGTAGAAAAATTTTATGTAGACAAATAGTAGTGTTTTGTTAGTTTAAGGAAAAATGGTTTACTTACGGTGTCTTGCAAAGCAAGAACCCAGTTAGCAGGAATCCATGCTGTAGGATGAGATGAGTGTCAGTTAAAAACCCTAGAAATGTGATTAGAAACTAGCCACCAAAGTTACCTTTGTTGGCCAAAGGATGACCACAAATTTGGAAGCTTAACAAAAAATTGAATCAAAGTTGAAATCCACTAATCATGTTAGCTCATAAGTCTTTATAACCTCTGACCTAAGAAGCCATATTTTTCCATCCTTGTCCCTCCAAATTTTGGCCAAAGATTTCCAAACTCTAGCCCTCAATTTTCTTCTTCAACTTCATCCTCTTTTTCATACTTTCTATCTCGACCCAAAACTCCAAGTGATCTTGTCTCTTTTTTGTCAAGATTTTCACTCTTTCTTTTTGTTTTCTCAAGAAAACTCAAGATAACCTCATAAACTTCCTTCCTTTGGATCATTTAGCTTCAGCTACCAAGGAGAAAAAGAGGAGTCATCACCATCTTGAAGCTTTAGTAAAGAAAAGCTATCAAGAAACTCCAATTTAGAAGCTACAAGTTATGCTTTGAGGTAGGATTTCTTAGATTAATGGATTTCTAGGATTTATGTAACTGTTAGTGTTTTTTCATGTCATCCTTTATTTGATGTTAATAAGACTTATTTTCAGTGATTTGAGATAGAGAAACTTGGTTTGGGTTGGAGACTTGATCAAAGATCAAAAGAAAACACAAATAGAGTTGCTATGAGAGAAACCCTATAGAGGCTGTCTGTACAATGAATGATGTTTCTCATCCTATATGTCTTAAATTTGAGTTAAACTAATTTTAAATGAAACTTGACTTCAAGAGCAATCCAACCATATAAACAACAAATCCATTGGACTTGAAATGAGAGAGTTATGATTTTTAGAAATAGGATATTGAATTTCACTCAGTATCCTAACTAGTATATGTTGTGAGGATATATATCTTGAGTGAAACCAATTTTTTTTAGGAATCTAACACATAGGGAGCCATGCCACAAAAATTCTAGACTTAGATCATAAGTACATTGCTTCAAATTGACCTATGATGTGTTTAGTTTGAAACAGGGCAGCCTAATTGAGGAGCTCACAACCTAAGCTCTACTTATCTAATTAAGATGAAAATTTTGGGATTGAAAGACGGTCCAATTAGCTACACATTAGTATAAAATTCAGATGAAAATGATGAACAATGAAATTTTAGTGATTTTCTAAAGTTAAGTATGTAAGTCTATCTTAAAATATGACAGCATTGAGTAAAACTTTAATAGCTCAACTTATATACCTCAAAACTTAGTGAAACTAAAGAAGTTTAAAAGTAGACTAGTAGGGCTACTTCATATTAAAATTTTAGATATAATTGAGTTAAAATGGAATTTTGGTGAAATTTATAAGAACAGGGTAGAATTGAAGAAATTAAGGTGACTTGACATCTTTAAGGGTTAAAAGCCCCATAAGCCATGAAAGGCTACTAATTGAATTATTGATGCAATTCTTTATTATAATGATGTGATATTGATACATGGATATGATGATTTTGCTTACTATGGCTAGCTGGCTATACTTATACTGTTGTATATCGGAATGCATCATGTTTCAACTGTCATGCTACTAGATTTTTAGCAAACATATATGAATTATGTAGTATAATCATGAGCATATCAAGCATATTCATACTTAATAAGTGAACTTTAAGATGACTATGATTCTATATGACTTGGGCCAACCTTTAAACAGATTTAAAGGAAATAAGTCGGTATAAAAGTCAAAGAAAGTAAACTCGGCAATCACGTACAGGAACAAGCTCGGTTTTGAAAAGCAGGCTATTACCTGGAGGTGAGAGAGGCCATTCACCTCTAGGGTCCAAGTATAGAGGAAAGATAAGAAAATGCAGATACACTAGGGATGGCGAAACGTAACATCTAGGTGTCTTAAGAAAAGAAACTTACAAAAAAAAAAGAAAAGAAAGGTAAATGCACTTGCATCAGTAGCTAACAACATATGCATATGCATAAGTTTTATTTAATTATTTGTCTATTGTTGCTGTTAAGAAATTTCTACTTTTCTATTAAGTGTGTGAATAAAAACGAACCTACTTCGGAGAGATACATTTTCGAAAGTTAATAAATGAACTTCTATTCTTATGTATGTAAACACATTTTTTTAATAAACCAAAATAGTTGGAACGACAATGAGTACATGGATGGCCAAGTAGTCTAGGAATCCTACTGAGAATGTAAAATTTTCATTCTTATATGTATTTTTGTGTTATTTTCAAACAGCCCAAAAGATCTTGAAGAGGATCAACCTAGAGGAATGCGACTAAGACTGGATTAGTTGCTGAAGACAATTCATGTGTGTGTGTATCTGTGTATATGTGTGTTAGTGTTTGAAAGATTGTCCAGTATCACCAATATTTGTGGAATGTAGAAGAATGTTGTATTAGTTTCGAGGGAAATAAAGCAAATAATGAATTAAAGTTCGTTTAAATAATTGTAGCTACTCCAAATGTGATGTTGTGGCTTAAGCATAATATTGTATTTGGGAGGGTGTAACATAAGGGACAGCAAGCGACGGAGGAAAAGGAAATGAAAAACCAGGGGCAACAACCACCCCTCAATGATACAAAATTATAAAAAGTGGTGGGAAGCCAAAACCACCATTGTAGAATCACATTTTTCCTAGAATATAAATTGCAAATGCAAAAAGAAAAACAAATGAGAGAAGCATACCTCTAGGAGCAATGAAAATGCGAAGGCTTGAAAGTTTGAAGAATTCTGGAAGTTATCCCTCAACCCTTTCAAAACTCTCCTTTGCACATTCACAGTAATTTTGTGTAGAAGCAGAAAAGTGAGGAAGGGGAAAAGAGAGAGGTATTTAAAGAGATCTACACACCCTTTACCGTGCACTCCAAACGTTGTCGAGGGCAAAGTGTGCCTTTTCACACCACTAAGCTAGGGGCAAAATGGGGAAAAACACCCTGATTTGAATAATGAGAGCACATAAAATAAGACATTGCCACATGTCTTCCTGGGGTAAAGAGACGTGACCAGCAATGTGACTTCTGTCAGAAAAAAAAGGACAAATCCCAAGAGAAAGGTCAAATTGAATGCAAGGCAATAGCTTGTTATTTGAGAAACGAAACTGGAAATTTGTGGACTCGAAGAAACTCGGTGTCCTAGGTTATCACCTCAGAACCCGAGTTCAGGGCACTAATCTAAACTAGATTCAAGGGTCCAAACGGCAAGGATAGCCCATCAAGGCCCCATTTTCATGAGGCCCAAAAGCCCAAATCGAAGACCGTTGGAAACTACAAAACGGAAGCCATTTTGGTTACAAGAGCATTAAATCTAGATTCTATAATGTACAAACTTGAATTCCGTAATGCACACAAAATCATTATGATTCCAAGGCCATTACCCAAGAATTTCGAAAATACGTTAACAACCATTATTATCAAACTTTCTCTATAAATAAGGGGGCGCACCCTCAAATCAGGTGCGCAAATGCTCCTCTAAAACTTGTACCTCTTGCATTTATTGCCTTGATTGTTGGAGTCCTTACATGTGCCCCCTATTTCTTTCACTCTACATGGAATTTAACATATTCTTCAGCCACCACCATGAATAGCAGCTTTAGAAGTTCCATTTCTAGTTTGGAGGACCTCTTTCCTAGAAACCGGTGACCTTTCTCCAAAGAAATGATAATAATAACAATACTAACAACATGCAAAAAAAAAATATGTAATAACAGAAAATCTTTAAAATTGATTAAATAATTTAAATTAATTTTATTGCTTTCTATTCAAATTTATGAAAAACATATTTTAAATAACATTTTTTGTTTGACTTTTTTTGGGGTTTAAATCACTTGTATTTAGAACTTATTAGACTAAAATTAATCTGGCTCGAGCCGAGTTATCCACTATATGGGTAAAACTCTTCTAGCGCTATCTTTTTCTATCTACAAGACTCGAATTTGAAACTTTATTTAAGGGAAACGAGTGTCGAATTACTTAAATTAATTAAGCGTTGGTTCGTTGTTTGACTTTGATTGTTTTTTTCTTTGTATATGAAAATTTCTAAATCATAAAAAGACTTAATTATGTGTTTTGTCCCTCAAAATATCAATTTTTTTCCATCAAGTTTTTGTTTAGTCTCTCAAAAATTATTTTGTCTTTCCCATTTGGTTTCAATTAACTTTCTATTAATTTTTTTCTATTAAGTGCTAGCATGATAGCTTAGGTGGTGTTCAAAATTTTCACTTGTAAATGACAAGCCAATAATAATAATAAGATTTGGATTAAAAATTTAAAGTAAAATAATAAGTTTCAACCCTAATCCTAAATTTTCAACTCATTGAATTACTCCATCAACATTGTAGTTCTTTGCCCACTACTATTACGACAACACTGCTCCTTCTTCAAGTTAGATCACCATACAAGATCCATGGAGGTCCTGCAATTAAAAAGGATAGGAGAAAATATATTAACATAAATAGAAAAATAAATAAAAGAAAACTACAATAAACTCCCAAGGTAAAAGTCAAATTAATTTATGTACAAACATAAATTCATATTGAAACTGGAAATCCTAGTAACTAAAAGTTTGAACTTTGACACAAAAAGTTTTCACATTAAGAAAATTAAAACAAAAGAGACTAGTAACCAATGAATCTTTTTTTACGCATGAAATTAGTTGATTGTCATGCAAATTATTATGGATTATAAATACTTGTATTGAAACTTGTTTGGGTATGAGTAGAAGCAAAAATGTGAGGAGTTAAATTGAAAGGTGGGGTATCCCTCAAAGTGTGAAATGATGAAGTATCGCTTTGATGTGAGAGGGTGAGGTATCCTTCAAAATGTGAAAGCATGAGGTATTCTTTGAAAGCTGAAGGGTTTGCAACTTTGTCCTCAAAAGTTGCTATGGTAAAGGGTTTCTAATTTTGTGCTCAAAAGTTGTCAGAGAATTTTTATGATTGGTGATTGTATTTTGGATTGAATTTAGTAGAATTGACCCATTCTCATATGTGGGTGTAGGCAGTAAAGGGTGAATTATGTTAATTTTTTAGTGTTCCTTTACTTTGTTTATTTATTTGATTTGTGAGGTTGGGGAAAATTTTCCCAACAATTCATATTGGAGCGAGTTCTAATCCATCTTGTGGTGTTTTTAATGGCTACTATGCAAGTATGATGTGTTGGTTGAAGATTTGCTTGGAAATTTGATTGTGATTTGGAGTTCCAAATGGAATTTTGGTCAAGGTGGAGATTATTGGGTTTGACCTAAATTCTTAATTGAAGATTATTATTGATAGATTCCTATTTTTAAAAGATTCCTATTTTAACTATAATTATATTAAATATAGTATATATTTGGGAGATTTGAAGAAAAGTGAAATGATATGAAAAAAGGCGAGAACTTTGGGGAAAAAAAAAAAGAAACTTGCCATGTAATTATTAATGATTAGGATTGAGTATGTAATTAGTCGACTATCATGCAAAATATTATGGGTTATAAATACTTATATTGAGACTTGTTTGGGTATGAGAGGGAAGCAAAAATGTGAGGAGTTGGATTAAGAGGGTGAGGTATCTCTTTGTTGTGAAAAGGTGAGGCTTCCCTCAAAGTGTGAAGGTTGAGGTATCTCTCTGTTGTGAGAGCATGAGGTATCTCTCAAAGTGTGAAATGGTGAGGTATCCCTTTGTTGTGAAAGGGTGAGGCATCTCTTAAGAGCTAAAGAGTTTGAAACTTTATCCTCAAAAGTTGTTATGGTGGAGAGTTTGAAACTTTGTTTTCAAAAGTTGCATTGGTAAATAGCTTTTGCAAATTTGTCCCCAAAAGTTGTAAGAGATTTTTTTATGAGTAGTGCTTGTTTTTGAATTGAATTTAGTGGATTTGACCTCTTGTCATTTGTAGATGTAAGTAGTAAATACCGAACCATGTTAATTTTCTAGTGTTACTTTATTTATTTGTTTGATTTGCAAGGCTAGAGAAAATTTTCCCAACATAAGCAACCTTGTTCTTTTAGGTGTTCAAATTCTAGTGAGATAATTTTTATGATGAGACTATATAAGCCTTATACTTTAACAGTCACATAAACGTTAGTTTTATAGACAGATCAAATGGGTCTAATAAGTAAAAATACTTTATAGCACTAAAAAATAAAAATAAAAAATAATTAAGAAAGAAAACTGTAACTGAATATGCTAAGGGTATAACCTGCCTAAAAGCATATCTCACTTAAACTTCAAGACGATATTTTCAAGGATTTCTAATAATTCAATAGTATAATAGTTGAATGTATGACCTAATAACAATAAGACCTTGATTGTTTTCCTTTTGCCAAAAAAATAAAATCCTTGCACCTTATCCTATTTGCCAACACTGAAGATCTCCAAAAATTAAAGCCCTTAGAAAATGAAAAAAAATTATTTCTTTTGGGACCATAGATATGCATATTAACAAGACAATGAGCTGAAATTATAATTTTTGGTTTTTTTTCCTCCAATGGTATCCCCATCTTTATTATTATGGTTTTTTTTCCTCCAATGGTATCTCCATCTTTATTATTAAGGAAAAAGACAATTCTCTCCTGGGCATAATCAGTCTTACTCTTTTAATTAGAGCTCTCTCCAGAAATTGAGTCAGAATTCTCCTTAAGATCTTAATATACTTCTACCATTATATTAACTCTCTTATTAGTAAACTAAATTTCAATTAACCAAATACAACAACAAAATAGACCAAAACTAACTTTCTTTTAATAGAATCGAGAGTTTATAGGTACTAGACCAAATATGCGTTGTATAACTTTTAAGTAGTTATTCGTGGTTAATTTCAAAACAAATAGCTGAATTTTATTTTATTTTTTGAACGGGAAATTTTATTAGTTATAACTAATAATTAATATTTTATAATACACCCAAATATTATTATCATTAAAAAAGTAACGAAAAGTTTGTTTCGAATGTTAAAAATGATATTTAATATGATTATAAATTAAGTCTTGTATTTAGAATGCTAACTATTTTATCCTTGTTAAATAACTTAATTAATAAGAGAAAATAAAATATTTTACTTTTAATAAGTTCAAAACATAAGATGTGAAATAAAAATGAACGCAAATCTATTTTTTATAATAAATTCAAAACGTATAATTCAATTTCTAAATTAAATCAAATAACTTCCTAGTTTTGAACTTCCTAGACAAAATATATAGAAGAATAGGAAATTTTCGCTTTTTCATTCTACGCCAAACAGTTGAGCTAGCCCCTAACTAAAAAGCCAGTATCCAACCACACGGCCGAACTTCATGTGTTGTGTGCCAAGTCATGCAACCGACCCACAACACACGGCTCTCACAGCGCTTCGACCCCCGCATGTGCCATATACCGACAACAAACAAACTTATTAGTTGTCACTCTTCCCCCTTTTCCGTGCCTTTGAAGCCTATGCACTCTTTATAAAGCCCGGTGCCTAACACATTTCATAAATGCCCACCAAAACAGTTCCTTCAGTGCCCTTAAATACACTTTTTTTTATTGAAGAGGAGGTGGGCACAAATTGTTGATCATCAATCCGAGCCTATAATAGCTAGGAACTACACCATTCTTGGCTATTTGGCATGGCCACCGGCGCCGCCGCAGATGGGCTTTTCCGGCCAATCTATGAGGGCAGCATCTCCGGCTTTGACCACTGCGTGGAGCGCCGGCCTTACCACCGCAACTGCGGCTGTGCACTGCACAGCAAGTCACGCAACAATGCATGCACACACAAGTTGCCAAGGTGTAACAATGTGTCATATCCTATGAGGAGGGCGTGGAGTGAAGGGAGCTTGGTCATGATTGCTGCTTCTGCCCATTCCTCACCTTCCTCTTCTCCAGCCAATTCTCCTGGGGTCAGGCCTCAACTGGGTTCCGTGGATCTAGAGAGGGAGGAGGAACATTATTAAGATTAGAGGGTTTAATTTGAGGTTTGACTATACTTTTTTTATTTTTATTTCCATAAAGCTCTTATTAATTTTGTTCTTCTTTCTTTTTCTTTTTTTTTTTTTTCCTCTTTTGTTCCAATTTTGAATAATTTGAATCCGGTTGAGACCTAGGCTAACAATTATTTTTCTTCTTGTTATGGCAAGTTGATTTATGGAAGGTTGTACTGGTGGGTTTGTATTGATGCACGCCCAAGCTTCTTGGCATCGACAACCTCATTTCTTGTAATGATTCTAATTGAATGTGTATTAAATATTAATCTTTTAGTGTGTATATATCTCAATTCCTTTCTTCTATGAATCGCTCAGGGTTCAGAATTTTTAAAGATAGGTGGATAGCCAACAATTCCCTTTCTTGTGCCAAACTTATTTGGTCAAATGAATGAATCTGCTGTTGAAATTGAGAGCTTGGCCCAGTATTCATAGATCCGTCTCAATTTGGTTTAAATTCCAATTTTATTAATTGTTCAATTGAATCCGTTGTTCCAGAAAGTATATTCATTTAAATCATTATCAATTTTGTTTGAATTTCATAATCAAGCTAGAACTGCAATAGAAATCGTGATTCAAGAAGGGATCTTGCAATAGTTTCTGGATCCTTAAGAGATTGTGATCATTTTTTCCTTTTCGCGGTCAGAAGAGATTGTGATTATTTAAATAAATTAGAATAGATCAAGCATGTATCTTGCAAGATGTGTCATGAGTCCCATGACCATGTGGCCAGCAGCTTCGTTAAATGCACCGAACCTAGTTATGAATATTTAATGAGAGGTGGAGCCGGCTACGAGGGGAGCGGAGCTGATCTTTCTAGAAATTTATGGAGAAATATTTGTATGGTCTAAAAATATATGTGATTGTATTTTTAAATTAATTATATAAATATATTTTATATAAAATTTACCATTAATATATAATTATATACAAAATATACTTATATAATTGATCGAAAGTATAATCATATTATACTCTGGATCATATAAATATTTCTCAAACTTATGAGTGCTTTATTGCAGAAGACTACATAGTTTGTTTTGATGGAAAGCTAAATCTTGCCGTCCATGTATAATTGGGGGAATCTCCACGCTGTCAAAGAAGCTGACCCGCAATGGATGGTCGGATGGGCATGGGCTGGCTTGCACTTCCTAACTTTCCAGCTGAATACAATTATTTGATGCAAGATTGCGACAATCAAATATTATTATATTCGTAAATATCTTTCGGTGAGATATTTTGATGTTGATGAACTAAGATATACTAACTTTTTTTTTTTTTTGGGTTGATAAGGTATACAACTTTACTACTGAAGACAATGTAATCGGCAAAAGAAAATTAATAAAGACTAAATATCTTTCGGTAAGATATTTTGATGTTGATGAACTAAGATATACTAACTTTTTCTTTTTTTGGGTTGATAAGATGTACAACTTTACTGCTGAAGACAATGTAATCGGCAAAAGAAAATTAATAAAGACAAGGAATTACTCCAATCAGTTAACAACGGAAGTTCTCATCTTATACTTTCCTTTTCAAAATCTTTATCAGGTTTTATGAAATATTTGTTGGTACAAATCTTATTAGATTAATAATGGATAAATATTTGACAATTTGTATATTCATAAGAATACCATAGTAACTTGTTTGAAAAATTAAAAAAAAAAAAGTGGCCAAGTCCTGCGTGTTTAGTCAATCAGAATAGAGAAAACACCATATGGCTGGAAGGAGAAACAATTAGCATTTAGCATTTAGTCAATCTGAACCAATCTCTATGATTAGAATTTAGCAACACGCTGTCCTAGGACATAAAATATGAATAATGAAGAGAAACAGGGATATAAATAAGAATTTGTAGACTGTGAGCTTTGTCATCTCAAAGAATAATCAGATCTTCCCTTCATTGCATAATGAAAGCTACAAGAAAATGTCACTTGTGATGATAACCAATTACAGAATCTTAAAAAGATGTTAAAAGGAATGAGAGGAGAAGGAAATAACACGCTTAATATAGACAACGTCATAGCACATAATTTGCTTTAGATTCGTATATATGTAAGTTCAAGTACTTATTTCCAAAAAAAAAAAAACAAAACAAAATAAAAACTGAATAAGTTACAAGCACAGAAGTGCTGATCTTTCTTTTCAACAGATCTGTTACTTAGGCAACGCTTGGAAACACTCGAAGAATGGAAGAAGGTGCTACTACATACAATTCATTCTCTGACATAAAGGTCCCCTGGTCCTCCCCGAGTCTCAATTCCAATGTCGAGATAAAGAAGTGAATCCTATATATGGATTACAGTATTTTACAATATACAGAAGGGTTCAAGGGTATGAGAACTTCAACGCATTTATTTCAGCCTGTGTGCCAGTGGTTGCCAGTTCTTTTTTGGATTTCCTACCAATACTGAAATTGCATATACTACCATGATTCTAATCCTGAAGTTCGCTCCATTTACACAAACACCTGCTCAACATTGTCAAGACATCAATAGGTTGCAACATATGTATAATATGACACAATCTCATGTTTCAGGTCCCCTACATTATAGCTGAAAGATCCGGATTTCTGACTCATCCTGAGAGTCCACAAGTCATAAATAACACATGTCCCAGCAATCATCACGATTTGCCATTCATTTGGACTCAGAGAGTCATCCTTCAACCACTAGAAGTTGGTAACTAGAATTATTACTACCACCACCACTATCATGGACTCGATTAGTAAATCTGAAAAGCAGAATCAATAAGAGCTACTTTTTACTTCGTAATTAAATTAAAGTAAGGTTAAAAACAGATCAGTTGCTTAGAAAATGCCGCTAACTTCATAGTACACTACACAATATAAAACAAGGCAATTAATTAAGATCTCATTAGTTTTAACTAGTCAAGTATTGTCTTCGGAGAATTCTATGCCAAAATCGTTGTTGCCAATGAAGCAACAAAGGTTCATTATAAAAACAGAGCAAAAATTTAAAAAAAAAAATGTTAAATGGACCCAAAGAAAAGGTGAGGCCAAAACACTGGCTTGTCCACACGCATAAGTCACTCTTTCTACACAGTCATAGAGAGCACTTGCCTCAGAATGTATGTCTTATTAACTGTCCACTTTAAAAACCGATTGTGTTGAAACTGACGTGGAAGCACAAAGCCATATTAGATTTTCTCTTCTTGATTTCTTCATCAAATCACATGGTACAATTAGCCACATCCACTATATATATACACGAGGAAGAGAACAGGATCTTCAACAGATTATAATTTACATAAGAGAGGAAAGGAGAGGGAAGAATGGCCTCTGGAGCATCTCACATGATGCTTCAGCGTGTCTTTGAAGGTTCAATTTCGATGCAAGACAAGGAGGTTGAGCGCAGGCCATACCATAAAAACTGTGGCTGTGCATTGCACAACTCGAAAAGTGCTTGCTCTAATGCCAGCCATCAGCAGAGATACATCTCGTTTCCCAAGAAAACGTCTTGGAATGAGTGCTGCATGCATACAACTGCTTTAAAGTTCTCTTCGCAATCTTCATTTTTGAAGAGCCAGACAATGACAAACAGGGAGCGTGGACGTCCAACAAAGTATAAAGCCACTTCTGTGGCATTGAAAAGTCAACAAATGTTGGAGCATTAATGAAGTGGTTGGAAGCTCTGCAGTGGTGAAGGAATTTTTCTCCATTGTTACCGTATTTATGTCAGAACATTGAGGAATTTTTACTTCATGCTTTCGATGCTTTAAATTTGGAGGAATGGGCAACATTAATTGGTTGGTGGCAGATGATGAAATTTGCTCCCCCTTCAGTAACAAAGTAGCACCGAGGAGGGTGTTCTCCTCTATAGATAGCGGACTTCTCTATTAAATGTTGCATCCCACTCTCGAGCATCTCCTCCCAGAGTAATTATATTTAGTGAGAGTTTTCTATAGTAAGAATAGTATTTTCTTAATATAAGAAAGAGTGTTATAATTCTCTCCTTATTTTTAGAAAGAAGTTGTAATTATTATTTTTCATATAGTGAAAGTCTTCTCTATCTTTCATGTGATTTTTCTCTCATCATTGGGAAATCTTCAAGTAAAATATTTTGTGTCTGTTCCAATTTTCTCAACTCTATTTTAGGTGTATTATACTGTTTCCATAACTTTTGTCACGACCCAACCCAAGCCATGACCAGCGCATAGGGGACACATCCTCTAACAAGCCTCTTATACAATTTTTCAACCCAACATAGATTTAATCTGTTAAATAGCAAACATAAATATACATATGTATCTATATCCAAATTAGCTTACATAACCGTGGTATCATGGAGCAACATCTACAATTATGGATTATCTAAGGGTTAATACAACAAATGGGCCATCAACCGGGTAGACTCTCCAAAGAGAAGCTGCTACTACTGTGTAGCAAGAAGACCAGATCTCTGGATAAATCTGTATCTAAAATATAGAGAGAGATAAAAAGTGAGTTCATTGACTCAGTGAGAGATAATATACCCATGATGGGGGTGGGACAAGCCTAAACAAAAATATTAACAAACATGTGAGCGACCCCATTAACCCATCCCAATGTGTCCATAATTCATTCTGAATGTGGTGGCCAAACACGCTAGGCTAGAAACCATCCTCCTAGTTGAGGTTCTACCAAGGTGCACTAAGGGCTAATGTCCATCATCATTAGCATACAGTTCTATTAAAGAAATCTTCCCATTGAAGCTAGTTATCAAATTTCTATCAGAATACTCAAACATCTATATTCTAGAAATAAAATTCATCAAATCCATAGCCACATATTATACTTCAAGATATAGTTTTCAAATGCATCAACCTCTTGTCAAAATGTCCGTAAAATCAAGTCACAACCTTTCGATTACTTAAAATAACTATATGATCAAAACATAGTGTCTAAGTACAATACCTTCAAAATGTTCAACTTAAAATATATTTGGAGTTCTTTCTCAAAACATTGAATTTAAGATATTACACATTCCTAATAACTTGATATTATGTTTTTTCTATCAAATCACTTAAGTCTCTAAAATTAACTTCCACATTAATGAAGCTTGTCCCACGTACATACATCAACATGTATACACACACACACACACACACACACACACACATATATATATTCACAATGACAAAGTGAGAACTGGCTTAGTAGAGAAATGGTTGGTAAATACCATGGTTACCCATTTTGAGATTGAGAAGTTTAATGAGAATAATTTTTCCTTGTGGAAACTGAAGATAAAGGCAATCCTAAGGAACGACAATTGCTTACCAGCAATTGAAGACAAACCTACTAGGTTAGCTAATGACTAGTAAAAGGAGATGGATGACAATGTTGGTGCCAGTTTGCATCTAGCACTAGTAGATTTAGTATTGTCAAGTGTTGCAGAGGAAAAGACACTGAATGAAACCCGGGATGCTCTTGGCAAATTGTACAAGGTTAAGTCACTTCAGAATAGAATATTTTTAAAGAGGAGACTGTATTCTCTTCAGATGAGTGAATCCATGTCGGTAACAGATCACATCAACAATCCGAATAAGTTAGTCTCTCAGCTTAAGGCATTAAATTATATAATAGCAAAGAATGTGTAACATCTGAAAATTTTTAAAACGTCCCAATTTACATTATTAATCTAGTTATTCGATTTTATAGCATAAGTAAGGTTAATTATAAATTAATTATAGGTTAATTAGGAGTGTTAATTAGAGGAATTAAGCTTAGGAAAGATTAAGATAGATACATAGGAACTCTCACAAAACCATTTAGTTATGACTTGCCGATTTGAAGGAAATCGATAAAGATTCGGTATATTACATCGCCAGAACCGAATCAATAGGATTATGTGATGAAAACCTAGGATAAGTGGCGAGATTCAGCCACCATTCCCCCACCTAAGTGGCACCAAGTAGCTGCCCAAAGAGTGGAGAAACTTGGCTCATTCACCACTACCAAAGCCTCCACCAATCATAAGCCACAAAACCTAACTAACTATGTTTTAAAACATCAAAATCTCTTCTAACTCCCCTCATTTTTGTGCTCCCTCCATCAACTGCCCATTCTTCTTTCTCTGTTCTCCAATTCCACTTCTTCTTCCTCCCATCTCCAAGCTCTACCTACTTCCTCCACTAAAAACCCAAATCTAGCTAGTTTCTACATCAATTTGAGATAAGATTCAACTTTTGTTCTTGATTTCTATGAATTGTGACTGTAAGAAATTTTACTTTTCTTCATTTATTTGATGATATATTGGATGTAACTAATGGTTTATGGTTGGGTTGACATGAGATTTTGAGTTAGAACTTAAGTTAGAATAAGGAAACTAGAGAAAGCAAAGAATCATAATGCTATTTGGGTAAAATCCCTACAGCGTCCGTACTTGCGCATTATATAGACTCGTCTATAGCCACCAAAATGAGATAAAACTAATTTTCCCTGAAGCTAGACATCTAAGGATTTCTAACCATATAAATTATATGATCATTGGATGAGTGATGAGTGAGATATGAATTTTTGAAGTTTACTCTAAAATTCTAACCCTAATTTTGGGCAGATTGGATTTCGAGGGCATAACTTCGCTTATACTCCTTCAAATTGAGTGAAACTAATTTTTTTTAGAAATTTAAGACATAGGGTAATACGCTGTAAAAATTTTAGAATTTAATTCAATCATAGTTGCTCTCAGTAATTCATGAAAGTTGCCCTAAATCCCATCTGGGCTAGAACAGGGTAGTGTAGGTTACCCAGATTCAAGAGTTCATAACTTGAGTTCTACTTATGCAAATGAGGTGAAACTTTTGAAAATAAAAGCTAGCCAAAAGACATAGGTTTTGTAGGAATCCAAGTAGATTTTGATTTTTAGTGAATTTTTACTTTCGGTGTGCAAATCTACCTAGTAACAGGATAGACCAAGATAAAATGTTAATAACTTGAGTTGTATATATCAAAACTTAATGGGACCAAAGAGGTTAGAGACTAGACAAATAACACTTTAACATATCCAAAATTTAGATCTAAATGAATTAAATAGAATTTATGGCTAAATTTACAAATTTGGGTAGAATTGAAAGGGGATAGCAAAAACCTAGCTTAGATGAAGGCTATGAAACTTGTTTGATTTTTGTGAGATTGATACATTGCATTGATGTTCTGTATGAATGATTGTCTGGATGTTTGGTACTATTCATGAAAAAGTGAACTCGATCCATTATGCTGCTGAATTTTCGGCAGAAGTCTATAAAATTATGAGTGTTTATTTTACGAGAAATTTATGATATGAACAACTATACAATTATGAATATATTATGGTGATATGATCATGATTATTCGTATGAGAGCATGCATAATTGCATATGAATGAAAGAAGAATAAATGAGATCCCTTTATTGGGAGGTAGTTATTTAGGTCCTTCCGGGTGAAGGTAGTTAAAAGATAAAGATGTGGGTCCCTTCACTTGGAGATAGCTGTACATTAGCTCCTTCCCTATGAAGGCTACTAAAACTTTTGGATCCTTCTATGTTGGAGGCAGTTGGCAAACTGAGTCTCTTTAACCTAGAGGCACATAGGTCCCCTTGAGGGTCAATACTATGTGATGACGGTCACGAGTTGAGATCACTCCTTGATCAGGCTATCTAAGGGTAGCAAAGATTAAAGGCAAGGACATATGTATGCAGACATCCTAGGGATAGTGATATGTAATGCCTAGGTATGTCGCGTAAAGAAAGCAAAGGAAACACAAAAGCATATGCATGATTTTATGATGAACATTGTATACACACAAATAATGTTTGTTCTTATCATCATTATGATATTGCAAGTAGGCTCTTGTTATTAATATTATTATTATGAAATTTGCTATACTCATGCTTGAATTCTTACTCTATTTAACAAGTGCATGAATAAAATTAACTCTACTTCGGATAATATATTTTCAAACTATAAAACGGAACAGTTCATATAACATGTTCACTTTTTTTAGAATAAACCGAAGCAGCTGGAGATAATAACAATGACACAGTATGAAATTTTTTAGTGAATCCTACTAAGAATTTATAATTCTCACTCTACATATTTCCGTGTTATCTCCATATATCTCAAAGGAGCTAAGAAGTAAGCATTCGGGACAAAGTTAGGAAAATTAAAGACGGCCAAAGAGCATTATCATACCAAGTTCGTTAAAGTAACAGTAATAACTCTTGAAGATAGTACTATGACTTAAGCATAGTAATGTATTTCGAGAGGATGTTACATAATGAATGTGCGGAACTTCTACTTCAAAGTTTACTTGACTCATATGATCAACTTGTCATCAACATCACAAATAACAATATTGCCAATCGTCTAGCCTTTGATGATGTCATTGGTGGTATTCTTGAAGAAGAGTCCAGGCACAAGAATAAGGAAGATAGATCGAAGAGCTAAAAACAAGTAGAGGCATTGTCGGTAATGAGAAGAAGATCAATAAAGCATGACTCCTATGAGAGTCATGGTCAAAGTAAATCAAAGTCACGAAGAAGGAAGAACTTCAGATGCCATAATTGTGGCATGAGAGGGCACTTCGAGAAAGATTGTTGGAATAAGAAGAATATAGAGAAGGTTTCAAAAGTAACCACCTCTCAAAGATGTGTTGCAAGTATCTCTAGTGATGCAAAAATCCAGTATAGTGAAGTAGCAATTAGTTCTGAAGGTGGTAAACAACTTACTGATATTTGGATAATGGATTCAGGAGCAACTTGGCACATGACTCCATGCCGTAACTGGTTTTACCCTTATGAACGTGTCTCAGAAGGATCTTTGTTCATGGGAGATGACCCTGCCTTAGAAATTGCTAGTGTTGGCACTGTCAAAAGAAAAAAGTTTGATGGTTCCATTCACACAATTCAAGGGGTGAGACACATGAAGGGCTTGAAGAAGAATCTATTATCTATTGGACAATTAGATAACCTTGGGTGTAAAACCCATATTAAAGGTGGGAACTTAAAAGTTGTTAAAGATGCTCTTGTGTTAATGAAGGCAAAAAAGACAGTTGCAAATCTATACATGCTTTTGGGAGATACGTTGCAAGAGGCAGAGGCATCAATTGTATTAACAAGTCAAGAAGAAATGGCAATGATGTGGCATTGCAAACTGGGCCACATGTCGGAATATGGTTTTGAGATTCTTGTGGAACGTAATCTCATTCTCAGTCTCAAATCGGTTAACTTACTATTTTGTGAGCATTGTGTTATAAGTAAGCAGCATAGATTAAAGCTCGATAGATTGACTACTCAGAGTAAGCACATACTAGAATTGATTCACTCTAATGTGTGGGAGCCACCGGAGGTGGCCTTAGGAGGAGCAAAATATTTTGTATCATTCATTGATGATGTGGGTGTACCCAATCAAGAAGAAGTCAGATGTGTTTCCGATATTCAAAGACTTCAAAGCAAGAGTAGAACTTGAATTTGGAAAGAGGATCAACTATTTGAGGACAGATGATGAAGGAGAATATATAGATGGAGATTTTCTTGCATTTTGCCAAAAGGGTATTCAAAGGTAATTCACAGTTGTGTATACAACTTAGCAAAATGGTGTAATAGAGCAGATGAATAGGACTCTCTTAGAAAGAACAAGAGCTATGTTAAGAACTGTAGGATTAGCCTAGCCTTTTTGGACAAAAGTAGTTAAAACTACCTATTATGTCGTAAATTAGTCTTTATCAACTACAATTGGTTTAAAGACACTAATGGAGATGTGGAATGGCAAGCCGGCAAATTATTCTTCTCCACATATGTTTGGATGTCTTGCATATGTGATATTTAACTCCCAAGAAAGAACAAAGTTGGACCCAAAGTCCAGGAAATATATATTCTTGGGTTATGTTGACGATGTTAAGGGGTATTGCCTATGGGATCCCATTGCCTGCAAGGTTATTGTCAGTAGAGATGTGATATTTATAGAAAATGAACTACAAGGAAAGCAAAGAAATGACAATACTATTAAGGAGATTGCTACAATTCAAATACATGAGAAATCTGGAGATGATTCTGCTGAAGTAAAACCAATGCATGATGAATAAGAACTAAATGAGGTTAATGATACATGAGTCTAGCGATCAACCCACCAGACAAGACCACCATCATGACACTCAAACTATGTTATGGCAAGCCACAATGCATATTATCTTCTAATAGAAGAAGGAGAGCCATCAACCTATTAAGAGACTTTAAATAGTCCAGATGCTTTTTTGTGGATGATAGCAATGCCAGAAAAAATGGAAGCCTTGCATAGGAACCAAACATGGGAACTAGTTCAACTTCCAAATGGTTGGAAAGTCATTGGAAACAAACGGGTCTATAAGATCAAACAAGATGGCAATGATTAGGTGGAGCAATATTGTGGAAGACTAGTGGTAAAAGGATATGCTAAAAAATAAGGTATTGATTTTAATGAGATATTTTCTCCAGTTGTCAGACTTACCACTATTGTAACATCCTAATAATACCATACTGCTTAAGTCATTTTATGGTATTACTAGTTATTACTCTTAACTAACGGAAGTTCTTATAGTTGAAATTAGCATAATATACGAAAGTAGCTTGTAATTTTTGTTTTGTAAAATCTTTATGCTTGAAAACTAAGCCTTTAACCGCTTACTTACTCGCATACATATAAACATTGTTCCTCATATCGCAGAATTACTAGAAAGACGTATGACAAAATTGAAATAACATAACAATTACCGTAAGCCAATAATGTAGTCATAGATAATTAAGAATCATCATTACACTTAATAATTATCACATATGTAATAGATCAAATTAAGTAGCATGACTTCCCACATACTCTTAATTATATATAAACTGCTCAACTAGGGCTCTTAAGAAAGTGAAAATATTATGGTACTATCTCGATCCTCCTTAGTTAAGTGAAGGAACATGGTAGCTCCTCATCTTATTTAGTCAGGTGCCATCGGAAGTGCTGCCAAGGATGTCATCAACTCTGTCTGAAGACGATACGGAAACCTAGGAGTAAGAAATACAAGATTTCTCAGTAGGATTCCGACTAGATCATTAATGTGTCATCGTTGTTGTCCCAGCCACTTCGGGTTTAATTATGAAAATAATGAGCATGCATAGATTCCATTTTTAAAGGGTTTGAAAACATAGGTTCCCGAAGTAGATTTCTTTTAATCTTCTGCATATAAACATAATGTAAGGAAACTCAAAGCTACAATATAAGAGCATATACATGTGAGAGCATAGTATAAATATTCATGACCATACAAATAAGAGAATGAAGATGCATACACATTCATGTAACTTCTTAGACTAGACCCAAGTCTTTCTTTAACTTTACTTTCATGTTTAGCATATGCTTAACATTCTTTACTTTTCCTTTGAAATAGACTACTTTTGGACATGAGCTCATTCTATAACTGTTATCACACAGTACTAAACCAAACAAGACTAAGTTGATATTGGTTACCTCTAAGTTGGAAGGTCCTCCATGTCACTCTGCCTCCCTCATAAAGGTTTCTTGAGTCTTTGTGGATTACTGTCTCTCACATGCCTGAAGTGATCGATGAGTCATATCCTATTCTTTCTTTTCTTATCATTATACCTTACATGCATAGTACTTCTTGATAAGACACAATGCAATGATATAACTAATTCCATACTTTTGATGGAAATCTAGTAGCATGACGGCTAGACCGGAGATTCCCCAAAATGCCAATCATGAAACTTTCAACCAATAATCCATTATATCCATTTTATATCACCATACTAATAATTCAATCATGAAATAATGCTCAATCAAACTTGTCATTCATCATGCCTAATGGCATCATACATTCTTACCCTAAGAAGGTTCATAGCTGTGTTATTCTTTGTGAAAGGTCTTATATGCCATCATATGATTTCTTGCAGTTACCCATGAGAGAATCACATAGTTAAAACAAATATGTACATAATCTTTTAGTTACTTCATTCTTATGGGAAATTACTTTTTACTTGAGTACATATCTTATAGAACACTTATTCATGTTAACTAAGTTAGGTACTTATTTCCTTTCCTTGACATAGTGCACTTAGTGATTCCTAGGTTCATGGTATGCTCAAAGGCCCTAATCATACTTTTGTTCCTAAGGATTTTGAGATCCTTTTAGTCCTTGGGTTATAACAACACATAACCACACTCATGAACCCAGCAACACCATGTTCACTAATCACCAACGATGATTTTTAACTTATCCAATTTGCAAAGTTTCAAGCTTGTATCATTAACATCATAGGATTTTTCCTTTAATGTTATAAAAGTTATCATTCTTTATAGGATAATGATAAAGTAACATTCTTTAAGAAAGTAGGTGCTTCTAAAATTATGCTCTTGTTTTAAAGATTCAATCTTTATGAAATAATGATGCAAGATACTAGCTTTAAAACTAAAAAGTTTTGTCCTTTGTGAAAGTTGACACTTTTAATTATTCTAAGACCATCAAGATCTCAACTTTATGACTTAAAGTTGTCTTAAAGTTTAAAAAATTCCTACTTTACGAGATAATGATACAAGACATTAGATTTAGAATTCGAAAGTCTTGTTCTTTATAAAAGTTAACACTTTATACATTATTTTGACTCAAGGTACAAACTTTATAAATTAGAAGTTGCAAGTCAACACATTTATGACTTAAAAATTCATTCTTGGTTAAAGTTTGAAACTTTATGAAAGGTCTTGTCTTCAAGACCCATTCTTAAGACATAAAGTGACAAGTTTTCATTTTTATGACTTAAAAAGCTTCATGTTCCAACAAGATTGAACCTTTATACATATTCTTGTCTTTAAAAAGAACAAAATGGAACTTTAAGAAAGCATACATGTTTCGCCACTTTACATGCATCAAGAAGCAAACTTTTTAAAACTTTAAGCTTTTAGGAATGTTCATAATCTTATCAAGTCATGAAAAACATGTAAAGATGGGAACTTTTCCACTCATAAGCTCATTATAAGAAAAGGAACAAACTTTAAACAATATACCATCAAGAACATCATTCTTTTTCAAACAACTCACAAGAAACTTCAAGATCTCATGCATCAAGAAAGAAAAATAGAAACATTGAGACATTCAAGAAGCAAACTTTCAAATAACCAAGAACAACTCATGAAGAGGAATATGAACACTTTTTGCTAAAAGGGGAAACTTTGCTCGTTAAGAGCATGACAGTTTTTCTCAAGTTTTCACTTGAAGATCTTGGTCATGAGAGAAACCAAACTTCAAGCTTTCTTGTGTAGATAAAAGAGATGAGTAGAAATCACTACCTAGTGTTGAAAGTGGTGAGTTCTTGAAGGTGAAACAAGAAGAAGATTGTGGCTCCTCCAAGGTTGAAGGTGGTGGTTTTGAGCAAAAGGAGAGAAAGCTCTTAAGTTTTCTTGAAAATGAGGCTTATAGTGTTTAGATCTTTTCTTCAAAGACCAAAAGATGTGATCTTTGAAGGGCTTAGTAAAGAAAGCTTGGTTATGGAGGTGGAGATTGATGAAGAAGATGAAGAAAGAAGGTAAAGAGAAGTTAGAGAGTTTGTGTTGAAGAGGGAGAATAGGATAAAACAAAATGAAAACAAGTGGGTGTATGTGTTGTTGTTATGGCCGTGATTTTCTTTTTCTTAAGGGGAGGGAGATATTTTTCTTTTGTTGTAATTAAGAGGACAAAATGGTTAATTAAGGGGTTTACTCTAGACAAACCCTAGTACTTGTCTTACATAAAGCTACAATGTCTTTTACTTTTCTACTTTAGCGATGCCACTAATTACTTTATTTTTAGTTGACCAAATTTGAATTTAATCATGTGATCAAGTGCTCATACAACTTAATTAACATGATTAAGCAAGGATTAGTGATTAACTCACCCGATGATGATTAATAAAAATTAATTTTGCGATTAAGCTTAATTATCCTTACTTAAACTCGATTAAGCTAATTAAATGTGATTAGTACTTAATTAAGCTATTAAGGATTTGATTTGCTTAATTAGGGATTTTCTAATCTTAATTAAACATTCTCTTAACTTTTCTTCTTATAATTAACTCATAATTACTTCATTAATCGCTTAATTAAGCCTTAATCTCATAATTTCTCATTAAGTGCCTAATTACTCAAGGTTACTGAGATAATTTAACACAACAGAAAATTAAGGATGTTACAACTATCAGAGCAATGCTGGCTGTGTGTGCTACATTTGACTTACATCTTGAGTAGTTAGATGTGAAAACTGCTTTTCTTCATGGAGAACTTGAAGAAGAAATATACATGCTTTAACTAGAAGGCTATGAGGAACAAGGAAAAGAAAACTTGGTTTGCAGGTTAACCAAATCTCTGTATGGTCTAAAATAGGCACTAAGGGGTTGGTACAAGAGATTTCATTCCTTAACAATATGCCTCGAATATAACAGATTGAGTTCAGACCATTGTACATACTACAAGAGGTTTGATGATAATGATTTCGTCATTTTGCTATTACACGCAAATAACATGTTGGTGGTAGGCTCCAACAAAGATCGTATCCAAGAATTGAAAGCATAATTGGCTAGGGAGTTTGATATGGAAGAATTAGGACCCACAAATAAGATTTTAGGGATGCAAATTCACTGGGATAGAAGGAGCAAGAAGATCTGGCTTTCTCAGAAGAATTACTTTAGGAAAATCTTGCCGTGCTTCAACATGCAAGATTGTATGCCAATTTCTACCCCACTTCCTGTGAATTACAAATTATCCTCAAGAATGTGTCTTAGTAGTGAAGCGAAGAGGATAGAAATGTCTCGAGTACCATATGTATTAGTAGTGGGAAGCCTAATGTATGCCATGATCTATATAAGGTCGAATATTGCACAAGCAGTTGGATTAGTCAATCGGTTTATGGCAGATCCTAGTAAAGAGCATTGGAATATTGTTAAGAGGATCCTAAGATATATCAAAGGAACCTCAGGAGCTACATTATGTTTTGGAGGATCATATTTTTGTTAAAGGATATGTTGATTTAGATTTTGCAGGTGATCTTGATAAAAGGAAATCTACTATAGGCTATGTGTTCACACTTGCAGGCGGAGCTGTGAGCTGGTTATCCAAGTTACAGACTATTGTAGCTCTATTTACTACAGAAGCTAAATATATGGCAGCTACACAAGATTGTAAGGAAGCAATTTGGATTCAAAGGTTAATGGAGGAACTTGGACACAAATAGAAAAAGATTCTTGTGTATTATGACATCAAAGTGCATTACACATTGCGCAAGAAATACAGCCTTTCATTCCAGAATAAAGCACGTAGGTGTTCAATATTATTTTGTTTGAGAAGTAGTAGAAAAAGAAAGCATGAATATGCAGAATATTCACATGAAAGATAACCTAGCAGATGTTATGACAAAGTCGATCAACTTTGACAAGCTTAAATGGTGTAGGTCCTCCTATGGCCTATAAAAAATGTAAGTAGCATGAAATTAGCAAGATGAGAAATGTTTTGAAAGCTCACAAAATTGACTTTAAATGGGAGATTGTGAACGCTTAACAAAGTATAAAGTCACTTTTGTGTCATTGAAAAGTCAACAAATGTTGGAGCATTAATGAAGTGATTGGAAGCTTTGCAATAGTGAAGGAATTTTTCTCTATTGTTATAGTGTTTCTGTCAGAACATTAAGGAATTTTTGCTTGATGTTTTCGATGCTTTAAATTTGGAAGAATAGGCAACATTAATTGGTTAGTGGCAAATGAAGAAATTTGCTCCCCTTTTAATAATGAAGTAGCACTAAGGAGGGTGTTCTCCTCTATAAATAGGGGACTCCTTCATTGAATGTTGCATCCCACTCTTGAGCATATCCTCATAGGGTAATTATATTCAGTGAGAGTTGTAACACCCACCGGATTTTTTATTGTTTTATTATTTTTCGCCTAGTTCTTCGATTTTTATCGAATAATTGAGATTAATTAAAATTCGATTAAATAATTATTTAGGATTAATTGATTAGCAATTAATTGAGTTTAGGTATAAGTTAATTAAGTTAGAAATATAGAAGATTTCATAAAATTTTCTTGAAACCGATTTACCGATTTAAAGGAAATCGGTAAGATTACGGTATTTTAAACTGTCGGAACCGAGCCAATAGAATTTCAACTCACTAACCCTAATTTAAGTGGCTGAGAACTCAGCCACTTAACCCCCCAAAGTGGCGCAAACAAGGCCACAAAACATGAGGAAAGTTGGCTAAAAATCAGCCTTGTATTCTTGGCCAATCAAATTTCAAGGAGCCAACTACCACTCTATGCTTTATAACACTTTCCTCTCCTCTCATTCAGCCAATTCTGCACCACTTTCTCCCCTCCTTTTAGCTCCCTTCTTCTCTTCTTCCCTCACTCAACTCCATCAAACCATCAAGCCCAACCAAGTTTTGTTCATCCAAGTTCCAAAATCAAGCCAAATCACAACATAACAAGAAGCAGGGGTTTAATTCTTGTCTTGATTTTCTGATCTTGGATGGCTGGTGGTGGTCTACTCTCTCAATTTTTGATGTATTGATTGAATGATTATGATAATATATGGCTGGTTTATTGGCTGTTTGTAAGGTTAAATTCGAATTAGGAGCAAGAAAGGATGAAATTAGGAACAGCTGAGGGGCTGGAGAACCAAAAACCCTCGGCAATCCGTACGGCGGAGTGTACGGCTCTGTCTACAGCTGATTAAATTTGATGAAACCAATTTTAAATGAAACTAGACATTCAGGCTTTCCATACATATATCATATAAGGCCATTGGATTAGTATTGAATGAGATATGAATTTTGGAAATTCGACCTAGGTTTATGATTTTGATTCTGGGCAGACTGGATTGTTCAGGGTAGAACTCACTCTATACTACTTGGAATTGAGTGAAACTAATTTTTTTAGAAAGCTTACACATAGGATAATATCTCATAAAAATTTCAGAGTTAGATAAGATCTCGTTCCCTCCTAGTGATCCAATAAAATTGCCCTATGTCCAAACTGGCCCAAAATAGGGCAGTTCAGGAAGGTCAGATTTCGGGGCTTATAACTCGAGCCTTACTAAGTCAAATGGAATGGAACTTCTTGTAAATGAAATATTGTCCTGTTAACTTTAAGATGAGACCAATTTCGTATGATTTGAGCCATTTTTTTATTTTTAGTAGATTTTTACTTTTAAGTGTGTAATTTTGGCCAGCCACAGGGTAGGCCGGGATAAAACTTAAATAACTTGAGTTATATTTATCAAAATTAGATGGGACTAAAGAGATTAGAAAATAGACATATAAAAATTTAACATATCCAAAATTTAGGTCCAAATGAATTAAATTGAAATTGTGGCTTGATTTACAAAAACCGGGCAGAATTGGTATAGTGGGCAGAATTGAACATAAGGGTCCAATCCCTACATGATTGACATTATTATGATATGTTGGTTACTCTATGTTGAACTTTTCCTTGATTGATCTTACTGAGTACTGGCACTATTCATGGGGACTTGATCTATTATGCTGCCGAATTTTCGGCAGAAAATTAGTGATAGTTCTAAATGATGATGTGTTAATATTGTTATGTGGCATGTATGAATACTAAGCAAGTATTATTGTTTGAAAATAAGGTACGAAACCTATGTATCTATGATTTTATGATAAAAGATATGATGATGAATCCCTATTCCGAAGGAACGTGACATGACGATCACGCTTTAATGGGGTATGACATGGCGATCGTACTCTGGATTATAGCATAATGATCCCACCCCCTAAAGAATGTGACATGGTGATTATACCTTGAGGGAGTATGACATGGCGATCATACTCTGGGACGTGGCAAGATGAATATATTTTAAAGAGTGTGACATAGAGATCACACCCCGATGGGGTATGACATGGCGATCGTATTTTGGAATATGGCCTGATGACCACATCTTGAGGAATATGACATGGCGATCACACTCCGATGGAGTATGACATGGCAATCATACTCTGGAATGTGCATGACAAGTAAAGGAAACTAAGAAAAGCCCCAGTGCATTTGCACGAATTCAAGTATGAGTATTTGCATAATTATATCCCATATTTCATTGATGCTGAGACTGTTCTATCTACTATACTGTGACTATTATTCTAAATATGAAGCATTTCCAAAGTGACTCAAGTGCGCGAATAAAATGAACTCTGCTTCGGATAAAATATTTTCGAACTATAAAATTGAACAGTCTATATAACATGCTCACCTTTTTCATAATAAACCGAAGCAGCTGGAGATGACAACGATGACATTATGTATGATAGTTAAAGACTCCTACTGGGAATTTTTAAATTCTCACTCTCGTTTCCATGTTTTCTCCAGATAGTTCGAGAAGATTCAAAGACGGCTGAAGTTGCTGTCAAATAAGGTCTGCTTAGGTATTGGTAGCAACTCCAGAGTGGGGTGCTATGATTTAAGTATAGTATTGTACAAAGGAGGATATTACAAGAGTAGTATTCTCCTAATATAAAAGAGAATGTTATAGTTCTTTCCTTATATTTTAGAGAGAAGTTGTAATTATTATTTTCTGCATAGTGAAAGCCTTCTCTATCTTGCCCATGGTTTTTCCCTCATCATTAGGGGATTTTCCACGTCAAATATTTTGTGTCAATTCCAATTTTCTCAACTTTATTTTAGTTGCATTATACTATTTCCATAACTTAGGTACCCAACAGGGAGGATGCAAGTATGGCTCTATCACATAAACCATAGAGTTTTATTAGAACTTCTAATGTCATAAGAAGAAAAATAGGGTTAGAATATAAGAAGTTATTTTGGTAGTTACTTCTCTTTCACAATCACCGGGGCTAATCATCATTAATAAAATTGAGGAGTAAGAACAAACATTCTTTCTAGCTACATTTCTTAAGTTGTGTTCAGCTTCTTACCTTTTTTTTTTTTGGTGTAAAAATTGTAAATGTACTTTGTTTTCTTTGCCTTCTAAAATTACACAAAACTACTGAGCACCAATTCAAGTAAAAACTATCGAAAAATGATTTTACTATGCTTTAAATTAATTCCAAGAGATGGCAATATCATAATCTGTCTTAGACCTCAACTTTAAGCTACAAATGGGTTTAGTTTACAGGGAAGTGTTAAAGTTAGTTACATGAGTATTAAGTAGTTAGTTATAACTGTCATAGCTTGAACTCAATGTATATAAAGCAATGTAAGTTAATACACGAGGCAACTATTTAGTTGATTCAATCACAAGTCTAATATGGTATTAGTTGAGTGAACTTCCTTTGTTCATGCTCTCTTTCCTTCAAGGAGTTTCTTGCAGTTTCTCATCTTTTCCCGCATTTTCTTGCACTTTTTCTCCATTTGTTGTGCATTGTTTCTTGACCTTTCTTCATGGTTGCTCCATTCTTGTTGATGATCATTCCAATCCTTTTCACTTAAATCATCCTAGAATGGTGTTGGTCTCATAATCTTTGGCCAAAGACAATTATGCATCTTGGCATCAATCCATGAAGATTGTTCTCTTTTCCAAAAATAAGTTTGGCTTTGTAGATTCGAGACAGGGCTTGATTGTTGAATCTGCTAGTCGATCATCAGGGTTCATGAAAGAGATAATGATTTATCACGAAAGAATCTTTTCACTAATGAAATGATAATCAATCTTTACATGTTTGCCCCTCTCATGAAAGATTAGACATACACAAGGGTGCTTGATTGTCACAAATGAGTTTCATAGGGCCAAATCAAAACTTTAATTCATCTAGTAATTGATTCAATCAAACAAGTTCATACGTAATAAGGGTCATGACTATTGACCTTAGTCAATCTTAATTGTTTATATAAGATCCAACGGTCAAGATTTACTCTTCTCACTCTCATAATTAACCACTCTTCTCACTTGATCATATAAATAAAATATGGGGCTTTAGTGAGTCTCCATGGGGTAAGGATCTCATCCCTTGTAACATCTTCAATTCTGAGAGTGGCCCAGTGTGAAAGGAATCTTGATTCCAGTAAAAGTAAAGCGGGCTTGAGGATACTACCAAATAAATAATATACTCGTAATTATTTTATTAATGATATTTTCAACACACTACTTTAAATTAATGTGTAAGACTAATTACCCACACAAAGAATAACTCAGGTACCTTGACCAATTACCAGACACCTTGGATTAATTCTCAAGGGTCAAATATTGTTTGAGATTGATTTTGGGAGTGACATTTTAATTCCTTTGAATATAATAAACCAAAGGAATAATGCTTTCACCTGAACCTATGACGAGTTAAGGTCCTATGCACACTCATTTGTCATTCCCATATATGGCCACCTTTATAATTTAGTAACTCAACACCTGATAACTCACCACCACCATATTTTCATCTCCTGACTTTCTTTCCTTTCTCCCTTATGACCACGCAGCATGACCAAACAACCACCATGGCAGCAAGTTTCACAGCTTTGCATAGAGGTCTTCTTGGCCTCTAATTGTCTTGCTCCTTTTATGAAAATTAATGTCCTCACTCTCGTATACCTAAACACATAAAAATCCAAACAACTAGACAAAGTTTTGAAGCTCTAACTCTCAAGGATAGTAGTGAACTTAATGGAGCAAGGGAAAGAATTGAGTTTGGCTTAAGCTTGGTTCTTAGTTGAAAAATCAAGAGGTAGATAAACCTAATCCTAGGCTTAACTTTCCTCTTTGTTTCACAAATTATGGTGTACAAAATTTTTTGGAGTATATGGGCTATTTTGATGAGCTTAATTCATGCTTGTCTGTTGCTCATGTTGTTACGTTTGTGAATGATCAAGTTGTTTTGTTGTTATTAGTGACTCTTGTTTTATGAAATATAAATTTGAAAACCAGTTTCGAACTCTGAAGAGTATAATTAAATGAAGTTAGATTCTGTCTTGTTAAGTTTACAATGAGATTTTATGGTAATTAAGAGCTTGTTTGGATTAACTTTTGAGGCTCCCAAAAGGCCTTATTCTGGTATGAGAAAGAAATTGCATAGTATTTGAGTGTGTTTGGGTTGTAGTTTTATTTTTTTAAACTTACTTTTTAAATTTCAAAGGGCTTTTTGGAAGAAGTATCTTTAAAGTTAGTTTTCATTATAGGAAAAAGCCTTTTGAGAGGATATTTTACTATTACTCTGCATCAACAATCAAAAGTAATTTTACTTTATCCTATCTAAACAAAAATCATTTTTTTAAACTTACTTTTGACATACTCAAACCTAAAGATGGCAAAACGGGCTCAACCCACTGGGTTAACCCGCTAAACTCACCAAAAATAGTGGGTTGGATTGATATATTGAACCCGCCAAAAAATTTGAACACGCCTAACCGCAGGCTTTGGCGGGGCAGGGCGGGCTGAAACTGTAGGCTAGAGCCATCTCTTTTTTTTTTAAGTCTTGTTTTTGTCTTTTTGACCGTTGCATTTTGCAACGTTGAATTTTTTTTTTCTTTCCTAGCCCAAGCCCACTATTCATTCACTTTACTATCAGTATCACTATCACAGTATTAGTAAGGTTTCTTTTTCTTACTTTCTTCTCAACTTTCATCTTTACCTTACACCACCCCGTCGCCCTGTCACCTGTAACATCCACAACGAGTTCTGACCTTCGAATTGATTTTCAAGTTATACACGAGTTCTGACCTCCGAATTTATTCCCAAGAGCTTTTCATTTCTATTGATGTTCCTGAGTTTGACCTATGACCGACTTCCGAGATTGAATTGGGAGTTCCGAGATTATATAAGTTTTGATTTCCCAGTACATAAGGTTAATGTTTTGATTACCGATTTCGGTGTTATGCTTAGAATCGATCTCCGAGACTGATCTTGGACCAAGTTTTAGAAATTTCGTGTAATAAGAGTTTTAAAGCATCTTAGTTCTCGACTTCTAAGTTTACATTAACATCCCCAACTTTCGGCTTTAAGTATTTTAAGTTTCATATTCTTGTCCTTGACTTTCGATTTTGAGGTGATTTGTGTGCTGTATGAACCTCCAACTTTATGTTTCAAATAAATTGTGCATTATTTCTGACATCCGACTTCATTTCTAAGTTTCAAATAAAATGGGGACATCGCTTCCGATATCCGAATTGATCTCCAAGTTCAAATAAAATGGACATGAGTTCCGACTTTAAGCAGAATAGAGATGAGTTTCGATTTCAGATAAAAGGGAAGTGAGTTCCACTTTTTAGGTAGAACATAGAATAATTTTAGCCACACGAAAGGGAGACATGACTGAACTTTACCCACAAAATTTCAGCCAATCAAAACTCACAAAGCCAACTACCTCTTCAATGCTTAAATCGGATTTTTCTCCCTTATTCCCTGCTGATTTGTGCCACTCTCTCCTTGCTTCAGTCTTCTTTTTCTCTTCTACTCTTCTTCTTTTCTTTTCCTCTCAACCAACTCCATCAAACCTTCAAGTTTAATAAGGTTCCATCAATCCAAACTCCAAGACTTAGCAAAATCACATACAAAGAGGTAGAGGTTCAATTTTATTCTTATTATTTTGATTGTGGGTGGCCGATTTTGGTTTTATTTTCTCACTTCTTGATGTGATTAGTGAATGAAAATGATAATCTTTGGCTGGTTGTTGCTGTTTTTGTGTTTAAATTTGATTAAGGACTAGGAAACGGTAAGAATAAGAAGATATGAGGGGCTGGAAGACCAATTTCCCTCGGCAGTTCGTACGGCGGAGTGTACAACTCCGCTTATAGCTAGTTAAATTGGATGAGACTATTTTTATATGAAAGTAGACATTCAGAGCTTTCCATAAATATATAATATAAGACCATTGGATTAATATTGAGAGAGATATGAATTTTTGAAGTTTGACCTAGGAATCAGGACTTTCATCCGGGTAGTGTGAGTTAAGAAGGGTGTAACTCACCCTACACAACTCCAAATTGAGTGAAACCAACTTTGTTAGAAAGCTTATACATAGAAGAACATCCTATAAAGAAATTTTGAGTTAGATATTGTCTTATTTGTTCTCAGTGGTTCAAAGAAGTTGCCTTATGTCCAAACCAAGCCAAAATAGGGCAGTTCAGGAAGGTCAAATTTTGGGGTTTATAACTCGAGCTCTACTAAAGCAAATGAAATGGAACTTATTGAAAATGAAAGCTTTTCATGTTAGCTTTAATATGGCACCAATTTCATATGATTTGCATTTGCTTTACATTTTTAGTGGACGTTTACTTTTAGGTGTGTAATTCTGGCCAGCCACAAGGTAGACCGAGATAAAACATGAATAACTTGAGCTATACTTATCAAAATTAGATGGGACTAAAAAGGTTAGAAAATAGAGACATAACACTTTAACATATCCAAAATTGAGGTCCATATGAGTTAAATAGCAATTATGGCCTGATTTACAAAAATCAGGTTGAATGTAAGTGTTGAGACAATAACCATGTTTTAATTGTAGTAATTGTGCCATGAATTTGATGTTTGGAAAGTTCATAAAGGTTATGTTATGATGAACCTAAAAGTTATGTTATGATGAAAGTTCCATAATACTTGGGCTAGCCCCGGAATAAAGTTAAGGGGAATAAATTGGTGGAAAGGTCGGGGAAAGTAAACCCGGCATTCTTATATAGGAACGATCTTGATCCTGAAAAGTAGACTATTACCCAAGAGTCTAAACGGCCAAGAACTCCTAGGGGACCAAATGATGGAAAAGTTTATGAAGACAAGTTCAAAAATGAGATTTTGCATGGTTGCATTGAATAGTCATTATATGCTGCTTATAGTTTGACTGTTATATTTATCTATTACTGTATGTTTGTTTATTCTGCTCATTATTCTGTGTATCACTGCCTGATCGTTTATTCTGTGCTTATACTATCCTAAGTAAAACTGAACCTTGCCTCGGACCAGATGCTTTCTTAACCTTATTGAATATAGATAGTTCATTTTGATCCCATGTTTTCAAAATTGAACAAAAACTAAGGTAACTGAGAATGAATGTGACATCAGTTATACACCCTACGTGAACCCTACTGAGAATTTATTTAGATTCTCACCTCGTTTTGTATTTCCGTATCATTCTCAAACACTGGAGATGGACTCGACCGCTACCCTATTTATTGAGATTCCCAACCTGCAGCTCCACCATGACCCCATAGTGGATTCGCTGTACATTGCTGGCTCCTACAACTTCCGTCTCTACCTTTTCAGTAATAGGAATTTTGCTGTTCCTCTTTTTCACCCTGCCTTTGATCCTGCTGCTCCATATTTTGCGGTTCCATTGCATATGGCACACCCTCCTCCTGCACCTCCAGTGCTGGCAGCACCTGCCAGTCCTCCGCCCGAGTCCCCTCCACAGATGGTTCTAGACATCCCGCTTAGCTCTGAGAATGATCCTTCGGAGGCCGCCAACTCATCATCCTCCTCCTCGGGACCTAGCATGGACTACTCCCCCGACGGGCCTGAAGTGGCCAACGGCTACCTGGCTGAGTAGGTCCCAATCGCGGGTGGCAGTGTACAGCATGGCCCTCTTTTGATGGTGTAGTATTGGGCCATAGATGTGGATCAGCTTGTTCGGGAAGTCCTCGGAAGTCCTTGTAGGATTGTTTTAATTGATATGGGCCCGATGTTCTTTTTGTTATAGAGACTCCAATTATGTATCCTACCTTAAGTCTTTACATAAACTGAAGTATCGGCTTCTAACCTATATATTTATATGTATACAGTTAATGATGTATTACCTATCTGATCCTTTCTGTTGTGCCTTTTTGGTAAATTTTGTTATGTTCTGCGATGTTGATCATGACTGTTATATACCGCACGCCACTTCGTCCATTTAAAAAAAAAGAGAGACGTGACATGATAAGTAATTAGTAAGCTGAGTATCAACATGGTAACACAATTTACTTAATTTCATACTATAATATTAAATTGATAGGGTGTTACATTTTTGGTATTAGAGCAGTTCGTCGTAGCTAAGGCTTGAGGATTGGACTGACTATGCTTCACGCATATTCTGTATTTTTAGCTGACAACATGCACTATATGAAGTGCCTGACCGTGTGAGCTATTATTTACTAGCACATTAGACTTAGTATTGAGCCTGATCAACTCAATAACTTTTGTTTTGTGTGCGTAGAACTTAATGGCTTCTGGAAGGTGAGGTAGACCACGCACAGAACCTGCTCAAGAGGACCCAGCTGACTTTATGGCCACGATGCGAGAAATGGCTCATGCGATGCAGGAATAGATTGCGGCAGCGCATCAGATGATGGATCAATTAGGCAGGTGACCGGAAGCAAATTGTGGAGGAAATCCACATGGCCCAGGAGCTGACCTGGACTATCTCAAATTTGCTGAGTTCAAAAAGGCAAACTCACCCAACTTTCGAGGAGCATATGATCCAGATAAAGTCGATGAATGGATCAAGGCTATGGAGAAAATTTTCTCTGTCCTGGATTGTTCGGACCATCAGAAGGTGACTTTTGCCACCTACATGCTTGAAGCAGATGCAAAGTTTTGGTGGAATGGCGTACGAAGATTATTCAAGGAATCTCAGACAGTGGTCACCTAGATGGTGTTTAGAGATGTGTTTTACCAAAAGTACTTTCCCGTCTCTATTTGAAATGCCAAGGAACTTGAATTTATACAACTTCGTTAAGGAAACCGGACGATATCTGAATATATTGCCAGGTTTGAAGAGCTGTGTAAATTTTCTACAATTTATCAGAGGAGCCTAGATGAAGCTTGGAAGTGCGTCAAATTCAAAGGAGGGTTACGAGAAGATATTCTTACAGCAATAGGGCCAATAGAGATTAGAGATTTCCCCACGTTGGTAAACAAATGCCGACTTGTGGAAGATTGCAACTTGAAACTGGCTGCAGCCAAGGCATCTGGTGGTGGTTTCAAGAAGGGATTGGCACCACAAGGCCCTAGATTCAAGCCCAACATTCAACAACAGAGAAGATTTCAACTGGTGGGCAATAAAGACAGGCAGCCCCAAAGGCCTTTTTTGAATCCGACTTGCACGAAATGTGGCAAAAATCACGGTGATCGGCCATGTTTGGTAGGCCAAAATGTCTGCTATGGGTGTGGCAAGCCAGGCCACAAAATTTATGAGTGTCCAACCAGGAATCCACCACAGCCGTCTCGACCTCAACGCCAAGGACGGGTCTTTACGATGAATGCAGAAGAAGATGACAAGTCTGAAGGACTAATCCAAGGTACCTGTGAAGTGGACGGTGAGACTCTAACTGTACTCTATGATTCGGGTGCTTCACATTCATTTATTTTCCATACTTGTGTGGCTATTCTGTAATTGCCAATTTCTGAATTGCCTTATGATCTACTGGTTTCTACTCCTACCAATGAACCTGTTAAAACTAGTCAAATCTACATCAATGTTCCTCTTCAAATTAAGGGTAAGACCTTTGCAGCCAATTTGATTTGTCTTCCTCTGTCTGAACTTAACATAATTCTGGGCATGGATTGGCTTTCCGCCAATCGAGTCATGCTCAACTACACTGATAAGATGGTGTGTTCTCCTCTATCTCGTCTTCTAAATCCTAAGCCACACCACACTTTTACCTGAACTTTTTATTAGTAAACTATAGTGGATCGAAGAGTCAAGGATACATCCTCCTATCAGCCAATGTGACAGAAGTTGAATAGAAACTGGAGGACATCCCAGTTGTTAAGGAATGTCCCGATATTTTTCCAGAAGATATTCCTGAATTCCCTCCTGAGAGAGAGATTGAGTTCACGATCGAGTTGGTTCCAGGTGCGGGACCAATATCTATAGCTCCGTATCAAATGTCGCCCTTGGAGCTGACAAAACTAAAGAAATAGATTGAAGAACTTTTGGAAAAAAGATTCATACGACCAAGTGCATCGCCATGGGGAGCTTCAGTCTTGTTGGTAAAAAAAAAAGATGGGAGCATGCGCTTATGCGTGGATTATAGAAAGCTGAATAAAGTGACAATTACGAATAAATATCTACTCCCAAGGATCGATGACCTCATGGACCAACTACAAGGTACAACGGTGTTTTCCAAGATCGATCTGTGTTCCGGATATCATCAAATTCGAGTTCGGGAACAAGATATCCCTAAGACAGCTTTTCGAACTCATTACGGGCACTATGAGTATACCGTGATGTCGTTTGGACTGACAAATGCACCAGTAGTATTCATGGATTATATGAATCGGATATTCCGCTCATATCTGGACAAGTTTGTAGTGGTTTTCATCGATGACATACTTGTCTATTCAAAGACGGAGTAAGAGCATGCGGAACATTTGCGGCTGGTTCTACAAATTTTAAGAGAAAAGAAACTCTATACTAAGTTATCCAAATATGAATTTTGGATGAAAGAAGTAAAATTTCTCGGCCATGTAGTATCCCATGGAGGATGGACACCGGAGTAGAAATAGAGTAGAAATAGTACTAAATTGGGAGAAGCTGACTATAGTCACTGAAGTTAGGAGTTTTCTGGGCTTAGCTGGATATTACAAACGATTCATTAAGGATTTTTCTCGAATAGCTTTACCCTTGACCAAGCTAACTAGAAAGAATGTTCCATTTGAATGGACACCGGAGTATGAATAGAGTTTTCAAGATTTGAAAAGAAGGTTGACTACGACACCAGTCTTAGCCTTGTTAGACCCTCGTGGACCATTTGAGGTCTATTGTGATGCTTCCAAACAGGGATTAGGATGTGTGTTGATACAAACTGGAAACATGATTGCTTATGCCTGCAGGCAATTAAAGCCACATGAAAGGAATTATCCTACTCACGACCTCAAATAAGCAACAATAGTATTTGCCTTGAAGATATGGAGACATCACCTATATGGAGTAAGATTCGAGATCTTTTCTGATCATAAGAGTTTAAAGTACCTTTTTGATCATAAGGAATTAAATATGAGGCAGCGGAGGTGGATGGAACTTCTTAAGGACTACAAAATTGAATTGAAATACCACCCAGGTAAGGCAAATATTGTGGCAGATGCTTTGAGTAGGAAATCGTTAACCATAGCCTGAATGATGATTAAAGAGATAGAGCTTATTGAGAGCTTCCAAAATCTTAATTTGGGAATCCCTATGACTCCTAAGACCATTTAGTTACACCAAATTAAGGTAGCCAGTGGCTTTAAGGAGCAGATTCGGCAGGCACAACAGCAGGATGCCAGTTTTCAACATATAATCAATCTTGTGCAATTAAGGAAATTAATGGATTTTGCTCAAGATAAAGAGGGCATATGGCAGCATCATGACAGAGTGTGTGTACCCGAGTGGAATGATCTCCGAAGAAGAATCCTAGAAGAAGCACACAAGGGTGAATTCACTGTACATCCTGGCATTACCAAAATGTATCAAGACCTCAAGAAAATATTTTGGTGGCCCGGCATGAAGTCAAACATGGCGAGCTTCGTGAGCAAGTGCTTGACCTATCAGAAGGTGAAAGTGGAACATCAAAAGCCCTCCGGGATGCTACAACCTTTGGAAATCCCTGATTGGAGGTGGGAGAGTATCTTCATGGATTTTGTAATAGGATTACCAAGAGCGCCAACAAAATATGATGCTATATGGGTTATCGTGGATAGATTAACCAAATCTGCTCACTTTCTACCTGTTCGAGCAAATTATTCGTTGGAAAAATTGGCGCAGCTGTACATTCAAGAGATTATAAGGTTGCATGGGACCCCTTCAACCATTGTCTCTGGTCGAGACCCAAGGTTCAGCTCACGATTTTGGGGGGCCTTACAAAAAGCGTTCGGTGCTAAGTTATGTTTAAGCACTGCATATCACCCACAAATGGATGGTTAAACGGAAGGGACAATTCAAACCTTAGAAGATATACTACGAGCTTATATAATGGAGCAATGCGGGAATTGGGATTGATACTTACCGCTAGCCAAATTTGCATATAACAATAGCTATCACGCTAGCATCGGCATGGCTCCTTACGAAGCATTGTATGGACGGAAGTGCCAATCTCTACTGTGTTAGTATGAAATAGGAGAATCAACTCTATTGGGGCCTGATTTAGTTGAACAAACCATTGAGTAGATCAAGAAAATTCAAAGTAAGATGCTTGCCGCTCAAAGCTGTCAAAAGAGTTATGCAGATACCAAAAGGAAACCTCTGGAATTTCAAGAAGGAGACCACGTATTTCTGAAGGTTACGCCTACAACAGGGATAGGTAGAGCTATTAAGGTCAAGAAGCTAAGTCCCGGCTTTATCGGTCCCTTCCAAATCTTGAAGGGAATCGGATCAGTTGCATACCGAATCGTTTTACCTCCACATTTGTTAAACCTTCATGATGTTTTCCATGTTTCTCAACCCAGAAAGTATCACCCTGACCCTACACACCTTCTAGAACCTGAGGTAATACAGTTGAAAGAGGACTTGACTTTCCACGTACACCCAGCACGGATCGTAGATAGAAGTAGCAGGCAACTTCGAAACAAAATCATGCAGTTAGTAAAGGTAGCATGGGGAAAAGTAGATGTCGAGGATTACTTAGGAATTAGAATAAGACATGAAGAAAGAGTATCCTGAACTCTTCTAAGATACTAAACTTTGAGGACAAAATTTTTTTAAGGAGGGTGGTAATGTAACATCCACAATCAGTTCCAACCTCCGAATTTATTCCCAAGAGCTTTTCATTTCTATTGATGTTCCCGAGTTTGACCTATGAACAACTTCCGAGATTGAATTGGGAGTTCCGAGATTATATAAGTTCCGATTTCCCAGTACATAAGGTTAATGTTTTGATTACCGATTTCGGTGCTATGCTTAGAATCCATCTACGAGACTGATCTTGGACCAAGTTTTAGAAATCACGTGTAATAAGAGTTTTAGAGCGTCTTAGTTCTCGACTTCTAAGTTTACGTTAACATCCCCAACTTTCGGGTTTAAGTATTTTAGGTTTCATATTCTTGTCCTTAACTTTCGATTTTGAGGTGATTTGTGTGCTGTATGATTTCCGACCTCCAACTTTATGTTTCAAATAAATTGTGCATTATTTCTGACATCCGACTTCATTTCTAAGTTTCAAATAAAATGGGGACATCGTTTCCGATATCCGAATTGATCTCCAAGTTCAAATAAAATGGACATGAGTTCCGACTTTAAGCAGAATGGAGATGAGTTTCGATTTCAGATAGAAGGGAAATGAGTTCCACTTTTTAGGCAGAACATAGAATAATTTTAGCCACACAAAAGGGAGACATGACTGAACTTTACCCACAAAATTTCAGCCAATCAAAACTCACAAAGCCAACTACCTCTTCAATGCTTAAATAGGATTTTTCTCCCTTATTCCCTGCTGATTTGTGCCACTCTCTCCTTGCTTCAGTCTTCTTTTTCTCTTCTACTCTTCTTCTTTTCTTTTCCTCTCAACCAACTCCATCAAACCTTCAAGTTTAATAAGGTTCCATCAATCCAAACTCCAAGACTTAGCAAAATCACATACAAAGAGGTAGAGGTTCAATTTTATTCTTATTATTTTGATTGTGGGTGGCCGATTTTGGTTTTATTTTCTCACTTCTTGATGTGATTAGTGAATGAAAATGATAATCTTTGGCTGGTTGTTGCTGTTTTTGTGTTTAAATTTGATTAAGGACTAGGAAACGGTAAGAATAGGAAGATATGAGGGGCTGGAAGACCAATTTCCCTCGGCAGTTCGTACGGCGGAGTGTACAGCTCCGCCTATAGCTAGTTAAATTGGATGAGACTATTTTTATATGAAAGTAGACATTCAGAGCTTTCCATAAATATATAATATAAGGCCACTGGATTAATATTGAGAGAGATATGAATTTTTGAAGTTTGACCTAGGAATCAGGACTTTCATCCGGGCAGTGTGAGTTGAGAAGGGTGTAACTCAGCCTACACAACTCCAAATTGAGTGAAACTAACTTCGTTAGAAAGCTTATACATAGGAGAACATACTATAAAGAAATTTTGAGTTAGATAATGTCCCATTTGTTCTTAGTGGTTCGAAGAAGTTGCCCTATGTCCAAAATGGGCCAAAATAGGGTAGTTTAGGAAGGTCAAATTTCGGGGTTTATAACTCGAGCTCTACTAAAGCAAATGAAATGGAACTTGTTGAAAATGAAAGCTTGTCCTATTAGCTTTAATATTTAGTATGATTTGGATTTGCTTTAAATTTTTAGTGGATTTTTACTTTTAGGTGTGTAATTCTGGCCAGCAACAGGGTAGACTGGGATAAAACATGAATAACTTGAGCTATACTTATCAAAATTAGATGGGACTAAAAAAGTTAGAAAATAGACACATAACACTTTAACATATCCAAAATTGAGGTCCATATGAGTTAAATAGAAATTGTGGTCTGATTTACAAAAATCGAGTTGAATGCAAGTGTTGAGACAGCAACCATGTTTGAATTGCAATAATTGTGCCATGAATTTGATGTTTGGAAAGTTCATAAAAGTTATGTTATGATAAACTTAAAGGTTATGTTATGATGAAAGTTCCATAATACTTTGGTCAGCCCCAGAATAAAGTTAAGGGGAATAGATCGGTGGGAAGATCGAGGAAAGTAAACTCGGCATTCCTATATAGGAACGAGCTCGATCTTAAAAAACAGACTATTAGCCAGGAGTCTAAATGGCCAAGAACTCCGGGACCAAGTGATGGAAAAGTTTGTGAAGATAAGTTCAAAAATGAGATTTTCCATGGTTGCATTGAATAGTCATTATATGCTGCTTACAATTTGACTATTATATTTATCTATTACTGTATGTTTGTTTATTCTGCTCATTATTCTGTGTATCACCGCCTAATAGTTTATTCTGTGTTTATACTATCCTAAGTAAAACTAAACCTTGCCTCAGATCAGATGCTTTCTTAAACTTATTAAATATGGATAGTTCACTTTGATCCCATGTTTTCAAAATTGAACAAAAACTGAGGTAACTGAGAATGAATGTGACGTTAGTTATACACCCTACGTGAACCGTACTGAGAATTTATTTAGATTCTCACGTCGTTTTGCATTTCCGCATTATTCTCAGACATTGGAGATAGACTCGACCGCCACCCTATTTATTGAGATTCCCAACCTGCAGCTCCACCATGACCCCATAGTGGATTCGTTGTATATTGCCGGCTCCTACAACTTCCATCTCTACCTTTTTAGTAATAGAAATTTTGCTGTTCCCCTTTTTCACCCTGCCTTTGATCCTGCTGCTCCATATTTTGCAGTCCCGTTGCATATGGCACACCCTCCTCTTGCACCTCCAAATACTCAGAACACCTGTCGTGACCCGCCAGCCCTCCGCCTCGAGTCCCCTCCACAGATGGTTCCAGACTTCCCACTCAGCTCCGAGAGTGATCCTTCGGATGCCACCGGTTCATCATCCTCCTCCTTGAAACCTAGCATGGACTACTCCCCAGTCGGACCTGGAGTGGCCAACGGCTACTGGACTAAGTAGGTTCCAGTTGCGGATGGCAGTGTACAGCTTGGCCCTCTTTTGGTAGTGTAGTATTGGGCCATAGACGTGGATCAGCTAGTTCGGGAAGTCTTTAAAGGTCCTTGTAGGATTGTTTTAATTGACACGGGCCCTATGTTCTTTTTGTTACACCGGCCCCACTTATGTATCCTACCTTGAGTCTATACATAAATTGAAGCATCGGCTTCTAACCTATATATTTATATATATACAGTTAATGATGTATTACCTGTCTGTATCCTTTCTATTGTGCCTTTTTTGTAAATTCCGTTATGTTCTGTGATGTTAATCCGTCTGTTATATACCGCGCGCCGCTTTGTGTGTTTAAAAAAAAAAAAAAGAGAGAGTCATGACATGATAAGTAATTAGTAAGCTGAATATCAACACGGTAACACAAGCTACTTAATTTCATGCGATGATTTAAGCATAACATGTTACATCACCCACCCTCCCTCATTGTCTCATCTTTGATCTTTCTCTCAATCTCTACTCTCTTATCTCTCACTTCACTTTTCACTTGGTTTCTCTCACGCACATTCTCACTATCACACATAAGAAGAACAAGAAGCACACAAAATCAGACGATGGCAACGCGAACTCAGACGACGACGATGCTAAAACAGACAAGCAAGAAGCAGGATGCGACATCAATGCGAGCAGCAAGGATAAGGTACAACCCTAGAAGCTGACCGGCACAACAGAAGGCAGGAGACAGAAGGCAGGAGGCAGGATGCGAGCTAGTTCTAGACGAGAGTAGGAGGCACAACCGTAAAAGCTGACACAGCAAAAAGAAAGGAGGCAAGACGCGATGGCAAAGATCCAGTTCTTCATTTCTTCAGGTGAGTACTATTTCTTTTTTTTTTTTTTGGTTATTGGTTTTTAATTAATCAAATTGATTAAGTAATTGATTGACTGATTGTTTTATTTTTCAAAGTTAGAGTTGAATTTTTTCTTGCACTTTAAAAAGAAAAATTGTTTGTTCTATGTTCTAATATTTAACTTGATGGTTCATCATGATTTATTGTTCCTCAATAATAGTTTTATTATACTGATTTTGCATTGCTACTGATTCTGATTTTTCTATTTTTTGGTGTGTTGGACTAGATATTGTGTGAATATGAATATGAAAAATTGAAAATATGTAATGTTGTTATTACTTGCTAGATTGTTAAGTTAAACTGAAATGGATTTTTCCTCTTTGTTTGTTGCAATTTCTTGTTTGCAGTAATTGGATTATCCTAGTTTTTTAGTTGAAGTGGAATCTGCTACAACTAATGATCCTGTTAATAATGATTTAGAAAATGTGGAAGTTGGGATAGGGGAATCTCAATCTGATGACCCTAGTAAGAAAAAGGCTAAGTCATCAACATCTGATGTTTGGAATTTTTTCACAAAAATTGGTGTTGGATGTAACATCCTCAATTTCATGTCGTGCTAAATTACCGTAGTAACCCTGAGTAATTAGGCACTTAATGAGAAATTTCGAGATTAGGGCTTAATTAAGGGGTTGACTCGGACAAGAAGGGTCAAGAGAATGCCTAATCGAGGTTAGATAATCTCTAATTAAGCAAGTTAGAGCCCCTGTAGCTTACTTAAGCACTAATCGCCCTTAATTAGCTTACTCGAGTTTAATTAAGGTTAATTAAGCTTAATCGTGTTTAATTAAGGTTAATTAAGCTTAATCGTGAGATTAATTTTTGTTAATCATGTTCTTGTGTGTTAATCACTAATTCTTGCTTAATCACCTTAATTAAGTTGTATGAGCACTTAATCACATGATTAAATTCAAATTTAGTCAACTAGACAATAAAGTAGAGAGTGATGTCATAAAAGCAAAAAGCATTAGACAAGATTACTTTATGTAAGAGTTTGACCATGCTTTGTCTCCCCATCATCCCCTTTGTCCCCTTAATCACTAATTAACACAAAATTAAGCAAAATATCTCACTCCCCCTCCCTTAATGTAGGACGCCACTTTCTCACACACACACACACATTCACTTCATTTTCAACTTCTCATTCTCTCTGTAAAGTTCTCAAACTCTCCAACCTCTCTCTACATTCCTTCTTCTTCTTCTTCATCTTCTTCATCATTTTCCACCTCCATAACCAAACCATCCTCACTAAGCCCTTCAAAGATCACATCTTTGGGTCTTTGGAGACAAGATCAAAACACTACAAGACTCATTTTCAAGAGAACTCAAGAGTTCTCTCCTTGCTCATTCAAAATCGCCACCTTCATCATCAAGAGGAGTCATCATCTTCTTCTTCCATTCCTCTTGTTTTTGCGCCATCTTCAAGAAAGGTAGTGATCTTCATCTTTTTTATTTTGTTTGCTCAAGAAAGCTTGGAGCTTAGGTCTTTCATGACCAAGATCTCTAAGTGAAAACTTGAGAAGATCCTTCATATTCTTCATGTGTTCTTAAGTTTCCTCTTTTAGAAAAATATGTTCTTGATATTCTTCATGTATTCTTAAGTTTCCTCTTTTGGAAAAATATGTTCTTGATGTTCTTCATGTGTTCTTAAGTTTCCTCTTTTAGAAAAATATGTTCTTGATATTCTTCATGTGTTCTTAAGTTTCCTCTTTTGGAAAAATATGTTCTTGATGTTCTTCATGTGTTCTTAAGTTTCCTCTTTTAGAAAAATGTGTTCTTGATGTTCTTCATGTGTTCTTAAGTTTCCTCTTTTGGAAAAATATGTTCTTGATGTTCTTCATGTGTTCTTAAGTTTCCTCTTTTGGAAAAATATGTTCTTGATGTTCTTCATGTGTTCTTAAGTTTCCTCTTTTAGAAAAATATGATCTTGATGTTCTTCATGTGTTCTTAAGTTTCTTCTTTTGGAAACCTATGTTCTTATTGATCTCTAGCTTAAAGTTGTTCCTTTCTCTTTATGATGAGTGAATGATTAGAAAAGCTTCACCTTTCTATGTTTCCATGATTTGATAAGACTATGAACCTTCTCAAAGTTTTAGACTTTAAAAAGTTTGCTTCATGATTTCTTCAAAGTGGTGCAACTTTTAAGCTTCCATAAAGTTTTATTTTGTTTTGTTTTGAAGACAAGAATACATGGGAAAGTCTAAACTTTTTGAGTTAGAAAAAAAATGATATCTTGTCACTTTAGGCTTTAGAAATCAAACCTTAAAGAAAAGACCTTTCACAAAGTTTCAAACTTTATTCAAGAATGAGATCTTTAAGTTATAAAAATGTTGTTCTATAACATTTCATTCATAAAGTTTAGACTTTGAACCCAACTAATGCAAAAGGTGTTAACTTTTATAAAGAACAAGGCTTTTTATTCAAAAAGCTAGTAGCTTGTATCATTATTTCATAAAGATCCAATCTTAAGATAAGAGCTTAATGTCAAAGGCACTTACTTTCATAAAGAATAAGACTTTATGACTAATTTATAAAGAATGACAACTTTAATAATGTTTAAGGCAAAACCTTGGTATGTTATTAGTAAAAGTTTAAAACTTTGCAACTTGACTAAGTTAAAAGTCACCCTTGGTGATTAGTGAACATTGGTGTTGTTGGGTTCATGATGTGGTTATCGTTGTCATGACCCAAGGATTAGAGGATCTCGAACTCCTTGGGAATGTAGTATGATTAGGGCCTCTAAGCATACCATGAACCTAGGAATCACTAAGTGCGCTATCTCAAGGAAAGGAAACAATCACATAATTTAATTAATTTGAACAAGTGTTTCATAAGACATGTACTTAAGTAAAGCATACTTTCATCCAAGGACCAAGTAACTAAAGACTATAAACACATATCCTAACTATGTGATTCTATCATGGGAAATCATGTGATGATTCATAATATTCTTCACAAAGAACAACACAACTATAAACCCCTTTAGGGTATGAATGTGTGATGCCACTTGGCATGATGAATGATGAGATTGATTGAGCTTTGTCTCATGATTGAATGATAAGTGTGATGATATGATATAGATATGATGAACTATTGGTTGAATGTTGATGATTGGCATTTTGGGGAAGCTCCGGTCTAGCCGTTATGCTGCCGGATTTCCGTCAAAATTATGGACTTAGTCATATCATTGCATGCGTCTAGTCAAGGAGTTATGCATGTAAAGTATAAAGATAAGAAAAGAATCAATGGGACGTGACCCTTCAATCACTTCGGTAAGGGAAGTGAGAGACGGCGATCCACAAGGAACCTCTATGAGGGAGGCAAGGGTGTTTTGGAGGACCCTCCAACTTAGAGGTATTTGGTTAGTACTGCGTGACGACGGTCACGGAATGAGCTCATGTCCAAAAGCAGTCTATTTCAAAGGAAAGTAAATAATGTTAAGCACATGCTAAAAATGAAAGTGAAGTCTAAGTATGACCATGGTTACATCTGTGATGATGCGTGTCTTTGCATGAAAGTATATGGCCCATTTGCATTGTGGATGTTATTCTATGTTTTAGTACGGATGTTAGTCATGATGATGTGTTTATGATGTTAAGTTTAAAAGCAACCCGCTTCGGGGTTTAAGTTTTCAAAACCATTAAAAATTGAACTTATATCTGTCCACCGTTTTTGTAATTAAACCCGAAGTGGCTGGGACGATGACGATGACAATGTGTTTGTTCAGTCACGATCCCATCGAGAAATTTAGTATTTCTCATTCCTACGCTCGTGTCGTCTTGAGAGGATGTCGACGTCGAGCACGGTGGTGATCTACATTGAGTTCCGGTGTGGCGTTGGCGCTTTGACCCGATCTTTGAACGCCTCGATCTGTTGGCGAAGCGCAAAGAATGAGGTCTACATCTTCCACGACCGCCGCCCAAACTCCCGTGATGAGCCCATTTTTCCGACCGCATCGACCATTTGGCGAGGTTACTATGGATGACATTCGCCTACTTTCAGCAATCGAGATACCCCATCGATGATGATGAGACCGACTTCGGATACCCGCTTGACTCGACTATTTCATCGATTCCGATCCCTGAGCCGCCTTATCCGAGCTTCCATGTGGAGACCGATCCATCCGAGCCCATCTATCCGACTCATTCTGGGGGTTCTCACCGTTCGGGTTCGTCGCAGCCTTCAGTGATTCGTCTATCTTCTGATTCTTCTGCTTCATCTGCTGGCCCATTTTCACCCCGGCTCACGGCCTGGGTTCATTCGCATTCGCTACTGCGTCCCCGTGGTCGAGGACGTGCTCGAGGAGGGGGACGTGGTAGTACTTCTCCCGGTGGATATGGGAACGGTTTCCTCCCGCCAGATGCTTGATGTGACGACTGCATGCGGAGCCGAGCACGAGGATAGCCCCCTTTTGGTAGTAGTTATTGGGTTATCATTCTGTTATGTGGCATGCTTGGGTAGTAGGATTCTCTGATGTATTTCCTTTTATTATGTATTGGTAGGCTTTTGTGTAGAGGCGACGATAGATATCGGACCCATTATTATCTTATGTATGAACTGTACGACTCTTATTGTATTATCATGGTTGGCCGTGGAATGAATGTTACATTATTCTAAGAATTGTGGTTACTCTTATGGTGTCTATGCTTGTTAAATGCGATATATGTATGGGATAGCGGTGTTACTTTATATGTTCACGATGCGCTCATGGCTCTCGATTTCAAAAATGGTTTACTTGTTTTGTAGAAAAAAATTTTACCTCTATTTTCGGTATAAAGTAATTTCCAAAGGTAATGATAGTTCATGAGCAAAAGTAGCAACTAGTAATTCCACAATATGACTTAAGCATAGAATGGAACTACTAGGGTGTTACATTTTGGTATCGTGAGCGATTCGTCCTTGAAGAGCTGGGATGGATCGACTATGCTTCTAAGCATACGCTTTAGTTAAGTCATGCTTTGAGTCTCGCCTGTATGATGAGGCATAGGAATTAGATGTGCATGATCGTCTATTCGAATGTGGTCGGCTATCGGGTTCACTCAACATAAATGTTGAGCCCGATCAACTCAATGTCTTTTGTCTTGTGTACCAGGAACTAAGGGCTTCGTGAAGACGTGGTAGGCCCCGCGAACGAGCCGTAAGGTCCCGAGGAAGTCATGGGGACACTTTCGCGAAATGGCTCTTGCTATGAGGAGCAAAGGCTGCTGCCCATCGAATGATGGAGCGAATGGAGCAAAGGGATGAGGAGAATCCCGAAGGGCACAATGGAGGAGCTGAGGTAGATCTTGAGTACCTCAAGTTTGCTGAGTTCAGGAAGGCAAATCCGCCGAGCTTTAGAGGAACGTACAACCCCGATCGAGCTGAGGAGTGGATCAAGGCCATTGAGAAAATTTTCACAGTATTGGCCTGCACGGAAGAGCAGAAGGTAGCCTTTGCTACCTATATGTTGGAAGCTGGTGCTGAGTTCTGGTGGGTAGGCATAAAGAGGCTCTTGGAGGGAGCCCAAACCCACATCACCTGGGAGATTTTCAAGTCACACTTCTATGAGAAGTATTTTCCTGCGTCCGTGAGGAATGCGAAGGAGCTGGAGTTCATGAGTCTGCGTCAAGGGACCATGAATATTCCGAGTATACGCCAAGTTCAAGAGTGCAAGTTCTCGACAATTTACCAAGGGAACCCGGATGAGCGTTGGAAGTGTGTGAAGTTTGAAGGGGGATTGTGTGAGGAGATACTGGCATCTGTAGGACCAATGGAGATCCGTGACTATGCTGCACTCGTCAACAAGTGCCGTTTGGTGGAGGATTGCAACCGTAAGTCGCTTGCGGTGGCAAGGTCCAAGGCCTACAAGAAGAAGTTGGCACCGCAAGGGCGTAAGTTCAAGCCCCAACCTCTCGAGGAAACCATTTCAGGGTGGAGGTGTCTGAGGAAAGCAACCCGTAAGCTTTTGGGAATCCACCCAAGCCGACGAATGGTCAAGCTTGCCCTAAGTGTGGTAAACACCATGGAGGACGCCTTGTTTAGCTGGCCGAATGCTTGTTTCCGGCGCGAAAGCCTGGGCATATGGCAAGAGATTGTCTTGTCAAGTCGTTGTCCCCGCTAACAAGCCCCAACACCAAGGAAGGGTCTTTGCCCTCAATGCCGAAGATGCCACGCGATCCGACGATCTCATCAAAGGTAAGTGCGAGGTCAATGGTAGGACCTTAATCATGCTATATGATTACGGAGCTACACACTCCTTTATTTCTCATGATTGTGTAGATAGATTAGGATTATCTGGGTCCGAATTGCCTTATATGTTAAATGTTTCTACTCCTGCTGGGAAACCGCTAAGACTTGTCATTGTTGCTTGAGTTGTCAATTCCAAATTGATGGTAGGTCTTTCATAGCGAATTTGATTTGTTTGCCTTTGTCCGCTTGGATCGATTCTAGGCATGGATTGGCTTTCGGCTAACCATGCTATGATAAATTGTTCAAAAGTCATTGTTTTCCCCTATACCCGATAAGCCCGTGGAGGTCAAGTTAGTTTGTTCTTGAACTCTGTTAGGGTAGGAAGTAGTGAGTTTGGTGATCGTGATATGTTCTCCTTATGACAAGTGAAGTAGAACTCGTGCAGGTGTTGGATGAGATCCCCGTAGTTAGGGAGTACCCAGATGTATTCCCTGACGACATACCCGAATTTCCCCCGGAAAGGGAAATCGAGTTTTCTATAGAGTTGGTGCCGGGTATTGGGCCAATCTCTATAGCACCCTATAGAATGTCCCCACTAGAGTTGTCGGAGTTGAAGGGACAATTGGAAGAGTTATTAGAAAAGAAGTTTGTAAGACCTAGTGCCTCACCTTGGGGAGCCCCGGTGCTATTTGTGAAAAAGAAGGATGGCAGTATGAGGCTGTGTGTGGATTACAGACAATTAAATAAGGTTACTGTTAAGAACAAGTATCCCTTGCCTAGGATAGATGACCTCATGGACCAACTGCGAGGTGCAAATGTGTTCTCTAAGATTGATCTGAGATCCGATATCATCAAATAAGGGTGAAAGAGGAGGATATACCTAAGACAGCTTTTAGGACAAGGTATGGGCATTATGAGTTTACGGTGATGTCGTTTGGATTGACTAATGCCCCTGCTGTTTTCATGGATTATATGAACAGGATCTTTAGACCCTATTTGGACAAGTTTGTAGTTGTTTTCATAGATGATATTCTCATATATTCTAGGACAAAGGAGGAACATGAGAAACATTTGAGGGTTGTATTAAGGATCTTAAGGGAAAAGAAGCTTTATGCCAAGTTATCTAAGTGTGAATTCTGGATGGAGGAAGTAAAGTTCTTAGGGCATGTGGTGTCGCAAGGGGGTATTGCTGTGGATCCATGTAAGATTGAGGCTGTGATGAGTTGGGAGAGGCCAACCTCAGTGACTGAGATAAGGAGTTTCTTAGGTTTAGCCGGTTACTACCGCAGGTTTATAAAAGGATTTTCTCAGATGTCTCTACCCTTAACTAAGTTGACAAGGAAGGATGCCCCGTTTGTATGGACAATGGACTGTGAGAAGAGCTTTCAAGAGCTAAAAGGTAAGTTAACCTCAACCCCAGTATTGGTCTTGCCGGACCCTAGTGGACCGCTTGAGGTTTATCGTGATGCCTCAGGAGAGGTTTAGGTTGTGTCTTGATGCAGAATAGGAACATGGTGGCTTATGCCTCTAGACAGTTGAAGCCTCATGAAGTGAACTACCTAACCCATGACTTGGAATTAGCGGCCATAGTGTTTGCCCTGAAGATATGGAGACATTATTTGTATGGTGTGAGGTTCGAGGTGTTCTCTGATCATAAGAGCTTGAAGTATCTCTTTGATCAAAAGGAGCTGAATATGAGGCAAAGGAGGTGGATGGAGTTTCTGAAGGATTATGATTTTGGGTTGAATTATCACCCTGGGAAAGCCAATGTGGTGGCCGTCGCATTAAGTCGGGAATCCTTGCATGCGCCTTGGATGGTGGTTAAGGAGGATGAGCTAGTAAGGAGCTTTAGAGACCTTAACCTTGGAGTTACGTTGACCCCCTATAGTTTAAGATTGAATCACCTTAGGGTGACGTGCGTCTTCAAAAATCAAATTGCTCAAGCCTAAGGCGAGGAAGAAGAGTTCTTGAAAACCCTAGCATTGGTGAAGGAAGGAAAGTTGAAGGGTTTCGCACAAGGTGCAGGTGGACTATGGAAATTTGAAGGAAGAGTCTGTGTACCCGCAAGTGGTGACCTCCGAAGAAGGATTTTGGAGGAGGCTCATAAGAGCCATTTCACCATACAACCTGGTGTGACAAAGATGTATCAAGACGTCAAGAAGATGTTCTGGTGGCCAGGATTAAAGAGGGACATTGCGGAGTTGGTAGGCAAGTGTTTAATCTGCCAAAAGTAAAAATTGAGCACCAAAGCCCTCTGGTATGCTGAACCATTGGAGGTCCCAGAATGGAAATGGGAAAGTATCTCTATGGACTTCGTGATGGGTTTACCCAAACGCAGTCGGGTTCGATGCAATATGGGTAATTGTTGACAGATTAACCAAGTTCCGCCACTTTTTGCCCATTCGAGCTACTTATCCTTTGGAAAAGTTAGCCCAGCTGTATGTTCAAGAGATAGTAAGATTGCATGGTGTACCTTCAAGCATCATCTCTGATAGAGACCCGAGGTTTACCTCTAGATTCTGGGGAGCCTTACAGAAGGCATATGGAACGAAGCTTTGCCTAAGTATAGCTTATCACCCCCAGACGGATGGACAGTCGGAGAGGACCATCCAAACTTTGGAGGATATGTTGAGAGCTTGTGTTTTGGACAACCGAGGAAGTTGGGATAAATACTTACCTTTGATCGAGTTTGCCTATAACAATAGTCATCATGCAAGTATTGGTATGGCACCCTATGAAGCTTTGTATGGAAGGAAGTGCCAATCTCCCCTATGTTGGTTTGAACCGAGTGAGCAAAGCCTACTAGGACCTGATCTTGTGAAGTGCACTACGAGCAAGTCAAAAGGATTAGGGACAATTCTTACGGCCCAAAGCCGCCAAAGAGTTATGCGGATAAGAGGAGAAAGCCCCTAGAATTCCAAGAAGGAGAACATGTATTCCTGAAAATCACTCCTACGACCGGTATAGGTAGAGCCATGAAGGTCAAAAAGTTAAGCCTCCGTTTCCTTGGCCCTTTTCAAATTTTAAAACGTGTCGGGTCAGTTGCTTACCAAATAGCCTTACCTCCAAATTTGTCAAACGTTCATGATGTTTTCCATGTGTCTCAATTAAGAAAATACCATTCCGACCCTAGTCATCTACTTGAGCCTGAAAGTGTACAAGCTAAGGGAAGACCTAACTTTCAATCTACCGCCATCTCGGATCGTGGATCGTAGAGGCTAAACAAATTGAGGAATAAGACGGTACCCTTGGTCAAGGTGGCTTGGGATAGAGGAAATGTGGAAGAATATACATGGGAGTTGGAGGCCGAAATGAAGAGCAAGTATCCGAACTTATTTACAGGTAACGAATTTTGAGGGCAAAATTCTTTTTAAAGGTGAGGAGAAATGTAACATCCTCAATTTCATGTCGTGCTAAATTACCGTAGTAACCCTGAGTAATTAGGCACTTAATGAGAAATTTCGAGATTAGGGCTTAATTAAGGGGTTGACTCGGACAAGAAGGGTCAAGAGAATGCCTAATCGAGGTTAGATAATCTCTAATTAAGCAAGTTAGAGCCCCTGTAGCTTACTTAAGCACTAATCGCTCTTAATTAGCTTACTCGAGTTTAATTAAGGTTAATTAAGCTTAATCGTGAGATTAATTTTTGTTAATCATGTTCTTGTGTGTTAATCACTAATTCTTGCTTAATCACCTTAATTAAGTTGTATGAGCACTTAATCACATGATTAAATTCAAATTTAGTCAACTAGACAATAAAGTAGAGAGTGATGTCATAAAAGCAAAAAGCATTAGACAAGATTACTTTATGTAAGAGTTTGACCATGCTTTGTCCTCCCATCATCACATTTGTCCCCTTAATCACTAATTAACACAAAATTAAGCAAAATATCTCACTCCCTCCTTAATGTAGGACGCCACTTTCTCACACACACACACACATTCACTTCATTTTCAACTTCTCATTCTCTCTCTAAAGTTCTCAAACTCTCCAACCTCTCTCTACATTCCTTCTTCTTCTTCTTCATCTTCTTCATCATTTTCCACCTCCATAACCAAACCTTCCTCACTAAGCCCTTCAAAGATCACATCTTTGGGTCTTTGGAGACAAGATCAAAACACTACAAGACTCATTTTCAAGAGAACTCAAGAGTTCTCTCCTTGCTCATTCAAAATCGCCACCTTCATCATCAAGAGGAGTCATCATCTTCTTCTTCCATTCCTCTTGTTTTTGCGCCATCTTCAAGAAAGGTAGTGATCTTCATCTTTTTTATTTTGTTTGCTCAAGAAAGCTTGGAGCTTAGGTCTTTCATGACCAAGATCTCTAAGTGAAAACTTGAGAAGATCCTTCATATTCTTCATGTGTTCTTAAGTTTCCTCTTTTAGAAAAATATGTTCTTGATATTCTTCATGTGTTCTTAAGTTTCCTCTTTTGGAAAAATATGTTCTTGATGTTCTTCATGTGTTCTTAAGTTTCCTCTTTTAGAAAAATATGTTCTTGATATTCTTCATGTGCTCTTAAGTTTCCTCTTTTGGAAAAATATGTTCTTGATGTTCTTCATGTGTTCTTAAGTTTCCTCTTTTAGAAAAATGTGTTCTTGATGTTCTTCATGTGTTCTTAAGTTTCCTCTTTTGGAAAAATATGTTCTTGATGTTCTTCATGTGTTCTTATGTGTTCTTAAGTTTCCTCTTTTGGAAAAATGTGTTCTTGATGTTCTTCATGTGTTCTTAAGTTTCCTCTTTAGAAAAATATGTTCTTGATGTTCTTCATATGTTCTTAAGTTTTCTCTTTTGGAAAAATATGTTCTTGATGTTCTTCATGTGTTCTTAAGTTTCCTCTTTTAGAAAAATATGTTCTTGATGTTCTTCATGTGTTCTTAAGTTTCTTCTTTTGGAAACCTATGTTCTTATTGATCTCTAGCTTAAAGTTGTTCCTTTCTCTTTATGATGAGTGAATGATTAGAAAAGCTTCACCTTTCTATGTTTCCATGATTTGATAAGACTATGAACCTTCTCAAAGTTTTAGACTTTAGAAAGTTTGCTTCATGATTTCTTCAAAGTGGCGCAACTTTTAAGCTTCCATAAAGTTTTATTTTGTTTTGTTTTGAAGACAAGAATACATGGGAAAGTCTAAACTTTTTGAGTTAGAAAAAACGATATCTTGTCACTTTAGGCTTTAGAAATCAAACCTTAAAGAAAAGACCTTTCACAAAGTTTCAAACTTTATTCAAGAATGAGATCTTTAAGTTATAAAAATGTTGTTCTATAACATTTCATTCATAAAGTTTAGACTTTGAACCCAACTAATGCAAAAGGTGTTAACTTTTACAAAGAACAAGACTTTTTATTCAAAAAGCTAGTAGCTTGTATCATTATTTCATAAAGATCCAATCTTAAGATAAGAGCTTAATGTCAAAGGCACTTACTTTCATAAAGAATAAGACTTTATGACTAATTTATAAAGAATGACAACTTTAATAATGTTTAAGGCAAAACCTTGGTATGTTATTAGTAAAAGTTTAAAACTTTGCAACTTGACTAAGTTAAAAGTCACCCTTGGTGATTAGTGAACATTGGTGTTGTTGGGTTCATGATGTGGTTATGCGTTGTCATGACCCAAGGATTAGAGGGATCTTGAACTCCTTGGGAACAGAAGTATGATTAGGGCCTCTAAGCATACCATGAACCTAGGAATCACTAAGTGCGCTATCTCAAGGAAAGGAAACAATCACATAATTTAATTAATTTGAACAAGTGTTTCATAAGACATGTACTTAAGTAAAGCATACTTTCATCCAAGGACCAAGTAACTAAAAGACTATAAACACATATCCTAACTATGTGATTCTATCATGGGAAATCATGTGATGATTCATAATATTCTTCACAAAGAACAACACAACTATAAACCCCTTTAGGGTATGAATGTGTGATGCCACTTGGCATGATGAATGATGAGATTGATTGAGCTTTGTCTCATGATTGAATGATAAGTGTGATGATATGATATAGATATGATGAACTATTGGTTGAATCTTTGATGATTGGCATTTTGGGGAAGCTCCGGTCTAGCCGTTATGCAGCCGGATTTCCGTCAAAATTATGGACTTAGTCATATCATTGCATGCGTCTAGTCAAGGAGTTATGCATGTAAAGTATAAAGATAAGAAAAGAATCAATGGGACGTGACCCTTCAATCACTTCTAAGGGAAGTGAGAGACTACGATCCACAAGGAACCTCTATGAGGAGGCAAGGGTGTTTTGGAGGACCCTCCAACTTAGAGGTAACCAATATCGGCTCGACCGATTTGGTTAGTACTCGCGTGTCGACGGTCTCGGAATGAGCTCAAGTCCAAAAGCAGTCTATTTCAAAGGAAAATAAAGAATGTTAAGCACGTGCTAAAAATGAAAGTAAAGTCTAAGTATGACCATGGTTACATCAGTGATGATGCGTGTCTTTGCATGAAAGTATATGGCCCATTTGCATTGTGGATGTTATTCTATGTTTTAGTACTGATGTTAGTCATGATGATGTGTTTATGATGTTAAGTTTAAAAGCAACCCGCTTCGGGGTTTAAGTTTTCAAAACCATTAAAAATTGAACTTATATCTGTCCACCATTTTTGTAATTAAACCCGAAGTGGCTGGGACGATGACGATGACACTGTGTTTGTCTAGCCGCGATCCCATCGAGAAATTTAGTATTTCTCATTCCTACGCTTCGTGTCGTCTTGAGAGGATGTCGGCGTCGAACGCAGTGGTGATCTACATTGAGTTCCCGGTGTGGCGTTGGCGCTTTGACCCGGTCAACGCCGCCTCGATCTTGTCGGCGCGACGAATGAGGGTCTACATCTTCCACGACCGCCGCCTGCACTCCGTGATGAGCCCATTTTTCCGACCGCATCAGCCATTTGGCGAGGTTACTATGGATGACATTCGCCCCTACTTTCAGCCACCGAGATACCCCACTGATGATGATGAGATCGACTCGGATACCCGCTTGACTCAGACTATTTCACTGGATTCCGATCCCTGAGCCGTCTTATCCGAGCTTCCATGTGAGACCGATCCATCCGAGCCCATCTATCGACTCATTCTGGGGTTCTCACCGCTCGGGTTCGTCGCGACCTTGATGATTCGTCTATCTTCTGATTCTTCTGCTTCATCTGCTGGCCCATTTTCACCCCCGGTTCACGGGCGTGGGTTCATTCATACCCGCGCTGTGCCCCGTGGGCGAGGACGTGCTCGAGGAGGGGGATGTGGTAGTACTTCTCCCGGTGGATATGGGAACGGTTTCCTCCCGCCAGATGCTTGATGTGACGACTGCATGCGAGCCAGAGCACGAGGATAGCCCCCTTTTGGTAGTAGTTATAGGGTTATCATTCTGTTATGTGGCATGCTTGGGTAGTAGGATTCTCTGATGTATTTCCTTTTATTATGTATTGGTAGGCTTTTGTGTAGGGCCGACGATAGATATCGGACCAATTATTATCTTATGTATGAACTGGTACGACTCTTATTGTATTATCATGGTTGGCCGTGGAATGAATGTTACATTATTCTAAGAATTGTGGTTACTCTTATGGTCTCTATGCTTGTTAAATGCGATATATGTATGGGATAGCGGTGTTACTTTATATGTTCACGATACGCTCATGGCTTTCGATTTCAAAAATGGTTTACTTGTTTTGTAGAAAAAAATTTTTACCCCTATTTTCGGTATAAAGTAATTTCCAAAAGGTAATGATAGTTCCGCGAGCAAAAGTAGCAACTAGTAATTCCACAATATGACTTAAGCATAGAATGGAACTACTAGGGTGTTACATTGGAAAGGATGGAATAGAAAGAGCTAGATGTAATGCTTGTAAACAAGAGTATAAATCTAGGGGGGAAATTATATGGAACATCATCATTAAAATGGCACATTCAAAAGTGTAAAGAAATTAAGTTTGAAGATGTTGGTCAAATGATAATGGACATGTAGGGAAAGTTGAAGTGTCCTAAAATAGACCAAATGGTATCACGTGAGATGTGTGCTGCTGTTATAATTGAGCATGATTTGCCATTTAATTTTGTTGAATATAATAAAATTAGGAGTTAGATGAAGTATTTGAATCCAGATGTTTCTCTAGGAATACTGCTAAGGTTGATGTGTTGACTATTCATATGAGAGAAAAGGAGAAACTTAAACAAACACTTGCTACCATTCCTAATAGGATTTGTTTGGCTTCCTCTTTGTGGACATCTTGTACTACTAAGGGTTATATTTGCTTGACTGCACATTTTGTTGATTCAAATTGGAAGTTGCATAGCAAAATTCTCAATATTTGCCATATGCTTCCTCCTCATACTGAATTTGAGTTGTCTTAACAAATTTCTGAATTTTTGAATGATTAGGGAGTTGAAAAAAAGATTTTTTCCTCACTTTAGCTAATGCATCTACTAATGATAATATGCAACAACATTTGAAAAATGCTTTGGGTATGCACAATTGGTTGTTATGTTCTGGAGAGTTTTTTCATGTGTATTGTTCTGCACACATCTTAAATCTTATTGTGCAAGAGGGATTAAAAGTAGCTAGTGATGCATTGCATAAGCTTAGAGAAAGTGCCAAATTTGTGAGGGGATCAGGGAGTAGAATGATAGAGTTTAAAGAACTTGTTGTAACACTTGGTGGCATGGACACTGGGGTAGGATTATGTCTAGATGTTCCTACTAGATGGAATTCAACCTATTTGATGCTTGAAAGTGCTCCTAAATATCAAAAGGCTTTTGTTAATTTTCATGTAAAAGACAATGGATACAAGTATTGTCCATCACCAATTGAGTGGCAAAGAGTAGAAAAGATATGTGAATTTTTGTTGCTTTTCTATGACACAACTAATTTGATTTCAGGCACTTCTTATCCCACTTCCAACTTGTATTTTCTACAAGTTTGGCAAATTCAATATGCCTTACAAGATAGTTTAAGCAATGAAGATGAAGTTATAAGGGGCATGGGAGAAAGGATGTTGATAAAGTTTAAGAAATATTGGGATGAGTATAGTGTTGTGCTTGCATTTGGTGCGGTTCTTGACCCTTGGATTAAGTTTAGATCATTAGAGTATTGCTACTCCAAAATTGATCCTGCTACAACTAATGACAAGATAGATATGTGAGAGGAAAGTTGTACAAGCTTTTTGAAGAGTATGCTAGTGATAACAATGCTTCCTCCACTTCCAATGTGCAAAGACCTACTACTACTCCTTCCCAACCTTCAAGCTCAAGTTTGCTACGATTATCTGGATCAAATGAAAGGAAACAAAGAATGTTTGCTGTAAGTGTATAATCTTATTTCTTTTTTTAATGATTGTTTAGTTTATTTATCTTCTATTTATTTTTAAGTTTGTTTTCTTCCATAAATTAATTTATCATTATTTATTTGTTATATTTGAAAGGCATTAAAATTGTATAATCATCAAACCGCAATGAGAAATGGAAAGAATCAACTTGATGTTTATTTGGATGAGTCAAATTTGGAGAAGGAGTATTATGAGGATTTAGATGTGTTAGAATGGTGGAAGGATACTTAAAAACGTTTTCTGGATTTATCAATAATGGCTCACGATTTGTTGAGTATTCCTATCAATACTGTGGCTTCGGAATCTGCCTTTAGTATTGGTGCAAGAGTTCTCAATAAGTATAGAAGCTGTCTATTGCCGAAAAATATTCAAGCCTTAATTTTTACTCAAAATTGGTTGCATGGCTTTGTTAGTAATGGTAACTTATTTAATGTTGTAATATTATTTTCTTTGGTTTATTTTATTATCATTTATCAATTAATTTTTACTTAATTATATTTCTTTTTTGGATTATAATTTATAGATGAAGATGGTGAGGATGATGATGGTGGTGTAAGTTGTAACACCCTAATAAACCCATACTACGCTTAAGTCGTATTACGGCGTTTTATTAGTTGTTACTTATGCTGGTGGAAAACTAATCTTTGCTTGAAATTAAGTTACGCGGAAAATACGATAAGATTTTTCTTTGAAATACGTCATCACTTTGCAGCGCTTTGAAAAGTAAAGCCTTGAACGAGAAGCTAGACAGAGAAAGAGCGTGTCGCATAAAATACGTACTCCAATATCATAAAACAAGAGAAAGGTAAATGAATAGTAATTCACAAAATACATTGCACTATGTAGCAAAATCATTACATCGATATGAGTTCATAATATATAGACATACATATATATCAGCATTACATCAAAAGGGGGCTCATGGTCAGGCCATGGTCCAAATACTAGATACAAACTAAAATCGACATCGTTCGGCACAAAAGAGATAAATGAAGATGCAGAGCTACGGCGACAATAAGTCCACATCAGCAATCGTCTAACATCCCACGTCATACGCCTGCTCACAGTGTCGGGGATCCATGCTCTGCTCCACCGGATGTGCTATCGAGATCTGGTGATGATACGGGAGAATAACTAGGGTGAGAAATGGAATTTCTCAGTAGGACTCGAACCCGACACGAAAGTGTCATCGTCATCGTCCCAGCCACTTCGGTTTTATTAATGAAAATAGTGAGCATGCATGAGGTTCAATTCTTGGATTTTCGAAATCATGAATATCCGAAGCGGATTCAATTTTAACATACTCTCTAATCATTTATATCATAACATACATGGGCATAAGTATAATCATATAAAACATGCATGTTCATGCTATAAGATTCTCTTAACTTCTTTCCCTTTCTAGGGTTTTGGACCGAAGTCCCTTTTTCTTTTCTTAACTTGACTTTATCTTTTCACCTACTAAACATAAGTGGTAATGAGCTCATACCGTGGCCGTCGCCACCATAGAATTTCGGTACTTACACTAGCTGGGTCATGCCATGCCTCATGTAAGACCTATCCCCTATACTCACACTAGCTGGGTCATGCCATGCCTCATATGAGTCGTGGGTGAGGGGAGCTTAAATTAGGTCACCTTCCCTTTTGAAGGATCATACCCTTAGTTCATCTTTTTCTTATTAAAGCTTATGATGCAAAAATTATTCTAATTCTCTTCCACATTTAGGCGTTACGTATCGTCGTCCCCAAATGTGGTTCCTTTATTAATCACCTCTGGGCGTTACGTGACGTCGCCGTCCCGATGTTCATATTTATTAGTCTTTTCATGTTTATCATTAAGCATCATATTATCAACATATCATATTCATATCATCATGATTCATCATAATATCGTTATCATATCCTTATCATCCTTATCATCATCATAACACTATCATAATCATCATCATATCACATCATCATCATCATGATCATCATCATATCATATCATAATCATCATCATCATATCATATCATCATCGTTACTCATCATCATCATAGCATCATGCTTGCACATAAACATAGGCATATTCTCAAGCAAAGTTTTATGAGCTTAGCTTAGTAAATTTGGTGCAAGCTTTTAATTGAGATTGTCTCTTGTGTAAACTTCTTTTATTAGGCTTAGTGCCAATTTTATCTATTATCCTTTTTGAAACCTTTAGGTTGAATTATAAAAGTTTTTCCAATGCTTAATGTAGGGGTATTAGTGTTCTAGAGCTTATTTCTCCTTATTCCTTAACTTTTACCATAACCAGTTTTTACTTTTACAGTAGGGCAGTAACTTTGAAAATTCACCATAATTTCATATTTTACTCTTTTATTTCGAATTTTTGTGTGGATGTACTTCTCTGAGTCTATTTTTAAACAAAATAAACCCCACTTAAAAATTCATTTTGTAGCTTGAGTTATGCACATTTTATTCTGACTATTCAGGATTGAAAGTTCATCTTGGGTCAGTGGCTTGTCCACTTCACTAGGAGTTCCACACATGGAATCTGACAAAACTGTTTTATGGGAGTGTTCTTCTATGTCTTAGCTTTCTAAAAAACTTAGTCCCACTCAAAAATGTTATGTATAACTTGAGTTATACATGTTTTATTACCTACTGCCCGGACAGAAACCCATCCAGGAACAGAAAACTTTGAAAAATCATATCTCTCTCGTTTTAAGGCCAAATCTCACATATTTTATATGTATCAAAAGCTATTTGAGTCCATTTTCACAGAAAATTAGTTTCATTGCATTTTGAGTTTTGTAGCAATAAATATACCGCATGCTTTACAGACTGCCAGAATTCTAGATTTACTAGTTTTTAAGTTTTTCACTTCAAGCTTATGGAGAAATTGTTATATCACTTCAAAACACCATTTTCATATTTTAACTCATCATCATACTCAAAGTTTTAGTCACCAAATCAGTATTTTGAAAACAAAATAAAGCAAGATACATAAATCCATCATGCCACATATTCTTACTTCAAGGCAACATTTTTCAACAAGACAAGAATCTCATAGAGCAAGAAATGGTCATGAGACCTTGGAGCAAGTCCTAAAACCACCTAGCTATGAAGAGCTTAGGAGTTCTAGAGCTTGATAAATACACAAAAAGAGAGGGTTAGAGTCACTACCACAAGGATTTCTCTTGACAAGTTTGAAGAATGAGAATGGTTGGAGATGGCCTTCTTCCTCCTTGAGCTTGATAATGGGGCTAAGTGAGTGTTTGTTTTGCTTCCTCAAGAACCAAAGAGGGTGGTCCTTGAAGGGCTAGTGGAATGGTGAAAGGAAAGAGAGTTGGATGGGATGTGAAAGTGGGAGGAAGAACAAGAGGAATTGGAAGAGTAGAAGAGCTAGAATGAGACTTAGAGAGAAGTGGGAGCTTAGGCTTGTAGTGAGAGGATGAAAATCACAAATGAGAGAGTGGGAGGGCTAGTTTAGGCGCAAAAATGGGGAGAAGTGGGCTGCTTGCTTTGCTTCTCCAACAAGCAAGAGAGAGTAGGTGAGTCTTACTTCTTTTTCAAGTAAAAGGGCTAGGAACTTTGGGGTAAAAGAGTGGGTTGTGTTTCCTTTGAGTCTTGGAAATTGGGTAAAGACTATGTAGTGTTTTTATCAAGTGGTTAAAAGCATGAGCTCTCTTAGGATTTGGCATTGGATGGCTAGGATCACACTAAGTGTCATTATCTTGATGAAGGAGAGTACAACTCTTGTCATGACTTAAGGGACCTACTAATATGGACTCTTGATCTTGTGGTGTATGATGAGAAAGTAAATGGATGGTTGGATATGGCTCTTGCTTTGACCAAACTTTCAAACCATAATTAAAGGGAAGTTTCTACATCTTTATAATTGTTACAATTATCTAAATGTTAATTAATTCAATTGGTTTAAATTGCTCTTTATCCGATTTCGGTTAATTACATCTTTAAGACATTTTTCCTCTTAAAAGAATTATTCTTATGAATTATGTAATTAGGGTTTAGAATTAATCTATCTCAATTGGTAAAGTAAAACAATTGTCTTGTACTTAATTAATAAGATTGGATTAGCTTAATTACATTTCTAAGTTACGAATTAACGAGGTTCGAATAATTAGGTTTTAATTAAACCATTTAGTGCATTATGATTCAATTATTGACTTGACTCAATTCACTAAGCTATTGCTCATCGAAATTAGTCGATTAATTCTCAGTTAATCGTTAACCTCTCTAATTAGCCAGGATCATTGAACTAATTAGCTTAGACAAAAATTGGGAATGTTACATAAGTGCGAAGACATCTTTATCTAGAGGAGCTTCAAATGTTGTTGATCTAGAAGATATTGATGATTGATTTGGTCATTTATTAATATTTGTGTATTATATTGTGGACTTTATGTTTTTTATAGGCTATATTATTATGCTTTGTTATTGTTAATTATGGACTTTATGAGTTTATGTTGTGAACTTTACATTATGGATTTTATGTTGTAGACTACTCGACTTGTTAATTATTATTTGTGAACTTGAATTGCTTTTAATTTTATTTATGAACATCTATTGGAATTGCTTGCAAGGTTACTTACTATGTTTTATATTGGCTCTTAACTATTTTCATGCAATGCTTGGAGTTTAATGCAGTAGCATAGAGTTTACCACCCATTTTCCATTCTGTTTCAAATCTTTCTACAATTAATTGCACAAGAGTACAAGATTGCTAGATTTCATTTCAGTTATGTGGCATAATGTAACAATCAATCTTAGTAGAAAAACATTATAGTGCAATAGTTAGAACACTATCCATCTTGACAAGTTTGGATGGAATGTCATTCAATGCAAAACAAAATAAATTGGCCAAAATGGGATATTCAGTAATATAGCTAGCCTAGCTTTACAAATTATATCTTTTGACGGGACATTATAAATATGTTAATATTGAATTTAAGAGATTTTTTTTCAAATAAAACTACTTAAATTCTCCTTTTTTTTTGGCAACCCGCCATTAAATGGGGCGGGTTAAGGAGTTGAGCCCATTTTCCTAAAGTGGCCCACCCTGTGTAACATCCCCACTTTAGTAAGCAAAACGTAATGGGAATTTTGAATTATTTCTCTTAGGTAGTGTGAGAATTTTTCATGCATTATCTTGTGTGATTCTCACACTTGGAATTATAGGGTAGTGTAATTCTGCCGTTGAAAATATGGCACTGCCCTATGTTAAAAATTAGGAAATAACAACAGTGCCCTTGTAAACCTTTATCAATTACAACGACACCCAAAATTTTTAGAAATTATATTTTGACCCCAAAGAATTATTTCCACAACAATCCTTGGACTTTTTATAAAATGACCTTTGTGTCCACCCCATAACTTTTTATAAAATGACCCTTATGTCCCCACATCTATAGGATTAGCAGAATAGGGTTTTAAACGGAGCAGAATCGCGTGGTGAAAGTGTAGAAGTTTAAATCTCTGCCGATTGGGCCATGGAGACAGTCGGGTGTGAAATGACGTGGGGTGCCCCTGGACTTGCTCAAAATTACGAAAATGCCATTAGTTACAGAAAATTGAAAATAGAAAGGCTCCGGGTTTACGAAAATGTCTAATTTACTCCGTTAATTCACTTATTCGGTTTCAATAGTTATGTAAGGACAATTAGAAGTTAATTAGATATCAATCAAGAGCTAATTAGATATTAGTTAGAGAGATTAGGCTTAAGATAAATTAAAATGAATATGTAGATATCTTACAAACTATTAAGTAACTATTTACCGGTTTGGAGGAAATCGGTAACTATTCAGTGTTCTAAATCGCCAGGCTTAATCAAAGAGAATTTTACACTGATAACCTTAGGTTGAATGGCTGAAATTCAGCCACCTCCACCACCATAGATGGCGCCATATGGCAGCCACATGATGAGGAAATTTGGCCAAATCATGACCATTGAAGCTAAATATCTCAAGTCATCATTATCTAGTCATAAAGCCTAGAAAAAATCTCACCCACCTCCCTCATTTTTACGCCTCCACCAATGCTTTAGCCTTCTCTCATTTCTTCTCCTTCTTCTTCCTTTCTTTCCTTACCTCCATGACCAAGAACTTCAAGCTCAAGATTGGAAGCCTTCTTGACCTCAAATCCTTTTGCTCCTTTTATGAAAATTGATCCTCACCTCCTTCTCTACAAAACCCCTCTAACAATTTCATGATTAAGCACCAAATAGAACCTCCCCACATTCATATGAGCTGCTGCCATGATGAAGAAAGAAGGCTAGGAGTTGGTTCTTGGCCTCCTTGCTTCCATAGCTTCAAGGATTTCAAGGTAGGTAGCTCAAATCCTTAGTTGTTTGATGTATTATATGACTATGTGGCTGCTATGTTCCTCTCATGCCATATTTGTATGAGGGTGCTTTGATGTTCTTCTAATGTTTTGAGGTGAGGAAACTTGGTTTAAGTTGAAGAATTTATCAAAAAAACTCAAAGGGGAGCTGGGCAGAATCTGTCTTGTGAGAAAACCCTACGGCGTCCGTACTGGCGGAGTGTACGGCTCTGTCTACAGCCGTAGGAAGTGGATGAATATATTTTTATATGAAACTAGACATTCAGGGCTTTCCATACATATAAAATATAAGGCCATTGGATTAGTATAGAATTAGTTATGAATTTTTGAAGTTAGACCTAGAAATCTGGGTTCTCACCCGGGCAGCATGGGTTGAGAAGGGTGTAACTCACCCTGTACAACCTCAAACCTCAAATTGAGTGCAACTAAATTTGTTTGAAAGCTAACACATGATAGAAAATCCCATAAAAATTTCAGAATTTAATTCGTTGTCATTTGTTCCCAGCACATCAATGAAGTTGGCTTAGATTTAAACTGGCCTAGAACAGGACAGCCTAATAGGGTAATTTTTCGAGACTCATAACTCAAAATCCACTTAGGCAAATGACATGAAAATTAATTCATTTTAAAGCTTGTTGTGTTAGCTTCATTTTGATATAAAATTCGTATAATTTCATCTAGTTTTCGATTTTTAGTGAATTTTCTTCTATAGGAACCCAATTCTGGCTAAGAACAGGACATGCTAAGATAAAATGTTTATATCTTGAGTTATACAACTCAAAATGAGATGGGACTAAAGGGATTAGAAACTAGGCATATAAGGCTGTAACATATCCAAAAATGAGATTTAAATGAGTTGAATTGGATAAAAATTGGGGCATGCCAAATTCGGACAGAACAGGAAGGGACAAACTGAAACCTTAATAATGCTTGATTTGGAATTATTGAATGATGCTATGAATATATGTATGTAGTTGCTGGTCTATTCTGAAATTGCAAGTTGGTTGCCTGGCACTATTCATGGGGAAGCGGACTCGATCCGTTATGCTGCCGAATTTTCGACAGGAATTTATGAAAACTTATGCTATGGATGATTATGCTTTGAATATATTTACGTCTACATGTCATACTCATGTACGTCATGCATGCAAGTATATCTTTAGAACATGATATGATATATAAAGTATAAGACATACTCATGAATGCACCAACCGTCTACATGCATGACAAGATATGAAGAGGAGAAGATAATAAGAACTTGCAAGAAAGACGTACCAAGCTACCACGTGAGGCATGGCATAGACCCAGCTAGCGTGGGCCAGAGCGGTACTGTCTAAAACTTAGGCCAGCCCCCGACCAGATTTAAGGGGAATAGACCGGTGTTAGGGTCGGGGAAAGTAAACCCGTCACTCATGTATAGGTACGAGCTTGGACCTGAAAAGCAGGCTATCACCCAGGGGTGAGAGAGGCCATTCACCTCCGGGGGACCAAGTACAGAAGAGCAAGGTTAAATTGCAAGTTAAAGAGAGAAATGAATTAAGTCAAGTGCACTTGCATACAATCAAATACAAGCATCTATATGTGCATTTCTAATCATCTCATTATGTCATGATGCTATTATGACTCTTACTGAAGCATATTGTACTATCTGTATCTCTATGTCAGTCATATGAAATGGCAAATGATTGTTAAAATATGACCCGCTTCGAGAACGGTATTTTCAACTTAAAATTGAACCACTGTGTGTTTATATGTGCTCATATTTTCATAAGAAACCGAAGCGGCTGGAATGTTTATGATGGCATTATAAGACTGTTTTGAGTTACCTACTGAGAACCTTAGGTTCTCACTGCCTGCTTGTATGTTTTTCTTTTCCGTAAACATTCCAGCAGCCAAGTTGGAAACCAAGTTCGAAGCAGAGTACAGGGCCATTCATGGAGCAAGTATCGGGCGTAAGCCAGATCCAGAGATCATTAAAGCTAGTAACGACTAGTCAAAAGTAGACGCTGTGTATTATATCAGTCACAGTTTCTTTTAAAGTGTAATTATATTATATTTTTCCATGTATCAGAGACTATTAGTCGGTAATAAAGTAAGCAGTTAAAGGGCCATGTATTATAATTCCCATATTTTAAAGTTTTCTTAGCACAGTAACAACCTCTTAATATAACTCCATGACTCGAGCATGACTTATATAATAGAGGGTGTTACACCCTGCCCGCCTCACTTTTGGCGAGCTAGTCCATTTTGCCAATGCTACTCAAATCAAATACAAATAAATTATTTTAAAAGTAATTCCTCTATAAATAATTCTTTCAAAAGTAATTCTCCAATAAGTTAATCCAAACATACCCTAAGTTGTTTATGGTGAGAAAAAGTTCAAACACAAGCTAGAGTTTGAGTTGCACACGCCTTTAATTAACTAGGAACCTTGAGCATGTGACAACTTGAGAATAAATTAGTTTGAAACTTTTTTTAGCTTAGGATAAGTGAAATAAAGATATTAGAGAAGCATTGAAGTGATTAGTATTAATGAAACCCAATTTGCAAACTTCTATAGGAAGAAGTCATATGAGAAGGTTAAACCACTTTTTAGCACCTTGCCTTCAAAAATTTGTTTTTGGAGATGTAAAGATCAAATTGAGGTGGGGTTTATTTTGCTCTAAACCCAGTTCACAATACTAAAATTTCAAGACTTTACAATAAAAGATGTAAATTTAGGTGCCTTCGAAAATAGGATATATGAACAAAGTAGTTAACGAGGATAGTTTTGGGTTTTACCCTTCAACTCAAGATAGGAAGCTTGGAATTGTGTTGGACTTTTTTTCTATTAATTTAATGTTAGAAGAGATTACACATGGAAAATTAGAGCTATTTAAGTTGAATGGAAGGGGTTATGATTTTATGAAGTTACTATGTTAAGATATGGTGAAATCTATAAACTCAAAATTTTGTAGCTTATAACTTGAGCTATAGAGCTTGAATTGAGGTGTGACATTTATTTATTTTTGGAAGCTTGTTTAGTGTGGTTCCAAACTAAAAAGTTTTAGGGCCAAATAAGTTAGATGTAATTCCTAGAATTTTAGAAGTTCACTACCTAGTGAGAAGAACAAGATCAAACAACATATAGAGGTACCACCATAACTTGAACTAGTTACACTGGATTTGAGTTAGACTAAAGGTTAGAAAGGTGAGTTAAAGAATATTAATATTATAAAATATGAATTGGAAAGGACTTGGGATGAAATTTTGATGAATTTCCAAATTTACAAGTTCTATTTATGGACTACTAGGACCATAGCTCAAAGTTTCATAACTTAAGTCGTGGTCCTCAAATTGACATGGGACCAAAACTAAATAAAAGTACATACATAAAGGGTGATTCCCATGATTTGTTGATGTGAGTTAGAATGAATTGCTTAGCTTACCAAATTTATGAAAGTTGGACATATTTGAGCAAACTTGATCTAAAAGTGACTAGGTTTGGCCTAGAGCTATGAACTTGGAATCTTTTGAGATGTCTTCAAAGAGGCTATGACCCTATTAAGTGGGTTTGGGAATTTCAAGCCATAAGTGACTTATAAAGAATTCAGGTTTGATACATGAGGCCTAATGATTGATATATGTAAATTAATGGCTATATGGGACAAGTATACTTGATTCCAAGGAATTGATTTATAATGTATGAAGAGAAATGAGATAATATATTACTCACAATGGATATGTAAATGTTAATGTATAAGATGATATGATTAAGGTGATTGAAATTGTGAGCTATAATTTTACTGATACGGTGAGTATGGTTGAATGATTTGATATGTTTCCTATTTATGGATTCAACTAAGTGCTTATGGTGCATGATATGTTGCTTACACCTGAACTCTATGTTGATAATGAAAAGTAATAAGAATATGTGTATGAGTTTGTAAGCAACCTAAGTGGTTGTTTGATGTAGTTAGAAAGACATAAATGTGCTTGCCTCACTATGAGTAATAGTTGGCCTTGAAAGTGAGGCATAAGCTGAAAGTCTTATGCCTTGGGAGGAAAAGGCTCGTAATACCTTGTTTAAAAATAAAATGTCCGTTTAAAATAACATGTTGGTAATCGGAAATTGAAATATTTCAAATAGCTTATGCCTTTGGGTATTTTCTCTACTCACATTTAAGAATGTCGTGATAAAGGAATTAAAATTATTTAGGTGAATTTTTTGAAGTGTTTGTTACAAAAACAAAAAAGGAAAAGGAAGGGGGACCATAGTGCACAATTAAAAAGGAAGTTTTTGAAGTGTTTCTTTCCGTTCTTCATTTTCCTCCCCTGTTCCTTTAATTTCCATTGCCATTTTTACTCTCTATCTCTCCCTCTTGGTTTCTCTCACTCTTTCTGTGTCTCTCTCCCTCACACCCACCAGCCATCATTCATGCCACTCTTTCTCCACACCTCCTCTGCTGTGGAGTCTCTCCCTTTGCATTTTTTTCTCTCTGCATTTCTCTTACTTCAGTTTCTCTCCCCCTCTTAGTTTACTCTCTCTCTCTCTCTCTCTCTTTTTCTCTCCACTGTGGCTACAGAGGACTTCGGTCCATGCTCCTTAACCAACTACCACTGCAGTGGTGAGCCATCCCCTCTGCTTATGCCTTATTTCTCATCTTTGAGAAGTTCATGGACCTAGGTTGTTCCTCTTTTGGCGCTGGAAATTAGACAATCTATGTGAAATTAAGTTTGATTTATAATGTTAATTTTGGGGAAGTAGTGAATGGATTAATAGTTAGAATTTTAATTCTTTTGGTCTATGAGTAGAGTTATTTAAGTGCTTTAGCAAATAAAGGAGTTAATTGGAAAATATGATAGTAACTTTCGAATAAATTTTACTGGTACGATTAGATAGAGAAGGTGGAGTTTAGATTCTAAACCAAATTTGTGTTTAAATTGAAAATAATCACTTATATATGATTTTAGATTCCCCAGGAGATCAACCCACAGGTTTAGCAACCCCCAGGACATAGAGTGGACATTCCCTGATGTTTTATGAGTGGATAATGCCTCCATGACATATGTTTTTGTCCAATTAGTATTGGTTTAATCTTAGCATATATTGACAGTTTATTTTTTATATAGCTAGTTAACTATGAACATTTTGTTTATAGTTTGATATATCTATTCATTCGTGGACGTCTATCTTGATTTTGAGGAAAATATACTAGTATGTAGCCATTGAATGTTCCAAAAGCTTTTTGGAGAGATTACGAATTTTATAAAAGTTGGGACAAACTCTTTGAACAGTTGTTTAAATTACGAAACTGATTTGTTGAATAAATTACATTTTGGGATTTTTGAACTTTGAAGAATACTTTTATTCTTTTGAAACCTGATTTGATAGTTGTTACTTTAGTTATATTAATACCTAGTTCCATATACTTTGTGGGAGGATTCTCAGTTAATCGATAGCTAGCGGTCGCTGACACTAGCCTTGGTGCACCTTGGTTCGAACCTAGCTAGCAGGGGTATTGCTACCGTGGTGTGTGTGCGTATGTGTGCGCGTGTGTGCATGCGTGTGTGTGTGTGTGTGTGTGTTTGTATGACACCAAGGCACACTACTGACTTAGTGAAATCTGAAGGGATTAACCCTTATTTGGAAGTTTTTCAAAATTGGAAACCTCCATGCTTGGGTATTCACATTTGAGAAATATATTTTCAAGGTTATAAGATAATATTACTTTTATTTATATTTGAGAAATATATTTCCAAATTATGAAATAATGTTAATTCTTTATATATATGCATAGTTTTAATGTTGATTCCTTATTTATATTTAGTTTGTGATATTAATTCTTTATTTATGCATAGTTACTTTATTTTTAGAGCTTGTCCTCATATGTTATAGTCTCATTGCCCCTCACTGAGTTAGTTGGACTCACCCACTTTTCCCTTCCTATTTCGGATCTCAATGCTGTGCTTGATTCAATTCCTACTACTTTGTAGAGTGAAATCGCCTTTGATAGCCCCTCTACGTGATACATATTCAGGAGGGTAATTTGATCATTTTAACACTGGAAAAGAGCATGTTTCTAGCAAGTTGGTTCTACCTTGGTGATCAAGGAATCTGAGAGCTCATTTCAAGTTACTTGGGGATCAAGGAATCAAGCTTAATTAAAGTAACTTGGAGAACAAGAAATCTGATTATGTTGAAAATATGTTTAGATTGCGTTTAAATTCATTTTTTATTTGTTTTGACTTAGTCTAGATTTGTTTAGATTTGAATTGAATTAATTTATCCTTCAAGATTTAAATCAAATTTGATCTAATATATAAAGATCAAATCTGATTTAAATTAGTTAGGAATAAATCTTTTAGAATAAAATCATATCTTTAATTTTAAGTTTTAGTTTCAAATCAAATCTTTTAGATAGGATTAGATAATTTCTAGTTTTAGAATTTATGTATAAATAGGCAACTTAGCCTATAGACAGGAGAATTTTATCATATAGTTTTGATCATGGTTTGATTACTAATACAGTTGTGAGGTTTTCCTCACTTTATTCTGTGTGATGCAGAATTTTCTATCTATTCCCGATTATCTACGTTTCCAAGGACAGGTTTCTTGGGGGTTTAGTAGGGATTTCCCTATTATCTACGTTTCCAAGGACAGGTTTCTTGGGGGTTTAGTAGGGAGGGTCTTTATTCTATATCTTGTTTTCTATCAAAGTGTGTGCTTGGGGTTTCGGGATCGTTATATCCATGGGGTTCCATCATCATTTGGTATCAGAGCAAGGTCTAGATAAATTCCTATTTATCTATCTTTGTCTTTTACGTTTATCTTTTGTCTTCTTTCCTTGTCCGTTTGCGTTCTTGTTTTTTTTTTTTTGTATTTGTGCATTCTATCCTTTTGTCTTGCTGTTGCGTCTTTATCTATCTCTATGTTTCTTCTCTATCTCGCATTTGTCTTTTTATTGTTAGTTTAGATCCAAAAAAAAAAGAAAAAAAAGGAGAAGAAATCAGAAAAGGTGAGGATTATAGGCATAATTTTTTTTTTCCCTTTGATCTAGGTTGTCAAGGACAGGTTCTTTGAATGTCTAGTAGGGATATTCTTTCCTTTGATCTAGGTTGCTATGGACAGGTTTCATAGAGGTCTAGTAGGAAAATCCTTTTCCGGTGACCTAGGTTGCTAAGAACAGGTTTCTTAGAGGTCTAGTAGGAAAAACCCTATGTTTACTATCCTTTGTTTTTTTATTTCATTTCCACTTTGTTAATTTTATTTCCCTAGTTTTTTTTCTTTGCGTTTTGAGTCTCATTTCCTTAGTTGTTGTGTCTACTTTGTCCACATTTTTTTTTTGTATTTGAGGTATATTCAGTCCAAAAAGAAAAAAAAAAGCAAAAAAAAAAGAAAGAAAAAAAAAAGAAGGAAAAAAACGAAAAAAAAAAAGAAAAAGGAAGAAGGAAAAAAAAAAGAGAGAGAAAAAAAAAGGGAAAAAAAAAAAAGAGAGGAGAGTGTTAGTGAAGTTTTTCATTTGCAGGTTCTTAGATGGGTTCACGAAGGGAAGATAATGGTGGAGATGTCTTTGAAGATTACAAAGGCAAGATTCGAGGACGAATCTTTTTGAAGAGGGGGAGAATGATACATATTCAGGAGGGTAATTTGATCATTTTAACACTGGAAAAGAGCATGTTTCTAGCAAGTTGGTTCTACCTTGGTGATCAAGGAATCTGAGAGCTCATTTCAAGTTACTTGGAGATCAAGGAATCAAGCTTAATTAAAGTAACTTGGAGAACAAGCAATCTGATTATGTTGGAAATATGTTTAGATTGCGTTTAAATTCATTTTTTATTTGTTTTGACTTAGTCTAGATTTGTTTAGATTTGAATTGAATTAATTTATCCTTCAAGATTTAAATCAAATCTGATCTAATCTATAAAGATCAAATCTGATTTAAATTAGTTAGGAATAAATCTTTTAGAATAAAATCATATCTTTAATTTTAAGTTTTAGTTTCAAATCAAATCTTTTAGATAGGATTAGATAATTTCTAGTTTTAGAATTTATGTATAAATAGGCAACTTAGCTTATAGACAGGAGAATTTTATCATATAGTTTTGATCATGGTTTGATTACTAATACAGTTGTGAGGTTTTCCTTACTTTGTTCTGTGTGATGCAGAATTTTCTATCTATTCCCGATTATCTACGTTTCCAAGGACAGGTTTCTTGGGTGTTTAGTAGGGATTTCCCTGTTATCTACGTTTCCAAGGACAGGTTTCTTGGGGGTTTAGTAGAGAGGGTCTTTATTCTATATCTTGTTTTCTATCAAAGTGTGTGCTTGGAGTTTCGGGATCGTTATATCCATGGGGTTCCATCATCACTACGAGTGAGGACCTCCCATAGACTCCTATTTTGAACTTTTGGATATATCTGCTGCTTTAGAGTTGCTCCACAATTCACAAACAGGATCCTACTACTCAATATTCTTTTTGTATGAAGTGTTTGTATATGAGTCTTCCTCTTTTGGCTATGTTCTTTTTGTACATGTGGTGTAATGGATATAGGAGTGGACGGATAGGTGTAAATATGTTATGGGAAAGAAATGCCTAATATGCCTAATATCTGTGTGTATGTGTGTGTGTGTGTGTGTGTGCAAATTAATTGAGAGTGCTTTGAGAGCCTCAATTTTGGATATGTGCTAGTTGACTATTTGGTACAAGTATGCCCATTACGAGAAAGCAGGAAAACTAGGGAAACTCTGTTCGTTTGTCACAGAAAAAGTTGACCTCCTAAGCTTATTGGAGGTCTGTTACTTCCAAGCACTAGTCACGACTCCTGGATGGGTTGTGACAATGCTATAGCCAAGATAGTTATAACACCCTAATAGTACGATACTATGCTTAAATCATATTATGGAATTATTAGTTGTTACTTTTGCTTGCAAAACTAATACTACCTGTTGAAATTACTTTATAAATGAAAATAGGGGTAAATTTTTTGTTGAAAAATAACAAATAAACTGTTTTAAAAACTAAGAGCTATGAGCGCATCATGAACATGTAAAGTTGAATGTCTCTATCTCAATAGACGGTGCGAATAAAATAAATCGAGGCAACATGAATAACAAATATCCTAGGTAAACATAACATTCATTTCATAGCCATCATAATTAATATAGTTAATAGTAGTGCAAAGAGTCATACATAAATAGTCATGGGTCTGATATCTACTATCGGCCCTACAAAATAAACCTAACTGAATACAAGGAAAGGAAAATATATCTGAAATCTCATCCACCCATACATGCCCAAGCAAATGATAACCCTAAAATCACCACCCAAAAAGGGCTATTCTCATGATTAGCTCTGTTTGTACTATCCGAGTCATCCATCAAACGAAAGGTATCCATTCCCAAAACCACTAGCAGTATCATCTCCATGTCCTCCTCCTCATGCATGTCCAGGCCCATGAGGTACGGCACGGGTACGAATGCACCCGCGACCACAAACTGGGGGTGGTTCTGGGCCAGCAGACGAAGCAGAAGAATCGGAAGATAGGCGAATCACCGAAGGCTGAGACGACTTCAAATGGTAGGATCCCATAGAATAAGTCGGGTATGATGACTTTGAAGGATCCGTCTCTATTGAAGCAGTCACTATTAACCGAGTGCCAGAGTTGGAATCCCCATCTGTCGAGTACTTCGGAGGATGAAAAGGCCGACAGACGTCATCTATGGTAATGTACTCGAATGGCTCGTGAGGGCAGAAGAACGGACTCATCGCAGGTGCACGGAACTGGCAGCTATGGAACATGTAGACCCGCATTGTTGCCTGAGCAGTCAACACAGATGCATTTAGTACCGAGTCAAAGTGCCAATGCATCACCGAGAACTCAATGAAGATCACCGCCGTGCTCGACGCCGGCATCCTTTGAAGACGACACGGAAACATAGGAGTGAGAAATACTAGATTTCTCAGTAGGATCGTGACTAGACAAACATTGTATCGTCGTCATCGTCCAAGCCACTTCAAGTTTTATTATAAAAATAGTGGGCAGATATAAGTTCAATTTTAATAATTTTGGAAACATAAATCCCGAAGCAAATTACTTTTAAGTTTATCATCATATCCATAACGTCATACATAGGCATAAATGCTAACACATGTGATAAATAGTCATAATGCGTATGAGAAATATAGATACATGTATGACTATGCAACTTATTAACTTGACCATGGTTTTACTTTGACTTTACTTTCATTTTTAGCACTTGTTTAACATTCTTTACTTTTTCTTTGAAATAGATTGCTTTTGGACATAAGCTCATTCTGTGACCACCGTCACGCAATACTAACCAAATCAGACTAAGCTGATACTAGTTACCCCTAAGTTGGAGGGTCCTTCATGTCCCCCTACCTCCCTCATAGAGGTTCCTTGAGTCTTTGTGGATCACCGTCTTTCACTTCCTTTACCGAAGTGATTGAAGGGTCATATCTCATTCCTTCTTTTCTTATCATTATACTTTATATGCATAGTACTTCTTTGACAAGACACTTGCAATGATATAACTAAGTCCATAATTTTGACGGAAATCCAAGAAAGATGGCTAGCTAGACCGGAGCTTCCCCAAAATGCCAATCATAAAACTTTCAATCAACAGTCCATTATATCCATCTCATATCATCACACCAATCATTCAATCATGAGACAATGCTCGATCAAACTTGTCATACATCATGCCGAATGGCATCATACATTCATACCCTAGAGGGTTCATAGTTGTGTTATTCTCTATGGAAAGTCTTATGAGCCATCATGTGATTTCCCGTGCTTACCCATGAGAGGATCACATAGTTAAAATAAATGTAAATGTAGTCTTTTAGTTACTTAGTCCTTATAGAAAATTACTTTTTAATTGAGTACATGTTTTATGGAACATTTGTTTAAGTTAACTAAGTTAGGTAATTATTTCATTACCTTGAGATAGTACATTTAGTGATTCTTAGGTTCATGGTATGCTCAGAGGTCTTAACCATACTTCTATTCCCAAAAATTTTGAGATCCTTCTAGTTCTTGGGTCATAACAACGCATATGCACACTCATGAACCCAACAACACCATGTTCACTAATTACCAAGGGTATTTTTTACTTATCTGAGTTGCAAAGTTTCAAGCTTTTATCATTAACATAACAAGATCTTACCTTGAATATCATAAAAGTTATCATTCTTTATCAAGTAATTATAAAGCTTCATTCTTTTGAAAGTTGACACCCTTATTTATTCTAAAACCATCAACGTCTTAACTTTATGAGTTAAAATTGTCTCATGATTAAAAAGGGTCTTTTCTAAAAGGAAGCTTAACACTTTATGCATTATTTAGACTCTTGATTAAAGCTTAAAACTTTACTCAATATTTTCATCTCAAGGTTTAACCTTTACAAGACTAAAGTGCAAATTTATAACTTTATGACTTAAAGTCACCTTCTTGATTAAAGTTTAAAACTATATGAAAGGTCTTATATTCAAGAGTTTATCTTTAAGACATGAAGTGACAAGTTATCACTTTTATAACTTAAAAAGGCTTCATATTTTAAAAGCTTAGATTTTTACATATATTATTGTCTTCAAGACAAGACAAAATAAAACTTTATAAGAGCACAAAACTTGCACTACTTTTAAGGTTGCAAGTAACAAACTTTTTGAAATTTTAAGCACCAAGAATATGTTTAGTCTTGTCAAATCAACAGAAAATGATAAAGATGACAACTTTTCCAATTTTAAGTGTAACACCCTACTAATTTAATGTTATGCTTAAGTCATAGCATGAAATTGAGTAGATTGTGTTACCGTGTTAGTATTCTATTTATAGCTATATGCATTATATTATATTCTCTTTTTCTCTTATATATATATTAGTATTTTTTTTTGACGAAATATACCTCGGGCCACAGAGATCATATACGTAAACAGAAGAAGTGGCATGCTGTATATAATAAACGTGATCAGCATCACAAAACGTAACAAAATTTAATAAAAAGCACAACAGAAAAGATAAAGATAGTTAATATATCATCAACTGTATACATACATATATATGTCGGAAGCCAACACTTCAGTTTATATACAGGTTCAAAAGAGGATACATAAGTGGGGCCAGTGTACCAAAAAGACATAAAGCCCGTGTCAATGAAAATAGTCCTACAAGGTCCTCAGAGGATATTTGAAATTAGCTGATATACATATGGCTAAATCTATGGTTCAATGCTACACACTGCCAAAAGAGGGCCATACTATACAATGTAGCCGGCGACCAGAGCCTACTCAGTCATGTAGCCGTTGGCCATACCAGGCCCGGCTAGGGAGTAGTAAGCACTAGATCCCGAAGAGGAAGAGAATGAGCCGGTAATCTCAGACAGATTGCTCCCAAGACTGAGCGGAATATCTAGGACCACCTGCAAAGGTGACACTGGTAGAGGGCTGACAGGAGCTGCGGGCGCTGCGGGTGCTACAGGTGCTGGAGAAGGAGTAGGGTGTGCTACATGTAGTAGGATCGCAAAATATGGAACGGCAGGGTCAAATGCAGGGTTAAATAAAGGAGCAGTAAAATTCCTATTACTAAAGAGATAGAGATGGAAGTGACAAGAACCAACTATGTACAATGAGTCAAACATGGGGTCATAATAGAGCTGCATGTCAGGAATCTCAATGAACAGTACGGCCATCGTATCCATCGCCAGAGTCTGAGAATGATACGGAAACATAAAGCGAGATGAGAATTTGAAGAAATTCTTAGTAAGATTCGAGTACTGTATTAAATTGACATCACATTCATTCTCAGTTGCCTTGATTTTCGTTTAATTATATAAAAAAAATGGCATCAAAGTGAACTATGTAACACCCTACCAACTTAATGTTATGCTTAAGTCATATCATAAAATTGGATAGGTTGCGTTACTATATTAGTTCTCTGTCTAAAGCTATATTCATTATATTCTATTCTCTTTTTCTCTGATATATATGTATATATATTTGGTGAATATACCTACGGAATAGGGCGCTTTACATAAAAAACGTGATTAGCATTACAGAAAAGAATAAAGACAGGAAATATATTATCAGTTATATGTATACATATATAAGTTGGAAGCCAAAGTTTCAGTTTATAAATATATGTTTCAAAAACAGAGTGGAATAAAGGAACAACAAATTTTCTGTTGCTAAAAAGTAGAGACAGAAATGGCGGGAGCCAGCTAAGTATAGTGAGTCCAACTCGGGGTCCTGGTAGAGCTGCAGGTCAGTGAGCTCAATAAACGAAGTGGCCATCGAGTCCATCACCAGCGTCTAAGAATGATGCTGAAATCCAAAACGAGGTGAGAATTTGAAGAAATTCTCAGTAGGGCTCGTGTACGGTATTTACTGACGTCACATTCATTCTCAGTTGCCTCAATTTTTATTTAATTATAAAAACATGGGATCAAACTGAACTATCCATATTCAATCAATTTAAGAAAATGTCTGATTTGAGGCAAGGTTCAGTTTTACTTAAGATAGCATAAGAAACAGAATAGATTACTAATAGTAAAACACAGAATAATGAGCAGAATAAATAAACATACAACAGTAAGTAAATATAACAGACAAACTATAAACAACTTGTACTAACTATTCAATGTAATTATGCATTCAATATAATCATGCGAAACTTATTCTTGAACTTTTCTTCATAAACTTTTCCATTACTTGGTCCCTTGGAAGTTCTTGGCCATTTTAGACTCTTAGGTAATAGTCTGCTTTTCAGGATCGAGCTCGTTCCTATACAGGAATGCCAGGTTTGCTTTCCCCGACCTCCCCACCGATCTATTCCCCTTAACTTTATTCCGGGGCTGGCTCAAGTATCATGGAACTTTCATCATAACATAATCCTTATGTTCATCATAACATAACCTTTATGAATTTCTTGAAAATGCACATGTATCTTATAACTCATGCATAAGTCTTACCGAAATTTCAGCGGCATAATGGAACGTGTCTGCTTCCCCATGAATAGTGCCAGTACTCAGAACACTAATTTCTCATAGAAGTCATAACATTCCATTCATAATTCAAACATCGAACTCATAGGAGCATTAGTTACATTAGGACAGAATTACTGCCTCAGCACAATCATTCAACCCGATTTTTGTAACTCAAGCCAAAATTTCTATTTAACTCATCTGGACCTGAATTTTGCATATGTTAAAGTGTCATGGGTCTATTTTCTAACCTCTTTAGTCCCATCTAATTTGGATAAATATAGCTCAAGTTATTTAGGTATTATCCCGGCCTACCCTGCAGTTGGCTAGAATTACATATTTAAAAGTAAAAATTCACTAAAAATCGAAAACGGATTCCAATCATACAAAATTGGTTCTCATATTAAATCTAACAGGATAACTTTTCATTTCCAAAAAGTTCCATTCCGTTTGCCTTAGTAGAGCTTGAGTTACAAGCCTCGAAATTTGACCTTCTTGAACTACCTTATTTTGGCCTGGTTTGGACATAGGGCAGCTTTCTCGGACCACTGGGAGCAAACAGGATCATATCTAACTCTGAAATTTTTATGGAATATTCTTCTATGTATAATATTTCTAAAAAAGTTGGATTCATTCAATTCCAAATAGTATTGGGCGAGTTCTATCCTGAACAATCTAGTCTGCCCAGAATCAAAATAAAAAACCTAGGTCAAACTTTGAAAATTCATATCTCTCTCAATACTAATCCAATGGCCTTATATGATATATGTATGGAAATATCTGAATGTCTAGTGTCACTTAAAATTGGTTTCATCAAATTTAAATGGTGGTAGGTGGAGCTGTACACTCTGCCGTACGGACTGCCAAGGGTTTTTGATTTTCCAGCTCCTCACCTCTTCCTACTCTCATCCTTTCTTGCTTCCTATTCGATTTCAACATCACAAACAGCCAACAAACCAGCCAAATATCATCATACTCACTCAATCATCACATCAAGAATTGAGAAAATAAACCACCACCAGCCACCCACAATCAGAAAATCAAGACAAGAATTAAACCTCTACCTCTTGTGATGTGTGATTTGGCTTGATTTTGGAGTTTGGATGAATAAAACTTGGTTGAGCTTGATGGTTTGATGGAGTTAGGTGAATGGAGAAGAGAAGAAGAAAGCTGAAATGAGGGAGAAAGGCAGTGCATAAATGGGGCTAAAGGAGAGAAAGCAATGAGTCATATAAGCTTGAGGTGGTAGTTGGCTTCTTGCAACATGATTGGTTAAAAAATGCAAGGCTGAATTTCAGCCAACTTTCCTCCTTTCTTGTGGCCAAAGTGGTGTCATTTTTATGTGGTAAGTGGCTGAGTTCTCAGCCACTTAATGTAGGGTTAATGAGTTGAAAATCCTATTGGTTCAGTTCCGACAGTTTAAAATATCGTAATCTTACCGATTTCCTTTAAATCGGTAAATCGGTTTGAGAAAATTCTTATAAAATATTCTATACTTCTAACCTAATTCCCTCATATCTGAACTCAATTAGTTGTTAATTAGTTGATCCTAAATAAATATTTAGTCGAATTATAATTAATCTTAATTATTCAATAAAAATCGAATGATTAGGCCAAAAATAATAAGAATATTTTGGTGGATGTTACAAACTACCCAAATTTAATAAGTTTAAGAAAATACCTGGTCCGAGGCAAGGTTCAATTTTACTTAAGACAGCAAAAAAAAGAATAAACTACTAAATGGCAATATACAGAATAATAAGCAAAATAAATAAATAGATAGCAGTAAATGAACATAATAATCAATCTATAAATAACTAATAATAAGTATGCAATGCAACCATGCAGATACTCATTCTTAACCTTAGTATCATAAACTTTTCTGTTACTTGGCCCCTTAGGAGTTCTTGGCCATTCAACTCCTGGGTAATAGTCTACTTCTCAGGATCGAGCTTGTTCCTATATAGGAATGTCGAGTTTACTTTCCCCGACCTTCCCACTGATCTATTCCCCTTAACTTTAATCCGGAGCTGGTCCAAGCATTATGAAACTTTTATCATAACATAACCTTTATGAATTTTTTGTAAAATGCACATATATCTGAATGTATCTTATAACTCGTACATAGACTTTACCGAAATTTCAGTAACATAACAGAATGTGTCCACTTCCCCATGAATAGTGCCAGTACTCAAACAACCAATTTTACAGAGAAATCACAACACTTCATTCACAATTCAATCATCAATTTCATAAGAACATTAGTTATAGTTAAAGCATAGTTGCTGTCTTAGCACTTTCACCCAACCCAATTTTTGTAAAATAAGCCAAAATTTCTATTTAACTCATTTAGACCTAAATTTGGGATATGTTGGAGTATTGTGTGTCTATTTTCTAACCTCTTTGATCCCATATAATTTTGATAAATGTAGCTCAAGTTATTTAAGTTCTATCTCGGCCTGCCCTATAGATGGCCAGAATTACCCACTTAAAAGTAAAAATTCACTAAAAATTGAAAACCAATTGAAATCATACAACATTTATATCAAATTAAAGACAATAGCACAAGTTTTCATTTACAAGAAGTCTCAAGTAGAGCTTGAGTTATAAGCTCCGAAATTTGACCTTTATGAGCTGCCCTATTTTAGCCCCGTTTGGAGATAGGGCAACTTCCTCAAATCACTGGGAGCAAACGGAACCGTATCTAACTCTAAAATTATATGGGATGTTCTCATATGTGTAAGATTTCTAACAAAGTTAGTTTCATTCAATTCCAAGTTGTATAGGGAAAGTTTTGCTCTGAACAACCTTGTCTGCCCAGAATCAAACTCAAAAACCTAGGTCAAATTTCCAAAATTCATATCTCGCTCAATAATAATCCAATGGCATTATACTTTATATGGTTGGAAATCCCTAGATGTCTAGTTTCACATAAAAATAGTTTCATCAAATTAAAATGGCTGTAGGCAGAGCTGTACACTCTACCATACAGACTGCCATGGGGTTTTGATCACCCAGCCCCTCACTTCTTCCTATTCTCATCCTTTTTTACTTCTTCGATTTAAACACAAAAATAGCCATCAAACCAACCAATAATCATCATATACATCTAAACACCACATCAAGAAGTGAGAAAATAAAAACCCCAAACAGCCCCCCATGACCAAGAAGACAAGAAAAAGGTTGAATCTTTACCTCCTTTGTATGTAATCTTGCTAGATTTTGAGTTTAGGTGAGTGGAATCTTATCAAAGCTTGAAGGTTGATGGAGTAAGTTGAAAAAGGAAGAGATAAAGGAGGCTGGAAGGGAAAGGAAGAGGGCGAATTCTACTTTGAATGAGAAGAGAAAAATCTGATCCAAGCAAGTAATAAGTGGTTGGTCATTTGTGTTGTCATTAGCTGAAATTTTGTGGCCATATTTTAGCCATATCTCCCTCTCTTTGTGGCCTTTGTTGCGCCACCAATAGATGGATAAGTGGCTGAGTATTCAGCCTTGACATAATAGAATTTGGGTATATAATTCTATTGATTCAGTTCCAACAGCTTAAAATACCAAAATCGTACCAATTTTCTTTAAATCGATAAATCGGTTTAAGAAAGTTTCTATGAAATCTTCTATACTTCTAATCTAATTCTCTTACATCTAATCTCAATTAATTTCTAATTAATTGATCCTAAATAAATATTTAGTCAGATTTTAATTAACCTCAATTATTCGATAAAAACCAAACAACTAGACGAAAAATGATAAAAATCTGATGGATGTTACAATAAGCACCATCATAAGAGGATAAACAACTTTCAACCCAAACACCACCAAGAATATCAAGATCTCATGCATCAAGGAAGGAAATAGAAACTTTGAAGCATTTAAAGAAAGGAACTTTTCAAAAAAATCAAGAACAACTTATGAACAAGAGCATGAACATATTTTACCAAAAATAGAAATTTTTGCTCATGAAGAGCATGAAATATTTTCCCAAACTTTCACTTGAAGATCTTGGTCATGAGAGGAACCAAGCTTCAAGCTTTCTTGCGTAAATAAAAGAGAAAAGTAGAGATCATTACCTAGTGGTAAAACTGGCATCCTTGAGGAAGGAGAAGAAAATGAAGAAGACTGCTCCTTAGTGGATGATGGTGGCGGTTTGCCTTCGAAAGGATAAGTGCTCTTGAGTTCTCTTGAAAATGAGGTTGGTACTGTATAGATCTTGTCTTCAAAGACCAAAAGATGTGGTATTTGAAGGGCTAAGTGAGAGTTTTGGTTATGGTGGTGGTGGAGAAAGGAAGAAGAAGATGATAAAGAAGAAGAAGAAGAGTGTAAAGAGGAATTGGAGAATAAGAGACTTAGAGACAGAGCGAAGAGTCACAAAATGAAAAATGGATATGCATGTGGGGGGATGGCCGTAACTCATATGGGAAAGGGGGAGATATTTTTGCTTCATTTTGTGTTAATTAAGATTTAGGTAGACAAATTGGATGATCGAGGAGCAAAACATGTACAATCTCTTACAAAAAGCAAACTTGTCTTATGCTTTTGTGCCTTTATGACATCACCTTTGCTTTATTGCCTAGTTGACTAAATTTAAATTTAATCATGTGATTAAGTGCTCTTGCAACTTAATTAATATGATTAAGCGATGATTAGTGATTAACTCATATGATCATGATTAACAAAAATTAATATTACGATTAAGTTTAATTACCTTAATTAAACTCAATTAAGCTAGTTATATGTGATTAGTGCTTAATTAAGCTATTAAGGGTTTGACTTGCCGAATTAGAGATTATGTAATCTCGATTAAATATTCTCTTGACTTTTCTCATCAGAGTTAACTTATAAACACTTTGTTAATCGGTTAATTAAGTGTTAATATCACAATTTCTCATTAAGTGCCTAATTACTCAGGGCTATTGAGATAATTTAGCATGATAGAAAATTGAGGACGTTACAATAGTTCTCCTCCTTAATTAGAGGTGCTTGGTGATCTCTTCCTTAACCAAAAGTGCACAATGACCTAGGTGCTAAGTGATCTCCTCCCTAATTAAGAGTTGCTCTGTGCTCTCCTTTTAAGCTAAGGCTTGCTCTGTGATCTCCTTTTTGCCTAAGGTTGCTCTGTGATCTCCTTCCAAAGAGCCACTCCTCAGAAACAAAGATAGCAAAGGAATCACGTGTTACGTAAAAGGCCTTATGAGAGAACCATGAGCCTAATGATTATATCATTGTTAGTATTGAGTGATATTATATGTACTGTAACACCCTACTAATTTTAATGTTATGCTTAAGCCATAGCATTAAATTAAGTAGATTGTGTTACCGTGTTAATATTTTGCTTACGTTTCATTTATTCGTATCATTTTTTTCTTTTTCTTTTTTGTAACAGAAGAAATGGAGCGCTGTATGATGAACGTGACGGAGTTTAATTTATCACAACAGAAAAGATGAGAACAAATAAAATACATGTCGTCAACTGTATATATGTATATATAGATATATAAAAAGCTACTGTTTCAGTTTCTGTATAAGTTTCAAAATAGGATACATAAGTAGGGCCGTGTACCAAAAAGAAATAAGGCCCATGTCAGTCAACCTGATCCTATGTGGTCCTCAGAGGACATTTCAAAAGCCTACCACTAGGTTTATGACCTAATTCTGCATGCTGCCAAAAGAGGGTCATGCTATACAACACTGCCTATGGCTAACCTATTCAGTCAGGTAGCCATTGGCCATGCCAAACCCGACGGGTGAGTAGTCAGTACTGGGTCCTGAGGAGGAGGATGATGAGCTGATGGCCTCTGAAAGGTCACTCTCGGAGTTGAGCAGGATTTCAGGTACCACCTACGGAGGTGACTCTGGTGCAGGGTTAGTAAGGGCTACAAGTGCTGCAGGTGCAGGAGGTGCTGGCAGAGGGTGTGCCACGTGTAGCGGGACCTCAAAGTATGGGGTGGCAAGATCAAAAGCAAGATGGTGTAAAGGGATGGTAAAATTCCTATCACTAAAGAGGTAAAGACGGAACTAGCAAGAGCCGGCTATATACAACGAACCTACTGCAGGGTCATGGTGGAGCTGCAAGTTTGGAACCTCAATGAAGAGGGTAGCTGTCATGTCCATCGTCCACGTCTGAGAATGAGGCGGAAATGCAAAACGAGGTGAGAAGTTAAAAAAATTCTCAGTAGGGTTCGAGTATGACGTTTAACTGGCGTCATGCTCATTCTCAGCTACCTCGGGTTTTATTTAATTATAAAAACATGAGATTAAACTTAACTATTCTTATTTAACAAGGTTGGGAAAAATGTCTGGTTCGAGGCAAGGTTCAGTTTTACTTAAGACATCATAAGGAACAGAATAAATTAATATCAACAGTACACAGAATAATGAGCATACGGCAGTAAACGAATGTAACAAGTAAACTGTAAATGACTTATAATGACCATTCAATGCAATTATGCATTTAATGCAACCATGCAACTTGCTCTTGAACCTTTCTTCAAAAACTTTCTCATTTCTCATAAACTTTTCCATTACTTTTCATCATTTTCCATCACTTGGTCCCCTGGGAATTCTTGGCCATTTTAGACTCTTGGGTAATAGTCTGCTTTTTAGGGATCGAGCTCGTTCCTATACAGGAATTGCCAGGTTTACTTTCCCCGATGTTCTCACCGATCTATTCCCCTTAACTTTTTATCCGGGGCTGGCCCAAGTATCATGGAACTTTCATCATAACATATTCTTTGAGTTCATCATAACATAACTTTCATAGCTTTCTTGAAAATGCACATGCATCTACATGTATTTCGTAACTTATGCATATACTTTACCTCAATTTTGGTTGCATAACGGAACATGTCCGCTTCCACATGAATAGTGCCAGTACATCAGAATACCAATTTCTCATAGAAATTACAATATTGCATGCACAATTCATCATGGAACTCATAGAAGCATTAGTCTCCTTAAGGCAAAGTTACAACCTCAACATAAATCATTCAACCTAGTTTTTGTCAATCATGCCATAATTTCTACTTAACTCATTTGGACCTCAATTTTGGATATGTTAAAGTGTTATGTGTCTATTTTCTAACCTCTTTAGTCCCACCTGATTTTGATAACCGTAACTCAAGTTATTCAGGTTTTATTTCGGCCTGCCCTGTGGCTGGCTAGAATTGCCCACTCAAAAGTAAAAATCTACTAAAAATCAAAAACTAGCTCAAATTACACGAAATTGATCTCTTATCAAAGCTAATAGGACAAACTTTCATATACAAAAAGTTCCATTTCAATTGCCTTAGTAAAGCTCGAGTTATAAGCCCCAAAACTTAACCTTTCTAAACTGCCTTATTTTGGCCTAGTTTAGACATAGGGTAACTTCTTTGAATCATTGGGAACAAATGAGATGATAGTAAAATCAAAATTTCTTTATTATGTTCTCCTATGTGTAAGCTTTCCAACAAAATTGGTTTCACTCAATTTGGAGTTGTGTAGGGTGAGTTACACCCATTTCAACCCATACTGCCCGGGTGAGTGTCCTGATTCCTAGGTCAAACTTCAAAAATTCCTATCTCTCTCAATATTAATCGAATGGCCTTATATGATATATGTATAGAAAGCCCTAGATGTCTAGTTTCACTTAAAAATGGTTTCATAAATTTTAAATCGCAGGAGGCAGAGCCGTACACTCCGCCATATGGACTGCCGAGGGTTTGAATTTTCCAGCCTCTCAACTCTTCCTATCTTCATCCTTTCTTACTTCCAATTCAGTTTTAATCTCACAACAACCAATAAATCAGCCATATATCATCATATTCAACCAATTAACACATCAAAGATTAAGAAAATAAGCCACCACCAATCATCCAAAATCAGAAAATCAAGCAAAACATGAACCTCTACCTCTTATTATCTGGTTAGGCTTGAGTTTATAGCTAGAACTTGGCCAAATTTGAAAGTTGGATGGAGTGGGTAGGTGGAGAAGAGAAAAGAGAGCTGAAGTAAGGAAGAGAAGGCAACGTAAGAAATGGGGCTGAAGAGGCAGGAGGAGAATATGTAACACCCTCCCAAGTACAGTACTATGCTTAAGTCATAGTACCACAACCTGGAGTTGTTACTGATTACTGAATCGGACCTTATCGACAAAGAACTTTCATTGCTTACTCTGATACCTCTTGAACTTTCTGGAGACAACATGGAAAAATAGGAGTGAGAATCATAAATTCTCAGTAGGATTCTCTATGATACACATGTAATGTCATCGTTGTCATCTCCAGTTTGCTTCGGTTTATTATGCAAAAGAGTGAGCATGCTGCACAAACTGTTTAATTTTATATTCCAAAAAAGATGTCTTATCCGAAGCAAAGTTCATTTTTATTCATATACTGGTCATTTGGGGAAGTCTACACAAGATTAATTCATGAATAATACCAAGGATAATAACTTCAACATATAAAACGCACATAGCATTAATCTACTGGGAACATAACCTCTGTACATAACTTAACTTGCACTTGAATTCATACATATACATAAAATTTTATTTTTCTTTCATTCGACACACCTAGGCGTTACGTATCGTCGTTCCTAGGGTGCTTGCATCTGTCTACACTTGAGCGTTACGTATCGCCGTCCTCAAGTGCAGCATCATACCACATCCCAGAGTATGATCGCCATGTCATACCCCATCAAAGCGTGATCGCCATGTCACGTTCCTTAGGAATATGGTATCCTCATGCTATATCCCAGAGTATGATCGCCATGTCATACCCCGTCAGAGCGTGATCGCCATGTCACATTCCTTAGGAATATATACTCATCATCATATCTTTGCATGCCACATTCCAGAGTAGGATCGCCATGTCATACCCCGTCGGAGCGTGATCGCCATGCCACGTTCCTTAGGAATATGGGGTCTTCATGCTATATTCCAGAGTATGATCGCCATGTCATACCTCGTCAAAGCGTGATCGCCATGTCACGGTCCTTAGGAATATAAGATCTTCATTCGGTACTTACACTAGCTGGGTCGATGTCATGCCTGATATGAGTGGGGCATATACTTAATTCTTTGGTCTTTAAGTCTTTACTCTTTAACCTTTTTCGCCTCTTGTAGCCTGGCCTTAGAGTGAGCTTGTCAGCTCAACTCGTGACCATTGTCACACCGACTCACCCACAAGAGGATTCACATCTTTATATTCACATTTAATATACTTATATCTTTTCATTCTCATGCGTTATCAAGCATAGTCATGCTAAATGTACTCGTACATATGTTTCATCAGTATTTCTCATATACCTCATGTCATACTGCTTTTTGATTTAGTCTCATATATCTCATATCACCCTTATATCATTCTTGCATATAAATATCCCTAGGTTCATAAACTTCTGCCGTAAAATCGGTAGCATAACGGATTATATTCGTTTCCCCATGAATAGTGCCAGTTCCCACGGACAAACCAGTCATAGCAGCATAAATCAACTTAACACACATATATATCAATGTCAAACTGGCAATCCTCAACTCAAACTTTTTATGTTTCCATAATACTTGTGAAATTTTCAATTGGGTCACTTTGTGATACTATCACTTTGGCCATTCTGCTACCTTTTATTCGGTTCTGCCCGAATTTCATATGATCCACTTTTATTTCTATTCAACTCATTTGGATCTGAAATTTGGATATATCATAGCTCTATATGTCTACTTTCTAACCTCTTTGGTCCCATACCATTTTGATTTATATAACTCCTGATATTTAACTTTTACCTCAGCCTGTTCAGTCTCTAGCCCAAATTACGCTCCTGGAATTATAAATTCACTAAAAATCGAAACTAGGCTCAAACCATACGAAATTGGTCTCATATTGAAGCTAACAGGACCATCTTTCATTTGCCACAAGTTTCACTCCATTTGTTGAAATATATCTCGATTTATAAGTCCTGAAATTCGACCTTCCTGAGCTACCCTGTTTTGGCTTGGTTTGGACATAGAGTAACTTCCTCAGATTACTGGGAACAATTGGGACCATAACAAACTCGGAATCTCATATTGGGATGTTCCCCTATGTGTAAGCTTTCTAACAAATTTAGTTTCACTCAATTTGGAGTTGTATAAGGTGAGTTATACCCTCCTCAAGTCACCCTGCTCGGATGAAAATCCTGAACCCTAGGTCAAACTTCAAAAATTCGTATCTCTCTCAATACTAATCCAATAACCTTATATGACATATCTATGGAAAGCCCTGGATGTCTACTTTCATCTAAAAATGGTTTCATTAGATTTAACCGGTTGTAGGCAGAGCCGTACTCTCCGCCGTACGGACTGCCGTGGAATCTCCACCAAGACAGCACCCTCATCCATCCATTTCTCTTAGTTTTCTTCTTCTAATTCTAATTGCCACTCAAGATTTCATATTAATCCCATATTAATCCAATCATACACATCCAATATATCATCAAATAATCATAAAAAGTAATCTTTCATGCATCCTTAGTTTAGAGAAATTAAGATTAGAGATTGAATCCTACCTCTTTGGAGTATGACTTTGCTGAATTTGAGTTTGGATTGATGGAACTTTGCCAAAGCTTGGAGATTTGATCGAGTTGGATTTGAGAGAGAAAGGGAAGACGAAGGCTGGAGCAAAGAGGAGAGGGAGACGTAAATCAGCTGGGAATGAAGAGAGAAGTCTGACTTAAATAGATGAAAGTTGTGGTGTTGATTGGCTGAAGTTTTGTGATTGAAGTTCGGCCATGTCTCTCACTTTTGTGGCCAAATTGCTCTCTACGTCGCTTAAAAGTGGAACTCGTTTCCACTGCATTTTGAAATCAGAACTCGTCTCTTTTCTGCCTAGAGTCGGAGCTCGTGCTATTTTACACTGCTTGAAGCCGAAGCCGGATGTCAGAACTCGTACCACGTTGTTTGTGACTTGAGGAAATCTTTGTTTACTTTGAGTCTTGGAATCAAAGTCGGAAGTCGGAAGTCATGCAGCTGACAATCATAAAATCTCAGAACTCCCTATTTGAACTCGGGAATGTAAAATAGGAGATCGGAACTCGGGAAATCGAATCACATGGCCAAACCCAAGTACTTAAACCCGGAAGTCGGGATTTATATATAGTATGGTTGATGAGATCGGAAACCGGGTATATTTGTCCTTGAAACATGAAGTCGGAGCTCGCATGTATTTTACTTGAAACTTGGAGATAAGTTACGAGATCGGAAATGGGTCCATTTTCCTCCGATGTGAAATCGGACATCGGAAATCACTCACGTTGTTCGGACTCGAATGTTAAACTCGGAAGTTGTAGAAATAATCCAGATGAAGTCGGAAGTCATGGACATACGTGAGACGAACTCGGAAATTGGAGAATATCATAAGATGAAGCCGGAAATCATGTACTTACGTAAGACTAACTCGGAACTCGGAATTTATTCCACTTTGTGTAGAATTCGAAAATGAAGTTGGGAATTGAAATTGATCAGTCCTGAGGGCGAAGTCGGATCTCGGAAATCGGGACGTTACAGAATATATAAACAAGGCTTTGAAGTGGTAGTTAGAATTGGTGGCTTTGATTGGGTGAAATTTTTGCTGGTAAAGTTCAGCCATGTCTCCCTCTTTTGTGACAAAATTGCTCTCCACGTCGCCTAAGAAGTAAAACTCGCTTCCAGCACATCTGAACATGACATCAGAACTCGTACACTTCTTAAAGTCAGAATTCGTGTATATCTATCAGATGAAGCTGGAACTCGGAATTATCGCCTGGTTTATTCAAAACTTGGGAGTAAATTTGTACGTCGGAAATCGTAAGACACAATCACCTTAAAATCGAAGGTCAAGGGCCAGAATGTGAAACCAAAACACTCAAACCCGGAAGTCGGGGGAATTATGTAAACTTGAACCGATTTTAAGCATAACACCGGATATCGGGATTCAAAACACTAATCTTGTGTACCAGGAAATCGGAACTTATAGGACCTGGCACTCCAAACTCGATCTCGGAACTCAGGAAAATAAGAGAAATGAAAAGCTCTTGGTAATGAGCTCGAGATCGGAACCCGTGCAAATTTTGCTCGAACTTGGAGACCAATTCAGAGATCTAATCTCACGTCCATTTCTAGTTGAGATCAACTCGGATGTCAGATTTCGTGCTAAGTTGAAAATCGTGTTGCATAAGGTCGGAAATCGGATGAAATAGGAAATCGGGAATTTTTTTTTTAACCTTTACTGATGAGGTCGGAAATCGAAAATGGGACATTACATTACCACCCATCTTAAAAAAATTTTGTCCTCAAAATTTAGCACCTGAGAATAATTCAGGATACTCTTTCCTCATGTCTTATTCCAGCTCCCAAGTGTAGTCTTCAGCATCTTCCTTTCCCCATGCTACCTTCACTAGTTGCACGGATTTGTTTCGAAGTTGTCTGCTGCTTCTGTCTACAATCCGTGCTGGTTGAACATGGAAAGTCAGGTCCTCCTTTAACTTTATTGATTCGAGTTCTAGCACGTGTGTAGGGTCAGGCTGATATCTTCTAAGTTGAGAAACATGGAACACATCATGAAGGTTTGACAGATGTGGAGGTAAGGCGACTTGATATGCAACTGATCCGATTCGCCTCAAGATTTGGAAAGGACCAATAAAGCGAGGATTTAACTTTTTGACCTTAATGGCTCTACCTATCCCCGTTGTAAGCGTAACCTTCAAAAATACGTGGTCTCCTTCTTGAAACTCCAGAGGCTTCCTCCTGGTCTCCGCATAACTCTTCTAGCGGCTCTGAGCGGTAAGCATCTTGATCCGTATTTTCTTGATCTGCTCAGTGGTCTGCTCAACTAAATCAAGCCCCAATAGAGTTGATTCTCCTGTTTCATACTAACACAGAGGAGATTGGCATTTCCGTCTGTACAATGATTCGTAAGGAGCCATATCGATGCTAGCGTGATAGCTATTGTTGTATGCAAATTCAGCTAGCGGTAAATATCGATCCCAATTCCGACGTTGCTCCAGTATATAGGCTCACAACATATCTTCCAAGGTTTGAATTGTCCTTTCAGTTTGGCCGTCCGTTTGGGGGTGATATGCAGTGCTTAAGCACAACTTTAGCACCGAACGCCTTTTGTAAGGCTCCCCAAAACCATGAAGTAAACCTTGGGTCCCGATCAGAGATAATGGTTAAAGGGGTTCCATGCAACCTTATAATCTCTTGAATGTATAGTTGTGCCAATTTTTCCAACGGATAATTTGCTCAAATGGGTAGAAAGTGAGCAGATTTGGTCAATCTATCCACAACGACCCATATAGCATCATATCCTGCTAGCGTTCTTGGTAATCCTATCAAAAAATCCATGGAGATACTCTCCCATTTCCACTTAGGGATTTCCAAGGGTTGAAGCATCCCGGAGGGTTTCTGATGTTCCGCTTTCACCTTTTGACAGACCAAGCATTTCACGAAGCTCGCTACGTCTGACTTCATGCCTGGCCACCAAAACATCTTCTTAAGCTCTTGATACATCTTAGTAATGCCAGGATGTACGGTGAATTCACCCTTGTGTGCTTCCTCAAGATTCTTCTCCGGAGATCATTCCCCTCGGGTACACATACACTATCATGATGTCGCCAGATGCCTTCTTTATCTTGGGCAAAACCCATTAGTTTCCCTGATTGCACAAGATGAATTGTGTGTTGAAAATTAGCGTCCTGCTGCTATGCTTGCCGAATCTGCTCCTTAAAGCTACTGGCTATCTTAATTTGGTGTAGCTGAAGGGCCTTGGGAGTCATAAGGATTCCCAAATTAAGATTTCGGAAGCTTTCAATGAGTTCCGTCTCTTTGATCATAATCCAAGCTATAGTCAGAGATTTCTTACTCAAAGCATTTGCCACAATGTTTGCCTTACCTAGGTGGTACTTCAATTCAAATTCATAGTCCTTAAGAAGTTCCATCCACCTCCGCTGCCTCATATTTAATTCCTTCTTATCAAAGAGATATTTCAAACTCTTGTGATCAGAAAAGACCTCGAACCTTACACCATACAGGTGATGTCTCCATATTTTCAAGGCAAATACTACTGCAGCTAACTCGAGGTTGTGAGTGGGATAATTCCTTTCATGTGGCTTTAATTGTCTAGAGGCGTAAGTGACTACATTTCCGGTTTGCATCAACACGCACCCTAATCCTTGTTTGGATGCATCACAATAGACTTCAAATGGTCCTCGAGGGTCTAGTAAGGCCAAAACTGGTGTCGTAGTCAACCTTCTCTTCAAGTCTTGGAAACTCCGTTCGCACTCTAGCGTCCACTCGAATGGGACATTCTTCCTGGTTAGCTTGGTCAAGGGCAAGGCTATACAAGAGAAATCCTTAACGAATCACCTGTAATATCCAGCTAAGCCCAGAAAACTCCTGACTTCAGTGACTGTGATCGGCCTTTCCCAATTTAGAACTGCTTCCACTTTGTTGGGGTCTACAGAGATTCCTCCTTGGGACACTACATGGCCAAGAAATTTTACTTCTTTCATCCCAATTGCACATTTGGATAACTTAGCATAAAGTTTCCTTTCTCTTAAAATTTGCAGAACTAGTCGCAAGTGTTCCGCATGCTCTCGCTCCGTCTTCAAGTAGACAAGTATGTCGTCAATGAAAACCACTACAAACTTCTCCAAATATGGGCGGAATATCCAATTCATGTAATCCATGAATACTGTTGGTGCGTTGCTCAAACCAAACGATATCACGGTATACTCATAGTGTCCGTAACGAGTTCGGAAGGCTGTCTTAGGGATATCTGCTCCCGAACACGAATTTGATGATATCCGGAGCGCAAATCGATCTTGGAAAATACCGTTGCACCTGTAGCTAGTCCATGAGATCATCAATCCTTGGCAGCGGATATTTATTCTTGATCGTCACTTTATTCAGCTGCCTATAATCCATGCATAGGCGCATGCTCCCATCTTTCTTCTTGACTAACAAGACTGGAGCCCCCCAAGGTGATGCACTTGGTCGTATGAATCCTTTCTCCAAGAGCTCTTCGATCTGTCTCTTTAGTTTGGTCAGCTTCAAAGGTGACATTCGATACGAAGCTATAGAGATTGGTCCTATACTTGGAACCAATTCGATGGTGAACTCGATTTCTCTTTTAGGAGGGAATTCAGGAATATCTTCTGGAAAAACATCAAGATATTCCTTAACAACCGGGATCTCCTCTAGTCTCTGTTCAACTTCCGTCACATTAGCCGACCGGAGGATGTATCCTTGGCTCTTCGACCCACTATAGTTCACTAATAAAGTGTTCAGGTAGAAGAGTGTTGAGACTTGGGGTTCAGAAGATGAGACAGAGAGGAATACCACCGTCTTATCAGAGCAATTAAGCATGACTCGATTGGCAGAAAGCCAGTCCATGCCCAGAATTATGTCTAGTCCAGAGAGAGGGAGGCAAATCAAATTGGCAGCAAAGACTCTACCCTCAATTTGAAGAGGAACATTGTTGCAAATTCAACTAGTTTTAATAGGTTTATTAGTAGGAGTAGAAACCAGTAAATCATAAGGCAATTCAGAAATTAGCAATCGCAAAACAGCCACACAGTCATGAGAAATAAATGAATGCGAGGCACCCGAATCATAAAATACAGTCAAGGTCTCACCGTCCACTTCACAAGTACCTTGGTTTAGTCCCTCGGACTTATCAGCTTCCTCCACATCCACGGTAAAAACCCATCCTTGACGTTGGGGTCGAGACGGCTGTGATGGATTCCTGGTCGGGCACTCATAAATTTTGTGGCCTGGGTTGCCACATCCATAGCAGACATTCTAGCCTGCCAAACACGGTCGATCATCGTGATTTTTACCGCATCTTGTGCAGGTTGGATTCGGAAAGGGCCTCTGGGGCTGCTTGCCTTTGTTGCCCACCGGTTGAACTCTTCTCTATGGCTGAAAGTTGGGCTTGAATCTGGGGCCTTGTAGTGCTAACCCCTTCTTGAAACGACCACCAGACGCCCTAGCTGCCACTAGTTTCGAGTTGCAATCTTCCACAAGTCGACATTTATTTACCAATGTGGGAAAATCTCTAATCTCCATGGGCCCTATTGCGGTAAGAATTTATTCTCGTAACCCTCCTTCAAACTTGATGCACTTCCAGGCCTGATCTGGGTTCCTCTGATACATTGTAGAGAATTTGCATAGCTCTTCAAATCTAGCAATGTATTCGGATATTGTCCGGTTTCCTTGATGCAGCTGCATGAACTCGAGTTCCTTGGCATTTCGAACCGAAACAAGAAAGTACTTTTCGTAAAAGACGTCTCTAAACACCATCCAGGTGATTGCTGTCTGAGACTCTTCGTGCAATCTTCGTACCCCATTCCACCAGAACTCTGCGTCTGCCTCGAGCATGTAGGTGGCAGAGGTCACCTTCTAATGATCCGAGCATTTCAGAACAGAGAAAATCTTCTCCATGACTTTGATACATTCGTCGGCTTTATCAGGATTATACGCCCCTCGAAAGCTGGGTGGATTTGTCTTCCTAAACTCAGCAAATTTGAGATAGTCCAGGTTAGCCTCTGGGCCATGTGGGTTTCCTTCACAATTTGCCGCAGGTCGCCTGCCTAGCTGATCCATCATCTGGTGAGCTGCCGCGGCTTGCTCCCTCATTGCGTGAGCCATCTCTCGTACTGTGTCCATAAGGTTAGCAGGATCCTCTTGAGCAAGTCCCGCGTGCGGTCTACCTCGCCTTCCGGAAGCCATTAAGTTCTGAGAACACAAAACAAAATTTATTGAGTTGATCAGGCTCAATACTAAGTCTAATGTGCTAGTAAATAACAGCTCACACGATCAGGCACTTCTTACACATGCACACCTATATCTCAACCATACAGGCAAGATCTAGGGCTTGTTGTCAATTAAAAACATAGAATATCCGCGAAGCATAGTTAGTCCAATCCTTAGGCCTTAGCTAGGACGAACTGCTCTGATACCAAAAATGTAACACCCTACTAATTTTAATGTTATGCTTAAGCCATAGCATAAAATTAAGTAGATGGTGTTACCATGTTAATACTTTGCTTACGTTTCATTTATCAGTATCATTTTTTTTTCTTTTTTTTTTTAACAAAAGAAATAGAGTGCTGTATAATGAACGTGACGGAGTTTAATTTATCACAACAGAAAAGATGAGAACAAATAACACACATGCCGTCAACTGTATATATGTATATATAGATATATGAAAAGCCACTGTTTCAGTTTATGTACAAGTTTCGAAATAGGATACATAAGTAGGGCCGTGTACTAGAAAGACATAAGGTCCATGTTAGTCAACCTGATCCTATGTGGTCCTCAAAGGATATTTCAAAAGCCTACCACTAGGTCTATGACCCAAAGCTACATGCTGCCAAAAGAGGGTCATGCTGTACAACACTGCCTGTGGCTGACCTACTCAATCAGGTAGCCATTGGCCATGTCAGGCCCGGCGGGTGAGTATTCAGTACTGGGTCCTGTGGAGGAGGATGATGAGCTGGTGGTCTCTGAAGGGTCACTCTCGGAGCTGAGCGGGATGTCAGGTACCACCTGCGAAGGTGACTCTAGTGCAGGGTCAGCAGGGGCTACAGTCTTGCAGTGCGGGGAGAATCTTGGCGGAGGGTGCGCCATGTGTAGCGGGACATCAAAGTATGGGGTGGCAGGATCAAAAGCAAGATGATGTAAAGGGACGGTAAAATTCCTATCACTAAAGAGGTAAAGACGGAACTGGCAAGAGCCGGCTATATACAGCGAGCCTACTGCAGGGTCATGGTGGAGCTACAAGTCTGGAACCTCAATGAAGAGGGTAGCTATCATGTCCATCGTCCACGTCTGAGAATGAGGTGGAAATGCAAAACGAGGTGAGAATTTAAAGAAATTCTCAGTAGGGTTCGAGTATGACGTTTAACTGGCGTCGCGTTCATTCTCAGCTACCTCGGGTTTTATTTAATTATAAAAATATGAGATTAAACTTAACTATTCTTATTTAACAAGGTTAGGAAAAATGTCTGGTTCGAAGTAGGATCTAGTTTTACTTAAGACATCATAAGGGACAGAATAAATTAATATCAACAGTGCACAGAATAATGAGCATTTGGTAGTAAACGAATGTAACAAGTAAACTGTAAATGACTTATAATGATCATTCAATGCAATTATGCATTTAATACAATCATGCAACTTGCTCTTGAACCTTTCTTCATAAACTTTCTCATTTCTCATAAACTTTTCTATTACCTTTCATCATTTTCTATCACTTGGTCCCCTGGGAGTTCTTGGCCATTTTAGACTCCTGGGTAATAATCTGCTTTTCAGGATTGAGCTCATTCCTATACAGGAATTGTCGGGTTTACTTTCCCCGATGTTCCCACCGATCTATTCCCCTTAACTTTTTATCCAGGGCTGGCCCAAGTATCATGGAACTTTCATCATAACATATTCTTTGAGTTCATCATAACATAACTTTCATAGCTTTCATGAAAATGCATATACATCTACATGTATTTCATAACTTATGCATATACTTTACCTAAATTTTGGCGGCATAACAGAATGTGTTTGCTTCCCCATGAATAGTACCAGTACATCAGAATACCAATTTCTCATAGAAATTAAAATATCGCATGCACAATTCATCATGAAACTCATAGAAGCATTAGTCTCCTTAAGGCAGAGTTACAAACTCAACATAAATTATTCAACCCGATTTTTGTAAATCATGCCATAGTTTCTACTTAACTCATTTGGACCTCAATTTTGGATATGTTAAAGTGTTATGTGTCTATTTTCTAACCTCTTTAGTCCCACCTGATTTTGATAACCATAACTCAAGTGATTCAGGTATTATCTCGGCCTGCCCTGTGGCTAGCCAGAATTGCCCACTCAAAAATAAAAATCTACTAAAAATCGAAAACTAGCTCAAATTGCACGAAATTGGTCTCTTATCAAAGCTAATAGGACAAACTTTCATATACAAAAAGTTCCATTTCAATTGTCTTAGTAGAGCTCGAGTTATAAGCCCCGAAACTCAACCTTTCTAAACTGCCCTATTTTGGCCTAGTTTAGACATAGGGTAACTAATTCAAATCACTGGGAACAATTGAGATGATAACAAACTCGAAATTTCTTTGTATAATGTTCTCTATGTGTAAACTTTCCAACAAAATTAGTTTCACTCAATTTGGAATTATGTAGGATGAGTTACACCATTTTCAACCCATACTGCCTGGGTGAGTGTCCTAATTCCTAGGTCAAACTTCAAAAATTCCTATCTCCCTCAATGGCCTTATATATATATATGTATAGAAAGCCCTAGATGTCTAGTTTCACTTAAAAATCGTTTCATCAATTTTAAACTATGGGAGGCGGAGCCATACACTCCGTCGCACGGACTGCTGAGGGTTTGAATTTTCCAGCCTCTCAACTCTTCCTATCTTCATCCTTTCTTACTTCCAATTCAGTTTTAATCTCACAACAGCAAATAAACCAGCCATATATCATCATATTCAACTAGTTAACACATCAAAGATTAAGAAAATAAGCCACCACCAATCATCCAAGAATAAAAAAATCAAGCAAAACATGAACCTCTACCTCTTATTATCTAGTTAGGCTTGAGTTTGTAGCTGGAACTTGGCTGAATTTGAAAGTTGGATAGAGTGGGTTAGTGGAGAAGACAAAAGGGAGCTGAAGTGAGGAAGAGAAGGCAACGTAAGAAATGGGGCTGAAGAGGCAGGAGGAGAATATATAAACAAGGCTTTGAAGTGGTAGTTAGAATGGGTGGCTTTGATTGGGTGAAATTTTCGTGGGCAAAGTTCAATCATGTCTCCCTCTTTTGTGACAAAATTGCTCTCCACATCGCCTAAGAAGTGAAACTCGCTTCTAGTGCATCTGAACATGACATCGGAACTCGTACACTTCTTAAAGTCAGAATTCGTGTATATCTATCAAATAAAGTCGGAACTCGAAATTATCGTCTGCTTTATTCAAAACTTGAGAGTAAATTCGGACGTCGGAAATCGTAAGGCATAATCACCTTAAAATCGAAGGTCAAGGGCCAGAGTGTGAAACCAACACACTCAAACCCGGAAGTCGGGGGAATTATGTAAACTTGAATCGATTTTAAGCATAACAAAGGAACTTATAGGACCTGGCACTCCAAACTCGATCTTGGAACTCGGGAAAATAAGAGAAATGAAAAGCTCTTAGTAATGAGCTCGAGATCAGAACTCGTGCAAATTTTACTCGAACTTGGAGACCAATTCAGAGATCTGATCTTGCGTCCATTTCTAGTTGAGATCAACTCGGATGTCAAATTTCGTGCTAAGTCGAAAATCGTGTTGCATAAGGTCGGAAATCAGATGAAATAAGAAATCGGGAAAATTTTTTTTAACCTTTACTGATGAGGTCAGAAATCGGAAATGGGACGTTACATTACCACCCTCCTTAAAAAAATTTTGTCCTCAAAATTTAGCACCTGAGAATAATTCAGGATACTCTTTCCTCATGTCTGATTCCAGCTCCCAAGTGTAGCCTTCAATATCTTCCTTTCCCCATGCTACCTTCACTAGTTGCACGGATTTGTTTCGAAGTTGTCTGCTTCTTACATGCAATCCGTCTTTGGTTGAACATGGAAAGTCAGGTCCTCCTTTAACTTTATTGATTCAGGTTCTAGCACGTGTGTAGGGTTAGGCTGATATCTTCTACGTTGAGAAACATGGAACACATCATGAAGGTTTGACAGATGTGGAGGCAAGGCGACTTGATATGCAACTGATCCGATTCGCCTCAAGATCTGGAAAGGACCAATAAAGTGAGGATTTAACTTCTTGACCTTAATGGCTCTACCTATCCCCGTTGTAGGCGTAACCTTCAAAAATACGTGGTCTCCTTCTTGAAACTCCAGAGGCTTCCTCCTGGTGTCCGCATAACTCTTCTGGCGGCTCTGAGCGGTAAGCATCTTGCTCCATATTTTCTTGATCTGCTCAGTGGTCTACTCAACTAAATCAAGCCCCAATAGAGTTGATTCTCCTGTTTCATACCAACACAGAGGATATTGGCACTTCCGTCTATATAATACTTCGTAAGGAGCCATATCGATGCTAGCGTGATAGCTATTGTTGTATGCAAATTCGGCTAGTAGTAAATATCGATCCTAATTCCCACGTTGCTCCAGTATATAGGCTCGCAACATATCTTCCAAGGTTTGAATTGTCCTTTCGGTTTGGCCGTCCGTTTAGGGGTGATATGCAGTGCTTAGGCACAACTTAGCACCGAACGCCTTTTCTAAGGCTCCCCAAAACCGTGAAGTAAACCTTGGGTCTCGATTAGAGATAATGGTTGAAAGGGTTCCATGCAACCTTATAATCTCTTGAATGTACAGTTGTGCCAATTTTTCCAACGGATAATTTGCTCGAATGGGTAGAAAGTGAGCAGATTTGGTCAATCTATCCACAACGACCCATATAGCATCATATCCTGTTGGCGTTCTTGGTAATTCCATCACAAAATCCATGGAGATACTCTTCTATTTCCACTCAGGGATTTCCAAGGGTTGAAGCATCCCGGAGGGTTTCTGATGTTCCGCTTTCACCTTTTAACAGACCAAGCATTTACTCACGAAGCTCGCTACGTTTGACTTCATGCCTGGCCACCAAAACATCTTCTTAAGATCTTGATACATCTTAGTAATGCCAGGATGTACGGTGAATTCACCCTTGTGTGCTTCCTCTAAGATTCTTCTCCGGAGATCATTCCCCTCGGGTACACATACACTATCATGATGTCGCTAGATGCCTTCTTTATCTTGGGCAAAACCCATTAGTTTCCCTGATTGCACAAGATAAATTGTGTGTTGAAAATTAGCTTCCTGCTGCTGTGCTTGCCGAATCTGCTCCTTAAAGCTACTGGCTATCTTAATTTGGTGTAGCTGAAGGGCCTTGGGAGTCATAAGGATTCCCAAATTAAGATTTCGGAAGCTTTCAATGAGTTCCATCTCTTTGATCACCATCCAAGCTACAGTCAGAGATTTCCTACTCAAAGCATCTGCCACAATGTTTGCCTTACCTAGGTGGTACTTCAATTCAAATTCATAGTCCTTAAGAAGTTCCATCCACCTCCGCTGCCTCATATTTAATTCCTTCTGATCAAAGAGGTATTTCAAACTCTTGTGATCAGAAAAGACCTCGAACCTTACACCATACAGGTGATGTCTCCATATCTTCAAGGCAAATACTACTGCAGCTAACTCGAGGTCGTGAGTGGGATAATTCCTTTCATGTGGCTTTAATTGTCTAGAGGCGTAAGTGACTACATTTCCGGTTTGCATCAACACGCACCCCAATCCTTGTTTGGACGCATCACAATAGACTTCAAATGGTCCTCGAGGGTCTGGTAAAGCCAACACTGGTGTCGTAGTCAACCTTCTCTTCAAGTCTTGGAAACTTCGTTCGCACTCTAGCGTCCACTCGAATGAGACATTCTTCCTGGTTAGCTTGGTCAAGGGCAAGGCTATACAAGAAAAATCCTTAATGAATCGCCTGTAATATCCAGCTAAGCCCAGAAAACTCCTGACTTCAGTGACTGTGGTCAGCCTTTCCTAATTTAGAACTGCTTCCACTTTGCTAGAGTCTACAGAGATTCCTCCTTGGGACACTACATGGTCGAGAAATTTTACTTCTTTCATCCAAAATTCACATTTGGATAACTTAGCATAAAGTTTTCTTTCTCTTAAAATTTGCAGAACTAGTCGCAAGTGTTCCGCATGCTCTCGCTCCGTCTTCAAGTAGACAAGTATATCGTTAATGAAAGCCACTACAAACTTGTCCAAATATGGGCGGAATATCCGATTCATGTAATCCATGAATACTGCTAGTGCGTTGGTCAAACCAAACAATATCACGGTATACTCATAGTGTCCATAACGAGTTCGGAAAGCTGTCTTAGGGATATCTTGCTCCCGAACTCAAATTTGATGATATCCGGAGCACAAATCGATCTTGGAAAATACCGTTGCACCTTGTAGCTAGTCCATGAGATCATCAATCCTTGGCAGTGGATATTTATTCTTGATCGTCACTTTATTCAACTGCCTACAATCCATGCATAGGCGCATGCTCCCATCTTTCTTCTTGACTAACAAGACTGGAGCCCCCAAGGTGATGCACTTGGTCGTATGAATTCTTTCTCCAAGAGCTCTTCGATCTGTCTCTTTAGTTCGGTCAACTCCAAAGGTGACATTCGATACGGAGGTATAGATATTGGTCCTGCACCTGGAACCAATTCGATGGTGAACTCGATTTCTCTTTCAAGAGGGAATTTAGGAATATTTTCTGGAAAAACATCAGGATATTCCTTAACAACCGGGATCTCCTCTAGTCTTTGTTCAACTTCCGTCACATTAGCCGACCGAAGGATGTATCCTTGGCTCTTCAACCCACTATAGTTCACTAATAAAGAGTTCAGGTAGAAGAGTATTGAGGCTTGGGGTTCAGAAGATGAGACAGAGGGGAATACCACCGTCTTATCAGAGCAATTAAGCATGACTCGATTGGCAGAAAGCCAGTCCATGCCCAGAATTATGTCTAGTCCAGAGAGAGGGAGGCAAATCAAATTGGCAGCAAAGGCTCTACCCTCAATTTGAAGAGGAACATTGATGCAAATTCGACTAGTTTTAACAGGTTCATTAGTAGGAGTAGAAACTAGTAAATCATAAGGCAATTCAGAAATTAGCAATCACAAAACAGCCATACAGTCATGAGAAATAAATGAATGCGAGGCACCCGAATCATAAAATACAGTCAGGGTCTCACCGTCCACTTCACAGGTACCTTGGTTTAGTCCCTCAGACTTATCAGCTTCCTCCGCATCCATGGTAAAAACCCGTCCTTGACGTTGGGGTCAAGACGGCTGTGATGGATTCCTGGTCGGGCACTCATAAATTTTGTGGCCTGGCTTGTCACATCCATAGCAGACATTTTGGTCTGCCGAACATGGTCGATCACCGTGATTTTTACTGCATCTCGTGCTGGTTGGATTCGGAAAGGGCCTCTGGGGCTGCTTGCCTTTGTTGCCATCCGGTTGAACTCTTCTCTATGGCTGAAAGTTGGGCTTGAATCTGGGGCCCTGCAGTGCTAACCCCTTCTTGAAACAACCACCAGACGCCCTAGCTGCCACTAGTTTCGAGTTGCAATCTTCCACAAGTCGGCATTTATTTACCAACGTGGGAAAATCTCTAATCTCTATGGGCCCTATTGCGGTAAGAATTTATTCTCGTAACCCTCCTTCAAACTTGATGCACTTCCAGGCCTGATCTGGGTTCCTTTGATACATTGTAGAGAATTTGCATAAATCTTCAAATCTAGCAATGTATTCGGATATCGTCCGGTTTTCTTGACGCAGCTACATGAACTCGAGTTCCTTGGCATTTCGAGCCGAAATAGGAAAGTACTTTTCGTAGAAGACGTCTCTAAACACCATCTAGGTGATTGCTGTCTGAGACTCTTCGTGCAATCTTCGTACCCCATTCCACCAGAACTCTGCGTCTACCTCGAGCATGTAGGTGGCAAAGGTCACCTTCTAATGATCCGAACATTTCAGAACAGAGAAAATCTTCTCCATGACTTTGATCCATTCGTCGGCTTTATCAGGATTATACGCCCCTCGAAAACTGGGCGGATTTGTCTTCCTAAACTCAGCAAATTTGAGATAGTCCAGGTTAGCCTCTGGGCCATGTGGGTTTCCTTCACAATTTGCCGCAGGTTGCCTGCCTAGTTGATCCATCATCTGGTGAGCTGCCGCGGCTTGCTCCCTCATTGCGTGAGCCATCTCTCGTACTGTGTCCATAAGGTTAGCAGGATCCTCTTGAGCAAGTCCCGCGTGCGGTCTACCTCGCCTTCCGGAAGCCATTAAGTTCTGAGAACACAAAACAAAATTTATTGAGTTGATCAGGCTCAATACTAAGTCTAATGTGCTAGTAAATAACAGCTCACACGATCAGGCACTTCTTACACATGCACACCTATATCTCAACCATACAGGCAAGATCTAGGGCTTGTTGTCAATTAAAAACATAGAATATCCGCGAAGCATAGTTAGTCCAATCCTTAGGCCTTAGCTAGGACGAACTGCTCTGATACCAAAAATGTAACACCCTACTAATTTTAATGTTATGCTTAAGCCATAGCATAAAATTAAGTAGATTGTGTTACCATGTTAATACTTTGCTTACGTTTCATTTATCAGTATCATTTTTTTTCTTTTTTTTTTTAACAAAAGAAATGGAGTGCTGTATAATGAACGTAACGGAGTTTAATTTATCACAACAGAAAAGATGAGAACAAATAACACACATGCCGTCAACTGTATATATGTATATATAGATATATAAAAAGCCACTGTTTCAGTTTATGTACAAGTTTCGAAATAGGATACATAAGTGGGGCTGTGTACCAAAAAGACATAAGGCCCATGTTAGTCAACCTGATCCTATGTTGTCCTCAAAGGACATTTCAAAAGCCTACCACTAGGTCTATGATCCAAAGTCGCATCTTTGCCAAAAAGAGGGTCATCTTTGTACAATCACTGTGGCTGACCTACTCAATCAGGTAGCCATTGGCCATGTCAAGCTCGGCGGGTGAGTAGTTAGTACTGGGTCCTGTGGAGTAGGATGATGAGCTGATGGCCTCTGAAGGATCACTCTCGGAGCTGAGCGGGATGTCAGGTACCACCTGCAGAGGTGACTCAGTGCAGGTCGCGGGGGCTACAGTCTTTGCAGTGCAGGAGTCTTGGCAGAGGGTGTGCCATGTGTAGCGGGACGTCAAAGTATGGGGTGGCAAGATCAAAAGCAAGATGATGTAAAGGGACGGTAAAATTTCTATCACTAAAGAGGTAAAGACGGAACTGGCAAGAGCCGGCTATATACAGCGAGCCTACTGCAGGGTCATGGTGGAGCTACAAGTCTGGAACCTCAATGAAGAGGGTAGCTATCATGTCCATCGTCCACGTCTGAGAATGAGGTGGAAATGCAAAACGAGGTGAGAATTTAAAGAAATTCTCAGTAGGGTTCGAGTATGACGTTTAACTGGCGTCGCGTTCATTCTCAGCTACCTCGAGTTTTATTTAATTATAAAAATATGAGATTAAACTTAACTATTCTTATTTAACAAGGTTAGGAAAAATGTCTGGTTCGAGGCAGGGTCCAGTTTTACTTAAGACATCATAAGGGACAGAATAAATTCATATCAACAGTACATAGAATAATGAGCATATGGCAGTAAACGAATGTAACAAATAAACTGTAAATGACTTATAATGACCATTCAATGCAATTATGCATTTAATGCAATCATGCAACTTGCTCTTGAACCTTTCTTCATAAACTTTCTCATTTCTCATAAACTTTTCTATTACTTTTCATCATTTTCTATCACTTGGTCCCCTGGGAGTTCTTGGCCATTTTAGACTCCTGAGTAATAGTCTGCTTTTCAGGATCGAGCTCGTTCCTATACAGGAATTGCCAGGTTTACTTTCCCCGATATTCCCACTGATCTATTCCCCTTAACTTTTTATCTGGGGCTGGCCCAAGTATCATGGAACTTTCATCATAATATATTCTTTGAGTTCATCATAACATAAGTTTCATAGCTTTCTTGAAAATGCACATGCATCTACATGTATTTCATAACTTATGCATATACTTTACCGCAATTTTGGCGGCATAACGGAACGTGTCCACTTCTCCATGAATAGTGCCAGTACATCAGAATACCAATTTCTCATAGAAATTACAATATTGCATGCACAATTCATCATGGAACTCATAGAAGCATTAGTTTCCTTAAGGTAGAGTTACAGCCTCAGCATAAATCATTCAACCCGGTTTTTGTAAATCGTGCCATAATTTCTACTGAACTCATTTGGACCTCAATTTTGGATATGTTAAAGCGTTATGTGTCTATTTTCCAACCTCTTTTGTCCCACCTGATTTTGATAACCATAACTTAAGTTATTCAAGTTTTATCTCAACCTGCCCTGTGGCTGGCCAGAATTGCCCACTCAAAAGTAAAAATCTAATAAAAATCGAAACTAGCTCAAATTGCACGAAATTGGTCTCTTATCAAAGATAACAGAACAAAATTTCATATACAAAAATTTCCATTTCAATTTCCTTAGTAGAGCTCGAGTTATAAGCCTCGAAACTTAACCTTCCTAAACTGCCCTGTTTTGGCCTGATTTAGACAAAGGGTAACTTCTTTGAATCACTGGGAACAACTGAGATGATAACAAGCTCGAAATTTTGTATATGTTCTTCTATGTGTAAGCTTTCCAACAAAATTGGTTTCACTCAATTTGGAGTTGTGTAGGGTGAGTTACACCATTTTCAACCCATACTGCCGGGGTGAGTGTCCTGATTCCTAGGTCAAACTTCAAAAATTCCTATCTCTCTCAATATTAATCCAATGGCCTTATATGATATATGTATAGAAAGCCCTAAATGCCTAGTTTCACATAAAAATGGTTTCATCAATTTTAAATGGTAGGAGTCGGAGCCGTACACTCCGCCGCACAGACTGCCGAGGGTTTGAATTTTCCAGCCTCTCAACTCTTCCTATCTTCATCCTTTCTTACTTCCAATTCAGTTTTAATCTCACAACAGTCAATAAACCAGCCATATATCATCATATTCAACCAATTAACACATCAAAGATTAAGAAAATAAGCCACCACTAATCATCTAAGAATCAGAAAATCAAGCAAAACATGAACCTCTACCTCTTATTATCTAGTTAGGCTTGAGTTTGTAGCTGGAACTTGGCTGAATTTGAAAGTTGGATGGAGTGGGTGAATGGAGAAGACAAAAGGAAGCTGAAGTGAGGAAGAGAAGGCAACGTAAGAAATGGGGCTGAAGAGGCAAGAGGAGAATATATAAACAAGGCTTTGAAGTGGTAGTTAGAATAGGTGGCTTTGATTGGGTGAAATTTTCGTGGGCAAAGTTCAGCCATGTCTCCCTCTTTTGTGACAAAATTGCTCTCCACGTCGCCTAAGAAGTGAAACTCGCTTCCAGCGCATCTGAACATGATATCGAAACTTGTACACTTCTTAAAGTCGAAATTTGTGTATATCTATTAGATGAAGTCGGAACTCGGAATTATCGTCTAGTTTATTCAAAACTTGAGAGTAAATTCGGACGTCGGAAATCGTAAGGCACAATCACCTTAAAATCGAAAGTCAAGGGCCAGAATGTGAAACCAAAACACTCAAACCCAGAAGTCAGGGGAATTATGTAAACTTGAATCAATTTTAAGCATAACACCGGATATCGGGATTCAAAACACTAATCTTGTGTACCAGGAAATCGGAACTTATAGGACCTGGTACTCCAAACTCGATCTCGGAACTCGGGAAAATAAGAGAAATGAAAAGCTCTTGGTAATGAGCTCGAGATTGAAACTCGTGCAAATTTTACTCGAACTTGGAGACCAATTCAGAGATTTGATCTCGCATCCATTTCTGGTTGAGATCAACTCGGATGTCGGATTTCGTGCTAAGTCGAAAATCATGCATAAGGTCGGAAATCGGATGAAATAGGAAATCGGGAAATTTTTTTTTAACCTTTACTGATGAGGTCGGAAATCGGAAATGGGACGTTATATGTACTGTGTTGTTTTCTTTGGTAGATATATGTTAATAAGTGTATGTTAAAGGAATCTACTTCATGATTTATGTTTTAGAACTAAAATAAACATACATCTAAATATTCACTATTTATATTTTCATAATAAACCAAAGCGAATGGAATAATCATGACAACATTGTATATAGTTGGATTTTGTCTGCCTACTTAGAATGTAAATTACCATGCTTATGTGCATCTCCGTGCTATTCCAGAACAGAGAAATGAAGCTTGTGCTCGCCCCCACTAAGTCTGCACCTCTCTTGTGGACACACGACAAATAAAGAAGGCCTGCTAGAACCTAGGAGTTAGGAATCGTAGCTCCAGTGATTAGTTTGTAGGAGCATTCTACAATGGTCCGCTCCAAGTTATGGACCATAATGGTGCCATTGAGCTAATGGTAGATGGAAGGAGTATATTGATACATCCCTTTTTATATGATATATTATAGTATTTTTCAAGATCATACAGATAAAAATTAATCAATTCATAAAGTGGCTAAATTTTTATTTTTGTAACACTCAAAAATCCAAATTTTATCTCTGTGATACTTAAAGACTTACAGTTAATTTCAAGATATTGCAAAAAAAAGACTAGATTTTATCTGTATAATATTTTTTGTAATTATAAAGTGATCAAATTTTTATTTTTATAACACTAAAAAATATCAAATTTTATCTGTATGACACCTAAAGACTTTCAGTTAATTTTTGGATCTCAAAGAAAGTGATCAAATTTTATCTATGTAATATTTTTCATTTCAAAAATAGGGAAAAAAATATAATACACCATATAAAAAAAGATATATGAATAAACCTCTTTAATCCACCATTAGATTTCTAGGACCATGATGGTCCTGTATTTCAGCGGCACCATTTAAGTCTTACCCTTATTAGTAGATGATATCAAGTATAAAGCTTGTAGAACCTTGGGGTTATATTAAGTATACATATATGTAGTATGATCGTAATTGTCCATATATATATAAAATTGAAAAGGCTTGGTTTGTGAATTCCCGGATAGCAAATGAAATAAGTAGAAGTGAAAAATTTTCAGGGCTGTGTTCTTAAGTAATATATGTACTGTCGCAACCAGGATTGTGATAGGACAATGTACAAAAAAGAAAATTGAAAATAAATAGTTCAATGGAGTTGTCACCAATTTATTTTTAGAAAAAATTGGAAAAACCTTTTTTCTTTTGGAACACTGGTCTTTTATAACAAGAGTTTTGGATTTAGAAGTCGATTATGCATAGGGAAAGGCAAAACTCAATATTGTAGCACCCTTAATACATCCGTATTAATACGGTTACCCTAATTGATTGTGCAAATTATTAATAGCCTTTTTACAATATTTATTTTAACCCTAATATTTTAACTCAAAAAAATTTTATTATATTTTTTTAAAAAAAAACCTTTTATTTCAAATTCAATTTGAAGAGAAAAAAAAAATTTAGAGCTGAACTTCAAGCTGTCACAACTCAGATGTTCTAAAAGCACAAAGTTAACAGCTCAATTAATATCTTCCTTTTTTTTGTTTAAAACAAACCATTTACTAACCAAACCACATAAAAAAAATTACAAAAGAATATTTACAACTCAACTAGATTTTTTTTTCTTATTTTTTTAAGACAGCTAAAGACATAATAATTATTGGCAAATGGAGCAAAAAAATTAAGAATAATTAATTTTGTTTTGACTTAGGCTCCTACGTATTCTCTAATGCAATGAAAAACTCAAATCCATGTAGTTCTTTATAAAATAAGTGTGGTTTAGTTGATTTTAATTTTAAAAAAAATTGTCTAACAATGAGTTAATTCCAACTAGGTAGTACATGAAAACATAAGTCAAATGATTAACCAATTGAAAAGGTTAAAACTCAATTTAATCAACCAAAGAGTATGACAAAAACATATAATTTTTTTATATTTTATACTTTCGATTGTTTTTGTTCCTGTTTTTATCTTTTAATTTGTTGTTTTCTTTTTTTTGGTAATGCTTTCACATAAAAAAGTTATTAAAAAAAACTTTAGAATATTATGCTATCACAACTCAGATACTCTAAAATTGTAGACTTAATAAACCGTCACGGCTCACTTAACTCTCTTTTTATTAACGATTTATGTTGCAATTAATCCTACAATAAAAGGTTACGATCATCAAGTGAATGAAGTGATTCTAGTTCCTTATTTTTGTTGTGCAATCTCTTATGTTAGTGAGAGAAAATACTAATTGTGTGAGAGAAAATATTAAGTGTGTTACTTTGCGAGTTAGAAATCAAATTTTGATATCAACAACCATGCAAAGTAAGCACATACAAAGACTTGATCCCAAAGTGTTAATGGAACTACAACTTAAGTAATATATTAATAGGTGCTTTCTTTCCGAGCGACCTATGACAACCCAACCAGGGCCATGACTGGTGCTCAGAGAGCCTTGGCCCCCTAGCAAGCCTAACTGAGGAATTTTACGAAAAACAGACAATGTGTCCCATAAAATTTGGCATTTCTCATAGTATACCAATTTTTGTAACAGCTCAGTATATGATCTAACCACAGAATCCATAAATCAACCATACTCAAACACAACCTCAGAGTCAAAGAAGCATTCTTAGAATGTTTTCAGAGTCCAAGCACATACACACATATATCTGAAATACAAATCTACAAGTTGAACCCAGTACTACTAAATATGTAGCGGAAGTAATATCCTGCCTGTAAGTTAATGGAGCATCACTAAAAATTTTCTGTACAAAGAATACTCAAGAGGTACAATCCAATCATAGAAATAACCTTCCAGCTACAGGAACAAGTGTGTGGGCTTCCTACCTCTCGATTAATTGAGGAACACCGAATGCAAACCTGCACCTAAATCTAAAACAGGGAAGGATAAAGGGTGAGTCAAACAGACTCAGTGAGTAATAACATATCTATAACAAGGAAAGAAACAAGCAATTAGTGCCAAGTTCTCAAAATAGACTCACATTTTACCCAAAACAAATAAAGCAACCGCGCCAAGCAACAATACATGGAAAATCATTATAATCACCTATAGATATATAAATTGATAAAATTCAAACTAATATCCCAATCTACCAGGACTATCTAAAGGGAGGTTTCAATTTCTAGCACATCAATCATACCTGAATTTACCCAATCAAGTATCAAAATTCACATCTTATATAACATGACCAAGACCCAAGTGGTGGCCCCCGAGTATTTTATCATCTGTGGCACTTTGTTCCTGGCCCTCTTAGAACTCAAGAGGTGGCCCCTGAACACTTGTTAGGTCTGTGGCACTTTGCTCCTAGGAGGTTAAGTGCCAAAACTAACATATAGCTATTCCTAGCCCTTCTAGGATCTCAAGAGGTGGCCCCCGAATAATTTTATAAGCCGTGGCACTTTGCATCCTAGAGAGTCCTAGAGCCAATATATTAAAATTCACACCTCACATATATTTATGTAAAATAGCATGTTAATCAAGATATCACGGCTTGAACTGTCATATGGATCAAAGTTCAGACAATAATTCCAATACTATTCTATACGAGCTTATCCCATTCTCAAAATTCAAATTCACATCCATAATAAGCATAAATAAAAAATTTAAATAACACACTAAATAAAACAACCACATGATACTCTCATGATCTAAACATTATCATTAATAATAACATACTCTTACAAAATAACATATTAAATAAGTAATAGATATCTTATTACTCACTGATCAAGAACAAAAGGTGGGAATTCCACTTGACAGTGCTTCAGAACCGCTAGGAAGATCCTCAAAGGTACCCAAAACTTCAAAAGATATCAATCCAAATTAAATTAGCTTCTAAACAAAAATTTAACTCAAACTAAATTAAGTATAAGCATTATAGACGGATTTGATAAGTCTCTAATAGTTATCACGAGTAGCTTTGAAAAATAGAACTAAGCTTTTACTTCATTGCCAAACTTACACAAGATACTATTTGTTTAAACCTACACATAACCCAAAATTAAGCTACGCACCTAAGTTATGAGTTAATCATTATTTAAATTGGACTCGAAAACCAACCCTTGCACTCAAGAATTAAAAATTTGATCATTAATACAAGTATCAGTCTAACATATTTTCAATTAGTTTTCATACACATCAATTAAGTCCCCATGTGACCAAAAACGCATTAAACACCCATTCTAATAGTACCAATAGCAAAATAACCAATCCTATCATCCACTAACTAAATTTATGAACCAAAAGGAAAATAGAACAAGTATATAACAAGGTGTTTAGCTTGATTCTACAACAACCAAACAAAGAAGTCAAGAACAACTTACCCAAGCATTGTGGTTAGCTTGGAGGGCAAAAATCTAAGCCCAGCCACCACTGCAGAAAGAGTGCCAAAGAGAAAACAAAGAGGGACGATGGAGGGGCACCCTCGGAGAGAAACCAGCAACCAAGGAAGAGAGCTCCAACAAGAGAGAGAGAGAGAGAGAAAGAGAGAGACGAACTTGAGAAAGAGGAGAGCGAGAGGCTAAGACAAAAACAGAGAGACGAGATGCAATCAGCGGTGCTGGCGATGAGATGACCAATGACGACGTGAAAAGGCTAAACGAGAGAAAGGGAATGGAGAGAAGGATTGAGAAATAGTGAGGGAAAGGGGAAAGAACAAGAACAATGTGAGGAAGAGAATTCTAGGCTATGCAAAAAAAGAAAAGGGGGATTTAGCGTGTGTCACATTGCTTAAGGTGCAGCATGGTTCTTTTCTTCTTTCTTTTCTCTTTTTTTTTTGTTTTGCCCACATTTCTCAATTTTGCAACAAAACATCATTTAATTAATTTTAATTTCTCTATTAATATATAATTTAAAACAACTAACAAAACTCTCCAAAGAGTCAAACTATGTAAAATTTTAAGGTGTCTCATTACCCATTTCTTACTTAAAAAAAAATATTTTAATTTAAAACCAGGTATTATATTCTCCCCTCCTTAAGAAATTCGGTCCTCCGAATTTCAGAAAAAGGGTTCTAACTCTTCCAACTTCATCGTACCTTATTTCTAACACCAAGGCCAAAGTAAGTAACTTCCCCTTCTCTATATATATTATGGAAATATCTTCAAGGCTAAAACATGCTTTTCACAAATTCAATTCTTATTGTAAATGACGATCCAAATGGGTTCACAATAGGAGGGTGGAAGGATTTAAGACTTATGCCATTTTCCTTGAATGCTAAAGGTACATATTTATATATAAGGGCTCCACCTAGTCAACCATGATGAGCAAAACTTTTCAAGCACATTCATATTACAAAACGTATCTCTGGTGTTGCAATAACTGTAGCTATCCTCCACGTCCTTTGGAAATTCAAATATGTCTACCAAGGCAGCCACATCTTAAGAAATAAGATGAAGGCTACATGGACATTAATAATGTATAAACTAATTTTCATTAAAATACTTAAGCCACTTGATTATTTAATTATCAATTGATAAGAATGCACAATATATCTAGCTAAAAGTTCATAGAATGTATTTTACTATTGCATCTGCAGGACATGAGAAATAATTGTCAATTCAAAATATTCAACCTTCGTCGGAAGAATCAATTTCTCAAGAGCCTAAACAAGCAAATGCAAATAAAAAGTGGAAGTGTAAATGGCTTTGAATGTAACAAATGAGCTAGATCGTGAATTTCAGCAAATATTTAGCTTCACGATACATTTATCATTCAAAAAAAAAAAATGCAGAGGCAATTTCCATGTAGCCCAGGACCTTCTTAATCCCCAAATTATATTTCCAATAACTCTTTTAACCTCTAATTACTGTCACTAAGTGCAAAATGGTAAAACTTGCAATTTAAAGTTCTAGAAAACTGCACAAAATGAAAATACACTTGAAGCTCAAGAACATTTTTTTTTTTCACTTTAACCGAAAAAGAAGTTCTATTAATATCAGACTCACTAGCACAAGAAAAAGAAACTGAAAATTTAAATAACAGAATCATGATTAAAATGATGAAATACACAGTCATGAATAAGTTTATCCTCATACCAAGCTGACTTAAAGGTCAAAATTATAACATTGCTTTCTGAAGATAACTTATGGATTCTAATAAAAGTAGGGAATGAAACATGGTCAAGGAAAAGAAATACCTTATTCAAAGAAAGAAAAACACATTTAGTTCGTACGAGTTTTCCAATACCTTTGATCCCCTCAAAAAACCATCTCATGGAACTGATAAGACCATGACCAGAAACCCACACGAAAGCCATGAAAATTAGATAACACTCAAAGTCCAAGGCTTATAATAAAATAGCTATTCCATCCAAATAGTCATCCACATGTCAAATAAAAACAAATGAAATATTATTTCACCCAAAACAGTTCTCCATTTGAATCATGCCAAGCCACCCTAGAATACATTAACATCTGGAGTAATGTTCTACGCTTTTAGACAGACTTGCATAACACAATCAAAATATGAACTTAAAAGAAACGCACACACCATTATTAAAGGAACACAAAAATTCTACAATGTACTTGTGTTCTACAATCACCAAACAGTAGCAACCAAACGAATCATGCATGAAAATGTTGGGATAAAAAGAATAGCATACATTGTGGTGGGTATGAGCATGAGCAAATAATCACTAACCATGAACACCCACCAAGAAAGGGAAAAGCAAGGATAAAGAGACAAAAACTGAGTCAAGATTGAAGATAGAAGGTATCAAGAAGAATAAGCAAAAGAGAGGGAAGAAAATAATTGTCAATCCCGGGTCAAGACGACCCTGCAATGGCACTGCTTCCTCGTCAACATCGAGCTAGAGTTATTAACAATTAAAGACATTTGGGACATTTTACTTTCAACAGTAAAATGGTGAAACAATACAACTACTTTAGACAATAGTTCCAATGCATCATTGATATGTTATACTAAGATAATAGAGGTCCTTTAGTAGTATCTCGAAATTATATTCAGATACAAGAAACATAATGTACTTAAAAGGTTTTCTTTTTCAAAAAAAAAAAAAAAATTCATTCAACAAATCATGCAATATTCTAGAATCGAAACTCCCTCAGACAAGAGAGCATATACTTGCGCTTTTTTTTTTTTTGTTTTTGCTGTGTAAGAAGATAGCAAGCACCGTTAATACCACTTTGTGAGAAAACATGCCATATTGCTTTAGTTGATTCTAATAGCAATACAATCCATCAAATGACATTGTACATAATTTATAAAAACACAGCAGGAGAAAATATAGCTTAACATAGAAAGTCTAGATATAGATGTGATGCATTGTCACCGTCATCTACAAGCTGCAGCAGTTATGAATAATTTTGCACCTAACAATTAACATGACGACAAGTAATTAAATTTAAGTTCTAAGAACACTGATTGGAATTGCAAAGTTGAATCAAAAGAAGACTAATGATTTCGGAGGAAGGTGCTCAGCCACTGAAATGTGAATCAAGCAAGGATTAAAGAGGCAAACGAAGCACAAATTGAGGCAACTTATGCGAGGAGCAACTTTTCAAAGAAATTATTAGCAATCGATTCCAATAATAAGATTGAAAACCATACTCAGGTAAAAAAAATTTTAAAGGTAGCAAATAGGAATCTAATCGCACAAGGACAACTAACTAATAAAAACCGAAGAGATGATATTTCAAGTAAAAATAGAACTAGGAATAATGTATCTAACACCAGAACAACTAACCCTGAATTCAGAATGGGAACCCCTGATTCCTACATTCTACATACATCATGACAGCATGACTTCATTTGGCATTAGATAGCCTTATACAAAATCACAGCTAAAAGTCTTAAAAGTACTCCCCCCCCCCCCCCCTCTTCTTTTTTTTTGCATAACACAAAAACATGAACATGATCAAACAATCATGATTCCAACCGTAACCAATGGTGAAGAAGGAAAGGAAAAAGAACTCTCTACTTATCTACCAAACAAACAAACAAAAAGATCATCATAAAAGGAGGGCTTCAAGATCATGGAGAGTATGGATAATGATGGAAAGACATATAGGTAAGGGTGACACTCGAAGGCCTCTTATAGTGCCGCAATCTGTGAAAATGGATGTGTTTCCATTTACACAATTGTGATCCTATCAAAGGACATTTGCTCCATTAATCACAGGGAAATCTAGAGCTCTGATACCACTTTGTGACAACCCAACCAGGGCCATGATTGGCACTCAGAGAGCCTTGGCCCTCTAGCAAGCCTAACCGAGGAATTTTACGAAAAACAAACAATGTGTCCCCAAAAATTTGGCATTTCCCATAGTATACCAATTCCTATAACAGCTCAGTATACGATCCAACCACAGAATCCATAAATCAACCATACTCAGACACAGCCTCAGAGTCAAACAAGCATTCTTAGAATGCTTTTAGAATCCAAGCACATACACACATATATTTGAAATACAAATCTACAAGTTGAATCCAGTACTACTAAATATGTAGCGGAAGCAATATCCTGCCTGTAGATTAATGGAGCATCACTAAAAATTTTCTATACAAAGAATACTCGAGGTACAATCCAATCATAGAAATAACCTTCCAGCTACACGAACAAGTGTGTGGGCTTCCTACCCCTCGATTAATTAAGGAACACCGAATGCAAACCTGCACCTAAATCTGAAACAGGGAAGGATAAAGGGTGAGTCAAACAAACTCAGTGAGTAATAACGTATCTATAACAAGGAAAGAAACAAGCAATCAGCGCCAAGTTCTCAAAATAGACTCACATTTTACCCAAAACAGATATAGCAACCGCGCCAAGCAACAATACATGGAAAATCATTATAATCGCCTATAGATATATAAATTGATAAAATTCAAACCAATGTACCAATCTACTAGGACTATCTAAAGGGAGGTTTCAATTTCCAGCACATCAATCATACTTGAATTTACACAATCAAGTATCAAAGTTCACATCTTATATAACATGACCAAGACCCAAATGGTGGCCCCCGGGTATTTTATCACCCGTGGCACTTTGTTCCTGGCCTTTACAAGGACTCAAGTGGTGGCCCCCGAATGCTCATTAGGTCTATGGCACTTTGCTCCTGGCCCTCCTATAACTCAAGAGGTGGCCGCCGAACACTTGTTAGGTCCGTGGCACTTTGCTCGTAGGAGGTTAAGTGTCAAAACTAACATATAGCTATTCCTTCTAGGATCTCAAGAGGTGGCCCCCAAATAATTTTATAAGCCATGACACTATGCATCCGAGAGAGTCCTAGAGCCAATATATTAAAATTCACACCTCACATATATTTATGAAAAATAGCATGTTAATCAATGGATATCACAGCTTGAGCTGTCATATGGATCAAAGTTCAAACAACAATTCCAATACCATTCTATAGGAGCTTGTCCCATTCTCAAAATTCAAATTCACATCCATAATAAGCATCAATAAAAAATTTAAAACATTATCATTAATAATAACATACTCTTACAAAATAACATATTAAATTAGATATCTTATTACTCACTGATCAAGAACAAGAGGTGGGAATTCCACTTGACAGTGCTTCAAAACCGCTAGAATGATCCTCAGAGGTACCCAACACTTCAAAACATATCAATCCAAATTAAATTAGCTTCTAAACAAAAAATTTAACTCAAACTAAATTAAGTATAAGCATTATAGACGGATTTGATAAGACTCTAATAGTTATCACGAGTAGCTTTGAAAAATAGAACTAAGCTTTTACTTCATTCCCAAACTTACACAAGATACTATTTGTTTAAACCTTCACATAACCCAAAATTAAGCTACGCACCTAAGTTATGAGTTAATCATTATTACTTAAATTGGACTCGAAAACCAACCCTTGCACTCAAGAATTAAAAATTTGATCATCAATACAAGTATCAATCTAAGAAATTTTCAATTAGTTTTCATATACATCAATGAAGTCCCCAAGTGACCAAAAACACATTAAACACCCATTCTAATAGTACCAACAGCAAAATAACCAATCCTATCATCCACTAACTAAATTTATGAACAAAAAGGAAAATAGAACAAGTATATAACAAGATGTTCAGCTTGATTATGCAACAACCAAACAAAGAAGTCAAGAACAACTTACCCAAGGGCTGTGGTTAGCTTGGAGGGCAAAAATCTAAGCCCGACCACCACCACAGAAAGAGTGCTGAAGAGAAAACAAAGAGGGACAGCGGAGGGGCACCCTCGAAGAGAAACTGGCAACCAAGAGAGAGAGAGAGAGAGAGAGAAACGAACCTAAGAGAGAGGAGTGCGAGAGGGCTAAGACAGAGACAGAGAGACGAGATGCAATCAGCGGTGGTGGTGATGAGATGACCAATGACGACATGAAAGGGCTGAATGAGAGAGAGGCAATGGAGAGAAGGATTGAGAAACAGTGAGGGAAAGAGGAAAGAATGAGAACAATGTGAGGAAAAGAATTCTAGGCTATGCAAAAAAAGAAAAGGGGGATTTAGTGTGTGTCATATTACTTAAGGTGCAACATGGTCATTTTCTTCTTTCTTTTCTCTTTTTTTTTCCCCACATTTCTCTATTTTGCAACAAAATATCATCTAATTAATTTTAATTTCTCTATCAATGTATAATTTAAAGCAACTAACAAAACTCTCCAAAGAGTCAAATTATGTAAAATTTTAAGATGTCTCATTACCCATATCTTATTTTAAAAAGAACATTTTAATTTAAAACCGGGTAGTACCCGACCACACCACGATTCTCCTTATTCTTATCGCCAAGCATTTGCAATCATTAGTTGCTTGCTTTCGCTTTTGCTTGAGGTAACATTTCTTGTGTACAAAGTTTACGGAAAATGAAGGAGCATACTTCCATTGCATTATGTGTTCATAATCTCCCGACAACAAACAGTTAGAATTTCAATGTTTCTGTCACATATAACTTAAGCCTAGAAGGGCATCCAACATAGAACAAAGACATCGACTGGCATTTCTCTTTGGTTTTGAATATCTTCTCATCCGATAAATAAAAAACTAATTTGTTGAGATATGATCAGAACTAAATGTTTGAAGGACTCGAACCAACATCTTATTCGTTCAATAGGCACTTATCTAAGCGCAAAATAAAGTAACGTTATTAATTTGGCAAAGAAAACTTAATTAATAATAATTATGGTATCTATTGAAGTCCAAATAAAAAAAGGGAACTATTAGCTCCCAAAACAAAAGGGGACAACAACGTTGTTCAAAATTCAAATTTTCTTCCAATCAGTCACGCCCAAAATGGAGTCGAGTACGAAAAACTAATATTAGTTGGATCAAAGACACTAAGGAATTGATAAATAATTAGAAGAAGACTTCTCTACTCCAGAGAGACTAAAAATGGATCTGAATGTGAAAAGATCCAACACTTGCACAAACATCTTATTACTGTTGTCTGCTCGTCTTTATTAATGTCATTACCGTTTAAGTAAATTGAAAAATTCTATTCGATTCAGTCCTGATACTTTAATCTGAACTAAATTTTATGCCAATTACCAAATCTAGAAAAAATTTCTGGCTGGCACAATTGTAATTACCCAACCTTAATTCAGCATAATAACCAGTGATTTGCAAGTTCTGCTAGCAGTAAAAATTATTACTGTTAGTAAGCATATAATTACTTCGGAGGCAAATATTCATCATAGAAACAGAAAGAAAGCAAATAATCACTGTTAGTACTAATAAATGCAGATTGTAATCTCAGCTTGAATGAAAATCAATTCTTTTGGGACATTCATAAGGCAAAAAGAAAACAAACTATTGTTCTAAGTATTGGAATCTCCATATATCCTTGTTTATCTTCTCTTTTTTTTTTTTTTTCACCCCAACATTTTTCTTTCTTTTTTAATCAAGTACTTGTGTGATTAAATATTTAATTATTACATGATACAAATACTTAAATCTTGAAGCTTGGGTTTACAACCCCAACTGATATCATCTTCGGTTTGATATCATAAAATAAAGCTACAGACTTTCACTGGCTCATATTCATAGGTACAAGCAGAATGCCATGTCCACCCTGCATGCCAGCATATGTTTATCTAACTTCATTCACATTATATCAAGTAGTTTGCATAGAGGAACACGATCCGTAAGGGATGGAACGGAGTTTCTGCTGCCAAGCATTGCTTTCAACCTTAATGTTGGAAGCCAGCAAATACAATTTTGTTCTGTACAAGGGGAACACATTTGCTTTTTGTTTGCTGAATAATTTCATCTTAGAAACAAGAAACCGACCAACTCAAACCCAAAAAAAAAGAAAAACAAAAAAACAAAAAAATCCTGCTCCAAATTTAATATCATAAGTTACTTTATAATGACATATTCATTTGGATTTCTCTGCAAGCATGTGGACAGAAATCTGCTTTTAGGACCTACCAAGTACCAAGTGCCCTAATGCCCCAGCCACTTTTCAGTCATTGATGAATTCAGTTTTCCAAGATATACTGCGAAAGCATGTTCTGTTTTTTTTTTTTTTAATTTGACATTTTATTGTATAGCCCCACTTGGTAATCTCATTTAACACGATTGGAAGAGGTTTTACAACTGCTGGTCAAACATAATCTCTATGCTAAACTGAGAAAGTGTCAATTTGGACTCAAGGAGATTGAATTTTTGGGTCACATTGGGTCCGGGAATGGAGTTGCCATGGACAACAACAAGGTGAAAGCCGTATTGCAATGGCCTACACCCATAGATGTCAAGAAACTGAGCTTTCCTGGGTCTTACAGGATACTACAGAAGATTTATTAAACAGTATGCAACCATTGCGGCCCCACTCACTGATTTATTGAAGAAGGAAGGTTTTAGTAGGAACCAAAAGGCAGAAGAGGCCTTCACAGCATTAAAGACAGCAATTACTGAGGCTCCAGTTATAGCCTTACCAGATTTCAAGCAGCCGTTTGTATTGGAAATTGATGTAAGTGGAATAGGTATTGGGGGCGTGTTAAGCCAGCAAGGACTTCCCATTGCTTTTTTTCTCTAAGAAACTCTCATCTAGAATGCAACAACAGTCAGCATATGTGAGAGTGATGCTGCCATAGCTGTGGGAAATTGCTGGTCCTGATCCCACCAGGTCAGAATGGGTTCATGCATATGTTCAGTTACTGCATGTTAATGAGGTTGAAGTACGTATTGCTGCTGCAAGGAAGTAACTAAATTTTTCCGCATGTTAAGTCTTGAATTTGCCATTCAGAGTATTCTACTTTGGGTGAAGGAGTTATTGAAAGATTAATCTCAACATGTCTACTTTGCACTGGCTTCAGCTATTATGGGAATGGAGCCAATGTTAGTGACACATGCAACAATTGATCAGTTTCTCTCTATTTTCCTTTTTCTTTGGAAAGATGAATTTCATAATGTCAGGCTAAACATTATCCGCCAGCTGGATCAAGTGAACCAGGTTAGTGGTATTGCTCTGTTGTCTCGGTCCATGTTACTAACTATCATAGAATATATACCTTCACTGGCAACGAGGCCAGGTGGAGGCTTTATTGATGATAAACTTAGAGCTCTTTGCATGCAATGGCTAAAGGACGACGTGTACTTAATCCATGTTGCAGCTGCTAATAATTTAAAATGCCTAGCAGAAGAGTATGGACCAGGGTGGGCAATGCAGCGCATTATCTCCCTACTTTTGGACCTACGTACAAGGATGTGCTTACCAATGGGACAAATATTGCTGCCAAGAGACTTTACAAGAATTCTGAGCAAGGCCAAAAACAAGTCAGTATCACTGAATCTAGACAACTAAATGAGGGTTGTTTTCTAGGAAGCATAGACGCCAACACACAAACACTTGACACAAAACGAACACTAATCAAATTCATAAAATTACAGTACATGGATACTCCGCATAGGCTAGCAAAATGGTTGAGTCCATGGCACCAACCCTGGCACATCATTCTTGGTCATCATCTGAGCATGATGTGCCAAGCTTATTGAATTTGATCTTAAAATGGTTAGTTGGGCACAACTCTTTATATACTAGTTGGCAGTTATGGGTAACTGCGCTTAGACACGTGGCGCATAATAAGTCGTCTTATGGTACACCATGTTTGCATCAATTTTAATTATGTGCACGCGATGCATTTCCAACCGTTTGATCAAGTTGTTGAAGCCCCATGTCATAGATCGACCTGACGACCATGATTTAACATTATTTGGTGGGAATATTTTAAGGTCGTTGGTTCACTTGGACCGTTTCAGAGACCAACTCTTACATCCTCGTCATCCTTTTCAATCTTAGTTCTTACTTCACCATTTCTCAAAGCTCTTAAATGTGATTCTATGATTCCAGTGTTTGATTCGACCTCAAAATTCATGTTTGAAGACAATGCTCTTACATTACTGGGTAAGTTTGCTCACATTGTGCTTTTCTTTCTACATTTTGTTCCCGCAATGCGAACCCCGAGGTAGAGGATTCTGCCTATTTTTAATATTCAACATTGTCATTCTTGTTCTAGACATCAGTTCAAACTTGTATGTAGCATAACTTCCTCTACCTCCCTTCATTCCTCTGGGTGACAATGGCCAAAAGTAAACGAGTGGAAGATAAAAAAGGGGAGAAAACGAAAGGGTCAAGGAGTTAGGTATTCTCCACGGACTCTTGGTAGTGTGTTCACCCAAGTGTTAAGAAAAAAGCTTCTTTATACGATGTCTAAGAGAGTATTCCTACTTTAGGCAAAGTGCTCGACTTTCGGTCAATGGGGACAAAACTCTTTTTGAATGTCTCCCCATATTAAGTCCTTCACTTTAGGAATTCTGATATTGATCCTCCATTCATTTTTGTATACGATACCCTGTTTTTTTTCCCAGAAATTAGATATTGGACTCCCTTTCATTTCCTTTGAGTGTGCGTGTCTAAATCAGGTCAATGTTACCCCAACCCAGTTACATCCAAACAATTGGGCATTCATTTGAGCTTTTGAAATTGTTTTTTTTTTTTTCAAAGTTCTAAGCCAAAAGGGTTTGGAAAGGTCAGTGAGTCTCATTGAATATTCAACATGCAAAGAAGATTATTTTAAAGACCGATTTTTCAAAGTTAAGTCACTTGAAGCAAACTTCCCTCTATTCATAGATGAGTTCGATCTAGAAAAATTTCCTTTATATAGGCACACTGAACCAAGGCAGCTTCTCCAAGGTTCTTTCCTATTCTACTAACCTCCTACGGAGTTTTGATACGGTCGAGGTACTTAGGTATATCAGTTAGTTCTCATAACCTTCTTGTTTTAATTTTGAGTTGCATATCTTTCATTGTGGTTACCGAGTTGCTCTTGTAATTCAGGTGAAATAGCTCTTAAGCGCTTTGAGGACTGTTGGGCAAAAAAGGGTAAGAAAACCTCAAGTGTTGTTTAGCTCAGAATGTGGCAACTCGAGACTAAGTTGAATTAAAGAAGGAGAAAGGAGTGTCGATAAAAACCAAGTTAAAAGAGTAGTTTTGACAAGGGAGCATGAATAGTTAAGAAAGGGTGTCAGCTGTCATTGGATTTTCAATACTAAACCAGAAAATGAAGGTTACTAGGATTTAAAGACAATCGACAATGGATAGAGGAACTAGAGGAGAAGATCAGAGAGAAAGTCGGCTCATTATTTTGGCCTAGAGGAATATCAAAGAAGGGTGGTTTAGAATGTAGGTCGAGAATTGGAGAATAATATTTCGACTAAGGTCAAAAATTGTCAATGAATATGGCATCGAAAAGCGGAATTCTGATGAATCAAAAGATAATGTCCTAAGACAGGTTGAATGCTAGAAGGATGCAAAGGGACACACACATGACTCTTGGAAGTGGAAGGAGAACGTGGGATGATGAAGGAAATAAGAATGAACGTGGGCTCCAAAGAAAAGGAACTACAAAATGTGGGGTATAATGGGCCTAGTTTCTAGCGATTCCTTTGTTTATAAATAGTGAAAATGAGTATCAATTAGGGGATGGACTTTTTCATACTTGGAATCACATCTAGACACTCTACCAAAATGCTTACTCTGATATTAAAGAATACCGAGGAACTTAAGTAATAGTCCTTTTCATTTTTATTTCTTCTAGTCATTTGATCTTGTTTTGCACTTGACGTTAATAATTTATCGTTTGTCAATACATTTGTTTTGTTGACATTATTTAATTTAAATTTAGTTTTATCTAAATTTCTGTTCATTTATCTTTTTCTAATACTTTAAATTTATGAGAATCCATCAGAGAAACTGCTTCCACTCCCCGAATTGAGATTTGTAAAACAAACTGATAACAGTCGATTTATTTGTTTTATCGAATTAAAAATCCAGTAAACAAATTGCCATGTCCAGTGGGACCGAAAAATTCTTGACAGTGCATGATTTTGAGAAGTGGCACTGTTTTGTCCAAAATGGCAAGGTCAAAAACATCATCGTCTAGAACATCTTCCAGTGATGAAGTGAATAATGATGGAGAACACCCTTCTGTTGCTATTCAACCTTTAGAACCAATTTTGACTCCATTGCTTACTAGTAGACGAGCAATAGTTACTCACGCTCCAAGTACTGTAAGTACAATGGCAATGAATACAATGCCCATGTATGGGATGCCACCTGGTTTTGTACCACGTATAGCTACATAAGCTCCAATACAATCAGGGTTATGAGAGGTTACAATAACTTTTCAAAATCCATTGTACATGAACACTATTATGGCCAATTTGCCTCCTTTTGGGTCACTGCCAGGGCCTTTAGCAAGCCCAAATATAGGAAACTTGATAAGGGGCCTTGCATACCCAAATATGCCTAGGTCAATGCTATTGGCAACACCCTCCTACACTAATGAATCACTGGCCACTTTTCGACAACAACTTGAAGAGAGCCATCACGAGTTGGTTAACATGCTTACTCATCAAATGGCTACTGTGCTTATGCCACTGCTAGAGTCGAACAATGCTAGATATGAGCAATTTGCTCGACAAGTCAATCGTATAGCCTTAATGGTCGATGTTGTTGATAAGCCTATTGATCAACCCAGAGTAAGAGATAACGTCGATAATATCGACCTAGAGAATGTCATTCCACTCCAGCCAGAGAACCAAATGTTCGATGACATACACTTTGTCAATCCAGGACAAAATGCAGATCAAGTGTTGCAAAGGTTAAGGCAAAACAACCCTAGGGGGCCATCAAACTTAACTAGGGTAGTTAAACAGGTCTTAAATCACTTTCGATTTAATGTAGGATATGCAAATCAACCTCATTTTGTTTCTGTGTTCCTCGATTATGTACAACAGGCAGAGCTTCGTCGAGGATTGAACGCTCCAAAATCGTTAACCAAGTTTTTAGGGGAAAATGGAGAATCTATTGTTGAGCACATCGCTCGATATACAATGGAGATTGGTGAGTTTGTTAATGTAGAATATCTGAAGATGAGATTTTTCCCTTTTTCCCTAACCAAGAATGCTTTTACTTGGTTTGCAAATTTATGACTAAATTCGATTATTTCATGGAATCAATTAGAGAGAAGTTTTTATGACCAATTTTTTAGAGGAAAAATGAGCATAAGTTTGACTGATTTATTTACAATAAGAAGGGGACAACGGGAGTCAATCGATGACTACTTAGCAAGGTTTGGGATGATCAAAATTGATGCTTTACTCCTATCCTAGAATCTGAAATGGTTAAAATGGTTACTAATGGGCTTGATTACAATATTAGGAAAAAGTTGGTCAACTTACACTTCCTAGATTTAATTTAGCTAGCAGAAAAAGTTCAACAGATCGAGCAATTGAAAGCAAAAAAAGATAGGATCAAAAGAACTAGGCTTAGAAAGGCTTTTAGAAAAGAACAAGTAAATTTGTGGAAATGGAGTCTAACGAAGACGAAGATGATTTCGACTCTAATGAAATAAATTGGGCCAAAATTAGAGTAGCCAAATTATAAGCAAGGACTTGATTCAGAAGGCAATTACAGAAAGACGCTTGAAATTTGAAGAAAAACCTCAATCGACTATGACTGTCAATGTTAATCCATTCGAGATGAATTTTGCCTTCGTGGAACCTGTACATATGTTGATCAATGTCGTAGGTTTAGAAGAAGACGCGAAAGAAAAGGCGTGAGAGGATATGATGCTCGATGTACTTGAAAACACTGAAAGGCTAATATATCCCAAGGCTAGGGAAGATTTGCTCGATTTCCTTCCAAAACAAAGGGGTTCTAATGCAAATGCGACTATTTGCCCAAGGTGTAGCATAGTTTTCAACAAAAAAGCTACAAAAGCATTCGAAGAAGAAAAGAACGCCAAGGCTGAAAAAGAGAAAAGGAGAATTGAATAAGAAAGGCAAGAAGTCGAAAGAAAGTTAGCTGAGAAAGAGGCTGAAGTAGCAAGGTTGAGAAAAGACATAGTTAGGAAGCAGATTGTTATTGATACAGGGAAGCTAGGGCCAAATGTGATGCAACCATCTATGAGCACGAAACAAAAGGTCAAAATAGTGGTTATGGTCGATCAGAAACCAGAGGGAGTTCAGATGATAACTCGTGTACCCCCATCGAATGTAATAAATAACAAGTGGATTCATAATATGCGTAAGGCTCCTGGACCTTAACATTCAGATTACACACAAGAAAAAAGCAAAATGGGCGAAACCACGATATCATGAAGTCCCATTGCTAAGCCATGTATGGCAAAGAAAAGGAACTATACGGTCTAGAATGAACTTGAATTAATGTATGGCCCTCAGAAACCATACCAAGCATCGATATATCAACCGACCATGCAAGGGGGCAGAAATCGACAGGAAAAATACCTTGAGTATGTACCCTTAGAAGATTTCCAGGCCCAACCTGATTCTAAGCTGGCACCAACTGTTCCTTCTTATTCCGAACTAAATGAGGAGAAGAGGACTCACCCAACGAAGAGAATGAAAGAATTCAAATAAAAAAAATGAGGATGATATCTTCACTGAGAACTTTGAAACAAGATTTGATGATGATCTAGAGGCTATTTTGGGGGCCTAATTTTGTTGGCGTGGTGACAATTTTGCCAGCAGAATTTGAGAAGAAAATATAAACACATGGCAATGATGAAGACGATTTCGACGTATTCCTAGGGGAAAAATGCTTCTTCCTGGGAGACGATGTTGATGAAAATGTACTATTCGAAAGACCAAACAAAGTGATGAAGTCACATCTACGGCCATTGCACATCAAAGCCAACATATCTGGAAAAATGGTCAATCAGGTTCTGGTTGACGGAGGAGCTACCATCAATTTGTTACTCGAATCCATGTTGGCCAAGTTTGGAAAGACGATTGACCAGCTAGTGAAAGAAAATATGGTAGTAACCGACTTTACAGGCAAGACCTCCACCACAAAAGGGATAGTAATGTTGAAAGTAAAGGTTGGATCTATCGACAGAATCACACTTTTTGTGGTAATAGCTTCAAAAGCTGGCTATAATGCATTATTAGGAAGAGAAAGGATCCACAGGACTAGAGTAGTCCCTTCAACACTTCACCAAAAACTGATCATTTGGAATAATGAAAGGAATGTTGAAGTAGTACAGGCTGATGATAGCCCATGTTATTTCAGCAAGCTCATGCAGACTTCAAATCCTATAACCGAAAGGTGAGGCCTCTCGTTGTGGATACTAGCACCTTCAACCTTGAACTTATCGAAGGATGCTACTTTGATCCAAATGGCTTATATTTCATGCCCAAGGCTAAGGTTGGATCAGCTTAACAAGAAACTTAGACTATGGATTTATTGAACCATCTGGCTTAATTATCAACTTACATGGCTGACAAGCAACTATGTACGGATGAAGTAGTGTTAGATTGGATTTATGATTCTAGTCCTTTAGGATTTGAGCAGTCTCTAGAAGAAAAAATAAAAAGAGTCGAAGTATAAGATCCACTTAAGGAAGTTGATTTGGGGGAAAATGGTGAATATCGACCCACATATGTCGGATCCTTGATCGCTCCTAAATTCAGAAATAAGTTGGTCAAAGTAATCATAGAATACAAGGACTATTTTGCATGGGAATATGAAGAGATGACAGCGCTGAGTCGAACTCTTGTCGAAAACCAGCTTCCAACCAAGGCAAATATTTGACCCATAAAACAAGCGTCTCGAAGATTATCACCAGAAATAGTGTCAAAGGTAAAGGAGGAAATCCAGAGATTGTTAAAAGCCAAATTCATTTGAGTGCAGATTGGATCTCTAACATCGTTCCTATCCTAAAGAAAAATGATAAACCTAGGATTTGCATCGATTTTAGGAACTTGAATAATGCTACACCAAAAGATGAATATCCTATGCGTATTGCAGATATGTTAGTAGATTTAGCCTCTGGCCATGAAATTTTAAGTTTTCTTGATGGATATTCTGGATATAATCAAATTTATATCGCAAAAGAAGATATGTCAAAAGCAACATTTCGATGCCCTGGTGCCATTGACACATATAAATAGGTAGTAATGCCTTTTGGGCTCAAGAATGCTAGGACCACATATCAACGAGCAATGAATACAATATTCCATGAGTACATTGGTAAGTTCATGGAAGGGTATATCGATGATGTGGTTATAAAATTTAACTCCAAGAATATCCATCTCGACAACCTAAAATTAGCTTTTGAAAAAATGCATAGGCATAAGCTAAAGATGAACCCACTAAAATATGCATTTGGTGTGTTTGCAAGAAACTTTCTTGGATTTCTCATTCATAAAAAAGGAATCAAAGTTGACAAAAACAAGATGAAAGCAATAATAGAAGTAAAACCTTCATCGAATAAAAAAGAATTGTAGATTTTCCTAAGTAAAGTCAATTATTTGAGAAGATTCATTTCAGATTTATTGGAAAAAAAAAAGTGTCTTTGCCTCTTTAATCAAGCTCAGAAAAGAGGAAGATTTCTTTTGGATTCGAGAATATCAAGAGGCTTTTGATCAAATTATGCAATATTTGTCATGGCCCCTAACCATGACTCCTCCAAGGCATGGAAAACACATGAAGCTATACATTTCAGTGTCGAAAACCACCATAGGCAGTATGCTAACACAAGACGATGAAAATGGTGTCGAAAGAGGAATATACCACCTAAGCTGAGCAATGGTCGACGCTAAAACTAGATATAGCCCAATTGAGAAATTATGTCTAGCTTTGTATTTTTTTTATATGAAACTCAAGTATTATCTAATTCCTTATGAGGTCTTTGTTATGTCTCAAGTTAATTTTATCAAATACATGTTTTCTTCTCCAATGTTGCATAACCAAGTAGGAAAATGGATGTTGGCTCTTACTGAGTACTCACTTCATTTTGTCCCTGCGAAAGCAGTAAAGGGACAAGTTTTGGCCGACTTCTTAGTTGACTATCCAAGGCTTGATATGGTCAGTTTAACTGAAATGAAGCCTTGGAAGCTATATTTTGACAGGTCAAAACATAAAAAAAAAGGGGCCGGAGTCTGAATTATACTAGTCTCCCCATTGGGAGAACCCACTAGACTCCTATTCAAGCTCGACAAAGATTGTTCTAATAATGAAGCTGAATATGAAGCTTTGATATTAGGATTAGAGATACTAATTGAAAAAGGAATAAAAAATGTGGAGATCATTAGAGATTCCCAATTAGTCATAAAGCAAATATCGAAGGAATATAAATGCACGAATGAGAGTCTGATTAGATACTTGTCACTCATTTTGAGATTATCATATCAATTTGACAATGTTACTGTTCGACACATGCCAAGGGAAGAAAGGGAGGTATGTATGTTAGATCAATATAATCCTTCAGATTGGAGAATGCCTATTGTCAAATTTTTAAGAAATCCCGATGCTACCGTCTATAAGAAAACTAAAAGTAAGGCTTTAAATTATGTGATATTGGGGAATGCTTTATTTAAAAAGGTTATTGATGGCAATCTATTAACTTGCCTAGGCGAGTCAGAGGCTTACATAGCCCTCGCAGAAGTACATGAGGGTATATATGGGGCCCATTAAGCAAGAGATAAGATGAAATGGACTCTATACAAGCAAAGGGTGTATTGGTCATCCATCGTCAAAGATTGCTTCAAATTTGCAAAGTCGTGTGAAGAATGTCAAAAACATGGTAATATTCAACGCATGCCAGCAACAGAATTATATTCGATTGTAAAACCATAGCCACTTCGAGGATAGGCTCTTGACTTCATTGGGCAAGTCCATCCTCCCTCATCAAAGGGGCATAAGTACATCTTAGTGGCTGTAGATTATTTTACAAAGTGGGTCGAAGCAATACCATTAAAAGAGGTAACACAAATTGAAATTATCGACTTTATTGCAGAATATATAGTACATAGATTTGGGATACCTCAAACACTGACAACCGACCAAGGAACAATATTCACAGGTCGAAGGGTGTTGGAATATGCTGAAAGTCAATAAATAAAAATGATAACTTTGACACCATATTATGCCTAAGCAAATGGCCAGGCAGGTGGAAGCAATAAACAAGTCAATAATTGCTTTAATAAAGAAGAATATTAGTCGAAGGCGAAGGAATTAGCATAATTTGTTAAGCTAGGTCCTATGGGCCTATCGAAATTCACCTAATGACGCTACAGGCACGACACCTTATAAGCTTGTTTACAGGCATGACGCCATTTTGCCAATTGAAATTAATTTACAAAACGTTCGAATTGCAAGGCAGAATGATTTACCTATCGAAGACTACTGGAACGCATTATTCGATGAGTTGAATGAGTTAGAAGAAGAGAGATTAAGCGCGTTAGAAAAATTAATTCAACAAAAAGAGTCTATTGCTAGAAGTTACAATCGTCGAGTTAAGCCAAAAATCTTTGGTGAGGGTGAATTGGTGTGGAAAGTTATTTTACCCACGAATAAAAAGTCAAAAATGCTTGGGAAAGGGTCCCCAAATTGGGAGAAACCGTTTAAAGTCGAAAAAAGATTTTCGGGAAATGCATATGTGTTGGTCGATGTTAATAGCGGTCTAAGAATTACATTAATAAACGGAAAATATCTAAGGCAATATAAACCAACAATACATGAAAAAAGAATTCGACAATGAATTAAAGTTGCTAGAAAAATTGCAAGTTGAGAGATTTGATAGTATTTGTAAATGTTTACAAAATCAATGCCAAAGAGCAACTTTACAAAAAAAATAATAATAAAAATCCTAAATTATGTTAGGAAGGTCTTGATAGCCAACTTTAGTTCTTCTTGTTGTTTGACCACCCTGTCCCTAGCTGCTCGAGCTTCTTCCAAAGACTTACGAGCCTTTTCGACAAGAGATGCTTTCACCTGTTTCTTCGAGAGTTTACTCTCTGCCTTGATAATATCAACCCGTAGCTTTCCTACAGCTTGGTTGAGAATATCTTTCTTTTCTTTCAAGGCTGTCAACCTTTACTTAGCAATAGCAATCTCTGAGGCCATATCTTGCACACGAGCCTCTCCTGCAGCCAATTTTGTCAAAGCCAAATCCTTAGCTTTCATAAAGCCTTCAAGTTCCTTGTCAAAGACTTCCAATTGCTGCATAGCCTTGGAAAATGAAGCTTCAACAGCAGCGGCTTTGGGCACTTGTTCCAAGAGATCCTCCATAAAATGATAGAAGGATTGTTTGGCCTCACTAGCATCGGCAGGGTAGCTTTACTTAAAGAAGAAATAAACTCAATCAAGGATTGTTTGGCCTCACCATAAGCGGCCAAAGCGCCCAGAGGATGATTCAAGAGAGTTGAAATTGAGCCGAGAAGATTAACAGGAACCTCAACAACAAGCATTGGAGTCGATGGAGTGACATAAGTCAAAGTTGAAGAAGAGGGCTTCTTGAAATACTTTATCTTTGACCTAGAAACAGCAGGAATTTCCTTTCCAAAAATGGCAGAGCTGGCTAATAAAATCTCATCGAAGGTGCTCAAATAACTAAAATCGACATTAGCATCATCATCATCATCATTGTTGTCGTCAGCCCGGAGCAATATAGCCTCAAGAGGCTTTAGATCGAAAGTCTGTGTGTAGGTCAATCCAGAAATAATAATGGTAGGGATTAAGGGAAGCCCTTTGGAAGGTTGGTCGGTGACTTCCTTCTCTTTGTCGTCGACTAGCACAGTGCCTTTGTCCATGGCCGAAGACATCCTCGTAGGGATTTTTCTACCCCAAAGTAGTCCTCATTTCAATATTTTCTTCATCTCCTTGATCGGCTTCTTCGCCATGAATAGCGGCATCATTCTAAAGAAAGGAAAGGAAAGTGAAGTGGTAAAAGAAAGGAATGGGTATAAGGAAAGTGGAGTAACTTAAGAAGAAAGGAGGTTAAAGGATCGAAAATACCTTTGTCTCAGATGAATCGTTTGGAATCTCTACAGGATTGACGAATGGGGAATTACTCAAAATTCTCCCGATTCTAGACTGTAATATAGATGTAAGTAATAAAATAATAGTAGTCAAAAGAAAGAAGAAGACAAGTCAAATGTTTACCTTTGTTGAAGGAGCTTTCTTGGAAAAGTGGCTCGAAAGAAATGGGCATTTTTTGGTTGGACCTTCTTTGAGAGGGTCTTTTTCTTTTCCCTTCTTTGAGGCAAGGGCTTTCTTCTTTCAACCCTTAGCAGGGACCTCCTCCTCACCTTCAGGATCATCCCAATTCTCAGCAGGCTTGACCAGGTGTGGAGCAACATCAATAATCTTAATCGACTCGGTGGCTGTAGGAGGAACTTGCAACAAGAAATCAGGAAAAATCGAGTAGGTAGAAAGGAAAGAAAGAAAATAAGCTACATAGTGAAGGGTATTCCATAACCCTTGATTGAGATTGAACAAAGTGTTCAATCATTTTTGACAAATAAAGACTAGTGAAGGTCACGGCTTTATGTCGAGGATGCAAATAAAGGACCCCACGAGGACCTTGAGGCGGATTTGGATAGCCGTCAACAATGCCAAATGGAGTATTTGGCAATGGAGGAAATAAGAAAGGAGTCATGTAGGACTCTTGTCGAGCAAAGGGGTTAATAGACTTAGCTTTCTCTAAAGTATGCCAGCATTGATCCTTATGCTATTCTTTTTTTAATTCAAAAACATCCATGGCTTCCTGAACCACCCTCAAAGCTGCCTATGGATTATATTTAACTTTAAAAAAATTTTCAAATTGAAGGATTTCACGAACATGTGTACCTTTAGTCTTCATTAAAGCAGCCCTTTTGTGCAAAAAAAAAAAAAAAAAACATCAGGAAGGTTAGCAACTAATATTTCTTTGCAAACTGAAATTCTTTGACGCTGAGATTTGTAATACTCGAGCCACCATGTAATGAATGAAGGGGTTGCAAAGAAACTATTTTCAAAATTGAAAGGAAAGTACAAGCTTCGTTTATCCTCATTTTCAGTCAAAAAATATTTGAGATCAGAAAAAGCCCCAACTGAGGCACCACATAATTGGACATATGGGTTGTAACGTCCCAATTTCCGACCTCCTTCCACACATCATCCCGATTTCCGACGTTATTCAACTCCAACAACGGACGTCCGACTTCACCTTCAAGTTTGATCAAATCCCATTCCCGACTCAATCTTCGAATTTCAAATAGGAGGGATTATTTCCGAGTTCCGAGTTCATCTTGCACAATTTCCGTCTTCATGACCTCCGATTTCCGATTTCATCTAATTTTATTTCCGACTTCATCTTATGCATATTCTCCGATTTCCGAGTTCGGCTCACCTATTTCTACGACTTCCGACTTAATCTGGATTATTCCCACGACTTCCGAGTTTAACATTCGAGTCCGAACAACGTGTGTGATTTCCGATGTCCGATTTCATACCTCAAAGGAAAACGGACCCATTTCCGATCTCATAACTTATCTCCGAGTTCAAGCATTTGGTGTTTGATGCCTTCAGAATTACCGAGTTCCGACCCTAAACATTCTATCCGACTTCCGACTTGAATCCAAGTTGTTACTTTAACACCATACTGCAAGTACCGACTTCGGGGTCGAATGTAATGAGTTCCGGTTTGAAAGTTGGATCCAATGGACATGAGTTCGAATCTTTAGTTGATTTTCAAGTCATCCACGAGTTCCGACCTCAGGGAGTCCATTCCCAGCAGTGATATTCCGGGTTCAAATGGGAGTTCTGAGATCATATGATGGTATGACTCCCGACGTCCGACCTTGCTCCCAAGATTCGAATAAACCAGACGGGATTTCCTCGTCACTAGCAAGAAGGCACGATTTTCGACTTTAAACTTAAATGGGATGAGTTCCGACTTCAACCATAATAGACACGAGTTCCGATTTCAGGTAGAGCGGAAGCGTATCCCACTTGTGGGCGACGTGGAGAGCAAATTGGCCACAAAAGTGAGAGACATGGCCGAACTTCAACCACAAAACTTCAGCCAATCAACACCACAACTTTCATGTATTTAAGTCAGACTTCCCTCCTCATTCTGATCTGATTTACGTCTCCCTCTCCTCTTGCTCCAGCCTTCTTCTCCTTCCTTTCCTCTCTCAAATCCAACTCCATCAAATCTCCAAGCTTTGGCAAAGTTCCATCAATCCAAACTCAATTTCAGCAAAGTCATACTCCAGAGAGGTAGGATTCTACTTCTACTCTTGAATTCCTTGCACTATGATTGCATGAGATTGAACTCTTCTTTATGTATTTGATGAATTATTGCATGTATTATGATGGATTATGATGAATTGTGATTAAATTCATAGGAGATTTTGAATTAGAATTATGATTAGAAGAAGAAAATTAGAAGAAATGGAGAAGTGGGATGCTGTCTTGGTGAGGAAGTCCACGGCAGTCCGTACGGCGGAGTGTACGGCGCCGCCTGCAACCGGTTAAATTTGATGGAACCATTTTTAGATGAAAGTAGACACCCAGAGCTTTCCATACATATATCATATAAGGTTATTGGATTAGTATTGAGAGAGATACGAATTTTTGAAGTTTGACCTAGGGTTCAGGACTTTCATCCGGGCAGGGTAACTTGAGGAGGGTATAACTCACCCTATACAACTCCAAATTGAGTGAAACCAATTTTGTTAGAAAGCTTACACATAGGGGAACATCCCAATATGAAATTCTGAGTTTGTTATGGTCCCAATTGTCCCCAGTGATTCGAGGAAGTTACCCTATGTCCAAACCAGGCCAAAACAGAGTGGTTCAGGAAGGTCGACTTTCAGGACTTATAACTCGAGGTATACTTAAGTAAATGGAATGAAACTTGTGGAAAATGAAAGGTGGTCCTGTTAGATTCAATATGAGACCAATTTCGTATGATTTGAGCTTAGTTTCGATTTTTAGTGAATTTATACTTCCAGGGGTGTAATTCGGGCTAGTGACTGAATAGGTTGAGGTAAGATTTGAATATCTTGAGTTATATGGATCAAAATGATATGGGACCAAAGAGGTTAGAAAGTAGACATATAGATCTATGACATATCTAAAATTCAGGTTTAAATGAGCTGAATAGAAATAAAGGTGGATCATATGAAATTCGGGCAGAACTGAATAGATTGGCAAAAGTGACCCAATTGATGATTTCACAAGTATTAGTAAAACATATAAGGTATGAGTTGAGAATTGCCAGTTTGATGTTGATATATATGCGTTGAGTTGATTATGTTGCTATGGCTGAATTGTCTGTGAGAACTGGCACTATTCATGGGGCCGAAGCTGATCCGTTATGCTGCCGGATTTACGGCAAAAGCCTATGAAATTAGGAATATTTACATGCAAGGATAAATTTGAAGATGATATGGATTATCAAGGATGATTTAGAGTATGAATGGGTGTATAGAAACCCTATATTCAAGAATGACATAAGTATGAGATAAGGTGTATGAAAGTAAAGGACAAAGCATATGTATGAGTGCCGGTAGAATGGCAAAGAGGCTACGGGCCTTTATATGTCACAACTATGTACGTGAAGATCATGTATGCAATGACGTATGAAAATAAATGAAGTATAGGTACATTTAGTGTGACTATGCATGACCTTGTATGAGAATGAAAAGACATGAGTATAATGAATGTAAATCCCTTCACTCGGAGGCAGTTACTTGAGATCCCTCCCTGTGAAGGCAGTTAAATATAAAGATATGAATCCCTTCACCTGGAGGCAGTTGCACTTTGAATCCCTCCTTGTGAAGGCAGCTAAAACTATGAGATCCCTCTACCTTGGAGGCACGTGGTCAGAATGAGATCCCTCTATGTTGAAGGCACGTGGTCAGATGAGATCCCTCAATTTTGAGGCACATGACCAGGATGAGATCCCTCCAAGACTAGAGGCACGTGGGTCCCCTTGCGGGTGAGTCGGTGTGACGACGGTCACGGGTGAAGCTGACGAGCTCACTCCAAGGCCAGGCTACCAAGGCGATAAAAGCACCCTAGGGACGGCGATACGTAACGCCTAGATGTGCCAAGTAAAAGACTAAAGACCAAAGGCTAAAAATTAAAGTATATGCAAACACCTGACTCACATGAGGCATGGTTTCGACCCAGCTAGTGTGAGCATGGTGGCCAGAACTTACATGAGGCATGGCATGACCCAGCTAGTGTAAGTACCAAGTGAAGATCCCATATTCCTAAGGAACGTGACATGGCGATCACGCTCTGATGGGGTATGACATGGCGATCATACTCTGGAATATGGCACGTAAAGATTTTATGATGAAAAGAGAGATGAAGAAAGAAAAGCAAGTTCTATGTCTATGCATGAATGTAAATACAAGTTAAGTTAGGTACAGATGTTATTTTCTCAGCATATTGATGTTGTGTGGGCGTCTTAATATGATGTAGTTCCAGTAAAGTATATGTCGAAGTTATGCCTCTAGTACATTGATGCTATCATACCTTATTGTATTTCAGTTATTAGTCCCAATATAATTCATGACTGGATTTTTATGGATTCTCTCAGATGCCAAGTGTATGATTAAAATGAGCTTTGCTTCGGATAAGATATTTTTCGAATGTAAAATTGAACAGTTTGTGCAGCATGTTCACCTTTTTCATAATAAACCGAAACAAACTGGAGATGACCACGATGACACTATGTATGAGAATCCTACTGAGAATTCTATAATTCTCGCTCCTATTTTCGTGTTGTCTCCAGATAAATTCAGAAGTTTCCGAGGACGGCTGAAGTTGCTATCTGACAAGGTCCGCTCAGGTAACAGTAACAACTCCAGGGTATGGTGTTATGACTTAAGCATAGTACTATACTTGGGAGGGTGTTACATGGGTCGAGTGAATAAGGCGCTGGGATGACTTGGGAAAAACCAAACTGTTGAGTGACAAAAGGAAGATTGTGAAGCTCGATATTCTTATTATTGGAATATGGAAGGCCTGTAGGAAAGGCTTGGCAACATAAGAAGTTCGACCAAATTTCATCTAATTCTGCTTGCATAGAAGGAATCATAGTAGTTCTTGGACATGTAAACCAGGCAAGCCCTACAGTTTGGTCACAGTAAGGTGAAAGATTTAAACCTCTTGTGACAGAGAAAGACACCTGATAAAGGTGGTTGAAGAAGAAGAAAAACTCATTTACCACTAGTGTATCAGGTTTTGATGTAAGTAACAAAGTCAAGGCCCATCTATGTTCCTTGGGAGATCTGTCGGAGCTGAATCACGAAGAAAAGATTCAAAGATGATGTTAGCCCACAATTGAAAGAACCCACATGGGACCTCCAAGGTCGATCAGACCATTATGTTGGAGTTTGGTCACAATCGAGCCTATTTCTTCATAAAGTTGAACTATAATTAGCTTGGACAAAGAGAGTCAATGGCCTTCGTGTAGCATTATAGCTAAAAGCATAGTATCTCTATTTCATCTGGAGACTTTGGCTACAAAATACTACAGCATTTAACCAGTATGAGAGAAAAGCTACGTTTTTGGCATCTAACACAAAAGTCGATGTAGAACCCATGTTGTTGCGAATAAAAGGTGAATACGATGGCTCAGAATCGTCAAGATTATAAGCCTTCACATAATCAAGAATAAGATCGAAATGAATGATTTTGCCTGTAGGTCGAAGGCCTATGATAGCAACTAATTCAAAGAGGGTAGGGGCGATCATTCCATATGGAAGTTGGAAAGTGTTGGTGGTTTTATTCCAAAAATAGAAAAGGGGCTAGCATCGAAAGGTTAAAAGAAAGGAGATGTCGAAAAAGTTACATAAAATAAAAAATGCCCAAGTCTTTCCAAAGATCACCCTTGGCTATTTGTACCTTATCTAGCCATTGGATGAACTCAGGGGAGTTTTTGGGAAGATTCCTAAAAGGACATTTTGATACCACAAAATGCTTGATAAAAATCTCTTCTCGGCTAGCGAGGATAGATTGGTCATTGGCACAAGGGAAAAAGAAATGGATATTTTGGGTTTCTTCAGAAGTCAGCAAGGGTCCAAGAAACGCGTGTGTTACATAACCAAGGAGGAAAGGAAGGATTACCTGACTTTTGTAGAAGTTCAGTAGCCTTTGGGTCCGACGTCGTGCGACGGTTGTCATCCATAAGAGGCTCCAAAGCAGAAGCCACAATGTGTGGTGAAGAATCTTTAGTCATTTTTAAAATAAAAAGAAGAGAAAAAAGTAAGGGGATTAAAAGAAAGATAGTGCAAGTAGGAACAATGGAGTCTTGAGGACAAGTGAAGAGGGAAGAAGAATAGTCAAAGAGGAAGACGAGGGGTTAGAATCTGAAAGAAATGTGTAAAGAAAGGAAAAACACAGGGCAAAAGGCTATTTATAAGGTTGAGCAAGGAAGAAAGAGAGGGAGACATTAAATTGAAAAGATGGTTGAGATGACAAAAGTTTAGGGGGTCATGACACATGTATTTGAATAACATGTAAAATCTTGAAAATAGTAACGAAAAGAAACCTTCTAAAAGAAAAAATTTAAAAAGATTTGAGGTTTTTTTTTTAAAAAAAAAAACTCAAATCTTAGGGGGCATCATGTTGGGCAAAAAAAAGGGTAAGAAAACCTCAAGTGTTGTTTCGGCCAGAATGTGGCAGCTCGAGACTGAGTTAAATTAAAGTAGGAGACAGAAGTGTCGATAGAAGGCAAGTTAAAGAGTAGTTTTGACAAGGAAGCACAAATAGTAAAGAAAGGGTGTCAATTGTCATTAGATTTTCGATACTAAACCAGGAAATAAAGGTTACTAGGATTTGAAGACAATCGACTATGGATAGAGGAACTAGAGGCGAAGATTAGAGAGAAAGTCAGCTCATTATTTTGGCCTAGAGGGATGGCAAAGAAGCGTGGTTTAGAATGTGGGTCGAGAAGTGGAGAATAATATTTCGACTAAGGTCGAAATTGTTAATGAATATGGCGTCGAAAAGTGGAATTGTGATGGATCAAAAGATAATGTCCCAAGACAGGTTGAATTCTAGAAGGATGGAAAGGGGCCCACACATGACTCTTGGACGTGGAAGGAGAACGTGGGATGATGAAGGAAACAAGAATGAATGTGGGCTTTAAATAAAAGGAGCTGCAAAACGTAAGGTATAATAGGCCTAATTTCTAGCAATTCCTTTGTCTATAAATAGTGAAAATGGGTATTAATTAGGGGACGGACTTTTACATGCTTGGAATCACCTCTAAACACTTTGCCAAAATGCTCACTCTGACATTAAAGAGTACCGAAGAACTAAAGTAATGATCCTTTTCATTTTTATTTCTTCTAGTCATTTGATCTTGTTTTGCACTTGACGGTAATAATTTCTCGTTTGTCAATACATTTGTTTTGTTGATGACATTATTTAATTTAAATTTAGTTTTATCTAAATTTCTGTTCATTTATCTTTTTCTAATACTTTAAATGTATGTGAATTCATCAGAGAAATTGCTTCTGTTTCCGAATTAAGATCTGTGAAGCAAACTAATAACAGTCAATTTATTTGTTTTACCGACTTAAAAATCCAGTAAACATGGACCTTCAAGCCTTCTTTGTTATTGTTAGGAAGAGGAGAGCTGTTGCTACTGGAAATCTATAAGTTTGGCTTTACAAATCCAACTAATATCATCTTCAGCCATTTTTTTTTTATTTTTTATTTTTTTTACGTTTTTGGTGAACATCTTCAGCTTGAAATCACAAAATAAAGACATAGATTTTCACTAGGCCATATTCGTAGGTATATGCTGAATGCCATGTCCACTCTTACTGCCAGCATATGTTTATCTAGCTTCGTCCACATTATCTATCTAGGAGTAGTTTGCATAAAGGTTCACGATCTGTAAGGGATGGAACTGAGTATCTGCTGCCAAGCATTTTAATTCAAACTTAATGTAGGAAACCAGCGAATACCATTATCTTCAGTACAACAGGAACGCCTTTTTTTTTTTCGGCTGAAAAATTTCATCTCAGAAACAAGAAGCGAACAAGCACACACCAAAAGAAAAATAAATAAATAAATAAATCCTGCTCCAAATTTAAGATCATAAGTTACTAGATAATGATATATTCGTTGGATTTCTCTGCATGCATGTGGACAGAAATGTTTTCTGTTCCATTTCTAGAACTGCAGTCACATTAAACAGATTCCACTTACGACAGAAATGCATGCCAGACAAGTGTTTTCCCATATAAATGTCAGACCAAAAATATTTACCACCAAGAAATGATCAAAAAAGAAATATTTTTAGTTTACAGGAATAGTTCCAAGAAGCTTAGCAATCCTGCTAGTCTAGAAAAATCAGAGAATTTAGAAGACAAACGTTTCGAGCAGCCTATGTTAGGAACATGTCTACATCGAAACGCCAAAATGCAATTAACAGAAACAAAGCCAAAACAAACATTATTTTGTTGGCAGAATCGTTAGAAATCCGCATACATGCAAAGAATAACACTATTTTTCTGTGTTATTGCTGCTCTCAAGAGTATGATCTCCAAAAGCCTATAAAAGCAAACATAAACGAGACAAATAGACTTCAACTCAAACTTAACTTTTCCTCACTTCGGAGGCATCTTTGCTCATTGCCAAACATGTAAGAAACTCCGAAAGTGGGTAAAGACCGCAGGTAATGACCATTGGAGCAGCTCAGACGATGCTTCGTTGTGTCGTTGATGTTAGCATATCGGTGCAGAGCACGGAGACTGAACGGAGACCACCCCACACAAATTGCAGCTGTGAGCTACTAAAGTTAAAGCATGGTTGCTCTTGTGCTTCCCCAAGCCAAGAACAATCACCTTCACCAATAGACGGCGACGGAGTGATTGCTCACTCACCATAATGGCTACAAAATCTTCTACCTTCACCGAGGGAACAATCGATGGGAAACAAGATTAAAACAAGACTCACTCGTATAATAATAGATAGAGGAATATGTTGCAGAACAGTTGGAATTCAGAATATACACAACAGAAGAGTACCCTAACTTCTGTCCTCTTTTTTCTTTTCTCTTGTAACTTTTAAGTATTCATTCGCCAATATTCCACAAGGCCAATGAAATTGAAGTGGTACAAAATTGTAGGAAATTTATGGTTGAAGCCATGACACCCTCAGTAACCTGCACGAGATTCTCTTCTAAAGAACATAAGCCTACTGCACATTTGTAGCAATATAAAACCGTTGAAATTAGTTACAGCATATAGAAACAGATTATTACACCATAAATATCGTTTTATTAACTTCCAAGTGACTGACATACCATACCAATTTTTAACTTCTGTCCCAGCCTTGAAATGAATTTAATGAAAAAGTACCTTTCAGGTTTCAACTTTCAAGTCATTTTACTTTGTTCACTTTAGGTTTTATTCATCATCATTTCTTTCCAAAGAATTTGTGAGTATATTTTACATACACTTGTTATATGAAATCCTCTGGGATAATATATACATGAAAAGAAATTATGGCAGAGAAGGCGAGAGGGGAGGCTGTGTAACTTTTAGCTCTCCACAGTCACTAATATAGACAGTCGTAAGAGGCCTGTTCCATGTGGCACGAGCATTCTGGGCCCTTTCATCTCCAAAAAATTCAGCCAGGTCATTAAATTGGCGAATTCGTTCAGATGGTTGGTATGTGGGAATGGAAGCTATGGCTGTGACGACATCCAAACCTGCTATTAGATGCAACTAGGAGCTGAGCACTGTCATTGGCAATAAAGTTCAAAAATAGAATTCATATATAACCTAGTCCCCCTCCGACACACACAGATCAAATATTTCAACACTACAATAACTCATCTTGTTGCATCATATTAACAGATTGATCCATTGTATGGATAACAAGAGGTCAAATCTTCATGACTGGAGGTAAAAAAAGAACAATGATCTGTGCAGTTCAAATAACACATAACCTCTTAAAACTACCTGAAACTGGGGGAGTCCAATTCTTAAGCATAACGTTGAAACGATTAACGATTTGATTAACCTATACAAGGTTTAGTTACTAAGCTCACAATAGATATACTTAAAACACATACTTCAAGGAAAAGGAAAGGGATGAACGCAAATGCAATAGTAAACTTAACAGCTGAGACTTTTTTTCTTGGGGTTCATTCATTCGGGAGATTAGTGCAGAAGCTCAAACTTGAATGTGTAGTGTGAACATGAACACTGAGTGTTTGACCAACTAAGAAGAACCATTAAGAAAGATATAAAAATATTTGATTGCATTGAATATGTAAATAAAGATATATGATAAAAGTTTCACTCTGCATCACAAACAAATATTCAAGACACCAGGGATCTCACTCTCCGTAAGGGGCAAAAGATAAGTTTCATTGAACTCCAACGAATTATGCTACTTCAATTCAGCTCTATTATTTTTCGTTTTTCTATTTGTATTTCCATCTCTATATAACCTCATTCAGTACTCTCAGAACAAACTAACATTCTAACAAAAAGCAAGCCCATTAACTCTTCATAATACTCAATAAACAGAACAAATTGAACAATCAACCAGATATCATAATTCCAAGGCATTAAAGCCACAAAAACACATGACCATATCTAAAATTCCTTTGTTCCCCCCTTCAGAAAAAGAAAATGAACAAGAAAATTGATTACCTTCGAGCACGGTTCCAAATACAATGTTCTTATTATCGAGGTCGGGGCAAGGCCCTGGTCCGGTGGTGATCAAGAACTCGACGTTCCGGTAACCAGGATCAAGCTTGATCTCATCCTCGTCGTCGTTTTCGGAGAGCGAGAGCGAAACGATGCCGGGCCCCGAGTGCGTCAGCGCGAAGGCTTTGGCGTCAACGGTCTCCGTGTTCCGCGCGAGGTCATGGGGCGGTCGGACCTCGCCCTTGTCGGGGCGGCCCTGGCGGCCGGCGAGGAAGTAGCGGCCGGGGAAGATCTTGTGGACGAGGGTGTTCTTGTAGGAGGAACCCGTGGAGTTGGCACCGAGGCACATGGACTTGAAGTTTGAGACTGTGAGGGGGACGAGGTTACCGTAGAGTCCGAGGACGAGGCGGCCGAGGGGGGTGGAGTCGGAGCAGAGGGTGGCGAGGTTGTCGCCGAGGGTGCGGTTGGGGAGGAAGTAGTTGGGGCAGAGGCTGAAGTCCATGAAGACGCGGTCGGTGATGGTGGGGCTGGGGGTTTGGGGTGTGGTCGTGGCGGAGAGGGAGGGGGAGGGAGAGGGGGAAGGAGGGAGGGAGCGGGTGGTGCTAGTGACGGTGGAGAGGAGGAGGAGGGAGCGGCGGGTGAGGCGGGGTTTGAGGGTGGGGTGGTGGAGGAGAGAGGGAGGGGGCGGTGTTAGAGAGTAGCCCATTGAGGCGAAGTGACAGTGAGCATGTTTCGGTTATGCGGCGGAGAAGATGGAAGACCGAGAGTGCGGTCCACCTGAGATTGGGTAGGGGATAATGCAGACGGCAAATGTGTGAATTATGAAATTGCCAACAAATAAAGCCGTTTATTTGTCCTTTTAATTTTACGTGGTTGGCTGGTTGCTATGTTATATTACTCCCTCGTTCTGTTTTACCTATATATTAAATTAAATATTAATAAATCATTGATAACTAAATTTCTTTTACACCTTTTACAAGTTTTTTTTTTTTATTGTGGAAGACAATCCTATCTATGACGTAATTAGATATTAAATATAAATATTTTTTCTAATTAAAATTTAAATCGTAATTTGTAATATTATGAATGGTTAACTCCTCCTATTAAACTCAATTTCTATTAATTTTGGTATTCACAATAGTCTAAGAATTCTAATAATTGATAAATATAATGCAATATTAATAGAAGAGTTTAATTTATATATATTGATAGTATAAAGAATTTTATATTATCATCTAATTATATATTTATATTTGTAAGATTTTTAAAATAATGAATAATTCAGTCAAATATTTTTATTAATATGATAATACATAATTGAATATTTGTATAAACTTTTTTACATCAATAATATATATAAATTAAATCCTTAATAGAATCAATTGATTAGATATTGAAAATTAAGTAAGGACATTTCAATAAAAATAATTTATAATTGAACCTTGATTGTTGGTTCCTTTATATATGACTAAAGTAAGGGTGCCCAGCAAATCACATTGACTCAATGAACTTAAAAATGCAAACTGAACCAATAAACATGGTTCGAATTGATCATATGAAACATGAATATAAGTACGAAATACGATAATATTTACAAATAATAAAACACGATACGGCTTTTATATAATATATAAAATTAATATAAAAACAACATAAAAACATAAATTTTAAATCGGAAAAGAGTAATAATAATTTTAAAATTAACATAAATTCTTATAAAATTATTAAAATGAAGAGAAATACTATTATGCCAGAAAAATTGATCAAAATTCGTCTACTCGAACTATGCGGCGTATTAAGTGGAATAGGTATTCTGAGTTCTAAATTTCCATTTACCTTTCTCTTGTCTCTGTCAATTCTGCATGCTTCTCCGCAACAAATCCACCGAGATCTTGCCCACCAACTCTTGTATCGAAGTTTACTCTAGGCAATTACTCATGCATTATTGGCAATGCGAATTTAACTCAAAGGCCTATAAATTCCGTTGCAATTCATAAAAGTTTTCGAAGTCTGTATTTGTGCCATAGATTGTTCCTAAACATGATTGAAATGCTAGTGTGTTTCAACCAAATTGAACTGCTCTTCCTCGTCTACCTACTTCGTCCCCCATTCTCCCCCAAAAAAAAAAAATATGCACAGGTTCAATGACGTTAGGGTAAAGTTTGGGGCTGGTGAATAAGAGAACACGAAGAAGGGAATTTATTCATTGAGGTATCCAAAAATTATAGAATTTGTTCTGTGACAATTATTGTTTAAAAAGATCACACATTTCTTAGTTTTATTCAAGTTGAAATAACAGCATGTGATTCCTGACTTGAAATGAATGTTATAAAATTTAACCAAATTTTACATATGGATGTAAGAAAAAGAGAAAAGGAGAGTCCAACATGAAAAACTTGCTTGGTGTGTGTAACACTGTCCCAAGTACAATATTATGCTTAAGTCATAATATTAAAGTTAGGTGTTGTTACTAATAATTAAACAAATCTTGATTTATCATTCGCTTTAGTTTCTAAGAAATAAACATAATATCTCATTCATTCCACAAATAATTGTATTAAAATACAACTTTTCAAAGTACATGGGTAGTTCCACTAGGAGTTTTAGCTAGTAAAACAGTTATCTAACTCTAACATGGGTAGATATAGTCATTAATTGTCTTTAGAACTTAATCTAGCTGTCAGTCAAATTCTCCTGGGTTAGTCTTCATTGAGATCACTTGAGTTGCCTGGAGACAACATCCTAAGCTACTCAACAATCCAATGTCATCATTGTCTTTCTAGCTACTTCGATTTATTTAGAAAATGTGATCTCATACATAGGGATAGAAATTCATTTATTAAGTTTCAGAAAACATATTTTTCCAAAGCAAGTTACTTTTAACAATGACTTAGTATTGTTTTTTTTTACACACATAACAGTAGTAACAGATAAGTTTCAATAAACTAACAACTGTACAACATAATAAGCTAGTAGAGATGCATATGTAGATGTCCATGCTGAGTTATGTAAATGCACTTAACTTCCTTGACTTTCATTGATTTTCTTTACTCAACATACCTAGGTGTTACATATCGCCGTCTCTAAGGTGTTGCATTTCTTATCTTTTCTCTATACTTAGTCCCCTAGAGGTGGATAGTCTCTCCCACCTTTGAATAATAACCTGCTTTTCAGGATCAAACTTGTTCCTATATGTGATTTCTGGGTTTACTTTTCCCGACTTTCATACCTACTTATTCCCCTTAAATCTATTCAAGGGCTGACCTAAGTCATATAGAATCATAATCATCATAAAGTTCATTCATTAAGTATGAATGTGCTTGATATGCTTATTATTATGCTACATAATTCACATATATCTGCCAAGAATTCAGGAGCATGATAGCTGAAATATGAAGTTTCCCCAAAATAGACAATATAATCCACAACCAGCTAATCACAACAATCATGATCAATATGATTAATATATCAACATAACATCAATTAGATATGTAATTGCATAATTAATTCAGCTCGTTGATTCCTCATGGTCTAAGGAACCTCTAAGTCAAGAAATTCTCAAGTTATCCTACTTTACTTAAATATGCCCTGAAATTCCAAATTACATGAAAATTATATTTTAATTTATTTTTCTCTCAAAAATTTACTAGAATGTAGCCTTATTAATATACTTTTAAATCCCTTTAGTTTCACCAAATTTTGAGATGTATAGCTTAAGTTATTAAAGTTTTACTCAAGATTGTCCTATTTCAGGATAAATTTACAAATCTAAAATTAGAAAATCACTAAAAATTGTCCTTATATTAGTTTGATCCAAAATTTCATCAGGAGGTACCTATATGAACCCTCTTTCAAATCCAACAAGTTTCACTCTCACTGGGTAAGTAGAGCTCGAGTTATGAGCTCCTCATCTGGGCTACCCTGTTTCAACTTGAATAGAGTATAGGTCAACTTTGAGTAATTGTTAGGAACAATCTACCAAGGATCTAATTCTAAATTTTTTTACAAACATGATTCCTATATGTTAGTTTTCTAACAAAATTGATTGCACTTAAATTGAAATTATATAGGGTGAGTTATGTCCCTTATATTACACTCTATTTAGGACAAAGAGTGTAATCCAATATCCTACTTCTAAAATTCATAACTATTTTATTTTAAGTCCAATAGACCTATAATTTATATAGTTGGATTCATCTTTAAGTCTAATTTTATCTAACATTAGTTTCATTCAAATTTGACTTCTATAAGTTGAGATATACCATTCATTAGGGTTCTCTTCAACATCTTTTCTGTTTTGTGTCTATCTTGGTCTTTTAATCTATTATTCAACCTAAACCAAGTTTTCTCTACCTAAAATCACTAGAAAAGTGTCCTATGAACACCATACAAGCTATACATCAATAAATCAAAAATGACACAAAGAAACCCTAATTGCCATGAAGCCATAGAAGACAATGAATCTTAGGAATACTACCTCAAAATCCAAGTTGGTAGCTCCTTAACTTGAATCCTTTGATGACTTTACTTCCCTAAAGCCTCCAGATAGTTAAGAATCCCTTCCTATTCCTTGTTTGGCTAAGGTTATATGATTAAGGAGAGGAGATTTTTAGGCTTGTATTAAAGCTTTTTGATTATACGCGAAGCGAATAGTGGAAGATTTGGACAAGAGGAAGCAAGGTGCAAGAGCTTTGGGTGAGTATGCGTAAGTTGGAGAAGAAAATGGAGATGGAAAGGAAGGAGTAGGTTGGCTGAATTTTTGAGAGCTAGATAGGGAAAATAAGCTTCTTCCTTCATAAGTTATAATGACTCATGAAAGGTTTTGATTGGTGGATATTGTAACATCCTCCAAACATAAACCCCAGGCTCAAGCCATGGATCTATATCTAGAGGCTATTACGAGTGCTGTGAAAGACTTTAAAATAAGGAAATATAACATATGGCCCTTAAAATTCTTCATCCTTATTATTAAATACAAACTTACAGGCTCAAGTGTTATATACATATAGAACTTGTAAAAATACAATTTATAAAAGCTTCCCTAATAGGAAACATAGAACGTGTATTGTTCTGTACTCTTACTTCAGTTACCAACCTTAATGCTCGAGCCGGTGTTTCTGCTCTATAATAGTTCCACAACCTTACCGCAGCCTTGGAATCTAATCTATATACTGGAATGTTTATGGAAACATATAATAGGTAGTGAGAGCCTAAGGTTCTCAATAGGTAAACTCAAACCGCTATAGGGTATCATCATAAACATTCCAGCCGTTTTGGTTTATTATAAAAACGTGGACATAAACACATAGATGCTATTTTAATTTTAAGCTTGAAAACACCTTTCTCGAGGCGGGTTACTTTTATTAAACACTTGGGATATTTCATGACAAACATAATAACAGTAATAATATAACATTTCAACCAAGTTCACAATAACATTATAGCATAATAAGATGTTTACTTATGCATATGCAAATGCTCATACTTGACTTTATGCAAATGCACTTGACTTTCTTATCTTTTTCTTTCTTTAACTTGAATCTTGCTTCCGTGTATTTGGTCTCCTAGAGGTGAGTGGCCTCTCTCACCTCTAGGTAATAGCCTGCTTCTCAAGTTTGAACTTATACCTATATATAAGTAATGGGTTTTACTTTTCTCAACTTTCACACTTGTTTATTCCCCTTAAATCTGGTCAGGGGCTAGCCTAAATCTTCAACAGTACCGCCTAGGCTCGGTACACCACTTTTGCAAGTTCTTAGTATCTTTCTCATTCTTGGATTTCATCATGCATGAACATGTCACATGCACTTATGCTCATGCTTCATATCTTACTTTTAAACATTCTTGCATGCATGATGCTCATGTATATAACATACACATACTCATGGCTTTCACATATTTCTGCCGAAATTTTGGCAACATAACAGCTAAAATGTAGAAGCATCCCACTACACAAACAGTCAACCAGTCCCAAGAATCATATTCATTATAAATAATATATCAATATAACATTATATTAGTGTGAAGTTGCTTTAATTCTTTGCCTTTGAATATTTCATGGCTTATGGAACCCTTAAGTCAAGATTTTCTGCAGTTATTCCATTTTACCTTAATTATGCCCTATATTTCTAAATTTTACCAAAATTTCATTTTAATTTATTTTAGTCTAGAAATTTAATATGTTGTAGCCCTATTAGTCTACTTTTAAACCTCTTTAGTTTCACTAAATTTCAAAGTGTATAACTTGAGTTATTAAAGATTTATCTAAGGTTGCCCTATTTTAGGATAGACCTATACACTTAATCTTAGAAAATCACTAAAATTCTATTTTACATTATTTTATCTGAAATTTATGCCGACGGGTAGCTATTTCCATCATCTTTTAATTCGAAAATGTTTCATCCTAATTGGGTAAGTAGAGTTCAAGTTATAAGCTTCTCAAGTTGGCTATCCTATTTCAACCTAAATAGAGCATATGTCAACTTTCAAGAATTACTAGGAAAAATCCATTCATGGTATGATTCTAAAATTTTTATGGCATAATACCCTATGTGTTGAATTTATAACAAAATTAGTTTCACTTAATTTGAAGTTATATTGGGAGAGTTATACCCTTTACATCACACCCTAGTTAGGACAAAGTATGAATTCCTACAGTCAGCTTATAAAACTCATAACTAATTCATTTTAAATCTAATGGTCTTATAATTTAAATGGTTGGATTACTCATGAAGACTAGTTTTATTTAAAATTATTTTATTCTAATTTTAGTTCTATGTGGTGGGTTATTAGCTTCATTATACGGATGACATATTAGGGTTCCATTTCACAGCTTCTCTATTTTGAGTTTCTTTTAATCTTTTGCTATATCTTTCAATCTAAACCAAATTTTCCTATCTTAAATCACTAGAAACAAGCCATATCAACATCATACAAGAGCAAATCATGGATGATATAAAAAATACCACATTAGCAACCCAACCATAAAACATAAACAAAGCTAAGGATTTGAGTTATTAACCTTAAAATCCTTCCAATTACGCAAGCAAGGAAGATAAAGCCACATCCTAGCCTTCATCTTTGAGGTTGAAGCTCATGATCATGGAGGCTTAGAAGATGGAGATGGAGAGAAAATCGGGGGTCAGGAAGGCCAAAAATTGGAGGGCAAAAAGGGAAGGAAAGGTTAGCTTGCTTCTTAAGTTTGTTTGGCTACTTGAGTAAGTTTTGAAGCTAAATTCCTATTGTTGGGTTTTTGGTCAAAAAAAAAAAATCAAATTTTTCTAAGCTAAAATTTGATTGGCTCATAAGAATTTGTGTGTGATGCGGCTCCGACAAGTATACCGGATCGTACAAGTAATAAAATGACAAGTAGAGTATTGTTCCCACAAGGATAGATCAAATATCAGATAGTTTAAGGGAATAACTATTTGGCAGAATGAATTCACATATGCTAAAAATTAAAACAAAAATTAAATAAAATAAACAAGAAAAATAGTAATGTAAATAGATGCCAATGGTATGGACAAATCCAATGGAATGGACGTTAGGGCTAATTAATTTCACCTATTGTAGATGTAATTACTATGAATTTCTGTTAATCAGTTTCTATCCTAATTGACTCACAGTCGGTTTCGCTTAATTTATTCTTAGTCTCTCTCAAGGTCAAGCAATACTCTTTATCCTAAACTGATGCCTAATCTCTTAGTACAAACTAGTCTAGGTAAAAGTTGAAGTTCTATAGGTTCCTATATTGACCGCATGAACCACATTTGTCTATCTCTAGTTTTCGCTCAACTCACGGTGTTCATGTTCACCGGCTTTATTCACAAACTCTCTTTCGAGTTATTGTAAATCCCCAAATCAATTAATTGGTGATCAAGTAATTAAAGACATTAAGCACAAAAAAAAAACACTAAGCAGTTGAGATAGAAAACATGATTAACATTAATTCATAAGTAAAATTGTCATAAAAAAGGTCCATTAACACCCTAGCAAAAGAAAATTAATTCATGACTAAAGAAAAGAAAATAAATGAGGAAGATGAAGATGAAGATGAAAAGACAAAAGAACAAAATGCCATAAAGAATTCAAGCTAGAGACAAGAGATTTGGAAGAATGTGGATCTCTCCATGTTAGCTTGAACTCTGGAATCCTTGAATCTTCGTCTTCAATCTCTCTGGAAGAAGCCTTTTATCTTCCGAAGTGTGTAGGAGTGTCTAGGGATCTGTTTTCTAACCTAAAGTGTTGTCTTTTATAGTCCACGGATCCCTTTTCTCAAAATTTGACCCTAGCCCACTAATTCTACAATCAGGGTCGCACTATAGCGCAAAAAAAATCTCGTGGGTCCAAATGATCATTGCGCTATAGTGCACTTGCCTGACAGTGCTAACTTCTTTTATACACTTCCAAGCTTTGTAGCAGTCACAATAGTGGGAATTTGCCTTGGAAGTAAAAATAGCACTTGTAGATCTTTGAGTAAACTTTTCAACGCAATAAAAACCACATCAAATGGAGTTCTATAGCTCAAGATATGGGCAAAATAGTAATGAAAGGTCAGACTTGACAGCATCAAAGATAGGATGAAGCTTCAATCTTGTTTAGCCTTTTTCTTCTAGAAGACTCGAGAAGTGGAGAAAGTATCCAACATCAAAGTTAGAAATCTTCTTCTCTTCTTTCCAAAGAATCTTGAATCATCATAATGCAACTTCTGGAGAGCTAGATCTCGAATTTCCAATGCTAAAAGGTCCTGACTTCATGCAAGATGAGCTCTCTCATGACTCCAAATTCCAACTTGAATGCTTATGCCTAATGGCAATTAGACAAAAAATATAAATAAATATCTAAAATATAAGAAAATAAAAAAAATAAAAGTATCACCTAATCTAAACTACTTAACTAAAATAAAGCAAAATAGTAACTAAACTAAATAGCTATATCCTAAATTAAATAAAAACTAACTAAAAATATAACTCACTAAAGGGACTTATCAGTGTGGTTAGTTTCTAACCACACATCTTAGGATTTTCAGCTAATACTCATGTCAATAGATAATATAGCACCCTTGAGGATTAATTCAAGGTGCCGGAATATCAATTCGAGTATTCTAGGTTAACCGAGTTCTTATAACATTATGTGACTAATCTCACATGTTTATTTAAAACTTTGGGTAAGAAACCTCTATTTAAGGTTATTACAGATCCTTTGTTATCTACCAGTGTCGTGGGGCTTGCAAAATCTCTGAACCGCAATTTTTTTACGATTACCCCTTTCGACAACCATAAATCCTTATTTACAACTTTGCCATTATGACCTAAAAATTACAATTTCATCCTTAATTTTTCCAAGGCTTACCAATTTACAATTTTGTCCTTGCCCCAGGCTAGAGCTTCCTTCTATCCTGATCTATCCTCAAAGTTCGAGATTTTACACACTACCCACATTTTAAAAAGAATTTTACCCTCAAAATTCCATAGCTAAGAATAGTTCGGAATAATCTTTATAACCTGTAGGGGCAACTCTCTCTCCAAATTCATGTCTTGTTTTTATGTTTGCTTGCCAATAACTCCCCTCATTTTGCAGTTTGTCTCTGATCGTTGGGTCTTCTAGATTACTAAGTGCCTTGGTTGAAGTCTCCATCACTATCTTGGAGAATCGCGAGGCGTATAACAAGATTGGTCGAAATTATTGACTCCTTATCCTTTATAGTCTGCTTGTTAATCCTTCCTTTTTATCGAAGTTACGTTCAGATTCCGCACTCATAAGAAAGCGTGCTCATTCATAAGCCTTATCTCTAATCTTGGGGTTTAGAGAAAATCGTAAGGGGACCCATCATCTGTCCTAATGATTGCTAAAACTTCCTCTTATCCTAGTTCTTATAGGGTCTTCATAGATGTGTGCAATTGTTCACTCTCTTCGCTTTCACCAAATGGGTTAAGTATTAAATTTTGTGGTTCTTCTGATTATCACTTTGATGTCCTTGAAATTGGTATGTTGTCTTATATCATGTCTCTAGTGAGATTATCTTTTATTGGTGTATGGTTACTTTATGGTAACAAACCCTTAGCCACCTCACCTAGCAAGGTTAATCCAGGGTACTTTGTTAAGAAGAGCAGAATAGCTAGTTAGTCAACCTATTAGCTTACCATTTATTCCCTTGAATTAGGAAGGATCACTAGTTTAAATAGCTGACACTGCTCCAAAAAGATCAGAACCTGAAAGGACACTTGTTCTAGTAGCAGAATCAGAAAATGCTATTGCTACTACTATATTTGAAGCTGAAAATTTGAACACTCCAATGCCAAATCCAACCACTGCCACAATCTCTCAAGATGTTCCTGCTACTCCTATTATTGCACAAACTTTGCTACTGCTGACCTCTACTCCCAAATTTGATAGAATAACTACTCCTGCTATTTTTGAACCTCAACCATCTTCAGCTAGTCACAGTCAACATACTGAAAAGCTACCTTCTAAAGCTCCATCGTCTGCTGGAGTCTTTCCAAATGCTGCTGAAGTACAGATGGATTTATTGCTAGCCAACCAACAAACTATTATGGCTAATCAGCAAGCACTAGAAAGAAGAATGAACAACATGGAAAGTCTCATGCTGCAGATACTAAAAGCTCTTCAGAAAGGGAAACGCAATCTATGATAGCTTTCCTATGATCCCACATCTTTGTTTTTTTGATCATGTCAAAGGGGGAGAAGGGAAGATATTTGAAGAAAAGCTTAAGTTGAGGGGGAGCATAGATTGAAGGGGAGAGCATACATTAAGAGGGAGCATAGCATGCATACATAAGTCTAAGGACCCAATTTTTTGGCATTCTAGAAACAGTCTCTCTCCTCTAGACGTTTCAAGTTTTAAAGGTTTTGATGGCTAACAAATCAAACTTTAAGTAAATCTCTTGAACTGCAAACGATTTGTTTAAACATATCCTTTTGTGAGTGAAATGATATGCTTCAAAGCTAAATTGTTTATCATATAAAACAAAGCGTCAAAATCTGTGGTACTTTTTTCAAATGTGATTATATTGGATCTATCGCTTTGTGTCCCATATGTTTACTCACTCAGGAGCAAAATAGAAAGTTTAGAAGGATAGTGGTAAAGCACCAGAAAGAAAAAACGTGCCATGAGAACTGTCACACCTCATTCAGAAAGATAACTTGATCCAGAAGGTTGAATTCTCACGAAGTATCTCACCACTAAAGCTTCTTCTATAAGCTTCATTGAGAAGTTCAAAAAGTCAAATATGATTTGATAAGTTGCAATGAAAGTGCTGACAAGTCTAAAATGTTGTTGAATGCTTCAACGGCTACTTTCTCTCTTCTATGCCATCTCAACTTGTTGAAGAAGAAAGTTGTAGCCTCTCTTTCCAATCATGGACCAGTGGATCATAGTAGCATAAGGCTCAAGATCTGCAAGCTTCAACAATAACATCTTAAAGTCTATATAAAGTTATGATATGAAGAAGATAGTGACGCTGTTCAAATTTTTAAAATCAGCAACTATTTCATATCTTCATCCTTCTTGACTTTCAAATCTTTCAGAAAGTTACTTATGGTAACTTTCGTATTAAAATCTTCTCTATAGGTGTACAATAGATAACATTCTCATTTTGAGAATATAGAGAAGTCACTCACTGTCCCTCTTTGATCAATGCTTTGTATCGAAGTTTACTGTGAGTGTAAACATAAAAAACCTTCAAAAATCTCTTATAACCAGACCCAATAGTGGTCATAGTGACCTTGGAGAGGCTAGTACAAAAACTACTCTATTGTGAAAGCTTGGAGAGGATAGAGAAAGACTACTCAACTGTAAAAGCTTGGAGAAGCTGGGAAAAAGAAAACTCTTGATATAAAAATCTCAACAAGAAGTTAGGGGCTGGACGTAGGCATTGGTTAAGCCGAACCAAGATAAATCTCTTTGTGTGATCTTTCTATCTTTCTTCTCTTGCTTGGTATTTTTATTTCATACATAGATTTGTGCAATATTTAAATCACTTAAGTAATCTTTTATAATGCAAAACAATTTTTTTTTCTAACTACTACTTCTGCATTCCAAGTCTAGAACTTGAGAAAGTTGCTTTGCAAAAAGTTTTTAGGTTTAAGAAATATTAATGAAGACACAATTCAACCCCCTTCTCATGTCATCTCTTCCAATAGTTTCCACTAATCACTTATCATGAGTTTAGACATAATTCCCAATACCTGCCAAAAAGAGCTAGAGAGTTGTACCTTAATATCAATGATGAGAATAAGCTAAGATATGTGAGCTTGGAATGACATATCAAAGAATAGGATGATAAGTGGATAAGCTTAGTTTTAGCAATAAGAGAGAATCCTATGAAAATCTCAAGCACCGAGCATATTCAAATTTGAACTAGAGAATCCCTTGAAAAGTGGGGAGAATGAGAGATTTTTAAGGAGAGAGAAAGCAATTATAACAGAATTTAATCTTTTGGGACCTAATTTGATTATAAATAGAAGAACTCATCAGAGGCCAAGGTAAGTAACTGATCCTTTTTCACTAGAAAATGATTGGAATATGTTTTGATTTGAATGTCGAAGTCCCTTATAAGTCCCCCGCTGGAGTTGTGGATTCATGAAGAGCTCGAACCAGCAAGGACATTATCAAAAGCTGGAAAAAACAGGTCAAAACAGCACTACTTTTGGTTTATATATATATTATCTCTCACTAAGCTCATTTGACTTACTCCTCATTTCATTTCCCCTATTCTAAAGCTAAGTGCAAGACAATGGACAGCTCATCCTAGCTAGTTGAGGAGTAGAATCTCCATAAGCCTGACATACTCGTCTGTGCGGGCCTTGAGGTTGTTATTGTAATTGATTTTATTTATCCGAGCATTTGTTTGAGTGTAATCTTAGCTATGCTCCATTACCCTAACAATCTCAAACTTTTCTTGTATACTAAAGTCCTTAAGAGCTTCCCTAAATTTAGTCACATCTACAAATATCCCATTTCTAATTCAACCCTCCCATTAGGTACACAACTGAATCTTCTTCCTTTCATACCCCTACTAATATAAACCTGCCCCTATCTTCACTAGAACTAACCCCGGGAACAACATCATACCTTTCTTTGTGAGAGCTCAATTTATCACTATCTTGTCTTTCTTCCTCAGTAGCATAAGTAAGATCTAAATCAAATCCAATATTACTTTCACTTTTAGGATTTTGATACCATTCTTTATTGGATTCACTAATAACTACTTTTTCGTCACTAACTACGCTCTCATTCACTATATTATCAACAACATTTACAAGCAAGCATAATATCATTCACAGAAGCTAGCATACTATCATTAAGAAAGGAAGGGACATTAAAATTCACAGACTCACTCATAGCAGTAGGTGAAGAATTAATAAAGTGGTTCATGACCTAACCCTAGCTTAACTTGTTTACTCATCCTAGTCCAGAGCTTATTTAGCTAGGTTCAGGTTATAATATTTGACTCATCACATGTTTTGGGCCAAGTTCAGGACATATTTCAAGTTGGTTGAGCCTGGCACGAAGTCAAATACTTCTTTAAGTTTAGGTCATCATTATCGGATTGGATTTGGGTTCAAAGAAATGACTCGATTAAAAAATTAGGTCGGATTCGGGTCCGATTTGACTCGACTCAACCCATCCTTTATATACCCTTAGGATTAATAGCAACTTGTGAAGATTAACAATAGTAGGTGAACGGTTATTAGACTCATTCACATAATTGCCACTACCACTATTAATCAATTGAAAAACTTGTTTTCGACTGCTACCATTAGCATATCCTTTCTTCGTAAGCAACATACACATGAATATACATTGACTTAGGATTTAGTTTAAACATCTTTAATGCATCTCTATTAGATTGATGGGGATTGTCTCCTTAACAACTCGTGGAAGAAAGAACATCTTTATTGGTGCCCAATGCCCAAACCCCAAAGCGTCTGCAAGTCCCTTCACATCATCCTCCATGTTAAACAAACCATACTTGTCCCGACTGACGTTCTAAATGCTTTGCAATTCCCTCCGCCCCCTTTGTCAACATAATGGATTAAGATATCCATATTACCCAGTTTTGGACCCAGGCATGTGAAACTCGCCATAACCTTGCATTTTTTTTTAAAGAATAGATATGAATGAAACTAAATTAAACAACCAATCATGTATGAATAAGAATAAGAAATCAAAATAAAATCAGAGCCAAATCTTACATTTGTTGAAGATTTCTTCTCCCTTAATGTGTTGGCTGCCATTTTAATATAGGGTTTTTTTACCCTCTTTTGATTATGGAGAAAAGTTACTAATGTGTTGTTTGAGTGATTGAATGGGGAGGGATTTTAGTATAGAGTGAATGGGAGACGACATTTTGGACAAATCTCATAGACCATAAATAGCATTCACTTTTGTTGGTGTCAAGAATGGTCACTGTACCTGGTGCAAATTGAGAGATATTATATATAATTTCACTAAACTTTGAAGAGATTAGGATAATTTTTTCTTTTAAAATGATTTTTTTATATATAACAATTTCTCAATAATTGTAAACCATAATAATTTTATAATATTTGATAACTCGGCTCGTGGGCAACTCTATCTCATGTAGGTAGGTTGAGTTCGGCAACCCAAATTAACAAGTGAAATATTTAGAAAAAATACTTGTCTAAATTATGTGTAAAATATAATTTATGTTATTAAAATTTTATAGTGAGGTACATGGCCGTATGCCCCTAACCCATTGTTCCACGGTGGTGCCAGAATAGTCATAGATGAATAGTCTCGCGGTGAGACTTCTATTTTTCAATTACTAGGCTTCTTCCTTGCAGGTTAGCTCGGGACCCTAGTGTGGCTTTTATGCAAAAGGGGGATGTTATATTTATACTTAAATTTTATGTACATTAATTATGCATAAATTTTAATTTAATAATATTAAAGAATTAGATAATAATCTTTATATCTTAAAAAAAATGACCAACTTATTAGTAAAATACTATAAACAGCTGCTAATTCAAAATTTATACTTTTTTGTGGTCAACAAAATTTATACATATTTAAGTATTTAAATGGGCCAATTTACCTGGATGAACTCGCGAATAAAAGAATTGACATTTTACTTGTTTGATCTATATAAAGCCAGTTTACCGGTTCGAATAGATAAGTCTTTTTTTTTTAATTTTTAATTTTATAAAATATATGTAAGGAGTTAAAATTTTTTATATTGTAACAAATTCAAATTTTTATTCTAAAGAAAAAGTCACAAAAATTCTTGACTTTCAAACCAACGTCATATTACTTCTAAGTGTTTAAACTGTAGAACAAAGTCTCCAAAATAAAAAGTTTCAATATATATTCAACATTTAATAATAGTATAAGATTAGTTTAAAATTGTTTTAACAGTTTTTGTTTTATTTTTTTTTATTTTTATAATTATTATATTAATCTTTTATATTACCATTAAAAACAGCTAAACAGGTCAATTAGTTTTAATTAAATTTTTTATTTAAGATTTAAATTTATAAACTCATACAAATTAAGCCTTCACTATTATCTACTTTTAGTAACTTTTTAATGTGATGTAGCTAAATATACTGAAATGAGTTAAAATTCACTTTATATAATTTAAATCATAATCTAAGCTTCTTCAATGCCTAACCAAATGTAGGAAGCAACTCACAAGTTCAACGAGTTGGCTCGACTAAATGGATTGATCTAAATATTAATGTTTAAACAAATAAATTTATTTTGAACGTAACTCATTTAACTAATTTAGTGAATAAACTGATAAGTCCACCGAACTTAATTTTTTTATAGTCATATTCATATAAGCGTAAAACGTGCATAAAAATAAAACAAATGTGGATCAAACATTTTCTTAAACGAAAATATATAATCTATAAATATGAATGAGAAATGTTGAGGGAACTTATTTTTTGTGGGATACCATGTCGATTCACCACTATTCATCATTGGATGGGGTGTGGATTCAATTAGACTGGGTCCACACCCCATCCAATGATAGATGAGTGGTGAGTTGGCATAATATCCCATAAGAAGTGAATTCCTCTATTATTTCTTAATGTGGATTTATGACTATTAGAATTTTGTGGATATAACTTACGAGTAATAATGGGTAAGCGCACAAAATTGCGATATATATAGAAAAATAATGAAAATGACAAAAATGCTTAAATAATGAATTTCACATAATTATTGTTATTTTTTTTATAATTCTTTTATTAAAAAATTTATCAAAATAATAATGATCATATAAAATTTATTATTTATATATTTTTTAGTATTTTTTCAATTTTTTTTTCGTATATAGTCCATATCCATTACAATTTTTTGCATTCACCAAATATTATTCATAGTTGACCAGGCCTAACCCACCTTAATTAGGCAGGCCGAGAGATCTCGAAGGGATTGGATTGCCCAAACATACACAGTACAGGAACTGGCGATGTTATGGGGACAAGCGAGCAGTGGCAGTGAGTTGAAAGTTGAGTGGATCCCACAAGTTCAGGCGAAGGACCACTCTGATCAATCTGACCCAACACTCCAAGCCCCCTTCCCCCTTTTTCATCCCCTTGTTTTAACGTAAGGGACCACGAAACAGTCGCGCGTGACCTCTCTCTCTCTCTCTCTCTCTCTCTATCTATATGTTCAAGGCCTCAGCCGCCAGCACCTTCTCCCACCCCTATTCTACCATTCACATTCAGCTCAGCACAATAGCACAGTTACACTCCAGCCCCACACCCTTCCTCGCCAATGTGCATTGTTTGCGGCCTTTACAACTGTACGATCCTGATTCACTCACCCTTTGGCCCGCACTCCTAAATTCAGCAGTACTACGTTGTGGTCCATGAAACCTCGTAAAGCCACGTGTCAAACTTGGGTGCTCACGTCCCTTTCGGGTTGGGTAGTGACCAGGCCAGGCCACTGCCACTCCTCCTCCTCAAACGTCCTCTTGGGTCTTTTTTCGGTTCTATGAGATGAGGTGAGGTTAAGTCAATGTACTATTAACAGTTTTCATGAGAATGGACGAAGAGGAGGGTGAAGTATTTTATTTACTTCCAGATGAAGGTAACTAGAAAAAAGTAACTTGTCATTTCCATTATCCATCGGAAGAAACGCCAGAAGGGTGCCTTAACTTCGCTAGTTTTGCGTCGCTGGACCTTGGAATTTTTTGCCCTTCGCGTGCCAATCCCTATGCTGCACCTACCATCACCTATTACCACCCATTTTTATACCCTAAACAGGACCTAGCACCTATAGTGACCCATTCCTCATTTTTTTTTAATATAAAGTTTGGAAACAAGGGTAGGGGGAGCTGGTCCATCTCGTGGAAAAAGTCTTCCTCATCCTTCAATAACGTTTTTCCCTCAAATTATAAAATTTATTTTTCACTATTTTACAAAATATCTTCACCTGTCTCGAAAGAAAAACGAAAAAGAACACGTCGGCAGAGCCCGTACTCTTTCGAAACGACATCTTATTTTAATTACAAAATAGAACCAAAAGAATGAGACATAAACATTAATTAAAAACCGCAACAGTATTTTATTGGCGTAATTAAACAAACAAGTAATAATGTCATTAGCTGCCCCCAACATCATTGATCAATCTTTGTCTTATTACATAGGAAAAATCTCCAATAAGGTGGCACCACAATTCCCTCCACGTTATCATCAATCCCACCCTTCGATCCTTCCCACTCCCCCATCGATCTTCGTGCCAGCCCTTCCAAAAAGTCTTCCCCATTAAAAAAAGTGCTTTTCCAAGCCTCTTCCTGCTTTTCCTTCCTTCCTTCCTTCCTTCCTCTCGCTCTCCCTTCACACTCTTCTCCCGTGTCCCTGAACCCTGATTCGCCAATCTCCACCGCGATTTCCACCACAGCCACTCCTCGAACTCCAGCTTTTCCTTCTTCTTTTGCATCTCACTGACATCAAATTCAATTCAATGTAGTCAGAGATTAAAAAAAAAGGGAGAAAAAAAAAAAAAAGAAAAGCGCTTAAGCAAAATGGCTTTCCACGACCATCTACCACACGAAATCACTTTTCAGCCTTTCACGGACGAGCAACAGTTAAGTCAAAACAGAGACATGCAGAGGCTGATGCCTCTCTCCGCCGCCGCCGCAGCAGCCGGCGGCGGCGGTGCAGCGCCGACGTGGCTGAACAACGCGGCGACGCTCCGGCAGCAGAATTTCCTGCACTTGCAGCCCGACGCGTCAGCGCAAAACGACGACGTTCGGGGCATGATGGCCTCATCGTCGGAGAAGAGCATGGATCGGAACCGGACGGAGAGTAACTGCGAGTCGGAGGATTTAGCGGAATACAAGGCAGACATCCTGGGACACCCGCTCTACGACCAGCTGCTGTCGGCGCACGTTTCGTGTCTGAGGATCGCGACGCCGGTTGACCAGCTTCCGAGGATCGATGCTCAGTTGCAGCAGTCGCAGCGCGTGGTGGAGAAGTACTCTGGGCTTGGAAACAATGGTGTGGTCGATGAGAAGGAGCTTGATCAGTTCATGGTTTGTTTTGTCTCTTGCTGAGCCTATTGCTTATTGTGAAATAATTGGACCTATTATGTTTTGGTAGCTTTGTGATCAAAATCTTATTATATATTATGGTAGCAAGATTTTCGTGTGGTTTGTATTGTGCCGTTGCTTTAATCTACTTTTTCCTAGGAGTTAAATGAATGACTTTTGATTTAAGGCCGTGTTTGTTCCTTTATGATTTGTCTAAATTTTTTTCTGTTTTACCTGACTGTGTTGGTATAGTAATAAGCTCCTTTTTGGTTTTGTGAGTTTGTGATGCATTGACAAATGACGTTTATTATGGCTTTGGTGCTTTTGTTAAGTCACAAATGCCAAATTTTTTGTGTTTCTTTCTTCAAAAAATTGAAAAAAAAAAAGGGAAAAAAAACCCTTACTGTGCTATGCTAAGCTTAGACCTTGCTTTCCGTATGTTATGGAGTTTGTCGTTTAAACTTTAAAGAACAAAACAAGGAGGGGACTGTTGATTAGGGCAGAACAGTTACATGATTGTGAGTGTTAGGTAGAGAATTGACGAAATGAGAAGAGAGAGAGGAAAAGATGAAGGTAGGAAAAGTAATTCTTTAATTAATGATGGACTATGCTAGTTCGGGGAGTGAGTCAGTGAACCTGATTTGTCGTGGTGGGATCAGGATTAACCCAAAATTATTATGAAGTTTAGTAAAATATTGATAAAAATGTATAATTATATAATTTTGAATGATAAATGGAACAGTACTTTTATATTTGAAACTACAGGACGTGATAGCACCACTTGAGGGTACGTGATGGCGTTCAAGGTGTTTTGAGGTGTTCCCTTTGATCTAAGAGTGTCTTCTTCTGGAATCTTTCTGTTAATGTTGCCATAATCTTTCCACTTGTTGGATGATTCACTTCTTTATTTCTTTTTGGCTGAAACTTAATTTGGTGGTTCAGTTCTTGAATTCTTGTAGAATATGTTCTTATAAACCAACTTGAAGCTCTAGCCAGGTTTTCTCAACCCTTTCCCCCACGTGTACGTTTCTGGTTTGCCCAAGGACTATAATAATAAAGATATGGGAGCTTGGTCATTCTATTACTATAATAATTGGTTAGTTATTATGATTGAGAATGAGATTTGAATCTAAGATCTAATAGAATTTATCCAAATCCTTTATTATTAGATCAATCATAATCATAGTGGTTAGTTATTATCGGTGGATGGCAGTTGGCAAATCTATTTAATGCACAAATCAATACAAGTTGTTTCATTGTAAACATTCAATGGAGCTTGTGTTAATCACTTTACAAGAGCTTTTTCTTACTATTTTTTTTTATTACTTCTTTTATTTATACATGTTTGTTCCGTAAAAATACAAATGAAATAAAAAGCATATTGAGATGTGTTTCTCTCTCTCTCTCTTTTTTTTTTAAAAAAATAATACGGGACTGATGCAAAAAAAGTGTGCAAATATAATATTATTGCCTTAAACAATGAGATGGGAGGCAAATGCCATGAAAATTTCTTTCAATATTTTATTAATGCTTGTGCATGCATACGGAGACCCCATGATCATCTAGTTTATTATTAAGACATTTATTGAAGTTTAGCATTTTGGGAGTTTATCTGTTTTAGTTATAAGCAATAGCATTTGTCTTCATCATCTGAGTGCTTTGGTTTTTCTCCATTTCGGGTTCACATTGTCATGATTACTTTTTAAGACAGTCCTTAAATTCATATGTAGCTCCTTTTAAGTTTTGCCTTTATCTTTGTTGTAGACACATTATGTTCTATTGCTCTGCGCTTTTAAAGAACAATTGCAACAACATGTCCGTGTTCATGCCATGGAAGCAGTGATGGCTTGTTGGGAGCTCGAGCAGTCTCTACAGAGCTTGACTGGTAATTTTTTAACTATCATAAAAATCTTCTTCTGATTCCTCCATGTTATCGTGTTTTTTACTTAGCATTCTCATTAATTTGTAAACAAACAAAGCTAAAAAAATGGGGGAACGGAGATTTAAGAAGGAACTGAAGACTAAACAACCCGCACTTTTGCTATCATCCCTTCTTCGAAAAGTCTCATCCCTTCGCCCAGTCTTTTGAGAATTTGATTCTGATCCAACATTAGATCACTAAGGGAGACAATAATGTAATGTTTAATTTGTTATTGCATGCATAAAAAAGCTGACTAAATAAAAAAGAAAAAAAATCCCATTGAAAGTAAAGAAAATTATAAATATTAAAATAATAAATGATGCTTAACTGTTTAAGATCTTTATCCTTCACATTGATTAATCCGGACTACCATTTTGAAAAGTTGTGTTAAGGTTATGAACACTAGCTAGTTGCACTACGATAAATTTGGAATGAAATGGCCTCTCCTGGCCGGTTGTTTGCTTAGAATCTTATGTTATCTTTTATATTTTGGTATTCCAAGGTTTTTTGCATATCCTTTAGTTGTGAAACTAATCCTTAATTGTGGTGCTGACCTGCTCCTCTCCATAAGTACTGGGACTAATCCTCCTATGTTATCTTGCTTTCACATATATATGTTTTACTTGGAATACTCAAAGCTTTCGTAGTGAACTGGGGTATAGTATCCTTGAGAAATACAGCCTAGTTATAAAACCCTGCATGCATGCGTGTAGTAAGTGTTCATCAGTGCAGGAGTCATGGCGTTGATCTTTTAGCTTTGACTTTCAATTTCTCACAAGTGTGTCATTAATATGTGTGTCCAAGAATCAGTCATAGTAGTTGTTTAACTTTTACTGCATCTTCTTAGCAAAGTATTGGAAGTTGGAACCATAGGATGTATGATTATTTTGGAAAGGCATTATGCGCATCTACAATCGATGGAATTAACGATTATTATTTAAAAATAAAAAATAAAAATGAAGCTATATATGTGGTGCATAACAGGTGTATCTCCTGGAGAAGGAACGGGTGCAACAATGTCCGACGATGAAGATGATCAGGCAGAAAGCAATGCCAACTTGTACGAAGGAAGCTTGGATGGCGCTGATAGTCTCAGCTTTGGCCCTCTTGTTCCCACTGAAAGTGAAAGATCTTTGATGGAGCGTGTGCGGCAGGAGTTAAAGCATGAGCTAAAACAGGTAGTTAAAAACATATCCAAATTATGTGGCATGCATTTTTTGCTAAGCGCAAATGAAAGGAGTGAATGACAGAAGTTGGGTCCCTTTGCATAATTAAATTCTTGCTCTTAATCAGGGTTACAAAGACAAGATTGTGGACATAAGAGAAGAAATTCTACGAAAGAGAAGAGCAGGGAAGCTTCCAGGGGACACCACCTCTCTTTTAAAAGCTTGGTGGCAATCTCATTCTAAATGGCCCTATCCAACAGTAAGTTTTCGCACATACACACACATGGATAACATGCGTTATATATGTCACATGTAGGTCACCGTTATTTTCAACTTTATCTGCAACATTTAAGTTTTATAGTACTAAATTACTAATCATGAATAGTATATGTACTATGGTTAACAGTAGGAGATAATTGTGACTGACATATAGAGTGGTACAGTATAAGATTATCGTCCTAATGTACCCAAGAATTTGTCCACACACACACACACACACACACACACACACACATATATATATATATGTTGATGTTGCTGGGCATTTGTCTCTTCGATGATAGCTCATACTTTAGTTCCACTCGTGAATGTTCTTTCAGGAAGAAGACAAAGCCAGGCTGGTGCAGGAAACAGGCTTGCAATTAAAGCAGATAAATAACTGGTTCATAAATCAAAGGAAAAGGAATTGGCATACGAATCCTTCGTCTTCTAGTGGCTCCAAAAGCAAGCGCAAGAGGTGGGTTAATAGTTGCTTAGCTGGTTCTTGTTCTATATCATGTATTATTCTTTGGAGCTGTAGATGATGAGTGTTACTTCTTTTGGATAGTAGCGGTGCAGGTGAAACAAGTAACCAGAGCTTCATGTGATTGGACACGTTTTGTTCAGAAAAGAAATGTTATTCTTCATTTTATGCGACAACTCGTGGCTTTCATAGGATCAGAGCTTACAGTGAAAACCGTGATTAAACTGCTGAAACGGTAGAATATGGATGCTAAAGGGAAATTTATGATATAATCACTGTTTAGAAATAGTATTTACTTGCTTCAATTACAGAAAAACCTAGTATTATTGTATATGAGGCTGCTGCTTGATACCTGATAAATATAGATGCAGGCACGATCTTTCCGATTTAATGGGTATCTACGAAAGCATGCTGATACATAAATGTTTCTAATGCATTAAACTGAATGGTTTGGCCAAGAAAAAAGAATCATTGAATGCACTCAAGTTTCATGATTAGTTTAGTTTCCTTCACAAATGGTTTCGTACAACTGGTTCGTATGATAGTTCCATTGAGTTCAATCGTGTGGTTAATTCGAGCTTCTATTCTCCATTTTTTCCCCCTAAAGAACTCAAATGAAGCTCTCGCTTGACCGCCTTAGCCCATTTTTTTAGTACGAATCGTTGTCAATCTAAATGTTGCTCAATAATCTTTTTTTTTCTTTCCATTTTTGTTATATGGAAATGGGTAAGTCGAACGAAATGAAACTGATGAAAACAACACGTGCATGGTGCTCTTTCATGTATTTCTTACCAAAGAAAATTCATGCAGTGACGTACAAATTTAAAACGCATCTGTGTACCTATGTATATCAACTGGCAGAAGGCCCATGTTACCCATGGTGGATTGGAATTCTAAATAAGATCTCAGTAATGTAATATATAAATTTTTTTATTACAATTAACATAATACAATTTGTCTTTTATCACAAATATCAAAATATAATATTAAAATAATTTCGAAAACAATTTCAGCACCAATAATATTAACATCAAGTTTTACAATAATAAATCGAGTGCTATTACAAACATCAAGTGCTTGATCAATATTTCTCGATAATATTGCAGGTACTCCTTTTTTTAATCTCAGCACATAATTAGAAAGTCCCAAACATTTAATTAGTAAGTACAAGAAGAATAAATATATAACAAATTAATAGATAATATAAAAGTAAAAAAATAGATTAATTTATCCCATGACATTTGACACTTTTATATTGGTTGAATTTACTTCCATGAAATGGCTAATATATAATTTCACCTAAACAAAATACAAATAAAATGCATAAGAAGATACATATTAAGGAGTATAGGAAAAAGAATTAACATTATGAAGTGATTACTTAACATAAGAAGAACTTGATTATCTCTTCATTAAACATGAAAAGAGCTGCAAAAGCAACAATATGTGTATGGTGAAAGGAACACCAAAACCATAGAAAGGTTGCAAATAATGAAGAATATAACAATTTGATGAGAATGAATGAATATATAGAAGTAAATTGTGGCAATTGTGAAATAATTAACAACTATTGACAATGACAATCATAGCATTAATCTAAGAGCATTATAGCAAGTCAACCTCCCCTAGTGCTAATATGGGTAGAGTAGAAGTATTAAAAAATAAAATATCACACTACAAGTAGAGTTAAGTACAAATAATACCAATGATAAAAAAAATAACGGCTATAAAATATTCTCCAAAAGAGTTTTCTACAGCTATATGATAATAGCTAGTAAGCTAGATCTCATTAATGGTTGATAAGTTAGATATTATCAAACCAAAATCTTCTTATATAATTAATCTTTCAATAAATTAGTTTAATATTATATTATTTTATAAACTATAACTTAGTATCCAAGCATTAAATAATGGAGATGATTTGATATGAGTAGTCAAATCGGTTGTCATTGTTTTATTTTGTGAATTTCTATTTTTATTTTGAATTTTTTTATTTCAAAAAAAAATGAGGTTGATATATGATTAATGGACTCAATGAAATTATATGTATTAACGATAAAAAAAAAAATAAAGGCTATAACCATAATCTTCAAAAGAGTTTGTCATAGTTATATGATAATAGCTAGTAAGCTAAATCTTATCAATAGCTAGAAACTTAAATCTTATAAAAATCAAGATCATATATGACAACTAATCTTTTAATAGAATAGCTTAATATTATATCATTTTATAGGCTATAACTTGGCATCCAAGCTTTGAATAGTGGAGATGATTTGATATGAGTAGTCAAATTGGTTGTCATTTTTTTTATTTTATGAATTTTTTATTTTTTTATTTCAAAAAATGTGAGACTAACATGTAGCTAATGAACTCAATAAGATTTAGATTGATTTAATTTAATTTTTATTTGATTTGATTTCAACATCTAAATATAATAATTTTAGTTTATGATCCATTACTTACAATTTTATCTAAAATGTCACCCTCTTATTGAATAGAGTATAATTTAGCTGATGCTTTAAGAGCATCTAATAATAATTTTTCTAAATAAAGGGTATGAGCTAACAACACTTTATGTAATTTTCTTTTTTAAATTTTTTAATGTTGAGCAATTTTTACTATTATATTGAGTAATATATTATTTTTATTAAATGCTCATGAAATATTAGTTGAAAATACTATGTAACGAATCCACTATTTTGTTATATTTAGATTTGATTTTAATTTTAATTTTTATTTGTACTTTGATTGATTTGATTTTGATTTGTTGATTTAATTTGATATAATATTATATTGTATTATTGAATATTTTATAATATTTTATTTGATTAGGTTTAATATTTAAATTTAAATATAATATTTTTTGAATTTTTTATTTCAAAAATTTGAGAAAGTGACACTTAGTTATGTCACTCTTTTGTATGATGGTTTAGATTTGATTGATTTGATTTAATTTTTATTTTTATTTTGATTTGATTAAATTTTGATTTAATTTGATTTAATTTGATTATTTTATTGCATTTGAATATATTTTATAAATTTTTATTTGGTTTGATTTTAATATTTGAATATAAAGATTTTAGTTTATGATTTACCACTTACAATTTTATCTAATATATCACTCTATTATTAGGTAAATTATAATTTAGCTGGTACTCTATGATTATTTAATAATAATTTTTCTATAAAGATGATATGAGTTAACAATACTTTGTATAATTTTCTTTTTAAATATTTTTAATGTTGAGTAATCTATATTTTTTATTAAATGCTTATGAAGCCAATCGGAAGCACGACGTTACAAGTCCACTCTTTTCTTTTGTTAAATATTTAGATTTGATTGATTTGATTTGATTTTAATTTTGATCTTTATTTGTACTTTGATTAATTTGATTTGATTTTGATTTGATCGATTTGATTTGATTTGATTTGATTTTAATTTTGATCTTTATTTGTTCTTTGATTGATTTGTTTTAAGAAACAGCAATGCTAAATAGCATGAAGGAAATTTTGTGAAATGAATACGAATGTTTCGATGACCAATCACGTGGGAGTTGAAAATGGAGAGAGAGGATAGAGAAAATGTTATAAATCAAAACGCAAAGCAATTTTTCAGTTTTCATCTATTCGTGTGTCGTTTTATGAAAATAGATTCATACTGCTCATCATTTCCTTTTAAGAAAAATATTTGGGGGACGCATCTTTTGTGACGTAGTACATAATGCATATAGAAGAAGTGAGCAAAACGACAAAAAATGCTGGGATGATCGGTTCCACATAATCATTGTTACCTTTATTTAGTTTTTTTTAATCCAAAAACTTACCAGCATTTTTCAACAATATGCTGGTAACTTTCTGGAAAAAAAAATTAAATAAAAGTAATAATGATCATATAGGACCCATTATCCAAGCATTTTTTTCGTTTTGCTCACTTTTTTTGTATGCGTTACGTACTGCATCATAAAAAATGTGCCCACCTATCACTTCTTTTGTTTTAATTTTGATTTGATTTGATTTGATTTTAATTTGACTTGAGTTGATTTTAATTTTTGATTTGATACAATATTTTATTTTATTATTGAATATTTTATTTGATTTATTTTAATTTTTAAATTTAAATATAATAGTTTTTTGAATTTTTTATTTAAAAAATTTGAGAGTGACATTTGGCTATGTCACTTTTCTCAAATGTATGTTGTATAATGCAGTGCCTAAATTATGTTTTTCTCTTAATTCTAACTAGGGCACATAATTCGTGCATCTTATTCATCAAATCCTTTCACACGACATAGCACTACTGAAAATCTATTAGAATGGCTAAAATCTATACATTTGTGAACATCTGCAAAAAGAAAGTAGGGGTCAAATTCAATCTAAACTGAAAAAAATTAAAAATTAATTAAAAAATTATAAATCGATTGTAATTAAAAAATTATTTGGATTGATTTTTACTTTTCATAAATCAATTGAGTTGTATTAGATTTTGATTTTTAAATTTCTAAACTAATTCAATCCAACCCAAAACTGATCAATATTATATAATAATATAATTACTTCGTACTAAACTTTTATTTTTACTTATGATAATTTTAATTTGTCAATTTTTATTTATTAGTTATATTTATTTTTTACCTTTTTAATGATTAAAATACGTTTAGGTTATAATATTCTAAGTTTAATTTTTTTTTCTTTTTTTTTCTTTTGCAGAAATAGATCGAACTGATTCAATTCAACAACTAATTAGTCTTCTCCTACTAAGTGAGGATGACTACATGAATCAGATGATGTTATAGTGTCCTGTTATAAATTATGTTTACATTTAAACTATTAAAATTTAGGTCTCTTTTAACAGTTTTATCTATGATTTTTCCAAGTCTCCTTCTATCTTTAGCTATTAGACTATCCTCCATCTAATATACTCTCCTTACTAGGGCTTCTATAAGCCATCTCCATACATGCCCAAATAACCTCAAGCGATGTTTTACCATCTTTTCCACAATAGGTGTTACCTTAACTTTTTTCTAATACATTTGTTCCTAATCCTATCTTATTTGTGTATCAAATCATCCAATGCAATATCCTCATCTCTACAACATTAAACTTGTTTTCTTGTTGGCTCTTTACCATCCAACATCTAGCCCTATATAATATCATTAGTCTTACAGCTGTGTAGTAAAAATTTTCCTTAATTTTGAGTGATACTCTTTTATCAAAAATAATACCTGAAGAACTTCTCTATTTTATCCACCCAACTTGAATTTGATGGTTTACATCTTCCTCATGTTCCTGCTTATTTTGGATAATGGATCCAAGATACTTAAATCTTGTGGCTTGTGGTATGGCATCGTCCCCAATCCTCACCTCTTAGAGTTTGTCGCCTCTTGCTAAACTTACATTAAAGATAAGCGACTAAAAACCCTATTTTGTCATCACATTAAATATGACATTCAATGATACTTAAATTTTACTTATATGTTGTGCACACTTGTTCATCGGGGTTAAATGATTCAAAACTTGTCTATATTTTAATATGGATGAGTGAAACACATGACTTACTAAGTAAAGAGTTGGATGTACCTTTAGCATACAATTTCTTGCACTACAAGAAAAATGCATTTTTGTGGCGAACTCGAGTGCACGCAAATTTCTAGCAGATTTCCTCCTCAACAGACAAATAAAAAAAAAAAGGAATCGGTGAAAGCGATTAGCGACGAGATACATGCACAAATTCGAGCCAAAAAAGAGGTGGACATTAGCATGGAAAAATTCCCCACTAACTCTAAGAACTATTTGCGGGGGAATTTCTATCGCTAAATTAAATGAAATTATAAAAAAATAATTTGTTCTTGCAAGTTAGGGGGGATTTTCCCCCACGAATTGTAAAAATCATTTTGCAGGGGATTTACTGCCACTAATATTGAGAAAAAATTTTTTTTGATAACATTAGCAGCAGGAAATCCCCCACTAATGGTTATTAGAATTAGCGGGGGATTTTCCTCCACTAATGTTGAATTTCACACTCAATAGTTAGAGGCGGATATTCCACCGCAATTAAATGAAATTACAAAAAAAAAAAATTCTTGCAAATTAAGGGGGATTTTCCCCACTAATTGTAAAAATTGTTTGTAGGGGATTTTTCCGCCGCTAATATTGAGAAAAAAATTTGATAACATTAGCAGCGGAAAATCCCCCGCGAATGTTTAATTTAATGCTTAATAGTTAGAGGCAGATATTCCATCGCTAAATCAAACGAAATTACAAAAAAAAAAAAAAATTGTTCTTGTAAATTAAGGGGGATTTTCCCCCGCTAATTGTAAGAACCGTTTGCACGGGATTTTTTGCTAATTGCAATCAAATCCCTATAAAACTTAATATACTCTCTTTTCTAATGCAATTTTCCTCATTTCATTTTTTACACACATCCCCTTCTTCCCTTTCTTCCTCCCTACCCCCACCCTCTACTCACCATCAAAACCTCCACCTACCACCACAATACCATCACCCACCACCACAAAACCAACACCATCTCGAAAGTAGATCCCACCAAGCTTGCCATCATGCCATCGTTGACGCCACCACCGCCCACCCCCAATCTGCAGTCTGCGCCACCACCACCTTGTAGGGAAGAACCGCGTCGTCGTCACATTGCAGTCCGCACCATCCACCTCACAATGAAGAATCGCATGCCGTCTGCCAAGAGCCACCTCATACGCCCTTTGCTAGTCAAGGTCTTTGTCATTGGGAAGGTAAGTCAAACCATGGCTACTTGTTATCCTCTTACATTCATGTTCTCATATTATTAGTTCATTTCATAGATAATTTTTTTTCTTCTTTTTTTTTTCATTGAAATGTTTATGTTGTTGAGTTATGTGTTTTTCACTTGCATAAATTGAAATTTGTTATATGGTCTGGAATATGTTGTAGGTGGTTTTGTTAGTAGTTTTGTTAACAATTTGTTTTATGATATTTTGTGGGAATTGTTAGATACATATTATGTAATAATTAGTGATTTTATTGTTTTATTATTGATAAATAGAGAACAAAATTGAAGTCTTGTTGGAACTTGTAGCACTTGGAACATACATCTTCAATTGTAAGTAAGAAAGTTAATGGATATAACTTAATAGTACACATGTTTATGAATTTTGTGCATTTAGAGACTTATAATTTCAAGGATAGAGTTGTAGGTTGGAAGGAGGAAAATGGGATTGTATGACTGGAGGAAGGCTTAGCGTTCCTTCCCAATTGTTTGAAATGCATATTGTGGTGTTGTGTGTGGTGTTGTGTGTCTGAATGTTGTGGAGTAATGGGATGCGCATTAGAACGACTTATAGGATTGACGAAATTATTGCATGACTATATGTGTTTGGTATTTAATTATTTGATCCTGTTGATGAATTAAGTTTTTTGGAGTCTTCTAATTTAAGGGAAGAATCTACCGAAATTTCTATTGTGAAAAATATCATTTGTGTCATAAAAAAATTCTGTTAATAGATTAAATGGAGTTTTCTAATGTATAGAAAAACTCTGCCCAATTTAATATAGTCAACATCTATAGATTTTAATACAAATGTTAAATTATAATTGCAGAAAATGGTATTTCCTTTAGAAAATCATAGATGGATGTATAATAGGATTAATCCCACTACTAGAATGGTTACAGATGAATTTATTTTTGGGGTTGAAGAGTTTGTGAATTATGCAAGTCAATCTTCAGTATACACAAGTGAAGGAGTTATTTGGTGTCTGTGTGTGAAGTATTGTAGTGGAAAATTGCTAAAACCCAAGATTATTAGAGTTCACTTGTATAAAAAAGGGTTCAAACCTAACTATTAGATGTGGACTGATCATGGAGAAGAAGTGTTTGATCAAATGAGTGTAGATTGTGTTAGGGAAGATGATCCTCCTATGTGTCTAGAGGCAGAAGATGTGGTAAGCAGATACGAACATATGGTTAATGATGTGGCTGAAATGGACTATGATAACTCTAGGAGGCACTTTAATCCTAATATTGAGGAGCCTCTGCATGTAAAGGCTAAAAGAGTTTTATGACTTACTTAATGCTATTAGTCAATCTATATGGCCTGGCTGTGAAACTCATTCAGAATTGTCATTAGCAGTCCAAATGTTAAGCATAAAATCTGATTATAATGTAACACATGCATGCTTTGATGCATTTATGGAAATATTAAGGGAAGTTGCTCCCCCCGGGTCGTGATACCTGTGAATTACTATAAAACAACAAAAATTAGTTGCTAAGCTAAGTCTAGCTTCAAGGAAAATAGAGTGTTGTGTGAATAGATGCATGCTATATGCTAATGATGCCAAAGAAAGTTTTGTGGTGTGGCTAGATACAAATTGTGCAAAACTGGTGATGGAAAGAAAAATTTGGTCCTAGTCAAAAGCATTCATTACTTATCTCTTATTCCTAAGCTTAAGAGGTTGTATTCATTCATGAGCTCAGCTTCACACATGAGATGGCAGGTTGAGAGTAAGAGAAAATAGGGGGTCATGTCTCATCCTTCTGATGGTGAAGCATGGAAGCATTTGGATAGCACATATCCTAATTTTGCATATTAACTTAGAAATGTTCAGCTTGGATTATGTGCTGATAGGTTCACTCCTTACAATTAGGCCGGTTCTACATATTCTTGTTGGCTTGTAATAGTCATTCCTTATAATTTATCTCCAGGGTTGTGTATGACTGCCTCATACATGTTCTTGACCGATATTATTCCTGGCCCTCACAACCCCAAGAGCAAAATTGATGTCTATATGCAACCATTAATTGAAGAGTTGAAGATTTTGTGGGCGGGTGTCTTAACCTATGATATGTACAAGAAAAATCATCGTCAATTCTTGCTAGTTGATCACATGTTCAAAAGAAACAAGAATGCATTCAAGAATAGGATAGTCATAAATAATGGCCTTCCACCAAGACTATCTGGACATGAGTTATGGGAGATAGTTAGTGTGTTGAACAAAGTGACTGAAATGCCATTGACCAAAGCACTTGGCTATGGGATTTATCATAATTGGACAAAGCAGAGCATATTCTGGGAATTACCGTACTTGAAGGACAATCTAATTAGACATAATTTAGACATCATGCATATTGAAAAAAATGTCTTTGATAATATATTCTACACAATCATGGATGTTAAAGGCAAAATTAAAGACAATGTGAAGGTAAGGATGGACTTAAAGGAATATTGTTGACGACCTGAGTTGGAGCTTCAAATCCTATCCAATGGGAAGGTGTTGAAATCAAAGGCAAGTTATGCTTTGTCAAGGGAGGAAAAGAAGACTGTTTCTGAATGGGTGCAAGGTTTGAAAATGCCTAACGGGTATGCCTCCAAATTGCTCAGATGTGTTGACATGAACCAATTAAGACTACATGGAATGAAGAGTCATGATTGTCACATTTTTATGGAGAGTTTACTCCCAATTGCTTTTTGCATGTTGCTAGATCAAATATGGTAGCCGTTGACTGATTTGAGTCAATTTTTCATAAACTTATGCTCAACAACCTTGAAAACGGAAGACATAATCCAATTGGAACAAAATATCCCGGTGATTTTGTGTAAACTGGAGAGGATATTTCCTCCAGATTTCTTTGATTCAATGGAGCACTTAGCAATCCACTTACCATATAAGGCACAGGTGGGAGGGCCAGTCCAGTATAGATGGACGTATCCATTCAAGAGGTACTTAAACAAGATAAAAATGATGGTGAAGAACAAAGCACGAATATAAGGTTCCATCTGCTAGGCTTATTTGACTTGAGATTTCTCATTTTTGTTCATGTTGTAAGCTCAAATGCCCAACTGAAATAGTCTTATAACTTTAGACGTTTCAAGCTTTAAGGTTTTGATGAATATCAAATCAAGTTTTAAGTAAATTTCTTGGACAGTAAACAATTTGTCTTAGCTAAATGCATTCTTTGGTGAGTAATATCATCTACTTTGTAGATTAATGATTATTGTACCAAACAAAGAGTCTAAATCCATGGTACTTCACTTGAATATGATTATATTGGAACAACCGCTTTGTGTCCTATATGTTTACTCACTCAGGAATAAGATGGAAAGTTCAGAAGGATGGTGATATAGCACCAGAAAGGAAAAACATGCCACGAGAAGGATCACACCTCATTTAGAAGGATGACTTGATCCAGAAGGGTGACTTCTCACGAAATATCTCACCTTGAAAGCTTCTTCTATACACTTCATTAAGAAATTCAAAAAGTCAAAAATGAATTGACAAGTTGCAAAAGAAGAGTTGACAAGTCTGAAAAGTTGGTGAAGACTTCAACAACTACTTTTCCTCTTTGATGTCTTCACAACTTGTTGAAGAAGAAAGCTATACCTTCTCAACTAATGGAAAAGATGAAAATGACTACTACATAACTGTAAATGATGTGATTAAATTAGTTTATCCTAGCTCACTTGTAAAAAAAGTTGTTTTTGAATGTGAATGGTTTGACCTTACTGTTAATAGAGGTACAAGAGTTCACAAAAATTACAACATTGTATAGGTTTGTCACACTAGAAGATGCGAGAGGTTTGACCCCTTCATCATCTCTTCTTCTACGAGGCAAGTGTATTACGTTCCTTATCCTAGAAAGATGAAGGATAAGGTTTAGTGGTGGGTTGTCATAAAAACTAAGGCAAGAAGTCATGTTGAAATTGATGGGGCTTTGGAAACTGCCTTTCAAGATGATAATTATTGTCTTGTTGATCCAATCAATAACATAGATCTCATTGAAACTCTATGCGATGCGAATGGGGTTTTTGAAGAAGTTAGGATGTTGGTACTAGTAGACAGCATGAAAGTGAAAGTGAAGAAAAAGATATGTATTATCAATATAGTGATGATGATGAAACTGATTCTAATAATGAATTCAAAACAAATACTAATGAAGATGAAGCTTGATGAAAGTTGTGTTTTTAAAATATTACTCTACATGTCTTTTAATCTTTGCAAATAAATTATGTGCATGATATGTGATGTGTATAATTATTCTTTTAGATGTTAGCAGTAGGAGGAGATAAGAGGAAGGGCAAAGGGAGGGCAAGCGACAAGGATACGGGTAGGGACAGACAAGCAACCTTTGCAATAATTTGGCTTAAATTAGGGTGTTTTAAGGCCCCTAGGAGGCAACAATCAGGATCCTCTCCTCCCCCGGCTCAGTTATCACCCACATCTGGCTTGCCTCATGGTTCATCTTCAGAGTTTACTATGATGCCTACACCTAGATACCCAGGATCACCATATCCGTATCAGGATTTGCAACCTACTCAAGGAGATGTGTCACCCACAGGCCACGAGTCACCAAATATCCATGAGGGCACCAATCCCAATTCAACCCACCAAACACACAATTCTACAACTGTGTCTCAACAGAATAAGCCATTTGTTGAACCAGATGGTGATTATGGGTATGTATGGACCTTTAAACTAATGTCCCATGTTATGTGTTTTCTAATTTGAACATGAAGTTTATTTAATTTATGAAATTGCATCGTTTTAGGTTCTTGCCTTCTAAACCTACTGCAAAAGCCCTAGTTATTTGCACCAATTTTTATGCACCATCCTGGAAGCAAATTAAAGAAAAAAAATTGGAAATCAATGTTTAGGGCATTTAAGGCATGTATATACTCTTTTTCTTTTGGATTTGTGTTTATGTTTGCTTGTTGATCAAAAGTAAATTCTTCTAACTTCAATATCATTGCTATCTTGATAATATGTTTGATGGATACACTTTGGTGGTTGCCTCAACATAACAATCACAGGTGGAGGGCATTCAATCAATGTGGTTCGAAAAGACTTTTAGATTTATTGAAGAAGGCATGCGATTCAGATGAAAGACCCCAATGGATCGGAGAATCCATATGTGAATGCTCTTTGCAGCCGCTAGAGTTCTGTTCCATATAAGGAGAAATGCAAATAAGCAAAAAAGAATCGAGCAGCTGATGATGGTGGGTGTGTGCACATTGAAGGTTGTATTTCTATTAGTACCCATGCACAAAACTTGGTAAGAAAGATTCAATCATTCTTAAATAGCATTAAGATTATTTGTTATATTTGCTTACAATGTGATTATTATAGGCTAAGGAGTTGGGTAGACAGCCCAAAGTTGATGAGGTTTTGCTCCACATCCACACCAATAAAGATAACCGTTCACATTGGGTTTCTGAACGAGCTCAATGGACATATGTATGTATATATATATTATTTTTATCTTTTTAAACAAATGGACTATTTACAATTTACTTATTACTTGGCTTTATATGTTTTTTAGGAAGGTTACAAATAGAAGGAGTTTGTAAGATCTGATGACTGCTCTAATCTAGATGAACCCAATGATCTAAATGCTAATAAGGAGTTTTGGGCTCAATATATTGGCAAAAAGAAGGTTGCATTTATGGTCTCAGTTCTCAAACGACCACTTTCGAATATGGCTAGTTATCATCATCTATGTCTGTAACAAGTCAGTTGCCCGTAGAAGTCTTTACTCAAATTCAAGAGCAAATACAAGAAGATATGAAACAACAAATGCAAGACAAGGTGGAAAATCAAGTGAATCAGCGTGTGCAATAAGAGCTTCCTACTCAGCTAGCTGAAGAGGTGGATGACTATCTAGAGCAGCAGGATGACATATAGAGAAGGCGATTTGATGACTTTGCATGTGAATATGATAAAAAATTGGATCAAATACTCAAATCGTGTGCCAGATTAGGCAACCCATCACGGGTTCATGATACGGACAATGATGATAGTGACAATGATTAGGTGTGATCTTAGTCTTGGTGATGCTTGGCTTATTTACTTTATGTGTCAGACTTATGCTATTGATTTTTAAGATTTGTGTTATTTTCATTTTAGACTTATGTTATTTATATTGCTAATTTATGTTGGTCGACATTTTCATTTGCTCTATTTACTATGGACTATTTTGTATTATGGCTTATGACAATATTTTATGAATTTTGCCAAAATTGAAAAAAGAATATGGGTTAAAATGCCCAAAATTATGTGGAAAATTGACAAATTTGCCTTTTTTTAAAAAAATTGGATCAGATTTTCCACCGTAAACTATAAGCATCGAGCAGCCATCCATTTGCGTGGGAAAATCCACCGCAAAGTACACAAAAGTTCCTTCGTCCATTAGCGATGGAAAATCCGTTGCAGAAATTAGAGTGGAAAAATAGGTTGCAAAATTAGAGTGGGAAAATCTGCTATAAAATTAGGGGGAAAAAGCTACCACAAAAATAGGGGAGGAAAAGTCGCTGTGAAATTAAGGGGGAAAAACTACCGCAGTGGTCAAAGGAGAAAATCCGTTGCAACTAACTAGTAGCCTACGTTTTTGTGATGGCCTGACTTCCGCTACAAATCAACTTTTTTTCCTATAGTGCTGTATGATAAGGATTTGAATTAAATTTTGAAAATGGTGGGGGATTGGGAGAAAGATTTCCAAAATTTAAGAAAGAGAAGCCATATGACTGAATAGGTGCAAAATCAATTCTTGGCCATTCAATCAAAGAGTATTAAAATTGTGGTTACAGCTAATTTGTGATGAGTTGTATGTACCCATGAAAACTCTTCATATTCAAAGAGTTGCATATATTCATCCAATACAGGATGTCTATAAATATGTCAATTAAATTACAAATCCCATACATAATTCAATTCAAACCCATCTCCATTCTTTTATGCATAGAAATCATTATAGAGATTATCATTCTTCTAAACTATCATTGGTGTTAATGGTTGATTGTGTGAGTGCAAAATAAATCAAGAGTTTTTTTATTGTATCCCGCAAGAAATTTGCTATTAACCCATTTGCACCCAAAAGTTTGGATTTAATGGAGGCAAATTATGCTTAAAGGAAACTGTATGTACACACACCTTGAACGTTTTGTGCACATGTTCTTTTTTGCAGATTTTGTTGCAATCATTCTTTCCAACCTTCAAGTATTTGGTAGTTGTCAAAAAAAAAAAAAGTCTTAGAATCAATATATCCAATTTAAAATCACGTGTCATGTTTGACATTAGATCCGTGAAATCTTTCAGTAAAATTATTCCAGCCTCAAGCTACTCCTTTTTGTGATAATCATATTTTTTTTCTTGGTCATACACACACACACACAACCAAGAAGGGAGGCGGGGGTCAAGGCATCTCAAATGCCAGAGTGTTGATATCAAAATACACATATAAATCACTCTAATAATTTTCTCTCAAACTCTCACACTCATGGACACAAAGAGGAAGAGGAGCTCTTTATACACAAAACACACACTTCATTGATCATAATCATACACACATACATTCACGTTACATGGTCTTGCCTATTTATAGGAAATCATAACTAATAAAATAATAATAAACATTGCTTAATGTTTAAGAAGGTGCAGTGGCGGTGAATTTTAACTTGAGCCATCAATTTTGACTAATCATAACTATTTGACTATTCAAAATGGCAAAACATCTTGAACTTCTCCTGTAGCTTATCCTTGTACGTAAGACTCTTTCTTTTAGTATTCAAAGTGTGCAATTCTCTTGATCCTTCCAACACTTATCTTCAGCGACAACATGTGGAGGTGGAGGCCTCATGAATCTTCTAATGATAATAGATAGATAACTATGCTTATGTGTATTAGGATAAGCTTTGGTTTACCTAGACCAATATTGCCTCCTTTAAACCAAGCTTGTAGAATTAATCATTCCAAGCATCTTCTTTAACTTGTAAAATATCTCAACCTTCAATGGCTTTGTAAAAATTATCTGCTACTTGTTCTTCAGTAGGACAATAATCAATCAACACTTCCTTTTCGTTCACCAATTCTCGAATTTTGTGGAATCGGATGTCTATGTGCTTGGACCTCCCATGAAACACTAGATTTTTGCAAAGTGCAATAGCTGACTTATTATCACAATATATTATTGTTGGAGCATTCTGCTTCTGGTTTAATGCTTCGAGAATTCTCCTTAACCACACTGCCTGTGTAGCACAACTTGCAGCTGCTATATATTCTGCTTCTGTTGTAGAAAGTTCAACAATTGGTTGTTTCTTTGACAACCATGATATTGCACTTGATCCAATATGAAAAACATACCCTGAAATACTCTTTCTTGTTTCTACATCACCAGCCCAATCATTATCGGCGTATCTGATAAGTTTCACATCGTTAATATTTTCATAGAAAATTCCATCATTTAGAGTACCTTTAATATATCGGAGAATTCTTTTTGCTGCTTATAAATGACAGGCACGTGGCTCTTCCATGAATCGGCTAAGTAAACGGACTCCAAATACAATATCTGGCCTGGTTGCAGTCAAATATCTTAGACTTCCTATCAAACGCTTATAATAAGTGGGATCTATAGCTCTTCCTTTATCTTCTCTTATCAACTTCAACTTTTCTTCAACCGGAGTAGACATTGGCTTTGAATTCTCCATCTGAAATCTCTTCAAAATATCACTAGCATATTTCTTTTGAGAAATAAAAATTCTATCATTTTTTTGAGCAACTTCAATGCCAAGAAAATAAGACATCAAGCCCATGTCAGTCATTTCAAAATGTTTCACCATAGCCTCCCTGAATTCTGCAATCATCTTCAAATTATTGCCAGTGAAAATCAAATCATCAACATAAAGGCACACAATCAAAATATCACTAGGCTCAACGAACTTAATATATAGAGTATGCTCATATGGACATCTCTGGAAACCTTTCTCAATAAAATAGGAGTCAATTTTTCTGCACCATGCTCTTGGTGCTTGTTTTAAGCCATATGGTGCTTTCTTCAATCTATAAACTTTATCTTCTACTCTAGGGATCACATAACCTGCAGGCTGCTCAACATATACTTCTTCCTCTAGATTACCATTCAGAAATGCTGACTTAACATCCATCTGACATATCTTCCACTTATTTTGAGCAGAAAGAGAAATAATCATACGGATTATGTCTAATCTAGCAACAGGTGTAAATACTTTAAAATAATCAATACTTGGCTTTTGCTTGTACCCCTTTGCAACTAATTTGGCTTTAAAATGATCAATCTCACCATTAGGCTTATACTTGGTCTTATAAACCCATTTAACTCCAATCAGCTTCTTATTGGCAGGCAAATTAGTTAGCTCCCATGTATCGTTCTTCTCAATTGCGTGAATTTCTTCATCCATGGCTTTCTTCCAATTTTCATCACTAGATGCTTCTTCAAAATTCACTGGTTCACAATCTACAAATAAAGCAAAGTTGATAATCTCTTCATCAGAGATATCATTATCATTGCTTACAACATAATCTTCCAATCTGGCTGGTCGTCTACAATTTCTCTGAGGTCTTCTAGATGTTTCTGGTTGAATTGATGTGTCTGCTTGTCCATCTTTCTCTTCATAATTATCTGGTATCACTATTGGTTGCTTGTCAGCTTTGGAGGACCAGTCCCATATTCCTTCTTCATCAAACATCACGTCTCTGCTAATGATCACTTTCTTTGCTTTTGGATTATATAACTTGTATGCCTTTGAATATGTGCTGTAACCAATGAAAATACATTTTTCGCCTTTATTATCTAATTTCTTCCTTAGCTGATCTGGAACATGGGCATAAGCAATACACCCAAAAACTCTGAAATGGCGAATTGATGGTTTCCTTCCACTCCAAGTTTCTTTGGGAGTCTTATCACGAACACTTCTTGTTGGACACCTGTTCAAAATATAAACTGCAGTAGCAACTGCTTCTGCCCAAAATTCTTTTGGCAGTTGTTTAAACTTTAGCATACATCTGACCATATCCATGATAGTTCTGTTCTTCCTTTCAGCTACTCCATTCTGTTGAGGAGTATATCTAGTTGTCAGTTGATGTTGAATATCATGCTGCTTGAAGAAATCTGTATAAGCAAGATATTCTTGCCCTTTGTCTGTTCTCAGAACCTTTATTCTACAACCACTTTGTTTCTCCACAAACATCTTGAATGCTTTGAAGACATCACAAGCTTCTGATTTCTGCTTTAGAAAATACACCCAAATTTTTCTGCTAAAGTCATCAATAAATGTAATAAAATACCTGCTACCACCATTAGATAGCACTTTAATAGTGTACAAATCTGAGTGCATGATCTCTAACAACTTTCTTGCTCTCCATGATTTTCCAATAGGAAATGTTTCTCTGTGCTTCTTTCCTAATTGACAAGTCTCACATACACAATTAGGAATATGAACAATTGGCAAACCAGAGACAAGTTGTTTCCTTGATAAATAATTCAACCCAAAAAAATGAAAATGCCCAAAACGCATATGCCACGGCCAATTATCATCAGGTATCACAGAACTCAAGAAAGAAAACTTATCATGTTGAATTTTTAATGGGAAAAGACAGCTTGGAGTCATTTTCACCTTAGCAATGAATCTGCCATTCTTGTCATACATGGTGCAGTATCCTTGATGAATCTGCATGTCATATCCTTTATCTAACAACTTTCTCATATTTAACAAATTGTGATGAAGGCCAAGAGCATAAAATACATCAGAAATAGAGTTGTGAGAGCCATTTTTCAATCTAATTGATATCCGACCTTTTCCTAGAATAGGAATATCTGTATTGTTGCCAAATCTCACTGATGATTTTACTGATTCATCTAGTGAGGAAAATAATTCTTTTCTGCCAAACATATGATTGCTACAAGCAGTATCCAAATGCCATATATTTTCATCTCCAAAACATGAATTACTTGTCAAAAACAAACTTTGATTAGAATTCTCACCAATATTTTGATATTGGTTGTTAGCAACATCTACTTGAGAGTTGAAGTTGTTCTAGTTCATGGATTTAAATCTACAATCTGCAGCTTTGTGTCCATATTTGCCACAGTGGAAGCAATTGAAGTTGGTTCCTTCTTGGTTGTAGTTACCTCTTCCTCTTCCTTGACTTTGTGGTCTGAAATTATTGTCTCTTCCTTAATTAAAATTATCACCACGACCTCTTCCTCTAAAACTTCCTCTACCTCTGCCTCGATTGTTGTAGCTACGACCTCTTCTTTCTCAATCATTGCTTGATTCAACATTATTAGTTAAATTCACCCGGCTCTTCAAGGCTTCTTCTATTGGTTTTTCTATTTTCTCTAAAATTCTGCTAACATGACTTTCTATGCTTCCCTGCAACTCTGCAATTGTCATCGTATCTATACCATGGGACTCTAAGATTGTAGTCACCACATGATCATACTTTATTGGCATGGTATGGAGAATTTTCTCCACTACCTTGCTATCTGAAATCTCTTCTCCATAGACTCTCATCTTATTGACAAGATCAGTAACACGAGAAAAATATTGCTCAACAGTTCCTGAGCCACACATCTCATACCTTTCATACTCTCTACGTAAAGATTGCAATTTAGATTTCTGAGCCTTATCAACACCTTTGTAAGACAGCTTCAAAATGCTCCATGCTTCTTTAGCAGTTTTGGCATTAGCAATTTTGCCAAACACTGAATAATCTACACCTTGGTGAATTTGAGATAGCGCCAATTGATCTCGTCTTTGAGCGGCAGCATCTGCTCCTTCTTGTAAACCTGGATCAACAAGACTCCAAATATTGCGAGCCTTCAAGTGGGTAGACATTAAAATCTCCCAATAGTTGTAATCTAATTTTCCGTCTAACTTGGGACCTGACCAAACAATATTGAAATTGTTTGCCATGATAACTCTCTAAAAATATGAGAACTCTCTCGTTTCTCACAGACTTTCTAAAACAAATTGGCACTAAATAAACCGGACTCTAATACCAATTGTTGATATCAAAATACACACATAAATCACTGTAATAATTTTCTCTCAAACTCTCACACTCATGGACACAAAGAGGAAGAGGAGCTCTTTATACACAAAATACACACTTCATTGATCATAATCATACACACATACATTCACGTTACATGGTCTTGCCTATTTATAAGAAATCATAACTAATAAAATAATAATAAACATTGCTTAATGTTTAAGAAGGTGCAGTGGCGATGCATTTTAACTTGAGCCATCAATTTTGACTAATCATAACTATTTAACTATTCAAAATGGCAAAACATCTTGAACTTCTCCTGTAGCTTATCCTTGTACGTAAGACTCTTCTTTTTACTATTCAAAGTGTGCAATTCTCTTGATCCTTCCAACACTTATCTTTAGCGACAATATGTGGAGTTAGAGGCCTCATGAATCTTCTAATGATAATAGATAGATAACTATGCTTATGTGTATTAGGATAAGCTTTGGTTTACCTAGACCAATATAGAGGTCGAACACACGATGCCAAACTGCTCCCAGATGCAACTTCTGTCAGAGGCAAAGCATATTACCACTTGTGCTAGCCTCCATCTGCAATCATATTTTGTTGTGGCGTACCATAATCCAGGTAAAAATGGACCAACATGTGGGTAACACTATACTCATAAGAAACCGTATCATATTCAAAGGGAACGAACCACAAATCTCCTTAACCCATATAGACAACTAAGTTCAATATTTAGGGCCCTACTTTCAAATATTTATATTAAAGCAATCATACAACAGAGCAAATCATCTTAAACTATAATAAAAAATGACTAGAAAAATTACCCAACTCATGAAAACCCACAGATAATTGGTGAAGCAGTAAACATCTCGACTTTGGTTAGGATTGGAAAGACTCCACATTCGATTATAAAATATGATTGCAAGCTTCTCTATCCCTCCTCTATTCATTTCTGCTTTAAATGTGTGTTTGATGTTTGTATGAAATTTTTGTTATGTTTGATGTAGCTTTTTAGTTTTTGGTTTATGAAATCATGTTTCCTATCAGCTAGCTTGCAACTTACGCTCTCATGTAAGCTAACTCATCTACACCCAATTTTGTGTATTTAAAGTTATTTTACCAAAAAAATAATTATAGGTGGTGACTTGTTTAGATTTACCTTTCTCAAGTCTAAAAAGTCTCCTATCTTTGAAAGGACTTTACTCACGATATATAAACGGGGGAGTTCTCAGATGAAGATTTTTAAAAATCTTCGTGAAGATAACAAGTGATAATATGACAAGTGGATGTTGTGGGATTCAAATGAAGGAGTTAATTAATGGCATATTCTATGATGCAGTTCGTTGGTCAAGGAGCGTGGTGCACCTTATAATCTGATGGTGAAATTGTGAGGTGTATCGATACACCAATCATCTATGATGCATTGTAGTAATATCTAATTTTAAGAAAATTTAAAAATATAATTAAATATATTTTAAAAATTAATTATCATATACCGACAGTATAAAATTATACTGAATTTTACACTGTCAGTGTAATCAAAAAATTTTATCAATATAATTTTACAGTATTGCCAGTAAAATTATATTGGCAGTACTGTAAAATTATATTGATAAAATTTTTTGATTACATTGATAGTATAAAATTATTTTATACTACCAGTATAATTTTACATTGTTAATATATGATAATTAAAATTACACTGATAAAATTTTTTGATTACACTGATAGTGTAAAATTATTTTATATTGTTAGTATAATTTTATATTATCAATATATGATAATTAATTTTTAAAATATATTTAATTATATTTTTAAATTTTTCTTAAAATTAGATATTATTACAGTGCATTATAATGATTGATATATTAATACATCTTACAATCTCACCATTAGATTGCAAGGTACACCACGCTCGTTGACTAGTGAAGTGTATCATAAAATATACAATTAATTAACTTCTTTATGTGGATCTCATAATATCTACTTGTCATATTATCACTTGTTACTTTCATATGAAGATTTTTAAAAATCTTCATCACGAGTATGCACCAAATAAATGATGTGAATTTTGTTATAAACTAAATTAATATTAGCTTTTCAATTTATTTAGAAAGCATAAAGAATTATTTTTTGAATGTAAGTATTTTACGTGTTGAAATTAATTTTTTAATACTAATTTGTGCTAGTATCGATGAAAATATTCCCTATACCCGAAAAATTGCATTGTTCAATGCCAATTGGAGTTTTGGGCTTTAGACATCGAAACGTGCGTGCAGGCCAACTGTACCAAAGGGCGAAACAGGACTCCTCCAGCTACCGCCTCAATGGCTTTAGTTAACTAAATTATAAATATTATATTATAATAATTTTGTTAAAAATTTAATTTTTATATACAGATAATATAAAATAATTTTATATTATTAATTAATAAAAATATAATAAAATTTGATATTTTTTTATTAATAATTTAAAATTATTTTTTATTATTAATGTATAGAAATTAACCTCTCTGGTTAAAGTCACATTCCTGTAGTTGTCAATAATTATGAGGAACACAATTTCAGCGTAAGTTGTAAATAGTGTATTCAACATTGTACTGACACCTTTGCAATTGAATTATAAAAAATATTATATATCATTGAAGTTAATTGTCTATATTGTCAATAACTATGTGAGACACCATGCGAGTCTTACAGTTATAATTTTGCTGACCACATCTTTTATACTAGCGGCTTGGCTGGCACGAAACTAGCGCCGCTTGTTTAACTTTTTTTAGATATCAATATAATTAGAGATTAATTTTTATATTTTAATAGTATAAAATAATTTTATATTTTTAATAAAAATTTACTACAAGATTATTTTTATTGAATTATAATATAAATTTAATTTAAATATATTGATAATATAAAATAATTTTATATTATCAATTAATAGAAATAGTAGAAAGTATCAATTCATACAAATAATCACTAATTATAATGAGGGATTCATAATAATTTCTCACTTTTTTCTATTTTTATTAGTTGTCAGTGTAAAATTATTTTACACTATCAGTGCATATCAATTAAACTCTTATAATATAAAATTATTTTAAGAATTTAATTAAATACACTGACAATGTAAAATAGTTTTACACTGTCAGTTAATAAAAATAATAAAAAGTGTTAATTTATATAAATAACTACCCATTATAATAAGAGATCCATCATAATTTTTCACTTTTCTTTATTTCTATTGATTGACAATATAAAATTATTTTACACTGTCAATACATACTAATTAAACTCTTATTTTAAACTATAAATAATTTTTAAAACCAAATGATTTTTTCAAACATTTATTACTTTTTCAGGTAGGTGTGCAAGTGGGTGAACGTGGATGCAGTTCTTTTCAGGTAGATGTACCTGTGGGTGAGCGTGATGCAGTTCTATCCTTTTTTTTTTTAATTATTTATATATGAGTTTAATTAAAATATATTGATAGTATAAAATAATTTTATATTATCAATCAATAGAAATATTAGAAAATAAAAAATTATGGTAGGTCTTTTATTATAATGGATAATTATTTATATGAGTTGACACTTTCTAGTATTTTTATTGGCTGACTGTCAATGTATTTAAATTAAATTTTTTATATATTTATGAATTTAATTTTATAAATATATTTTCTCTTTTATAGACATTATAATGGACTTGAAAAAAAAATTAATAACGAGGAGAGACCAAAATGCAGTTATTTAGTGAAATGCTTTTTAGATAGAGTATAGATACAAGTATGTGCCAATAGCATTCCATTATCCATTCTATGTTCACCTTTTGTCAAAGTTCTATTATTCTTAGACAAAAACTTGGTTGTAAACATGCGTCTAATGAGCAAGAATGTATGCCTGATAACTTCTAAGAGTTTAATTGGTATGTACTGACAGTGTAAAATAATTTTATATTATCAATAAATAGAAATAGAGGAAAATGAGAAATTATGATAGGTTCCTCATTATAATAGGTGGTTATTTGTATGAATTAACACTTTCTATTATGTAAAATTATTTTATATTATCAGGACATTTAAATTAAATTCTAACTTTAAATGTTATAAAGATGCCAGAGAAACCTTGTATTTTAGGATTTGTGTTGTTTGGCAGTTGCTCCAGGGCACAACTTCCATTTGCCTTCGTACAACAAAAACGAATCGTGAGTTAGATTCTGGCAACTGGCACTAAGCAAAGGGAAAGAATGATTTGGTTTCAACACGTCTTTGATTGGAACAACTTTTTCTTATGTTATCAAAGTTACCATTTCACTCCTCAATTTCGTTACCCATCTTCCATTTTTGTCTTGAAAAGAGAGAGAATGGTTAAGATTAATTAAGCCTGTAATTGAATAGGGGGGGCACCCTGCTACTAGTCCTGTTTCTTCTGGCAATGTTCTGTCAAGGAAAATTGGCAAGAGGAAAGGGGAAAAGCGGAAAGCAAAGAATCTGGAACAAAAGAATTATCTTTAATTCTTTACACAACCAGTAATGACTCTACCAATGAAAAATACTAACAAATGAACAAATTCAACAAATAAAATCTATTCGCAAACGAACATGCACAAATCATTGTTCAGTTTGGCGACGTCCAGCGGCAATAGGAGCACTAAACCTGGCTGAGAAACTGGGAGGCATGTCTTCATCTTCACTATGAACCCCGCTGTTGAAGTTCAGAGCATAGCTGCGTTCATCATATTGAAACTTGTTCCTCTGCTGCTTCTTGCCATACCCGCTTATCTTTCTAATGAATGTCTTCCACCTGGGACCTGCAATCACTTCTGAAACCTCCTTCATCTTCCTCAACTTGCAACTCAACCAGGACTCTCCTTTTTGCTCTAGTAGGCCTCTACCTTCATCATGTCTTTGCCACCACCTAAACCCAAAAGCCCGGAAGCATCCATACCCGCACATGCTAGGCTCTTGGTGGTCATCGAAATCTTCTTCCTCGTGTTCCACTGCACTCACCAATGGCCTTACCTCAAAGGCAGCCATATTTTCAGAGAAAAGACAGGAAAGCATGCATTGAGGGGCTTCAGTTGTGTCGAAAGGATATATAGGTGATGATTATAAGGAAAAGAGATAGAAGCGACGGAGGAAATGTCGAAGGAAATGAGGCTACAGCTGTATTGAAACATCTCCAGCCAAAAAATAATTACAAAAAGGTAGTAGAATTGTTTGAACTTTGCAGTTGCAAGCGTCCGTGAAATATCTTTCTGGAGTGTGGTTATGGAACGGACACTATTACGTCATCTACCCGCCAATTGGCGATTCAGTTGGCATGTCCGCCACTCAGATATAATAATACCAGATTACCATCTAATATTAGAAAAAGAAAAAGAAATGACCAAAAAAAAATGAAAGTGGTATTAAATATGATAATAATATGAATTTAATATGTTGGACCCACACCATACGGGAAGGATAAAGCCGGCTCCGAAGGCACGTCGTATCCTTGTAAGCTGTTGGTGGCTCCCACGCACACGATAATTACAGAAGAAATTGCCGGGGTGGCCACAAGTCAAAACCATAGCCTTATGTGTTAAAAGAAAGGAAACAGTCATCGATCAGATCAATAAGCACCACAATTGAACAATTAATCACTTGAAAACAAGGGAGTAACAGTAACCATAACTACACGACTAAAAATGATATACTCTCCATATCCATTTTTACAAGCACTATAAAAAATTCAAAATATGAACAAAATCTATTCTTTCTCTTTTCCTTTCTACTTTAGGACGACACATAATGTTCATTGAGGTTTGGGTGTGCTGTACTGCTGAAAGGCCTTACACCAATTAACAATCTTGAGTTACTATATGAAACTAACAAACCTTGGCTTATATTACGCAATGCACTGATCCGACAATCAGGTGAAAAACACAAAGCAGATGCAAATCTGGGTTTCGGCATCCTGCAGTTGTAAGAAATCATTTCTGCACTTGGCTCTGCAACGAACCTGGCTGCTGTTGTTGATTTTGTCCTTTGGGAGAGATCTTGGCTGCCATCGAACGTAATTCATTGGCAATCTCAGTGAAGGTTGGTCTTTCTGATGGCTCTGATGACCAGCACCTCTCCATCAGCGATCTCCATTCTGGATCACAAGATTCTGGAACTGGAGGCCGCAAAGTGTTGTTCACAATACCACCTGAATTATGTTTGGAAAAACCCACAGATCAATAACCAAAAGCTAGCGAAGCAAAATCAAAACATGGATTCAGCCGCCCATGGATTACCTATAATAGCTCCATAGTGCAAATCAGCATATGGTTCTTCTCTAGTGAGAAGTTCCCACATCACAATACCAAATGAAAACACATCAACCTAAAACAGCAAATATTAGAACACCAAACTAGTTGGGAGAGCAACAGAATATGAAATACGTATGAAAATACATCAACGGTTCAAATAAAGCATAAACCTTCTCTGAAACAAGGCTGCTGCTTCCATTCAACAGTTCTGGGGCCATCCAAGGTAAAGTTCCTCTCACACCACCAGATATCAGGGTCTGACATTTCACTTTGGATAGACCCAAGTCACCAACCTGGTATCATAATGAAAAAAAGTATGAATAAACGAGCTACTGAACACAACATATATTTTGTTGCTCCATGCTAAAAGTAGAGCTGCATTGACCAAGAAAGCAACATAGACGCCAAAATCAATTCAAAAAATTTTCCTAGAAAAGGGTGGCACTTAGCATTGCAGAAGGGAGGAAATCCTAAATCTTAGGGTAACTATGGTGTCAACTGCACTGTATATATCTACCCTTCGTAGATTCCACTAAGTGGAAGCCTTGTACAACAGGCTGCCCTTTTTTTTTTCCCCATTCATGCCTAGAAGACACTAGAACAAAACAGGAATCAAGTATCTAATAGTTCTAAAGTAAAAATTGGCAATGTTTTCCTGTACAAAATATCTGATCTTCAAATTCTCATGAGAAATACTTTTTCCCTTGATTAAATTATCCCACCACAATAGTTTCACTGAGATAACGGCTTGACAAGGCCAAAAACAATTTAAAAGAAATACAGATCCAAGGAAGAAAGGGAGCATCCAAACCTCAGATGGAATTAGAATTAAAAACAGATGTAGGAATGAGAGGCACTAAAATGAGCAAACAAGTTCATCTGATTAGCTCCATGCTAAATCCTAATATGAAATATAGGTTTGCTTTCAAACACTCCGTGACCCAGAGAAACAAAACCCACTGTCTCTTGCGCATAAAACAAACTGAGAAATCTGAAAGACTAAAATCTAGAAACATTTTTCAGAATAAGGTTTAAAAGCTAATGGAGATTTTCACCTAAATGTTTTCATGTATGAAAAAAAAGACTTTAAATAAAATCCCACAAAAGCTAGCATTCTTTTTTTGGTAAGACCATGAGGTGCCCTAGCTGTAGGACTAATCCCTGCTCAAGTGTCAGCTAGGCCCTGGCTACTAGAAGCTTCTAGAGACAAAATCTAGCTTACTTTTCTCAGTGTTTCAAAAGATGAAAAATATCCACATGCAGCAACTATCAAGAAATCAGAACCACCATATATAGTGGCATCATAAATCTCCATCAAAAGAAAGCAAATAATAATCAAATAATGCAGACCTAGGAGCCATGATTTCCCATAGAACGCCTTTTTTCCTAATCAGAAACCATGTGAATGTGAGATTTTTTGGAGATTTAAAAATAAAAAATAAAAAATAAAAAGAAACAACTGGCAAACATGGCCAAAAAAAATCTTGATCTATGGATATTAATAAATGACAGTCAAGAAAAAGTGGCATACTCTGATTGATTATGTACCCTATTGGCATAATGCCTCCAACCCTATGCAATGGTTCCTCCACTTCCCCAATATCCATAATTGAAGGCAGTAGCAGCCTAGGCAGGACTGATAGAACTTAAGTCCTAAGAAACCATACGCAATCAAAGCTAGCTAGCTAACTACCCCTAGCTGTAGTGAGGGAGCAATGGTTCAGAATGGTACGAAATTTCCAAATGCAGCATCAACAATCACTAAACTTTGTCAATCAAGGTCTGCTCTGGTGTTCCAGACTCCCGGCAGAATGGCTCTTGCATGTTATAAATGTCTCTACAGTTTTAACACATCCTTTTTAACAACATGGATTGCCAGAAACTTGAAAAGGGAAATGAAATGAGGATGATAACAAGACAACAACCTTGACAGAAGACTAACATTTATGTATGAGAGATTTATTATTTGTTATCCAAATCCAATTTGCATGATGATAAAAGAACAGCTAAGCTTCACACTAACTTTTTAACTCTTCACGACTATTTCAATGATTTAGAAACACTAATAACGTCAAAATTCAGCCCAAAATCATTGGTGCATGCTAACTGTTACCTAATAGATAATCTCATGCACAAATCCAAACCTACACACCTAGATAATGGTTTATATCCAGAGATTTTAGTAAGGTTGTACCAGCATACTCAAATCTGTGACTTATACTATACCATCAAATGAATGCCCTTTATTATTGGTTTTATGTCACTCCTCTAGTCAATATCGGGAAAATACAGCAGATCTGCAACGACAAGTTGCCCACCAAACTCTAATTCTATAAACAACCATTCTAATTAATATTTCACCATATCTGAATATATGTGTGTGTGTGTATACATATATATATATATATATATATATATATAGGTTATGCCTACCCAGACCTTAGGTACAGTTAATCAAACCCAAAAAACGGGGGAGGCCTGATTAACAAGATAGATATCTTCTGAAGTCATTATAACCACACATGGTCAATCAAAAATATCACACTCCTTAAATCATCCATTTTGATGAGTCAAATTCCAGAAATCAGAGTAAAGCAGCAAAATTTCAATATATCTCATCATGCTCCTTCAAGCAAAGCCACTCCAACATATCCAATAACAACAACAACTAAGCCCTATCCCACTCAAGCATATACCACGGACTTAAATCATCTTCTCAAAAACAACAGAACAGAGGTTATGGGATGTCACATTCTGTACATACCACACCACTACATTGAATTGATAAGAACCTCGAGCATATATGGAAGTTACTGCCCTAATTATCTACCTCCTCGTATAAAAAATAATGCATAACATGTCTATAACATATGGATACAACAGAACATGAATCCAAAAATGACCACATCAGTATCAAACATTTAAACCTTGCATATTGGGCGCTGTGGATCTCGGAGATTCACAAGCAAGTTGTCACTCTTCAAGTCAAAGTGTACTATGTTTTTTCCATGCAGGTATTCCATACCGAAAGCCACGTCCATTGCAATCAAAAGACGCTTGCGCTTGTCAAGATTCCTGATACAAGCATATTAGTTTCAAACATTTATCATCATGGAAACAATCATATACAAAGGCTATTGTGAAAAAAACTTTATAGATGGGCATGTGAGTGTGCTAGCATGCACACACAAATACACGAAGGCACTACCTCTCATTCTTTTGCAAGGCATTTCTTAGAGAGCCATTAACCATATACTCTGTAACTGTAGCAACAGAACCTCCTGGACCATCAAGCACAACACCGTAAAAAGCTACCACATTTGGATGGTGCAAGTCTGTGAGCTTGATTGCCTCATTCCAAAAGTCAGCTCTCTGCTTGAAACATAAACCGCGAACAAAGTAAGCTAAGATTGTTCGGTTAGCTAAGAGGGTAGGGGGACAACAGAGATCAGAACCATTAATAATGCGGACACATACCAGGCGCTCTTCCTCTGAAGGCTTTCCAGCGAAACACCTATCATTAATCCGCTTTATTGCAACATCAGTACCCCTCCATTTTCCATGGTATACAGTACCAAAGGTCCCAGAGCCCAATTCTATCAGGTCTTCAAGGTCACGATTCTTTATAACCTAGCGACATATCAACAGCAAGGTTTTAGCTTAGCTGAGCTGGCAGCATGCAAACACCAAACAGGAAACATATGACAGAAAATCATTCAACCTGCAATGCTCCAATATCTGACATTGGAAAGCCAAAATTTGTCTTCTCTGGGAGCCTGCTCTTGACATCCTAAAAGGGAAGAAAACTATATTTGTAAAAATAATAATGATGATGATAAAATACACCCAATGGGAGCAGGACAGAGAAGGGAATAAAAGTATTTTTATTTTGGAGACTATTCCAGCAATTGCAAGACAAATAAGAATATAAATTCCGAGGCATGTGTAAACGAAGTCACCTGAGTTTTACTTTTACCCTGTACATCTATTTGATTATTTAGAACATCACCATCCTCACTGTCTTCGCGACAGGACACATCTCTTGCATGCAAGTCAGGATTTGAAGGAGTGCTTGAGTGCAGAACAGAAGCAGCTACACCTTCAGCAACTGCTTGAAGTTGTTGGTCTTGTGATGATCCTTCAATTAAGAAACCAAAACATAATTAGTATGTGCTACTAGCTCCAAAACTATATATCATCAATATAGATAACTTATGTATAGTGGGACTTAACAATTTACAGACCCTTGGCAGATCGAGCATCTTCTAAAGTTAAATTCTGTTTGAATGTCTGGTAGAGGCCATCATCCAATTGAGGTTCTAAATTCTGTTCCCCACTGTTGCCTGGATTCTCACCAAACTGATCCTTATAAGAATAATTTTCTTTCTTCAATGCAACTTTGTTAGGTCGAGGTGGCGGAAAGTAGGTGCCATGTATATTCCAGGGATCCTGATTGCTAAAAAGTGAGTTTGAAGAATCCTGCACATCTCCAAACCTGACAGATGGCAAAGTCGAAGATGAAACTGCATCACCCTTGTGATTGTTTCCACTTTTTGATTGAGGATTTGATCCAGGAATTCCCCAAACATGGGGTTGGGCAACCTCATTATAATCCACTGGCCTGGAATTATTACCATATGAAACTTCGGTGGTAGAACTAGGTAGTCCATCCATCATGTTAATTTGAATTGCATCAACATTCAATTTTGACCTGCCAAGGTTGTTATCCAGAGCAACCCCTTTCTTCTCTACAGCATGCGGAGTGCTGTAATCAACTTTATCATGACATACATAAATTTCGGGATTGTCTACATAACCTTCAGGATTGTCTATCTTTAGGGCTTCCACCCTTACATCAATAGGTTTGACATGGTCCTGTGCAATCCAATTCTCCACAGCATCTGCCTTTGAAACAATGCTAGCAAGTTCATTGGTATAACCTTTCGGATATTCTTGAACCACAGACTGAGAAGTTTCAATAGATGTGCAACCAACTAAAGGAATATCAATAGGAATAGGTTTATTCACAAGCAAATCTTCTTTAGCCCAGTTTTCAACTGGCACCGTATGCTGGCGGACAACATCATCTAGATAAAACAGTGGTGCTGCTCCTGTGAGACCATCACTTGGTAACTGTTTTTCACCAGTTCCTCCAATTGCTTCCTTGATAACTGCACTCCTGGGATGATCAAAATTGTCTGGCTTTTGTGTAAAAATCCTCTCACCTTCAGGCTCTGAGTCAAGATTACGAGAAAGTCCAGTTGCATCAGTATAAGGCAATCCACCAAGCGGTTCAGATTTGCCAATGATCATGGGTCTAGTCCCAACTGCTTGTTCGACAATGCCTTCCATCATCGGTGTAGTCACCATAATCCTATTGGTTGCCTGAGCTTTTAAATTGTCATTCACAGGGAGACAATGGTAACTTGGGTTTGAATCAGGAATCAGACCTGCACAACTATTACGCTGATCCTGAACCACTGGATCTGAATGCACATGAGGCAGTTTTTTCAGACACATATAACAGTCCTCCACTCTTTGGATTTTTTGGGGATTCATTACTGGTTGTTGAGGTAACAATGCATTAGGGAAAACAACATGCTCTGGTGGAGGAGCCTGAACCCAGCCGTAATGACCTCCAACTATGACAGAAGGGACTTGACCCGGGTATACACTGTAGCTTTGTCCAGCCGGAAGCTGGATAATCCTTAGACCTGACATATTTTCATCAGTATATTGGTCCAAACGATTTTGCTGTGGTTGCAGCAATGGTTGTGGTTGAATAGTACTCGATCTTACACCCACATGAGAAGATGACTGAGTCATTGTCATTTGCACTGCAGGGATTACCTGATGGGATTGATGTTGGAAGTAGATAGACCCAGTCTTACCTAAAAGCTGAGGATTTGGGAACCCCATCTGGTGAGGCAACTGGACATAATCTGCATGGTTCATAACTTCCGGGCGAGGACCAACCAAAGGCTGCAAATAAGGTGCAGGTGGTGGAACTTCCATTCCAGGTTGCTGCAACCCAAGTTGCTGCTGAGATAAAGTAACAGGCACAGACTTCTCAAACTCCATCTCACTCTGAAAAGGTGGACTCTGAGTTGGACCAGAATTAGTTGCAGTCATGTCCACAGCTTGCAAATAAGGTGCAGATGGTGGAATTTCCGTTCCAGGTTGCTGCAACCCAAATTGCTGCTGGGATAAAGTAACAGGCACAGACTTTTCTACTTCAACCTCATTTTGGAAAGGTGGACTGTGAGTTGGACCAGAACTAGTTGCAGGAATGCCCAATGAAATCACAGAAGCATCTGAGTAAACTGATGCAATGCCCTCAGAAACCGTCAAGTTGGAAGTTGCAGCATCCGGAGCAGCAGCTCCATTTCCCTCAGGTGGTAACACACAGGACGTAGGTGCTCCACTGACATCCCCTTGACCAGCATTTGAGCTATCAATGGCCTCTGTCACACTCAAATCAGAATTTTGGGTAGAAGCTGCACTTGTAATACTCCCTTTCCTTGTGAGTTTACCGCTAATCCCATCTGTAATTCCATTCACAGCTTCAACATATTTTTGCCCATTATCCTGTAAATCTACAAACTGTACCACACGAACAGGATCAAGTTCTGAAGCAGAAAACAGAAAGACCCTTAATTTAGCAGAGCCATCAGGGGACCTCGCAATCAATTTTTTAAACTCCTCCATCATATTATCAAGATCCTCTGGGCAGGAAACCGACACCAACGCATCAAGATCCTCGTCGGGGAGCTGATACTTGATCACCACAGGCTGCCCATAAGTATCAGTCATCTTTTGCGCCAATTCATTGAAGCTCACATCTCTCCTAACACTAACGATCCTCGTCTGCCCTCCAGCATATCTCAACATTCCATCACTAGGCCTAGGCAGAATCTTCCCACCATAGCTGCACAAGAGCTTCAATTTTCGCCCTGAAACCGAATCATCCCCTCCCTCATCACTGGCCTGATCAGCCCCTGGACTGGGACCAAAAGTGATCCCAACTGGCGCAACTCCACCAACCTGATCAACGGCATTGCCAACCACCCAGCTGCTATTAGGAAGGGCATTATCCAAGCCATTACCAGCAACCCAATTGCCCAAATTCAGAGGATATCCATGTGAAGCTGAGACCACGCTACCCGAAAGATCAACAGCATTGCCACCACCCAACTGATTGGCAAAACTGGAACCATAATTAAACCCAACAGGAGGGTTCACAGTGGGGTGGCAAATCGAAACAGTAGGGCGAACGCACCAGGTAGTAGCAGCAGCACCCGAAGCCACATTTCCATACCCCATTCTCACCAAGCCAGTATCAGAAACGGACGCAGGGTAGAAAAGGGGCACCGCTCCGGAGCTAACCGAATTCGGAGGGAAACATTCTGCGGTTCGAGCCGGTTTACTCGCCGAAGGAACGAGTGGCTCTTCGGCTACAGCTCGGGTAACGTTCAGTGGCCTTAGATCGCTGGGAACAGAATTTTGATCAAACGCCATGGCTGCGAAAAGGCTATTTAAAATTTAAAAATCGCAAATCAACCGAAGAAGAACATGAATCGAAAACAAAACCTAGACATAGAATCGTACACTGAGGTCAATGGCTAATGGAAAATGCGATCAAAACCCTAGTCAAATTGAGCAAAACAAGAAGAAAATAAAACAAATTCACAGACAGAGAGAGAGTGTGTACCAGATACTAAGAACGGTGCAGTGTAAGAGTGATGAGATGGAGAGAGAAAAAGAGACCAAACGGTTGTTCAGGTCGGTGGAGACTCGAATTCGAAAGAGAACAAAACCAATAGCGTTTCTCCCAAAATTTCAGGGATTTTTATTTTTCTTTTTCTTTTATAGAAGAAGGATCTTTCCCTGTAGTAGAAGTCTTCACTGTTGCTTCTTCACTTTCTTACCGTGCCTGGTCTCTCAGCTGCAATGGAAATTTTTTTTTATTATTATTCTTGCAAAAGAATAATTAAGAATTGGTTGATTTCAAACTAAATGCAGAGTCCAGGAGTGTACAGTGTGGCATGCAGTCTTAGTGTTGCGTCACATTTTCGCGGTAAATTGACGGAAAGCGGGAAGAAATGGCGGAGGAAGAGGAGAGAAAGAGGAGAGGGAAAAGTGAGAGACTAATCAAAGGAGGCACGTGTAATGGACCGCTTCATGCAGTCTTTGAATTTGCCGTGTAGAGAAAATGAAACGTAGTCGATAGGGACTATGGGGTTTGCCTTCTAATGCCACGATTGTGACATTTTTTTTGTTTTTTATTTAAATTATGTTATCTGAATATATTTTATATTAAATATAATACCAATTCATATTTTACTCTCATTAAATAGGATATCAACTCAATTTACGTGGAGTTCATATTTTTTTCAAGAGTAGACAAAAAATAAGTTGGCATAATATCTTAACACAAAATATGTTGACATCACTTTTTTTCTTTTTTTCATCTACGTAACGTTCCTACTTCCTACGTTTATGGGGCCTCATACATCCCCCACAGAATCTTTCCCTACGTAACCATTTTATTAATATTTTTCTATCTCTTTAGTTTCTAGTTCACAAAACAGCACTTTTTCAATCCAAAATAAAATTGTGATTCAGATGAATTTTATTTGTAATTTGAATTTTACAATTATTATTTTAAAAAGAATTTTATTTGACTAACATATTCGATTTAAGGTTATATAAGTAATTCTTAAGATAATAAAAAACATTTTTCTTAACTTGTTTATTTTTTCTTTTGTTATTTTTAATATAAAAATATCACTAATATAAAAAATTTTGTTATTATGTTATTTAATATATTTTTTAATCTAAACTGCCAATATTCAGAATTCATTAAACTTCAATCAATTTAATTTGAATTAGGTCGGTTCACTATAAAATAAAGTTCTCCTAAGGCTATTTTTTTCATCCACAAAACTTGAATCCAAAATTATACTTAAAAAAAGTAAATACTGAATCACTTAAACTAAATAGGCATTGGTACATTATTTAACGTATATTTAACTATATTAATAATGAATATAATTTCGATACACTATCAATATAAAAAAATTTATGTAGATATCCAATTATGTATTTATACATCAATAAAAATATTTGATTTAACCACTTATTACCTTAAAAATTTTACAAATAGAAATATATGATTGGATCATAATATGAAACTTTTTTATAGAACATCAAAATTAATCTTATTAATAATTATATAATATATTAATTACATGAATGGTATACTTGCTCATGCAATTTTACACTTTGGTTGAATATTTTCTAATTAATATATCATAATAGAATTATTAGAAATGGACTAGAAAAAGAATAATGAAAACGAAACAAAGTTACTGTACCCTTGTTTAGATGATTAATAAGAGAATAGAATTAAATTTTATTAATTTGATTTAAAAATTATATTATAAAGGTATAGAAGGGAATAATTATATAAAAGTATGTACCAAAAATCTAAGGGAACGATTATATTGTTTATGTAAGTTATAAATTTTAGTTTCCATTTCACCCCAATTCTAGGAGAAAATAAAAATAAGCCTCTAAGATGAAAGAGGGATATATTCCCTTTGGGGGTCTACCATCATCTGTCGTCGACTGCTGTCAGCCACTGCCGATCACTACCGCTGATCTGTCCACCACCATTTGCTGCTGTTGATAGCCACTGTTTGCCACCATTTATCGTCATTGGTACCCACCATCCGTCACCACCAGCTACCACCATGCGTTGTCACTGCCGGCTGCCACCGTCCGTCATCACCAGTCACCACCACTATTTATGATAAAGAGTTTTATTTGAATTATATTACCAATTATCAAATGCTTAAGAATCTTGCATTTGTTCAAAAATAGTAATTATTAACAACAACCACTTGTTTTTTTTTTTCAGTGGAATCCACGACGTACCCAACAGCACCATCGAATTTTGTTAAAAATTAAATTCTTTTTAAGAGTCAATTTATATTTTTACTTTTTCAATGATTCTGAATCAAACTAGAAAACGTAAAATGATAAGGAAAAAAAAAAGTAGATGCAACTCAGCTTTTATCTTTTTATAAATGATAGCCAAAAATATTAACATCACGTTTGGCATATTGAATTAGATATAAAATTAGAATTTGGAATTAGAATGGAGCTCTTTAATTCCAATTTATATGTTTAGAGTAATATATGAGCTCCTGTTAATTTGTAACACATACCATAAGATTATCAATTCCCAAATTTATTAAATATCTCTCTCTTCAGTAAAGTTTATATGATTCTCTCCTTGTCATTTATTTTTTGGCTGTCATATTTATTAAAATATAACATTTTTATAAAAGATTATAATATAAAATTTTCATAAATTGTAATTTACTATTTTATATATAAATAATTTTCATAAAAAATTACAATAAAAGTTACTATTGTATAAAATTATGGTTTATTAGTATTCTTATTAATTTTAAATATTGAATCATATATTTAAATAATAAAATTAAAATTAAACTTACAATTAAAATTCATGGTCTAATTCCTTAATGAATCCAAACATAAAATTTAAGAATTTTAGTCATTTCTAATTCTAAAGGAATCAAAATTGAAATTGAAATTCTATATAATTCCAATTCTAGTGTCCAAATGGACAGTTAGATATTTTCAATTTGTCTATAAACTTTTTATCGCAGTTAACGCGAGGGACCTAGAAAATCATTTATGACTAAACAATCTATCAATTTATCAAATTTTTCTTGTCTATTCTCTCAAACTCATTCTTCATCTCTCTCCTCCCACACCTGTGACCCCATTGTCTTTCCCCTTCAAACAAATGCATCGCGTTTCAACTACCACGCTTCTTCTAATTTCCATCATCTTCTTCTTTATAATACCCGGTCAAGATTTTTGGGAATCATATTCTTTATTCTTTCGAATATCGCGAAAATTCTAAGTTTACATCCTATGTCTCCTTAGAAGGCTATAGAATTGGGATATATTCTTAAAATAAAAAATCTTGGTAATTATTCCTTAGATATCAAGGAATTAAAGAGCAATTTTTAATTAATTTTAGGAAGTTATTAACTTCTTCGTATTTAGCTGAGAAGTTTAAGAAAATACAAGTTTTTGGAACTTTGTATTAAAATCCAAAAGTTGGATTTCAATTATTAAGGATTTTAATTTCTCTAATATTTTCATTGAGTTCAAATAGAGGGTATTTCCCTATTTATATTTATGTTTTAAAGTTAATGAAGAGTAAAGTGAAATGGAACATTAATGGATTGTATAGTAAATAAGTATGTAAAACCTTGACCTAAGGAGCCTTAAAAATCAGAAGGGGAAGGAAGAAAGAAAAACTAGAATTTGGGAACTGGGAGCCACGCTCAAGCGCAGCTCCCTGCGCTCAAGCATGAGAGCACGCTCAAGCGTGAAAGCTTGTACTCCAGCGCACTCCCCAAGACAGAGCAAGGAAGATTCTGGATCCAGGCTGTGCTCGAGCGCAGTCCCCTATGTTCGAGCATGCGTAGGTCGGCGGCAAAAAACAAAAAGGGGTTGAATGCCCATTTCTATGCCTCTCTTTCTCTTCTCTCATTCCCTTTCCCTCCCTTCTTCAAGAAATCAATCACAAATGGTATTTTTATAATTTTATACTACCGTTTATTCTCACTTACTCCCTATAAGTCGCATTCTTAACCTTTCTACCAATTGATTTTCTTGTTTGAGTAAGCAAGGAAGCTATGGAAAGCCCTGGGAAGAGAACCACCACTCTCCTCTTGCTTTACTCCTTTTCTTCACTCACTAAGGTAATTTCTGAGCTTTACCTTCCTTGTTATACCATGAGTTAGTTAAGTCTATTGTGAATTCAAGGTTTGGCAAAATATGGAGGAGGTTAAGGTTTGGAGTATGGAAGGTAGTTTAGGTGCATCCCTGAATCTAGAAACTAAATTATGTTTGGTTTATGATCTATGTAACACTAGATACCTTAAACGACAACCCTTTTGTCTCTTGGCACTATAGGCAGTCATCATCCTTGTTTTAGAAGTTAGGTGAGTTGATAATATATCTATAACCTGTTTTAAGTATATATATGATTTTAGGGATGCTATATTCATGATTGGAGTCATTAGATGTTAAGATTGAAGTGGCGTTTTACCCAAACTCTTGGATTGGAATATGTTATATTCTTCTCTCTCTCTCTCTCTCTCTCTCTCTCTCTCTACATATATATATATATATATATATATATATATATGTATGTATGTATGTATGTATGTATATATGTATGTATAGGTGTATGTTTGTGTACACATGTGGGACAAGCTCTTTTGAAAATGATTTTTGATATTTGAGTAATCTGATAGAAAATGTATATAATGTTATATTACTAGAAATTGTGAATTCCTGAGCCTAATGCTTGAAAGAGAACTCAAGATATTTTAAGCTAAATGGATTGAAAGTGTTGTATTTAGACTCTATGTTTAAATAATATAGTTATCTTAAGTAATCTAAAAGTTTGAAACTCAATCTTATGGACATTTTGAAAAGAGGTTTGATATAGTTGAAAATTATATCATGAAATTTGCTATGTGTCGATAGATTTGATGTATTTTCCTTCTAGAATAGAGATGTTAAGCTTTCTAATGGAAATTTGATAACTAGCTTGAATAGGAAGGTTTCTTTAACAGAACTGTATGCTAATGACAGTGAATGTTAGTCCTTGGTGCACCTTATTAGAACCCCAGCTAGTAGGGCGTTGATAGCCTGGTGTGTATGGCCAACACATCTGGAATGATTGATGGACGCATCGAGGTCAAGTTGTCGGGGCTGCCCACATGTGGGAATTCATATTAGAGACAGGTTGCCGAGGCCGCCTAGTTGTGAATTGGATGTAGTACTGCTGGGGTTAGGTTGTCAGAGTCGCCCAATAGGGAGATAATTTTGGAATAGAAACCTCCCTTAAGAGTTACAGTTACCATACCTTCATCACACATGATTTGTATGGTTATTTTCAAACGTTCTATATTTGTATTCAAAGAAGTTTATATCTATTGAAGTCGAGATGTGATTTATTGAACTATAGATATTTTAGAGATGTTTTATATACAAGGTACATTTTCTGGAAACCTATATGGTACTCTCAGTATATATATAGATATATACATACATATGAATATTTTTACTTGAAGAATGATTTATGGAATTGCTAATGGAAATTTGTTTCAAGTTTTACAACAAGGTTCTTTATGAGTATATCTTCTTAATAAACTTATGTTATGTTAATACTTTTATGTAGGCTTGTCCTACTCCTATTATAGGTATATTATCTCTCACTGAGTCAGTAGGCTACTCCTCATTTCTCTCTATGTTTTAGATACAGATTTGTCCAAAGATTTGGTTTTTTTGCTACATAGTATTAACGGCTTCCCTTCGAAGAGTCTCCCCATCTAATGGCCCATCCATGGTATGGACCCTTGAATAATTTCTAATTATAGTTGTTGCTTCATAGTACCATAGGCAGGATCTAGTCTAAATTGTTTTACATGTGTAGGGATGCCTTTATAATATTAAGAGCGGATATATGTACATTGAACTATTTAAACTACTTTGGATATAGATATATACATTCTTATGTTTGCTGTTGAATGGATTAAACCTATGTTGAGTTGAAAAGTGATATATGAGGCTGGCTAGGGGAGGTGTACCTTATGTGCCGGTCACGACTTAGATTGGGTCATGACATTCTTCTTCTTTTTCTTCTTCTTCTTTATCTTTCTCTTCCCACAACTGTCTCCCCATTGTCTTTCCCCTTCAAACAAATGCATTGTGTTTCAACTACCATGCTTCTTCCAATTTCCATCTTCTTCTTCTTCTTCACCTTTTTTCTCCTACACCTATAACTCTACAATCTCTTCCCTTCAAACAAATGCATCATGTTTCAACGACCATGCTTCTTCCAATTTCCATCATCATCATTATTGTACCATCCACCGAAATTCTTTTATCGTTTTTTCGTTCAATTATTCGGTTTTTATTGAATAATTGAGATTAATTAAAATTCGATTAAATAATTATTTAGAATCAATTGATTAGCAATTACTTGAGTTTAGATATGAGAGAATTAAGTTAGAAATATAGAAAATTTCATAAGAATTTTCACGAAACCGATTTACCGATTTAAAGGAAATCGATAAGTTTACGGTATTTTAAACTGTCGGAACCGAACCAATACAATTTTAACTCATCAACCCTACTTTGAGTGGCTGATAACTCAGCCACTTAATCCCTCAAAATGGCCCCACTTTGGCCACAAGAAAGGAGGCAAGCTTGGCTGAATTTTAGCCATGCAAAACCAACCAATCACAAGCCAAAGAAAGTCAATTAATATCACTCATATAATCAGAATTTTTCCACCCATTCAGACCACATTCCAGCGCCACTTTCTCCTCTTCTTTCAGCTCTCTTCTCCTCTCTTCTACTCACATAACTCCAGCCAACATCAAGCCAAATCAAGCTTTGCTCATCCAAGCCTTCAAAATCCAGTAAAATCACTTGGAACAAAGGTAGGAGTTCTATTCTTGCATCAATTCTGTGGTCTTGGCTGGTTGAGCTTGGATTATTTTCATGATCTTTGAGGTGTTAAATGAATGATTATGATGATATGTGATTGGTTTTGGGCTGTTGGTTTGGTTAAAACCGAATTGGAATCAAGAAAGAGTGAAAATAGGAAGAGCTGATGGGTGGTAGAACCAAAAACTCTCGGCAGTCCGTATGGCAGAGTGTACGACTCCGCCTATAGCTAATTAAATTTGATAAAACCAATTTTAAATGAAACTAGACATCTTGGGCTTTCCACACATACATCATATAAGGCTTTTGGATTAGTATTGAGAGAGATATGATTTTTTGAATTTCGACCTAGGGTTTTGACTCTGATTCTGGGCAGACTGGGTTGTTCAAGATAGAACTCATCCTATACTACTTGAAAATGAGTGAAACTAACTTTTTTAGAAATCTTACACATAGAGGAATGTCCCATATAAATTTTAGAATTAGATAAGGTCCCAGTTGCTCCCAGTGATCCAAGAAATTTACCCTATGTCCTAACCCGGTCAGAACAGGGCAGTTTAGGAAGGTCAGAATTCGGGGCTTATAACTTGAGCCCTACCAAGTCAAATGGAATGGGACATTTTGTAAATGAAACTTTGCCCTGTTAGCTTTAATATGAGTCCAATTTCGTATCATTTGAGTGAGTTTTCAATTTATAGTGAATTTTTACTTTTAGGTGCCTGATTCTGGCTAGCCACTGGGCAGGCCGAGATAAAACCTAATTATCTTAAGCTATAGATATCAAAATTAGATGGGACCAAGAAGGTTAGAAAATAGACACATAACAATTTAACATATCCAAATTTGAGGACCAAATGAGTTAAATAGAATTTATGGCTTGAATTATAAAAATCGGGTTGGTTGAATATGCTGAGGTAGAAACTCTGCCTTAATGAATCTGATGTTGATATGAGTTCAATATTGGAATGTGTATGTGATGTTGTGTTCTTTGTGATAAATTGATGTTCTGGTATGCTGGCACTATTCATGGGAAAGCGGACACATTCTGTTATACTGCCAAAATTTCGGTAGAATCCATGTATAAGTTATGAATTTCATGTTAATGCATGTGCAATTTCAAGAAAAGCTATGAAAGTTATGATAAGAATTATGTTACTATGAAAGTTCCATGCTACTTGGGCCAGCCCCGGATAAGAAGTTAAGTGGAATAGATCGGTGGGAAGGTCAGGGAAAGTAAACCCGGCATTCCTGTATAGGAACGAGCTCGATCCTGAAAAGCAGACTATTACCCAGGAGTCTAAATGGCCAAGAACTCCCAGGGGACCAAGAGATGGAAGAAAAATGATGAAAAGAAATGGAAAGACTTATGAAGAAAGGTTCATGATTAAGTTTGCATGATTACATGGATGTATGAACACATGGCATAGTTATGTCAAGATGTTTACAGTTGCCTATTATACTTATTTACTGCTATTTATTTAGTTATCCTGTTTATTACTTTACGTATCATTATTAGTAGTCTGTTTAGTTTTTCGTGTCTTCTAAAGTAAAACTGAACCTTGCCTCGGACTAGACATTTTCTTGAACTCATAAAGATGGCTATTTCTATTTAAACACATGTTTTTATAATTAAATAAAACCCGAGGCAATTGAGAATGTATGTGGCGTCAGATAACCACTACACACAACTCTACTGAGAATTTCTTTAAATTCTCACCTCGTTCTGTATCTTCCGCATCATTCTCAGATGCTGGCGATGGACTCCACAGTTACCCTATTCATTAAGATCCCAGCTTTACAGCTTCACCATGATCCAGAGTTGGATTCCTTGTATATAGCCGGCTCGTGTAACTTCCGTCTCTACCTCTTCAGTAATAGGAACTTTGATGTCCCCTTACACCATCCTATTTTTGACCCTGCCACTCCTTACATTGCCGTCCCGCTGCACATGGCGCACCCACCTCCAGCTCCTCTTGCACCCGCAAAGATAGGCACCTCGACGACTGCACTGAGTCCCCACCGTAGGCAGTTCCAGATATCCCTCTAAGTTCAGAGAGTGACCCCTCCGAGGCCATCGGCTCGTTACCCTCTTCCTCCTCGGGACCCAGCGTAGACTACTCACCAACCGAGCCTGGCATGGCTAATGCCTATCTGACAGAGTAGCTTAGTAGTGGGAGATGTTGTACAGTATAACCCTCTTTTGACAGCACGTAGCTCTGGGTCATAGACTTGCCAGTAGGATTAGCAGTAGGTTACAAAATGTCCTCTAAGGACCATAGGATGTTTTGACTGATACGGGCATTATTGTCTTTTTGATATACCAGCCCACTTATGTATTCTACTTTGAAACTTTGTACATAAACTGAATCAGTGGCTTCTGATATATACATATATTTGCACGTATACAATAATGCTATTGTACTATTCTTATTCTTAGTGATATTTTGTTGAATTCGTTTTGATTTTAGTATAACAAATACCATTTAAATGCATTAAAAAAATATATATATATACATGATGATGACGATTTAAGGAAGAATAAATCAGGAAAGGTAAATAGAGTGTTAATACGGTAACACAATCTACCTAATTTCATGCTATGACTTAAGCATAACATCAAATTAGTAGGGTGTTATAATTATCATTTTCTTCAAACAATGCTTTGTTATCAATTTTATATGCATGTGGCCTTCGAAACAAGCTTTGTCACAAATCATGCAAATACTACCTACTCTTCCTTCCTCCCTCACAACTCCTTCGCGATCGAGCTATCCCTACTTCACTCTTCTACACTTCAAACTAGGAACTTTCGGTTCCACAAATCAGTTCTCATTTTGTGCAATTCCTCCGATGGTCTTGTTGATCCAGGGCTATGGCATAAAGTGATCGATCAATGAGTTTGAAACTTTTATCGATGTCCAAGATCGATAAGTTGTGATAGCAGTTTGCAGTAATCTCAATGGCATAATACTCTAGTTGTGGCTTGTCTTGACAAAGGATTAGAGTTTGCAATTTTGTTGAATTTTGGAACAAAAGATAGAACCATATTGTTAAACTCTCAAGTTAGGTTCCTAAATCGAGTTTACTCACTTGAAAACTTGGACCTGTGTAAACTTAGGCAAACTCGGTAAACTCGCATAAATTGAAATAAACTCTAGCAAATTTGAGATAAACTCGTGAATAACTATTTTTCTTAGAATTTGGTCTCTTAAGCACCCAAACACAGTACTACACATAAGAATAACTTTTAATTAGTCCTTTCAAAATTGAAAATCTTGATGTCTTAACTTAAGTTATTTTGATTTTTAACATACTGAAGTCCTAATCCCTTTTTTTGTTATTTTAATTTGTATTTCATACTTTTATGACCAGTATTTGCTTCATTATGATATTGCAAGTGAAATTTTAACACATGTTTTATCGTGAATTTTTTATTTTAATAAGATATTATAACTATTTTTTAATATTAGTTGAGTCTACGCATCAAGTTTAATTACCATTCAAGTTTATCTAAACTCCACAAATTCAGGTAAACCCACGAGTTTGACAACCATAAGAAACAAGTTATTCATGTTCTTACTGCACTTGAAGAGAGAAGAATTGCATAATCCTATTATTACTACATCTCATGAAGTCCAGGATAGTAGCCAATGCCAAAAGCATACACACCCCAATAAATACACACAAAAGTGCATAATTACCGAATTTGTGTTGTGTTTTGTAGATTTTATGTGATTGCTTTGATTTGGGTGTTTCATGATGATAGTGCTATAGTGGTTGTGGCAGCAATGGCAATGACATTGGTGAGGACAACGGTGAGAGAATGGTCGCGACAGTGCCATTGGTGGTAAAGGGTGGAGTGGTGATGCTGAGGCAAAGCAGAAAGGGTGGGATAGTTGGGTGGGAGTTGTGGGGTGGGAGTTTTATCATCTCAATTATTTTATAATTTTAATAAATTATTATTGATAATATTTATTAACTATTGATATAATCTATTCACTTAAATTTTTAATCGAATAGTTTTATATTTAAATGGTCCATAATCGACAACTTTTAAAGTTCACCATCACAACAAGCATCTAAATTTTAATTAAAATCCAATAATTCTTTATTAAGAATTTTAATGATGTATCTAAGGTATTGATTAATTTGTTTATTGAAAGGTATAGATCCAATAAGCCAATGAGAATTGGCTTACCTGCTCAATCTTTTACTCATGATTGCTATGACTTGAATTCGATTATCAGGTTCTTTTGTTGGTAAGTAATATGCAATTTAAACACTCAATGAGCCAAAGGCATGCCCTAACTTGAACAAGGACAAACCTTTCCCTTAACCTAAATTTTTATCCACTAAAACTAGGTATAGATTTAGTAATTTTTCATTATAATGTATTTTTTAATTTTAGAAATTTTTCTGTTGAAAGTTATTTAAAACTCAAATTCAATAAACTAATAAATAATCCAAATTCATATAAAATTGTATTGATAAAAATTCTCAAGTATTATAGGTTTAATTTATTTTGGTAGATTAAGATTTAGGTTGAGAGAGAATTTTCCCAGTCGAGACTCATCAAATACTTATAGACATATTTATAAATCATCTGTTAATGAACGAATCTAGGAATCAAATTCAAATCTTGCAATGTATGGATGGAAGACTGACCAGATAAACCAACTACTGTTGACATTGTATATTTAAATTTAATACACTATTAGTAAATTAATAAATTTAAGTTGTTAATTAAATTATAAAAATCAATTAAAACTTTTAACATTCATAATAATAATTAAAAAAATAATTTTAGAGGGATCACATTCTCTTTTTCTTAAAACAAATATGATAAATACATTATATTGGAGTGATATCTTAAGGATATCTAATTTATCACTATTATTATTGTTGTTACTACTTTATAAATAACTCAAAAGGATATCAAATAGTAATTGATCGTAGTAAAACATTGATTGTAATTTCAAGCAAATCTTACTCTAATATTAGAAGTTCAAATTTTAATATCATTTTTATAAAAAAAAACTTTACGTTATTACAATTTTGAGGCTAAAAATACATAAATAATGGGTCAAAAAGATGAAATATATTTTTTTCTTTTCCTCCTTTTATGCCTCCATGTATATTATCTATTTATAGAGTAAAATCTTAAATTGGTCCTTAAAAAAGTTATGAGATATCAATTTAGTCCTTGAAAAAGTTATAATATTAATTTAGTTCTCAAAAAAATTATCACATCAATTTAGTCCTTGAAAGATTAAAATTTATTTCAAATTAGTTCAAAATATTAAAAGAAGTTTAGATCAACTTAAAATAAATTATAATATTTTAAAGACTAAATTGATATTATAAATTTTTTGAGGATCAAATTAATATCCTACAAATTTTTTTAAAATTAAATTAGTATTACAAATTTTTAAAGAACCAAATTAATGCCCCAAAACATTTTAACGAGTGAAATTTTGCTCTTTATTTGTATGATATAGTTGAGGTGGAAGGGCTTTGAATCTTGCACAAGTCTTAGAATTGTTCTATTTTGTGGCTTCCCTAAAATGACATCGTTTAATGTGCGTCATTTGTCTCTTAGCGTACTTTTCGATATACCCCACTTAATAAATAAACAATAAATTGGTGACCCAAATTATATATATATATATATATATATAGTTAGTATCAAATTTTATTAGTGTAATTTTAAATAATTATTACACTATTAAATAATTTTTAATTCATATAATTGTTTACAAAATCCAGTATTAGGTTAGAAGTTTATATTTTATAGATCGTTTCTATAAAATTTCATGTTAATTGAAAATTATTTGATATACTTTTTTTGTATACTTCAAAATTAATATAATATAAATGTTTAAAATGTACATAAATAAGAGATATTCGATTATACTCTTGTTGATGCTTAATTTTGATAAAATTTGGCACAAATAATCTTTATTATGTGTAATTGTGATTCAACAGTTGGATCAATAAAAAGTATATCCTATAGAAAGCTATAAACGGTGTAACTATGCTTAAAGCTGCATCAGTATAACTTGATCATAATCCATATATATATATGGCAGATTTAATTTTAATATTTTTAATATATTTTTGATTTTGTTTAATTATGTATTATCACTTAATCAAAAGTATTTAATTTTTACAATAATTATTTCAAAGTTACAGATGTGGTAATATATATAATTAATTAACGGTATAAACATTTTGTGTTAATAATTTATCAAAATTAAATTTATATTTTATTATATAAAATAATAATTTCTACAAGTGGGTGCCATGCGTTATTTGCAGATAAAATTTTTTCCCTTTAAATTCATTGTCTCTTTATATAATTATATCTACAATTAATTATTAATCCTCTTTTTCTAATGGAAAAGCTGAGAAGTTTCTTTTTTTTTTTTTTTGGGGGCAAGTGTAGGCTTAGAAGGACAGTTGCCAGGGAAGTCCTATGACAATGGTGGTGTTGAAACGATAGGAAAAGGAGGGACCCTTCCTATGTGAGTCTTTTTTAGAGATATGGTAATAAGCACCAAATTAAACAAGCATCCCCTATAAAGGGCATGAACGAATTTGATCTAAGACAATTTGGCTAGGATAGAATACATGGGAAGGAAGGGTTAAGTCTACCTAGATGAAAATGTTTGTCAATAACTACGCCTATCATGGTAGGAAGCCCTTCTGGTAAAGTTACTTGGTAAGAACATTTGATACCTAATTGATCTACTCGATCTTTCGATCCTTTGGTCCATTGACTTTCCTCACTTGGTCAAAGGCATTTTTTAGTCTCTTCGCTCTTTTAGATTTAAAGCTCGAGATTGGAGGGCTTGTCATTTGTCTAGGTTACTAGGCTACCCAGTCTACCTGCTTACCTAGTCTACCTATTTATCAGGCTATCTGATTTACCTACCTACCAAGTTACCTGGGCATGGAGATACCTTTCCTTGGACCAAGTGACCGACCTGATAGCCAAACTTCTCAGTCGGTTATGCTCAACTGGGTACCTGATTCAGTTTAGGTCGGACAACACAGATAGAGCACGTGGGAGAAATCCTTCCTTTATTCCAGCCACTATCCCCCCTAATTAAGCATAACTCCCTTCATCCCGCCATCATTCTTTCACTCAGATCCCTTAATATTAGCTCTAATTTGATGCTTGCATTGATTACACCTCCATTATAAAATACCCCATGGCACAGATGATGGAGGCGATTTCATCTCAACCCAAATACTAAACCTCTCTCTACCTCTAAGCCACCCCATTCATCTCTGGAAGTGCTCTATTCCCCCTTTCTTTTTAGCTCTCCACCTTTGTGCCTCACCACTCTCAAGTTGAGAAAAGAACACTACCATGGGGGATAGGTTGAAATCTCTCTAGAAATTTGCAAGTGGTTTAGAAATAATGGATGTGGGGAATGAATGTTTGATGGTCAAGTGTGATCTTGAAGTGGGCACGAATAAGATCATGGAAAGGGGGCATGGATGCTCTTCGACCATTATCTCACAGTGCAGACTTGAAATCCTAACTTTGCATCATCCATTGCCAAGACTGAGAGAACCTTTGTATGAATTTGTTTCCCAAGACTTAATTTGTTATTCTATGATGAAAGTGTGTTAATGATGTTAGTTGCAACAGTGGGTAAACTCATAAAACTCACTTTGATAAGTTGAATGTCATGAGGGGAAATTACATAAGAGTGTGTAGAAATTGATCTATTGCAACTAGTGGTTGGAATAATAAGGTTTAGGGCCATTGATATTAGGTTGAATATGAAGGATTACACATTATTTGCTCAGCCTGTGGTCACTATGGTCACTTGACAAGAGACTGCAAACATTGCCCTTAGCAACAACTAGTGCAGCTATCATCCACTATGAGCGCAACGATTGTGAGGTAAGGAAAAAGATTGCAAGAAATCTAGAGATGATCAAGAAAAGAGCTAAAATAGATTTTGCGAAAAACTAAGAGCATATCTTTGATGATATGATTAAGGATTTGCATGGAGATTGGTTGGTGTTTACACAGAATAAAAGGAATAACAAAGATAGAAATCGGGGGCATGATCATTCTGCTCCAAAGATCAAGGAACAAAAAAGAAGTTCCGAGATATATGCCAATGGTCACCATGCATGATCATGCAGCAAACAAAAAGGTAGAGGACAATTCAAAGGATGAGCTATCATTTGCTCATGTTGGGCAAACTCCTAGAGTTAGGCCTTCATCGGGTTAGTAGTTCATGTGTGGAATAAGAAAAGAGGCTGAGAAATGAGACTTCTTTCACCCTTCAACCTTACACTTTGAACACATAGGAACGTAAGATATAAGAGCATAACTTGGCCAAATGAAGCATGCAGTTACAAGACCACTAGCACCAATTGGAGATAAGGGAGCAAGGAGCACCACTCATAATGCAGAATTAAGAGTTCATTATGCTAGTGAAGGAGCATTTTTCACAACCCACATGCAGCATGCATCAAAAGGCCATTACATACTAAACGATGGTGACACTTATGGAATAGGGGGCATGAGTTGCTCATAAGGTGTTCTAGAAGTTGAGGAGTTACATGCTCATCTGGAAGTGGTAGCAAAAACAATACTTGTTGAAGATCTTAGGGGATTAGCTACAGTAAAACTCTGACTGAAATTGGAGTGGTTTTCTCTCTATTGTTTAATTATGATTGAATTTCAAGAAGCAGAGATTCACTCATGGCATATCAAGGGAGGAAACAATAAAAGAGCCAAGAATTATAATCATGAGCTAGTAAGAGTACATTAACCTACTTTATTCTTTGCTAATGAAATACATGTTCCCTTCATAAAAATATTAATAAGCTCGTGCATCACACATGTATTATATCTAGAATGCTGTGCCAAAAATCAAAAAAAAAATCATGCATTCTCTTAAAACATGAGGTATTGATTTAAATTCAAAAAGCATATCCAATTGGTCTTTATAGAGACAAAGTTTGAGTAATTGGTTCTAAAAATCATTGTAGAATGATTTTTTAAATGCTTTGTCTTTTGTACTATGATCACTTCTGAATTTAAAACACCTCCACATGTATTGAACCTAGCTAGAAATGGCTAATGATTGGAAAAAATAAACAAGTGCGAAGAGCCTTTTTTTTTTTTTGGGTTATGAATCTAAGTTTCATGAGGATTTGGCGAGCTCATTCCCTTGTAATTCACGTATTTTGAAAAGATTATTGTTGAACTTGCTCGATGCCGGGCCTTGCTTCCTATTATGCTTTGTATGCTACAAATAAAGGCTACTAGAGATAAAATACAATAAGCCATCATTGAAGAAATATTAGGGCTTAGGGCTAAGTGATCAAATTTTCTTGCTAGAGATTCATCTAGTGGTGCTGCAATAGTGATGACTTTGAGAAAAGACATATGAGATTGGGTAGATATGGTGTTTACTATTCTTTGTAGTTATGCATCATGTAATTGGCCATTCCAAGTGATTTGAGCAGTAGGGATATTATTATGGATGTGGATTTGGCATTCTAGGTGTTTGTAGCTAGGCGTCGTTAGGTGGTGAGTATTGGCGTGTTGAATTCAATTTGAGGTGGTGCAATCCAGGCTTGTATGCATGGCCATGGTTGTGGTTAACCCAAAACCCCATGTTCAATTAAATACCTGAGACCTCAACGCCTATGCTATAGACTTGGCCATGAGCGTGGTTAATCCAAATTCCATGTTCAACTAAGAAACAAGACCATAAGGACATTGTTGTGGCCATGAGCCAAGACTTTGGTTAAAAAGAGAGACTCGGTTACAACCTTGAGCTACAAACCATGGATTCAAATTATGGACCACATTTCATGATATGGCCGCAATATTGTAGTTGCAATCACCTCTGCAACCACATCGCACCATAATTGCAGTGTTACACCTATTCACATAAATTGACTGCAATGTAACTACATCAAGATCACAATGGGTAGCATCAGGGCTGCAATAGGCTCATTTTCAAGTTGCGAACACACAAAAATTTCACACTGCAATGGTTGCAATACTTGCAATCGTAACAACCGCAACCGCCATCACATTTGCAACCACAACAGTAATTTAAAACCTTGCTACAAACTATTTAGAAAAGAGAAAAAAAGCAAGTAATGGTCATGAGCCATGACTTCGATAAAAAGAACTTTATCTGCCTTTTCATCTAGCTTGCTTCTTTTTATATCTGGTATATGAGTATAACATAGTGAACCAAACACACTTAAGTGCCAAAGAGATGGCTTAATGCCTTTAACTTGATGCCTCCCCAAGCCTTAGTAGAAGTCATCCTCTATACTGCTCTTGTAGGAATATTCTTATTTTTGAAACTATACAATAGTGTTTATTACCTCTTTCCAAAAGGACTTTGGCAATTATTTTTTCAAAAATCATGCATCCAGCTATTTAAAGAGCTAATCTATCCTTTCTTTCTACCACTTTATTATGCAAAGGTGAGTAACTCACTTAAGTTGGTGCTCAATATCTAAGTATTCATAGAACATATTAAATTTAGTAGAGGAATGCTCCTTCCCATTATTAATTCTGAGTTTCTTCAATAACCACCCACATTTAGCTTCAAGAAGGGATTTAAACTTAAAAATATAAAAGACTTTAGATTTTTGTTTAAGGAAGTAAACCAAGTTGTTCTTTAAAAATCATCTATAGAAGGAATGAAACACTTATTGCCAACGAGTGAGATAGTTTTCATAGGTCCATAAACATGCGAGTGAACCAATGGAAGTTTTTCACTTGTTCTCCATGTCGCCGAACTAGGAAAAGGTAATCTATGTTGCTTACCCAATTGACAACCCTCGTACACTTCAAAACATTCTTGAATATTAGGCAAATATTTGACTAAATCTTTCTTTTAAGCAAATTGAATGGATTTCATATTATAGTGGCCTAATCTCTTATGATAAAACTTAGAATCAATCTCAACCTTGCTGACTTAACACTCTTGTTCAATAATTCAATTCCAATTACAAGGATAGTGTAACACCCTAATAGTTCCATTATATGCTTAAGTCATATTGTAGAATTACTAGTTGTTACTTTTGCTCGCGGAACTAACATTACCTTTTAGAAATTACTTTTTAACGAAAATAGGGGCAATTTTTATTTTTTGAACAATAACGAGTAAACCATTTTTGAAATGAAGAGCCATGAGCGCATTGTGAACGTGTAATACAAACGTCACTATCTCATACATACATCACATTTAACATAAATAGAAGCAATGAGAATAACCATAATCTTAGATAAAGATAACATTCATTCCATAGCCATCTTATAGTTAATATAATAGTAGTAATAGCAGAAGTCATACACAAAGATAATGTTGGGTCCGATACCTACTGTCGACCCTACAAAATACCCTAACGAAATACATGATAGAAGGAAATACATAAGAAATCCCAATCTGCCCATACATGCCGAATGAAAATAATAACCTTCGCTACAACCAAAATGGGGCTATCCTCATGCTCAACTCCATATGCAAATCAACACCTCACTCATCTGGCGTGAGGTAGCCATTTCCGAATCCTCCGGGAGAAACATCACCACGTCCTCCTCCTCGAGCACGACCACGCCCACGAGGCATGGCACCAGTACGAATGAACCCGCGACCGTGAATTAGGGGTGGAGTGTGACGAGGGGGTGCTGAAGAAGAAGACGAATCGGACGACAGGAGAATCACAGAAGGAAGGCTCAGACGAGTCCGTCTCCACGTGGTAGCTCGGATAGGATGGTTCCGAAGGATCGGAATCCAACAAAACTGTCAGTGTCAGGCAAGTGTCCGAGTCAGAATCTCTGTCAGTGGGCTAGCTTAGAGGATGGAAAGGCGGGCGAACGTCATCCATAGTGATATCCTCGAACGGCTCATGAGGGCGAAAAAACGGACTCATCACAGGTGCACGGAACTGGTGGCTATGGAACATGTAGACCTGCATCACTGCCTGAGTAGTCATCACGGATGCTCGAGTCAAAGTGCCAATGCATCACTGGAAACTTAATGAAAATCACCACCGTGCCTGATGTTGGCATCCTCTGAAGATGACACGGAAACGTAGGAGTAAGAAATACTAAATTTCTTAGTAGGATCGCGACTAGACAAACACAGTGTCATTGTCATCGTCCCAGCCACTTTGGGTTTAATATAAAAATAGTGGACAGATATTGGTTCAATTTTAATAGTTTCAGAAAATATAAATCCCGAAGCGGGTTACTTTTAACTTTATCATCATATCCATAGTGTCATACATAGGCATACATGCTAATATACATAATAAACATTCATAATGCACATAAGGAATATAATAACATGCATGACTATGCAACTCATCAACTTGACCATGGTCCTACTTTGACTTTCGTTTTTAGCAGATGCTTAACATTCTTTTACTTTTCCTTTGAAATAGACTGCTTTTGGACATGAGCTCATTCCGTGACCGTCGTCACACAGTATTAAATCAAATCAGACTAAGCCGATATTGGTTACCCCTAAGTTGGAGGGTCCTCTATGTCACCCTTGCCTCCTTCATAGAGTTTCCTTGTGGATCGCCATCTTTCACTTCCCGGAAGTGATCGAGGGGTCATGTCCCATTCTTTCATTTCTTATTATTATATTTTACATGCATAATACTTCTTTGACTAGACATATGCAATGATATGACTAAGTCCATAATTTTGAGGGAAATTCGGCAGCATAATGTAACACCTTACCAGACAAAGTACTATGCTTAAGTCATAATATATTATCTAATAAGTGATTATGTGTAGCGAGCTGATTAAATTCCATTTTCTGTCTCATTATTAATTACCCATATAGAGATGACTATTCACGTAACAAATTTTCTGTTTGACGGTGGAATAAATACTAGATAATTGTTGTACCGGAAGTAACGTAACATAAATAAAAATTGCAAAATACATGGAACTACTGCAAACTGCACCATAAATATATACATAGACGTTTGTTTTCAAAGTTTGTCAAAAGATAGACAAGCAGTACAGGGTAATAAAATGAGGCCGCTTAAAACAAAATAAATCGGCCTGTCCTTATGAACAGCACCCTAACTGGTCTCCATGGGACATTTCATGTACTGATCAACCCCTAGGTTACTACCCGTGACCCAAAATATCAAAAGAAAGCCACGCTGTACACCTCCTGTTGCTACCACATGTGTGCTAACTAGATGGATTCTGAGGAAAGGAATCCATTTGCCATGCCGGCATCAGTGGGAGTGTAGTCCACGCCTGGGGCTCAGGATAAGGAAGACGAACTCGCTGCCTTCGATGGATCCTCCTCGGACATAGAAGCAGAGGGGATTTGCTGCGGTGGAGAGGCTGGCGGAGCCATGGGAGCTACTGTTGCTGCCGGCGCTGCTGCTTGTGGAGGTGGAAAGGGATGGGCTATGTATAGTGGGATAGCTATATAAGGTGCGGACGGGTTAAAAAGGGGGTGAGAAAGTGGGATTGCGAAATCTCTACCGAAAAAGAAATAAAGGCGAAATTGGCATCTACCAGATATATACACAGAGTCTAAAAACGGATCGATTTGGATATGAAGTTCAAGAAACTCAATGGACAAGACGCCCATGACCGCATTCTCCGTGATCTGAGAATGACACGGAAACATACAGTACGGTGAGAAATAAAGATTTCTGAGTAGGAATTCCTAGTTTATACATATCTGTCATTGCTGTCATTCCCAATTATTTCGGTTTTTCCATAATTTAAAATAGTACGACATAATAGTAATATTTAACTTAAATTCTTATTATAAAATATACACCGAAACAAACTCAATTTTAGTTAACAGATATGCTAATGTAATTAAAACAGTAACTATAAGTAAACAATAATATATCAAGAGAAATAAACAAGTAACTAGAACAATCAATTAAAGATTATCATACTGTAATATTAATATGCAACTGGAAAATGCATCTTATCCTTGAAGGCTTTCGCCTCTTAGAACTTATTTTCCATCCTTGGTCCCCTGGGAGTTATTGGCCATATACTCCTGGGTAATAGTCCGCTTTTCAGGACCGAGCTCGTTCCTATATAGGATTGCTGGGTTTACTTTCCCCGACCTTCCCACTGATCTATTCCCCTTAAACTTGCTCAGGGGCTGGTCTAAGTAATATGAAATCCTTTGTAATATCCATGAATTGCATGCACAACTAACTTTATTCTTTCAAACATCATGTGTTCATGCCATTGTAATTTACACAACATATGAATTTCTTGCTGAAATTTCGGCAGAATAACGGATCGAGTTCGCTTCCTTATGAATAATGGCAAACAACCAGTACAATTATTCAAACTTGCAATTCAACATGGATAAGCAATTATATATATTTTCATAGCATCATTCATCAAGTTCAATTCAAGCATCAATAGGGTTTTTAGTTTATTCTTTCCTATTTTGCCTGATTTTGGTATAATCCACCCTTAGTTCAATTCAACTCATTTAAATCTAAATTTTGGATATGTCATAGCCTTATGTGTCTAGTTTCCAACCCTTTTAGTCCCATCTCATTTTGATTTGTATAACTCAAGTTATAAGTATTTTACCTCAGACTGCCCTATTCTTAGCTAGAGTTGCACCCTTATAAGTGAAAATTTACTAAAAATAGAATTCCAGGTGAAATTATACAAAAATTTATATCAAATTAAAGCTAACAGAACAAGCTTTCAAATGAAAAAAGTGTCATGTCATTTTCATTGGAATATTTTATGATACAAGCCCCGTAACTTAACCCTACTGGACTACCCTGCTTTAGTTTGGTTTGAACATAAGTCAACTTCATTGATGTGCTGGGAGCAAATGGCAACGAATATGACCTTGAAATTTTTATGGGATGTTCTGTTACATGTTAGCTTTCAAAAAACTTTGGGTTCACTCAATTTGGAGTAGTGTAGGGTGAGTTACACCCTTCTCAACTCATACTGCCCAGATAAGAGTCTAGATTTCTAGGTCAAACTTAAAAATTCATAACTAATTCTATACTAATCCAATGGCCATATATTTTATATGTATGGAAATTTATGAATGTCTAGTTTCATATAAAAATAGTTCATCAAATTTAAATAGCTGTAGCCTGAGCCGTACACTCCGCCGTATGAACAGCCAAGAAAAATCCTAATAGCTTCTTGAATTTTCTCTATTCTTCAAGCTCTTTCATGCCAATTCCAATTCCAATCACAACATACATGCAAAATCAATCATGATCCAACATCATCACACTAAATCACATCAGAATCAAGAGAAAAACAAGATCCCCACACAATCCCAAATCAAGAAAAATAAGAAGAGAAGTTGGATTCCTACCTTTTCTAGGTGTGATTCTTGTTAGATTTGTGGCTTGAGTTGAAGAAATCTTGTTATTGCTTGAAGGTTTGTGGGAGATGAAGATGATATGAGTTGAGATAAGATGAGATAAAGGAGAAAAAATGGAGAGGGGTCGGCATATAGGGGCCGAAATTTGCAAGGGTAGAAAAGGAAAAATTTGAAAACTTCTACAACAAGTTGCATGTGATTAGTGGATTTGTGTTGGTTATTCAACTTGGTTTAGCAGCCCATATGGAGGGCTGAGATGGCGCCACTTGCATGGGTAAGTTGGCTAAATCTTAGCCATCAATCATAGGGTTCTCATAGTATAATTTCTATTGATCCGGTTCCGACAGTTTAAATTACCGAAATCTTACCGATTTCTCTTAAATAGGTAAACCGATCTTTAGAAAAATTCTGTGAGGTTTCCTATGTTCCTTATCTAATTCCATCAAGCCTAATCCTTTTAAATCACACTTAATTGGCTTTAAGTGAACGCTTAATCGAATTCTGTTTAATCTCAATTATTCGATGAAAATCGAATAACTCGGTTATTAACGATAGAATTTCTCGGACGTTACACATAACAGCTAGACTGGAGCTTATCCAAAATGCCAATCACAACTTTCAACCAATAGTCCATCACAATCATATCATTCAATCATGAGACAAAGCTCCATCAAACTTGTCATTCACCATGCTGAATGGTATCATACATTCATACCCTAGAGGGGTTCATAATTGTGTTATTCTTTGTGAAGAATCTTATAAATCATCATATGATTTCTTGTGGTTACCTATGAGAGAATCACATAGTTAAGATATGTGTATGTGATTTTTTAGTTACTTAGTTCTCATGTGATCTTATTCTTTACTTAAGTACATGTCTTATGAAATATTTGTTCAAATTAGTTAAGTTAGGTGGTTGTTTCCTTTCCTTGAGATCGTGTACTTAGTGATTCCTGGGTTCATGGTATACTCAGAGGCCCTAATCATATTTTTATTCCCAAGAGTTCGAGATCCCTCTAATCCTTGGGTCATGACAATGCATAAACATACTCATGAACCCAACAATACCATGTTCACTAATCACTAAGGGTGATTTTTAACTTATAAAACTTACAAAGTTTCAAGCTTTCATTATTAATATATCAAGGTTTTACCTTAAACATTATTAAAGTTATCAATCTTTATAAAGTAGTCATAAAGTTTTATTCTTTATAAAAATAAGTGCCTCTAAAATTAAGCTCTTGTCTTAAAAATTAGATCTTTATGTAATAATGATGCAAGTTATTAGCTTTTTAATTACAAAGTCTTGTTCTTTATGAAAGTTGACTCATTTAATTATTTTAAGACCATCAAGGTCTCAACTTTATGACTTAAAGTTGTCTCTACATTAAAAAGGTTCCTACTTTATCAATTAGTGATATGAAACATTAATTTTAAGGTTAAAAAGTCTTGATCTTTATAAAAGTTAACACCTTTTAGCGTTGTTTTCGTTCAAGATCTAAACTTTATGAATTAAATGTTACAAAACAACACTTTTATGACTTAAAGGTCTTGTCTTTAAGGTTTGATTTCTAAAACATAAAATGACAAGATATCATTTTATAACTCAAAAGGCTTATTATTCTAAAAAGCTTAGACTTTTACATGTATTCTTGTCTTCAAAACAAAACAAAAGAAGACCTTATGATGGCACTAAAACTTGCGCCACTTTTTGTGTATCAAGAAGCAAACTTTTTGAAGCTATAAGCATTAAGAATGTTTGTAGTCATGTCAAATCAATAGAAAATGATAAAGAAGACAACTTTCAACTCAATACAACCAAGAACATCAAGATCTCATGCATAAAGAATTACAACTGGGAACTTTAAAGCATTTAGAGTGAGAAACTTTCAAGGGTCAAGAACACTTGGGAAGAAGAGCATGGACATACTTTACTAAGAATGGAAACACCAAGAACACTTTAAAAAGAACATAAACATAGTTTACCAAAAATGGAAACATTAGGAACACTTTAAGAAGAAGATGAACATGTTTTGCCAAAAATGGAAACATCAAGAACACTTTAAGAAGAAAACAAACATATTTCACCAAAAATAGAAGCATCAAGAACACTTTAAGAAGAACATGAGCATATTTTGCCAAAAATGGAAACTTTTGCTCTTGAAGAGCATGAAGGATCTTCTCAAGTTTTCACTTAGAGATCTTGGTCGTGAAAGAACCAAGCTCCAAGCTTCCTTGAGCAAACAAAATGAAAAAGATGAAGATCACTACCTCTTCTTGAAGATGGCACAAAACAAGAGAAGAGAAAGAAGAAGATGATGGCTCCTCTTGATGATGATGGTGGCAGTTTTACAAGGAGGAAGGAGAAACTCTTGAGATCTTGTGAAAATGGAGGTTGTAGTGTTTTGATCTTGTCTCCAAAGACCCAAAGATGAGATCCTTGAAGGGCTAAGTGAGTGGTTTTGGGTGGTGGTGGTAGAGAAAGGAAGAAGAAGATAAAGAAGAAGATGGAGAGTTTAAAGAGAAGTTGGAGGATTTGGCTTTGAAGAGAGAGAATAGGATGAGTGAAAATAAAAATGTGAGTGTGTGTGTGGCGTCCAATATAAAGGGAAGGAGGGAGATATTTTTATGTAATTTTGTGTTAATTAAGGTTTGGGGGACAAATTAGATAATGGGGAAACAAAGCATATACTAACTCTTACATAAAGCACTCTTGTCTTATGCTTTATGTTTTTATGCTTTTATGACTCCACTTTTTACTTTATTGTCTAATTGACTAAATTTGAATTTAATCATATGATTAAGTGCACATACAACTTAATTAAGATGATTAAGCAAGGATTAGTGATTAACACACAAGAACATGACTAATAAAAATTAATCTTGCGATTAAGCTTAATTAACCTTAATTAAACTTTATTAAGCTAATTAAGGGCGATTAGTGTTTAATTAAGCTATTAAGGGTCTGACTTACTTAATTAGAGATTTTCTAATCTCGATTGAGCATTCTTTTGACTTTTCTTACCTGAGTTAACTCATAAACTCTTCATTAACCCCTTAATTAAGCCTTAATCTCATAATTTCTCATTAAGTGCCTAATTATTCAGGGTTACTGAGATAATTTAGCACAACATAAAATTGAGGATGTTACATATAGCATCTTTTCTTTTCTTTTTTAATCATTTATACTTAAAATAACTCATGACATAAACATCAATAAACATGCAACTGCTTTCTTTAAATGGCAATGAATAACCATTTTCCATCAATTGACCCATATTGAGCAAGTTCTAAATGAATATTTGAAACATACCTTTTATAGTATGAATCTACGAAATTCCCTTGCCAATGATAGAAACTTTGTCTTATTTCCAACTTTCACTGATACCTTTTATTGGTTCTACCTCTGGGAAAAATTTTGGTTTACTTGTCATATGCAGAGTTTAACCACTATTAATGAGCTTAGTGTCATCATCCTCAAAACTCCTTGTAGTCTTTGCCATGAGCAATTCTTCATTAGTTTTATGTTTGAATTATTAGCCTTATGAATTGGTTGGCTTTGATATTGATTTCACTGCTATTACCTCAATCTACAAAACTTCTCAATATGACAATTTTGTCGCAGTATCTATAATGGATTGATGGTGGTGTTTTCCTTTGAATTAAAAAATCACTCACCTTGTGCCTAGTTCTTTTATAGGTTTCACATATTGCTTCCTCTTATTTGAGAAGTCTTGTCTACTCTTGACATTGAAGGGAATTTACATGATCTATCAAGCATACTCTAATGAAATACTTTAGTTCTTCATGTGAAGAGATCTTAGATTCAAACCTTTCATGCAATACCACCAAGACTTAATTTCTCAACAATTTAGTTGTCTGAAAGTTCTTCTCCTATTAATTTGATCTGGTTCACAACTCTGATAAGCCTAGACATGAAATCCTTTATCATTTTAGACTAGTTAATCATTAAGGATTCAAACTCTCCTTTAAGATTAAGAACATGCATCTACTTGGTTATTTCATTTTTTTTTTTTTAAAAAGACTTCTCTTCAAGCTTGTCCCAAACTTACTTTGATGTATCTATATTTGATATTCTCATAATATATCATCATCCATAGTTAAATGTAGGACAATAAGAGCATTGACATTTTTAGTAACTTACTCAATGTTATATCTCATTTGAGCAACTATGAGATTTTTTGGTAATGGTGGTGATTTAGTTTTTGTTTTCACCACATTGTAGGAATCATAGGCTCTCAATTGAGCCTTCATCTTTACAGCCCATATAGGATATCAAAAAATATAAATCTATACAATTGGAAAGTGCATAAACTTATCCATAATACTTGAATTAGTGAAGTCAACTAGCTACTATTTTGCCATTTTTTAGGTTGTTCCTTTCACAAAAGGTACATGCTACCGGTGTATTCATCATCTTGCTAGTAGGATATTGTCATGTTGGTCTTCCCTCCATCATGGGGCCCACTTGGTTAAGTTGAAAAAAAAAGAAGGAAAGGAAAGGCTTCCTTTAGAAGCCACGATAAGATACAAAAAAAATATGGGTTAGAAAGAAGGAACGTGATTGTGTATGTTATGTTATGGTGTGCCATGAGAGAAGAAGAAAAAGAAAAAGGCAGTGTCCTGTGCTCTACATTAGACGAGTTAACTTACTCCTTTTCACATGAAATTTTAGTATGTTGTTCCTAGTGTTGAGCTGAATATTTTGGTATAGTCTGATAATTGTTTTACCTTCTCTCTTGGCTGTATTGTGATACCCACATTATAGAGATTTGAGGTTGAGTTCCACCCATTGGGTTAGGTATTTTTGTTTATTGTTATGATTCCCTAGTGCTATTAGGAAGACCAATCGTATACCCATTAATTTATTAGTGGAGAATTTTGCTGGACTAGTTTCCGTGGGTTTTTTTTCCTTCTTATTGTGGGTTTTCCCACATTAAAAATTGTGATGTATAATATCCTTATTTTTTGACATATTATTTTATTTCCTAGAGTATTTTTGTATTGCGTATTTAGCTACATAGGTGTGGGGAAAATATTTCTTGCTTTCGCTATGAAACAGGTGACCACCTCAAGTTTTCACCAATAAAGTGGTTTCCTGAGCTTTAGTTATTTTTTTATTTGTGCAGTTTAAATGGAGGAAAATCAAGGGCCAAATATGGTCAAGTTAAATTCCAAAAATTACTTAGTTTGGAAGACCTTCATGGAAGATATGATATACGGTAAGGACTTTTATGATCCTATTGAGGGAGAAAAAGCTAAACCTACTGATAAATCTGACGTTAGATGGAAAAGAATGAACAGGAAAGCTGTTGCTTTAATCAGGCAGTGGTTAGATCTCAGTGTATATCTGTATGTTAACAAAGAAACTAATACCCAGAGCATGTGGAAGAAATTGACAGATTTATATAAGAGGAAGAATGTGCAAAATAAAGCTTTTATGATTCGGAAGCTGGTGAACATGAAATATAAAGAAGGGGATTCAATGCTAGGGCATCTGAGTAACTTCCAAGAAATTGTGAATCAGCTGACAACCAATGAGATTACTTTGAGTGACAAGTTGCAAGCATTGTTATCGTTAAGCTCTTCACCTGACAATTAGGAAGTTTTGGTTATGACTTTGACTAACTTAGCTCCAATTGGGAAGTTGACATTATCAATGGTAAAAGAAAGTATGTTGAATGAAGAAGCCAGAAGGAGAAAGCGGGGTTTTGTAACACCCTACTTATTTAATGTTGTACTTAAGTCATAGCATTCAATTAAGTAGACTGTGTTACTGTGTTAATATTCTGCTTAAATTTCATGATTTGTATTACAAAACAGACAAAACGGCACGCTGTTATGAAATAAACGTGAATAGCACTATAAAATGTAATAAGGTTTGATACAACATAGCAGAAAAGATACTGATAAGTGATATATTATCAGTTGTATATGTACATATGTATGTTGGAAGCCAACGCATCCGTCTATATATATATAGATTAAGAACAGAAGAAACAAAGAAACAGCAAAATCCCTATTGCTAAAAAGTGGAGGCAGAAATAGCAGGAGCCGGCTGTGTCCAAAGAGTCCAACTCGGGGTCCTGGGACAGCTACAGGTCTGGGATCTCAATGAAAGGAGTGGCCATTGAGCTCTTCGCCAGCATCTGAGAATGATGCAGAAAATATAGAACGAGGTGAGAATTTCAAGAAATTCTCAGTAGGGTTCGTGTATAGAGGTTGTCTGACGTCACATGCATTCTCAGTTGCCTCGGTTTTTACTTAATTATAAAAACATGTGCTCAAATGAAATATCCATTTTAATGAGTTCAAGAAAATATCTGGTCCGAGGCAAGGTTCATTTTTACTTTAGATGGCACAAGAAACAGAATAACTAAATAAATAAATAGCAGTAAATAAACATTACCAGTAAATAAACTTAATAGACATTGCATTCATCTTGACATACTTATTTCATGTAACATGCATTCATGTAATCATGCAAACTTAATCATGAACCTTTCTTCATAAGTCTTTCCATTTCTTTTCATCATTTTCCATCTCTTGGTCCCTTGGGAGTTCTTGGCCATTTAGACTCCTGGGTAATAGTCTGCTTCTCAGGATCGAGCTCGTTCCTATACAGGAGTGCCGGGTTTATTTTCCCCGACTTTCCCACCGATCTATTCCCCTTAACTTCTTATTCAGGGCTGGCCCAAGTAGTATGGAACTATCATAGTAACATGAGTCTTAATATACTTTCATAACTTTCCTTGAAATGCACATGTATTATCATGAAATTCATAAATTATGCATGGATTCTACCGAAATTTCGGCAACATAACGGAACGTGTCCGCTTCCCCATGAATAGTGCCAGCCAACCAATGTATTTACACAATTTGCAATTTCAGTATAGAGCAGCAATTATGCACATACATTCATAAATTCATTCATTAGTTTCAACAAGCTTCAATAGGGCTTTTAGCTGATTTCTGCCTCATTCTGCCCGGTTATGGTGTATCCCACCTTTATTTCAATTTAACTCCTTTAAACCTGATTTTTGAATATGTTGTAGCCTTATGTGTTTAGTTTCTAACCCTTTTGGTCCCATATAATTTTGATATCTATAGCTTGAGATATTTAGATTTTACCTAGGCCTGCCCAATGGCTAGCCAGAATCAGACACTTAAAAGTAAAAATCCACTAAAAATCGAAAGTTGACTCAATTGATACGAAATTGGACTCATATTAAAGCTAACAGGGTTAAACTTCATATGCAAAAATTTCCATTCCATTTGACTTGTTAGGGCTCAAGTTATAAGCCCCGAATTCTGACCTTCCTAAACTTCCCTGTTTTGACCCGGTTGGGACATAGGGTAACTTTCTTGGATCACTGGGAGCAACTGGGACCTTATCAAATTCTAAACTTTTTATGGAACATTCTTCTATGTGTAAGCTTTCTAAAAAAGTTAGTTTCACTGATTTTCAAGTAGTATAGCTCGAGTTCTACCCTAAACAACCTAATCTGCCCGGAGCCAGAGTCAAAACCCTAGGTCAAAATTCAAAAAATCATATCTCTCTCAATACTAATCCAAAAGCCTTATATGATATATCTATGGAAAGCCCTAGATGTCTAGTTTTATTTAAAATTTGTTTCATCAAATTTAATCGGCTGTAGGAGGAGCCGTACACTCCGCCGTACGGACTGCCGAGGGGTTTTGGGTTCTCCAGCTCTCCATCTCTTTCTATTCTCATTCTTTCTTGTTTCAAGTTCGGTTTTAACCAAACAAATAGTCCAAAACTAATCATATATCATCATAATCATTCATTTAACACATCAAAGATCATGAAAATAATCCAAGCTCAGCCAGCCATAATCACAGAATTGATGTAAGAAGAGAACTCCTACCTTTGTTCCAAGTGATTTTGTTGGAATTTGAAGGCTTGGATGAGTAAGGCTTGAATTGGCTTGATGTTGGCTAGAGTTTTTGGTGTGTAAAGAAGAGAGAAAGAGAGCTGAAAGAGGAGGAGAAAAGTGGGGCAAGAAGAGGTCAGAATGGGTGATAAAAAGGGTGGAAAATCTGATTACATTTGAGTGGTGATAGTTAACTTACTTTGGCTTTTGATTGGTTGGCTTTGCATGGCTGAAATTCAGCCAAGCTTCTTCACTTTCTATGGCCTTTGTTGCGCCACTTTTGGGTGGTAAGTGGCTGAGTTATCAGCCACTCAAAATAGGGTTTAGAGCTTGTAATTTTATTGGTTCAGTTCCGACAGTTTAAAATACCGTAATGTTACCGATTTCCTTTAAATTTGTAAATTGGTTTCGTGAAAATTCTTATGAAATCTTCTATACTTCTAATTTGATTCTCTCATATCTAAACTCAAGTAATTGCTAATCAATTGATTCTAAATAATTTTTTAACCAAATTTTAATTAATCTCAATTATTCGATAAAAATCGAACAATTGAACGGAAAACGATAAAAGGATTTCGGTGGATGTTACAGGTTTGATTAATACCTCCACCTGTAACAACCCGATTTCTGACTTCCGATCTCGTCACTTAAGGTTTGAAATTTCCGATTTCCGAGTTATAAATTCCGACTTCCGACCTTAGTTCTAATTCCGACTTCGTGTAAGCATGTAAGAATTCCGACCTCATCAGTAATATATCCCGATTTCCGATCTTACTATGCTCAAATGGAATGGCTTGGATTTTCCTATTTCCGACCTTATGGTGAATTAGAATGTATACGATATTTGACTTCCGAGTTTATCTGAATTGGTCTCCAAGTTTGGCCAAAATTTTCACGACTTCCGAATTCGAGGCTATTGCCAAGAGCTTTTCATTTCTATGATTTTTCCAATTTTCGAGATTAAGTGTTGAGTTCCGATCTCGAGTTTATTAGCAAGAGCTTCTCATTTCTCTATCCTCCCGATTTCCGAGATCGAGATCCATAATTCCTGACTTATGACTTTAAGTGCTTGGCTTCACATCATGCTTTGCTTTCAAGTTTTGAATAAACCAGACAATATTTCTGAGTTCCGACTTCCATGAATTCCGACCTTAAGAAGTGTGCGAGTTCCGACGTCATGTTCAGATATACTGGAAGCGAGTCTCACTTTTCTGGCGATGTGGAGAGCAAATTTGACGCAGAAGAGAGAAACATGGCTGAACTTTGCCCACAAAATTTCATCCAATCAAAGCCACTCATTCTAACTACCACTTCGAAGCCTTGTCTATATATATATCCTCCTCCTGCCTTTTCAGCTCACTTTCTTACGTTGCTTTCCCTTCCTCGCTTCAGCTCGCTTTACTCTTCTCAACTCGCCCACTCTATCCAGCCTTCAAGTTCAACCCAGCTCTATTTCCAAACTCAAAGCAAGAGGTAGAGGTTTTAATTCCTGTTTTGGTTTTTCTGATTTTGAATGATTATTGGTGGTTTAATTCTTCAATTCTGATATATTGACTGAGTGATTCATAATGAATTGTGGCTGGTTTATTGACTATTTATGAAATTAAAGTTGAATTGGAAACAAGAAAGGATGCAGATATGGAGAAGTTGAGAGGCTGGGAAACTCAAAACCCTCTAAGATCCGTGCAGTGGAGTGTACGGCTCTGCCTCCCGCCGTTTAAAATGAATGAAACTATTTTTATGTAAAAGTAGACATCTCGGGATTTCTACACATATATCATAGAAGACTGTTGGAGTAATGTTGAGAGAGATATGAATTTTTGAAGTTCGATCTAGGAATCAGGACATCCACCCGGGCAGTATGGGTTGAAAAGGGTGTAACTCACCCTATACAACTCCAAATTGAGTGAAACTAATTTTGTTGGAAAGCTTACACATAGAAGAACATCCTACCCAGAAATTTCGAGTTTGTTACCATCCTATTAGTTCCCAGTGATTTGAAGAAGTTAACCTATGTCCAAACCGGGCCAAAACAGAGCAGATCAGGAAGGTTAAGTTTCGGGGCTTATAACTCGAGCCCTACTGAGTCAAATGGAATGGGACTTTTTGCAAATGAAAGATGGTTCTATCAGCTTTAATATGAGACCAATTTTGTATCTGAACCAGTTTTCAATTTTTAGTAGATTTTTACTTTTAAGTGTGCAATTAGGCTAGGCTCTTTGAGCGTAGGGATAAAACCTGAATAACCTGAGTTATAGTTATCGAAATTAGATGGGACTAAAGAGGTTAGAAAATAGACACATAACACTTTAACATATCCAAAATTGAGGTCCAAATGAGTTAAACAGAAATTATGGCCTGATTTACAAAAACCGGGTCAAATGCAAGTATTGAGACAGCAACTATGTTTTGATTCCAATAATTGTGCCATGAATGGATGTTTGAAATTTGAATGAACTATGATGATTTCTATGAGAAGCTAGCTCTGAATATTGGCACTATTCATGAGAAAGCGGACACGTTCCGTTATGCCGCCAAAATTGCAGTAGAGTATATGAATAAGTTATGATGTACATATAGATGCATGTGCATTCTCACAAAAAGCTATGAAGTTCATGTTATGATGACCAAGAATATGTTATGATGAAAGTTCCATGATACTTGGGCCAGCCCCGGATAAAAAGTTAAGGGGAATAGATCAGTGGGGACGTCGAGGAAAGTAAACTCGGCAATCCCTATATAGGAACGAGCTCGATCCTGAAAAGCAGACTATTACCCAGGAGTCTAAAATGGCCAAGAACTCCCAGGGGACCAAGTAATGGAAAAGTTTATGAGTAATGAAGAAAGTATATGAGCAAAGGAAAAGTTTATGAAGGAAAGTTCAAGAGCAAGTTTGCATGATTGCATTAAGTACATGATTACAAGTTATTTACAGTTTAACTATTATGCTTACTTACAGCATGTGTTCACTTATCCTGCCCATTATTCTGTGTATTACTGTTAGTAGTTTAGACGGTTTCTTATGCTGTTTAAAGTAAAACTGGACCTTGCCTCGGACCAGACATTTTCTTAACCTTATTAAATATGAATGGTTAAATTTGATCTCATGTTTTCATAATTAAATGAAACCCGAGGCAACTGAGAATGAAAGCGACGTTAGTTAAACGCCATGCACGACCCTACTGAGAATTTTCTTAAATTCTCACCTCGTTTTGCATTTCCGCCTCATTCTCAGACGTGGACGATGGACACGACAGCTACCCTCTTCATTGAGGTGCCAGACTTGCAGCTCCACCATGACCCTGCAGTAGGCTCGTTGTATATAGCCGGCTCTTGCAGTTCCGTCTTTACCTTTTTAGTGATAAGAACTTTGCCGTCCCTTTGCATGATCCCGCTTTTGATCCTACTACCCCTTACTTTGCGGTTCCGTTATACACGGCACACCCTCCCCAAAGACTCCTCCTGCACTCCACAAAGACCTGCAGGCCCTGCCGACCCTACACCAGAGTCACCTTTGCAGGTCGTACCTGACATCCCGCTCAGCTCCGATAACGACCTTTCAGAGGCTACCAGCTCAGCATCCTCCTCCTCAGGACCCAGTACTGACTACTCGCCAGCCGGGCCTGATATGGCCAACGGCTACCTGACTGAGTAGGTCAGCCACAGGCAGTATTGTATAGCATGACCCTCTTTTGGCAGCATGCAGCTTTGGGTCATAGACTAGTGGTAGGTTTTTGAAATGTCCTCTGAGGACCACATAGGATCAGGTTGACTGACATGGGCCTTATGTCTTTTTGGTACACGGCCCCACTCATGTATCCTATTTTGAAACTTGTACATAAGCTGAAACAGTGGCTCTTTATATATATATATATATATATATATATATATATATATATATATATATATATATATATATATATACAGTTGACAGCATAAGTGTAAATTGTTCTTATCTTTCTATTGTGATGAATTAAACCCTGTCACGTTCTTTATACAGCGTTCCACTTCTTCAAATAAATAAATAAATAAATAAAGATACGGATAAAGGAAACATAGGCAGTGTATTAACACAGTAACACAATCTACTTAATTTCATGCTATGTCTTAAGCATAACATTAAATTAGTAGGGTGTTACACCACCCGATTAGAAGCACTTATTGTAAAGTCATGATAGAAAAGCCAATCCAGAAAACCCCATAAATCTGACAGGTTTGAGAGCCATAGCAAGTCAAAAAGTAAGTCCAAGAGTAGAAAAGATTTTAATTGTTACCAATATGGTAAGGCAGGACACATCAAAAGGCATTGCAAGTACTTTAAGAGAGAAAAATCAAGGGGAAGAGATAAAGACAAAGATAAGGAAAATGATAAATATATTGCTAGTGTTGCATATGATGATGTGCTTATTATGTATCATGAAAATTTTGTAAATTTTGCATGTGATGATTCTAGTTAGATCATGGATTCTGGAGCCTCATACCATCTTACTCCTAGACATGATTTTTTCACTTCTTATACTGCTGGTGATTTTGGCATAATAAAATTGGGAGATGAAGGGCTATGTAAGATTGTTGGTATGGGAAATGTGTGGCTTGAAACTAGCATGGGATGCAAGTTGCAATTGAAGAATGTTAAGCATGCTCCTAATTGCATCTTATCCTAATTTCAATGAAAGCATTGGATCGATAAGGCTACTTCACTTCTTTTGGTGGCGAAAAATGCAAGATCACTAAAGGGTCTTTAGTTATGGTAAAAGAAGATAGAAGTTTCACTACTCTCTACCAATTGCTAGGAAAGTTATGCAAAGAGGAGGTGAATGATTTGATGATTCCTCTTCCAACTTATGGCATATGCATCTTGGCCACTTGAGTGAGAAAGGACTTGGTATTCTTGCCAAGAAACAATCTCTTCTAGTGAAAGATATATCTTTAAATACTTGCACTCATTGTTTTATTGGTAAACATGTTAGAGTTGTATTCCATAATTTAGGTCCTCATAGGAGACCAAATGTTCTAGATTTAGTTCACACTGATGTTTGCACTATAGACACTAAATCACTTGGTAGTGGATCATATTTTGTGACTTTTATTAATGATTATTTTCAAAAAGTGTGGGCTTTTGTTTTGAAATCTAAAGATCGGGTGGTCCAAGTCTTCAAGCACTTTCATGCAAGTGTTCAAAGAGAAAAAAAGAAGAAAACTAAAATGCGTTCGAGCAGATAATGGTGGTGAATACATGGGTCCATTTGAAGAGTATTGCAAGAACATAGGATCGGGCTTGAGAAAATAGTTCCAAGGACTCCTCATCATAATGGAGTTACAGAGAAAATGAATAGTACCATCAATGACAAAATCAAATGTATGCTTTCTCATGCAAAATTGTCCAAATCCTTTTGGGGTGAAGTAATGAGAACTGCAGTGGATTTGATCAACCTTTCTCCTTCAATTCCTTTAAATGGTAATGTTCGAAAGAGAGCATGGATAGGGAAAGATGTCTCTTACAGTCACTTGAGAATGTTTGGTTGCAGGACTTTTGTTCACATTGCAAGAGATGAAAGGCCCAAGCTTGATGGGAAATCTAAATAGTGTATCTTAGTAGGTTATGGTCATGAAGACTTTGGTCACAAATTGCAGGATCCACTGAATAAGAAAATTATCAAAAGCCGAATGTGATTTTTCTGGAAGACCAAAGTATTGAAGACTTTGAGAAATCAAAGAAGTCAACACCAGTTAGTAGAAGTTACATTGATGTTGAACCAGAGCCTCCTTGTAGACCTTTCGTTGATAGGGGAGATGTACAAGTTGATGATAAGAATACAGGTGATGAGCCTACAACTCAGCCTGAAGTGCCAGTTGAGCAAGTCCTACCTGAACCACCAGTTGAGCCTTAATTGAGAAGATCTACTAAAGAGCATCGCGCTTCGCAAAGATATTCTCCACATGAGTATGTGATGATTACTGATAATGGAGAGCCAGAAAACTACTAAGAGGGCAATTTCTAACGAACACAAGGAAGAGTGGTTGAAGGCCATGCAAGAAGAAATGAAGTCCTTACATGAGAATTATACATTTGAGTTGGTGAAGTTGTCTAAGGGTAGGAAAGCACTCAAGAATAAGTAGTGTTCAATTGAAAATAGAAGATAATAACTCACAGCCTAGGTACAAAGCACGGTTAGTTGTGAAAGGCTTTGAACATAAGAAAGGCATTAACTTTGAAGAAATTTTCTCACTAATTGTGAAGATGTCCTCTATTCGGGTTGTGCTTGGATTAGCATCCAGTTTGAATTTAGAGGTTGAGCAGCTTGATGTGAAGACTGCATTCTTTCATGGTGGTTTGGAGGAAGAAATTTATATGGAATAGCCAAAGGGTTTCAAGGTTAAAGGAAATGAGCATCTTGTATGCAGATTGAAAGAAAAGTTTGTATGGGCTTAAGTAAGCACCAAGACAATGGTATAGGAAATTTGATTCTTTCATGGCAGATCATGGGTATAGTAAGACTGCTTTTGACTATTGTATGTTTGTCATGAAATTCTCTAATGGTAATTTTATAAGTCTCTTGCTTTACGTCGATGACCTATTGATTGTTGGTCATGACATTCAGAAGATTGAAAGTCTCAAAAGAGACTTGAGCAATTCCTTTGCTATAAAGGACTTGGGTTCTACAAAGCAAATCCTTGGCATAAGAATCACTCATTATAACACCCTACCAATTTAATGTTATGCTTAAGTCATAGTATGAAATTGGGAAGATTGCGTTACCGTATTAGGACTCCATCTATAGATGTATTCATTATATTATATTTTCTTTTTCTCTGACATATTTATATATTTGACGAATATATCTACGAAACGGCGCGCTGTATATAATAAATGTGATCAGTATTGTAACACGTAACAAAATTTAAATAAAAGCATTGCAGAAAGGAAGAAAGATAGGTAGTATATCATAAGTCGTATACATACATATGTACGTTGGAAGCCAACGCTTCAGTTTATATATATATATAGGTTCAAAAGCGGGTGAAATAAAGGAACAACGAAATTCCTATTGCTAAAAAAGTAGAGATAGAAATAGCAGGAGCTAGCTATATACAGCGAGTCCATTATGGGATCATGGTGGAGTTACAGGTCCGGAATCTCAATAGAAAGAGTGGCTGTAGAGTCCATCACCAGGGTCTGAGAATGATGCGAAAACACAAGGCAGGGTGAGAATTTAAAGAAAATTCTCAATAGGATTCGAATACGGTATTCAACTAACGTCACATTTATTCTTAGTTGTCTTGATTTTTATTTAATTATAAAAATATGGGATCAAATTGAACTATTCATATTTTATAAGTTTAAGAAAACATCTGGTCCGAGGCAAGGTTCAATTTTATTTAAGACAGCATAAAAAAATATAATAAACTACTAAATAGTGATATACAGAATAATGAGCAAGATAAACAAACATACAACAATAAATAAACATAACAGTCAAATTGTAAACAATATATAATGACTATTCAATGCGACCATGCAAAATCTCATTCTTGAACTTATCTTCATAAACTTTTCCATTATTTAGTCCCCTAGGAGTTCTTGGCCATTTAGACTCCTGGGTAATAGTCTGCTTTTCAGGATTGAGCTCGTTCCTATATAGGAATGTCGAGTTTACTTTCCTCGACCTCCCCACCGATCTATTCCCTTAACTTTAATCTGGGGTTAGCTCAAGTATCATGGAACTTTCATCATAACCTTATCTTTATGTTCATCAAAACATAACCTTTATGACTTTCTTGAAAATACACATGTATCTGAATGTATATTATAACTCATGCATAGACTTTACTGAAATTTTGACGGTATAACGGAATGTGTCTGCTTCCCCATGAATAGTGCCAGTACTCAGAATACAAATTTCTCATAGAAGTCATAACATTTCATTCATAATTCAAACATTAAATTCATAGGAGTATTAGTTACATTTAAGACAGGGTTGCTGCCTCAGCACATTCATTCAACCCGATTTTTGTAAATCAATCCAAAATTTCTATTTAACTCATCTAGATCTGAATTTTGGATATGTTAAACTGTTATGTATCTATTTTCTAACCCCTTTTTGTCCCATCTAATTTTGATAAATATAGCTCAAGTTATTTAAGTTTTATCCCGGCCTGCCATGTAGCTGGCCAGAATTACACACTTAGAAGTAAAAATCCATTAAAAATCAAAAACTAGTTCAAATCATACAAAATTGGTCTCATATTAAGTTTAACAGGGCAAACTTTTATTTTCAAGAAGTTCCATTTCATTTGCTTTAGTAGAGCTTGAGTTATAAGCCCCGAAATTTGACCTTCTTAAACTGCCTTGTTTTGGCCCGGTTTGGACATAGGGCAATTTTCTCTAGCCACTGGGAGCAAACCAGACCGTATCTAACTGTAAAAATTTTATGAGTTATTCTCCTATGTGTAAGCTTTCTAAAAAAGCTTGTTTCGTCTAATTACAAGTCGTATAGGGCAAGTTTTGCCCTAAACAACCTAGTCTGCCTAGAATCAAACTCAAAAATCTAGGTCGACCTTCCAAAATTCATATGTCTCTCAATACTAATCCAATGGTCTTATATGATATATGTATGGAAATCCTTGAATGTCTAGTTTTACATAAAAATAGTTTAATCAAATTTAATCAGTTGTAGGTGGAGCCGTACACTCCGCCGTACAAATTGCCGAGAGATTTTAGCCTTTTAGTCTCTCACATCTTCCTATTCTCATCCTTTTCTACTCCTTAATCGATTTTTAAACACAAAAAAAGCTAACAACCAACCAAAGATCATCATATTCAGTCAATCATCACATCAAGAAGTAAGAAACAAAAGCCCCAAATCAGTCACCCATACCCAAGAAGACAAGAATAAAGTTGAATCTCTGTCTCTTGTATGTGATCTTGCTAGCTTTTGGAGTTTGGATTCATTGACCTTGTCAAAGCTTGAAGGTTTGATGGAGTTGGGTGAGAGGAGAAGAGAAGGAGAAGGCTGAAACAAGGAGAGGAGGGGCGAAGTCAGCAGGGAAATGAGGAGGAAAAATCTAATTCAAGTAGTTGAAGGGTATTTGGGATTAATGGCTTTGATTGGTGGAGATTTTGTGGCCAATTTTTCAGCCATGTTCTCCTCTTCTTGTGGCCTTTGTGGTGCCACCAAGTGATGAGCAAGTGGCTGAGTAGTCAGCGCTAACACAATAGAATTTGGGTACATAATTCTATTGATTCAGTTCCGACAGTTTAAAATACCGTAATCTTACCGATTTCCTTTAAATCGGTAAATCGGTTTTAAGAAAATTTCCATGAAATCTTCTATGCTTCTAACCTAATTCCCTCATATCTAAACTCAATCAATTGCTATTTATTGATCTTAAATAAATATTTAGTCAAATTTTAATTAATCTCAATTATTTGATAAAAACTGAACAATTTGACTAAAAACGATAAAAAAAAATCCAGTAGATGTTACACTCACGATAGGAAGAATGGTAAATTATGGTTATCTTAGCAAAGGTACATTGAGAAGCTATTAGAGAGGTTTAACATGAGTAAATGCAAACCTGTTAGTACTCCACTTACTGGTCATTTCAAGTTGAGTTCATAACAATGTCCTACAAGTGAGAAAGAAAAAGAAGAGATGAAAAGATTCCTTATGTATATGTTGTTGGCAGTTTGATGTATGCTATGGTATGTATCAGGCTGGATATTGCTCATTCTGCTGCAGTTGTTAGTCATTTCCTCTCTAATCCCGGTAAAGAACACTGGCAAGCAATGAAGTGAATCTCCAGGTATCTTAGAGGCACTTCCAGAGTTTGTTTATGCTTTGGGAGGGGCCAACCTATGTTAGATGGCTACACAGATGCAAATATGGCTGGTGATGTTGATTATAGGAAGTCTACATCTGGATGCTTGATGACTTTTGCAGGGGGAGCTGTGTCATGGTAATCCAAACTTTAGAAATATGTTGCCTTATCTTCCACTAAGGTTGAATATATTTCTGTTAGTGATGCTTCTAAAGAACTCTTGTGGATGCGGAAATTCCTATTAGAGTTGGGCCTCAATCAAGAGAAGTTTGTGTTATTTCGTGATAGTCAAAGTGCCATCCATCTCGACAAGAAACCAACATTTTTATTCCAGATCAAAGCATATAGATGTGCAGTATCATTGGATACATGAGGCGCTAGAGATGAAGTTGTTGTCACTTGGAAAGATCCATATTGATGACAATGGTTCAGATATGATGACTAAAGCTTTACCTGTGATGAAACTGATTTCTTATAGGAAGAAAGCAAGCTTGGTTGAGTAGTATATCCCCACTTGAGTTGGGAAGGGCAAGATTTATTATGTTAGGCTTCCCTTTATCGTAGGGATTGAAAAAAAAAAGGGAAAGGAAAGGCTTCCTTTAGAAGCCACGTTAAAACACAAAAAAATAAGGGTTAGAAAGAAGGAACGTGACTGTGTGTGTTATATGATGGTGCACCACAAGAGAAGAAGAAAAAGAAAAAGGCAATGTCCTGTGCTCTATATCAGATGGGTAAACTTGTTCCTTTTCACATAAAATCTTAGTATATTGTTCTTACTGTTAAGTTGAATATTTTGGTATAGTTTGATGATTATTTTACCTTTTCTCTTGGCTGTATTGTGATACCCACATTGTGGAGATTTGAGATTGAGTTGAATATTTTTGTTGATTGTTATGATTCCCTAATGCTATTAGGAAGAATGATTGTATACCCATTAATTTATTAGTGGAGAATTTCGCTGGACTTGGTCTCATGGGTTTTGTCCCTCTGATTGATGGTTTTTTCACATGAAAAATTGTGGTGTTTGATATCCTTATTTTTTGCCTGGAGTATTTTTGTATTGAATATTTAACTGCACAGGTGTGGGAAAATATTTCTTGCTTCTGTTGTGACATAGGTGATTGCTAAGGTTTTCCCCAACAGATATGCCAAACATTTTTAATGTAAAAATAGTTTTGGTTTGTATAAAATTGATATTTTTGGTCCATTGAAACTTAATTAACATCCATATTTGAAAAGATTAAACTTTTTGTCTTGTCGAATTTGGTAAACAACTTCATTGTTGTGACTTGTGAGTTGTAAGAGCCATAGTTGCTTAAATTTACTAAGAAAAAGATAGAAAGTGTTTTTATCAACATAATATTTATTAAATTAGTATTTCTCAAAACTTGTTTTGGCTATTTTATACCATTGTGTGGGCAAAAAAATAGTTGGGTTATATCCAATACATGACAGACACATACAATAGATAGAAGAGAGAAGAATACAATTTGTAAAGTTTTATGACAGATAGAGAGAGACGGAGAGTTGTGGATATTTTGTTGAATATAACTAGAAAGTAATAACTATACAATACACAATAACAATTTTAACTTTGGTTTTTATATTTTTAGGATATCTCTGTGGATATTATTGTGAGATTGAACTCCTAGACACTGTTGTGACTAAGAGGACCTTCTAATAATTATCTTATTTAGGATTCAACTTTAAGCATAGAATAATATGTAATAATTTGTTTTTATAAAATAAGTGAGTAAAAGGGCTTTTTATCCCTTATCTTTATTTAGTTTTTCAATGTGGTCTATTTTTTTTTTTTTTTTTTTTGGTTCCTTTTCATTACAAACTATCTATCAATGTAGTTCATAGTCATTTTTTTGTCACAAAACTAGTAGAAAAAGATTGACTTGATACAAACAGTGCTATCGTGGTATACATGTGGTTACATTGTTTGTGTCACGTCCCATTTTTTATTAATTCTATGACCAAAGAACAAAAAGGACTACATTAAAAGACCAAATAAAAATGATGGACGAAAAGACCTATTTTACCAAATAAAAAATAAATGTATAATCTATCTATCTATACTATTAATAATTGTGAACCATAAATTGGAAAGTACACCCAAACGGCAGCTTTTAATTCATTCTCTCTCTTCCACCATTCAAAAAAGTTATTAAAAGAGGAAGGTTTGTAAAAGGAATCTATATAATTAGAAAAAAGTCATAATAAAAATATATTATATAAATTCCTATTGGTTAAATCTTCTACCACTTTTTTGCATCTACGGCACTATCTTGAGAACATAAATCCACTGCTTCTATTCTTCAATGCTTTTATTTACTAATCTATCCTTACTTCAAGTAGCTTTCTTGATAAGCCACCAAAATCTTCATCTACAATTTTTCTTTTAAGCAAGCTCATTAAGTCCAACTATATCTACTTGACCTATCAACTACATCTACTCTACAATCTTCTTTTAAGCAAGTTCATGAAGCCCAACTACATCTTTCTCTAATGTCTTTGACAACATCTCAAGGACTCTTCTTTGAAATAAGTGGAAGTGGAAGCATATTTATAGCTAAATAGAAATACAAATATTTTTTTCCAGCTTTTTTAAAGAAGTATTCAAATGGTTCTTTATACCTTTTTTAGTCCTACATAATATTCAAATTCATTTAACCCATGCAATGTACGAGTATAAATTGTGTCATATTTTTATTGAATAAATTAATTATTTTAAACAATATTTGTATACATTTATTTTATATAATAACTTACTATTAAAATTTTAATATGCTCTATAAGAAACTTATTACATACATGAGTAAAAGTTTTATAAAAAAAATTATTACATAAAAATATATAAGAATAGTTAATAATTTCTATCATTTGATGCACCTCATATAAAATGTTGAATGTCTACATAAATATTGCAGGAATGAATTTTAAATTAATTCTTAGTTTTTATAATAAATATATATTATTTACATTTTGGTTTTTTCAATTAATTTTATTTTTTTATAATTAATACATTTTCTTTACATTATGGTTTTAATATAGCATTATTAGGAAGTAATATAAAAAGGCTATATAAAAGTGAGTGAGAAGCAAATAAAATGATCTTTTTAATAAAGCGGTGAAATTAAGAAATGGAATGATTTGTTTTTTAAGTTATTCGATCCTTATTTAAAAATTAAAAAGATAACTATATAATTGAATTATGCTTTAAAAAAATGTGATTTCAAGAATATATTTACATTATTTTCTATAAAATTACTTATTTTTCAACAATAATTACATAATTATATTTTTTATTTTTTATATATTTCTGTAAAGATGTATATATTATTATGTAATACTAATAACTAATTATATAGTATATGAGATTGAAATTTTTTATAGAATATAATTAAATTTAAAAGTATGAGGATGGGGAAATGATTATTTTAAATTTTTTATTATTAAATTTTTACATAAATTTTGCAAGAACATATATTAAGTAAAATTTTATATTTTATGATTAAAATATGGAGATTTCTCCTGTACCCTTATAAAATTTAAAGGTATTAGTATCCATTGCTTATTTATGGCTAAAAATTTGCCACATGTCCCACTAATTTAAATTACTAAATTTTTTAAATTATTTTTAATTATATTTATGGTCTATGTTCAACTCACAGCTGTTGATTATAAAAGAGTATTGTAGGAAATTCCTTAAAATATATTCTTTTCAGGCAGATTTTAATAAATTGTGAATAGGTGAGAGAGAAAATAAAATAAAATAAATATCATAATAAGGAGGAGGCAGTGATAAATCGAATTAATTTTTTCTTTTTATATAAAAATTGGTAAAAAGAAGTTTCTTATAGAATGTATTAGAATTTTAACAGTAAGTTATTATATAAAATAACTATATACAAATATTATTTAAGATAATTAATTTATTTAATAAAAATTTCACAAATAATTATATATATAAATATATATATTTTTTATTTTGCATAATTTTAATTAAATAATATCTAAAATTAATTTATATAAGCATATTTAATTAAAATTTTATATTTTATTATACTTATTCAAAAAAATATAATAACAACAATAAATTATCATGTCAAATTATATTATATATATCTCACAATTTATTCCCATACATCGCACAATATTATAATATAATTTATGAATTGAAAAGAGATAACGAATATCTTTCCGGTTGTCATTTTACTTAGTTAACTCTTGCATACTTTCAGAAAGAACTTACACATACTATCATGTAAAGTGGACACATAATAGTGTATACTTTCAGAATTTCATAAAGTCAATCTCTTTCTATATATTGAATTATTGGCTCCATTCAAATGATTTATAAAGTGCATAATTACAATTATTAATAAAAATTAATATTTAATTGATTTAAATAATTTAATATTTTTTTAAAATCTTAAAAAATTTTATTTTTATAATAAGTTGATTTGATTTGAGTCAAATTAATTTAAAATTTAATAAATTTTAAATATCAATAATTTAGACTACAATCATTAATAAAAAAATTATTAATTTAAATTTTTATAAAATATAAATATTTTAAAGGATCCAAATCCTTTTATATTATATATTATACAGACATACACTCTGGTTACTTTTCTTACTAAAACAACAGTTCAAAGTCGGCATTCAAGAGTCAATTTTCATGGCGCTGGTTGTTAGTCTTGTCATGTTTCTCTTATAGTTAGGTTGTTGGCCTTCTATTGGATATAATATTCTTTAGTTACCGGATAAGATATTAGAATCCCAGTACTGCAACCAAAAAGAAAGACAAACTAGGATGCTTTATGGTTAATTACAGGCCACAAGGAGACCAATTACTATTGCTGTCTGTGTGAAACAAAGAAAGGGTGGAAGAAAGGGCTCCACAAAAATCCAACGTTGTGTCTACTACCTTGGAAGCGTCACGCGACGATCGCCTAGTTTACGGCGTGCTTCAGATAGTAAAATATTCGTTAATGTGGCGAATACTTGGTTTTACCGTTTGCTCCGTAGCAATGAGTTGTAAAATGGGTCCTCTTTTGAAGACAATCTATATATACTATTTATAAGAAGGGTACTTGAATTTAGTGTTAACTGGTATTTTAAAAATTGTTCTTATTAATTAATTATTTAAAAATATATAAATAAATATATAAATACGTGGCTTAGAAATGTATTTGATCACTTAAAATATCATATTTTTTTTATTTAGTACCTTATTTAAAAAAAAAAATTGGTTTATTCCTTCCAAAATTTTATTTATTTTCGTTTGATCATTTTGTTAACTTTCTTATTTATTCCTTACGTTAAATTTCGTTAACTTACCGCTAGCTTTTTGGGTAATACATTGACAGTATTTATTATTCTTCTTTTGTCTTAGTAACTCTTTATTATTATCGTAATAACAAGTTAAAATTCTCTCACAATGTGATAAATCAATTTTATTTGATTATTATATAATTTTATTTTAATAGCAAATGTGCAAATAATAAGAAAAAAATAATGTAAGGTATCAACAACACATCTAATGGTCATCTATGCGTTTTTAAATTTCAATCCATATTTAGTGTGAGAGAAAAGGCACTTTTCATCTTTCTCCTTTCACCATCGCCATTGTTATTCTCGTTGACATCCATTGCACTAGGGAGCTTCTCCACATTCTTAGATGTGAATCCAACTATGAGAAGAGATTTTACTGCTTAGCGTGCCAGGATCATTGTGTGGATTAATTTTTGAGAAGACTCAAGTCTAGTCCTAGAGGGTTAGTCGTGGATGCGATCTCATAGCTTTGGGTAAGCTGTCGTTAAACCCTTAAGGATAGTGCATTGCACAATTCATGGTACACCCATTTCTTTCTTAGCTTTGTTATTTTACTTGTTGCCTTTGTTGCTCCTATTTTGTTTGTCAAATGGCTAAAATACTTATATCCACACCTATGTTTTCAACAATTACATTATGGAATTCCCTTGCTCTATCTAATTGTCCTTAAAGTGGCAAACGTATATGAGGGGCAAAGCAGAAAAAGAGAGGATGCTTCGACTATTACTTTCTTCCTTCTTGTATTTATATCCCATATCCTATTTTATAGCCCTAGTTCAATATTGCTTTATCAAACTTTTGAATGATGTTATTCAAATGGGACTATAGGGTTATGTTTTGTGATGAATAAATGACCATGTGTAATGGGACTAACTCCTCAAGTGAACACTGAGGAAATTGTGAACAGATTGTTCAAGGACAAGGAGACAATTACTTGTGAAAATGTCCCCAAGGATTTACCAGGGTAAATTTATGACCATTCTCTGGAGCACCCTTTAATCAAGCTTTCTGTTTCCGCCGTGCCAAAATGCTTTGCTGCAGCTAAAGATGATGTTCATGTTCATTTATGCCCTCTTTATTCGAAAGACAATGACTATTGCTCTCTCTCAGCCGCCACATCAACAGGTCCATCATCTCACCTTCCTTCCTTTTATAACTGTGTTTGGATATTGTTGAATAGACTATAGATTGTTTAATGATAAAGTAAACTAACAATAATTAACTGTTTCCAACTTATAAACTAAAATTTTTGAGCTTACAGAAGCATTCCTAAATTTATTTGGCTTCACTATGTTGTTTTCATGTAGCCTCATCTAATGATGCATAAAACTTACATCATGCTTATGACTGTTGGGAGGGGAGCCCAAAACTTGAGGATATTTAAACTAATGGATTAACTAAAAATCCACAATAGCGGCCAAATGCCACATCTTGACCCAAAATCTTAAGGCAATAAGTTTATAGATCTTCCATATTATATACTTTTTCACTTAGTTCACTTTTAACTAATGTGAGACTCCACCACTTACACTTGAAATTCCAACATTCTCCCTCCTTAAGTATGAGGTCTATAACATCCCTGTTTCTCTTAATATAGCATAGTAGGAACTTTAAATTATGTTGTTTAGGCAGTGTAAGAATTTTTCAAATAGCACTATGCCATGACGACCCTCACACTTAGAATTATAGGGCAATGTGATATTGTCATTGAAATTACAACACTACCCTGAGTTTCATGGTTATAGGCTATTATTCCAACACGGAAGCCGGAAACCACTGGTATAACTTCTGCTTTCCGACTTTTGAATTTCTTTTCTTCAAAGCATTTCTGCCCCGAGCTTAGCTTCATCCTAATAGCTAGGTTAGGATATGCAACTTCAATTAGGCTTGCAATCTTTTGGGAGTTCTGGTTTCTGTGACCGGACCTCACGATAGCGAAGCAACTCTAGGTGGCTATCTTTCTAGGCTCTTGTGAACCAACCTCACCTTTACTTCAAAATCCGTGGTGTTCTAAGTTTCATTCACATATTCCTTGACACCAATGTTTTCGAGTTCAGAGTAAATCAGAATAGGATTGTCCTTGTTTTTGAGTTTTGAGTTAATTAGAATAGGGGCTATCCTTGTTTCCGAGTTCCGAGTTAAAGCAAAATATGTGGTATTCAATTTTGAGTTTCAAATTCAAGCAGAACTTTTAGAAAAAGACCAAAATTACTTCATCAACTACAAATAAATTAAATAAAAATTATCTAAACCATAAACCTAAGCCCTTGGATGCCTTGACCAGCCCTCCAACCCCCTTGCTCAGTTTCAACTGAATTGGATAAGAATTAGTTGAATTTGAACCAAATGACATCATTATTTTATTAATTAACTTTTACTAATTTACCTCACCTTTTGACTTAATCTCTTTCCACTATATTTTTGTCCCCCAAATTTGATGTAAGGGTGTAGCTAGTTCCATGGATGTAGCAGAAATTTTATTATTTTATTTATAGATGATTAATTATGTTAATTAACTCAAAATAGGCTTATGTAAGGTAAAAATGCACTAAAAATACTAAAAATTATATAAAAGATTTTGTAAATTTTAAGATATTATATTACACATATTTAAACATGGTTTTGATGATAGATTAAAGGAATTTAATTGTTTGCTAATTATTTTGTTAATTAAGGATGGAATTGCCTAATCTAGTTTTGAGTAAAATTGCTAATTATGCACTAACTATGCATTAAACCACCTTAACCTTTTCTTAATCCTTAATCAACACATAGGATGATTATTATGGTGTCTCTAAATTAGTTTTAATTGATTGTTAAATTAATTAGTCATTGGTGGTATAATTAACTAATTAAACTGCCTTATTAGGCTAAAACTAATCATATGATTAACTCTAACTAATCCTACCACTTTTCTATAAATATAACCTCATCAACACACACTCTCGCACTACAAAAGCACCCACCTTTAGCCAAATACTGCCCCCTTAGCTATAACGTCTGAAAAATTTTATCATTGGTAACCGAGTTGTTCGATTTTTATCGAATAAGTGGGTTTAATCGGAATTCGATTAAGCATTTATTTAAAGCCAATTAAGTGTGATTTAGAAGTGGTTAAGATTGATGGAATTAGATTAGGAGCATAGGAAATCTCACAGAAATTTTCTAAAACCAGTTTGCTGATTTAAGAGAAATCAGTAAGATTTCAGTAATTTAAACTATCGGAATCGGATCAATAGAAATTATACTGTGAGAACCCTAGGATGGATGGTCAAGATTTAGCCAACTTACCCATGCAAGTGGCGCCATCTTGACCATCCATATGGGCTGCCAAACCAAGTTGAATAACCTACTCAAATCCACCAATCACATGTAACTTGCTTTAGAAGTTTTAAATTTTTTCCTTATCTACCTTTGCAAATTCGCCCCTATATGTTGACCCCTCTCCATTCTTTTTTCCTTCATTTCATCTCATCTCAACTTATATCATCTTCATCTTACACAAACCTTCAAGCCACAACAAGATTTCTTTAACTCAAATCACAAATCCAACAAGATTTTAACTAGGCAAGGTAGGAATTCTACTTCTCTTCTTACTTTCTTTAGCTTGGAGCTATGTGTGGATCTTGTATACATTATGATACTGAGGTTATGTGGAGTGATGATGATGGTTTATGGCTAATTTTTCACGTGTGTTGTGATTGGAATTAGAATTGGTATGAAAGAGCTTGAAGAAAAGAGAAAACTCAAGAAGCTGTTAGGGTTTTCTTCGACGATCCGTACAGTGGAGTTCCATCTACAGCCTTTTAAATTTCATGAATCTGTTTTTATATGAAACTAGACATTCAGGGCTTTTCATACATATATAATATAAGGCCATTGGATCAGTATAGAGGTAGTTATGAATTTTTGAAGTTTGACCTAGAAACTAGGACCTTCATCTGGGCAATGTGAGTTGAGAAGGGTGTAACTCACCCTACACAACTCCAAATTGAGTGAATACAACGTTGTTTGAAACCTAATATATGAGGGAACATTCCAGAAAAATTTCAAAATCAGATTCGTTGCTAACTATCCCCAGTACATCAATGAATTTAGCTTAAGTTCAACCTGGGCTGGAACAGGGTAGTCCAGTAGGGTCAAGTTTCAGGGCTTATATCTTGAATTATACTTACTCAAATGATATGCAACTTATTTCATTTGAAATATTGCTCTGTTAGCTTTATATTGATATAAATTTCGCATGATTTCACCTAGATTTCTATTTTTGGTGAATTTTCTCTTATAAGAGTGCAATTTTAGCTAGAAGTAGAGCAGTCTGGGATAAAACAAAAATAACTTGAGTTAATATCGGAACTCGGAACTTAGCAGACAGAGAGCTAGTTCGGGTATACTTAAGGTTGAATTTGGAACTTAGCAGACAGAGAGCTAGGTCGGGTATACTTAAAGGTTGAACTCGGAACTTAGTGAATAGGAAACTAGATTGGATATAGTTAATGTCAGAAACTTGGAATTTAGGAAACCCGCTCATAAAAGTCTTGGAAGACCAATGGTGAGTTAAAGTCGGAGATTGAACATAAACCCGAGAGTTGGAACTTATATAATCTCAGAGATCAAATATAACCCCGGGACTCGGAATTTATATAATCTCGGAACTCGGACCTAATTCAATCTTGGAAGTCGAACTCGGGAACATCAATAGAAATTAAAGGCTTGCAAGATAGATTAAGACTTAAGGTTTTTAAAACTTACACATATTGATATTGTTATATTCTTGATGTGATTATGATGTTCTATATTGGGTTTGCTATTTGATTAAAATTTCCTGGTTGTCTGATACTATTCATGGGGAAGCGGACATGATCTGTTATGCTGCTGAGATTTCGGCAAAGATTGCAATTAATATGAATTTACAAGTTATGCATGCATTGGTCAAAGTATGAGATGAGCAATGCTACCTTTATAAGAATGAGGAAGGATTTCCATGTGACTTGGGCTAGCCCCTGAACAAAGTTAAGGGGAATAGATCAGTGGGGAGGTCGGGAAAAGTAAACCCGGCGACCCTATATAGGAACGAGCTCGATCTTGCAAAGCGGACTATTACCCAGGAGTTTTATGGCCAATAGACTCCCAGGGGACCAAGTATGGAAAAATATGAATTAAGTTCAAGTGCATTATTTCTTATGCATATCCACAATTTCTGTTATCATGCATTGAGTTAATTGCACCATTGGCTATTTTATATATATATATATAATTGTTCATTTTTTTTGCTGTCACTTAATTATGTTGAAAACACAGGTCTAGTTGTTCATTTCTCTATTTAATTTCCTTTATTTCCTTAAGTAAAATAAAGCTATGTTTCGGGCTATGATTTCTACAACTAATTAAGTAGGACATCCTATTGATGCAACATTTTCTTTTAATTAACCAAAATTCGAAACAATTGAGAATGACAGCGATGACAGATAGATGTAAGACTTAGCATCCCTACTGAGAAATCCTTATTTCTCACCCTACTATATATTCCCGCGTCATTTTCAGATCATGGAGAGCGTGGCCACCGGCATCTTGTTCATTAAGTTCCCCGAACTCCATATCCACCTCGATCCATTCTTAGACTCTGTGTACATATTGGATAGATGTCAGTTTCGCCTTTATTTCTTCTTCCAGAGAGACTTTGCGATACCACCCATGTACCCGCTTTTCGACCCTGCTGTCCCTTATATCACCATCCCTCTCCACATGGCCCATCCTTTTCTACCTTTACCTGCAGTAGCAGCACCAGCAGCAGTACCAGCCATGGATTTGCTAGCCTCACCACCACAGCAGATGCCCTCGGCCTCGATGTCGAAAGAGGACCCGTCTGAGGCAATGAGTTCATCCTCCTCGTCTTCTGCCCCAAGCATGGACTATACCCCTGCTGACGCCGGCATGGCGAACGGATTCCTCTCCTCGAAGTCCACCTAGAGTACTTGTGTAGTGCAGTCATGGGATATATATAGAATGGCCCTCTTTTGTAAGTATTGGGTCATAGGCAGTAGATGAGTATATGCTGCATAGCACATGAAATGTCCCGTGGGGACCAGTTAGATACTGTTCATGTTGACATGCCGATTTATTTTGTGAACGTGGCCTTATTTCATTACCCTATATCGATTGTCAACTTTGAAAATAGACATGTATATATATGTAAATATGATGAAATTTGCAGTAGTTCTGTATATTTCGCATTTTTATTTATGTTACTTTATTTCCAGTACAACGATTATCTAGTAATTTATTCCGCCATCAAACGAAAATATATCAAAGTGACCAGTTAACTCCATATGGGTAATTAATAATGAAACAGAAAATGGAATCTAATTAGTTCGCCACATGTAATAACTTATCAGGTAATATATTATGACTTAAGCATAGTATTTTGTCTGGTAAGGTGTTACATTAGCCGAGAGTCTCTCCTTCACCATCCAACTCCATTTTCTCCCAAAAAACTTCAAGAAGCCTCCATTAAACACCTCTAGACTATCAGCCTTCCTCATTACCCTTAAGCACCATCAGTCCTCACCTTCAAAGCCCTTATTCCAGCCCTTAAATACAAGCAAGGAGCTCATGCAACTTGCTAGTCCAGCCTTGTTCTCATCAAGTTTCAAGAGCTCATATAAAGTAAGGTTTTTTCTTTTCAGCTTTCATGCTTCATACATGATTTCTATGTGGTTGATTATGTTGTTTGAAGCTTTTTGGTATATTTTTCAGAATATATCATCATTTTTGAAGTCTCTAAATGTCCATGAAAGATTAAGGTTTCTATAGTTTTCTTTGATGATTTGAGGCCTTACTTATGTATACTTGTGTTTTAAAGATTAATCACATGTTTTCTTGCATGATTGTTGGATTTTTCTCCATGTTCATGGTTGAAGATGTCAAGGCGACACAATGGATTATGAGGTATCATGTAAGTTTTGAAAGTTTGATGATGATACTTGTGTTTCTCCATGAGTTTATGCTATGAATAATCATGCTCTAATGTTATTTGTAACGCCCTACCAATTTAATGTTAAGCTTAAGTTATAGCATGAAATTTAGTAGTTGCGTTACCGTGTTAATATTCCGTTTATTTTCTTTTATTCATTATATTATATTCTCTTTTTCTCTTATACATATATATATGTATATTTTTTTTTGACGAAATATACCTTGGGGCACAGAGAATATATATAGGTAAACAGACGAAGCGGCACTTTATATATAATAAATGTGTTCGGCATCACAAAATGTTGAAAATTAATAAAAAGCACAATAGAAAAATAAAGATAAGTAGTATATCATCAGCTATATACATATATATATATATTGGAAGCTAATGCTTCAGTTTATGTATAGGTTCAAAAGAGGGTACATATGTGGAGCCGGTATACACCAAAAAGACATAAGGCCCGTGTCAGTGGAGAGCAATCCTACAAGGTCCTCAGAGGACATTTCAAAATGGCTGGTCTAAATAACTACGTATATCTGGCTAAGTCTATGGCCCAATGCTGCACACCGCCAAAAGAGGGCCATACTGTACAATGTAGCCTGTGGGCCAGAGCCTACTTGGTCATATAGCCGTTGGCCATACCAGGCCCGGCTAGGGAGTAATCAGCATCAGATCCAGAAGAGGAGGAGGATGAACCAGAAGCCTCAGACAAGTCGCTCTCAAGATTGAGCGGGATGTCCGAGACTACCTACAGAGGTGATGCTAGTGGAGAGGCTGCAGGAGTTGCGGGCGTTGCGGGTGCTGGAGGAGGTGCAGGTGTGCCATGTGTAAAGGGATGGCAAAGTAAGGGACAGCAGGGTCGAACACAGGATGAAACAGAGAAGCAGCAAAATTCCTATTACTAAAGAGATAAAGATAGAAGTGGCAGGAACCAACTATATACAACGAGTCAAACATGGGGTCGTAGTGGAGTTGCATGTCCAGAATCTCAATGAATAGTAAGGCCGTCGTATCCATCTCCAGAGTCTGAGAATGATGCGGAAAACATAAAGCGAGATGAGAATTTGAAGAAATTCTCAATAGGATTCGAGTACTGTATCAAACTGATGTCGCATTCATTCTCAATTGCCTTGTTTTTTGTTTAATTATATAGGAAAAAAATGGCATCAAATTGAACTATCCACATTTAATAAGTTTAAGAAAATACATGGTCCGAGGCAAGGTTCAATTTTACTTAAGACAGCAGAAGAAATAGAATAAACTGCTAAATAATAATATACAGAATAATGAACAGAGTAACTAAACAGGTAGTAAGTAAGCATAATAGTCAATCTATAAACAACTTACAATGACTATGCAATGCAACCATGCAAATACTCAATCTTAAACTTAGTATTATAAGCTTTTCCGTTACTTGGTCCCTTGGGAGTTCTTGGCCATTCAACTCCTGGGTAATAGTCTGCTTCTTGTAACGTCTGAAAAATCTTATCGTTAATAACTAAGTTGTTCGATTTTTATCGAGTAAGTGGGTTTAATCGGAATTTGATTAAGTAGTCACTTGAAGCCAATTAAGTATGATTTAGAAGTAATTAAGTGTAATGGAATTAAATTAGAACTATAGGAAACTTCATAGGATTTTTCTAAAACTGATTTACCGATTTAAAGGAATTTGGTAAGATTTCGGTATTTTATACTGTCAGAACCAAACTAATAGAAATTTTTATATGAGTACCCTAGGATGAATGGCTAAGATTTAGCCAAACCACCTCCTTATGTGGTGCCTTGATCAGCCATTGAAGGATGGAAAGCCAAGCCAAATTGGAAGGTAAGATGAAGTCCACCAATCAAAGTGAAGTTGCTTAAAAAATCTTCACCTTTTTCTTTCCTTCTCTCCTTCAAACATTCGACCAACCTAGCAGCTAGAACTCTCCTTATTACTCTTCTATTCACTTTCCTCTTCACTCCATCTTCATTCCCTCTTCAAGTCTCATGAAAGGTTGCTTCCATCTAAGGCACCAAACTAACTAGATTTCAACTAGACAAGGTAGGAAACCCTGCATCTCTTCTTACTTTCTTGGGTTTTGGGGCTGTATGGGCATCCTGTGTAACCTGTGATATTGATGTTATGTGGAGTGATGATGAAGGTTTATGGCTAATTTTACATGTATGTTGTGATTAAAATTGGAATTGGTATGAAATAGTTTGAAGGATAGAGAACAACTCAAGAAGCTGTTAGGGTTTTCCTCGGTGGTCCGTATGGTAGAGTGTACGGTTCTTCCTACAGCTGTTTAACGTCTATGAATCTATTTTTATATGAAATTAGACATTCAGGGCTTTCCATACATATATAATATAAGGTCATTGGATCAGTGTAGTGGTAGTTATGAATTTTCGAAATTTGACATAGAAATTAGGAGCTTTATCTGGGCAGTGTGAGTTGAGAAGGGTGTAACTCACCCTACACAACTCCAAATTGAGTGATTCCAACGTTGTTTGAAAGCTAACACATGAGGGAACATCCCATAAAAATTTTAGATTCAGATTCATTGCCAACTATCCCTGGTACATCAATGAATTTACCTTAAGCTCAACTCGAGCTGGAACAGGGTAGTCCAGTAGGGTCAAGTTTTAGGACTTATATCTCAAATTATATTCACTCAAAAGCTTGCTCTGTTAGGTTTACATTGATATAAATTTCATATGGTTCCACCCAGATTTCTGTTTTTGGTGAATTTTCTCTTATAAGAGTGCAATTCTAGCTAGAAGTAGGGCGGTCTGGGATGAAATACAAACAACTTGAGGCTGAACTTGAAAATCTAGCAGATAGAGAGCTAGGTCAAGTATACTTGAAGTTGAACTCGGAAACTTAGTAGACAGAGAGCAAAAATCGGATATACTGATGTTGAACTCGGAACTTAGTGAATAGGAAACTAGATCGGGTATAGTTAATGATAGAAATATGAAATTTAGGAAAACACATAAAAGTCTTAGACAAACGATGGTAGAGTAAGGTCGGAGATTTATTATAACCCCAGAAGTCGGAAATTTTATATAATCTCGAAAGATCGAATATAACCCGGGAAGTCGAAAATTATATATAATCTCGGAAGATCGAACATAACCCCGGAGGTCGGAAATTGTATTAAATCAGAACTTGGACCCCAGTTACTCTTGGTAGTCGAACTCGGGATCATCAATAGAAATTAAAAACTTGCAAGATAGATTAAGACTTAAGATTTTAAAACTTGTATGTATTGATATTGTTATATTCTTGGTATGAATATGATGTTCTATATTGGAATTGCTATTTGATTAAAATTTCCTTGTCGTCTGGTACTATTCATGGCAAAGCGGACATGATCCATTATACTGCCAAGATTTCAGCAGAAATTGCAATTGATATGAATTTACGAGTTATACTTGCGTTGGTCAAAGTATTAGACAAGTGATGCTACCCTTATATGAATGAAAAAGGATTTCCATATGACTTAGGCCAGCCCTTGAACAAGTTAAGGGGAATAGATCAGTAGGGAAGTTGGGGAAAGTAAACCCGGTGATCCTATATAGGAACAAGCTCGATCCTGAAAAGCGGACTATTTCCCAGGAGTTTTATGGCCAATATACTCCCAGGGAAACAAGTATGGAAAAATACGAGTTAAGATCAAGTGCATTATTTCTTATGCATATCCACAGTTTCTGTTATCATGTATTGAGTTAATTGCACCATTGGATGTTATATATATGCATATATTTATTATTGTTTATTTTATGGCTGTCACTTAACTATATCAATAACATAGGTCTAGTTATTTATTTCTCTGTTTACTTCCTTTATTTCCTTAAGTAAAACTAAGCTGTGTTTCGGGCTATGATTTCTATAACTAATCTAGTAGAATATCTTGTTGAGGTAACATTTTCTTGTAATTAACTAAAACCCGAAACAACTGAGGATGACAGTGATGGCAGATATATATATAAACTTAGGATCCCTACTGAGAAATTTTTATTTCTCACCCTACTATATGTTTCCGCGTCATTCTCAGATCATGGAGAACGTGGCCACCGGCGTCCTGTTCATTGAGTTTCTTGAGCTCCACATCCGCTTGGACCCGTTTCTAGACTGTATATATATATTTGGTAGATGTCAGTTTCGCTTTTATTTCTTTTTTCGTAGAGATTTTGCTGTTCCCCTTACTCATCCACTCTTCGACCTCGCTGCACCTTATATTGCTATCCCGCTGTATATGGCCCATCCCTTTCCACCTCCACACGCAGCGGTAGCAGCAGAGGCAGCTCCCATGGCTCTGCCAGCCTCACTACCACAGCAGATACCCTCGGTCATGATGTCTGAGGAGGATCCATCTGAGGTAGAGAGTTCATCTTCCTCGTCCTCTGCTCCGAGCATGGACTACACTCCTGCAGATGCAGGCATTGCAAATGGATTCCTTTCTGTGGAATCCATCTAGTTGGAGTACTCGCCGTGACAGCAGTAGGTATACAAGATGACCCTCTTTTGACAGTTTGGGTCATGAGTATAGGGATAGGAGTTATCAGTGTATATGAAATGTCCCGTGGGGCCCGTGGGGACCAGTGAGGGGGTTGTTCAAATAGAAAGGCCAATTTATTTTATGTTAGTCGCCTCATTTTTTTACTACCCTGTATTGTCTTATATAAATTTTGACAACTTTGAAAAAAAAAAAAAGAAGAAAAGAAACAGACGCATATATATATATATATATATATATATATATATATATATATATATATATATATATATATATATATGATGCATTTTCCAGTGTTTCTGTTTATTTCGCATTTTTATTTATGTTACTTTACTTCCGGTACACGTAATAATAGAACAAAAAAAAAGGGGAATTTTATCAGCTAGTCACACGTAATAACTTATCAGGTAATATATTATGACTTAAGCATAGTATTTTGTCTGGTAAGGTGTTACATTTTTGGGTACATGAAAAGTCAAGTCATCCCTTAACTGGATTAATTCAGGTTCCAATAAATGAGTAGGGTCAGGCTAGTATTTTTTAAGTTGAGAGACATGGAAGACATCATGAGGATTTGACAGATGTGGAGGTAAGGCGACTCAATATGCCACTGGCCCGATTCGGTTCAAAATTTGAAAAGGACCTATAAAGCGAGGGCTTAGCTTTCTAACTTTAATGGCTCCACCTACTCCAGTTGTGGGTGTGATCTTTAGAAACACATGGTCTCCTTCTTGGAACTCCAATGGCTTTCTCCTGACATCCGTGTAGCTCTTCTAGCGGCTCTGAGTTGCAAGTATCTTGCTACAGATCCTTTTAATTTGCTTTGTAGTTTGCCTGACTAATTCCGATCCCAATAGGCTCTGTTCTCCTGATTCATACCAACATAGGGGAGATTGACACTTTCATCCGTATAAAGCCTCATATGGAGCCATGTTGATGCTAGCATGGTAACTGTTGTTGTATGCAAATTCGGCTAATGGTAAGTATCGGTCCCAGCTTCCATGCTGTTCCAGAATATATGCTCGCAGTATATCTTCCAAAGTTTGAATAGTTTGCTCGGTTTGACCATCGGTTTGTGAATGGTACGCAGTACTTAAATATAGCCTAGTACCAAACGCCTTCTGGAGTGCTCCCCAAAACCGTGAGGTGAACCTTGGATCTCAATCTGAAATGATTGTTGAAGGAATACTATGTAGCCGTACCACTTCTTGCATGTATAATTGAGCTAGCTTCTCTGGAGGATAATTCGCTTGAATGGGCAAAAAGTGAGCGGACTTAGTTAGTCTATCCACTATGACCCATATAGCATCATATCCTGAGGGTGTTCTTGGTAAGCCTATCATGAAATTCATAGAAATGCTCTCCCACTTCCATTCCGGAATCTCTAGGGGTTTTAGTGACCTTGCTGGTTTCTGATGCTCTATTTTTACCTTCTGGCTAGTTAAACATTTATTCATGAAATTTATCACATCTGTCTTAAGGCCTGGCCACCAAAACATCCTCTTGAGATCTTGATACATTTTGTTAGCCAGGATGTATAATAAACTCGCTCTTATGGGCTTCCCCCAAGATCTTCTTTTTGAGGTTATCCTCTTCAGGTACGCATATTCTCCCCTGATATCGCCATATTCCTTTTGCATCCCAAGTAAATCTTGTTAACTTGCCAGATTGCACTAGTTGCACTGTATGTTGGAAGTCATCATTTCTTTGTTGTGCTTGCTGGATCTGGTCCTTGAAATCACTGGTTATCTTAAGTTGGTTTAATTGAATGGCATTGGGAGTCATAGAGATTCCCAAATTGAGATCTTAAAAACTCTTTATGAGTTCCGTCTCTTTGATTATCATCCATGCCACAGTTAAAGATTTCCTACTCAGGGCATCTGCCACCACGTTTGCTTTGCCAGGGTGGTACTTTAGCTCAAATTTGTAATCTTTAAGAAACTCCATCCACCTTCGCTGCCTCATGTTCAGTTCTTTCTGCTCAAAAAGGTATTTCAAGCTCTTGTGATCAGAAAATACTTCAAACTTCACTCCATAGAGGTGGTGCCTCCATATCCTCAGAGCAAACACTATCGCCGCTAACTCTAGGTCATGTGTTGGATAATTTCTTTCGTGAGTTTTCAATTGCCTGGAAGCATACGCAACAACGTTCCTGTTCTGCATTAATACGTACCCTAATCCTTTCTTAGAAGCATCACAATAGACTTCAAACGGTCCATGAGGATTAGGTAGAGTAAGTACTGGAGCTATCATCAACTTTTCTTTTAATTCTTGGAAACTCTGCTCACACTCGGGTGTCCATTCAAATGGGGCATTCTTCCTGGTTAACTTTGTTAGGGGAAGGGCTATTTGAGAGAAGTTCTTAACAAATCTCCTGTAGTATCCTACCAGCCCTAAGAAGCTCCTAACTTGAATCGTCATTACTGTTCCCAATTTAATCTGACTTCTACCTTCTTGGGGTTCTGTAGAAATTCCCCCATGGATACCACATGGCTAAGAAATTTTACTTCTCTGATCCAAAATTCACATTTGGATAGCTTGGCATAAAGTTTCTTTTCTCGTAGAATTTACAGAACCGGTCGCAAATATTCTGCGTGCTTCTGCTCTGTTTTTGAGTAAACAAGTATGTCATCAATGAATACCACCACAAATTTGTCAAGATATGATCAGAATATCCGATTCATGTATTCCATGAATATTGTCGGTGCATTTGTCAACCTGAAAGACATCATAGTGTATTCATAATGTCCATAACGAGTCTGAAATGCCGTCTTCAGAATATCTTCTTCTCCAACCTGAATCTGGTGATACCCAGATCTTAAATCAATCTTGGAGAATGTAGTTGCACCTTGTAGTTGATCCATGAGATCATCGATCCTTGGCAACGGATACTTATTCTTGATCGTTGCCTTATTCAACTGCCTATAATCCACACATAGTCGCATGCCTCCGTCTTTCTTCTTAACTAACAGGACTGGGGCTCCCTATGGTGATGCACTTGGCCTAATAAATTTCTTTTCCAGGAGTTCTTCAATCTGCTTCTTAAGTTTGGTCAGCTCCAAAGGTGACATTTGATATGGCGCTATAGATATTGGTTTTGCTTCCGGTACCAATTCAATGGCGAACTCAATTTCTCTCTCGGGAGGAAATTAGGAATATCTTCAGGGAACACATCGGAATATTCCCTAACAACTGGAATATCATCTAACTTCTTATCAACCTCCGCTATACTGGTTGATAAGAGAATATACCCTTGACTTTTATCCCCACAGTGATGTACTACTAAGGAGCTTAAATAAAGGCTTACAGGGATTACTAATTCAGAAGATGAAACAGAGAGAAGCACAATGGATTTATCAGAGCAATTTAACAGGGCCTGGTTGGCAGAGAGCCAATCTATTCCCAAAATAATGTCAAGTTCGGACAAGGGAAAATAAATTAAATTGGCTGAAAAGGGTCGACCTCCTATCCGACAAGGGACATTCATACAAATATGATTAGTTTTAATGGGTTCACTAGTACGAGTAGAAACTAGCAAGTCATAGGGTAATTTAGAAATAGGTAATTGTAAGGCTGACATGCAATCATGAGAGATGAAAGAGTGAGATGCACCTAAATCGTATAAAACAGTTAAGGTCTTACTATTTACTTCACAAGTATCTTGAATCAAGTCTTCCGATTTGTTGACCTCCTGTGCATCTATAGTGAAAACTCTTCCCTGGCGTTGTGGCCTGGGAGTCGTCTGAGGATTTCTGGCAGGGCATTCATAGATCTTGTGGCCTGGCTTGCCACATCCAAAACAAACATTTTGTTCTGCCAGACATGGGCGGTTGCCATGATTCTTGCCGCACTGACTGCAGGTCTGGTTCCCAAAAGGCCTCTGAGGTTGCTTGCCTTTACTGTGCACAGGCTGAAACTTCCTCTGTTGCTGAAAGTTGGGCTTGAACCTTGGGCCTTGCGGAGCTAACCCTTTCTTAAAGTTACTGTTGGTTAACCTAGCAGCAAGCAACTTCTTGTTACAATCCTCCACTAGGTGGCACTTGTTCACTAAAATAGGGAAATCTCTTATCTCCATTGGTCCTATAGTGGTAAGGATGTCTTCTCTCAGCCCACCTTCGAACTTCATGCATTTCCAGGCTTCGTCGGGGTTCCGTTGATAAATGGTGGAGAATTTGCACAACTTCTCAAATTTAGCAATGTATTCCGATACACTAGCATTCCCTTGACGGAGGTGCATGAACTCCAACTCCTTAGCATTGCAGACAGACGCAAAGAAGTACTTTTGGTAGAACGCATCTCTGAATACGTCCCAAGTAATGTTTGTTTGGGATCCCTCTAATAACCGGCGTGCACCATTCCACTAGAACTTTGCATCTGCTTCTAGCATATAGGTGGCAAAGGTTACCTTCTGACGATTTGTGCAATCTAATATGGAGAAGACTTTCTCCATAGCTTTAACCCACTCATCCACCTTATCTGGGTTGAAGGCTCCCCTGAAGTTAGGTGGGTTGACCTTCCTGAACTCAGCAAATTTGAGATATTCCAGATCCACTGCAGGGCCATTATGATTCCCTCCAAGACCTACCTCTGGCTGTCTTCTTAGTTGGCCCATCATCTGAGCCGCCGCAGCTGCCTGCTTGCGCATAGCGTGTGCCATCTCCCGCATTGTGTCCAGGAACTCCGTAGATTCCTCCTGAGCTGGGGAAGTTCACGGCCTACCTCGCCTTCCGGAAGCCATTAAGTTATAAACACACAAAACAAGAGTAATTGAGTTGATCAGGCTCAATACGAAGTTCAGTGTGCTAGTAAATAATAACATATGATTAGGCAATCCTTTCACATGCATCCTATCCCTATGGACAAGACTGAGTGCATGATAATGTCTAAGGAACATAGAGCATATACGAAGCATAGTCAGTCCAATCCTCATGCCTTTATTAAGACGAACTGTTCTGATACCAAAAATGTAACACCTTACCAGACAAAATACTATGCTTAAGTCATAATATATTACCTGATAAGTTATTACGTGTGACTAGCTGATTAAATTCCCCTTTTTTTTTGTTCCATTATTAATTAATCATGTACCGGAAGCAAAGTAACATAAATAAAAATACGAAATAAATAGAAATATTGGAAAAATGCATCATATATATATATAAACATCTGTTTCTTTTCTTTTTTTTTCAAAGTTGTCAAAAGTTATATAAGACAGTACAGGTTAGTAAAAAAATGAGGCTGCTAACACAAAATAAATTGGCCTGTCTATTTGAATAGCCCCCTCACTAGTCCCCACAGGACATTTCATGTACACTGATAACTCCTATCCCTATACTCATGACCCAAACTACCAAAAGAGGGTCATCCTGTATACCTACTGCTGCCATGGCGAGTACTCCAACTAGATGGATTTCGAAGAAAGGAATCCATTTACCATGCCTACATCCGCAGGAGTGTAGTCCACACTCGGAGTAGAGGATGAAGAAGATGAACTCTCTACCTCAAATGGATCCTCCTCAGACATCATGACCGAGGGTATCTGCTATGGTGGTGAGGCTGGCGGAGCCATGGGAGCTACCTCTGCTGCTGCCGCTGCATGTGGAGGTGGAAAGGGATGGGCAATATACAGCGGGATAGCAATATAAGGTGTAGCGGGGTCGAAGAGTGGATGAGCAAGAGGAAGAGCAAAATCTCTACGAAAGAAGAAATAAAAGCAAAACTGACATCTACAAAATATATATATACAGTCTAGAAATGGGTCCAGGTGGATGTGGAGTTAGGGAAACTCAATGAACAGGACGCTGGTGGCCGCGTTCTCCATGATATGAGAATGACAAGGAAACATATAGTAGGGTGAGAAATAAAGATTTCTCAGTAGGGATCCTAAGTTTATATATATATATATATATATATATATATATATATATATATATATATCCGCTTATCACATCCTCAGTTGTTTCGGGTTTTGGTTAATTGCAAGAAAATGTTACCTCAACAGGATATTCTACTAGATTAGTTATAGAAATTATAGCCCGAAAACACAGCTTAGTTTTACTTAAAGAAATAAAGGAAGTAAACAGAGAAATAAATAACTAGACCTATGTTATTAATATAGTTAAGTGACAGCCATAAAGTCATCAATAATAAATATATGCATATATATAACATCCAATGGTGCAATTAACTCAATACATGATAACAGAAACAGTGGATATGCATAAGAAATAATGTACTTGATCTTAACTTGTATTTTTCCATACTTGGTCCCCTAGGAGTATATTGGCCATAAAACTCCTGGGAAATAGTGTAACACCTTCTGTTATATAAGCCATGTTCGAGTAATGGAGTTATATTAAAGAGGTGTCACTATGTTAAGAAGACTTTAAAATATGGAAAATATAATACATGGCCCTTTAACTTCACACTTTATTACTTATCAATAGTTTATAAACTTCATCGTCTCTAATACATAGGGGATAAAATAGTTACAATTTAAAAGAAGTTGTGACTAATATAATACACATAATTTGCTTCTGCTGCATCACTAGCTAGCTTCAATAGTCTCTTGGTATGGTTTTGTGCCTGAGTCTTGCTCAGTGAATGTCCCAGTCCTCCACCTCGCACTTCATTTCCAACTTAGGTACTGGAATGTTTACGGGAAAGAGAAACATACAAGTAGGTAGTGAGAACCTAAGGTTCTCAGTAGGTAGACTCAAACCAATTTTACAGTGCCATCATATACATTTCAGCCGCTTCGGTTTATTATGAAAATATGAGCACAGGTAAACAAATAGTGGTTCAATTTTAAGTTGAAAACATTTTTCTCGAAGCGGGTTATATTTTAACACCCACTTGCCACATCATATGATAGACATAGAAATAGAGATAGTATAATAAACTTCAACAAGGATCATAATAGCATTATGACTTAACTAGATAATTTAAGATGCACATATAGATGCTTACACTTGAAGGTATGCAAGTGCACTTGACTTAATTCATATCTTTCTTTAACTTGCAACTTGATCTTGCTCTTCTATACTTGGTCCCCCGGAGGTGAATGGCCTCTCTCACCCCTGGGTGATAGCCTGCTTTTCAGGTCCGAGCTCGTACCTATACATGAGTGACGGGTTTACTTTCCCCGACCCTCACACCGGTCTCCCCTTAAATCTGGTCGAGGGCTGGCCCAAGTCTTAGATAGTACCGCTCTGGCCCACTCTAGCTAAGTCTATGCCATGCCTCACGTGGTAGCTTGGTACGTCTTTCTTGCAAGTTTTCATAAATCTTATTCTTCTTTGGACATGATTATACATGCATATGCTATATGCACTCATGCATATACTTCATATTATACTTAAATCATTCTTGCATATATAAATCTTATGAGCATAGCATATAAAGGTTCATAACAGTCACGTAATTCACATATTTCTGCCGGAATTTCGGCAACATAACGGAACAAGTCCGCTTCCCCATGAATAGTGCCAAGCAACCAGTGCACATGTACAAACATTGCAACTCAATAGGGACCAGCAATTATATATATACATATTCATAGCATCATTCATAAATTTCAATTCAAGCACCAATTGGGTTTTCAGTTTATTCTCTCCTATTCTGCCCGAGTGTGGTATACTCCGCCTTTATTGCAATTCAACTCATTTGAATCTAATTTTCGAATATGTCATAGAATTATGTGTCTAGTTTCTAACCCTTTTAGTCCCATCTCATTTTGATTTGTATAACTCAAGATATAAAAGTCTTACCTTAGCCTATTCAGTCACTGGCCCGAATTACACTCCCAAAAGCATAATTTCACTAAAAATCGAAACTAATCTCAAATCATACAAAATTGGTTCCATATCAAAGCTAACAGGACAAACTTTCATTTGCAACAAGTTTCACTTGATTCGCTTAAGTATACCTCAAGTTATAAGTCCTGAAAGTCGACCTTCCTGAATTACCCTATTTTGGGTCAGTTTGGACATAAGGTAACTTCCTCGAACCACTGGGATCAATTGGGGTCATAACAAACTCGGAATTTCATATTGGGGCGTTCCCCTATGTATAAGATTTCTAAAAAAATTCGTTTTACTCAATTTGGAGTTGTGTAGGGTGAGTTACACCCTCCTCAAGTCACTCTGCCCGGATGAAAGTCCTGCTTCCTAGGGCAAACTTCAAAAATTTATATCTCGCTCAATACTAATCCAATGACCTTACATGATATATGTATGGAAATTCCTGAATGTCTATTTTCATATAAAAATAGTTCCATCAGATTTAACTAGCTGTAGGCGGAGCCATACACTCCGCCGTACGGACGCCATAGGGCTTCCTCACAAAAACAGATTCTGCTTAGCTCCTTTTTGGGTTTTTGATAAATTCCTCAACTTAAACCAAGTTTCCTCACCTCAAGTCGCTAAAAGAATATCAAAGCACCATCATACAAGTATGGCATAAGAGGAACACAGCAGCCACATGGTCACATGATGCATCAAATAACTAAGGATTTGAGCTCCGTACCTCGAAATCCTTGAAACTATAGGAGCAAGGAGGCCAAGAACCAACTCCTAGCCTTCTTCCTTCATCATGGCAGTAGCTCATATGAATGTAGGGAGGCTCTATTTGATGCTTAATCATGAAATTGTTAGAGGGGTTTTATAGAGAAGGAGGTGAGGATCAATTTTCATAAAAGGAGCAAGAGGATTTGAGGTCAAGAGGGCTTCCAATCTTGAGCTTGAAGTTCTTGATCATGGAGGTAAGGAAAGAAAGGAAGAAGAAGAAGAGATGTAAGGAGCCTGAAACATGGTAGAGGATGCAATTTAAAAGGGGATGGGTGAGATTTTTCTAAGCTTTATGACATGGATAAGGATGGCTTTAGATATTTGGCTTTAGTGGTCATGATTTGGCCAAATAGCTCTTTACATCGTCCCAAGAGTGGAACTCGCTTCCATTCAGGAGGTGAGGATCAATTTTCATAAAAGGAGCAAGAGGATTTGAGGTCAAGAGGGCTTCCAATCTTGAGCTTGAAGTTCTTGATCATGGAGGTAAGGAAAGAAAGGAAGAAGAAGAAGAGATGTAAGGAGCCTGAAACATGGTGGAGGACGCAATTTAAAAGGGGATGGGTGAGATTTTTCTAAGCTTTATGACATGGATAAGGATGGCTTTAGATATTTGGCTTTAGTGGTCATGATTTGGCCAAATAGCTCTTTACATCGTCCCAAGAGTGGAACTCGCTTCCATTCATCTGAAATCGGAACTCGTCTATTATGTGTAAAGTTGGAACCCGCGCCCCTTTTAGTTGAGCTTGGAGCTGAAGCCGGATGTCCGAACTCGTCCAACCTTATTTGACCCTTAGGGGTAAGTTCGGATATCGGAAGTCATACCGCTTACAATCACCTAATCCCGGAACTCCCCATTCAAACTTGGGAAGACCAACAGAAATAGAAAGCTTCTTGGAATAAACTCAGATATCGGAACTTGTGTATGACTTGGAAATCAGCTCAAAGACCCGAACCCGTGTCCATTCTAATTGAGTTCAACTCTGAGGCAAGAACTTGTTACCCTCAACTCGGAGGTTGGTACTTGCACCATTGTGTTAAACTAGAACTTCGGAGATCGGAAACCATGTATACTATTTTGAAACATGAGGTATGAGGTCGGAACTCAGGTACATCGCTTAAAACTTGGAGATAAATTATAAGATCGAAAATCGGATACATTGTCTTTAAGACATTAAATCGGATATCGGAAATCACTCCATGTTGTTTTAGACATGAATGTTAAGTCGGAAGTCGGTAAGTTATGCTGAAATTCGAAGACGAACTCGGAAGTCGAAAATAGTTCATTTTGTGTGTGAAATTCGAAGATGAAGTCGGAAATCATGAAAACTTGAAGGTGAAGTCGGAACTCGGAACTCGTGGTGGAGGTAGAATGGAATAATTTAGCACAAGGGAAATTTGGGATGTTACAATTCTACCCACCTTAAAAGAATTTTGTCCTCAAAATTCTTGGAGCAAGAAGGGTCAAGGAAAAACCCTTTTAACTTATAGGGATACTCCTCTCTGATTCCTAGTTATTGAGATATAGACGATTTGATGTGAAAACCAAAGTTAGATCCTTTCATCAAAGCTGCAGAGTTTCCTTACCAAATTGTCTTACAAGATGACTTTCTAATGTCTAAGCAGAGAGTTGAATTTAGTTTGTTTCGCTAACATCTTGACCCATCATCAAATTCATCGAGTAAATTCCCCATCCTCCATGCCATATATCTGACTACTTGTGCGCTATGTTTTCCGGTAAACTTGCTAATACTTGTGCCTTGGGTCCCAAATATCCACTAAAGAAGTTCTTGCCATTACAAAAACTATTAGCTATAGCAGCGATCAACTTTCAACAAATGGTGGCCATAATGGCTTCGCCGAAGTTTTTTGAGAAATTAACCAGGCCATATCCAAACTCTCGCCTACCTGATCCTCTTCGATCAGTGACGAATCCCCTTCTGTTAGGTTTTAGGTGTAATGCTAGAGCTTCTTTCTAAATATAACTATAACCTTGCTTCGAAATCTCTCCTTCCCTTGCGGACTTCACTCCATTTCTCATTATTTGCTAATCGGATCTCGTATCGTTCTTATTGAACTTCTCAATGATTGTTGCGATACTTGTTCCCTCAAAATATGATTAGCTTTACGTAAGGAAAGGATTGTGGGACAGCAGAAGACTTTTCTACTTTCTTCAATTTGTTAGCATGGAGATTCTTCGACTATTGTGTTGATGTCCATCTACCACTTCTGTAGGCACCAATGTTACCAATTTCATTAGGGGTTTGTCCTAATATATTATATAGATGTGTGTCAGTTTTTACCTTCTAGCTATTCTTCATAATATCTTGCCCCTAGGATATAATCTGTTTGTTGTGAGAGATGGGAATGATGGTCTTCCTTCCCTATTGAAGTTACAATATGAGGACTTCTCAGAAGGTGACCCATCATAATATTACTTTTGTCCGAGTATGCTTAACTACGGAACTCTGATGGAACCTAGTACATTAGTGATGATCGCATTTAATCTGGCCCAAAGTATAGAGACTCTCCTGACTGCCTTTAATTCCGACATCGTAGCCTTGCCCTTCGTGGGGCACGCTCCCAAATCCTTTTTGATCTTATATTGGTGCATCATCCAGTCTTACTTAGAGTGCATTGGGTCTATTGCACTTATGATTAGTGCCAAGGCAACCCTGCTTGGTGTTTCGTACACAATCTTATTTGCATCGTAATCTTATACTAGGTAGCTTTACTCTTTTTAATGGGTCAGTCAGAAATCCAAACTTCTTCTTTTCTACCTCGTTCCTACTATGTTCTATTGTTCTTGTTGAAACTTGTCTATTTTCATTTGTCAGAACCTATCTTGTGGTTGCTCCCTTGGTCTTTCAAGATTTGTTGTATACTTTAAGTCTTCATTATTCTCGCCTGAATCTGAATACATTCCTTATCGAGTTACTCCACCCATAACATATATAATGGTACCTAAAGGCAATCGTTAGACTTTGCCTTTCTTCTCTGAATAGCCTCATTCCTCTACTAACAACATGTTGAAGATGACCCTATCATCCTATTCCTGTGGTGGCTAAGGTTGATAGAATTTAAACATGACTAGATTTTCTAGCACTTCCTTTATCCCTGAAATATAGGAAAAATTATACTTGGTTCGTATGGCACCTCTTGTCTAAAAGTGTCCCTACCTCAAGTTAGTAGGAGATGTACTGCTTCTCTCTCTTGTTACACTTATAACTTCATTTACTTTCCATACAGTGTATAACTGTATCTCCATCTCGATTCAATGTATAATTAGATGGGTCTCTTTACGGTTTGCTCAACTGTTCTTCTTTCGAAGCCAAGATTCCACTTAGTACTCTTCCAATTTACAATCACTATAAGGTTAATTCCCTGTACCCTTGAGGAAGAAACCACTCCATCCTCTGGACAGGGACTTAAAAAGGTCCCCGATATGACTAACCAAAGCTTCTGCCCTTAGCTTCTTTCACTGATTCTCTGCTTCATTCGTCCACTCTACAAATTTCTTAATGAAGGATCAGGTCTTTATGATGTGGTGTTATCACAATCCAAAATAAAAACCATTAACCGAATTTGCTAGCGAGGTACCTTCAAGGTAATCTCATCCATGAAGAAAATAAGGGCACTATTCATGCCATACAAGATAAACTCATCAGCGGGTAATCACCTTACTCCTGTCGTGTATTAAGAATACAAAACCAGGTAGAAGAATCCCCTAGATTCAATCTAGAGAAGATAGTCTGGATTGGGTACTCGCAATAAAGCTTGAAACAAGCCCCATCAGGGTGAAGAAGATTCTGACTCAGCTCGTCTCCAGCTAAGATCCTGCCCTTAATGATAGGAAATCTTTGGCTACTCGGCAACACTTTACAGACAACCCTTTTCGATATAACTAGGTTTACTATGTCTATAGCAAACCGCCTGACTCAATTCCTTTGATTAAATCCCCAATTCTCTGCACTCCTCAACTTGCTCAATTGTCTATCCCTTTATGCCATCGCTACTTTCTAGGGGTGTTATCCCTAATAATTATGTATAGAAAGCTCCTAATAAGCCTGCTGGGTGTTTTAGGTTTCTGTTTACACAAAACCTTATATTGAGGTCATCAGGCTCAATACTCGATCAAGTGCAATAGGTAGTCCACAACACTCACAACAAGGCTACCATGCATAATATTTCTATGTCCTCTTCACGTGAGGACCTAAAGCATGGTTTATCTAGGTTCTTAGAGTATGCACCAGAAGCATAATCAGTCCATCCACGGGCCTATACAGGACGAATTGCTCTAATACCAATAAATGTAACACCCTCTGTTATATAAGTCATGCTCGAGTCATCGAGTTATATTAAAGAGGTGTCACTATGTTAAGAAGACTTTAAAATATGGAAAATATAATGCATGGCCCTTTAACTTTGCACTTTATTACTTACCAATAGTTTATAAACTTCGTCGTCTCTGATACATAGGGGATAAAATAGTTATAATTTAAAAGAAGTTGTGACTAATATAATACACATAATTTGCTTCTGCTGCGTCACTAGCTAGCTTCAATAGTCTCTTGGTCTAGTTATGCGCCCGAGTCTTGCTTAGTAAATGTCCCAGTCCTCCACCTCGCACTTCATTTCCAACTTAGGTACTGGAATGTTTACGGGAAAGAGAAACATACAAGTAGGCAGTGAGAACCTAAGGTTCTCAGTAGGTAAACTCAAACCAATTTTACAGTGCCATCATAAACATTCCAGCCGCTTCGGTTTATTATGAAAATATGAGCACAGGTAAACAAATAGTGGTTCAATTTTAAGTTGAAAACATTTTTCTCAAAGCAGGTTATATTTTAACACCCACTTGCCATATCATCTGATAGACACAGAAATAGAGATAGTATAATAAACTTTAACAAGGATCATAATAGCATTATGACTTAACTAGATAATATAAGATGCACATATAGATGCTTACACTTGAAGGTATGCAAGTGCACTTGACTTAATTCATATCTTTCTTTAACTTGCAACTTGATCTTGCTCTTCTGCACTTGGTCCCCCGGAGGTGAATGGCCTCTCTTACCCCTGGGTGATAGCCTGTTTTTCAGGCCCGAGCTCGTACCTATACATGAGTGACGGGTTTACTTTCCCCGACCCTCACATCAGTCTATTTCCCTTAAATCTAGTCGAGGGCTGACCCAAGTCTTAGACAGTACCACTCTGGCCCACTCTAGCTGAGTCTATGCCATGCCTCACGTGGTAGCTTGGTACGTCTTTCTTGCAAGTTCTCATAAATCTTATTCTTCTTTGAACATGATTATACATGCATATGCTATATGCACTCATGCATATACTATATGCACTCATGCATATACTTTATATTATACTTAAATCATTCTTGCATATATAAATCTTATGAGCATAGCATATAAAGGTTCATAACAGTCACGTAATTTACATATTTCTTGAGAATTTTGATAATGTAAGAATGAGTCCGCTTCCCCATGAATAGTGCCAGGCAACTAGTGCACATGTACAAACATTGCAACTCAATAGGGACCAGCAATTATATATATATATATATATATATATATATATTCATAGCATCATTCATAAATTTCAATTCAAGCACCAATTGGATTTTTGGTTTATTCTCTCCTGTTCTGCCCGAGTTTGGTATACTCTGCCTTTATTGCAATTCAACTCATTTGAATCTAATTTTCGAATATGTCATAGAATTATGTGTCTAGTTTCTAACCCTTTTGGTCCCATCTCATTTTGATTTGTATAACTCAAGATATAAAAGTTTCACCTTAGCCTATTCAGTCACTGGCCCGAATTACACTCCCAAAAGCATAATTTCACTAAAAATCGAAACTAACCTCAAATCATATGGGTTCCATATCAAAGCTAACAGGACAAACTTTCATTTGCAACAAGTTTCACTTGATTTGCTTAAGTATACCTCAAGTTATAAGTCCTGAAAGTCGACTTTCCTGAACTACCCTATTTTGGCTTGGTTTGGACATTGGGTAACTTCCTCGAACCACTGGGATCAATTGGGGTCATAACAAACTCAGAATTTCGTATTGGGGCGTTCCCCTATGTATAAGCTTTCTAAAAAAATTGGTTTTACTCAATTTGGAGTTGTGTAGGGTGAGTTACACCCTCCTCAAGTCACTCTGCCCGGATGAAAGTCCTGGTTCCTAGGGCAAACTTCAAAAATTCATATCTCGCTCAATACTAATCTAATGACCTTATATGATATATGTATGGAAAGCCCTGAATGTCTATTTTCATCTAAAAATAGTTCCATCAGATTTAACCAACTATACCCGGAGCCGTACACTCTGCCGTACGGACGCCATAGGGCTTCCTCACAAAAACATATTCTGCTTAGCTCCTTTTTGGGTTTTTGATAAATTCCTCAACTTAAACCAAGTTTCCTCACCTCAAGTCGCTAAAAGAATATCAAAGCACCATCATACAAGTATGGCATAAGAGGAACATAGCAGCCACATGGTCACATGATGCATCAAATAACTAAGGATTTGAGCTACCTACCTCGAAACCCTTGAAACTATGGGAGCAAGGAGGCCAAGAACCAACTCCTAGCCTTCTTCCTTCATCATGGCAGCAGCTCATATGAATGTAGGGAGGCACTATTTGATGCTTAATCATGAAATTGTTAGAGCGGTTTTATAGAGAAAGAGGTGAGGATCAATTTTCATAAAAGGAGCAAGAGGATTTGAGGTCAAAAGGGCTTCCAATCTTGAGCTTGAAGTTCTTGATCATGGAGGTAAGGAAAGAAAGGAAGAAGAAGAAGAGATGTAAGGAGGCTGAAACATGGTGGAGGGCGCAATTTAAAAGGGGATGGGTGAGATTTTTCTAAGCTTTATGACATGGATAAGGATGGCTTTAGATATTTGGCTTTAGTGGTCATGATTTGGCCAAATAGCTCTTCATGTCGTCCCAAGAATGGAACTCGCTTCCATTCATCTAAAATCAGAACTCGTCTATTATGTGTAAAGTCGGAACCCGCACCCCTTTTAGTTGAGCTTGGAGCTGAAGCCGGATGTCAGTACTCTTCCAACCTTATTTGACCCTTGGGGGTAAGTTCGGATATCGGAAGTCATACCGCTTACAATCACCTAATCCCGGAACTCCCCATTCAAAATCGGGAACACCAATAGAAATAGAAAGCTTCTTGGAATAAACTCGGATATCGAAACTTGTGTATGACTTGGAAATCAGCTCAAAGATCCGAACTCGTGTCCATTCTAATTGAGTTCAACTCTGAGGCGGGAACTCGTTACCCTGAACTCAGAGGTCGGTACTTGCACCATTGTGTTAAACTATAACTTCGGAGGGCAGAAACCATGTATACTATTTTGAAACATGAGGTATGAGGTCGGAACTCAAGTACATCGCTTGAAACTTGGAGATAAATTATAAGATCGGAAATCGGGTACATTGTCTTTAAGACATTAAATCGGATATCGGAAATCACTCCATTTTGTTTTAGTCCTGAATGTTAAGTCGGAAGTCAGTAAGTTATACTGAAATTCGAAGACGAACTCGGAAGTAAGAAATAGTTCATTTTGTGTGTGAAATTCGAAGATGAAGTCGGAAATCATGAAAACTTGAAGGTGAAGTCGGAACTCGGAACTCGTGGTAGAGGTAGAATGGAATAATTTAGCACAAGGGAAATTTGGGATGTTACAAATAGTCCGCTTTTCAAGATGGAGCTCGTATCTATATAGGATCGCCGGGTTTACTTTTCTCGACTTCCCCACTGATCTATTCCCTTTAACTTGTTCAAGAGCTGGCCCAAGTCATATGGTAATCCTTCCTCATTCATATAAGGGTAGCATCACTTGTCTAATACTTTAACCAATGCAAGTATAACTCGTAAATTCATATTAATTGCAATTTCTGCTGAAATCTTGGCAGTATAACGGATCATATCCGCTTCCCCATGAATAGTACCAGACGACGAGGAAATTTTAATCAAATACTAATTTCAATATAGAACATCATATTCATACCAAGAATATAACAATATCAATAGGTACAAGTTTTAAAATCTTAAGTCTTAATCTATCTTGCAAGTTTTTAATTTCTATTGATGTTCCCGAGTTCGACTACTAAAAGTAACTTGGGTCCGAGTTCCGATTTAATACAATTTCCGACCTCCGGGGTTATGTTCGATCTTTCGAGATTATATATAATTTTCGACTTCCGGGGTTATATTCGATCTTCCGAGATTATGTAAAATTTCTGACTTCCAGGGTTATATTCAATCTTTGACCTTATTCTACCATCGTTCTTCTAAGACTTTTATGTGTTTCCTAAATTCCATATTTCTATCATTAATTATACCCGATCTAGTTTCCTATTCACTAAGTTCCGAGTTCAACATCAGTATATCCGATTTTTGCTCTCTGTCTACTAAGTTTCCAAGTTCAATCTAAAGTATATCTGACCTAGCACTCTATCTGCTAGATTTTCGAGTTCAACCTCAAGTATACCCGACCTAGCTCTTTGTCTGCTAAGTTCCGAAGTCAACCTCAAATATACCTGACCTAGCTCTCTATCTGCTAGATTTCTGAGTTCAACCTCAAGTATACCCAACCTAACTCTTTGTCTACTAAGTTCTGAGGTCAACCTAAAGTATACCTGACCTAGCTCTCTATCTGCTAGATATCCAAGTTCAACCTTAAGTTGTTTGTATTTCATCCCAAACCGCCCTACTTCTAGCCATAATTGCACTCTTATAATAAAAATTTCACCAAAAATAGAAATCTGGGTGGAATCATGCGAAATTTATATCAATGTAAACCTAACAGAGCAAGATTTCAAATGAATGAAATTGCATATCATTTGGGTGAATATAATTTGAGATATAAGTCTAAAACTTGACTCTACTAGACTACCCTGTTCCAGCTCGGGTTGAGCTTAAGGTAAATTCATTGATGTAGCAAGGATAGTTGGCAACGAATCTGAATCTAAATTTTTATGGGATGTTCCCTCATGTGTTGGCTTTCAAAAAACGTTGGAATTAGTCAATTTGGAGTTGTGTAGGGTAAGTCACACCTTTCTCAACTCACACTATCCATATGAAGGTTCTGATTTTCATGTCAAACTTCAAAAATTCATAACTACCTCTACACTGATCCAATGGCCTTATATTATATATGTATGGAAAGCCTTGAATGTCTAGTTTCATATAAAAATAGATTCATGGACATTAAACCGCTATAGGCGGAGCTGTACACTCTTCCATATGGACCGCCGAGGAAAACCCTAAGAGCCTCTTGAGTTGTTCTCTATCCTTCAAGCTATTTCATACCAATTCCAATTTTAATCACAACATGCATGTAAAATTAGCCATAAACCTTCATCATCACTCCACATAATATCAATATCATAGGTTACACAAGGCCCCCACACAGTCCCAAAACCCAAGAAAGTAAGAAGGGAAGTAGGGTTTTCTACCTTGTTTAGTTGAATCTAGTTAGTTTGGTGCCTTAGATGGAAGCAACCTTTAACGAGACTTGAAGAAGGGATGAAGATGGAGTGAAGAGGAAAGTGAAGAGAAGAGAAATGAGGAGAGTTCCAGTAGCTAGGTTGGTCGAATGTTTCAAGGAGAGAAGGAAAGAAAAAGGTGAAGATTTTTTAAGCAACTTCACTTTGATTGGTGGACTTCATCTTACCTTCCAGTTTGGCTTAGCTTCCTATCCTTCAATGGCTGATCAAGGTGCCACATAAGGAGGTGGTTTTGCTAAATCTTAGCCATTCATCCTAGGGTACTCATATAAAAATTTCTATTGGTCTAGTTCCGATAGTTTAAAATACCAAAATCTTACCAATTTCCTTTAAATCGGTAAATCGGTTTTAGAAAAATCCTATGAAGTTTCCTATAGTTCTAATTTAATTCCATTACACCTAATCACTTCTAAATCATACTTAATTGGCTTCAAGTGACTACTTAATCGAATTCCGATTAAACCCACTTATTTGATAAAAATCGAACAACTCGGTTATTAACAATAAGATTTTTCGGATGTTACACTTCTCAAGATCGAGCTTGTTCCTATATAGGAATACTGGGTTTATTTTCCTTGACCTTCTCACCGATCTATTCCCCTTAACTTTAACCCGGGGCTAGCCCAAGTATTATGAAACTTTTATCATAACATAATCTTTATGAATTTCTTGAAAAATGCACATGTATCTAAATGTATCTTATAACTCATGCATAGGCTTTACCAAAATTTCGGCGACATGATGGAACGTGTCCGCTTTTCCATGAATAGTGCCAGTACTCAGACAACCAATTTTACAGAGAAATCACAACACTTCATTCACAATTCAATCATCAATTTCATAGGAACATTAGTTGTAGTTAAAGCGTAGTTGCTGTCTTAGGACTTTCACCTAATCCGGTACTTACAGAATAAGCCATAATTTCTATTTAACTCATTTAGATCTAAATTTTGGATATGTTGGAGTGTTGTGTGTCTATTTTCTAAACTCTTTAGTTCCATCTAATTTTGATAAATGTAGCTCAATTTATTTAAGTTCTATCTTAGCTTGCCTTGTAGCTGGCTAGAATTACACACTTAAAAGTAAAAATCCACTAAAAAGTGAAAACTAGTTCAAATCATATGAAATTTGTATCATATTAAATCTAACAGGACAAGCTTTCATTTTCAATAAGTTCCATTTCATTTTCTTGAGTAAAGCTTGAGTTATAAGCTCTGCAGTTTGACCTTTCTGGGTTGCCCTATTCTAGCCTGGTTTGGACTTAGGGCGATTTCCTTGAATCACTGGGAGAAACTGACGCCGAATCTAACTTTGAAATTTTTATGGGTGTTCTCCTATGTATAATATTTCTAACAACATTAGTTTCATTCAATTCCAAGTTGTATAGGGCAAGTTTTGCCCTGAACAACCTTGTCTGCCCAGAATCAAACTCAAAAACCTCAGCCAAATTTCTAAAATTCATATCTCCCTCAATACTAATCCAATGGCCATATAATTTATATGGTTGGAAATCCCTAGATGTCTAGTTTCACATAAAAATAGTTTCATTAAAATTAAACAACTGTAGGCAGAGTCGTACACTCCGCCATATGGACTGCCGTAGGATTTTTTATCATCCAGCCTCTTCTTTCTTTCTATTCTCATCCCTTTTCACTTCTTCTTCAATTCAAACACGAAAATAGCCATCAAACTAGCCAATAATCACCATATATATCCAAATAACATATCAAGAAGTAAAGAAAATTAAAACCCCAAACAACTTCCATAACCAAGGAAACAAGAAAAGAGGTTGAATCTATACCTTTTTTAAGTGTAATCTTGCTAAATTTTGAGTTTAGATGGATGGAATCTTATCAAAGCTTGAAGGATGATGAAGTAGGTTGCAAGGAGAAGAGAAGAAGAAGGCTGGAAGGGGAGAGGAGAAGGAACGTATTTCTGCTTGCAAGAAAGGAAGAAAAATTTGATCCAAGCTTTAATTAAAGTGGTTGGCTTCTAAGTGGTGATTGGCTCTTGAAATGGGTGGTGGTAAAATAACCAAGTCTCTCCATCCATTTGTGATGCATGTGGCCACCATCCAATTTCAACCTCATAATTCAGGTCTTCATGTATGGAATTCGGTTGTTTCGGTTCTGACAGTTTAAAATACTGAAATCTTACCGATTTCTTTTAAATCGATAAATTAGTTTAGGCAGATTTCTATGAAATCTTCTATGCTTCTAATCTAATTCCCTCACATCTAATCTCTCTAATTGCTAATTAATTAACCTTAAATAAATATTTAGTCTAATTTTAATTAACCTCAGTTATTTGATAAAAATCGAACAACTAGGCGAAAAATGATAAAATTATGTAGATGTTACATTATTGAACTACAAATACTTGAAGAATTTCCTAAGAACCTTATGAAGCTCATATGTTCATCACGGGGCTAAGGGTAAAAGTAGGGTTTTATGGGTTTTAATCTTGTTTCTATATGATTTTGTTGGTACTTTATGAGTAACAACGTGTTCCAACGAGTTCCGAGTTCTGGGTTCAGAAGAGTTCACTTTCCTTGCTCCCCAAGTTTCTGTGTTTCGATTTCTAGGTATAAGATTTATCCCATCCAGTTTCCATGTCCTAAATTTAAGAGAATTCACTCCTTGACTTTCCCCAGTTTCCATGTTCTAATCTCAGGAGAAAGTTCACTTCCCTTGTCCCCCAAGTTCCCGTGTTTTGAGTTCGAGGGAGAGTTCACTTCTTTATTTTCCCCTATTTTTCGAGTTATGAGTTCACTTAAGTTAGATTTCACTTACTTTCCCCTTGAGCCGTGACCTTTTTAACATGATTTTGAGGTATTTTTATGTTCTTAAATGAAGATTTGGTGCTTAAGAATTTATATTATCATGTTATGAGCTTAATTACCAAGTTTCTTGTATTTTTGAGTTAGTTTCATGATTGACAATTGAATTTCAAATCTGCCCTGCTTTGGATAACAAGCTTTTTCTCGCTATTTCTCTCATTTTAAATGTTTTATAAACTTATTTTGATGTCTTACATCATGTATTTTTACTTGATTAAGCTTTGTGTGCAAGATTGAGAAGTTTTGAAGCAAAATACCTTGTTTTTGCCCTATACATGGTTTCGGCCAAATGCTTCTTTTTAACATGGAAGTTGTTTTAATTATTTTGCTATGATGAAGGGTTTTCAAACCTTTGAGGATGTATGAATTAGTGTGGTTTATGTGATAATTTCTTTGGAGATTATTATGACTTAATAAGACACTAAAAGACAATTAAAACCTAATAAAATGAACCATGACCTATACTTGAAGGTTATGACCTTATGGACTTATGCCTATGGTATTAGACCTGGATTGGACTATATTTGAACTATTGTAAGTCTTGAGACTGGTCATACCTATGCATGGGAGTACCCATGCCTGAACATTGGACTATGGACTTTGGACTTAATTACATCTTTAATCCCACTAATAAACCTTATTCATAAAGATGTTAGTTAAAGGTCTCATTAGAAATGTCATATGAAACTTGCTAGTTCCAGGCTTAAAGTGATTTTCTAAGGTTGGTTTTTGAAGAGAAATGCTTCCTTGGATTACTTGCTAGAAAGTGGTTTTGAGCATTTATTTGACTTATATTTGCATCTCTAAAACTTGCATCAGAATATGCCTACTTTGTCTTATGTATATTCGACTATAAAGTATGGAAGTTTGGCTTGAATTATGTGCTATTGTATGCACACTCATAGTATGAGTTATTAGTAAAGGATGTTCGTGTTAGAGTGGCTTAAAATTATCATAACAATATTTGATTGAATTAAATAAGAGGTAAAACTAATGAATCATGCATGAGAACATGCTTATAAATAGAATTATTGAATCATGCATGAAAATATGATTGTGTTTGGAAATGGATAACATAAACTCTTTGATGAACTTGGAGTCCTTTGATTGATAGCTTATTGTGATATATATGAGGATTATGTGCATTATGTATTAGAATAAGACTGTTGGTGTGCACTATGTGAAATAGCTGTTATGTGAAAGTAAATGAATAAACAACACGTCAGGCTTTACCTAGTAGCCGACAAGAACTTGGTGATCACATAGTTTTGCAGTGGCTAAAATGACATCTCGGACCCCACCTTGTAGCAAACAAGGACTTGGTGTTTGTTAAAGTGATGACTCGGGCCCTGCCAAGGTAGCAAATAAGGACTTGACAATCACTAATTTGACTAGGGGACGCCCTTACACTGAGAGCTCTCGCAGTTTGGATAATTGAAGCAAACCCTACAGACTTCAGCCATTAGAAAAGGGAGCAGGAAGTGGTGGCAAGTAAAATAGCTTCCCACCATGATGATAAGTAGACTTTTAATATTATTAGTGTAAGGGAAAATAGGCCTAAATGAGCCAATAATTGATGGTTATTGTTATGGGCCTAATGACATCAAATAGGCCAACAAGAGGGGGAGGTATTAGGGATAAGTGTTGAGCCTAAATTGGTTTGCTTTTTATCCCAATCAGTGTTTCCTGGTTTCGGTCCAAGCAAAGGGAGTGTTGATGGTTTGGTGAATCAAGTTAGGGCTTCTTTTGGTGAGTCCATACCAAATGAGGCTCAAGCAAATCAAACCAAAAGATAGTGCAATAAAGACAACTCCGAGGTAAGAAAAGAGCTAATTAAAGCATTAAGGAAGGAGGTAGTTGGGAAATATTTGGCCTTCAATAATCTCGCCACCAAAGAATCTAGATTTGTCATAAGCCCCCACCTTCTATTTAGTTAACGTAGCTAAATTAAAGCAATGGAGATACTTGAAACTCATCCCACCACATCCTTTGGGCCATCATAATGCCTCCCAATTTAGCTAATAGACTTCTTTGCATTCATGTTGCTTCCCTACTGATGCAAAAATACTAGGTCCTATAAGTAATAAAGTGAAGAGTAAGAGTATCGTTCCCATAGAGATTAATGCAAGAGTATCGTTCCCATAGAGATTAATGCGACTAAGTACAAATTCCCTAGTCCAAGCACTATCTAAGCATCTAATTCAAGAACTCAAATCAAATTCAAGTTTAAAAAACAAACCAAATCAAATCTAAACTAACTAACAAATAAGAGAGTCAAATCAAACCAAGTTTAAATTAACTTCTAACAAACTGATTTGGGGTGCAAGTAAAAGATTGCAGAGGAAACTCTCAACAAAGAATAAGGTGCTAGGGACTCGATTCATCTAATTATTCCTATCAGTATTTAGGTCCTAATCTAATAAAACTCTATTAATCCAATTGATGGGAGATTTCCTATATTAATCAATATTCAATTCTTTGACATGTCAATCCTCTCTAATTCTTAATTAATTCTTAACTGAATCCTAAGGTTTAAGGCTTTATTATGCTATGAAATCCCCAATTAAGTCTTATAAAATTATCAATCTTTATTCCTAGACAATTAATAATTGTGGTTTCTATCCATACGTCTAGGTTGTGTACCAATTTTCGAATTGCTTACACAATTCTCGGCATTAATTCATGCATGATCAAACAAGAAAAGCATTAAGTACAAAGATAAAAACTCAATCAAAAGAACACACTACTGGAAACGCATAGATTATTGACGGATTTATCAATGGGTATTTTATTATTTCTGTTGGTAATCAATTTACCAGTGGATTTTCAGGCAGAAGGGATTTGTCAGTTAATCACATGTCAGTAATACTTACCAATGGATACTTTACTCTGTCAGTAATTATTTGAGAATTTCATCAAATTTTTTGCTATTAAGTAATTTAATAATGATAGATCCTTTAATATTAACAACTATATTACCGATGAATAATTCGTATAATAGATAATTAATAAAACAAAATGTTCAAATAATGTAAAACAAAAAAAATGTAAGTATCACAATTAGTCCTTGGTGTTAGTGTTGGATATGACATTCTAATCATCAAAAGAAGAAGAAGAAGAAGAAGAATCCCCAAGCAATCAAGAAGGAAATGATGAACCACTACCTTGCAGCTGCTTAAAGTATGTGTGCATCATCCTCATTATCTTCTTCTTTACCTTCTTCTTCATTGTCTTCAGCTTCTATAAGGAAGCTTCTTCTCTTGGAATCACTGATGCTCCTCCTCCAGCCTCTTTTGTAGTTGCTTATTGAGGGCATGGACATGCAAGCGGACCATGTCCTCAATCTCAGTCCCAACAAGTGCATCTTTGGTCATAGAAGTAGGGTACAAGGCATACTATAATAACTTCCCATGCCATAGAAGCAATCCTTATAAGGACCGCCAACCATCTGTGACCACACCATCATCATCAATAGGCGGGCACTCGATAGCTATCCCACCATCCTAGGAAGCCTGCTAGGTCTACTAGGACTTAGCCGCTTTAAGCCTATGTAAGTACTCAGCCTACAATTAAATGAAACAAATATTAGACTTGGACAATAGTACACACAATAAGGATTAATGAAGTAGAAAGTTTAAAAATTACATGTGACTTTGAATCAAGAGCTGACCCGCTCAACATGGTTTATAATATCCACAACTAAGAATAAAAGGAACATCATAAGCATAAATCAAGAAGAAAAAATCTCACAATCATAAGCAACTCTTCCTCCTTGATGTAGCCACCAAATCCTAGTACTCCTTAGCCAGAGACTGCCAAAAGGACTTGCCTTAATTCTCCAAAAGATGTATTTATAGTGCTACCCCTTGTTTTGGATTTCATTAAGCCTTGGTTGTCTAAAAAGCTCCAAAAAGAGAAGAGGCACCCCATAGGCTCAAAATAAGTCAAGTTGGTTATTTTTCATGGCACTATTGCATGGGTTATGAGATATGTCATGGCAAGGTAGTGAGGTGCCTAATTCTGCACATGAGTTACTTGCTTTCTAGGTCTATATAGCCTTCTATAATGGAATTCAAGCTTGGAAGTCCGCATGAAAGTTGTAGCTCTAAGTCTCACGGTCTAATGTCTTTAAAACCATGTCATTTGGACTCATGTAGCTTAAGATATGGATGATTTAGTGCAACAAGGTCATGGTTCTGAAGACCTAGGACAGATTGCATTTTCTATCTTGTTTACAATTTTTCTCCTAGAAGACTATGAATTAGGAAAGGTGTTTAACAATGAAGTTATAGATTCTCTATTTCTTTCCAAATCATCTTTGCAGAGATTTTTTCAAAGCATGTTTTGAATCCACCTAAGTATAGGATTTGAAGAACTTTGATTTAGCTTTTTAATTCTCCAATTGACAAGATTATGGAAGTTTGACATCAAGTCCTCATTATGCACCTAAAAATCATCAAATAACATAAATCCTAAGCAGTGAACCAATTTTCAACAATTTAAATAATTGATGGCTAATTTTACTACAAAAAGTACTCAAAATTTGATTAAAACTAGTAATAGATGTGTGTCTTTTTCATACACATCACCCACCGGAACTTTGCCATCAAACTCCTTAAATCCCTATATAAAGATATGGGAATCTTTAAACAACTTATAAATATGCATGCGGAATAACCTATGCCATGGCTTTGATAAGAATATCTTTACCTCCTTGAGAAAAAGGCTTCTCCTTCCATCCTTGTTTCTTCTTCCATATTCTATCCTCAATAGATTGATAAGAAATATTTTTTACTACCCCAACCAAAATGGTAAACCAAGGTACTTTTTCGAAAAAAATAATGTTCTATGTGGCAAGCTTAAGCTATATAATTCTTTAAATCCCCCTCCATTAGGACTAAATATGATATTGGTTTTCTCAAAATTTGTTCATTACTCAATGCTTCCCAATATTGCGGTTAAAAGGCTTAAAATTATCACATTATTATATTGCTTTTGCCAAAATCACACAATCATCAGCAAAAAACAAATAGGTGGTCATTGTTGCTTATTGGCATACTCCAAAACATGTTATCCTCCCTTAATCAATTGCCTTAGAATTCATGGATGAGAGTGCTTCTGCACATAGGTAAAAAAAGATAAGGATAAGGAGAGTCTCCTTATCTAAGCCCTCTATAAGGAGAAATAGTCCCCTAACATACTGATTAATACCAAAAAAGAGACTGAGGTCACATTAGGGATGGCAATCAGCTAAAGCAAGGGCAAGAAGTACTCTCCCAGTCCATGCTATAAGGCTCCAATTTTTTCCGATCCCCGTCCTTAATCTCCATGGAGGGTAGAAATTTTGCTCCATTCTCGATCCCCACCCCCATGGGGATTTACGGGGAACTTGGAAAATATTTATCGAAAAAAGAACCCTACATAAACAACTTAATTATCCCAAAAATTAAAAGAAAAAAGAAAAGTAAAATATAATTAAACAAGGTCGATCAAAGCCTTACATCATTACAACACCAAATCCTCAAATTTTAAATCAATTCTTTAACATAAGTGTTTAAACATAGCAAAATAATATCACAAAAACTCCAAAATAAATAGCTCAACTACCTTGAAATATCAAAGAGTTCAACAACATTCAAACAGCTAGTTTTCTCTTTGGTGTTGTACTTACTTGCTAAGAAAAAAAGCTCTCAACTTCTCTCTTCGTGTTAAGACCAGCAGATCTGAAAGGTCAAGGCTCAAAACCTAAAGTCACAACAACTATATTTTGAAGCCTATACACTTTGAGTGTTAGAATGTGAGTGTTATCTGGAATGTCCCCAAAATCTTATCGTTTTTAACTAAATTGTTCAGTTTTTATCGAATAAGTGAAATTAATTAGAAATCGATTAAGTATTTATCTAAGGCCAATTAAGCATCAATTAGAGAGATCAGGCTTCTAAATAATTTGAATAGCAACATAGAAAACATCACAAAATTCTTCAAAACCGTTTTGTCAATTTAAGGAAAATCGGTAGAGATTTGGTATCTTAAATCACCAGAATCGAATCAATAAAATTATACATTGAAAACTCTTAAATTGGTGGCCAAGAACTCAACCACCTTCACCCCATCCCAAGTTGCCACTTGTAGCCTAAAAAATGGGGAAACTTGGTAAAACACCACCCACCCAAAAGCCTCCACTAATCACATGTCACAACACCTTATTAATTGTGTTATAAAGTTTCAAAATCCATTCATTTTCGTGCTAACTCTTCAGCTGACTTCTTTCCCTTCATTCTTCTTCTTTCTCACTTTCTCTTTCTCAAATCTCCAAGCTCCACCCACTTCCTCTACCAAAAAACTCAAATCTAGCTAGTTTCTACATCAATTTAAGGTAGGATTCCATCTTGCTCTTGATTTTCATAAATTGTGGCTGTATGTAGTTTTAATTTTCTTCATTTCTTTGATGATATTTTTGGTGTAGCTGGTGGTGTATGGTTGGTTTAACATGAAACTTTGAGTTAGAATTGAAGTTAGAATGAGAAAGCACAAAGAGCTATAAAATAGAATCTGTTAAGTTGAGAAACCTTGCGGCAGTCCGTACGGTGGAGTGTACGGCTCTGCCTACAGCCATTTAGATTTAATGAAACTATTTTTATATGAAACTAGATATCTAGGGCTTTCCAACCATATAAATTATAAGGCTATTGGATTACTATTGAGGGAGATATAAATTTTGGAAGTTTGACCTAGGTTTTTGAGTTTAATTCTGGGTAGATAAGATTGTTCTGGGTAAAACTTACCCTATACAACTTGGAATTGAGTGAGACCCACTTTGTTAGAAAGATTACACATAGAAGAACACCCTATAAAAATTTCAGAGTTAGATTCGATCCCAGTTGCTCTTAGTAGTTCAAAGAAGTCGCCTTAAGTCCAAACCAGGCTAAAATAGGGCAGTCCAGAGGGGTCAAATTGCAGAGCTTATAACTCAAGCTCTACTCAAGAAAATGAAATGGGACTTGTTGAAAATGAAATCTTTGTTAGCTTTAATGTGATATAAATTTTGTATGATTTGAATTGGTTTTCTATATTTAGTGGATTTTTACTTTTAGGTGTGTGATTCTGGCCAGCTACAGGGCAGGCGAGATAGAACTTAAATAACTTAAGCTACATTTATCAAAATTAGATGGGACCAAAGAGGTTAGAAAATAGACACACAACACTCCAACATATCCAAAATTTAGGTCTAAATGAGATAAATAGAAATTATGCCTTATTTTACAAAAATTGGGTTAGGTGAAAGTGCTAAGACAGCAACTATGCTTTAACTACAACTAATGTTCCTATGAAATTGATGATTGAATTGTAAATGAAGTATTGTGATTTCTCTGTAAAATTGGTTGTTTGAGTACTAGCCTTATTCACTGAGAAGCGCACTCGATCTGTTATGCTGCCAAATTTTCGGCAGAAGTCTATGAAATCATGAGTGTTTGTTTTACGAGAAATTTATGATATGAACAGCTATACAATTATAGATATATTATGGTGATATGAACATAAATTATTCTTATGAGAGCATGCATATTTGCATATGAATGAAGGAAGAATATATGAGATCCCTTCACTTGGAGACAGTTATTTGGGTCCCTCTAGGTGAAGGCGGTTAAAAGATAAAGATGTGGATCCCTTCACTTAGAGGCAATTGCACATTGGGTCCCTCCCTGTGAAGGCAGCTAAAACTTTTGGAGCCTTCTATGTTGGAGGCAGTTGGCCAACTAAGTCCCTTCGACCTAGAGGCATGTGGATCCCCTTGCGGGTCAATACTGTGTGATAACAGTCATGACATGAGCTCACTCCTAAATCAGACTACCCAAGGGCAACAAAGATTAAAGGCAAGGACATATGTATGCAGACATCCTAAGGACGGCGATACATAACACCTAGGCATGTCAAGTAAAGAAAGCAAAGAAAATACAAAAACATATGCATGATTTTATGATGAACAGTGCAAACACATAAATAGTGTTCGTTATTATCATTATTATGACATTGCAAGTAGGCTCTTGTTATCAACATTATTATTATTATTATGAAATATTATTATACTCATGCTTGAATCCTTACTTTGTTTAACAAGTGCATAAATAAAATTAACTTTGCTTCGAACCATATGCTTTCAAACTATAAAACGGAATAGTTCATATAACATGTTCACTTTTTTTTTTTTAATAAACCGAAGCAACTAGAGATAACAATAATGACACAGTATGAAATTTCTTAGTGAACCCTACTGAGAATTTAAAATTCTCACTCCTATTTCTGTGTTATCCCCAGATAGCTCAAGAAGTTTAGAAGGCAATTTGAAGTTCTTTGTCGAGAAAAGGTCCATTCAGTAATATTAACAACTCCTGAGTATGGTACTATGTCTTAAGTATAGTATTATATTTCGGGAGGATGTTACATTATCTGTAATATTCCCTATGGTCATTAGCTTAATACTTTGATTTATTATGCTTAGATATGAAATTAATTGTGGTTTAATATTAATATATTAATATTAATAAAAAGAATTAAAATTTTAATATAATTATAGAAAATTCATAATAATAATTTTTTTTACCAATTTAACCCTAAAAAATAAGGTTGAAGACACTAGGAAATTTACTGGAATTTTTTTAGGAAATTAAGCAATTATTAATTGGATTATTTGTACCTGGAACTCGATAATAATTTAGAAATAATTAGAAATAATTTCTAAAAAATTATGATTTTTTTTTTGAAGATGAATTAAGGTTATAATAGCTTATGGAACAAAAATTAGAATTTTAGAGCTTGTTTAAATTTTCTGTAAATTTTGGGTTTTAATTAGTAAATTACTGGATTAAGAAAAATAATTTAAAAATATGTAAATGATTGAGAAAAATTATAAAAATTTAGAGACATGCTTAGAATAATTAGAAGGACCAAATATAATTTTGTGGGCAATTAAAAGTTGGGGCGTGTTAATTAACTAAATCTGGCTTAATTATCACAAGTTAAATACCTAGGATTTTAAGAAAATAACTAATTAAAATACTAGAGACATATAATCAAAAAAATTTTCACCCTTTGATCTAGGACACTTGTCCAAACCAGCCTGAAAATTGATGACCAAGTTTGGAGGAAAATAATTAAAAAAGGACAATTGGATAGTATAGTTGTTAGATGTGTGTGAGTGATTGAGTTTGTGTGTTAAAAGGCAAGCTCTCTCTGCCTCGGCAGAAGAAGCATGACGGCAGCAAGGAGAAGGAGAGGAAGCAAGTGTGCTTGTGTATGTGAGTGACCACCTAGTCCTTCTTCTTCATCCTTAGGAAGGAGGACACTTAATGAGCTAAATACTTGAGTGATCTTGATTTCTTTCCATCTTCTTGTTTCCCTTCCAAGCTTGTCATCATCATCACCATCCCCATACCATTTTCAAGTTCTTTCATCATCCTTCAAAGTAGGGGATTTTGTTTTTTAACTCTCCCATGGACCTTATAATTTTTGGTTGATTCTAATCCTTTGTTTTGGTTGATGTTAGTATTGATTAACTTTGGCTCAATGATAAGCAATATTTTGATATATTGATTAACCCTCATATTTAGTTTATTGAACCTCTTTTGTGCTTAATTGAATAATATTGGACACATTTTATAAGTTTGGACTCTAATTGGGCTCAATTGTATTTTTCAGCATTATTGTAAATTTATACTATTTTTGTATTATGGCTGTATCTTGAGTTGTAGATATCTAAAAATTACAAATTTTATATTGCAGGAAAGCTAAGAGAAAGATCTACAACTTTGATGCAGAAGTCAAAAACTAATTCAGATGTCTAGTGGGTCGAATTAGGCCATGAAGTCAGAATAGGGCTTTTACACTGGAACCTGATCAGTGTGCACTAATTGGGCCATACCGTGAGTTGTAGACACTGGATTGAGGTGAAGCTGATGCCATTTGAAAGCTAAGATATAAAGCTTCAATTCATGTGAAGAGTACTCTCCAAAATAATGACATCTTGATAGACTTATTGGCTGTTGAATTTGACTGATGTAGATAGAGATACAACCTAGACATGCTATAAAGATTGGGCCATAACTCTCTCATTTTAAGTCCAAATTAAGCAAATTGGGTGTCCACTTAAAGCTAAGAGGCAAAGGATTAAGTTGGGCTCAAGGATATTTTTGAATTTTGACATTTGAGGTCTGACAAGAAGAGAGAAAATCGAGCCGCGAAGAGGACTATCATCTCCAAGATTTTTCATTTTTTCTTTCTTTTCTTCTCCTCTCCTCTTCTTTTCTTTTTCTTTTCCTTTCATTTTGAAGATACTTGTTTTGGGTTCTATTTTATAACCTTCATTGCTATGGAGGAGTAGGATTTCAAGCTAGTCCAAGGAGACTCCAAGGGCATTATGGTTGTAATCTTGAAACTCTATGCTTGAATTTCAATCATGTTTGTTTTCTTAATTCTTTGCCCTCTTTTATTTGTAAATTTGCATTGAATGGTATTGATATGTGAGTTTATGAATGAGGAATTAGTTGGGTGATTGCTAATTGGTCAATTGGCATGAACTTGATTAGTTAAAGAATTAGGAATTGGGTTTGGGTTCAAACCTAGGCTAATATAATTGGGGCTAGAAATCAACATAGGTTAATTAGAGTTTAGGTCTCAATTATCTAATCAATTATGTGTTGGTTGAATTCCTAGAGTTCTCTAGGTAGAATTATGGAGTTGTTAGTAGAGGTCTCTTTGATAGCTCAAATTAGTTGCACTCCATGTGTTTGATATATTGTGCGTTAATGATTGATTCACCTTATACCTAAGGAACTCTTTGAACTAGTGTTTTTATTTTCATCTAATTTTCTCTTATAGCTTATTGACTGCATGTTTGCACATACCCCCTTGTTACTTAACTAGATAGTAAGAACATCCTTGTGAGACGACTTTGGTTGCACTATACTTCAAATTTAGTATAATTAAGTGTTTTAAAATTGTAATTTGGAGCAGGCTGCGACACTTGCTGCCACTCAACTCCTTCTTGTGGCTGCGGCTAGAACTTGCTTCTTGGGGGAATTTTATTCTATTTTGCATCATATTTGTGAGTGTAAATTGATATGCATTTGGGGAAGAGATTTGTGGTGAGGAGGAGTGATTTTTTGTGAGTTTATAAGGGGTTATTTTGTAACACCCTAGTAGTCCCACACAATGCTTAAGTCATATTATGGAATTACTAATTGTTACTTTTGCTCGCGTAGCTCAGGTTACCATTTGAAAAATACTTTATAATAAAAATAAGGGTTTTTTTTTTTGAACAATAATGAATTAATTGTTATGAAAACCAAGAGCTGTGAGCATATCGTAAACGTATAATACAAAAGTCACTAACTCATGCATACGGTGCGAAAAAAATAAATAGAAGCTGCAAGAATAACAATAACTTAGATAAACATAACATTCACTCCACAGCCATTCATAGTTAGTATAATAATATCCAGAGTCATACATAGAGATATAATGGATCCGATATCTACTGTAGGCCCTACAAAGAAACCTAATTGAATACATCATAAAGGAAAATACGTAGGAAATCTCTACTACTTAAGCATGCCATACAATAAAATGATAAACCTATAACTACAACCAAAAAGGGCTGTCATCATGCTCAGCTCCACATGCAATCACCACATCACTAATCAGGCAAAAGGAAACCATTCCCGAAACCACCGAGAGCAACGTCACCATGTCCTCCTCCTCGAGCACGGCCATGCCCACAAGGCACAGCACATGTACGAATGAACCTACAATGCTAACCAGGGGTGGAGTGTAATGAGGAGCTGCTGAAGAAGAAGACAAATCAAACGTCAGGCGATTCATGAACAGGTAGGAGGGCTCAGATAGGTCAGTTTCCACATGGTAGCTCCGATAGGATGGCTCCGAAGGATCAGAATCCAATGAAACAGTCGGAGTTAGATGGGTATCCGAGTTGGTCTCATCATCAGTAGGGTACCTCGGTGGCTAAAAGTAAGGATGGATGTCATCCAGAGTAACATCACCATATGGCTGATGCGAGCGGAAGAATGGGCTCATAACTGGAACTTGAAACGGACGACCGTGGAAGATATAGACCTTCATCTCTACGCTCGCAGACATCACCAGGGCATTCATCACCGGGTCAAAGTGCCAATGCCAAACTGGGAACTCAATGAAGATCACCACTGTGCCTGACGCCGGTATCCTCTGAAGAAGACATGGAAACGTAGGAGTGAGAAATACTAGATTTCTCAGTAGGATCGTGACTAGACAAACGTTGTGTCATTGTCATCATCCTAGCCACTTCGGGTTTAATTCTGAAAATAGTGGACATGTATAGGTTCAATTTTAATGATTTTGAAAACTTAAGTTCCGAAGCGGGTTGCTTTTTTAACTTAGCATCATAACCATAACATCATAGGTAAGCATACATGCGAAAGCGTAGAATAAACATTCATAATGCATATGGACAATATAAATACATGCACTGACATACAACCTCATAGACTTAACCATGGTTCTACTTTAACTTTACTTTCATTTTTAGCATGTGCTTAACTTCCTTTACTTTTCCTTTGAAATAGACTGCTTTTGGACATGAGCTTATTCCATGACCATCGTCACATAGTACTAAACCAAATCAGATTAAGCTGATATTGGCTACCTCTAAGTTGGAGGGTCCTCTATGTCACCCTTGCCTCCCCCATAGAGGTTCCTTGAATCTTTGTGGATCACCGTCTCTCACTTCCCTGAAGTGATTGAGGGCTTATATCCCATTTTTTCTTTTCTTATCATTATACTTTACATGTATAGTACTTCTTTGACCAGACACATGCAATGATATGACTAAGTCTATAATTTTGACGGAAATTCGGCAGTATGATGACTAGACCAGTGCTTCCCCAAAATGTCATTAATAAAACTTTCAACCAACAGTCCATATCATATCATCACACTAATCATTCAATCATGAGATAGAGCTCAATCAAACTTATCATTTATCATGTCGAATGGCATCATACATTCATACCCTAAAGGGGTTCGTAGTTGTATTATTCTTTGTAAGACGTCTTATGAGTCATGATATGATTTCTCATGGTTACCCATGAGAGAATCACATAGTTAGAATGAATGTGTGTGAAATCTTTTAGTTACTTAGTCCTTATAGGAATTTACTTTTTACTTGGGTACATGTCTTATGGAACACTTGTTCAAATTAACTAAGTTAGGTGATTATTTCCTTTCCTTGAGATAGTGCACTTAGTGATTCTGAGGTTCATGGTATGCTTAGAGGCCCTAATCATACTTCTGTCCCAAGAAGTTCGAGATCCCTCTAATTCTTGGGTCATGACAACGCATAACCACACCATGTTCACTAATCACCAAGGGTGATTTTTAACTTATTCATATTGCAAAGTTTCAAGCTTTTATTATTAACATAACAAGATCTTACCTTAAATATTGTAAAAGTTATCATTCTTTATAAAAAGGTTATAAAGTTTCATTCTTTAAGAAAGTAAGTGCCTTTCAAATTAAGCTCTTGTTTTAAAGATTAAATCTATATGAAACAATGATACAAGATACTAGCTTTTGAATTAAAAAGTCATGTTCTTTATGAAAATTGACACTTTTAATTATTCTAAGATCATCAAAGTCTCAACTTTATAATTTAAAGTTGTCTCGAAGTCTAAAAGATTCCTACTTTATGAACTAATGATATAAAACATTAGCTTTAGAGTTATAAAGTCTTGATCTTTATAAAAGTTAACACTTTTATGCCTGAAAAGTGACATTCTTGCTTAAAGCTTAAGACTTTACTCAATATATTGATCTCAAGGTTCCACTTTTACAAGACTAAGGTGCAAGTTTATAACTTTATGACTTAAGTTACCTTCTTGATTAAAGTTTAAAAATTTATGAAAGGATTTGCATCCAAGCATCAATCTTTAAAACATAAAGTGACAAGATATCATTTCTATAACTTAAAAATGCTTCATATTCCAAAAAGCTTAGACTTTGACATATATTCTTGTCTTCAAGACAAGACAAAATAAAACTTTAAGGAAGCACAAAACTTGCGCCACTTTTAAGGTTACAAGTAACAAACTTTTTGAAATCTCATGCATCAAGAATGTGTTTAGTCTTGTCAAATCAAGAGAAATAATAAAGGTGACAACTTTTCCAATCAGAAGCATCATCATTAGAAGATAGACAACTTTTAACCCAAAAACCACCAAAAACACCAAGATCTCATGCATCAAGAAAAGAAAATGGAAACTTTAAAGCACTTAAGGAAAGGAACTTTTCAAAAAAACTCAAGAATACTCATGAACAAGAACATGAATATATTTTACCAAAAATAGAAACTTTTGCTCATGAAGAGCTTTAAAGATTTTCTCAAGCTTTTACTTGAAGATCTTGGTCATGTGAGGAACCAAGCTTCAAGCTTTCTTGAGTAAACAAAATAAAAGAGTGAAGATCACTACCTATGGTGAAGATGGCATGATCTTGGAGGTGAAAAATGAAGAAGATGGCGGCTCCTCGAGGTGGTGAAGATGGCGGCTTTGGAAGGAGAAAGGATAAGCTCTTGAGTTCACGTGAAAATGAAGCTCATAGTGTTTAGATCTTATCTCCAAAGACCAAAAGATGTGGTCTTTGAAGAAGGGCTAAGTGAGAGTTTTGGTTATGGTGAGGGTAAAGAAAGGAAGAACAATATGAAGAAGAAGAAGAGAGAATTTAGAGAGAAGTTGGAGGATTTGAGTTTAGGAGAGAGAATAGGATGATGCAAAATGAAAATGAGTGTGTGCGTGTGTGTTGTTGTAGTCGTAACATACATGAGGGTGGGGGGAGATATTTTTGTGTTATTTTGTGTTAATTAAGACAAATTGGATGATGGGGGAACAAATCGAGTACTTACTCTTACATGAAGTACTCTTGTCTAATATTTTATGCTTTAGTGACATCACTTTTTACTTTATTGTCTAGTTGACTAAATTTGAATTTAATCATGTGATTAAGTACTCTTGCAACTTAATTAACATGATTAAGCAACGATTAGTGATTAACACACAAGAACATGATTAAGAAAAATTAATCTTGTAATTAAGCTTAATTATCCTTAATTAAACTCAATTAAGCTAATTAAGGGTGATTAATATTTAATTAAGCTATTAAGGCTCTGACTTGCTTAATTAGAGGTTATTTATTTTCGATTAAGCATTTTTTTGACTTTTCTCATCAGAGTTGATTCATAAACACTTTGTTAATCCCTTAATTAAGCCTTAATCTCATAATTTCTCATTAAGTGCCTAATTACACAAGGTTACTGAGATAATTTAGTACGATAAGAAATTGAGGATGTTACATATTTAGGGTAGTCTCATGGTAAGGCAAAACTATCTTTGTTAAGGGTGGGATTTTGCGTTGATGTGCTTTTTATCCTTTCTTGTTTGATTTCTTATACTCTATCCCTTGCATGTGTATGCATGAAAATGCTTGTTTGTGCGTGTTTGATGGTGATTATGTGCTTATTCCTTGATCTTTTGATAAAGTATGCTATTGGAACTTAATCTGTTTCTCTAGATTGTTGTGATTATGTGATTTTTTATCATAGAAATTCTCATCATTTCGATCTAAAAATTTTATATGTTGAATATAACATGTTGATGAGCTAACTTACAAATTTTCATAATTTTTAGTGAAGATTTACTATTTTTAAAAATTCATGACAGATCTACTTTGTTTTGGAACATAGTGTGTATTTCTAGAAACACTAAAATTTTCTATTTTTGTTAATAGAGTAATTCTATGAATTTTGAGTTCAAATTTTTAAAGCATGTAAATAACACTTGAAAATATGACTAAGAATTTTTCTGAGATTTTTAGAAATGTTTAACTATATTAATAAATTTTGAAACTACAACTGCCTAGATAAAAATGGGAATCTAACCTTCGGGATTTAAGATATTATTACCATATTTATTCTTAAGAAATTGACATGAAATTTTTATAGAATACTAATAACATCCCAAAGGACCAATTGGAAAATTTTTATGAATTTTAGAGATAATTTATTATTTTAATTATAATTATTTTCTAGACTAATTGTTATACGGGTTGCTATTTTTCTGGCCCAAGTATGAAAATCCATACCTTAGTGTTAAGTTTGGCCCATAAAGTGTTTTAAGCCCATGGAAAATAATTCTAGAGTACTAGCATATAATGAATGAAATAATAATGGCACAAATTGGTAATGAATAGGAGAAATTAAGTGAGTTACAAAATTTGGCCCAAATTGCTTATGGAAGCTAAACCTATTTACTACTTCTCAATGCCTTGCTTATTTTATATGGGCTTGTATGTGCATCATAAATCTACATGAACATTTATGACTATATGTGTGTATCCAAATGCATGTGAACCACATTTTCATACGTTGTGTGAAGCATAAGTTATTGATGCATGAGCTTATGTATGAAATGCATAATATATATTAAAGATCTCTAAGCATGACATGGTGATTGTGCGAACATGCATAAATAAATAGAATCTTTATGAAATGTATGGTGAATGTCTTAGCCCCAACTCATAATGGATTGGTGGAACATTCACCGTTCTATTTGGAATGGATGGTTTAGCTTGGACATGGGGCCAGTGCCCATGGTTTTTGATCTAAGATCAAGGTATGCCCTAGTAGAGAGCTCTCAGTAGATCATGGCAAGAGATGAGATAAGGCCACCAGCTTCCCTCCAATTGAGTAATTAAAAGAAAAAGGATAAGAAAGATAAGCAGAAAGACCAACAAAGGAAGAAAAATGCATCATGCATAGCATCCATATTTCTCATTTTACTATTTATCATTGCATATTATTTTATCTCATATTTACTAGGTATGCCATTTATTTATTGACTATCCATCTATTTATTTATTGTCCCTTTTCTTACTATTTGTTCATTTGTTTATTGTCTACTTATTTATCTACCGCATTTATGTGCTATATTTGTATGGTGTTCTTTATTTTTATTTTTAATCTGCTTGTACAAACCTGGGAGTTTTTGAGTGCCCGACAGGTCTTTAGAAGCACCGCCTCTACTGAGATTTAATTCTTATTATGAATTTTCTTTAGTGCTTTCAGATGGCTCATATCATGGTTGTTCTAGAGGTGGAGGTGACCTTCATCATTGACCTTCATATAGGTCAAGTGGTCCTGGTATTGCAAGATATCCGCCCACCTTATGATCTTGTCTACCCTTTAGGATGTTATGACTTTTGTCTCCGCTTGAGGGATAAACAGATCATCTGTTGTCCATCGATATGTATATAGATCAAGCAGAGTTACTTTTATTATGCTAGATGACTATGTATTATTTGACCCCCTAGGCCGTAGACTTTACTTTTGGATGACTATATATATGATCCCTTTGGGGATGATCTGTAAACTACTAGACTCACTATTATATTATGCATGACAAGGTTATTCAATATATTGTGTTTCACTTCCAACTAGTATGCATACTTAAAAAGCCGGTCTAGATAGTGATAATTACTTAGCTGACAAGATTGGTAATAAAAGTAAATAATAATTAGATAAAGTTTTGTATTGAGACATGTGACACATGCTAGCTTAATTATTAATCATAATTAGAAAGAATTAGATTAATAATTAACTAGTAGGTTGTTATATTATCAAGCACAAACCTCTATCTTTAATATTATAACCTGACCCAGTAGTGGTCATTGTTAGCTTGGAGAGGCTAAGACAACACTACTTTGTTTGTTAGCTTGGAAAGGCTAGAACAAGACTACTCTATTATTAGCTTGGAGAAGTTTGTACAAGAATACTCAATTATAAAAAATCTCAACTACTTTGTTGAGGATTTCATGTACGCAAGTAATTTGGCCAAACCAGGATAAACCTTCTTGTGTGCTTTCCTTATCTCTATCCTTTACTTACAGCTCTTATGTTTTCTATTACAAGTTTTAAGCGTTTATATTTCTTTGCTGTTCAAAATGTCTCTTGTAAAAGTTAACTTTCTATTTCTAACCTCAATCGCTTTTACAATCCATGTCTTAAGATTTGAGAAAGTTTGTTTAAGTTTTCAAGATATAAAAGTTTTAAAAAGGTACGATTCAACCCCCTTTCTCGTGCTACTTCCACCTTCAATTGGTATAAGAGCCCGACATCTAGGGTTGAGCTTCCTAACGGTTGCAGAGGAAAAGATCCTGAAACATGGCACAACAAATTTCACACATTGCTAAAAGGTCATTCTATTAACCATCCTCCATATTTCAATGGAGAAGACTATCCTTATTGGAGGGATAAAATGAGACTCTTTATTGAGTTTACAAGTCTAAACATATGGGAAATATTTGAGAATGGAGACTATGTAGACCTTTGAATAACCAATTCCAAATGTACCTGCTGATCCAGATTAGCTAGCTTGCTAAATAATAGGATTTTAATTACATGTTTTGGATCGAACACTTACTATTACTAATATTAATGACTAAACCTTAGAATGCTTTGACATAGCACAAGATTCCCTTTTTCACATCTTCATTTGACATGTCTTATCTTAAAGTTTTGTGGGCTGTACTTAAGTTAGGTGAGGATGAATAATAGTATAGGATAGGCATCCAATCCTTTTTTATATTTTGAATATGTATTATAAACTGCTACCTTATGTACCCTATGACATAGTGTAGTATGGATGTATATTTTCTGTAGATGATGGTTGGCTTAATTATGGAATTTATTGACTAGCATGTGGTAGCATTATCTCTGCCACATAAAATAATTACCTGATGATTAAAATTAGAAATGGCAATCAGTGAAAAAATAATTTACTCGCGTAAAATTAAGATAGTAAATTAAGTAATATCTGCTGGCTAATTATTATCTGAATTAGATAAGGCAAAATAAACAGGGCAATAATAGTTAGTTAGTAGGGTATTACATTGTGGTATTAGAGCCACGTTCCTCGGAAAGGGCAATTGTCATTAGGTAGAACTAAGCATGTCACATTTCTCCATTAAGGGTTTTGTTTGTGAATCTTGGTTTTGTGTAGTATATGTTTTTAGCAACTAGGTAGGAATATGGAGCCTGATCACCTTAGTATATGACTAATTATATATGTAGAAACAGGATGCCGCCAAGGTGGAGTGCCACTCCTATTGAAAGAGGTGAAGGCAGAGACGCCTTGGAGAATATGGTCATAGCTATTAAGGAGCAGGTGACATTGACCAATAGGATGCTGTAGCACTTAGAGGAGAACAGAGGCTGAAAAGGAAATGGCAATGGCCAGTGAGCTACTAATGGAGATGTTCCAGGATTAAATCCTTAGTTATATGGGCTGACTGAATTTAAGAAAGTGTAATCCCTGCTTTTTAGAGGAGAAGACAACCCAGCTATAGCTGAAAGTTGGTTAATACACATAGAGAAGATATATGAGGCTATAACTTGCACCAACGAGCAGAAGATGACTTATGTCACCTTTATGCTTGCTAGTAAAGTAGAACATTGGTGGCAAGGCACTAAGGCCCTACTGCAGGCACAAGAAATTCTTCTCACTTAGGAACAATTTAAAACTATTTTTCTAGAAAAATACTTCCCAGTAAGTTTAAAGAACTAGAAGGAAGCTGAATTTCTGCAGCTAAAATAGGGAAATATGACTGTTGGGCAATATATGTCCAAATTTAAGGAACTGGCTAAGTTCTCATCCTATCTGAAATTTAATCTAGATGAAAGCTGGAAAGCCATGAAGTTTGAATCCGATTTGAATGCTGAAATTAAGAGCATTGTATGTCCCATGGAGATTAGAAATTATGCTCTATTGGTGAATAAGTTTAGGATTGTTGAGCAGAACTTGAATGATTTGGTGACTGAGCATCAAAATAAGAGGAAAAGAAAAGAGGATAAAAACTAGTTCATACAACCAAGGTTGTAGAAGAACAAGAATCGCCCTTTAAATCAGAACCAAAATTAGTCAAGAAGTCTAAATAGAGGGAAGCCACCTCTACCTCCACGTAGATGGCTAGCCCAGTTCTTGTTTGCTCAAATTGTGGGAAGTATCACCGGAATAGACCACGTCTAAAAGGGAAAGGAGTTTGCTTCACTTGTGGAAAGTAAGGACACTATTCACATGAGTGTCCTCAGACTCAGCAGAAATGAGAGAGTTCCAACCCCATACCTCAAGTCAAAGGGAGAGTCTTCACCCTGAGTGGCCAAGAAGCGGCTCAAGATCCTAATCTGATATAGGGTAAGTGTATTTTAAAGAATACAACCTTAATTGCACTATTTGACTCTAGAGCTTCTCATTTCTTTAATTCGTACCAATGAACTTGAATTACCTATGTCTGTTTTGCCATATAATCTGACTGTGTCTACATCCACTAGGAGTAGAATCTTGACTTTTTCTGTTTACTTAAATTGTCCTATTCAAATTGGTACTCATTGTTCTACTACTGATCTTATTTGCTTACCTATGAATGATATTGATATTATCCTTGGTATGAATTGGTTATCTGCTAATAATGTTTTTCCAAATTGTTAAGAGAAAACCATACATTTTCTTACCCAATATACCCTCACAACTTCTCTAATGGGGACTACTAAATCCCTGGCTAATCAAATAGGAGAATGTTTGTCTAAACATACCTTAGTCAGAGGCTAATGGTCATCTAAAGATTAAGGATATCTCTGTAGTGAGAGAATTTCCTATGGTATTTCCACTTGGGATTGAGAGTTTAGCTCTTAAGAGAGAGATAGAATTCTTTGTTGACCTCTTCAATACTAGTCCGATATCCACAGCACCCTATAGGATATCACCTCTTGAGTTGAGTGCGTTAAAGAAGCAGATAGAGGACCTATTAGGGAAAGGATTCATTAGATAGTATTGTTTGTGAAAAATGAGGATGGTAGCTTAAGATTATGTATAGACTATCGTCAGTTGAATAAGGTTACCATTAAGAACAAGTATTCCCTCCCTAGAATTGATGATCTATTTGACTAGTTGAGAGGAGCCACAGAGTTCTCTATGATAGATTTGAGGTCAGGTTACCACCATATTAGAGTCAAGGAAGAAGATATACCTAAGACTGCCTTTAGGACTAGATATGGACACTATAAGTTTTTGGTGATGCCTTTTGGATTAACTAATACTCCTGTTATCTTCGTGGATTATATGAATAGGATTTTCAAACCTTTCATGTCATTTTGATTTATTCTAAGACTAAGAAGGAACATGAGGAGCATTTGAGGATAGTTTTGCAGATATTGAGGGAAAAGCAATTGTATGCAAAACTGGAGAAGTGTGATTTCTGGTTAAAGGAAGTAAAATTCCTAGGCCATGTGATTAATAAGAATGGTGTGTTTGTAAACCCTAATAAGGTGAAAGCAATGTTGTCTTGGGAAAGGTCTAAAACAGTGATGGAAATTATGAGTTTCCTAGGACTTGTAGGTTATTATTGGAGATTTATTCAAGGATTCTCCCAGTTAGCTCTATCTTTGACTAGGTTGACCCAGAAAGGAAAACTATTTGTATGGACATCAGAGTGTGAAGCCAATTTCTAAAAGCTAAAGCATAAGCTCACATCTGCCCCAGTGTTAGTAATCCTTGACCCAGAAAAGGATTTTGTGGTATATAGTGATACCTCTAGAAAAGGACTAGGTTGTGTTTTGATACAAGAAGTGAAGGTAGTAGCCTATGCTTCCAGGTAGCTGAGACCATATAAAGAGAACTACCTACCCATGATTTAGAATTAGTAGCTGTAGTATTTGCTCTTAAGATATGGAGGCATTACTTATTTGGGATGAAATTTGAGGTTTACACTAGTTATAAGAGTCTAAAGTACTTGTTTGATCAAAAAGAGTTGAACTTGAGACAAAGAAGGTGGTTAGAATTTCTTAAGAACTATGATTTTGAGGTTAAATACCACTCTGGAAAGGCCAATGTAGTTGCTGATATACTCAGTAGGAAGTCCCCACATGTGGTGAGTTAGATGGTCAAAGAATGGGAATTATTAGAGAAGTTTAGGAATTTGAATCTTATAGTGATTGTAGAGCCTGATCATTCGAAATTAAATTAGTTGCGGATAGGAAATGACCTCAGGAAGAAGATCATTGAAAGTTAGAAGGAGGATAAGCCTTTACATGTTTACAAGGAGCAAGTGATCAAGGGGGCACATAAGAATTTTTGTATTGCTGGTGATAGAGCTATGTTGTATCATGATAAGTAGCGTGTACCTAGTCTTTCATGTCTTTCATCTGTTGGGTGTACCTATGTCCTAGATTCAAGAGAGTTCACTTTCCTTGTTTGCCAAGTTTCTGTGTTCTGATTTCTGGGTATAAGATAGAGTTCACTTCTTTCCCCTCCCCCAAATTTCCATGTCTTGAATTCAAGAGAGTTCACTCCTCTATTTTCCCCAATTTCCATGTTCCGAGTTCAAGAGAGAGTTCACTTCCCCATCCCTAAAGTTTTTGAGTTTTGAGCTTAGTAGAGAATTCACTTCCCTTGTCCCCCAAGTTTCTGTGTTCCAAGTTCAAGGGAGAGTTCACTTCTTTATTGCCCTCCCATTTTCTGAGTTCCAAGTTCACTTAAGTTAGATTCCACTTGCTTTCCCCTTGAGTCGTGAACTTTTTAACATGATTTTGAGGTATTTTTATGTTCTTAAATGATGATTTGGTGGTTAGGAATTTATATGATCATGTTATGAGCTTAATTACCAAGTTTCATGTATTTTTGAGTTGGTTTCATGAATCTTCCCTACTTTGGACAGCAAGCTTTTTCATGTTATTTCTCTCATTTAAATGTTTTATAAACTTAGTTTGATGTCTTACATTATATATTTTTACTTGGCTAAGCTTTATGCGTAAGATTGAGAAGTTTTGAAGTAAAAAACCTTATTTGAAGCACTATATATGGTTTCGGCCATATGCTTCTTTTTAACATGGAAGTTGTTTTAATTATTTTGCTATGATGAAGGGTTTTCAAAGATTTGAGAATGTATAAATTAGTGTGGTTTATGTGATAGTTTCTTTTGGGATCATTAAGACTTAATAAGACACTAAAAGACACTTAAAACTTAATAAAAGGAACCATGACCTATACTTGAAGGTTATGACCTTATGGACTTATGCCTATGGTATTAGACCTGGATTGGACTATATTTGAACTATTGTGAGTCTTGAGACTCAATTTGACCTATTTGAAATCTTTATGGTCATACCTATGCTTGAACATTTGACTATGGACTTTGTACTTAATTGCACCTTTAATCCCACTAATAAACGTTATTCATAAAGACTTAAGTTAAAGGTCCCATTAAAAATGTCATATGAAACTTGCTAGTTCTAAGCTTAAAGTGATTTTGTAAGGTTAGCTTTTAAAGAGAAACGCTTCCTTGGATTGATTGTTTGAAAGTGGTTTTGAGCTTTTATTTGACTTATATTCAAAGAAGAGCTAATTGGACCGGACCGGCCGGTCGAATCGGTCCAACCGGGAATTGGACCCTAGGCTGGTCTGGTCTTCACCACAAAACCAGGAAAAATCGGTGAATCGATGTGAACCGGATCGGTCAAACCGGTTGACCAATTTTTTTTTTTAATTTTGCTAAAAATACTATTTTTTTTATAAAAAAATAAAGAAAAAGCTCAATCAAAACAAAAATTTATTTTTTCCGAATCTTGATTCTTTTAGTATCTTATTTGCTATAACTCTTAAATTAATTTAAAAATAAAAAATAAAAAATGATTGTTATACTGTCTGTGAGTACTTTCCAAAGGAAATGTAAGTGAAAATTAAAATAAATGAATTTTATATTTAAAATATTTGATAAAATGTCTCAATAAATATTAATTTGCATTAGTTATGTTATTGTTAATAATTTAATATAATTTTTTGCTTTTTAATTAATCATATGTATATATTTTATTATGTCCCAGTCGGACCCCCGGTTGAATTGGTTGAACCTTTGCCTTGACCGGTTCGATGCCCAGTCCAATTTTCTTAACCTTGATGATATTTGCATCTTTAAAACTTGCATAAGAATATGCATACTTTGTCTTATGTATATTTGACTATGATGTATGGAAGTCTAGCTTGAATTATGTGATATTATATGTGCACTCATAGTATGAGTTATTAATAAAGAATGCTTATGTTGGGGTGGCTTAAAATTATCATAGCAATATTTGATTGAATTAAATATGAGGTGAAACTAATGAATCAGGAATGAGAATATGATTATGATTAGAACTATCGAATCATGCATGAAAATATGATTGTGTTTGGAAATGGATAACATAAACTCTTTGATGAACTTGGAGTCCTTTGATTGATGGCTTATTATGATGAATATGAGGATTATGTGCCATATGTATTGTAAATAAGACTGTTGGTGTGCAGTGAAATGGTTGTTATGTGAAAGTAAATGGATAAACGACACCTCCAGTCTCGCCTAGTAGCGGACAAGGACTTGGTGATCACATAGTCTTGCAGTGGCTAAAACAACACCTCAGGCCTCGCTTTGTAGCAAACAAGGACTTGGTGTTTGTTAAAGTGATGCCTCAAGCCTTGCCAAGGTAGCAAATAAGTACTTGGTAATCACTGACCTGAATAGGAGACGCCCTAGCAATGAGAGCTTTCGCAGATCTGGATAGTTAACATAGGCGCTGTAGACTTCAGCCATTAGAAATGGGAGCAGGAAGCAGTGAAAAAGATTGATAGTATACCTACTATTATTTTTGTTAATTGCTTTGCTTATATTATTGCTTTACTGATCTTGTTATTATGAAGGACTTCCATCTTGCTTAAAATTAATAAATGGCTGGGAATGATAGTTTATTTTACTAACTACTTGTGATCTATTATGTGTCAGTTTGTAGCTAAACATTTTAATATTGTAATTATGATTTGACTAATTATATGTTATGCTTATTGCTACATTTCTGCCTTTGTTCGTAGTGATTTTAGGACAAAGCAGGACTCTCCTGGGAACACCACCCTACTAGGAGACTTTTATTACCCCATTTTCTTTGGTATTTTCAAATTGCGCGCATCATCTTAAATATTGAGATGGACATGGCCTTTGAGCCAAACTTGCAATAGGATTTTAATTACGTATTTTGGATCGTACACTTACTATTAATAGTATTAATGACTAGACCATAGAATGCTTTGATTAGCATGGGACACCCTTTTTGGCATCTTCATATGACATGTCTTATCTTAGAGTTTTGTGGGCTGTACTAAGGTCCGGTAAGGATGAATTATAGTGTAGGATCGGTGTCCCATCCTCTTTAATATTTTGAATATGTATTATAAATTGCTATCTCATGTACCCTATAACATAGTGTAGTATGGATGTATGTTTTCTATAGATGATGGTAGCATTATCTCTACCACATAAAATAATTATCTAATGATTAAAATTAGAAATGGCAATCGACAAAAAAAAAATGCCCACGTAAACTAGTAAATTAAGTAATATCCTGCTGGCTAATTATTATTAGAATTAGATGAGGCAAAATAAATGGGGCGATAATAGTTAGTTAGTAGAGTGTTACAAGGCCCAACATGGCATACTCCCCTATCAGTAGAAGCCTTTTCTGAGTATTTAATGGTGCTAACAAGATCCCAAGGAATTCCACACCTTTACATTTTCGCTAGGAAAACTTTCGACACAAGAAATCCCACTCCTAGATTCGACAACGACCTTTCTCCAAGGTCGGATCCAAACCATCAATCTAATATGACTTGTTGTAAGGGGAACCCAAAACCTGGGGAGATTCAAACTAATGGACTAAGTAAGAAACCACAATAATGGACTAGATGCGACATCTTGACCAAAAAATGTAAGGCAATGAGTCTATGGGTTTCCCATATTATATACTCTTCACTTAGTCCATTCTTAACCAATGTGGGACTTCACCATTTATACTTGAAATCCCAATAATGGCATCTAATAAATGTTTAGCCCAGAACCATTTTAACAGAAGAAGAGTCAATGCTCATTTTCGTCCCTGAAATTGCATGCATAAGTCATTTTCATTCCTAACATTTAAGAAATTAACTAATTAGTCCCCTATTTGGAAAATCGTTAGTCTTCCTTAACTTCATGTCCATTATGACTCAGTCAACTTTTTACGGATGTGCAATGTTAACTAACATGTAAGCAGCCTAGGTGGCATGGTTGAATAATAAGTTCAAATTGATTCCTAAAATTTCAAAAATAGGTCAAAGAGGTCCAAATCCCAAATTTCCCTCATCTTCTTCATAAACCCTATAATTACAATCTTTCCTTATCCCATTATTCACTATCCCATTTTTGTACCCTAAGCATAGTAGATCCTTTCCAACAAGTGTGATTTAAGGTTTAAACATGATAGGTGATGGAAATCAACCCCAAGGATGTTTGTTGATTTTATTTGACCAATGTCACCTTTAGGATTTGATGGGCTTAATATCCCAGCCCATAACACTTGTAATGGGTGCAGTCCCTTATGCTAGATGTGGTTTTGAGAAACTATAAGAAAATAAAGTTGCACATTTATCAATAGCTATAGCTTTTGGCCTAGTGGTAAGAACTTGATCTTACAAGTGGTATCAGAGCAAGATCATGGGTTTGAATCCCTCGGTTGACATGGGGGGGATTGTTGGTTTTATTTGACTAGTGTCACTCTTAGGATTCGATGGACTTAATGTCTAGCCCATGGCACCTATAATAGTTTCAGCCCTTTATGCTAGATGTGGTTCTAAAAAACCATAAGGAAATAAAGTTGCATCATTGCCAATAGCTATAGCTTTTGGCCTAGGGGTAAACTCTTAATCCTACAATGTTGTATCACATCCATAATAAGCTCTTTGTCTTGGATTAAAATATATATTAAGTTAGTAACCATTTACTTTGCTAAAGAGGAAAAGGCATCCAAGAGCTTAATCTTCCAAGATACAAGTCCTCAGTACAAAACAAAGTAACAAATTTAGAGTAAATTCAAATCAAATAACCAAAGTTGTAAAATTAATTTAATAATAGATATTGAACTCTCAGAGGCATGTGTCATGGGTCATTGCTTCACTTGCACACATGATTTGATAAGCCTCCTCAATTATTTCCACAGAGATTTTGACACACTTAGTCATTCCACGTTTCAACAGACAAGTCTTTTATTAGTCTAAGTTCACTTCCTTTATAACATCTCAATTTAGCAGTGTGTATAATTAATACTGTCACACGCTAAATTATTAATAAAAATTTTAAAAATAAAGAAGGAATGTAGAATAATACAAATAGTAGCCACATATGGTTAGAATTTTGACAGAAATAGAATTTTAACTACATGGTGAAAATCTTACTGATGGTTTTTTGAGACATAAGAAATTGATTCGGTAGGAACTTTAAATATAAGAAGTTTAATAATCAGGAGATCACACCTATTATATATAGTCCGGAGTGGGCCACACAGCCAAGATTTTAAGGAGCAACATGGACCACATACCTAATAGTGAGTCACTTTTTTCTTTTTTTAAAAATCTAACTAAATATCTCCCAAAAGCCCTAAAATTTGCATCATCTTTTCTCTCTCTCAAACTCCCCAACCAAACCCATCTCTCCCTCACCCTCTTCCATTGTTGTTCTCACAAAACTCTCAAACCCTTAGTTTCCTGTTGTTTCTTCAACATATATCTAGCTTTTAATATTGTTTCCTATCTTCTAAACCACTTAGAGACCAAAATCTCTCCTTTTTGGATCATATTTAGCTTCGGCCAAGAAGGAGAAAGGAAGAGCTTAGGTGCTGTTTTGTGATTCTAAGAGAGTTTTAGAGCTGGAGAAAGTAAGATTTGAAGTATTGTTGAGCTTGGAGGTAAGGTAAGCTCCTAAACCACCTTATATGTGAATATACTGCTAGATGAGCTAGGGTTTTCATTTCTCATATATGTTGACTGAAGATGATGTTTCTTAGGCTTATATCAATGAGTTAGAACTAGTGAAACTTGAGTTAGTGAAAAAAACAAGTTAGAAACTCAAAGATACTCATAAATAGAAATAGGCTAATTTGGGCAGTTTTGGACAATAGTGAATTTGTGGACTATATCTAGAGCTAGAAGCTTGCAGTTGAAGTGAAACTAATTTTGGTTGAAACCTAACTCATAGCAGAGTATACCCATGAAATTTAAGGTCCATTGGACTTAAGATGAATTTTTGAAGTAGGTTATAGGCGAAGTAAAATGGACTTGAGCAGCAAGTATTCTGACTGGCATAACTTACCCCATGGACCTTCAAATTGAGTGCAATCAATTTTATTAGAAAGCTAACATATAAGAATAATACTATAAATTTTCTAATCAAACTCCCAGTGAGTTGCTCCCAGCAATTCTATGAAGTTACCCTATGCTTTATAAGTGTTAACACAAGGTAGGCCCAATATAGAGCTTGCAACTTAAGCTTTACTTAGCCAATTTGAGCGGGGCTTTGTTTGTTTGAAAGAGGGTTTATGTAAGTTGTAGCAAGTATAATTTTAGGGCAAACTGATAAGAAATGAATTTTTAGTGATTTTTCACTTTTATGTTTCCGAATTTATCCCAAAATAGGGCAGTAGTGGATGAAACTTAAATAACTTAAATTATACTTATCAAAATTTAGTAGGATCAAAGGGGTTTGTAAATAGACTAATAAAGCAACATTTTTGTAGAATTTGAGATACGAAGGGTTCAAATTGGAATTTTGGTAGAATTCACAATTTTGGGCAGACCTAATTTGTAGTTGAATTGTACATAACTTAGAGGTCTCCAAACTATATGGGACCAAAACTAAGTGAAAGCTATATATTAGTATTAGATTGATATAAATGCCATGATATAGCCATTTGTTTGGAATCCTTGAGATTGGGCAATTTTTGCCTCACATACCTATGAATGTGATTGAAACTTGTTATATGTGATGGAAATGGTTGTCTCTTTTGACTGGCTAGTTAAATTGCTGTTGCAAATTTTGTGAACCATCACATTACAGAAATATTTTAAAAGTAAGCTAAGTAGCATAAGCATAAATGCATCAAGCATCATCATGTACCATTATGAGAAAAGAATGCATAATAAGCTTTGACTAAGAAAGTATGTGAATACATGAGCTCTCAAGACAAATATGATTTTAAATTACTTGGGTCAGAGAAAATAAATTTGGTTAAATCAAGGAAAGTAAACGTGACTTCCTTTGAATTGAGTCGGGAAAGTAAACTGGCTAAGAATAGGTTTGTGTGAGCGTCAAGAAAAGAAAATCTAGTAATCACATATAGGAACGAGCTTAGTCCTGATAAGTAACCTATTACCCAGGAATAAGAAAGGCCATTCACCCATCTTAGGGATACCAAGTATAGGTGCTCATGTCAAGAGTTTAAAGAAAGAATTAGAAGTCAAGTTCACTTGCATCGCTCATCATATTTGCATTCGGATATGCATAATTTATTATTTTGCTATATAAATTAAATGTTATTTCCCTTATCTATTGAAAACATGTTTTCTTGAAATAAACCGAAGTAGCTGAGAATGATAACGATGATAGTGAATACGGTGGTTTAGGAAAACCTACTGAGGATTTAAATTCTCATCCCTATTATATGTATCCATATTATCCTTAGATGATGGCAATGGCATTGGTGGTGATTTTCCTTGAAGCTCCTAATTGGCAGTGGCATTATGACCATGCTTTAGATTCCAGGTACCTAATTGATTAGGTACAGATCCAATTGTACATATTTTTTTAGCATTCCTTTGTAGTTTCCATTTGGAGCCCCTTTCTCCGATCTTAAGGCTTCATTAGATGGGATTCCTTTGTATATGGCATACCTAGTGTTTGCACCACCTCCTCCTTCTCCCTCGCTAGCCATGGAGATCGACCCTCCAAGGTGAGTACATCCTCCTCTTTAGGTTCTACTTTTGGTGATGGCGGGCATCCACTAAGCAGCCCTGGATAGCAAGCATTATGGAGAATAGCTTCTGCACTCCCGAGTTAGGTTAGGGGAGTGAATATGATCTTTTGAGAAGTTGTTTGACTAACATATAGTTGTTGTTGCCCTTTTGTACACAGTGGTCTTCTTTTGGAAATTTTATGTGGTTTGGGCCAAAGGTATAGATGTAGACCTTTTGGTTCTCACGTGTTTTCACTTTCTATCAGTAGGTGTCCCTATGTGGATTTGTTCTAAGTTTTGACCATTTTGATACAGACCGAATGTTATGACCTTTTTTACAGTCATATCTCAGTTGTACTCAGCAATTTGTACTTAAATACATGAGAATGTTCATGTCTATAAATATTTATTCCAGTTTACTTTCAGTATCTTTACAGTTTCCCTATTTTAACTATTTTCCTATGCTAAATTTTATGGGCACGCAACTGTGTGTATGTAATGTAATGACAAATTTATGACTTGAGTCTTTATTACGGAATCGAATTATGTAAGAACCGTTTACAATTACTTAAGAGGTGAGCATTCCAAACATGGCAAACTCCTAGCTATTGTATTATGACTGAAGCATCGTACTATGTTTGGGAGGGTGTTACATCCCTTGTTCAGAGGTTCCCTATCAAGACCAATCATCAATTTCCTTAATCTACTTTTTAGATTTTATGTTTTCATCATATTACAAATTCGAGCACCCAATAGCTACAAAGCAAAATAAACTTTATGCAAAAAATAAAGGAAATTTAAATCCAAATGGAGAAAAGGCATATCAGTATTATTTTTCTCCTAGTAACACTTTGGCATATTCATTCACAATTACACCTACATATCTAACTAAAAACCATTAATAGGGATATTTTATTTTGAATATTAATAACAAACATCAAAATATGTAAACATATCAAAGAAGATCAACATCTATATCAAAGGCATTTCAGACTCCACATAAGTTGTTGCAAGCCATTTATTGACCAGTTTGGTAAAATCCCATTGCCTTGAGATGTAACCCAGTTGCACTTATCAATAGTGTAATTGTAATACCCTAGTATGGGTTATAGCTGTCTATTGTTATTGAATTGTGAAAATTCTAAGTTTGAATTCTATGCCTCCTTGGAAGGCTATAGGATCAAGACATTTTTATAAGATCAAAAGTCCTGATAATAGTTCCTTGGGCATCAATGAGTTGAAAAATGATTTTTTATAAATTTTAGAGGATGGGTAACCCCTTGGTTTTTAACCTAAGAGTTTGTAAAAATGCAAGTTTTCGGAAAATTGTACTAAAATCCAAAAGTTGAATTCTGATTCTTAAGGATTTTGAATTATTCGATATTTTTATTGAATCAAAATGGGGGGTATTCCAAAATTTAACTTGAAATTAAGAGATATAAATAAGTGTGTGTGATACACTAAGTCTAGGTGACACTTGAACCAGGGAACTAAGTTTTGAGCAATGTAATCAATTACTCGTGGGCTGGTAATCGATTACAGTTTTCTCTGTATGCCATGGACTAAAATTTTTTATTATGGTAATCGATTACGGGATCTGGGCTTGTGGTAATCAATTACCAGTAGTAATAATCGATTACCATGACACTATATATAGTCTGGGATGCATCTCTCTCTCTCTCTCTCTCTCTTTTATTTTCGCCATTTTCCTTCTCTTTCTACTCCTTCAAACTCTCTCCCCTCTCTCCAAACACTCTCCTTCATCAACCATTCCTTCCATTTCACCTTTATCACTCTAACAACAAAACATAAACTCCTTGTAACACTAAATTTTCAACAAATCATTCTTTTTATTTTCTTTTTCAAACTCCACCCTTGTTGAGTTTGAGCTTGGAGGAGGAGAAGAATCAAGGAGACTTCTTTATCATCTTCCTCTTCATTTCTTTCTAAGGTAATCTTTAATGTTTTTTTTCTTTCCTTTTCTAAGAAATTCTTATAAACTCTAGGTTAGTATAATTTGGGGTTTTTCTGGTTTAAGGGTAATTAGCATTAATCCCTTGGAGTTAACGACTAATAATTGATTGAATTATCGTATTATGATGGTAAATTGTCCCGAGGATGGCATTCTTAGCTCCATGACTTCAGGAAAATTAAAACCTTCTGCTTAGCAGGTCTACTGCGAGTATATAAGACATCCTTAGCTTGATTTATATTTCAAATTATTTTGTTATATTGATTTCTGATAAATTATGAAGTTTGAGCATTCCTTTTCAATAATGGTGTTGTTTTCAAAGACTTTACACATGAGTCAATGAATTGTATGAAGAGAATTTATGTAAATGTTTTGAAACTATTATGATGTTTTGAATTGATATCATGAACTCTGGCAAATCAGAGATTACAGATGTTGATATAGTAAGTTTTGCAGTTGATTTCCATAAAAATAGTTTTGAATTTGATATTATTGCCATGATTGAAAAGATTGGAATTGGTATTTTGGATTTCTGAAATTGAGATGCATGATAGTTAAGGAAAAAGATTTAGGAAGATCTATAATAGGATCTGTTTGCTAATGGCAGTAGACGTTAGCCTTGATACCTTATATTATTAATTACATAGTCATACACAGTGTGGTACGTGATGGATTTACACAGCCACTCTAAGAGTGGTGCATGATGAATTACGGGATTCACATGAAAGAGCGATCACCTAAGTGTGAATCCTGATGAATTATCCTGTGATAGATAGTTTCCTTCAGGTTTAAGAGTTACTTTCATTTTATGTTGAGATTTATTTAAAACTTATGCATATTGACTCATGTGGGTTAAGGGTGTCCTCTTTTTCACTGAGTTGTATAAACTCACTCCATTATTTTTCTTTTTCTTTCAGATATAGGTGTGGACTTAGGAGTTGACCCTCTCGCTTGTCAACTTTGATTCTTTGGCATCTCTGATGATTCCTCATGGATAAGGGTTTTATCGAATTTTAGGTTATTAGTGTACTCTTAGAACTATGTAGCTCCATGGCACTACAGGCAGGGTCCGACTCTTCCTGGATTATGATGATGTTTGTGTCGTAGTTTTATGTATTAAAATTGTTGGATTTATATAGAGATGGAAGTATGTATTTGATTAAAGTTGTTTGAAAAGATATGTATATCTGTGTATCTGTCTGATTAATCATGTTTTGATAATTATTTATATTGTGTGCTAAGGGGTACATTTTGAGAATGTCTGGATCCCCGATAGAAGAGGGTGATTGTTTATTTGTGCAAGTAGAGGACCCGTATTTGGAAACCATCCTAAATACAAAGGGGACTTTGTTCAATTTCCATGAAAATTATGTGATGAAGGCTTGCTAGGAGACTTGTCCCTTATGCACCGATCACAGCCTGGAATGGGTCGTGACAGTAACGCTCTAATTTGACATCAATCTTTTGCCAATCAACACCTCGCTCCACTACCAAAACCTCCCTAGGTTTGGCATAGGTTGAAAGTGAATCCCTTTGGAGAGGATCAAACATGGGTAGAGTGCAAAAATGGGATATCAAAGAGTAGGGTTTTAGGGTTTAGAAAGTGATAAGGGAAAATTGAGATTTGGACTTATTCGACCAATTTCTAAAATTTTAGGGATCAATTTGAACCCACTATTCAACTATTCTGCCTTACTAAATGCCACCTAGGATATCTACATCTCAGTTAACACTACACATCAGCAAAAAGTTGATAGACCTGCAATGGATATAAGGCTAGAGACTAACTTGACTCACAATTTTTAAAGTAGGGGACTAAGTACTTAATTTCTTAATATTAGAGGAGAAAGTGACTCACGTGTGCAATTTTAGGATGAAAGTGAGCATGAAAATTTTGATAACGTGGAATATCCAGTCATACACACACACACACACACATATATATATATGAATAAATTACAGGTTAAAATAAGATGGCAGGAATGAGAAAATTAGTGGTTGGATAATAGAAACTTCACAAATTACTAAAGATGTTATTATTGAAACTCAATTCAACCAACCACCATAGAGTCTAAAAATATGAAACCTATAGCAATCTAAGAATGACATTATAGTGCGTTTGTATAAAGTATTCTTAAAGGGTAATGCATTTTTTTAGAGGATTTCAATTGAGTTAGCATCAAATTCTTTGTTTGGATACCAATATAAAGGAATTTTAAAATTCCAAGCATTTTTATGAAATATTTTTTTAACTTTAAAAGAGTTGATTTCAATTTTTACCTCCTCACAAGGAATTCTAAAATTCCTTCTCTTCCTACAATCTTACCATCGCCTGCTGTCCAATAACCAATTTCCACCATTTGTCACCCAAAGATAATGTAATACAATTTCATTATATAAACAAGGTATTTCATAAATAAATTAATGTATCCAAACAAAATGTTTTAAAAATGAAAGGAATTGGATTGAAGTATTTATTTTTTCTTTTTTGTATTTTAAATTTCTTAAAATTTAAAAATACTATATCTAAATTTTCTTGTTATCCCTTGTTACAATTTTATGATCATGAGGTGGACTAGACCAAACCGGTTCCTATCTGCACTATGCGGATGTAGAGATGGCAAAGTAGGCCGAATTCGGAAGGCGGGTTCAATATTTTAACCCGCCCCATTTAAGGGTGGGTTGGTAGGTTGGCCTGCTAAAAAAGTAAAAAATATAAATAAATTTATTTTAATATTTTTTATGAGTTAAATTATTTCAAAAATTAGAAAAATATATTAAATAAAAAATCTACTTAAATAAAATAGAATAAAATAATTAAACTACATGATTTGTATCTAAATTTAACTTAAATACAAATATAATAAACTAATTAAGATATATAAATAAGTTTATAAATAATAATTAACTATAAATTTATAATATAAAGTTTCTAAATTAATAAAAATATAATAACAATATAATTTATAATAAAAATTTAAAATTTATTTTTAAAAATGCTTCTGAATCTAAAAAAAAAAAAGTAACAAGTTTGGCTCGACAGGTTAAGCCTCTGACAAATCAACCCGCCTCTCCAAAACCCATGGCTAAACTACTGAAAATTTTTTACGGCCAAATATATCAATCCAAGCTATTATTTTTTGTGGATTTGATGGACCAATTCGACGGGTTGAATCCATTTTACCATCTCTATACGGGTGTGACCGATCATCAATAAAGTTTATGACCAAACGGTTACAAAGACACTTAGGGGACCCACAAATAAGCGCAGCTCAATAAAAAGCGATGAACGCAAAATTCAATTGGACGCCGAATCACAACCTCTATAAAAAGGCTTTGGGCTACACTAAACAAGATTATCAATTTCCAGACGCTAAAATCCATCTCACATACATTGTCTGATTCGAATCTCGCGGCATAGGACCTAGGTGAAACTTGGCAGGTAGGGGGTGGCTTTCAAGGTGGACCTCTTAAGTTTGGGTCCACCGTGGACCTCTTAGTGAAATTACTAAAAACCCTAAAATACATGCCATTAGATCCAAATGAATGGTTGAGATCAATTTAAGATAATAAAATAACAAAATAACCCTTCACTCAAAATGACAAAATCACCCATTCACCTAAAACTCCTCTTCCACCACCTCATCTCTACCACCCCATTCTTTCTCACCAGTCACCACCCCCTCCCTCGCCCCGTCCCCAATGTCTTTCTCTCCACGTTCACACCGATTGACAAATCTTAAAGCTCATGTAAAGTGTTCAGCTTCTTACTAAGAATATTTAATGTTAGTTGCAATAATTCAGCCAAGTTTACTAGTTACTAACGCTTTAATGCATAGGATTATCCCTTTTTTAATCGGTAACGTGATTTAGTGGACTTTATTCTAAAAGTACCATCTACCAAAAACAATAGATTCAGCAATACTCATAAGTCAAAGTTATATTCCATGCTTCTTTTTTCTCTTATGTATGCAAAAGAGTATATTCCATGCTTCAGTATGTTTTATCATCCATACACTGAATTCTAAAGCATCATAAATATCAATTAAATAAAGTACTCAAAAACCGAAAAAAATGTGAAAACATTGATGGAGGGGGTGGGGTGGGGTGAAGAGAGTGGTGGGGTTGGAAGGGAGGAGAGTGGAGACAGGCGATGGGATAATTTTGTAATTTTCTGGGGGTTGATGGTGGACCCATCTTTTAGAGGTCCATGCTAAACGGAGCCGGCAGGAACGTGGAGCCATTTTCAAGTACAGAGGACTCTGGCAGAGTGGCAGTCGTGGTAGTTTCTTCCTTGGCAGAAGTAGCTGCAGCTGGTGCCATTTATGGCAAGGGCTCACTTAGCAAAAGAGAAATGGGTGCGGTTGATCCCAGTGATTATCTCCGATGCGATCATTATGTTGATGAGAACACCTGCGAGGTGGAGAAATACTTGAGTGTCTAATAATATTGACTATACTCACAATTAATAATATAATAATATTTTAAATAAAATTTATTATTATTTTATATTTTTATTTAAAATATCATTACATTATTAGCCATAAACACAATGTTAGAAGAGCCCCTAACTATTTTCTCAGAGTGGTCCATATGATTACCATATTTTGTCCGATTCCTTTTAAAAATGAAAAGAAAAAGAAAATAACAAAAGAGACTCTAATGTTATAGTCCGGCCTGTCAACATTTTCGGCTAAAGAAAAAAAAAAAAAAAGGAGAAGCCGAACCTTGTGGCCTTTGTCTCATAGCATGTCCTAATGCAAAATAAAATAAAAAAGTTAAAATTAGAATTGCATCAAATCACATCTACTTAGTATTAATTAGTATTACAATCTTATTAGTTAATATCAATTAACATTTTAGAATGTTATTAGTTAATATCAATTAACATCTCATAATTTATTAATTAGTATCAATTAGTATCTCATAATTTATTAATTAATGTCAATTAGTATCTCACATTTCATTAATTACCATCAATTTAAATTGACTGCATTGAATCTCGAAGCATGTATAAATAGGTATCAACCATTTTGAAAAAGGGAGGGATCAACAAATAACTAGAAAATCACCTATCCCATTCTCTTCTTCTAGAGTAGATCGTTGTTTGAGTGTCAGAGTACCATTGCAGTATTTTCTTGATCGATCCTTTGCTCTTTTGAAGGTGATGCTCTTTATACAATTGTACTTTGTTTCATTGCATGTATTTATTGCTCTTGCTATTTTTATTTTCGTTTATCCTCTGTCATCTATCTACACATTTGCAAGCTTAACCCTTTTGTCATCTATCTTGCTCCTACACGTTTGAAGACTCTTGATTTTAGCTTCTTCTTTTTCTCTTTCTTTGTGACGGTTTTTCTATTTCTTTATTGTGTATTGTTTGCCACTGTGTGATTTTCTTTCAACCTTCTTCGTGGGCTTTTCTTGATCCATCTAATTGGTTTATGTGCTTATTAGGTTTTGTTTTGGAGTTCTTTTTTTAAAAACTTTTTAAATTTGAGCTCTTTAAAAATGAAATACAAAAAATTAAAATACAAAAATATCACATTGTGGTTTGCTCTCTTTTTGGTCGTGTTCTTTTCTCTTTTTATAGTTTTAGGCGAATAGAGTAAAGAATAACAATGAAAAATAAAACCAAAATAAAAAGTGTTTGAGGGTTTGCATTATAAAGTAAAAATCTTTTCCTTTTCCCTTTCCCTTTGCTTCAAATAACAAAAATCTTTTGAATATTTTAATTCACGCAATGACCATTGAAGGTGATTAAGTAGCCAGTGCTACTTTTGTTGTTCTTTGAATTATAAGGGTTTACTAAGTAGTCCAGTACTAACTTAAATTTCGTGCAAAAGTGAATTTTGTTTCAAATAAAAATATTTTGTCAAAATTGTTTTCTTACATATAGCAAAATCATTTCATAAATATATCAAAATCTTTTCATCAATAAAAATCAATAAACACACAATCATTTGCTGTAACACTCTAATAATCTCATACTACACTTAAGTCGTATCACATGAATAATTAGTTGTTACTTTTACTTGCGAAAACTTAACTTACTTTTTAAAATTACTTTATAATGAAAATAGGGATAAATTTTTTTTTTGATCAATAGTGGAAATAAACTTTTTTGAAAACATGAGTCATGAATATGCCGTGAACATATATAATCAAATGTCTAGTGCATACATACTCGCATTGCCATAAATAAAAGCAATACAGGGAAACATTCAACTCAATAATAACCATAACTTTCACCTATAGCAATATATATATATATATATATATATATATATATATATATATATATATATATATATATATCTCTCTCTCTCTCTCACAAAAGTAGCAAAGTGACCAACAACTATATTCGGCCCATCTAAACATCCATATCTAAAAGAGGTTCAAATAGCAAATTGAAAGGAAATACATAAATAGCCTTCATAAGCTATACATTCCATAAAATGATAGCCCCAAAACTATAAACAAAAAGAGTTATCCTCACATCCAAATTTTGTGTAACACCTTCCCAAGTACAATATTATGCTTAAGTTATAACATTACACTTAGGAGTTGTTACTAATAACTAAACCTATCTTGCTTTATCATTCACTTTAGTTTATGACAAATAAACCCAATATCTCTTACATTTCACAAATAATTATATTACAATACAACTTTTCAAAGTACATGAGCAGCTCTACTAGGAGTTCCAGCTAATGAAATAGTCATCTAAAGCTAACATGTATAGATGTATTCATCAATTGTTTTCAACAACTAGTCCAGCTTTGGTCAAATTCTTCTGGGTTGGTCCTTATTGAGATCTCCTGAGCTGTCTGGAGATGACACAGAAACACACATAGGATGAGAATTTTACATTCTCAATAGGCTTCCTAAGCTATTTGACAATTTATGTCATCATTGCCATCCTAACTGCTTCAGTTTGTTAAGAAAATGTGTTCTTATACATAAGGATGGAAGTTCATTTATTAAGTTTAGAAAGCACATCCTTTTGAAGCAGGTTAATTTTTATTCACTCTCACATTTGTCAATTAAAAGAACAATTTCATAACCGTAATAATGGGTCAACAAAAAGAATATACTTTATGCATATGCAGATGCACATCATATAATTATGCAAGTGCATTTGTGCTTTCTTTAACTTTCTTTCTTAACACATCTAGGCATTACGTATCGCTGTCCCTAGGGTGTCTACATGTGTCTACACTTGAGTACTATATATCGCCATCCTCAAAGTACAACATTTTTTATCTTCCTCTATTTGGTGCCCTAGAGGTGGATGGCCTTTCCCACCTCTGGGTAATTGTCTGTTTTTTAGGACCGAGCTTGTTCCTATACTTGATTGCTAGATTTACTTTCTCTAACTCTCACACCAACTATATTCCCCTTAAATTTGTTTAGGGGCTGTCCCACATAATATGGAATGAAAATAATCTTATAAACTTATATATTCATGTATGAACATACTTGATATGCTTATGAGTGTGTTACAAAACTCATTAACAACATACTTATGTCGACAATTCGATAGCATGGCAACTATAAAGGCTTTCAAATGGATAACAAACATAACAGCCAATTAGTCACAGAAATAACGATCTCAGCATAAAACCTATAGGAGTACAAACATAATCATCATTAGTAATAATACATCTACTTGATGTCATTCTAGTATATAATTGCATAAATGTTCATGCAATTTAATTCCCACATGGTTTGGGGGTCCCTAAGTCACTTGATCCACCTTCTAACATATCTGCCTAAAACTTCTAAATTTCACTAAAATTCCATTTTGATTCATTTTAATCTCGAATTTTAATAGGATGTAGCCAATGTAGCCTAATTTTAAAACTCTTTAGTTTCACTAAATTTTGAGATGTATAGTTTAAGTTATTAAAGTCTTACTCAAGGTTGCCCTGTTTCAAGTTAGGCTTGCACACCTAAAATTAAAAAATCACTAAAAATTTATCTTATATTCTTTTGCTCCAAAATTCTACCTATATGAACCCTCTTTCAAATCCAATAAGTTTCACTCTAATTGGGTAGTTAGAGCTCGAGTTATGAGCTCCTTATTTCGGCTGCTCTATTTCGACCTGAATAAAGCATAGGTCAAATTTAGGAATTTACTGGGAGTAACCTACTAATGATTTGATTCTAAAATTTTATAGCCATGGTTTCTTATGTGTCAGCTTTCTAAAAAAATTAGGTGCACTCAAATTGAAGTTATATAAGATGAGTTATGCCCCTCACATCACACACTAGTTAGGATAAAGAGCATTAACCAGTAGCATACTTCTAAAAATCATAACTCCTTCATTTCAAGTCCAATGGATCTATAATTTATATGGTTGGATTGATCTTCAAGTAAGGTTTCATCTAAAATTAGTTTCACTTCAAATTGAATTTTATAAGTTGAGATACATCTCTCGTAATACATACTTGTTCTAAGTTCCCCTACAATAGTTTTTCTATTGTGTGACTATTTTGATTTTCTAATCTATTCTTCAACACTAATCAAGTTTCCCTAACCTTAAATCCTACAAGCTCTACATGAATAGATAAAAAATGATATAGGAAAACCCCAACTTCAAAACAAACCCTAGAATAAGATAAGTCTTAGAAATCCTACCTCAAATTAAAAGTTTGTGGCTCTTTTCCTTGGATCTTTTGGTGTCTTTACTTCCTTAAAACCTCAAGATAAGCATAAATTCCTTCTTGCTCCTTACTTGGTGGAATTTATATGACTCAAAAGAATGAGTTTTTGGCTTGTATTAGGGCTTTTTGATGATAAATAATCTAAAGAGTTGAAGACTTGGGCAAGAACTAGCAAAACACAAAGGTGTAAGTGAGTGTGAGTGAGTTGAAGAAGAAAATAAAAGTAGAAAGAAAAGGGGTGTCTACTAACTTTTTGGGGGAGAAAAGGAGAGAAAGTGATCATGATAATTAGTTTTCTTCTTGCTTGATGGATGACTCTCATTGATGGACTTGAAATAAAAGTTAAATCTTCTTAACTCTAAATTTTGAGTGGTCATTTGTGTCCACCAAGATGATCAGTGTGGTTAGAGTGGCTAGTTTCTAGCTACACATTCTAAGGTTTTTAACTAATATTTATCCATCCTGCAATATAGACTCCTATCAGATTAGTTCTTGTATTACAAGACATTGTTAGTGAGACAATTTCTACAGCTAGCCAAAACATCACTAGACAAGGTTATACAAAGTACCAGTACAAAACTCACTTTAATGACATTATCGCCACTTTATTGTCTCCACTCAAATTTTAAGATTGAAATTAGTATTAAGCTTGTGATTAACCTTAATTAAATGACTTAGCTTAGGTTCTAATGATTAGTGAATTTTATTTATCTTAATTAACTTAATTAGGTGCTAATTATGTGCTTAATATTTAAATTAGTAGTTTTGTTGACATTTTTGTTGACTTTTGTTCAACCCAAAACATTGACTTTTTAGATTATGCTCTTGGGCAAAGTTTTACTTTCCCAAACTCCTAATTATACTTGATTAGGCTAATCCTTTACCATTATGCTCATTATTCAAACACTTAATTTGTTTTTTAGTGGCTTAGTTGCCTATTTAGGAATCTAATTACTCGAGTTACTAAGCTAATTAAACTATGCAAAAATGGGAATGTTACATTTCCCCCTCCTTTTAAAAGAATTTTGTCCTAAAAATTTGTCACTTATAAACAGGTCGGGATACTCTTGCTTTATCTCAGACTCCAACTCCTACATATACTCTTCCATATTTCCTCTACCCTAAGCCACCTTGACCAAAGGTATAGTCTTGCTCCTCAGCTATTTTAACTCACGATCCATAATCCGTGATAGCAGTAGAGTCTTCCCTTAACTATACACTTTCGGGCTCAAGCAGATGATTAGGATTGGAATTATACTTTCTCAATTGAGACATACGAAAAACATCATGGAGGTTTGACAAGTTAGGGAGCACGACCATTTGGTATCAATTGACCCTACACACTTTAGGATTTGGAAAGGAACAAGGAAATGGGGGCTCAACATTTTTACTCTCATAGCTCTACCTATACTTGTTGTAGGGGTGATTTTTAGGATTACATGTTCTCCTTCTTGGAACTCTAAAGGTTTTCTCCTTTTATCAGCATAACTCTTTTGATAGCTTTGGGCCATAAGAATCTTATCCCTTACTCTTCTAATTTCCTCCGTGATTTGTCTCACAAGATCAGGTCCTAATAGGCTTTGCTTGTTGGAAATGGTAACATGAGAAAGGGGGTTGAATCGTGTTGTAGGTAAAAATCTTTACTTGAAAATTTTTCGTTAAACAACTTTCTCAAGTCCTAGACTTGGAACGTGGAAGCAGTTTGGTTAGAAATAAAAGTAGTCTAGCTTACTAAAATATTTTAAAATAGGATTATAATAAACATACAGAGTTATATACTAATTGAAGACAGTAAATAAAGTAAAGGAGATAGAGAGATCACACAGCAAAATTTATCCTTGTTCGGCTAAACAAATGACTACGTCCAGTTCCCAACTTTTTGTTGAGATTTTTATATCACAAGTATTCTTTTTCCAAGTTTCTCTAACAATAGAGTAGTTTTCTTCAAGCCTCTCCAAGCTCATATGAGCAGTATTTATTCTAGCCTCTCCAATCTGTTAGTGACCGCTAACGAGTTTGGTTACAAGAAGTTGATAAGAAGGTTTGTGTTTAAACACTCATACTAATCTCTTTTCAAAGTATGATCAACAACGAATTCATGTGTGCGACTTCTCTAAATTCTCAATATGAGAATATTATCTAATACAAATTAGTGGAGAAGATTTTACAAACAGAAGTTATAATGAGTAATTTTCTGATGATTTAGAAGGTTGAGAAGGTTGATGAAGAAGATCTCTTAAGCGCAGAAAAATATTCAATCAATCTAACCATTTCTTCTTCATTTTCCAGCTTTATATAGACTTCAAGATTTAACCGTTGAAGTTTGCAGATCTTAAGCCGCCTCTTTGATCCACTAGTTTGTGACTAGAAAGAGAGAAATGTAGTTTTCTTCTTCAACAAGTAGACTTGACATAGAAGAGGAAAAAATAGCCGTTGAAGTGTTCACCCATTTTTTAGACTTGTCAGTGCTTCTTTTGCATCTTGTCAAATCATATTTGACATTTTGAATGTATCAATGAAGCTTGTAGAAGAAGCTTTGAAGGTGAGGTACCTCACGGGAAGCATTTTTCTAATAATTACCCTCTCTGGATGAAGTTATCCTTCTGAATGAACAGATATCCTTCTTGCAACACATTTTCCTTTCTAATGCTATAATATCATCCTTCTGAACTTTCTGTCTACTTTTTACGTGAGAAATCGTATAGATTACAAAACGTTTGTTCCAATATAAATATATTCAAGAGAAGTACTATGGATTAAGACACTTTGTTTAGTTCAAAAGTTGTTTAAGTATGAGATAAAAGATTTTGCTCATGCAAGAAAATGTTTCAATAAAACAAATTGTTCACAAACAAAAGTTTTAACTTAAAGCCTGATTTGGTATTCATCAAAACCTTGAAGCTTGAAATGTCTTAAGTTATGAGACGATTTCAGAAGGGAATTGGAGCTTACATTGCTCACCAGCTTCACACCAACATAGAGGAGATTGGCACTTCTTTCCTTACAGAGCTTCATAGGGTGCCATTCCAATACTTGCAGGGTACTGTTGTTGTATGCAAACTCAATCAAAGGTAGGTACTTATCCCAACTTCCTCGATTATCCAACACATAAGCTCTCAGCGTATCCTCCAAAGTATAGATAGTCTTCTTTGATTGTCCATTAGTTTGAGGGTGATAAGCTATATTTAGGCAAAGCTTCGTCCCAAATGCCTTTTGCAAGGCTCCCCAAAATATAGAGGTAAATCTTGGGTCCCTATCCAAGACTATGGTTGAAGGTATACTATGAAGTCTTACTATCTCTTAGACATAAAGCTAGGCTAACTTTTCCAATGGATAAGTAGCTCAAATGGGTAAAAAAGTGAGTAGATTTGGTTAATCTATTAACAACGACCCATATCGCATCAAGACCAGCTTGTATTTTGGGTAAACCTATCACGAAGTCCATGGAGATACTTTCCCATTTCCATTCCAGGATTTCCAATAGTTGCAATATACCAGAGCGCTTTTGGTATTCAATCTTTACCTTTTGTTAGACTAAACACTTACTTACCAATTCAGCTATGTCTTTCTTCATTTTCGACCACCAAAACATCTTCTTGACATCTTGGTACATCTTTGTCACATTGGGGTGTATGACAAAATAGCTTTTGTGAGCCTCCTTCAAGATCCTTCTTCGGAGATCACTACTCGCAGGTACGCAAACTCTCCCTTTGAACTTCCATAATCCATCCATACCTTAAGCGAAACCCTTCAACTTTCCACTTTCCACCAAAGCTATGGTTCTCAAAAAATCCTCATCCTCCTTTTAGGCTTGAGCAATTTGGCCTACAAAATCACTTGCTACCTTAATCTGATTCAATCTTAAGCTATAGGGGGTTAGGACAACTCCAAGGTCAAGATCTCTAAAACTTTCCACCAGCTCTACTTCTTGAACCATCACCCAAGATGTATGAAGTGACTTTCAACTTAAAGCGTCCATCACCACATCAGCCTTCCAGGGATGATAGTTTAGCCCAAACTCGTAATCCCTCAAGAACTCCATCCATCTCCTTTGCCTCATATTCAACTCTTTTTGAGCAAAGAGATGCTTCAAACTCTTATAATCAGAAAATATCTCAAACCTTACTGCATACAGGTAATGCCTCCACATTTTCCGAGCAAACACTACAGCTGCTAAACTAGGTAGTGGGTTAGATAGTTTACTTTGTGAGGCTTCAACTGTGTAAAGGCATCCATAAGCCACCACATTTAGATTTTGCATCAAAACATAGCCCAAACCTCTTCTAGAAGCATCACAATAAATCTCAAATAGTCTGCTTAGGTCAGGCAATACTTATAGTCAACTTCTCCTTTAGCTCTTGGAAACTTTTCTTACACTCAGTGGAGGGCCATTCTTCCTTGTCAACTTAGTTAAAGGTAGCGATATATGGGAAAATCCTTTTATAAACCTACAGTAATAACTAGCTAAACCCAAGAAACTCCTTATCTTTTTTACCATGGTCGGTCTCTCCCAACTCATTGTCGCCTCAATTTTACTAGGATCCACTACAATTCCTCCTTATGATACCACATGTCTTAGGAAATTCCCTTATTCCATCCAAAATTTACACTTCGACAACTTAGCATAATGATTTTTTTCCTTTAAAATTCCCAACACAACCTTCAAATGCTTCATTTTCCTTTTTTGTTCTTGACTAGATGAGAATATCATCTATGAAAACTACTACAAATTTGTCCAAGTAAGGTTTAAAGATCTTGTTCATGTAATCCATAAAAATAGCTAGGGCATTTGTTAACCTAAAAGACATCACTGTGAACTCAACATGTCCATACCTTGTCCTAAAGGTTGTCTTAGGTATATCCTACTCCTTCACCCTTATCTGATGATATCCAAATCTCATATCAATCTTTGAGAACATAGCTGCTCCACACAGTTGATCCATGAGGTTATTTATCCTAGGTAAGGGGTACTCGTTCTTAACCGTCACTTTGTTCAATAGTCTATAATCCACACACAGTCTCATGCTTATCCTTCTTTTTTACAAAAAACATTGGGGCTCCTCGTGGTGAGGCATTAGGTCTCACAAACTTCCTTTCCAATAACTCTCCTAACTTACTTTTGAACTCTGCCAACTCCATTGGGGATATCCTACAGGGTGCTATAGAGATTGGCCCTATTCTCGAGATTGGGAAACTCGGGTATATCATCAAGAAACACATTTGGGCATCCTAACTATGAGGATCTCATCCAACATCTACTCGAGTTCCAAATAACTCACCATAAGGAGAACATATCCCTGATTATCAGTCTTCCAACTTCTTACTTTTATAGAGCTTAAGAATAAACAAACAAACTCAACAGGCTTAACAAGCATAGGGGGAACTTCCTCAAGACCTTCAGGCTCGTTGCCGAGCCTACCACGCCTTCCTGATGCTATTAGTTCTTGGTACACAAAACAAGAGACATTAAGTTAATTAGGCTCAACATTTATGCTGAGTGAACCAGCAACTAACTACATTCAGAGTAGGCGGTTATGCATTTCTAATTCCTACCTCCTATCACATGGATGAGACTTAGAGGATGACTTAACTAATGCATATGCTTAGAAGCATAGTCAAACCATCCCCAGGCTTTACAAGGATGACTTGCTTTGATACTAAAATGTAACACCCTAATAACCCTATACTATGCTTAATTTGTATTACGGAAATTATTAGTTGTTATTCTTGCTTGCGAAAACTTCACTTACTTTTTAAAATTACTTTATAATAAAAATAGGGATAAAATTATTTTTGATTAGTAGCAAAAATAAACCTACTGAAAACATGAGCCATAAGTGCATTGTGAACATATATAATTGAATGTCTAGTACATACATACTCGCATTGCAATAAATAAGCAATATAAGAAAACATTATATATATATGTCGCATAAAAGTAGCAAAATAACTGACAACTACATTTGGCCCATCAAAACATCTATATCTAAAAGAGGTTCAAATACCAAACTGAAAGGAAATATATAAATAGCCTCCATCACCCATACATGCCATAAAATGATAGCCCCAAAACTATAAACCAAAAGAGCTATCCTCGCATCCAAGCTTCACATGTAGTATCTCGCTTCATCCCCTAAGCTTAGAATAGAATGAAGCTATTCCCAAATCCTCTTGGTGAATCACCATACCATTCTCCATGAGCTCGCCTATGACCTCGGGGTATCACTTGAGTGTGGATGAAACCATGTCCATGCCTCATGGGTGTGCTCGACTCACTGCAAAAGAGGAAGAATCTGAAGTTAAGCGGAGCATGGAAGGAAACATTGGCTCCAAAAGATCATACTTAATTGAGTATGTCAGGGTCATGTGAGTATCAGAATCGGACTCTCTATCGATAGGGTACATATGTGGATGAAAGGGATGTTGCACATCATCTAGGGTAACGTCCTTGTATAGCTCATCTGGGGGGAGGAACGGACTCATAATTGGTGAACGGAACTGACAATGAAACACATAGACCCTTATTGTAGAGCGTCCAGTTAGTACGGAGGGATTTAGCATTGGGTCAAAGTGCCTATGCCAAATGGGGAACTAAACATAAATGATCACGCTACTTAATGCCATCCTCTAAAGACTACACAAAGAAGTAAGAAATACAAGATTTCTTAGTAGGATTTTCAATAGACAATTCATGTGTCATCATCATCATCCTAACTACTTCGGGTTTAGTGATAAAAAGGTGAACATGCATAAGTGCAATTTTAAAGGAGTTTGAAAAACATAAGTTTCCAAAGCGGGTATCTTACTCCTTTAATCATGACATGTGGTGTAACAACATCATAAGGCATATATGTACATGCAAGAGTATAGTATAAAACATTTATAACCATGAATATGAGGAAATAAGGATGCATGCATATTTATGTAATTTCATTGTCTTTGACTTAGCTTACTTAACCTTTATAATTAACACGTGCTTAACATTCTTTTCTTTACATGCCCTTGGATAGACTATTCTCGAACATGAGTTCATTCCATGATTGTCATCACATAATATTAATCTAAATCAGACTTTGTTGACAAGGGGATCTATGTGCCTCTAAATTAGAGGGATCTAGTTTGGCCATGTGCCTCCCAAGTAGAGGGATCTCAAGGTCCTTGTGGATTACCTTCCTTTACCAAAAGATCATGTCTAGTTATTACTTTCTTAACATAAGTCTTGACATTACGTCTTACACCTTAAATGCATTAAGTTCAAAGACAAGACGGATATAGGCATGTAATAGATATTTCTAAGTCCATAATCTTGTCTCATACTTTTTACTTTAGTGACATCATCATGTCCTCTTTGTCTCTTGCCTTGATTAATTTGAATCTGATAATGAGATTAAGTGTTTTTACTACTTATGTGATCGAATTAATCAAGGATTAGTGATTAACTCATTTTCTATGATCAGTGTAATTAAATCTTAAACAAGGATTAGTGATTAACTCATGCTTAATTAAGTGAATTCTTGGTGATTAATGATTAATTGGTCTCTTTAAGGTTTGGTTTCCTTGATTAGCAAGTTTCTAATTTTAATTAAGCTTTCTCTTAATCTTTTTTCGCTATTTTCCCTTTTGACTCTTGATTAAGCTTTTATTTCTTAATTTCTAATTAAGTGTCTAATTACTTAGGGTTACTGAGGTAATTTAGCACAGAGGGAAATTGGAGATGTTACAGTGGTGTGGCCTCCTAAGGATCTGTCAACAGTATAGTCGGGCGTCATCATAGAAGGGTCCGAATTTGTCCTAGCAGAGGAAAAGATAGCATATGGCTGGAAGACAAGAAGGTGTAGCTCCATCATCATGATGTCAGCATACAGGTCTTGTAGACCGAAGTGTGGGCTCATTACCGAAACTCCTAAAGAAACCTGAAGAAAACATATACCCTAGATAGCAGCTCTAGCAATGATCAAGATAGCATCCAAAATTAGGTCAAAGTGCCATTCCCACATAGGGAGCTCAATGAAGATGACTACCATCTCCATTCCCATCAACCTCGTCTAAAGACGACACGGAAAATAGGGGTAAGAAATATAAAATTTCTTAGTATGGCTCTAATTAGACAAGCAAGTGTCGTCATTATCGTCCTCACCCACTTCGAGTTTTCTTATAAAATGGTGAACATGCATAAGGTTCAATTTTAATTACTTTGAAATCGTACTTTAATTGAAGTAGGTTTCTTTTACTCATACATTCTTGGCATGCTATAATGGTGCAATAGGAACATAAATGAGCATAAGTAAGCATATCTATAACATATAAACACTCATAAACAAATACATAATAAATCATATAAGGCATGAGTGTAGTCTTTCTTTACTTCCTTTAACTTTGACTTTGACCTCAACTATGACTTTGACTTTTAGCATGTGCTTAAACATTCATATACCACTGTCAGAACTTTACTTTCTTTTAATACATAAGCTCATATCTATGATGATCGTCATCATTCATTACACTCGACTTAAATTGGTGAGCAAGAAAGGGTTCCTTTGTGGGTCACATTCTCTTACTGAAGGATCACACTTGAGTGTCTTATTAACTATGAAATTTATTGTTAAGTCTTATGTAATTGGGGCCTTTGAGTAAAGGACTTAAGTCTTTCTTTATCTTACACAAGTGACCATCATAACACATAACAATTATTTCTAAGTCCATGAATTTGGCGAAAATCCGATATCATAACGGCCAGATCGAGAGATTTCCCAAAATTGCAAACAGCTAAATTAACAATTATAGATAGCGTTCACATCATAATTGAACATTCGTCAATCATCATTTACATGCAAGGTCATGACTCGTGAGGATTTCTTGTAACATCCCAGATTTTACTGCATTTGTTACTCTTTGTTACAAATTTAATAAATAATATTAGATTGATAATTGAATAATAGAAACATAGTAATTTTATTAAAATTGTTAAAATTAATAAGTTATTAAAAAGAGATAATGAATTTAATTTAATTAAAACAGTTATTAGATTAAACAGTGAAATAAAATAATAATAATAATATAATAACACATTTAAAGTCCTATTAAAGATAAAATAATATAGTTTAAAAATTACAGTAAGAATATTTCAAAGCAGTTTAAATTATTGACAAAGCCTTTTAAAGCCCTTGTAATTGATTAGTTTTTGAATTTAAGTACAAGATGGTACTAATATCATGTCATTCGAGTATGTCAAGTACATTTAGTGAGTGACACCTCACTCAAAAATAAATCCCAAGGCTAGGGAGAAGCCAACACACCTACAAAAAGTGGGATTAAAGCTTGACCACTCTTTTAAAAAGAATGATTCACCTTTATTTTATCCCTTTACTCTGAAAGAAAGAACAACACAACCCCTCTCTTCTTCTACTTCTTCTTTTATGATAAAGAGCCCCTTCCTCTCATCCATTTTTCTTTGCTTTGTGTCTTTTCTTCTTCTCAAAACTCTAGAAGCCCATTCACTCTCTCAAGTTCCTTACATCAAGAGTTAAGTGGAGACCCTTTTCAGGGTAGTAGATGTAACATTCCAAAGAACAGTATGCTAGACTAGTACTGTTAATTGATTTATATCGATGCGTTATAGATACATGGGTAGTCAACTCTATTAGGGTTAGATGAATTTGAGTTTCTTTGTGGAAAGATCTTATGTAGACAAATAGAAAAGTATTGCTAATTTAAGATAAATCGGTTGAATTGCGGCATTTTGCAACGCAAGAACCGAATCAGTATAAATCTATCCTATATGATGACATGAGTATCAGTTGAAAACCCTAGAATATAGGGCTAGAAATTTGCCACCTAACCTGCGCTAGATGGCCAGATCATGGCCACACATTTGTAGAGTCAACAAAAATTAAAATTCCAATGAAGTCCACCAATCACATAACTTTTCAAGTCTTTCGAATTAGGACACAAGTCACAAAATCTTTCCTCCCTTGCCTTAGCAAATTTTGGCCACCCTATTAAGCCACTCACTCTTCATTTTTTTCTTCAACTTCACTCCTTTCTCCATCTTCTCCATGCTTACCCAAGCTTCTACGTGAATCTTGCTTTTTCTTCTCAAAATTTTCACTCTTTCTTTGTATTCCATCAAGAAACCTCAACATAATCTAGCTACCTTTGAATCATATAGTTTCATCCACCAAGGAAAATAAGAGAAGTTATCACCATCTTGGAGCTTTATTGAAGGAAAAAGCCACCAAAGAACTCCAAACTAGAAGCTACAAGTGGTGTTGTAGGTAGGATTTCTTAGATTATTTGATTTCTATAATTTATATGGCTACTAGTGTTTCTTACATTATCTTTTATTTGATGATATTTGATATTAATATGACTTGTTTTGAGTGATATAAGATAGGAATGATTAGTTTAGCTTGATGATTTGATCAAAAGACCAAAAGAGAACATAAACAGAAATGCTGATATAAAACCCGAAGGTAACTGTCCATACAGCGAATGGAGTTTCTCCACCTATAGGTACGAACTTCGAGCTATGGATAAAACTAGACTTTTAGAGTTTTCCAACCATATAAATTATAAGTCCATTGAATATAAAATGAGAGATTTATGAATTTTTGAAGTAGACTATTAAATTTCACTCATTATCCAGACCAGTATGTGTTGTGAAAGGCATAACTCGCCCTATATAACTTCAAATGAGTGCAACGAATATTTTTACGAAGCTAACACATAGATAATCATGCCATAAAAATTTCAAACTTATATCATAAGTATATTGCTCCTAGTAATTCACTAAAGTTTGCCTATACTCTGATCAGGTTGAAACAGGGTAGCCTAATTGAGGAGCTCATAACTTGAGCTCTATTCACCGAATTAGGACGAAGCTTATTGGATTGAAAGATAATCCAATCAACTACAATTTTATATAAAATTCGAATAAAAATGAAAAAAGATGGAAGTTTAGTGATTTTCTATATTTAGGTGCTTGAGTTTGTTTTGAAACAGGGCAGCCTTAAGTAAAACATTAATAACTCAGCTTATATACCTCAAAACTAAATAGGACCAAAGAGATTTAAAATTAGACTAATAAGTTTACAGCATACTCAATTTTTAGATTAAAAAAAATTAAAATAAAATTTTAGTGTGATTTATAAAACAAGACAGGTTTAAGGGAAGTCATGATAACTTAACAGTTTTCAAGAGCAAGGAGCTCCATAGGCCATAAGAAGCCAACAACTGAATTATGAATGAAATTCTTTGTGATATGATGTGATTTTGATATATAAACATGATGTTTCTATTTACTTGACTAGCAGGCTGGAATGATATTGTCTGTATATGGGAAAAGTCCTCATTTCAGCTGTTACGCTATCGAATTTTTTGCAGAATTATAAGAATGCTATGAACATGTATATGTTATGTATATGTATATGGAAATTATGCATTCAAAAATATATGAAAATATGTTATGAGACATATGCATGAGTGCATTTAACATATTCATGTGTGATTATGTACAAGAATGAAAGAATTTAAATAGATAAGATGTGGATCCCTTCACTTGTACGTAATTATTAGATCCCTCCCTGCAAAGGCAGTTAAATAGGCAAGATGTGAGTCCCTTCACTTGGAGGCTGTTTGTAACATTCACTAGAATTTTTATCGCTTTTCACCCAATTGTTTGGTTTTTATCGAATAATTGAGATTAATTAAAATTCAACTAAAAAATTAATTAGGATCAATTGAGTAGAAATTAATTGAGTTTAGATATGAGTTAATTAGGTTAGAAATATAGAAGATTTCATAAAAATTTTCTTAAACCAATTTACCGATTTAAGAGAAATCAGTAAGATTACGATATTTTAAACTGTCGGAACCGAACCAATAGGATTTACACCCAATAACCCTACATTAAGTGGCTGAGAACTCAGCCACTTAACCCATGAAAGTGGCACCACAAAGGCCAGAAAGAATGAAAAGGGTTGGCTAAATTTTAGCCTCTTGTGTTCTAACCAATCAAAGCCTTTGAAGCCAACTACCCCCTTTGTGTTTAAATCAGATTTTCTCTCCTCCTCCTCCTCATGCTGATTTCGCCTATTTCTCCCTTTGCTTCAGCCTTCTTCTTCTCTTCTACACTCACCCAACTCCATCAAAGCTTCAAGCTCAACAAGGTTTTGATAATCCAAACTCCAAAATCAAGCCAAATCACATACAAAGAGATAGAGGTTTAATTCTTATTTTGATTTTTTGATTGTGGGTGGCTGGTGGTGGCTCATTTTCTCAATTTTTTATGTGATGATTGAATGATTATGATGACATTTGGCTTGTTTATTGGCTGTTTGTGAGGTTAAAATCGAATTGGAAGCAAGAAAGGATGAAAATAGGAAGAGCTGAGGGGCTGGAGAACAAAAAACCCTTGGTAGTCCGTACAGCGGAGTGTACGGCTCCGCCTTCCATCGTTTAAATTTGATGTAACCATTTTTATATGAAACTAGAAATTTAGGGCTTTCTATACATATATCATATAAGGCCATTGGGTTAGTATTGAGAGATATATGAATTTTGGAAGTTCGACATAGGTTTTTGATTTTGATTCTCGGCAGACTGGCTTTGAATGAAACAATCTTTTTTATAAAGCTTACACATAGTAGAATGTTCCATAAAAATTTCAAAGTTAGATAAGATCCCGTTTGCTCCCAGTGGTCCAAGAAAGTTGCCCTATGTCCAAACCAGGCCAAAATAGGGTAGTTCAGGAAGGTTAGATTTTGGGGCTTATAACTCGAGCCCTACTAAGTCAAATGGAATGGAACTTTTTTTTAAATGAAATATTGTCCTGTTAGCTTTAATATGAGACTAATTTCATATGATTTGAGCCAGTTTTCGATTTTTAGTGGATTTTTACTTTTAAGTGTACAATTCTGGCAAGCTACAGGGCAGGCCGGGATAAAACCTAAATAACTTGAGCTATGCTTATCAAAATTAGATGGGACTAAAGAGGTTAGAAAATAGACACATAACACTTTAACATATCCAAAATTGAGGTCCAGATGAGTTAAATAGAAATTATGACCTAATTTACAAAAATCGAGTTGAATGCAAGTATTGAGACAGCAACCATGTTTTAATTTCAATAATTGTGCCATGAATTGATGTTTGAAATATGAATGAACAATGTTGATTCCTATGAGAAATTGGTTTTGAGTACTGGCACTATTCATGGGGAAGCGGACACATTTCGTTATGCCGCCGAAATTTCGGTAAGACCTACGCATGAGTCATAAGATACATGTGCATTTTCAAGAAAATTCATGAAGATTATGTTATGATGAGCATAAAGGCTATGTTATGATGAAAGTCCATAATACTTGGGCCTGTCCCGGAATAAAGTTAAGGGGAATAGATCGGTGGGGAGGTCAGGGAAAGTAAACCCGGCATTTCTGTATAAGAACGAGCTCGATCCTGAAAAGCAAACTATTACCCAGGAGTCTAAAATGGCCAAGAACTCCCAGGGGACCAAGTAATGGAAAAGTTTATGAAGAAAGTTTCAAGAATAAGTTTTGTATGATTACATTAAATGCATGGTTACATTGAATAGTCATCGCAAGTTGTTTACAGTTTGTTTGTTATATTTACTTATTGCTTTATGTTCATTTATTCTGCTCATTATTCTGTGTATTACTATTAGTAGTTTATTCTGTTTCTTCTGTTGTCTTAAGTAAAACTGAACCTTGCCTCAGACCAGACGTTTTCTTAAACTTATTAAATATGGATAGTTTAGTTTGAACCCATGTTTTTAAAATTAAATAAAAATCGAGGCAACTGAGAATGAATGTGATGTCAGTTGAATGCCGTATTCGAACCCTACTGAGAATTTATTTAAATTCTCACCTCGCTTTGTATTTTCGCATCATTCTCAAATGCTGGCGATGGATTCGATAGCCACTCTGCTTATTGAGATTTCCGGACCTACAGCTCCACGATGATCCAATAGTGGACTCGTTGTACATAGCTGGCTCCTGCCATTTTTGTCTCTACCTTTTCAGCAATAGGAGTTTTGCTATTTCTTTATTTTACCCGCTTTTGAACCCATATATAAACTGAAGCATTGGCTTCCAACTCACATATGTATGTATACGATTGATGATATACTATCTATTTTCCTTTCTGTAGTGCTTTTTGTTCAATTTTGTTATGTTCTACAATACTGATCACGTTTATTATATATAGTGCGCCGTTTCATAGGTATATTCGTCAAATATATATACATATGTCAAAGAAAAAGAAAATATAATATGATGAATACAGCTTTAGACGGAGGACTAACACGGTAATGCAACCTATCCAATTTCATGCTATTACTTAAGCATAACATTACGTTGGTAGGGTGTTACATTTTTGATATCAGAGCAGTTCGTCCTAGCTAAGGCCTGAGGATTGGATTGACTATGCTTCGTGCATATTCTGTATTTTTGGCTAATAATGTGCACTAGATCTTGCCTGTAAGGTTGAGATATAGACGTGCATGTATACGAAGTGCCTGACCGTGTGAGCTATTATTTACTAGCACATTAGATTTGGTGTTGAGCCTGATCAACTCAATAACTTTTGTTTTGTGTGCTCAGAACTTAATGGCTTCTGGAAGGGGAGGTAGACCACGTACAGAACCTGCTCAAGGGGATTTCCGCTGACCTTATGGACACGGTACAAGAAATGGCTCATGCGATATGGGAACAGGCGCAGCAGCTCACCAGATGATGGATCAATTGGGCAGGCGACCTGAGGTAAGCTGCGAAGGAAATCCACATGGCCTAGGAGCTGACCTGGACTACCTTAAGTTTGTTGAGTTCAGGAAGGCAAATCCGCCCAGCTTTCGAGGGGCGTATGATCCTGATAAAGCCGATGAATGGATCAAAGCTATAGAGAAGATTTTTTCTGTCCTGGATTGTTTGGATCATCAAAAGGTGACCTTTGCCACCTACGTGCTCAAAGCAGATGCCGAGTTTTGGTGGAACGGCATACGAAGGTTATTCGAAGAATCTTAGAAAGCAATCACCTGGATGTTGTTCAGAGATGTATTCTACCAAAAGTATTTTCCTGCCTCTGTTTGAAATGCCAAGGAACTAGAGTTTATGCAGCTGCGTCAAGGAAATCGAACGGTATCCGAATATATTGCCAGATTTGAAGAGTTATGTAAATTTTCTACAATTTACCAGAGGAACCCAGACGAAGCATGGAAGTGCGTTAAATTCGAAGGAGGATTACGAGAAGATATTCTTACCGCAATAGGGCCAATGAGATTAGAGATTTCTCCACGTTGGTAAATAAGTGGAAGATTGCAACTTGAAGCTAGCGGCAGGCAAGGCATCTAGTGGTGGTTTCAAGAAGGGATTAGCACCGCAAGGCCCAAGATTCAAGCCTAACTTACAATAGCGGAGAAGATTCCCGCCGACAAGCAACAAAGGCAAGCAGCCTCAAAGGCCTCTTCCGAATCCAACCTGCACAAAATGTGGTAAGAATCATGGTGATCGGCCATGTTTGGTAGGCCAAAATGTCTGCTATGGGTGTGACAAGCCAGGCCACAAAACTTATGAGTGCCAACTAGGAATCCACCACAGCCGTCTTGACCACAACGTCAAGGACGGGTTTTTACGATGAATGCAGAAGAAGCTGACAAATCTGAAGGACTAATCCATGATACCTGTGAAGTGGATGGTGAGACTCTAACTATACTTTATGATTCGGGTGCCTCCCACTCATTTATTTCTCATGACTGTATGGTTGTTTTGCGATTACCAATTCTGAATTGCCTTATGATCTACTGGTTTCTACTCCTACCAATGAACCTGTTAAAACTAGTCAAATTTGCATCAATGTTCCTCTTCGAATTGAGATTAGGACCTTTGCAGCCAGTTTGATTTGTCTTCCTCTCTCTGGACTTGACATAATTCTAGGCATGAACTGGCTTTCCGCCAATCGAGTCATGCTCAATTGCTCCGATAAGACAGTGGTATTCCCCTCTGTCTTGTCTTTTGAATCCCAAGCCTCAACACTCTTCTATCTGAACTCTTTATTAGTAAACTATAGTGGGTTGAAGAGTTAAGGATACATCCTCTTGTCAGCTAATGTGACAGAAGTTGAGCAAAAACAAGAGGAGATCCCAGTTGTTAAGGAATATCCTGATGTTTTTCTAGAGATATTCCTGAATTCCCTCCTAAGAGAGAGATTAAGCTCACCATCGAATTGGTTCCAGGTGCAGGACCAATATCTATAGCTCCGTATCAATGTCACCCTTGGAGCTGACAGAACTAAAGAGATAAATTGAAGAGCTTTTGGAAAAAGGATTCATAGGACCAAGCGCATCGCCATGGGGAGCTCCAGTCTTGTTGGTTAAAAAGAAAGATGGAAGCATGCGCCTATGTATGGGTTATAGGCAGTTGAATAAAGTGACGATTAAGAATAAATATCCATTGCCAAGAATCGATGACCTCATGGACCAACTGCTGGGTGCGACGATATTTTCCAAGATCGATTTGCGTTCCGGATATCATCAAATCCGAGTTTGGGAATAAGATATCCCTAAGACAGCTTTTTGAACTCGTTACGGGCACTACGAGTATACCGTAATGTCGTTTGGACTGACAAACACACCAGCAGTATTCATGGATTACATGAACCAAATATTCCACTCATATTTAGACAAGTTTGTAGTGGTTTTCATTGACGACATACTTGTTTATTCGAAGATGGAGCGAGAGCATGCGGAACACTTGCAGCTAGTTCTGTAAATTTTAAGAGAAAAGAAACTCTATACTAAGTTATCCAAATGTGAATTTTGGATGAAAGAAGTAAAATTTCTCGGCCATGTAGTGTCCTATGGAGGAATCTCTGTAGGCCCCAGCAAAGTAGAAGCAGTTCTAAATTGGGAAAGGCCGACCATAGTCACTGAAGTCAGGAGTTTTCTGGGCTTAGCTGGATATTACCAGCGATTCGTTAAGGATTTTTCTCGAATAGCTTTGCCCTTGACCAAGCTAACCAAGAAGAATGTTCCATTTGAATGGACGCCAGAGTGTGAACAGAGTTTTCAAGACTTGAAGAGAAGGTTGACTACGACACCAATGTTGGCCTTACCAGACCCTCGTGGACCATTTGAGATCTGTTGTGATGCGTCCAAACAAGGATTAGAGTGCATGTTGATGCAAACCGGAAACGTGGTCACATATGCCTCCAGGCAATTAAAGCCACATGAAAAGAATTATCCTACACACGATCTAGAATTAGCTGCAGTGGTGTTTGTCTTGAAGATATGGAGACATCACCTTATGATGTAAGTTTCGAGGTCTTTTCTGATCACAAGAGTTTGAAGTATCTCTTTGATCAGAAGGAATTAAATATGAGGCAGCGAAGGTGGATGGAACTTCTTAAGGACTACGAATTTGAATTGAAATACCACCCAGGTAAGGCAAACATTGTGGCAGATGCTTTGAGCAGAAAATCGTTGATCATAGCCTTGATGATGATTAAGGAGACGGAGCTTATTGAGAGCTTTCGGAATCTTAATTTGGGAATCCTTCCAACTCCCAAGACTTTTCAGCTACATCAAATTAAGATAGCCAGTAGCTTTAAGGAACAGATTCGGCAAGCACAGCAGCAGGATACTGGTTTTCAACATACAATCAATCTCGTGCAATCAAGAAAATTAACGGATTTTGCTCAAGATAAAGAAGACATATGGCGACACTGTGACAGGCTGTGTGTACCCGAAGGGAATGATCTCCGGAGGAGAATCTTGGAAGAAGCACATAAAGGTGAATTCGCCATACATCCTGGCATTACTAAAATGTATCAAGATCTAAAGAAATGTTTTGGTGGCCAGGCATGAAGTCAGACATAGCAAGCTTTGTGAGCAAATGCTTGGTCTGTCAGAAGGTGAAAGCAGAACATCAGAGACCTTCTGGGATGTTACAACCCTTGGAAATCCCTGAATGGAAATGGGAGAGTATCTCCATGGATTTCGTAATGGGATTACCAAGAACGTCAATAGGATATAATGCCATATGGGTCGTTGTGGATAGATTAACCAAATCTGCTCACTTCCTACCCGTTCGAGCAAATTATCCGTTGGAAAGATTGGCACAGTTGTACATTCAAGATATCATAAGATTGCATGGGACCCCTTCAACCATCATCTGTGATCGAGACCCAAGGTTTACTTCACAGTTTTGGGGAGCCTTACAAAAGAGCGTTTGGCACTAAGTTGTGCCCAAGTACTGCATATCACCCGCAAACAGATGGCCAAACAGAAAGGACAATTCAAACCTTAGAAGACATGTTGCGAGCCTATATATTGGAGCAACGTGGGAATTAGGATCGATACTTGCCGTTGACTGAATTTGCATACAGTAATAGCTAGCACGCTAGCATTAGCATGGCTCCTTATGAAGCTTTGTGTGGACGGAAGTGCCAGTCTCCACTGTGTTGGTACGAAACAGGAGAATTAACTCTATTAGGGCCTAATTTAGTTGAACAGACCACTGAGCAGATCAAGAAAATACGAAGTAAGATACTTACCGCTCAAAGCTGTCAGAAGAGTTATGCGGATACTAGGAGGAAACCTTTGGAATTTCAAGAAGGAATCCACGTATTTCTGAAGATTACGTCTACAACAGGGATAGGTAGAGCCATTAAGGTCAAGAAGTTAAATCCTCACTTTATTGGCCCCTTCCAAATCTTAAAGCGAATCGGAGCAGTTACATACCAAATCGCTTTGCCTCCACATTTATCAAACCGTCACGATGTTTTTCATGTCTCCCAACTCAAAAAATATCAACCTGACCCTACACACTTCCTAGAACCTGAATCAATACAGTTAAAAGAGGACTTGACTTTCCACATGCAGCCAGCACAAATTGTAGACAAAAGTAGCAGGCAACTTCGAAACAAAACCATGCAGCTAGTAAATGTAGCATGGGGAAAAAGAGATGCTAAAGACTACACATGAGAACTACAATTAGACATGAGCAAAGAGTATCTTGAACAATTCTCAGGTACTAAATTTTGAGGACAAAATTTTTTTTTAGGAGGGTGGTAATGTAACATCCACCAGGATTTTTATCGCTTTTCACCCAATTATTCGATTTTTATCGGATAATTGAGATTAATTAAAATTCAACTAAATAATTAATTAGGATCAATTGAGTAGCAATTAATTGAGTTTAGATATGAGTTAATTAGGTTAGAAATATAGAAGATTTCATAAAAATTTTCTTAAACCAATTTATCGATTTAAGGGAAATCGGTTAGATTACGGTATTTTAAATTGTTGGAACCGAACCAATAGGATTTACACCCAATAACCCTACATTAAGTGGCTGAGAACTCAGCCACTTAGCCCATGAAAGTGGCGCCATAAAGGCCACAAAGTATGAAGAGGGTTGGCTGAATTTTAGCCTCTTGTGTTCCAACCAATCAAAGACTTTGAAGCCAACTACCCCTTTTGTGTTTCAATTAGATTTCCTCTCCTCCTTATGCCGATTTCACCCACTTCTCCCTTTGCTTCAGATCTCTTCTTCTCTCACCTAACTCCATCAAAGCTTCAAGCTCAACAAAGTTTTGATAATCCAAACTCCAAAATCAAGCCAAATCACATACAAAGAGGTAGAGATTTAATTCTTGTTTTGATTTTTGAATTGTGGGTGGCTGGTGGTGGCTCATTTTCTCAATTTTTGATGTGATGATTGAATGATTATGATGATATTTGGCTGGTTTATTAGCTGTTTGTGAGGTTAAAATCGAATTGGAAGCAAGAAAGGATGAAAAAAGGAAGAGCTGAGGGGCTGGAGAACCAAAAACCCTCGGCAATCCGTACAGCGAAGTGTACGACTCTGTCTACCATCGTTTAAATTTGATGAAACCATTTTTATATGAAACTAGAAATTCAGAGCTTTCCATACATATATCATATAAGGCCATTGGATTAGTATTGAGAGATATATGAATTTTGGAAGTTCTACCTAGGTTTTTGATTTTGATTCTGGGTAGACTAGGTTATTCAGGGTAAATCTCGTGCCATACTACTTGGAATTGAATGAAACAAACTTTTTTATAAAGCTTACACATAGTAGAATGTCCCATAAAAATTTTAGAGTTAGCTACAATCCCGTTTGCTCCTAGTAGTCCAAGAAAATTGCCCTATGTCCAAACCGAGCCAAAACAAGGCAGTTCAGGAAGGTTAGATTTCGAGGCTTATAACTCGAGCCCTACTAAGTCATATGGAATGGAACTTTTTGTAAATGAAATATTGTCCTGTTAGATTTAATATGAGACCAATTTCATATGATTTGAGCTAGTTTTCGATTTTTAGTGGATTTTTACTTTTAAGTGTGCAATTCTGGCTAGCCACAGGGCAGGCTGGGATAAAACCTAAATAATTTGAGCTATGCTTATCAAAATTAGATGGGACCAAAGAGCTTAGAAAATAGACACATAACACTTTAACATATCCAAAATTGAGATCCAGATGAGTTAAATAGAAATTCTAGCCTGATTTACAAAAACTAGGTTGAATGCAAGTATTAAGACAGCAACCATGTTTTAATTTCAATAATTGTGCCATGAATTGATGTTTGAAATATGAATGAACTATGTTGATTCCTATGAGAAATTGGTTCTAAGTACTAGCACTATTCATGGGGAAGTGGACAAGTTCTGTTATGCCGTCGAAATTTCGGTAAGACCTATGTATGAGTCATAAGATACATGTGTATTTTCAAGAAAATTCATGAAGATTATATTATGATGAGCAGAAAGGCCATGTTATGATGAAAGTCCATAATACTTGGGCCAGCCCCGGAATAAAGTTAAGGGGAATAGATCGGTGGGGAGGTCGGGGAAAGTAAACCCGACATGCCTGTATAGGAACAAGCTCGATCCTGAAAAGCAAACTATTACCCAGGAGTCTAAAATGGCCAAGAACTCCCAGGGGACCAAGTAATGGAAAAGTTTATGAAGAAAGGTTTAAGAATAAGTTTTGCATGATTACATTAAATAAATGGTTACATTGAACAGTCATTGCAAGTTGTTTACAGTTTGTCTGTTATATTTACTTACTGCTGTATGTTCATTTATTCTGCTCATTATTCTATGTATTACTGTTAGTAGTTTATTCTATTTCTTATGCTGTCTTAAGTAAAACTGAACTTTGCCTCGGAACAGACGTTTTCTTAAACTTATTAAATATGGATAGTTCAGTTTGAACCCATATTTGTACAATTAAATAAAGATCGAGGCAACTGAGAATGAATGTGACGTCAGTTGAATGCCGTATTCGAACCCTACTGAGAATTTCTTAAATTCTCACCTCGCTTTGTATTTCCACATCATTCTCAAACGCTGGCAATGGAATCAATAACCACTCTGCTTATTGAGATTTCCGGACCTGTAGCTCTATGATGATCCAATAGTGGACTCGTTGTACATAGCTGGCTCCTACCATTTCTATCTCTACCTTTTCAGCAATAGGAGTTTTGCTGTTTCTTTATTTTACCCGCTTTTGAACCCATATCTAAACTGAAGCGTTGGCTTCCAACTCACATATGTATGTATACGACTGATGATATACTATCTGTTTTCCTTTCTGTAGTGCTTTTTATTCAATTTTGTTATGTTCTACAATACCAATCACGTTTATTATATATAGTGCCCCGTTTCGTAGGTATATTTGTCAAATATATATACATATGTCAAAGAAAAAGAAAATATAATATGATGAATACAGCTTTAGATGGAGGACTAATACGGTAACGCAACCTATCCAATTTCATACTATGACTTAAGCATAACATTAAGTTGGTAGGGTGTTACACTGTTATTTGGGTCTCACGCTGTAAAGGCAGCTAAAACTTTTGGGTCCCTCTACTTTGGAGACAGTTGAGCAACTGAGTCCCTCTAATTTACAGGCACGTGGGTCGCCTTACGGGTTAGTACTGTGTGATGATGGTCATGAGTTGAGCTCAATCCTAGATCAGGCAACCTAAGGACAGTAAATATTAAAGACACTATAGGCACCTTAGGGACGACGATACGTAATGCTTAGATGTGTCAAGTAAAAAAGTTTAAAGAAAGTATAAGTGCATTTGCATGATAATATGATGTACATCTGTATATGCACAAATTATATTCTTGTTGTTACTATTATGAAACTACTCTTTTAAATGGCAAGTGTATGAATAAAAAGCACCTGCTTCAAAAGGATATTTTTTAACTTCATGAAAATGAAATTTGTAGTTTGTATGGCATAATCACTTTTTCATAATAAACTGAAGTAGCTAGAGATAATGACGATGATATTATATATGGTAGTCTAGAAAATCCTTCTAAGAATTTATAATTGTCACCCCTTTGTATGTTCCCGTGCTATCTCAAGATAGCTCATAAGATAATGGAGATGGTCAATCCTGGAGAAAGATGATTGAGCTTAGAGAATTGTCGAAAGTTACTGTTAGACAAGGTCTGTTTAGTTACTAGTGAGAACTCCTAAGTGTGATACTATGACTTAAGCATGGTTCCGTACTTGGGAGGGTGTTACATTTTGGTATGAGAGCAGTTCTTCCTAACTGGACCTGGGATTGACTGACTATATGTAACACCCTAATAGTTTCATTCTATGCTTAAGTCATATTGTGGAATTACTAGTTGTTACTTTCGCTCGTGGAGCTAACATTACCTTTTGGAAATTACTTTTTAATGAAAATAGGGGTAATTTTTTTTGAACAATAATGAGTAAACCATTTTTGAAATCGAGAGCCATAAGTGCATTATGAACATGTAATACAAACGATGCTATCTCATATATACATCGCATTTAACATAAATAAAAGCAATGAGAATAACCACAATCTTAAATAAAGATAACATTCATTCCATAGCCATCCTATAGTTAATATAATAGTAGTAATAGCAGAAGTCATACACAAAGATAATAATGGGTCTGATACTTACTATCGGCCCTATAAAATACCCTAATGAAATACATGATAGAAGGAAATACATAAGAAATCCCAATCTGCCCATACATGTCGAATGAAAATAATAACCCTCACTACAACCAAAAAAGGGCTATCCTCATGCTTAGGTCCGCATTCAAATCAACACCTCACTCTCCTGGCGGGAGGTAACTGTTTTCGAATCCTCCGGGAGAAATATCACCACGTCCTCCTCCTCAAGCACGGCCATGCCTATGAATCACTGCACGAGTACGAATGAACCGCAATCGTAAACTGGGGGCGGAGTGTGACGAGGGGCTGTTGAAGAAGAAGACAAATTGGACGATAGGCGAATCATGGACGGGAAGGAAGGCTCAGATGGGTCCGTCTCGATGTGGTAGCTTAGATAGGACGGTTCCGAAGGATCGGAATCCAATAAAACTATCGGTGCCAAGTGGCTGTCTAAGTTGGAATATCCGTCAGTGGGGTACCTCGGAGGATGGAAAGACAGGCGAACATCATCGATAGTGATGTCCTCGAATGGCTCATGAGGGCAGAAAAATGGACTCATCATGGGTACATGGAACTGGCGGCTATGGAACATGTAGACTTGTATCACTGCCTGAGCAGTCATCACGGATGCATTTAGCATCGGGTTAAAGTGCTAATGCATCACTCGGAACTCAACAAAAATCACCGCCATGCCTGACGCCGGCATCCTCTAAAGACGACACAAAAACATAGGAGTGAGAAATACTAAATTTCTTAGTAGAATTGCGACTAGACAAACACAATGTCATCATCATTGTCCCAGCCACTTCGGGTTTAATATAAAAATAATGGATAGATAACGGTTCAATTTTAACAGTTTTAGAAAACGTGAATCCCGAAGCGGGTTACTTTTAACATTATGATCATATCCATAGTGTCATACATACGCATACATGCTAATATACATAATAAACATTCATAATGCATATAAGGAATATAATAACATGCATGATTATGCAACTCATCAACTTGACCATGGTCTTACTTTGACTTTCGTTTTTAGCATGTGCTTAACATTCTTTTACTTTTCCTTTGAAATAGATTGCTTTTGGACATGAGCTCATTCTGTGACCGTCGTCACGCAGTACTAAACCAAATCAGACTAAGCTGATATTGGTTACCCCTAAGTTGGAGGGTCCTCCATGTCACCTTTGCCTCCCTCATAGAGGTTCCTTGTGGATCACCGTCTCTCACTTCTCGGAAGTGATCGAGGGGTCATGTCCCATTCTTTCGTTTCTTATCATTATACTTTGCATGCATAATACTTCTTTGACTAGACACATGCAATGATCTGACTAAGTCAATAATTTTGACAGAAATCCGGCAACAGAATGGCTAAACCGGAGCTTCCCCAAAATGCCAATCACAACGTTCAACCAATAGTCGATCACAATCATATCATTCAATCATGAGACAAATTTCCATCAAACTTGTCATTCGTCATGCCGAATGGCATCATACATTCATACCCTAGAGGGGTTCATAATTGCGTTATTCTTTGTGAAGAATCTTATGAATCATCATATGATTTCTCGTGGTTACCTATTAGAAAATCACATAGTTAAGATATGTGTATGTGGTCTTTTAGTTACTTAATTCTCATGTGATCTTATTCTTTACTTAAGTACAGGTCTTATGGTATACTCATTCAAATTAGTTAAGTTAGGTGGTTGTTTCCTTTCCTTGAGACCGTGTACTTAGTGATTCCTAGTTTAATGGTATGCTCAGAGGCCCTGATCATACTTCTGTTCCTAAGGAGTTCGAGATCCCTCTAATCCTTGGGTTATGACAATGCATAACCATACTCACGAATCCAACAACACCATGTTCACTAATTACCAAGGGTGATTTTTAACTTATTCAACTTACAAAGTTTCAAGCTTTCATTATTAACATATCAAGGTTTTACCTTAAACATTATTAAAGTTATCATTCTTTATAAAGTAGTCATAAAGTTTTGTTCTTTATGAAAGTAAGTGCCTCCAAAATTAAGCTCTTGTCTTAAAAATTAGATCTTTATGTAATAATGATACAAGTTACTAGCTTTTTAACTAAAAAGTCTTACTCTTTATGAAAGTTGACTCATTTAATTATCCTAAGACCATCAAGGTCTCAACTTTATGACTTAAAGTTGTCTCTACATTAAAAAGGTTCCTACTTTACCAACTAGTGACATGAAACATTAACTTTAAGCTTAAAAAGTCTTGATCTTTATGATAGTTAACACCTTTTAGCATTGTTTTGGTTCAAGATCTAAACTTTTTGAATTAAATGTTACAAAACAACACTTTTATGACTTAAAGGTCTTATTCTTGATTAAAGTTTGAAACTTTATGAAAGGTCTTATCTTTAAAGTTTGATTTCTAAGACATAAAGTGACAAGATATCATTTTATAACTCAAAAAGGGTTGTTATTAAAAAAAGCTTAGACTTTTACATGTATTCTTATCTTCAAAACAAAACAAAAGAAGAATTTATGATGGCACTAAAACTTGCCCCACTTTTTGTGTATCAAGAAGCAAACTTTTTGAAGCTTTTAGCATTAAGAATGTTTTTAGTCATGTCAAATCAATAGAAAATGATAAAGAAGATAACTTTCAACTCAATACAACCAAGAACATCAAGATCTCATGCATCAAGAATTAAAAATGGGAAATTTAAAGTATTTAAAGTGAGAAACTTTCAAGGGTCAAGAACACTTGGGAAGAAGAGCATGGGCATACTTTACTAAGAATAGAACCATCGAGAACACTTTAAAAAGAATATGAACATGTTTTGCCAAAAATCGAAATATCAAGAACACTTTAAGAAGAATATGAACATGTTTTGCCAAAAATGGAAACATCAAGAACACTTTAAGAAGAGCATAAACATATTTCACCAACAATAGAAGCATCAAGAACACTTTAAGAAGAACATGAACATATTTTGTCAAAAATGGAAACTTTTGCTCTTGAAGAGCGTGAAGGATCTTCTCAAGTTTTCACTTAGAGATCTTGGTCATGAAAGAACCAAGCTCCAAGCTTCCTTGAGCAAACAAAGTGAAAAAGATGGAGATCACTACCTCTTCTTGAAGATGGCGCAAAACAAGAGAAGAGAAATAAGAAGATGATAGCTCCTCTTGATGATGATGGTGGCGGTTTTGCAAGGAGGAAGGAGAAGCTCTTGAGATCTTGTGAAAATAGAGGTTGTAGTGTTTTGACCTTGTCTCCAAAGACCCAAAGATGAGGTCCTTGAAGGGCTAAGTGAGTGGTTTTGGGTGGTGGTGGTGGAGAAAGGAAGAAGATGAGAGAGTTTAGAGAGAAGTTGGAGGATTTGGCTTTGAACAGAGAGAATAGGATGAGTAAAAATAAAAATGTGAGTATGTGTGTGTGTGTGAGTGTGGCGTCCAACATAAAGGGAAGGAGGGAGATATTTTTTGTGTTATTTTGTGTTAATTATAGTTTAGGTGGACAAATAAGATGATGGGGGAATAAAGCATGTACTAGCTCTTACATAAAGCACTCTTGTCTTATGCTTTATGCTTTTTAACATCACTTTTTACTTTATTGGCTAGTTGAATAAATTTGAATTTAATCATGTAATTAAGTGCTCATACAACTTAATTAAGATGATTAAGCAAGGATTAGTGATTAACACACAAGAACATGATTAACAAAAATTAATCTTGTGATTAAGCTTAATTAACCTTAATTAAACTTGATTAAGCTAATTAAGGGCGATTAGTGCTTAATTAAGCTATTAAGGGTCTGACTTGCTTAATTAGAGATTTTCTAATCTCGATTAAGCATTCTTTTGACTTTTCACGCCCGAGTTAATTCATAAACTCTTCGTTAACCCCTTAATTAAGCCTTAATCTTATAATTTCTCATTAAGTGCCTAATTACTCAGGGTTACTGAGGTAATTTAGCAAGACATGAAATTGAGGATCTGACATTTCTCTTCACCTTTAAAAAGAATTTTGCCCTCAAAATTCGTTATAAACAATTCTGGATGCTCGTTCTTCATCTCGAACTCTAGCTCCCACGTATAGTCTTCCATATTTCCTCTACCCCAAGCCACGTTGACCAAGGGTACCGTCTTACTCCTCAACTGTTTTACCCCATGATCCACGATCCGAGATGGCGGCAGATTAAAGGTTAAGTCTTCCCTTAACTGTACACTTTCGGGTTCAAGTAGATGACTAGGATTGGAATCATATTTTTCAACTGAGACACATGAAAGACATCATGAAGGTTTAACAAATTTGGAGGTAAGGCCATTTGATAAACAACTGACCCAACACGTTTTAGAATTTGAAAGGGGCTAAGAAAATGGGGGCTCAACTTTCTGACCTTCATGGCTCAACCTATACCAGTCGTAGGAGTGATTTTCAGAGGGACACATGTTCTCCTTCTTGAAACTCTAAAGGCTTTCTCCTCTTATCCGCATAACTCTTTTGACGGCTCTGGGCTGTAAGGATTCTGTCCCTAATCCTTCTGACTTGCTCTGTGGTCTGCCTCACAAGATCAGGCCCTAATAGGCTTTGCTCAACTGGTTCAAACTAACACAGGGGAGATTGGCATTTCCTTCCATACAAAGCTTCATAGGGTGCCATACCAATACTTGCATGATGGCTATTATTATAGGCAAACTCAATTAAAGGTAAGTATTTGTCCCAACTTCCTCGATTGTCCAACACATAGGCTCTTAACATGTCCTCCAAAGTTTGGATAGTCCTCTTCGAATGTCCATCCATTTGGGGGTAATAAGTTGTACTTAGGCAAAGCTTCATCCCAACTGCCTTTTGCAAGGCTCCCCAAAATTTAAAGGTAAACCTCAGGTCCCTATATGAGATTATGGTGGAAGGCACACCATGCAACCTTACTATCTCTTAAACATACAGCTGGGCTAACTTTTCCAAAGGATAGGTAGCTCGAATAGGCAAACAGTGAGCAGATTTGGTCAATCTGTCAACAATTACCCATATCACATCGAAATCGGCTTGCGTTTTTAGGTAAACCTATCACAAAGTCCATAGAGATACTTTCCTATTTCTATTCTGGGATCTCCAGTGGTTGCAACATACCAGAAGGCTTTTGGTGTTCAATCTTTACTTTTTGCCAAACTAAACACTTGCCTACCAACTCCACAACACTGCTCTTCAATCCTGGCCACCAGAACATCTTCTTAACGTCTTGATACATCTTTGTCACACCAGGGTGTATGGTGAAATGGCTCTTGTGAGCCTCCTCCAAAATCCTTCTTCGGAGGTCACCACTTGCGTGTACATACACTTTTCCTTCAAATCTCCATAGTCCATCTGTACCTTGTACAAAACCCTTCAACTTTCCCTCTTTCACCAATGCTAGGGTTTTCAAGAATTCCTCTTCGTCGCCTTGGGCTTGAGCAATTTGACTCTTGAAATTGCTTGTCACCCTAAGCTAATTCAATCTTAAGCTATGGGGGATCAACATAACTCCAAGGCTAAGGTCTCTAAAGCTCCTTACTAGCTCTTCCTCTTTGACCATCATCCATGACGCATGCAAGGATTTCCGACTTAGAGCGTCAGCCACCAAATTGACCTTCCTAGGATGATAGCTTAACCCTAAATCATAATCCTTCATAAACTCTATCCATCTCCTTTGCCTCATATTCAACTCCTTTTGATCAAAGAGATACTTCAAGCTTTATGATCAGAGAACACCTCAAACCTCACACCATATAGATAATGCCTCCATATCTTCAGGGCGAACACTACAGCCACTAACTCTAGGTCATGGGTTAGGTAGTTCACTTTGTGAGGCTTCAACTGTCTAGAGGCATAAGCCAGCACGTTCCTACTCTGCATCAAGACACAACCTAAACCTCTCCCAGAGGCATCACAGTAAACCTCAAACGGTCCACTAGAGTCTGGCAAAACTAATATTGGGGTTGAGGTTAACTTACCTTTTAGCTCTTGAAAGCTCTTCTCACAGTCCATTATCTACACAAACGAGGCATCCTTCCTTGTCAACTTGGTTAAGGGTAAAGATATCTGGGAAAATTCTTTTATAAACCTACGATAATAACCAGTTAAACCCAAGAAACTCCTTATCTCAATCACTGAGGTTGGCCTTTCCCAATTCATCACAGCCTCAATCTTACTTGGAACCACAGCGATACCCCCTTGTGACACCACATGTCCTAAAAACTTTACCTCCTCTATCAAGAATTCATACTTGGATAACTTAGCATATAGCTTCTTTTCCTTCAAGATCTTTAACATAACCTTCAAATGTTCTTCTTGTTCCTCCTTTGTTCTCGAATAAATGAGAATATCATCTATGAAACAACTACAAACTTGTCCAAGTAAGGTCTAAAGATTCTGTTCATATAATCCATGAAAACAGCAGGGGCATTAGTCAATCCAAACGATATCACCGTAAACTCATAATGCCCATACCTTGTCCTAAAGGCTATTTTGGGTATATCCTCCTCCTTCACCCTTATCTGATGATACCTGGATCTCAAATCAATCTTAGAGAACACAACTGCACCTTGTAGTTAGTCCATGAGGTCATCTATCCTAGGCAAGGGATACTTGTTCTTAACAGTCACCTTGTTTAATTGCCTATAATCCACATACAGCCTCATGCTACCATCCTTCTTTTTCACAAATAACACCGGAGCTCCCCAAGGTGAGGCACTAGGTCTTACAAACTTCTTCTCCAACAGTTCTTCCAGTTGTTCCTTCAACTCTGACAACTCCATTGGGGACATCCTATAGGGTGCTATAGAGATTGGCCCAATTCCAGGTACTGACTCTATAGAAATCTCGATTTCCCTTTCCGGGGGAAACTTGGGTATGTCATCAAGAAACACATTGGGGTATTCCCTGACTACAGGGATCTCATCCAATACTTGCTTGAGTTCTACTTCACTTGCCATAAGGAGAACATATCCCTGATCACCCAACTCACTACTTACTACCTTAACAGAGTTCAAAAACAAACTAACAGGCTCCACGGGCTTAACAAGTATAGGGGGAAAAATAATAGATTTTGCAGAGCAATTTATCATAGCATGGTTAGCTGAAAGCCAATCCATGTCTAGAATCAAATCCAAACTAGACAAAGGTAAGCAAATCAAATTCGCTATGAAAGACCTACCATCAATTTGGAATTGACAACTCAAGCAACAATGACAAGTCATAACTGGTTTCCTAGTAGGAATAGAAACAATTAACATATAAGGCAATTCAAACACAAACAATCCTAATCTATCTACACTATCATGAGAATAAAGGAGTGTGTAGCTCCAGAATCATACAGCACAGTTAAGGTCCTACCATTAACCTTGCACTTACATTAGATCAGATCATTGAACTAAGTGGCCTCCTCAACATTAGGGCAAAGACCCTTCCTTGGTGTTGGGGCTTGTTAGCAGGGGACAACAACTTCACAATGCAGTCTCTAGCCATATGCTTAGGCTTTCCACATTGGAAATAGGCTTTCTAGCTAGCTAAACAAGGGCATCCTCTATGATGTTTGGCACACTTAGGGCAAGCTTGACCATTTGCCGGCTTAGGTGGATTCCCAGTAGGTTTCTAGGGTTGCTTTCCTTTGAAACCTCTACCTTGAAACGGTTTCCTCGAGGGTTGGGGCTTGAACTTCTGCCCTTGCAGTGCCAACTTCTTCTTGTAAGCTTCGAACCTTACCACAGACAACTTGCGGTTGCAATCCTCCACCAAACGGCACTTGTTGACCAATGCAGCATAATCACAGATCTCCATAGGTCCTACAGAAGCTGGGATTTCCTCACGCAGTCCTCCTTCAAACTTAACACACTTCCAGCACTCATCTGGGTTCCCTTGATAGATCATCGAGAACTTGCACAGTTCCTCAAACTTGGTCGTATACTCAGCAATATTCATGGTCCCTTGACGTAGACTCATGAACTCCAGCTCCTTCACGTTCCTCACAGATACAGGAAAATACTTTTCATAGAAGTGCGTCTTGAAAATCTCCCAGGTGATGTAGGTTTGGGCTCCTTCTAATAGCCTCTTTGTGCCTACCCACTAGAACTCAGCATCAGCTTCCAACATATAGGTAGCAAAGGCTACCTTCTCCTCCTCGGTGCAGGCTAACACCTTGAAAATCTTCTTAATGGCCTTGATCCATTCATCAGCTCAATCGGGGTTGTACGTCCCTCTAAAACTCAACGGATTTGTCTTCCTGAACTCAGCAAACTTAAGGTACTCAAGATCTACCTCAGCTCCTCCATTGTGCCCTTCGAGATTCTCCTCACTCCTTTGCTCCATTGGCTCCATCATACAATGGGCAGCAGCAGCTTGCTCCCTTATGGCAGCAGCCATTTCATGGAGCATCCCTATGACTTCCTCGGGACCTTTCAGCTCGTTACAGGGCCTACCACATCTTCCTGAAGCCATTAGTTCTTGGGACACAACATAGAAGACAATGAGTTAATCAGGCTCAATATTTATGTTGAGTGAACCAGCAACTAACTACATTCAGAATAGATGATCATGCACATCTAACTCCTACGTCTTATCATACAGACGAGACTCAAAGCATGACTTAACTAACACATATGCTTAGAAGCATAGTCAGTCCATCCCCAAGCTCTTCAAGGACGAATTGATTTGATACCAAAATATAACACCCTAATAGTTCTATTCTATGCTTAAGTCATATTGTAGAATTACTAGTTGTTACTTTTGCCCACGGAACTAACATTACCTTTTAGAAATTACTTTTTAGTGAAAATAGGGGTAATTTTTTTTTCAACAATAATGAGTAAATAGTTTTTGAAATTAAGAGCCATGAGCGCATCGTGAATGTGTAATACAAACGTCGCTATCTCATACATACATTGCATTTAACATAAATAAAAGCAATGAGATTAACCACAATCTTAGATAAAGATAACATTCATTCCATCCATCCGATAATTAATATGATAGTAGTAAAAGCAGAAGTCATACACAAAGATAATAATGGGTCTGATACCTACTGTCGGCCCTACAAAATACCCTAACGAAATACATGATAGAAAAAAATACATAAGAAATCCTAATCCACCTATACATGCCGCATGCAAATAATAGCCCTCGCTACAATCAAAAAGGGGCTATCCTCATGCTCAGCTCTGCATGCAAATCAACACCTTATTCATCTGGCGGGAGGTAGCCATTCCCGAATCCTCCAGGAGAAACATCACCACGTCCTCCTCCTCGAGCACGGCCACGCCCACGAGGCACGACACGAGTATGAATGAACCCGCGACCACGAACCGGGGATGGAGTATGATGAGGGGCTGCTGAAGAAGAAGACAAATCAGATGACAAACGAATCATGGATGGGAAGGAAGGCTTAGACGGGTCCGTCTCCACGTGGTAGCTCGAATAGGACAGTTCTGAAGGATCAGAATCCAACGAAATTATCGGTGTCAAGCCGGTGTCTGAGTCGGAATCTCCGTCAGTGGGGTACCTCGGAGGATGGAAAGGTGGGCGAACGTCATCCATAGTGATGTCCTCGAACAACTCATGAGGGCGGAAAAATGGACTCATCACGGGTGCACGGAACTGGCGGCTATGGAATATGTAGACCCGCATCGCTGCCTGAGCAGTCATCACGGATGCATTTAGCACCGGGTCAAAGTACCAATGCATCACTGGGAACTCAATGAAAATCACCAGTATGCCCGACGCTGGCATCCTCTGAAGATGACACGGAAACATAGGAGTGAAAAATACTAAATTTCTCAGTAGGATCGTGACTAGACAAACACAATGTCATCGTCATCGTCCCAGCCACTTCGGGTTTAATATAAAAACAGTGGATAGATATCGATTCAATTTTAATAGTTTCAAAAAATGTAAATCCCGAAGCGGGTTAGTTTTAACTTTATCATCATATCCATAGTGTCATACATACGCATACATGCTAATATACATAATAAACATTTATAATGCACATAAGGAATATAATAACATGCATGACTATGCAACTCATCAACTTGACCATGGTCCTACTTTGACTTTCATTTTTAGCACGTGCTTAACATTCTTTTACTTTTCCTTTGAAATAGACTGCTTTTGGACATGAGCTCATTCCGTGACCATCGTTACGCAATACTAAACCAAATCAGACTAAGCCGATATTGGTTACCCCTAAGTTGAAGGGTCCTCCATGTCACCTTGCTTCCCTCATAGAGGTTCCTTGTGGAACCCCGTCTTACACTTCCCGGAAGTGATCAAGGGGTCATGTCCCATTCTTTCATTTCTTATCATTATACTTTACATGCATAATACTTCTTTGACTAGACACATGTAATGATATGACTAAGTCCATAATTTTGACAGAAATTCGGTAGCATAACGGCTAGACCGAAGCTTCCCCAAAATGCCAATCACAACTTTCAACCAATAGTCCATCAAAATCATATCATTCAATCATGAGACAAAGCTCCATCAAACTTGTCATTCGTCATGCCGAATGGCATCATACATTCATACCTTAGAGGGGTTCATAATTGCGTTATTCTTTGTGAAGAATCTTATGAATCATCATATGATTTCTCGTGGTTATCCATAAGAGAATCACATAGTTAAGATATGTGTATATAGTCTTTTAGTTACTTAGCTCTCATGTGATCTTATTCTTTACTTAAGTATATGTCTTATGGAATACTTGTTCAAATCAGTTAAGTTAGGTGGTTGTTTCCTTTCCTTGAGACCGTTTACTTAGTGATTTCTGGGTTCATAGTATGCTCAGAGGCCCTAATCATACTTCTGTTTCCAAGGAGTTCGAGATCCCTCTAATCCTTGGTTCATGACAACACATAACCATACTCATGAACCCAACAACACTATGTTCACTAATCACCAAGGGTGATTTTTAACTTATTCAAATTACAAAGTTTCAAGCTTTCATTATTAACATATCAAGGTTTTACCTTAAACATTATTAAAGTTATCATTCTTTATAAAGTAGTCATAAAGTTTTATTCTTTATGAAAGTAAGTGTCTCTAAAATTAAGCTCTTGTCTTAAAAATTAGATCTTTATTTAATAATGATATAAGTTACTAGCTTTTTAAATAAAAAGTCTTATTCTTTACGAAAGTTGACTCATTTAATTCTTCTAAGACCATCAAGGTCTCAACTTTATGACTTAAAGTTGTCTCTACATTAAAAAGGTTCCTACTTTATCAACTAGGGATATGAAACATTAAGTTTAAGTTAAAAAGTCCTGATCTTTATAAAAGTTAACACCTTTTAGCATTGTTTTGACTCAAGATCTAAACTTTATGAATTAAATGTTACAAAACAACACTTTTATGACTTAAAGGTCTCATTCTTGATTAAAGTTTGAAACTTTATGAAAGGTCTTGTCTTTAAGGTTTGATTTCTAAGATATAAAGTGACAAGATATCATTTTATAACTCAAAAAGGGTTGTTATTCTAAAAAGCTTAGACTTTTACATGTATTCTTGTCTTCAAAACAAAACAAAAGAAGAATTTATGATGGCACTAAAACTTGCGCCACTTTTGTGTATCAAGAAGCAAACTTTTTGAAGCTTTAAGCATTAAGAATGTTTTTAGTGATGTCAAATCAATAGAAAATGATAAAGAAGACAACTTTCAACTCAATACAACCAAGAACATCAAGATCTCATGCATCAAGAATTAAAAATGGGAACTTTCAACCATTTAGAGTGAGAAACTTTCAAGGGTCAAGAACACTTGGGAAGAAGAGCATGGGCATACTTTACTAAGAATAGAAACACCGAGAACACTTTAAAAAGAATATGAGCATAGTTTACCAAAAATGGAAATATCAAGAACACTTTAAGAAGAGCATAAACATATTTCACCAAAAATAGAAGCATCAAGAACACTTTAAGAACATGAACATATTTTGCCAAAAATGGAAACTTTTGCTCTTGAAGAGCATGAAGGATCTTCTCAAGTTTTCACTTAGAGATCTTGGTCATGAAAGAACCAAGCTCCAAGCTTCCTTGAGCAAACAAAATGAAAAAGATGAAAATCACTACCTCTTCTTGAAGATGGTGCAAAACAAGAGAAGAGAAAAAAGAAGATGATGGCTCCTCTTGATGATGGTGGTGGCAATTTTCCAAGGAGGAAGAAGAAGCTCTTGAGATCGTGTGAAAATGGAGGTTGTAGTGTTTTGATCTTGTCTCCAAAGACCCAAAGATGAGGTCCTTGAAGGGCTAAGTGAGTGGTTTTGGGTGGTGGTGGTGGAGAAAAAAAGAAGAAAATGAAGAAGAAGATGAGAGAGTTTAATGAGAAGTTGGAAGATTTGGCTTTGAAGAGAGAGAATAGGATGAGTGAAAATGAAAACGTGTGTGTGTGTGTGTGTGGCATCCAACATAAAGGCAAGGACGGAGATTTTTTGTGTTATTTTGTGTTAATTAAGGTTTAGGGGGACAAATTGGATGATGGGGGAATAAAGCATATACTAACTCTTACATAAAGCACTCTTATCTTATGCTTTATGCTTTTATGACATCACTTTTTATTTTATTGTCTAGTTGACTAAATTTGAATTTAATCGTGGGATTAAGTGCTCATACAACTTAATTAAAATGATTAAGCAAGGATTAGTGATTAACACACAAGAACATGATTAACAAAAATTAATTTTGCGATTAAGCTTAATTAACCTTAATTAAACTCGATTAAGCTAATTAACAGTGATTAGTGCTTAATTAAGGTATTAACGGTCTGACTTGCTTAATTAGAGATTTTCTAATCTCGATTAAGCATTCTTTTGACTTTTCTCACCTGAGTTAACTCATAAACTCTTCGTTAACCCCTTAATTAAGCCTTAATCTTATAATTTCTCATTAAGTACCTAATTACTTAGGGTTACTGAGGTAATTTAGCACAACATGAAATTGAGGATGTTACACTGTGCTTCTAAAGCATATCCTAAGGGTTTAGAAAAGCCATGCTTTAGCTCCTTATAAAGCAAGGACATAGATGTTTGTGCATGCCTGCCTTATTGTGCGTTGTAGCATGTTTATGACACTTCACTACATATTGAGCCTGATCACCTCAATATAACGTCTGGTGCAGGCAGAAATCTGCGACATTCAACTGGCTTACTAGGGACAAAGGAATTATTAGGGCAAAATTCTTTTTAAGGTGCATAGTAGTGTGACATCTCGAAGAATAGTACGCCTGACTAGTACTGTTAATTGATTTATTTTGATCTATTGTAGATATATTAGTAGTCAACATTGAAATGCATCTATTAGGGTTAGATGAATTTGAGTTTCTTTCTAGAAAAAATTTATGTAGACAAATATAAATATTTTGCTAATTTAAGAGAAATCGATTGAATTATGGTGTTTTGTAGCGCAAGAATCGAATCAGTATGAATTTATACTATAAGATAACATGAATATCAGTTGAAAACTCTAGAATATGTGGCTAGAAATTTTCCACCTAACCTGTGCTAGATGGCCAAATGGCCACACATTTGTACAATCAACAAAAATTAAAATTTCAATGAAGTCCACCAATCATGTAACTTTTCAATTCTTTCAACTTAGGACACAAGTCACAAAATCATTCCTCCCTTGCCCAAGCAAATTTCGGCCAACCCATTAAGCCACTTACTCATCATTTCTTTCTTCAACTTCACTTCTTTCTCCATCCTCTCCATACCTACCTAAGCTTTCAAGCTAATCTTGCCTTTTTCTTCTCAAAATTTTCACTCTTTCTTTGTATTCCATCAAGAAGCCTCAACATAACCTCATAATCTCCCTACTTTTGAATCATATAGTTTCAGCCACAAAGGAGAACAAGAGAAGTTATCACCATCTTGGAGCTTTATTGAAGGAAAAAGCCACCAAAGAACTCGAAATAGAAGCTACAAGTGGTGTTTTAGATAGGATTTCTTAGATTATTTGATTTCTAGAGCTTTTATAGCTGCTGTTATCTTTTGTTTGATGATATTTGATATTAATATGACTTGTTTTGAATGATTTAAAATAGGAATGATTGGTTTAGTTTAATGATTTGATCAAAAGACCAAAAGAGAACACAAATAAAAATGCTGATATAAAACCCTAAGGTAACTGTCTATATAGCAAGCAGTGTTTCTCCACTTATAGGTACCAACTTTGAGCTAAACTGGTCGTAGATACAACCAGACTTTTAGAGCTTTCCAACCGTATAAATTATAGGTCCATTGAATATAAAATGAGAGATTTATGAATTTTTGAAGTAAACTATTAAATTTCACTCACTATCCCGGTTAGTATGTGTTGTGAAGGGCATAACTCACCCTATACACATTCAAATTGAGTTCAATGAATTTTTTTAGGAAGCTAACATAGATAATCATACTATAAAAATTTTAGACTTATATCTTAAGTATAATGCTCCCAATAATTCACTAAAATTGACCTATACTCTGTTCAGGTTGAAACAAGGCAGCCTAATTGAGGAGCTTATAACTTGAGCTCCATTCACCGAATTAGGATGAAACTTATTAGATTGAAAGATAATCCAATTAGCTACAATTTTATATAAAATTCGAATAAAAAGAAAAAAGATGGAATTTTAGTGATTATCTAAATTTAGGTGCTCAAGTTTGCTTTGAAACAGGGCAGCCTTGAGTAAAACTTTAATAACTCAACTTACATACCTCAAAACTTGATGGGACCAAAGAGATTTAAAATTATACTAATAAGACTATAGCATACTAAATTTTTAGATAAAAATAAATTAAAATAAAATTTTAGTGCAATTTATAAAATAAGATAGATTTGAGGGAAGTCATGATAACTTAATAGTTTTCAAGAGTTTGGAGCTCCATAAGCCATAAGAACCCAAGGACTAAATTATGGATGAAATTCTTTGTGATATGATGTGATTTTGATATATAAACATGATGTTTCTGTTTACTTGACTAGCAAGCTGGAATGATATTGTCTGTATATGGGAAAATCCCTTATTTCAGCTGTTATGCTACCGAATTTTCTGTAGAATTATAAGAATGCCATGAACATTTATATCTTATGTATATGTATATGGAAATTATGCATACAAGAATATATGAAAATACGCTATGAGACATATGCATGAGTGCATTTAACATGTTCATGTGTGATTATGTACAAGAATGAAAGAATTTGAATAGATAAGATGTAGATCCCTTCACTTGTAGGCAATTATTAGATCCCTCCCTGAAAAGGTAGTTAAATAGACAAGATGTGGGTCCTTTCAATTGGAGGCAGTTATTTGAGTCTCTCTCTATGAAGGCAGCTAAAACTATTAGGTCCCTCTACTTTGGAGATAGTTGGCCAGCTAAGTCCCTCCAATTCAGAGGCACGTGGGTCGCCTTACGGGTCAGTACTATGTGATGATGGTCATGAGTTGAGCTCACTCCTAGATCAGGCTACCCAAGGGCAGTAAAGATTAAAGACACTGCAAGCACCCTAGGGACGACGATACATAATGCTTAGGTGTGTTAAGTAAAAAAGGTTAAAAAAAGTATAAGTGCATTTGCATGATAATATGATGTACATCTGTATATGCATAAATTATACTCTTGTTGTTACTATTATGAAACTACTCTCTCAAATGACAAGTGTGTAAATAAAAAGCACCTGCTTCGAAAGGATATTTTTTAACTTCATGAAAATGAAATTTGTAGTTTGTGTGGCACGATAACTTTTTCATAATAAACTGAAGCAGCTAGAGATAATGCCGATGACAGTAAATATGGTAGCCTAGGAAATCCTACTAGGAATTTATAATTGTCACCCCTTTGTATGTTCCCATGTTATCTCAAGATAGCTTCGAAGATAGTATAGATGGTCAATCCTGGACAGAGATGATTGAGCTTAGAGAATGGTCGAAAGTTGTTGTCAGATAAGGTCTGTTTAGTTACTAGTAAAAACTCCTAAGTGTGGTACTATGACTTATGCATGGTGCTGTATTAGGGAGGGTGTTACATTTTAGTATCAGAGCAGTTCATCCTAACTGAACCTAGGATTGACTGACTATGCTTCTGAAGCATACCCTAAGGGTTTAGAAAGGCCATGCTTTAGGTCCTTATAAGAGAAGGACATAGATGTTTGTGCATGCTAACCTTGTTGTGCATTGCAGCATGTCTGTGACACTTGACTACATATTGAGCCTGATCACCTCAATATGACGTCCGGTGCAGGCAAAAATCTGCGACATCCAACTAGCTTACTAGGGACAAAGGAATTATGAGGGCAAAAGTGTGAGATCTTGAAGAATAGTACGCCTGACTAGTACTGTTAATTGATTTATTTCGATCCATTATAGATATATGAGTAGTCAACATTGAAATGCATTTATTAGGGTTAGATGATGCTATGGCTCCGGCAAGTATATCGGATCGTACAAGTAATAAAGTGATGAAAAAGATATCATTTCCACGAGGATATATCAATTACCGAGTAACTAACAGGAATGACTATTTGGACTAGACGAATGGAATGTGCAGAGAAAACTAAAAGACATCAAATAAAATAAGAGAACAAAACTGCACTTAAAGACAACTTAAATCACTAGGATGGACACTAGGGCCAACTGACTTCACCTAACTATCGACTCGATTATCATGGATCTCAATTATCTAGTTTTTACCTTAATTGATTAATGGTCAGATTACCTAAACTAATTCCAAGCCTTTCTCGAGGTCAAGAAATTCTCTTTACCTTAAATTGATTGCCTAATCTCTTAGTTACAAACTAATTTAGGAAAAGGTTGAAGCTTTATGGATTCCTAAGATGATCACATGAGTCGCGTTTATCTATCTCTAGTTTTCACTCAACTCATGATATTTATGATGAGAAGCTTTGTTTACAAACCCTATCTCTAGTTATTGCAAACCAACAAATCAGTTGAATGGTGGCCAATCACTCAAAAGCATTAGGAACAATCATAAACACTTAATAATCAAGATAAACACATAAATAAAATCAATCCATGAGTAACATCATCACATAGTTGGATCCATCAATGCCCTAGAATGGAGTTTAGTTCATGATGGAATCATAAACAATAGAAAAAGTAAAAGAAAGAGCAAAAGAAAAAGTAGCCATGAAGAAGAACAAGGATTCCAATGTCTTGAGGGTGAATAATATCTCCAACTCTTCATAAAACTCTCCACAATGCTCCTTGCATCTTCAAGCCTCTCCGTTGGGGTTGCCTCCAGTGTTTAGAGTGTCAAAAGATGTCAAAAAGGTCATCCAAATCCTTTAAATAATGCCCCAAGATTTTCTCCCGTAACGTTGTTTCGAAAAACAGACTTTCCCCATTTATCGTAGCCGGCTCATGCGCACTATTCACGCTCGAGCGCGCTCCACTGCACCATAAACTTGCTCTCTCTGCCTCAGGCTATTCTCGAGCATATGGTCGCATGCTAGAGCGCAATCCATGCTCAAGCACGGGGTCTCACGCTCGAGCATGCATCTAAAATAGCAACTTTACAGATTTGCCTCTTTTGCTCACTTCCAGGCTTAATAGCGATCGAAATAGTTGGAATTTACCCTCATAGGTAGAAATAGAAATTGTAGATATTTCAGTAAGCTTTCCAACGCAAGAAGATCCACCTCAATTGTAGTTTTGTAGCTCAAGATATAGGCAAAACACTGATGACTAGTTAGGGTTGACAATATTAGAGACAAAATGCAACTTCAATCTTGTTTTGTCTTTTTCTACTAGAAGACTTGAGAATCCCGGAAAGTGCTCAACAACAAAGTTGGAGATCTCCTTCTCATCTTTCCAAAGAGTCCTAAATCATGTCAAGTTGACTTCCAAAGAGTTAGATATGAATTTTCTCTTGTGACATGGTCTTAAAATCCGACCAAATTGACTGCTTAAGACTCCAATTAAACTCTTCTTCTACTTGAGTGCTTGTACCTAATTGAAACACAATGAAAACATAAATAACTAACAAAAGTATGAGAAAATGACAAACAAACTAGAAAAGAACCTAAATCAAAGAAACCAACTAAAAACAACTAAAACACTCAAATAAATTTATGTAACCAAAGCTTAAATCTAAATGAAACAGAACAAAAATAACTCACTATGGGGAGTTATCACATCTCCCAACTTAAGAGTTTGCTTGTCCTCAAGCAAGAAAGAAAATGAAATAGTAGAATAAATAGAAGAGGAAAATCTTTTTATACGGCCGACACTATAAACATCCCCCTACAAAGACCGCGAAACTTGGGGAGGCACTTAAGCCGACTAAACACTAACTACCAAAAAGAAAAGAAAGAGAAAAGACTCCAAAAAAAATCTAAAAGCAAGCACACTCAATGCAACAAAGTGTTATCGGTCCATGTTCTCCTCATCATTGCTCCACAACTTAACCCAAAAGTTACTAACAATTCAAATCTAAGTATCAAAACCATTTAATTGTGCAAACACATTATAGAGTAAATCGATCAAGTGTGTGTGTGCAAGGCAAGCAACAAAGAATTGATTCACTTCATACCAATGCGAAGTTTAAGAAAGGACAATATCATCATAAAGTTCACAATCTTCCCTTTCTATATCAACATGAGTGTTATCTAGCCAAAGATCAATAGGTCTTTTTCAAGCTTGTAATGGCAGGCTAAGGGTAAAGGTATGGTGGACAGGAATTTTGGCTTTATATTACCCTCAACTTAAGGAACCCTTGGGTAGCCCCTAACTTTTTGGTTGGCTATCTTCATGTTCTTCTTTGATGAACCTTCAGGCTTTAATGGCCATGAGATTTAGAAGAGAGTTTGCTCCCTCCTATCCTATTGAAACCACACTTTTCCTCATACTGCTTTTTTTCACTTTTTCTTTTCTTTTTTCTCGACTTGAATTAGTCCACCTACTTTGATAATGCATAACATGAATTCACTATGGTGGGGGTATTACCCTATTCTCATGAATTTAGAACCTACAGGCTTGAGGGTAATTTAAGGTTCAAAGATGGATAGAAAAAAGATGGATTCTAAGCTCAAAATGTAGTTCATTCCAAGAAAACAAGCCATTAAGCTCAAAAGGGGTGACCATGGATAAATTGTCATCGGGTAGGCATTAAGGCTCAATGAATCCTTCCAAACATGGCCTAAATCCTTTCCAAGACTAGAATTCACTCACATTTATTTCAAAAGGGATTCAAGGAAAAATTGGATGCATGTCTCAACTTAAATAAAGCACGAAAGAATGATGATCATCAATCTTAAGGTGCTAAGTCCTATAAAATGTATGAGCAAGTGATCTTTTGCAAAATAATTTTGAATGCAGAAGAGAATTTTCAAGGCTCAAATCAAAATTCCTAGTTACTAAGGGGTTAAACAGCAGAGCAAACAATTATATCATAGAAATGGAGCCAAAGACAACAAAAACATACAAATAGTACTTAAAAACAGAAAATCTTTTTGGTTTTTTTTTTTGGAGAAAAATAAAATGCATGGAACTAAATGGAAGAAAATAAAATGCATGTGCATATTTTGCCATCCCCCAACTTAGAAACTAACACTGTCCCCAATGTAATTATAATTGCAAAGAAAGGGTGGGAAAGATACTTCCCAACCAAGGAATAAGTGTTGGGCTTCATTCCTCTTGCTTCATGCACTTCCTTCTCTTCTTGAAACCTACAAAACAAAAAGAAGTGAAATTAGAACAACCTAAAAAAATTGAAATCTAAAACCTAGCAAAAAGAAAGAATACTCAAAAACACTAAAATTCAACATAAACTCTAAACATGAAAGAAATAAAGAAGTAGAGATAGAAAATTTGGGTTGTCTCCCAACAAGCACTTTGGTTTAATGTTCCTAAGTTGGACATGGCCGTTTTAAAAATCAAGGTGGTTTCTTCATCTCCCTCTTGGGTGATTCCTCATGAGGTTGATAGCTCTTCCTTCCAAACTTCAAAGATATAGGCTCAGACATGAATAATAAAGGTGGGGCTTCCAAAAGCTCATAGGGTGATTTTAGCTCATCATCCTCTATTTCTTCTACAACCTTGTAGTTCATCAAGCAAGCTTCCAATGGTAGAGTGTTGGAAGGTGCCATGAAAGAAGTATCCACCACTTTCTCAGCAATATTCACTCTAAAGCATGATTCAATCTCCAAACGGGGCTTAGTTGCTTTAAATACTTTAAATGTGACTTTATCATCTTGAACACGCAACTTAAGCTTCTTTTCTACTACATCAATCAAGGCTCTCCTTGTGGCTAGAAAAGGTCTTCCGAGAATAATGGAGCCTCTCTATCCTCTTCCATGTTAAGCACAACGAAATCCACTAGGAATATGAGCTTGTCCACCTTTACTAGCACATCTTCAATGATGCCTCTAGGATGCTTGATAGATTTATCCGCTAGTTGCAAGGAAACCATAGTAGGCTTCACCTTTCCAACTCTAAGCTTCTTGAAAATAGATAAAGGCATCAAATTAACACTAGTGCCAAGATCACAAAGAGCTTTAATAAAATAAATGTTACCGATACATGGAATAGTAAAACTCCCTGGATCTTTTAATTTAGGAGGCAATTTATTTTGCAAAATAGCACTGCACTCCTCTATGAGCATCATAGTCTCATCATACTTAAGCTTCTTCTTGCGAGAGAGAATGTCCTTCATGAATCTTGCATAGCTTAGCATTTGTTCAAGAGCTTCAAGAAAGGGAATGTTGATATTTAGCTTCTTGAACACTTCCAAGATCTTAGAGTACTGCTTCTCCTACTGTTCCTTCTTTAGCTACTTCACCCTCTGTGGATATGGATTGGGAGGTTCATAAGCAGGAGGTGCCATATATGTAGGACTCTTCTCTTCCTCTTCAGTATACTTATTCCGCCTTATGGGATTCTCATACTTTTTCCCCTTCTATGTTTGTGCCTCATTCTTAGTGTGTGATGTGGCTTCAGACTGTGATGGTGCTATAAGCTCTTTTCCACTCCTTAGGGTGATTGCCTTGACTTGCTCTCTAGGATTTGCAACAGTGTTGCTTGGCAAAGAACCCTGTGGTCTCTCAATAAGTTGTTGGGATATCTACCCCAATTGATTCTCTATGTTCATGATGGAAGCCTCCTGATTCCTGAACTAAGCATCATATTGCTTGAATTTTGCCTCAGTCCTATCCACAAAATTTGAGTGGGTTTGCATGAATTGCTGGAACATGTCTTCCAGGTTGGGCTTCTTTTCTTGAGCTAGTGGTTTGTATGGGTGTCTGGGTGCACCCTGGTTCCCATAATACTGACTGGGGTTAGTGTGATCTCTGTACCCTAGAGCATAAGTGTTGGAGTGGAAATTATGTCTTTGAGCATCCATACAGTTAACTTGCTCTTTAGGGGAAGGACTTGTAGTACACTCTCCGTTAGGATGGTTGCCTTGACAAAAGTCACATCTCATGACCTGGGTAAAAGGAGCATTGCCAATTATTCCCAACTGCTTATGGATAACAGCATTATGTATAGATAATGCCTAAATTTGCGCAAGGATGTCACTCGTAGCGTCCACCTCTAATACTCCTCTGGACTTCTGGGCTCTCTCACTGGGTTTCTGATAGTTGTTGCTGGCCATGACTTCAAACAACTCAATAGACTGCTCAAGGGTCTTATTGTTGAGAAAACCCCCTGCTCTGCATCTACTATGATCTGTGTAGTGAGTAACAGACCACTATAGAAAGTATGTACTTGCATCCAAAGAGGGATGCCATGGTAAGGACATCTGGCCAACAACTCTTTATAAGGCTCCCAAGCCTCATAGAATGACTTCCCTTCAGTCTGAGCAAATTATGTGATGTCATTCCTTAATTTGGCTGACTTGGCTGGAAAGAAATATTTCTCCAAAAACTTTCTGGCTACTATGTCCCATGTAGTAAGAGATCCTTGAGGTAGTGACTTGATCCAAGACCGAGCCTTATCCCTTAATAAGAATGGGAAAAGTCTCAGCTTGATAGCATCTTCAGTGGCTCCGTTTATCTTGATAGTGTCGTAACCTCTAAAAAGTTACTGATGTGGTCATTGGGGTCTTCACTAGGTAGTCCCCCAAACTGGCAATTTTGCTGCAAGAATGTGATGAGAGAGGTCTTTAGCTCAAAATTGTTGGCCTGCATTGATGGCCTCACAATGCTAGATGAGCATCCTTCAAGATTAGGAGTCAAATAGCCTTTCATGACCCTATAGTTTTGCTCATTCTCATCAGCCATGTTACAAATCTAAGCGTCTTCAAATGCCCTTCTCTCTTTCCTTAGTTGTCGCAAGGTCTTTTCAATCTTTGGGTCAAAGAGAAATTCTCCAAGTGATCTACTTCTTCACATAAACTGTAAAAATCAAGAACAAGTGAAGACAAAAAAAAAAAAAAAAACAAAGAAAATAAATTAAATCAAATTAAACTACAAGAAATAAAATCAAACTAAACCAAATAAAATAAAACGAAAGAAAATAACTAAAAGTTCAATCTAGTATCCTATTGATTAGGAGTGATATTGATAGTATCCCCGGCAACGGCGCCAAAAACTTGATACGGCTCCGGCAAGTATACCGGATCGTACAAGTAATAAAGTGATGAAGAAGATATTGTTCCCATGAGAATAGATCAATTACCGAATAACTAACAGGAATGACCCTTTGGACTAGACGAATGGAATTTGTAGAGAAAACTAAAAGAAATCAAATAAAACAAGAGAACAAAACTGCACTTAAAGACAACTTAAATCATTGGGATGGACACTAGGGCTAATTGACTTCACCTAACTATGGACTCAATTACCATGGATCTCAATTATCTAGTTTTTACCTTGATTGATTAATGGTCGGATTTCCTAAACTAATTCCAAGCCTTTCTCGACGTCTAGAAATTCTCTTTACCCTAAATTGATTGCCTAATATCTTAGTTACAAACTAATTTAGGAAAAGGTTGAAGTTTTATGGATTCCTAAGATGGCCACATGAGTCGCGTTTATCTATCTCTAGTTTTCGCTCAACTCATGGTATTTATGATGAGAAGCTTTGTTTACAAACCCTATCTCTAGTTATTGCAAACCAACAAATTAGTTGAATGGTGGCCTATCACTCAAAAGTATTAGGAACAATCATAAACACTTAATAATCAAGATAAAACCATAAATAAAATCAATCCATAAGTAACATCATCACATAGTTGGATCCATGCCTTAGAATGGAGTTTAATTCATGATGGAATCAAACAACAGAAAAAGTAAAAGAAAGAATGAAAGAAAAAGTAGCCATGAAGAAGAACAAGGATTCCAATGTCCTAAGGGTGAAGGATTCCAATGTCTTGAGGGTGAATAATGTCTCCAACTCTTCATAAAACTCTCCATAATGCTCCTTGAATCTTCAAGCCTCTCTTCTAGGGTTGCCTCCACTATTTAGAGTGTCAAAAGATGTCAAAAAGGTCATCCAAATCCTTTAAATAATGCCCCAAGATTTTCTCTTGCAAGGTTGCTTCGAAAAACAGACTTTCCATATTTATCGCAGCCGTGCTCGAGCGCACTAGTCACGCTCAAGCATGCTCTACTGCACGAAAAACTTGCTCTCTCTGCCTCGGGTTGCGTTCGAGGGCAAGGTCGCATGCTAGAGCACAATCCACGCTCGAGCGTGGGGTCTCATGCTCAAGCGTGCATCTAAAATAGCAACTTTGCATATTTGCCTCTTTTGCTCACTTCCAGGCTTAATAGTGATTGGGATAGTTGGAATTTGCCCTCAAAGTTAAGTAGCAATTGTAGATCTTTGAGTAAGCTTTCCAACACAATGAGAACCACCTCAATTGGAGTTTTGTAGCTCAAGATATGGGCAAAATATTGATGACTAGTCAAGGTTGATAGTATCAGAGACAAAATACAACTTCAATCTTGTTTTGTCTTTTTCTATTAGAAGACTTTAGAATCCCGAAAAGTGCGCAACAACAAAGTTGGAGATCTCCTTCTTATCTTTCCAAAGAGTCCTAAATCATGTCAAGTTGACTTCCAGAGAGTTAGATATGAATTTTCTCTTGTGACATGGTCTTGAAATCCGACCAAATGGACTGCTTAAGACTCCAATTGAACTCCTCTTCCACTTAAGTGCTTGTACTTAATTGAAACACAATAAAAACATAAATAACTAACAAAAATATAAAAAAAATGACAAACAAACTAGAAAAGAACCTAAATCAAAGAAACCAACTAAAAACAACTAAAACACTCAAATAAATTTATGTAACCAAAGCTTAAATCTAAATAAAATAAAACAAAAATAACTCACTATGGGGAGTTATCAGATGAATTTGAGTTTCTTTCTAGAAAGATTTTATGTAGACAAATAGTAATATTTTGCTAATTTAAGAGAAATCGATTGAATTGCGGTGTTTTGTAGCACAAGAATCGAATCGGTATGAATTTGTACTATAGGATAACATATCAGTTGAAAATTCTAGAATATGTGGATAGAAATTTTCCACCTAACCTGTGCTAGATGGCCAGATCATGGCCACACATCTGTACAATCAACAAAAATTAAAATTTCAATGAAGTCCACTAATCATATAACCTTTTGATTCTTCCAACTTAGGACACAAGTCACAAAATCTTTCCTCCCTTGCCCGAGCAAATTTCGTCCACCCCGTTAAGCCACTCACTCTTCAGTTCTTTCTTCAACCTCACTTCTTTCTCCATCCTCTCCATACCTACCTAAGCTTTTAAGTGAACCCTGCCTTTTTCTTCTCAAAATTTTCACTCTTTCTTTGTATTCCATCAAGAAGCCTCGACATAACCTCATAATCTCCCTACCTTTGAATCATATAGTTTCAACCACAAAGGAGAACAAGAGAAGTTATCACCATCTTGGAGCTTTATTGAAGGAAAAAACCACCAAAGAACTCGAAATTAGAAGCTACAAGTGGTGTTTTAGGTAGGATTCCTTAGATTATTTCATTTCTATAGTTTATATGGCTACTAGGGTTTCTCATGTCATTTTTTATTTGATAATATTTGATATTAATATGACTTGTTTTGAGTGATTTAAGATACGAATGATTGGTTTAGTTTGATGATTTGATCAAAAGACCAAAAGAGAACACAGATAGAAATGCTGATAGAAAACCCTAGGGTAACGGTGTTTCTCCACCTATAGGTATCAACTTTGAGCAAAAATAATTATAATAAAACTAGAATTCTAGATCTTTCCAACAATATAAATTAGTGCTGCATTGGATTTAAAATGAGAGATGAATTTTTTAAGGAGACTGTTAAATTTTACTCGCTATCTTGACCAGTATGTGTTATGAGCAGCATAACTCACCTTATACAGCTTAAAATTTAGTACAACCAATTTTGTTAGGAAGCTAACACATAGATAATCATGCCATAAAAATTTCAAACTTATATCCTAAGTACATTGCTCTCAGTAATTCACTAAATTTGACCTATGCTCTATTTGGAACAGGGTAGCCTAAGGAACTCATAACTTGAGCTCTACTTACCCAATTAAGATGTAACTTATTAGGATTGAAAGATAATCCGATTAGCCACAATTTCGTATAAAATTTGGATAAAAATGGTAAATATATGGAATTTTAGTAATTTTCTAAATCTAGGTGCTCGAGTTCGTTTTAAAACAGGCCAGCCTTAAGTAAAACTTTAACAACTTAACTTATACACCTTAAAACTTAATGGGACCAAAGAGATTTAAAATTATACTAATAATGCTACAGTATACAAAATTTTCAAATTAAAATAAATTAAAACGAAATTTTAGTGCTATTTATAAAACAGGACAGGTTTAAGGGAAGTCATGATAATTTAACAATTTTCAAGAGTTAGGAGCCCCATAGGCCATAAAAAGCCAACGGCTGAATTATGAATGAAATTCTTTATCATTTGATGTGATATTAATATATAAGCATGATGTTTTTGTTTTCTTGACTAGCTGAGAGGAATGATATTGTCTATATATAGGAAAATCCCCTATTTTAACTGTTATGCTGCCGAATTTCAGTAGATTATAAGAATGCTATGAACATTTATATGTTATGTATATGTAGATGGAAATTATGCATGCAAGAATATATGAAAATATGCTATGAGACATATGCATAAGTGCTTTTAACATATTCATGCGTGATTATGTACAAAAATGAAAGAATATGAATAGATAAGATGTAGATCCCATCACTTGGAGGCAATTATTGAATCCTTCTATGTGAAGCAGTTAAATAGACAAGATGTAGGTCCCTTCACTTGGAGGCAATTATTTGGGTCCTTCCCTGTAAAGGCAGCTAAAACTATTTGGTCCCTCTATTTTGGAGGCAGTTCACCAGCTGAGTCCCTCCAATTTAGAGGCACGTCCCTTTGCGAGTCAGTATTATATGACGACGATAACTAGTTGAGCTCACTCCTAGATCAGGCTACCCAAGGGCAGTAAATATTAAAGACACAGTAGGCACCCTAGGGTTGACATTACGTAATGCCTAGATATGTCAAGCAAAGAAGCTTAAAGAAAGTATAAGTACATTTACATGATTATATGATGTGCATCATATGCATAAATTATATTCTTGTTGTCACTATTATGAAACTGCTCTCTCAAGTGACAAGTGTTTGAATAAATGGCACCTACTTCGGAAGGATATTTTTTAATTTCATAAAAATGTAATTTGTAGTTTATATGGCATGATCACTTTTTCATAATAATCCGAACCTGTTGAAGATAATAATTATGACACTATATATGGTAGTCTTAGAAATTTTATTAAGAATTTATAATTCTCACCCCTTTGTACACTCCTATGTTATCTCCAGAAAGCTCAAAAGATGGTGAAGATGGTCAATCCTGGATGGAGATTATTAAGCTGAGAGGACGACTAAAAATTGTTGTCAGACAAAGTCCATTTAGTTACTAGTGATAACTACTAAGTGTGGTACTATGACTTAAGCATGGTACTGCACATTTTGGTATCAAAGCAGTTCATCCTAACTAGACCTGGGATGGACTAGCTATGGTTTTGAAGCATACTTTAAGGGTTTAGAAAGGCCATCCTTTAAGTCCTTACATGATAAGGACATAGATGTTTGTGCATGGTAACCTTGTTGAGTGTTGTAGCTTATCTCTTATGGTAACCTTGTTGAGTGTTGTAGCTTATCTCTTACACTCAACTACATATTGAGCCAGATCACCTCAATATGACATTTGGTGTAAGCAGAAATCTAGGATATCCAAGTGGCTTACTAGCGACAAAGGAATTTTGAGGGCAAAATTCTTTTTAAAATGGGTAGTAGTGTAACATCCCGCAGAATAATATGCCTAACTAGTACTTTTAATTGATTTATTTCAATGCATTATGGATATATAAGTAGTCAACATTGAAATGCATCTACTAGGGTTAGATGAATTTGAGTTTCTTTGTAGAAAAATTTTATGTAGACAAATAGTAATGTTTTGCTAATTTAAAAGAAATCGATTGTATTGTGGTGTTTTGTAGTGCAAGAATCGAATCAGTATGAATTTGTACTGTAGGATGACATGAGTATCAATTGAAAACCCTAGAATATGTGGCTAGAAATTTTCCACCTAACTTGTGCTAGATGGCCAGATCATGGCCACACATTTGTACAATCAACAAAAATTAAAATTCTAATGAAGTCCACCAATCATATAACTTTTCAATTCTTCCAACTTAGGACACAATTCACAAAATCTTTCCTCCTTTGCCCAAGCGAATTTTGGCCACCCCGTTGAGCCACTCACTCTTCATTTCTTTATTCAACTTCACTTCTTTCTCAATCTTCTCCATACCTACCTAAGCTTCTAAGTGAATCTTGCTTTCTTCTTCTCAAAATTTTGACTCTTTCTTTATATTCCATCAAGAAACCTCAACATAACCTCATAATCTCCTTACCTTTGAATCACACAATTTCAGCCACCAAGGAGAACAACAGAAGTTATCACCATCATGGAGGAAAAAGCCATCAAAGAACTCCAAACTAGAAGCTACAAGTGGTGTTTTTAGGTAGGATTTCTTAAATTATTTAATTTCTATAGTTTATATAGCTTCGAAGGTTTCTCATCTCATCTTTTATTTGATGATATTTGATATTAGTATGACTTGTTTTGAATGATTTAAGATAGGAATCATTGGTTTAGTTTGATGATTTGATCAAAAGACTAAAAGAGAAAACAAACAGAAATATTGATAGAAAACCCTAGGATAACCGTCCATATAGCGAACAGTGTTTCTCCACTTATAAGTATCAACTTTGAGCAAATAATTTTAGATAAAACTAGACTTCTAGATCTTTCCAATTGTATAAATTATAGGTCCATTGGATTTAAAATGAGAGAGTTATGAATTTTTTAAATAGACTATTAAATTTCATTCACTATCCCGACCAGTATGTGTTGTGAAGAGCATAACTCGCCCTATACAATTTCAAATTGAGTGCAACCAATTTTGTTAGGAAGCTAACACATGGATAATCATGCCATTAAAATTTCATATTTATATCTTAAGTACATTACTGCCAATAATTCACTAAAGTTGACCTATACTATGTTCAGATTGAAACAAGGCAGCCAAATTGAGGAGCTCTATTTATCCAATTAAGAAAAAACATATTATTGAAAGATAATCCAATTAGCTACAATTTTATATAAAATTCGGATAAAAATGATAAAAGATAGAATTTTAGTGATTTTCTAAATTTAGGTACTTAACTTTGTTTTGAAATAAGGTAGCCTTGAAACTTTAATAACTCAACTTATACAACTCAAAACTTAATAGGACCAAAGAGATTTAAAATTAGACTAAAAAGCCTACAACATACTAAATTTTCATATTAAAATAAATTAAAATGAAATTTTGGTGTGATTTATAAAATAGGACAGGTTTAAGGGAAGTCATGATAACTTAACAGTTTTCAAGACTTAGGAGCTCCATAGGCCATAAGAAGCCAACGGCTGAATTATGAATAAAATTATTTATGATACGATGTGATATTGATATATAAACATGATGTTTCTGTTTACTTGACTAGCTGGCTGGAATTATATTGTCTGAATATAGGAAAATCCCCTATTTCAACTGTTATGTTGCTGAATTTTCGGCAGAATAATAAAAATGCTATGAATATTTATATGTTATGTATATGTACATGTATATGGAAATTATGCATGCAAGAATATATGAAAATACACTCTGAGACATACGCATGAGTGCATTTAACATATTCATGTGTGTGATTATGTACAAGAATGAATGAATATGAATAGATAAGATGTGGATCCTTTCACTTGAAGGCAATTAGTGGATCCTTCCCTATAAAGGCAGTTAAATAGATAAGATATGGGTCCTTTCACTTGGAGGTAATTATTTGGATCCCTCTCTGTGAAGGCAACTAAAACTATGGGGTCCTTTTACTTTGGAGGTAGTTGGCCAACTGAGTCCCTCCAATTTAGAGGCACGTAAGTCTCCTTGCGGGTTAGTACTGTATGATGACAGTCACGAGTTGAGCTCACTCCTAGATTAGGTTACCCAATGATAGCAAACATTAAAGACATAGCAGACACCCTAGGGACAGCGATACATAACGCCTAGGTGTGTCAAGTAAAGAAGGTTAAAGAAAGTATAAGTGCATTTGCATGATTATATGGTGTGCATAAATTATATTCTTATTATTACTATTATGAAACTGCTCTCTCAAATGACAAGTGTGTGAATAAAATATACCTGCTTTAGAAGGATATTTTTTAACTTCATAAAAATGAAATTTGTAGTTTATATGGCATGATCACTTTTTCATAATAAACCAAAATAGATGGACATAATGATGATGACACTATATATGGTAGTCTAGGAAATTCTACCGAGAATTTGTAATTCTCACCCCCTTGTATGCTCTTGTGTTATCTCCAGATAGCTCAGAAGATAGTAAAGATGGTTAATCCTGGACAGAGATGATTGAGTTTAGAGTACAGCCGAAAGTTGCTATCAAACAAGATCCATTTAGTTACTAGTAACAACTCCTAAGTGTGGTACTCTGACTTAAGTATGATACTATACTTGAGAGGGTGTTACAGTAATTGGCTACAAATTAAGGAGGAGGAGGGCTGAACCTGTTTTGGTTGGTTTAGGAGCTCAAAAGCAAGGTTTTCGAAGGTTTAGAGTTGCTACTAAGCTTGGAGAAAAGGTAGGGATCTTTAGCACATTCTTGCTATAGTTTGTGAAGTAATATGATTTTATACTTGAGTTACTATTCTAGGGTTCACAAGTTTATATATAGTGGTGTGTTTAGAGCTTAGATCTAGCTTATGTTAGTCTACGTGAGTACTCTAAAATGATTTTTGTGAGGTAAAAGTCTTGGGAAGACAATTAACTAGATTATGGCCTAAACTAGCTTAGAGTAGGATATTGTGTCTAAACTTGAAACCCCAAGGATTAATGTGAGTTTGAGGTTCCTATTGGTTTAAATAATTTAGTTGACTTTAAAAATGAGTGTATTTATGAGCACAAACTTGTTAGGATCAATGTCTTGAGTTTTGTCATAAAAGGGGTAGTTAGAATCCTACACTAACTAGGAAAGGTAGGAATTTAATTCTTAAGCCAAAAGAATTAATGCAAACTGTTTTACCCATTAAAATACATGATATATTGAAGCTAAAATTGTGTTTGAGCTATTGGCTTAGTGATAGAATAAGTGGAAACAATTTTGGACCCAAACTAGCTCTTTTAAGCCACTAGAAGTATGAATTTTGGTTTCTATCCCCCAATAGATAGCAAAACTGTTTTTAGGTATGATTATTTGAGTTATATAGATCTTAGAAATGTTCTTAAATAATTGGAATTGATTTAGAATGAATTATTGGAGAGTTAGGTGTTAATTAGCTAAGTTTCTTAAGCCTTCGGGTGATTTTTTGCCACATGCTTTGAGGCTAATCAAGACCATGTTTAAATTGAGAATTTGATATTATTACGGTGATTTTAGATGCCTTAGACCATATATAATGATGTAGGGTGAGTTTGAGAAAGATTGGAGTTGATTTAGTAGTGTTTACACTAAGTAAAATGGGTGTTAGCCAAGACTAGGAAGGAAAGGGTGTGGAGTATCTCAATGGTATGAATCAAGACTTAGAATTGGAATTTAATTTTGATAAAAATATTTATTAGATTGGAATGGTCCCCTTAAGCTAAATTCTAATTTTGAGGCTGAGAAATCTCATGTGAAAGTGTTGCGCTATCTCTAGTGTTTGTATTTTTATTTGAATGTCATATGTGCAATGTGGTGGGAAGCCACTTAAAAATGAGATATTTGGTTGATTATGGCCATTGAGGCCAAGGTTGGAAGCTAAGGTACGTGTTCATATTCTTGAATCTTCGAATATTGATGGTTTTATCTTGATTTATCCTATACTATGACTTTATGATGATAACACTTAGATATGATGGAAATGGTAGTATTTGATGGAAAAGAATGAATTGAAATTATGGATTTATGAGTATTTGTTAAATTAATGCTATGATTGGAAATTTTCTAGCTATTTTTTTAGTGGTTCAAATTTTTGGATTGCTCCGGGTATAGCAGTTATGCTGCCAAATTTTCGTTAGACTTGTTTTTGATTTCCTTGAATTAATTGCCTCATAATATGACCATGCTATAAGATTGTGCAAAATTTATAAGTATGAGTTAGTAATATTTGCAAGTTTGCATGATGCATTATGTAATTGTACAAGATCCATGAATCAAGAAAGATACTTGGCATTAATCCAAAACTTTAAGACTTATGGTGATTAATCAAAGAATTTATATTTGGTTAATTACTTTATTTAAGGTCAGGGAATTTATAGCTGGCAACCTTACTTTAAGACTTATAATAATTAATTAGAGAATTTATATCTAGTTAATTACTTTATTTAAGGTCAGGAATTTTATACGTGGCAACCTTACTTTATGACTTATGGTGATTAATCAAGGAATTTATATCTGGTTAATTACTTTATATAAGGCCTAAGAATTTATACCTGGTTAATTACTTTATTTAAGGTTTAGGAATTTATACTTGGCAACCTTAATTTAAGACTTACAGTAATTAATCAGAGAATTTATATATAGTTGATTACTTTATTTAAGGTCAAGGAATGTATGCCTGGCAACCTTACTCTAGGACTCATGGTGATTAATTAGAGAATTTATATATAATTAATTATTTTATTTAAGGTCAAGGAATTGATACCTGGCAACCTTGTTTAAGTCATGGAATTTATATCTGACAACCTTGCTTGAGTCAAGAAACTTATACTTGACTAGGGATAGATATGTGTGAATGACAATTCACTAATAGGAATAACCTCGATCTTAATAAGTAGGCTATCATCCAAAGGTGGGCAAAACCCCCTATATCAAGGTTTATGCAAGTAAAGATTAAGAGTACGTGTTAAGTAAAAAAAATTAAGTAAGAAGAGTGCAAAAGATATGCATTCATGATAAAAGTATTTCATTTGTCTTTTACTGACATCATGTTATGCTATGATCCTGCACCATTATCATTTATGAGATATGTTACAATTCTTGAATCAAGTGTCTGAATAAAAGCAATCTACTTTGGGAAAATATGTTTTAAAAATCATTAAAAAGAGCCTTTATTCCTGTTTTAGCATGCTCACTATTTTGAAAAAAACCGAAGTGGTTGAAACGATGACAATGATAATTAATTGGTTAGCAAAATTCCCTATTGAAAAATTATTATTTCTCATCCCTATTTGTTCCCCTATCATCCTCAAATGAAAGTAATGGCATCCGTCACAATCTTCATGGAAATCCCTAAGTGGACTTGGCACTACGATCTTGCCCTCGACTCGCCCATGCTGATATGTCGTAGGTTGCTATGTATTTAGGCTTTGGGCATAGTTGAGTCAAAGATAGTGGTTAAGGGTCCGCTCGTAATAGTTACACGAATGGTAAGTTAAGCTGGGATGAGCCCATTGAGAAAATTTGTTGGTTAACACATTTAAAACGCATTCATCAGCAATACATTCACCACCACATCTTACCTCAGTATTCCATCCTCTCAGCAGATGCACACATCCCTTACACCCTTCGCCATTCTTCCACCAATTCTGAACAAACTTTCGACCAGGTGCTTTCCAGCTGAGAGCAACAAAGAACCGGAAATGTTGGGTCAAACTATCGTTTTTCCAATGGATATTATCCATCTTCACAAATGTGTTAGCATTCTACGGGATCATTGGCGTCCGGCTACCAAAGAAATGAGAACCTGAAAATTACACAAATTTTGCAGCAACGTTTATATTGGGGGCTAAGCGCAATTTTTAGTGGGCTAACCAAAAAGTGAAAAGAGTGTTAGCACCCGGTCAAAATATGGCGTTCACCATAAACCAAGACTAATGAGCCCCACCTTAAAAGCCACCGTACTTTTTTTCTGAATAGCCACTGACTCCTTGTCGCAGAAGGACGAGTGGGTCTGGATACTCTGAATCACAGACACTCAAACATGCAAACAAGGATTATCAAAGATAGTGATCTCTTGTCAGTTGCGTTAGAATTGCTGGGATATATACACACACTGAGATCAAAGTTTTAGATCACAAGCATCACTTTGAAACTCCTGCAATATGAAAACACACGTAAATAAATAAAAAAAAAAAGAGAAAAAAAAAGACAAAAGTAAAAGAAGAAGGCTATGTGAGTAAGGACAAAGAGAGGATCTCATGAGAGAAGGGCCCCATAGCTTCGTTGCTGAACATATAAGGCACATGTTAGGGGCAGTCAAAGCAAATCAGTGTTATTTACAAAACTGCAAATCAGTGTTGTTTACGAAACTAAGTTAACGACTGATCAGGACTCTGCCATAGCCCTGATACTTTTGCGCCCATTTGGCAAGTGGGATGATAAAAAAAGATAAGGTCTCGCTAAGTTATTGGCTGGTACAATATATCTTAAAAGATGCAATTGCAAAGCTTCCATTGCGCCCCGCCTCTCCCACCAACTCGATCACAAAAACTTATTTATCCACGAGCCATATCATAAGAGCCAAAAAGATTAACATTACCTATATCACAAATAAAATGAGGAATAAGATAAAGACAACACAAAAACTAATTTATCAACTACCAACTTTTTTTTTTGAAATTACTAACTATAGCTCAAACTCATTAGTAAGCTATCCACTTGACCTTTCCCACTATTCATTACTTATCAACCATCGTCCTTATGTCCTCTATATCTCATTGCTCAGCTCGTATGTGTATTTATATATATATGTTAGCTAGGTTTACAATTAAACGAGAAGGACTGAAGCCTTGGCTGTCTACATTTTGTGTTATTAGGGTTTCAAGTGGTTGATTTTGAGAGCCTTCATCTCTCATCGTCCACCTCTGTTTCTGACTAAAATTATGCAACACAAAACATATTCATTTGCATTATTCAGTTAAAATCAAGGGAAAAAACCAAGACAAATAGAGAAAATAGCTGTGCTCTTGACAACTATATATATATATATATATATATATTGTAGGATCAAGTTATATCAGTGTAATTTTAAATATAATTATACTATTTATAACTTTTTATAGGATGTATTTTTTGTTGATCCAACCGTTGAATCACAATTACTTATGGTGAAAATCGTTTATGTTAAATTTCATCGAAATTAAACATCAATAAGAATATACTAAAAGAAACTCTTATTTGTGTACATTTTAAATCCCCCACAAATTCAAACTTCAAGTCTTTTTTAAAAAATTTTCAGCTATATTTTTCTTTTTCATGCATACTATTTCCTGCAAGTTCCCTGCTGGCAGGAACTTCATGGGATCCTAGAAACAGTGTTGAACAGTTCTCAAGTTACCTGTAGAGCATTATAAGTTCGAGGAAATCCAAAAAAAAAAAAAAACAAGAAAATGTACCCGGGGAACTTTGTAGAATTCTCCAGATAATTCGTTTCCGTGAAAGGAAGCCAAAAGGAAAATCAGAAATCCTGTTTGTTGCACAAAAATATTCTCGTCTAAATGGAAGAAACAGGGAAGAAAACCCTGTTTCTTTTACATGAATAATTAGCTAGTTGCCTAGCTGGATGTTATAGGAAAGGAGGAGGAGAAAGAAAAGTACAGAAGCGCATCTCTCTCTCTCTCTCTCTCTCTCTCTCTCTCTCTCTCTATTTATACTGGCAAAACTTTCCCAAACTCTTCTTCAGGTTCATATTTGTACCTGTTGTCTAGATTCCCCTTATCAGGGCTCAATATGCAGAACATAAATTGTGAAAGGAAACAAATTTAAGTTGATCTATCTATTTTTATATAAATATATATTTTGACTCTTTGCCTTAATATTATATTGAAGAAAAATGTCTGGATATATAGACAAAATTTTGTCAAATTTAAGTGGATCTATCTTATTTATATAAATATATATTTTGACTCTGCCTTAATGTTATACGGAAGAAAAAATGTCTGGATATATAGACAAAATTTTTGTCAAATGTGTAATACTTATTGACCTTTCGATATATAAGTAAATCATTCTTATTTTTTATCAAAAGTTTTAATAATTTTTTAGTTATGTAGCATTGTACTATATCGAATTACGGAACGGATTAAGTGTATAAAAGATGACCTATTTTTTTGTTTGTACCAGTGAACCTTTAATCTCAAGGTAATAGAAAGCTCATGGTAAGAATGGTGAAGAACAGTTAATTAAAAGAATGAAAGTTTTGTGCAAATTAAAGAGGTTAAAAGCATATATGGGTTGCACACAAGAGTTTCTACGTGAAAGGGTTGTTGACTTTGGATGCGCCTTGCAATCATTTTAATTTTTATTTTTATTTGTCCTAAAGTAACGCTTTGCATGAGTTATGAAGTCTTTGGCTATTTCTATTGAAGAATGTCCGTTTCCAAATGCTATCGTCATGATTGTTAAAATGCATTGTGAACTATGTGCCAGACACAACGGCAGCACTGTTAAGGAATATGGTGCATCTTACAATCTGATAGTGAGATTATGAGGTATATTGATGTATCAATTATTTATAATACATTGTATTAATATCTAATTTTAAGAAAATTTAAAAATATAATTAAATATATTTTAAAAATTAATTATTATATAATAATAGTATAAAATTATATTGATAATATAAAATAATTTTATATTATTAATATAATCAAAAATATTTTATTAATATAATTTTACTCTGTTAGTATAATTTTACACTGATAGTATATAATTATTTTATACTATCAATATAATTTTATATTATTAGTGTATAAAAATTAATTTCTAAAAATCATAAAAATTTTATAAATGTAATTTTACTCTATCAATATAATTTTATACTATTTATCAGTGTAATATTATATTAATAATAAAAAATTATTTTATATTATCAGTATAATTTTATATTATTAATATATAAAAATTAATTTTTAAAATATATTTAATTATATTTTTAAAATTTTTTAAAATTAATATATTACTACAATATATCATAAATAATTAGTACATCAATACACCTAATAAATTTTTACCATCTGATATGTACCTTGGACTTCGAAGCGCATTGCAGACACCACGAGACACATAAGGTACCCCTTGCCTTGAATATTAAAGGGTAAGTTTTATAACACTTGAATACACTGACGTAAAATAAATATAAAATGAGGTGTCATCTATAGTGATTTTTGCCGATAAAGGAATATGGTACATCTTATAATCTAATGATAAAATTATAAGATATATTGATAAATTAATTATCTATGATATATTATAATAATATCTAATTTTTAAAAAATTTAAAAATATAATTAAATATATTTTAAAAAATAATTATTATATATTAATAATATAAAATTATATTAATAATATAAAATAATTTTATATTATTAATATAATTAAAATTTTTTTATTAATATAATTTTATATTATTAATATATAAAAATTAAATTTTAAAATATATTTAATTATATTTTTATATTTTTTTAAAATTAATATATTATTACTATATTTTATAAATAATTAATATATTAATACACCTCCCATAATTAAATTATCAGAAGCGCTACGGTCACAAGGTGTAATATGCACCTTTCACTGCGAAGCATAGAAGACGTCGCCATAAAATGAATGTATGTGACTTCAGATCTCATATAGTAAAGACACGTATCTTTATTTAAAACGGCCAAATTAAAGCTATGGATATTGTTGGTTTTTCAATTCTTAGTGAAGACTGATGAAAAAAAGAGAGACAGTAAAAGAGATTAAAAAAAGGCGTGAGTGCTTTCTATTGTCTTTCTCTTTTTGGTCTTTACCCACCCCTCATGCACAAATTGGCTGCAACTCTTTTCATCCGTCTATGCCCCCACAATCTAGTGCTTTTGTTTGGTCATTTTTTAAAGATAAAAAGTCGGGTGTATATAGTGCCGTACACTTGCAAGGGCTTGGATCGGATCACACAGCATATATATATATATATATATATATATATATATATATATATATATATATATATATATATACTTTAATTTTTAAACTTTAAAATTATATAAATCGATTTTCTAAATTTTTTTAATATATAAATTGACTCTTTTATTAATTTTTTTATCAATTATTCATAAATATATCACACATTCAACAAAATTTCAAATATCAAGTTATATATTGAGAAAAGTTTAAGAGATTGATTTATATATGATCTAAAATTTAGGAATTATAATATATTTATTTTACTTAAAATACACATTCACAAAAAATTTGAGGATCGATTTATATATTTTTAATATTTAGAGGCTAAAATATATATGGCATATAATCTAAAAAATAAAAGTATAATTTTCTCTAAATACTACTTCAGAGACATAGAACAGAAATATTTTCCCATTTTTTCGCCTATGATTCTAAATTGATTTGACAACTTACTATTCGGTTACGTTTCTGTTATGGTTGGTAGGAGCCCTACCACTTGGCCATGTTAAGAGGTAAAATATAAATGACTAGCAGCCAAATGGAATTTCATTCTGACAAACTATTAGTTTTAAATTTCAAACCCCACAAAAAATGTTAAAGAAGAGATGGGAAACTGAACATGTGAAAAAAGAGAAATGGTAATAAATTGTAACTCATACATAATTGCAGTATGGTTTTGTGGTTTTTCCATATTGTAAATAGAGATCGCAACTAAGTAAACACGCCTCCGACCAGTTTTGTTCCAATGTGGGTTAGGTTAAAATGGGTTGATATAATTTGACCTATTTTAAAAAATGGGTTGAAATTATCAATTTATCTAATAATAAATAAAAAATTATAAATAATAACAAATGTTGGCAGATAGCAGGTTAATTTGCCCCAAAAAAAAGAAAAATAATGGGACAAGTGGGCTAACTTATGGATTGACTTGCTATCCTGTTTACGTTTACTTAAAATTGATTAACAAAAGACAGGTTAGGTGAGTCAACCTGTTCAACTTAATCTATCAAAAATCTACCATTTTGATCTTTTAAAGATCAATTTACCAATAAATTAATCCTTGAAAAATATTTTATTATTCTGTGGTACTCCAATGATAAATTCTGTTATTACTAATGAGCTTTGTTATTATTAACAAAAAAAATATTTTAGTGTCAATTTGTTAGCATATTGACCTTTTAAGAACTAATTTGTCAACATGTTAATATTTTAGGGACTAATTTGTTAATATGCTAATTATTGAGATACTGCTGACTAATAAAACATCTTTTAAGATCTAGTTTGTCAGCGTATTAATCTTTTGGGTGTCAAAATGGTTGGTTCTCCCCTTAATCTACTAATAAGAATAAAAAAATAAAAAATAAAAAATAAAAAATAAAAAATAAAAATATATGACCTAACGAGCCAACCCCATTTCGCTTTGCCATAACCCACAAGTTAATTTTAGTATAATTACTTTTAAAATAATTAAAGTTGAAAGAATTAAAAAAATTGAAGTTGAAATAATTGATTTATATTTGGAAATAATATTTTAAAAGTAAATTAAAAAAATTATTTTTGTTTTGAATATAATAAGGCAAAATTACTTTTAGGGTGAGTTTTGTATGCAAGTAAAAATAGGGGAGAAGTTTTCATGAATGAGATTTATGTGCAAGCAACGTCCAATATGCACCTTGGTAACTATGGTGCTTAATGCACCTTGTTGTCTAAAGGTAGAGATTTGTTAGCGTTATGGTAAACCATTCTTAAGTATATCACAATAAAATTTCTATCACTCTTCTTCCTCCCAAATCACCATACCTAAACCCATCCCTGTCCTTTCTCACCAACCCTTGTAAATTCCCCAACTTTTCCTATGCTAAATTATCTTAGTGACCTTGAGCAATTAGACATTTAATGAAGAATTAAAAAATAAAAGTTTAATCAAGGGATAAAAAAGGTAATTAAGAAGATAAAATTAGGAGAATACTTAATTAAGATTAGAGATTTGTTAATTAAGTGAATCGAACCCTTAAGAAACTAATTAAGCACTAATCATCAATAATTAGGTTAATCAAGGTTAACTAAGATTAATTAAGCATAATTAAAAATTTGATTTCACTAATCATGAAAACATGAGTTAATCATTAATCCTTGATTAATTAAGTCACTTAAGTACCAAAAACACTTAATCTTATCATCAAATCTAAATTTAAATCAACTAAACAATAAAGTAATGATAGCATCACTAAAATAAAAAAGTAGGAGACAATGTTGCTTTATGTAAGAAAAGTATTAGGGTTTGTCTACAGTATACCTCTTAATGAACAATTTTGTCCGCTAAATTACAACAAAAAGAAAAATATGTCCCCTTAACCCGAGTATAAGCCACGGCCACACCCTTCACCCGCACACACACACACACACATACTCATGTTTTTCACAAACACACTCCTTCCCCTCCAAGACAATTTCATATCCTTTCAACTCCAAGAAAGAAAACTCTCTCAACGTCTTCATCTTCTTCTTTTCAACTCTCCATCTTCCATAGCCACCCTTACTTAGCCTTGTGAGAGCTACAACTTATAGCTCTCACAAACACATTGTCACTCAAGCTAAGGAAGCAAAAGTCTTATCTCCCTCCCAGGAGCCAAAATCATGTGCACCCTAAGAGCAAGGAGGAGATTCCCACTTCAAGCTTCAACTTTTTGTTGTTTGGATCATCATCTTGTTGTAGGATTCTTTAACTAGTCTTGTTTTCTCTTATGACAAGCCATGTGAGCTCAAATTTGATCATGACTTAGAGCCTCAAACTTTATCACAAAACTTCTAGTTTCTTGAGAAAAATACTATCTTTCATGTTTCTACTACTCTTTTTGTTCTTCTAATGTGATTATCTTTGAAAAGAATGTGTAAAGTTTTGATCTTTACTCATTTTCATGTTAAGAGCTCCTAGCCCTAGCCATGGTTATGATGCTCTTGGCATATTTCTTGTTTTTACATCTTAAAAGACTCTAAAATTTGCACCTTTTTAAGTATTTGAGTGTTTCCTTGGTTTATTTCTCACTTTTATTATCATATCTACAAAAAAGTTTCTTTCTTGAGTTTGATTGATGGGTTATTGAAAAGTGACCAAAAGAAGTGGTTTTAAACTTAAACATGGAAAAAGTCTCAAACTTTGTCACTTATTTCATAGGATCAACACTTTTTAAGCTTAGATCCATGTTCATAAGCCTTGATGAGCCTCAAGCAAGTGGAAACAAGAAAAAGTAAATAAAAATTGAATCTTGGCCTAGGCATAGTTTCGGTCATGATAAGGAAATTATGACGGGAAGAGGGTTTGATGTTTTTTGAAATTGATTTATGGATTACATAAAAGATTAACACACTTTATAATAAAGAAAATAAAAATAAAACTTTATCCAACCATAAGGTATAATATTCGACCACTAAGAAAGAAAAGAGAAGAAAATGTATTTAACTAAGATAAGAATAAAACTTGATAAATTTAAGTGACTAACTAAAGGTTGTTCCAAGTGTTATGACTTAACCATGAATTGTCATAATCCAAAGAGAGCAAGGTGAATTCCTTGTAGCCTCCTTGAAAATGTGATTAGGGCTATTGGTTTTGCCATAAAATTGGGAATGCATACATGTTTCTTAAATAAAAATCACCAGATAGAATTTTCATTAGAGATCCTAATGGTAAGTCACAACCTTGAATAATTATCAAGAATATATATAAAGAGTTAAAAAGACCATATTAAGGTAAGGATACAAGCTTTAAGGATTAGTAAGCAAAGAAAAGAACTTAAAGCTTTTTATCAAGATTAATTTAAGAATTAAAGGCAAGATGGTAATTTAAAAGATTGCACTCAATCACCCAACCATATTCATAAGATTCTTGAGTGCATTAGTGTGTTTATCCCTTATTCATGGGAGATATGATAAAATTGTTTGATATTGAAAATATTAATCTGTGAATTATAACTATACTGGAATTGATTGCTAGGATTCTTGAGGGGAGACCCACAATAATCATGATCTTTGCATGTGATGGATTAATTGTGGATGTATGAATATGGTATGAATGCTTATCATTTGTAAGTTTGTAATTTTGGAGAATTTCCTGATTTAGCCATTATGTTGCCGAATTTTTGTCAAAATTGTGGACTTAGAAGTATTTGTCATATGCATATATGTGTCTTGTGTTAAGATGAGAAATGACTCAAGTCCTTAAAACTAAGGTGTTTATGGCATATGACTTAATAATAAGTTTTATGATAAGAAAAGAAAAGAGATAATTGAATATGATCCTTCACTAAAGGAAGATGATCCACAAAGACAAGACAAACGAGCATGATCCTTTGGTAAGGAAAGGTGACCCACCAAGAGACCTCTCTGCTTTGGAGTCACGCAGTTGAGATGATCCCTCCAAATTAGAGGAAACCTCTTGTCAATTTAGTCTAATTTTAGATTAGTATTGTGTGACAATGGTTACGGAATGAGTTCATATCATAGAATAATCTATCCAAGGGCATGTAAGTAAAGCATGTTAAGTACGTGCTAAGTATGAAAGTAAGAAAGTAAAGAAAGACTCTGGTCAAATCAAAGTCAAAGTAAGCTAAAGTTAAAGGAGAGTCAAAGTTAATGAAGTTGCATAAAATGTGCATGCATTTATATCCCTTCTATATTCACTGCTATGAATGCCTTATATCTATGCTTATGTGTGTACATGTATGCCTTATAATGTTAGTATTCATTATGATATGTTTATACGAGAAAGACTAAAAAGAATTTGCTTTGGGCATGTATGTTTTCAAACATATGTAAAATTGAACTTTTGTATATTCACCTTTTCAGAAATAAACTTGAAGTGGTTGGGATGATAACAATAACTGTCTAATTAGAGTCCTACTGAGAAACTATATTTCTCACCCCTACTCTCGTGTTGTCTTTAGACTGAGTTAGTGGCATCCATGGTAGTACTTCTGGAGACTCCTGATTGGATGTGACGAGAAGTGGTTGTGCCACACACCTTTAGCCAAGGAGGACCAAGATAATAATGTATTGTTTCTATTTTTGTAAGAGCCCTAGTCAAGCATTTTACATGTAATTACGAGTATGTCGGAAGTCTTGCTATTTAATTTAACCTAATACTTATGTGATAAATATTATGCATGATTTATGATTCCTGCTTTATCTATGGCTATGTTAATGAATTGAGGTTGATTGTTATATTATTCTATTTTGTTATATGTCTTTTTGTAACACTGCGACATGAGAAATTACGTCTATATTTATATAGATAAGTAAGTGCTTAAAGCTTAGTTTTCTAGTATAAATGATTTTATTTAGAGAAAAAAATTTACACACTATTTTAATATATTTGACTAATTTCATTCAAAAGAACTTCCATTAGTTAAGAGTAAAAACTAGTAATGCCATAAAATGACTTAAGTATAGTATGGTATTTTTAGGGTGTTGCAACATTGCTCTCTTTATTGAAGTGCCCTTTCTTCCATCTCTACCACTAGATCTTCCTGTAGTGACGTAGCAACTACATTGCTGTTGGGTGAGCATATACATATATAATTGTCACTGTGTTTTGGAGGTACATGATAGACACTTTCCAACCTATTAAATATGAGAAAAGAAAAAAACCAAATTACTAGTCTTTCAACCGTCAAAACCACAACACTAACAACATTTAACATGTTATCATACGAGTCACATGAGAACTTGCCTTGGTAGCCCTCTTTCTCGCCCTTGACAACTGTGAAAGGTCATTCTCTGGTTTCTCAATGTAATGATATGGAATTGCGCTTTAGTTCAGCAAAATCCATTGTCTTCCACCTAGAAGAGTTTTTTATATGAATTTAAATTTAGAAACATGAACAAGATTGTGAATTGGTTGACATTTGCTAGAGACTCCACATGCATGAGATATGTGAAAGCCTTCTTCGTCAAGTTTGGGAGCACAATAGAGGGGGAAGAAGAAGAGGAGGAAGCTGATGAAGAAGAAATCAAATTTAGGAGCTAAAGAGATGGTGGTCGAAGCTTTGGGACCTACTTCTGAAAAAGCAATAGTGATAGGAAGATAAATCTAGTGTTGGTGTTGGAATTGCTGGAGTTCATGGTGGTGGTGCCGTTGATGATATCGGCGATGTTGCAAAGGGAGCAGACGATCTGGTGGAGCGTGGCATCTCTTCGGTGACATTGAGGTTGAAGTTCCTCTAGTAAGCACGGATGGCGGACGTAGTCATCCATGATGTTGTTGATCAGGCCAAAAAAAATGAAAGAGGCTTTACTATAGTGTGTCATAACTAATTTAGAGTATTGATACACCATCGATTGTCTTCATTGGATCACTTAGGTGCATGATGCACCATTTTTAAGGTTGTGCATAGTAAAACATGCCTTATGTGTACCACGAAAACTTTTTTCTTATTTTTACTCTTATACCAAATTCCCTATTAAAGATAAAATTACCAAAAAAGAGGTTGTGATAGTAAGTGATTTAGGGAGAGGAGAGAAATGCATGGAAATATGAGTAAAAGGTCGTCCTATTTTGATCACTTTAAGATTAAAATTACCTCCTATTCTATTTCTCTCAAAAATAATTTTGTAATGCTTAAAAATAAGTTTAATACTTTGATTGCACAAAGAAAAAGGCCAAATAAGTTCAGTGATGGAGAAATTCATTTTAAGTTAGTTGAAATTATATTTGATCGTATTAAAATCTAAACCAAACATGAACAAAATTGGCGGGTAATTAGACGAATTGACATGATGAAAAAGATGAATTTTGCCATCTCTAATTTTAAATGAAAGGAAAGGGTGCTTGGCAAAGGAACTCAGCCACATATGTTGTTGCAGTTGCAAAATGCATTATTTTTGGCGGTCTATTCTGCAATGCATTGAGCAAAGTAAGGTGCATGATGCACTCAATGGTGTAGCGTGCAACTGCTTTAGCCAAGGAGGATCAAGATAATAATGTATTATTTCTATTTTGGTAAGAGCCCTAGTCGAGCATTTTACATGTAATTAAGAGTATGTCGGAAGTCTTGCTACTTAATTTGACCTAATACTTATGTGACCTAATCCATCAAAAGTTAGCTCCCACTCCTTCCTTTTTTTGTCTGCAACAAACCGACACTTTGCCATTCTCCTTCTTTACTATTGTTGCTTTTCCCTGCGGCTGCCAGAGGTTAGGCTCTCCGTCGAGACGGAGGAGCTAGATCCTTCATCGTCGTTGTCGTTGCAATGTTGGTGGTAACAGTAGCGAGAGGTGCCGCTGCAATCGATGGCATCGAGGACGATGCGGCAGAAAGAGGAGGTGGAGAGGGAGTTCCAGAGGCGGAAATGGCCATCGATGACGGCATTCTTGGTAGGGTGGCGGTGGTTGAGTTCTGGTGACACTTTGCCATTCTCTAGCAGACCTACATTGCCGAGAAGATCACCACAGAGAAAACAAAACAGAAGGAAAGAAGGAGGCTTTGGTTGAATTTGAATGACGGTGACACTGCTTTACTTTCCTTGGTTAAATCGCGATGATTACTGCTGGAGCCTTGGTTGTAGAAGTGCTCAAAATAATTTTCACCTAGAATAGTTTTGGTGGTGACGTGACAGGATGAGACGGCTGAAGTGCGACGCAGTGGCTAAAGCGGACGCGGTGGAGCACGATTAGAAGGTTGGAGCTAGCGAAGTTAGGCAGCAGAAGCGGCGATGCTAGGAGGAAATGGCAGTGCAATACTTGACTAAGAGGAAGAAAATCTTAAACAGGGGAGGGGGAAGAAAAAATGTGGGAGGGAAGTACAATACACCCTGTTTTATGCGTAGAATGCATCACATACCCTATTTTATAAGGTGCATTGTAGAATGTGCCTATTTTAGTATCTCATATCCAATGTTTTCAACTTTTTTTCATGCAACTCAAGTCCCTCACAAAACTTCCATTTTCATCACAACAACCATTCATCCTTTTAGGCTCCCAAATGGGGCCCCATCAAGTACAATAGTCCATCCAATTTTTTCTGTGGGCCGATCTCACTGGCCACTTCTACCGCACCTAGGTATAGATTTGCCGTGTTAAACACATGCACCTTGGTATATAACTCTCTAACTTGCGGTGGTAATGACTGGCAAGCAAAAGAGGGGAAACAAAATAGAAAAAAGAGTAAACTCTAAATTAGTATTCATAAAAATATTACTGAACACATTTTTTAGAATATGTTTAATTAATATGTCTGAGAATTAAAAATAATGGTTAAATTTCTTTTATTTTAAATTAATATGTCTATCAAAAAGGAAATTTTAAAAAAACTAGTTTGTCTTTAAAAATAATTAATATAATTTAATTGACATTTTTAATTCTTAAAAATATATTAAGAATTTTTATTTTTTAAATAAATTATAAATTTTATTCAAAGTAAAACAAAAGAAGAGGAAAGTGTTAGATTTACTTAGTATATTATCATAATCAAGTTAATCCATAATAAAGGAATAAAAAGGAAGTTCATATTGTGCCAAAAAGTTATTGATGTTGGCTCAAAAATTCGATCTTTGCATGCCTTTTTTTTCCATCCCCTAATTTTATTAAGAGCTCCTTAGAAAAAAAAAAAAAAAAGAAACTCTTAGGACAAAAGTTCTCTACACACACATTTTGCTCCGTATAGAAAGAAACAAGAAAAACACTATGCTTACAGTTGAACCTAGCATTGATGGTGCTTTGGGATGCACAGGGTTTCACTGTGGTCTTGTCTTGACGTGATCATTTCCTCATTTTATTTTATAATAAAATAAAATTATGCCTTCTGGCAACCAAGAGTGACGTGGTTGTAGCGGCAGGGGATCCTTTTGAGCAAATGGTGCACGCAGCCGAATCGTTTTGAGTAAATAGAGAGAAAACCTAAGGGCATCATAGTCCACAAGCGGAGAAAAACCAAATAGAAACACATGAAATGAACATCCCAGAAAGCAAAAAAAGGTTCAATAAATAAATAAAGACCCTGATTATTATCGAGGTTTGTTTAGAGAGAAAAAGAGACTGAGTGAGATCTGCAAAAAACAAAACCAATAGAGAGAGAGACCCCCCAAAACCAAAGAACCAAAAACCAAAAACCAAAAAAAGAAAAGGCACCCCGAACTCACTCGCTCACTAAACTCTCTGAGCTTGAGGCAGCAGCAAACACAACGCACAACACCACCACTAAAAAGTGAGATATATAAATAAAAGCCCCATTCCTTCTTCCCATTTCATTTCTTTCATTCACCAAACAAACCCAAAAATCTGAACCCTTTTTCTTCCTTCTTCTCTATTTTTTCTCTCTGCCCCCCTCATGAGGATCCGCAAGAACGCGAAGCTTTCCCCTCTTTTGTTCTTCTCCTCTTCCTCCTCTCAAGGTGGTTCATTTCCGGTGGAGGCCTTTCAGACCCATGTGTGCCAGCTGAACCAGTCTCCATGGGATGTGATCCCCTTTGACTCTGACTCAATCCAGGTTCGCCACTCTTCCAGTCTTCTTCTCTCTTTTTTTTTTTTTTTCTCTTTCTCCTCTCTCTCTCTCTCTCTCTCTCAGATCTACCCTCAAAAATGAAAACCCAAAAAAACAAAATCATTTTTTTTATTAGGGTTTTCGCCCTTTCACCTTTCCCTCGTTAGGTTTCTTCACACACACCTAAATTCTTCACGTGCCATCGTCCCTTTCCCTTCAAACACCCAATTAGGGTAATGGGTACCCCTCATTTCTCACTATTTACTTCTCTTGCTTCACCCAGTTCGAATACGATAGCTTCACCGCTGCAAATGGCAGCGCTGGCGATTCCATTGGAGCTGTTGAAAGGTAACGTAGATAAGCCCCTCACTCTCAATTCCCTTTCGCTTATTTCACCTTCGAACACATACATGTATATACACATATGCCCATTAGGGTTTTCTCTGTTTTGCTATCTTCAACTTCAACATTCATTCTATTATGCACAATTTGTTGGTGTCTTTGTTTATTTTCTTCCCTGCGCTCGAACTGTTCTGGTTGTGAACTCGATCAGCGTGGCGTCTATGATGGACATTGACGCTGAGGACAACAAGGCCAAGGTGGAGGACATGGTGGCGATGATGATGGCGGTGAACGACGACCATTCTCACGATAATGAGAAGGCAGCGAAGGATAATGAAAAGGGAGCGAAGGAGGTGGCGGCGAAGAATAATGCATACTGCAATGGCAGCAGCACCGGTGGTTATAAGAAGCCTGCAGCATCGGCGGCAGCTGCTTCCGGAGCACGCAGCCGTGCCAAGCCCCGTGCCGCCGGCAAGAAGGCTTCTTCGTCTTCATCCACCAACCCGTATGAATTCTACTATTATTCTGGGTTCGGCCCGCTGTGGAGTAAACGAAGAGGCGATAGGAGTGGAGGAGAAGGGGCCCGGAACGGTGGGGAGAATTCAATAGTAGCAGAATCAGTGAATGTTGTAACGGCAATAGCTCCTTCTACTACTGATGATGTTGCTGCTATCGATAATAATGATACTATTCAAGGTGGGGTAGTTGTTGGTTCTTGTTCGGAGATGGACTATGTGGACATTGATGACGAGGAAGAAGACGATGGTAATGATGATGAGAGTGGGAAGAAGAGGACGAGGAAACCTGTGAAAGCAAGGTCGCTGAAATCGTTAATGTGAGAAGTCGTGGGTATTGAGGGGGAAGAGCGGAGATATAGTAAGATCGAGGGTTGGGGTTCAATGTAATGTTTTTTTATTTTTGTGATTATCGTAATTTGATGTTGTTGTTTTTTTTTATTTTTTTAAATGACAGTGTTATGTTAGGGTGGGTTTCTCTCCTTCTCTTTGTGATATTTAGGGTTATGAAATAATAATGCTAATTTTGGTTTCATGTCCGATGTGTTGGCTCGTGGCTGAGGTTACAAACATGACGTTTGTTTGTTTGTTTGTTTTTTATTTTTATTTTTAATTCTTTCCATAGTGTGAAGGAGGTGGACCGTAAAACAGTAAGAGTCAAATGTGTTGAAATGAATGGGTGTGTTGGTAAATTCAGTTTGACATTTTATATTTCTTTTTATTTATATGCTTTAATAACTCAAAGCTTTATCCAGAAATGGAGGACGGGACTTTTTAAATTGGCCGTTATATCCATGCATAAATATACCGTGGGCCACATGGCAGCATATTTTGATGGTTGCTTCTTTTTAAGGGACTATATATTTTTGTATTTTAGAAGGGCATTTGTGATGCCTACCCGTTTGTGAGTTTCGGATGGATCAAAAAACTTATATTAGGTGATGTTTAAAATATTTATTCATAAAAGTGAATATTTAATTTTTATTTAATATTTAATTATTGATTAAATTAAAAAAATAAATTTAATAATTAATATTATATAAAAATTATTATGATATTTTATATAATATTTAGAATATAAATAATTTTTTAATATTAATTATTAGATTTATTTTTTAATTTAATCAATAATTAAAAATTAGGTGAATATTAAATATTTATTTTTTAATGGTGAGCATTTTAAAACTCTTCCCTATATTTACAACAACAACAACAATAATAATAATAATAATAACCAACAATAATAATAGAAACTATAATAATAATAGTAAAATTAGAGAAATGAAGTTTTACCTTTTTAATTTGGCCAATGATATATTTACGTATTTAGCCACTCTGCTAATTAAAAATTTGCATTGGCAGAAGAGCCAACAGATTGAACTGTTAAATTATGGAATTAAAATAATAAAACTATACTGTTAAGCATCATTACATGGAGCTCGAATGATCGCATCCGCTTTCTTCTGTGGCTCGTTTGGCACAATCTAAGATCTTAGCGAAGATGTGGTTGATTTAATTTTAAGAAGAATTATTTTTGGAAGAAATTTTTTTGAAAAAATTATTTTTAAAAAAATTAATTTATACTTAATTTAAATATATTAAAAATAAGTTTAAGAAAATAATTTTTATTTAAATATAATAAAATAAAATTATTTTTAATTATTGATGTGAAAATAATAATAAATTTTTTTTAAAAGATCATTTTTTAGTATAAAAAGTAGTTTTAAGTATATTCTTTTTAAAAGATCTTCTTAAATTCTAAAAATAAGTTAAAAAAAGGTCTTTATATATTTGAATATATTAATTATATATATTTTTATTCTTATACTCATAAAAATACTCCTCTCCAAAATATAAATCAAACGGAACTTAAATCTCTAAACTATTCTTCCATTTTCACCTCTTTTTCTTGCCAAAATGTCAATACAGCAATTGTGTCTAGAAGAATATCTTGTGGGACAACATCACAACAAGAACTCTTAAGTTTTTAATTAAAACGTAACACTTTCTTGAGATGTGTATTCTAACAGCAGAGTTAGCCCTAAGCATAACCTTATCCCCTTTTTTATCTATTTTATATGTGACCAGAGTGGCCAAAATATTTTTTCCCTGTATCTTATAAAAAAAATTATTTTTTATATTTGTATATGTTGTGTTCCATAAATAATAAAATATTAATGTAATTTAAATTGTAAATACATTCTCTTGCCGCTTCGTATAATTTTTTTAATTAAAAAGAAAAAAAGAACAGAGGATGACCTGCCATTTTAAAATTACTTTTTTTTTTTCTTTTGAAGAGTTGTCGTTACTCATATATTTCATGAAAAATGCCATTATTACATTTAGCTATTTAAAATGGACGAAAAGAAAATACAGCCAAAGTTGCTAGCTAGCTTAAACAATAAGGGGAATACTGCTAGTGTAAACCTATTCGGTAGACAATGTAGGTCATTTCAAGCAACTTTTCGAAGAATTGGGTATTTGTCTTAAAATTCTTAAATGTTGACTAAAATATGGATAAAATTACATATGCACTCCTAAAACAATTTTTTTAAAGAAAAAATAACTTTTACAAAATAATTTTTACCATGCCCCTGTGCATCTGATATAAAAAGTCCTTACCATGTTGAGCTACAAGATTTGCCCAAAAGTTGTGGCTCTTAATATGATGGTAAACATCTAATCCACCAGGTTATGGTTAAAACTGCAAGGATGTAATGCAACTTGGGGGAAATTTCCTGCGGATCTGCAATTTTGCCCTCTTACGTTAGAATTACAGTGGAACTTGGCCTTGTGATTAATGATGAGTTATGGAAATATAATTGTATCTAGTGTAGCCAGCCTAATCATGATATAGCTAATAAACTCTGCACCTTATTGTTGTCCGATAGTGTTTTGAAAATAAGAATAACAGTAAAAGTTGAGAATCTTATTCTAAACAATGAACAGTTGATGTTATTTGAAACTTACTTTATTGATTTAAGTTATTTATTAGTAGAAATATAAAGTTAGAAAATTAATGTTGTGGCCATTAATAGGGGTTAATTAATAAAAAATACCAGTTATATTCAAATTATTAAAAAGGACCTATTAAATAAAATTTAACGAGAAAGATTAAATTTTTTTTGCAAAGAGACAATTTTTTCTAGCATGTGCCTTATCTTTCTTTTTATCACCCCACCTTTAGCGTGTGTGTGTGGATATCAGCTCATTTCTACGATGACTGTTGTCAACCTTTATTCCCGACATAAATTCATAAGCCGGCTCGAGAGGGGGTTCTTGAGGGTCACCCTTCATGTCAAGGGATCATTCCTGAATGTTTTACTTGATTATGGACTTAAGTGTTAAGTCTTATGTCATTTATGCCTTAGAACAAAGGATTTAAGTCTTTCTTTTTTTTTAACACAAGTTCCATCATAGTTTATGTCATACATGGCAAATATTCTAATTTCAAGAAAGAATTTGGTAAAAATCTGGCAGCATAATGGTTATACTAAATGCTTCCCAAAAATTGCAAGCATAAGATAAATGACCAACAATCCAGTAATGGAATACATAGTCCTTATTATTCATAAGTAGGCAATCATACTCATGAAATCACATTATTCAAGAGAATTACTTCTTAAGAATCTTAGCCCCCTTAACCAAGTACAATTTCATCAATTATCCAATAAGAATAGCTTAAACATTCAAATTAAATAATGAGAGATAAGGTCAAGTGGCCATACCTTAGCTTTCTCATGTGACCCACTTGGTCACATGACATCATATCATTCATAATAGTGGCTTAACATCCACATAATTACATAACACTATCTATGAGCATAAAGGAGCATAAGTACACATCAAAAGTCTTATGAGTATGATTAGGTATGTGTATTCAAGCTTTTAACTTACACTTTTGCCCTTAAGTGTTAATTAACTTTAGGATTGCTTCACTAACAACTTCACTTGATTTAACCATTTAAGTTAAAGTGTTAATCCAATTAGTCTTTTATCACTCAAAATTTCTCTTTAAGTTTGATTAAGTGATTAAAACATATTTCCTTTCTTATTTAACCTTTGTGTGAGAATACACGTCTTATGGTCTTAATCTTTTATTTAATTTTTGTAACACCTTCCACACCATAAGTACCTCTTCATTAACTCTTAAAACATTCACAATCCAAGAAACTTTTCTCAATGGCCAACCAACTAGGATGTTTATCCTAAATATTCTACTTCAGCCAAAAGGCAACACTTCTAGCTTAACTTGGGGCTCTAGGAAAGATTAGTAAACCTCATCATTGTATTATGAAACTTGGTGATATGGTACCCCTTTGTGTCTATTGTTATTTAGAATTCCCAACAAGAAAGGAATCGTAGAACTCAAGATATGTAAACTCTTTTACTCGTAGTTTTGTTTTAGGGCTAATTCATTCTTCTGAATTTGGAAAATAACGAAAAATTGATCCTTTATCATTTTAACCTTAAACTTCACAGGCTTACACCTCTAGGAACCTTTTTCAAACAAAAGAAACCCCATTCAATTTTGCTAAGTTGAACTCAAGTTATAAGCTTTACACTAAGGCTATTCTGTATCAACCTCTACAGGACATCCATCAAATTCATGGAATTACTGGAATCCATTACATGGAGTCTTGACCTGAACATTTATAGTTTATTTATATGTTAGTTTTCCAAAATTATTAGTTCCACTCAATTTCAACTTATAAAGGTTGAGTTATTCATCTTGAACTACAGGTTACTTTGTTTCACCCTCAACATCCAATAGTCAAGTTTAAAAATTCATACCTCATTCTCCGTAAGTCCAATGAACCTAAAATTTTATAGGTACACTCCTTTATGAGTTAAATTTCATCTAAAATTGGTTAAATCTCATTTTGAACTCCATAGCTCCAGATCAATAACTCGTATTCAATACTACCCAAATTTTTTGCTAGGGCAAAAATCTCATTCCTACATTCTTTCAACACCAAAGCAAACACCCATCAAGAACCAAGTTCAAAAGGCTTTAAAACATTAAAATACAAGTTAAAATATCATTTTTCATGGATTAAACAACAACAACAACGTCAAGCATGTTATCATTCCATATTCAAAGAACAAGAGAGAAAATAACTAAGCTTTGAACTCTTACCTCTCTCCTAAGCTTAAGAGCACTTGAACCTTGATTCTTCAAGCTTCAAGAACAACCCAAAAAAACCAACACAATCTCCTTCTTCTCCTCTTACACCTACGGGCAATAGACTAAAGAGAAGGGTGTTTATTTTGATTTTTGAGGTTAGAAATAATAGGGTGAAGTGGTTCCTTAGTTTCTTAGAGGAAATGGAGGAAATAAGAAGAAGAAGAAAAATGATGGAGGGGGATGATGGTGATGACTTTGGCAGCTAAGACAAGAGAGGAATAGTGTGTTGTGTTAAGTTCTCTATTTATAGGGAAGGGTCTATGGTTTTGAGGGTTAAGTGGGAGCGAGGGAATTTTGAAATTTGAGAGTGATGTGGGTCCCACTTGTCATCTTAAATTTCAATATTAAGAGGTCTCTCCCTTTCTTTTGTCCATACTTTTACTTAAGTGGCATCACCTTATGCTTTATTATTTCTTCTACTTTAATTTGAATTGTTGATGAGTTAAAGTGATTTGCTAATTGTATGAGCTTCACTAATTAAGGATTATTTACAAATGGTTCTTTAATTATTTTAACCTAAATTCTTAATTGTGTACTTTACTAGTTTTTGGGTGATTAGTGATTAATCTTTTAAAGTTTCCCTTTTTATTTAATTAAAAAGATAGGTTTCCTTTAATTCAGTTATTATTTGCTTAATTCATTTTCAATTATGATATTCTAATGTCCATTTTTTGATTAGTCAATTATTCTTTAACTTTTACTAATCTACCTAATTACTCATTGATACTGAGTTAATTAGCGTAGATAAAATTAGGGATGTTACATTGTTCCCCACCTTTTAAAAGAATTTAGACCTCAAAGTTCGTTTCCTGTAAACAAGTTAGGATATTCCTTCATCATGTCGGACTCTAACTTCCACGTGTACTCTTCCAATCTCCCCCTACCCCAAGCCGTTGTCACTAAGGACACAGACGTATTCCTAAGCTATTTGACTCCTCTGTCCATGATTTGTATCGGTGGTAGATTAAAGGTCAAGTCCTCCCTTAACTATATAGTCTCAGGTTCAAGTTGATGATTAGGATCGAAATTGTACTTTTGGAGTTGAGAGACATGAAAAAAATATTATGAAGATTTGACAAATTGGATAGTAGGGCCATTTGATAGGCAACTAACCCTATACGTTTCAAGATTTGAAAATGACCAATGAATCGAGGATTTAACTTAACTTTCATTACTCTACCTATACCCATTGTAGGAGTGATTATCAGGAATATGTGTTCTCCTTCTTAGAACTCTAAGGGTTTCCTCCAAATTCCTTTTCCTGAGATCATGACTCACAAGCACACAGATAACTTCCCATCTCATACCAGGGTAATGTTCTTTTGAAAATTCATGATGTTCCCTTAAGCTCAAGCGATTTGTCCCTTGAAATCGCTTGTCACCTCAACATGATTCAATCTTAAGCTACGTGGGTTTAGGGAAACTCCCAGGTGAAAGTCTTTAAACTTCTCTATCAATTCTACCTCTTTCACCATTATCTAAGTACATGCAATGAATTCCTGCTCAAGGCATTCGCAAGAACATTGGCCTTACTAAAGAGATAGATCAAACCAAACTCATAGTCCTTAAGAAACTCTATCCATCTTCTTTGCCATATATTCAACTCCTTGTGATAAAAAAAAGTACTTCAAACTCTTGTGGTCTGAAACCACTTTGAATTTAATTCCATAAAGATGGTGTCTCTAAATCTTCAAGGCAAACATTGCGGCTGCTAACTCCAAATCATGGATCGGGTAGTTCACTTCATGGGGTTTTAGCTACTTAGAGGCATAAGTCATGGCATTCCTATTTTGCATCAACAAACATCTTAATCCTTTCCCAAAAACATCATAATAAACCTCAAATGGTCCAATAGGGTAAGGCAATACTAACACAGGTGTAGTGGTTAGCTTTTGCTTTAACTTTTGAGAGCTCTTCTCACACTCAAGGGTTCGCTGAAAAGAAGTATTCTTTCTCGTCAACTTAGTTAAGGATAAGGCTATGTGAGAAAATTCTTTTATAAACCTTTGGTAGTAATTGGCCAAACCCAGGAAACTCCCTATCTCTATTAATGAAGTTGGCTTCTCTAGTTCATCACTACTTTGATCTTACTGGGGTCCATAGATATTCCTTCTTATTACACCACATGTCCTAAAAACTTCATTTCTTTCATCCAAAACTCACTTGGACAACTTAGCATAAAACTTCTTTTCTCGTAGGATTCCCAATAAGGTCCAAAGGTTCTCCTCATGTTCCACCTCTGTTCTCGAATAGATGAGAACATCATCTATGAAAATAGCTGCAAACCTATCTAGATATGGTCTAAAGATCTGGTTCATGAAATCTATAAAAATTGCAAGGGCATTCATTAGACCAAAATAATCACGATGTACTCATAATGCTCGTATCGAGTCCTAAAGGTTTTCTTTGGGATATCCTTATCCCTAACCCTAATTTGATGGTAACCCAATCTCATATCAATCTTAGAAAATACTACTGCACCTTGTAGTTGGTCTATAAGGTCATCTATCCTAGATAAAAGGGTACTTCTACTTGATTGTTGCCTCGTTCAATTGCTTAGTCCACACATAACCTCATACTTCTATCTTTCTTTTTTGCAAAAAAGACAAGGCTCCCCAAGGTTGAGCACTTGGTCTCACAAACTTCCTTTCCAATAACTCCTCAAGTTTTAACACTAATAACTCTAAGGGAGACATCCTATAGGGTACTATAGATATCAGTCTTATTCCAGGCACCAAATCTTTAAAGAATTCGATTTCCCTTTTTAGGGTAAATTTTGGTATGTCCTTCGAAAAAATATCTGGATATTCCTTAACCATGTGTATCTCACCTAAAGCCTGGTCAAGTTCAACCTCACTTGCTAAAAGGAGAATGTATCCCGAATTTTCAATCTTACAACAATATGTCACTATAGAATTTAAGTTCAGACATAGGTTTCACAAGTTCAAAAGGTATAGTAGAAAGAAAAACAATAGAATTTTCATTGTAGTTTAGCATAAGATGATTGGCCGAAAGCCAATCCATGCTCGGCCAATCCATGCCCAAGATTAAATCCAAACTAGACAAAGGAAGACATATCAAATCAAGTAAAAAAGATTTACCATCAATTTGAAAATGACATTTCAATCAGACTTGAATAGTCCTAGTTGGTTTTATCAAAACATATGGCAATTTAGACATGGACAATCTCAATATATCTACACATTCATGAGAAATGAAAGAGTGCGTAGCACTGGAATTGAACAATATAGTTAAGGTCCTACTATTTATCTCACACTTACCTTGCATTAGATCCTCGAATTAAGTTACCTCCTCGGCATTTAGGGTAAAGACCGTTGCCGCTTGGTGGCAGGCGGTTGGATCTTGACATTGCAGTCTCTGGCCATGTGTCTAGTCTTTCCACAACGGAAACAAGCATCTTTTCTAGCTAAATAGGGTCATCTTCCATGACCCTTCCAACATTTTGGCCAGACTTAAGTTATAGCAGGCTTTTGTGGTTGCTTGTTCTCATATAGCGTGAGTCATCCCTTGAAGCATTTCCATCGCTTTAATAGGGTCCTTGAGGTAGCTTTGTGGCTTACCATGTCCATGGGATGCCATTAGTTTCTGAACACCAAACAAAAGATATTAAGTTGAACATGCTCAACCTTATGCTAAGTATGGTTGCAACTACCTGCATTCACCACTAGACAGTCATGTATATCTAATTCCTATATCTTTTCTTACAGTCAAGACTCATGGTATTACTGTATTAATGCTCAATAGAGTATGCTTAGAAGCATAGTTAAACCATTCTCAGGCTCTATAAGGACGAATACAACACCCTAATAATCTCATACTATGCTTAAATCATATTATGACATCGTCTTAGTTGTTACATTTTGCTTTGCGGAAAACATAAAGCTTTTGTGAAAATAAGTTAAGCCTAAATAGTAGGAATTTTTATTATTATTTATAATTACTCAAAATAAACTTTTGAAAACGAGATCCCTAGAGCGCGTAAGTGTCGGGAACATAACGTCACGTCATACATTAGTCGTACAACATAGCGGAGAAATAAAATGAAGAACATAAATGGAACAACATTGCTCTTACATAAACATCATATATATATATATATATATATAATAGATTGTCATACTAGCATATCAGTATATAACTATATCCATAAGTAGTAGATAAAGTATAACAATGCCCCTAGCCAAGTCATAACAAAAGTATAGTCATACAATCCGAACTAAGTCCAAATACACTATCACAATCCATTATAGTTCAGGAGTCGGAGACCATGTCATAGTGCCACGTCTAGTCAAGTACCTCCAGAAGTATTGCCAAGTGTTATTAACTTTGTCTGAGGATGAAATGGAACAAAGAAGTAAGAATTATAATTTCTCAATAGGGTTCTAACTAACAGGTTAGTGCATTATTATCGTCCTAGCCACTTCAATTTATTTACAAAAAGGTAAACATTCATCAAGTTCATTTTATTAAGTTTAAAAACATATCCTTTCTGAGGTAGGTTACTTTAAGACATACACTTGAAACTTATCACAAGTGTGCAACCACGCATTATTAAATATAGACACATCATATAAGCACTCAAGAGCAAGAAGTATGATAAATAACATAATGCATAAGTGTCTTATACACATTTCTTTACCTTCTTTAACTTTCATTAATTTTTATCACATGCCTTATCTTTCTTTTACCCCCCTCTCATTCTTGCGATGACCACATCAACCTTTATTCCTGGCCTAAATCCATATAAGGGCTTGAGAGGGGGTCACTTTTCTTGTCGAGGGATCATCCCCAAATATCTTTCTTGATTATGGAATTAAGTATTAAGTCTTACATCAGTCATGCCTCAGAATAAAGAACTTAAGTCTTTCTTTTTCCTTAACACAAGTTCCATCATAATTTATGTTATGCATGGCAAATATTCTAAGTTCAAGAATTCAGCAGCATAATGGCTGTAATAGGTGCTTCCCAAAATTTGCAAGCATAAGATAAACAACCAACAATCTAGTAATAGAATACATAGTCCTTATAATTCATAAATAGGCAATCATACTCATGAAATCAACAAAAAAACTAAATAGCTAAAATTGCGTGTCTAGGATGATATTTACTATCCTAAGTCTGGTGCCCTCGATCATAGTAAGGCCTCCAGTATGGAGTTAGCCACCCTGGGCCGATCTTTTGTTGGCCTGGGCCTTGACTTGCTTTACTTTGAACTCCGGTAAGTCCTAATATTGCTTTAATGCCCCGAAAGATATCGTCAGTGATCTAATGGGTGCTAGCCCTATTCTCTTGGATATCATGGAACATATTCCAAAGCCGCTTGCTGGCCCTGGTCCTCCATGCCTTGTAGATCATAGCCTCCTCACGCGGATCAATGATAAACTGACTCTATACAAAAGTAACATAATGCTTAGTTAAATGTTAATGAAAAAACATGTATAAGAATAAAATATCAATATTAATAATAAAAAAATAACTAATATATATTTTACGCTCCACTGGTTCCACCACAGCTCCTTCGTGGCATCAAGGGCTGCATGAAACTAGTATAAGGGCTACAAAAACTCTCCTCGAAGACTTTAGTGATCTTGTACAGGCTTGGAGCAAGTGGAGTCCAACTATATCATAACCAATAGACTAAGTCAAGTATTCATTAATATAAAACCATTATTCAACATTGATAATTAATTTAAATTTGAAATTACTTATTAGGATTTACTATCATATTTGAGGTTCACACACTGATTCCTGGAGACCTGTGAGGATGATGAGGCCTGTGCACCCTAGCAACTAGGCTGGCTAGGGATAGGGGAGGGAGTGGTACCAGGTGCAGAAGGTGAGGTACAAGCCTCATGTCTTAGAGGTAGAGGTGGAAGTAGAGGTGGAGGTGAAGAAGGATGAGGAGGAAATGATGGCTGAGGTTTAGGAGCCACATACCCAGGATTAGGTATCATGATAATCTCCTAGGTATGTGGTTGATGAGTAAGATAGGTGGAGGCATTGGCAATGGTGGGAGCGGTGGAAGTGGGTCCTGTTATGGCGGTGGGTAGAGTAGAAGTGTGAAAGGGTAGGTCGTTCTTCTTTGATCTACCCCTAGTTCATCTATAAGAGCCTCACTTGCCATAAATGACCTATATAACAAATGTATAAGTCAATAAATGTATACAACAAACATAACATTTATATAACTATTACAAAGAATTAAACTATAACATAAAAGAATATATATGCACAAAATTAAAAACATAAGACAAATACTAACTAAATAAAGATATAACACACTTGGCACCTCGTTTAATTTGAAAGTTGAGGACTATCTTCTCTCAGTTTCAATATCATCATCAAATTCATCTTCCTCATTCTCAATGTTGTCCCCTTTCATTAGGCTGACTCACTGAATATTTCCTCGAGTGTTTAATTATGGCAACTTCCCCCAAGACAGAACTTATATTGTAGGGGATGTCGGTATCAATAACAATGCTAGAAGAACTTGGATCATTCGTTTGATAAGCTTGCTCAGATACTTCTTCAACCTTTACTTGACCCCTTGGTTTACACTTTATCAAATTTACTTAAAATAAATGGGAATATTCCTCTCCATCACCAAAAGATTATCGACCCTAATAATGGATGAATACAAGTTTCTAAAATACTTATTTAATTCACTTAATGGCCTCTAAATATGGTCAGATCATTATCTCAATGCAACAGGAAGTAAACACTCCATAAATATGTGACAGTCATGAATTTTCTAGCCAAAAAACTTCCTTTGTGCAATATTCACACACTTACCCAAGTTTGAGGTATAACTGTCAGGCATTTTCAACTTTTGAACCAACCTACACACATATTGTCTTTGCACAAAGGTCATCGTATAATTGGCCTTAGGCTTATACTAATGACCATCTCTTAAGAACTGTAAATTTAACTCAAGACATCTATAGTACTCCTTTAAATCCATCCTTGCCTTCTTAGTGTCTTTAGTTCGGTCACTATTCAGCATAGTGTGCATAATATTATCATATACACTCTTCTCAACATTCATAACATCTAATAATGACGAACTAAGTGATCCTTCCAATAGGATAATTCCCAAATTATAATTTGTTTGGTCAAATTGTGTTCTATCCCATAGTTGGGCAATTTAATGGATTTTCTAACTTTTGTAATCTTTGGAAGCCACTAACCCAATTTGCTAACTGGTAAATCTAACTGGAGCCTCCTCATTCTCTATAGTGTCTTTCTAAATCCAAACCTATTGCACTTTTAAGTATGATCCCTATGTAAAAACCTTTTATTATAATCAAACTAAGAATTCTTGTTGCCATACTTCAGAATGAATGCTTTCGTACCCTCTATACATATCGGACATGCCAATTTCCCTTGCATCATCTATTCAAATAACATCCTGTAAGCTAGAAAATCCATGATGGTCCATATCAATGCTTTGTAACACCCCTATTTAGTCGTGTCCATAATTAACACTATTAGGGATTAACCAACTTTGAATTTATAAATAGAAGAGGAGAAGGTAGGATAAAGATAGTAATAATACACAACAATTAATAATTTTGTTACTAATAGAATTTTAACTACAACGTAAAAAATTTAAGAATAGTTTCCTAGAATACAAGAAATTGATCTAGTAGCAATTTAAAATACAAGATAGCTTAATTAGCATGTGACAAAATTTATTTTTTTTGTGGTTTAGAATTAACCACACTAGTCATAAGCTAAGAACAAATCCTAGCCACACAAAATGTCAAACTTCACTTTTTACTAATTACTAATTTATAAAATAACATAAAAGAAAGAAAACCTAACCAAATGCATCATTTTCTTCTCTCTCTTTCCCTCAAGAAACCATGAACTTTCTGTAACGTCTCCCTTGATATAGTACTATGTTTAAGTCATAGTACCACACTTAGGAGTTGTTATTGTTACCTGAGCAGACCTTATCTGACAGCAACTTCAGCCATCTTTGAACCTTCTCGAACTATCTGGAGATAACACAGAAACAGGAGTGAGAATTTTTGAATTCTCAGTAGGATTCTGTAACTATCATATGTAATATCATCGTTATCATCTCCAGTTGCTTCGGTGTATTATGAGAAAGGTGAACATGTTATATGTTTAATTTTATAGTTCGAAAACATATTGTTCGAAGCAAAGTTCATTTTATTCATGCAGTTGTCATTTGGGAGAGCCAATACAAAATAAATTCATGAATTATACTATGAATAATAACTGCAACGTATTAAAATATAATAGCACCAATATACTGGAAACTTAAAATTTGCATATGCCCTTCCTTGCACTTGAATTTATGCATATACACATAAATTTTCTGTTCTTTCTTTGTCTTTCTTTACTTGTCATACATATTCTAGAGTACGATCACCATGTCATATTCCGTAGGGGTGTGATCACCATGTCACACTCCTTAGGAATATATTCATCCTGCCACGTCCTAGAGTATGAACGCCATGTCATACTCCCTCGGGATGTGATCGCCATATCACATCCTTTAGGGTGTGGGATCATTATGCCACATTTCAGAGTGTGGTCGCCATGTCATACCCTATCAGAGCATGATCACTATGTCATGTCTTTCGGAATATGGACTCATCATCATGTCTTTCATCATAGAATCTTTATTATAGCTTTCATCATAATCATGAATGCATATGTGTCAAAGTGTATTTCATAACCTATGCATAAGCTTTGCTGAAATTTTGGCAACATGACAGATCAAGTCTGCTTCCCCGTGAATAGTGCCAGGCTACCAGTATAATCAATTAAGTATACAATTCAATGTAAAACAGCAAGTTACAACAACATTATTGACCATATGGTATGTTAAAATCAATGGACATAATAGAGTTTTCTGCTCACTCTGCCCTCTTATGCCTGAATTTTGTAATATCCATCTTTACTTCTATTCAACTTATTTAGACCTGAATTTTGGATATGTCATAGCTCTATGTGTCTAGTTTCCAACCCTTTTTTTCCCATCTCATTTTGATTTGTATAGCTCAAGTTATTAGCATTTTACCTCAGACTGCCCTGTACTTAGCCAGAAGTGTACTCTTATAAGTGAAAATTCACTAAAAATAAAAATCTAGGTGAAATTATATGAAATTTGTATCAAACTAAAGCTAACAGAATAAGCTTTCAAATGAAATAAGTTTCATATAATTTGCTTGAGTATATTTTGATATACAAGCCACATAACTTGACCTTACTGGATTACCCTATTCCAGCCCAGTTTGAACTTAAGGTAACTTCATTAATGTGCTGGAAATAAATGGCAACGAATCTGACTCTGAAATTTTTATGGGATATTTCTTACATGTTAGCTTTCAAACAGCATTAGTTGAACTTAATTTAGAGTTGTGTAAGGTGAGTTACACCCTTCTCAACTTATGCTGCCCAGATGAGAATCTAGATTTCTAGGTCAAATTTAAAAAATTCATAACTAATTCTATACTAATCCAATGGCCTTATATTTTATATGTATGGAGAGCCCTAGATGTCTAGTTTCATATAAAAATAGATTCATCAAATTTAAATGGCTGTAGGCAGACCCGTACACTCCGTCATACGAACCATCGGGTGAAAAACCCTAACAGCTTCTTGAATTCTTCTTGGATTCATGTTCTCCTTAAATCAATCCATCCAATCTTCAATTCAAACTCACATATACACCTTAAACCAATAGTAATTCATCATCATCACTCAAGATAATGTCAGAATCATGCAAGAAAATGGGAAAAAAGTGGAGTCCCAATCAGCCCAATTCAAAGAAAACAAGAAAAGAAGTTGGAATTCCTACCTTGTCTAATGGAAACCTTGTTAGTTTGATATCTTAGATTGAAGAAACTTTGGATGAGACTTGAAGAGGAGATGAAGATAGAGTGGAGATGAATGTGAGTGGAAGAGAAATGAAGAGAGGTCTGCCCCTTATGTTGGCCAAAAATGCAAAGGGGTAGGAAAGGAAAAAAAGTGAAAACTTTTGAAGCAAATTTCATTTGATTGGTGGATTTATGTTGATCATTCAACTTGACGTAGCTGCCCTTTTTGGGGTTGATGGTGGCGCCACATTCAAGGGTGTGGTGGTTGAATCTTGGCCATCCATCCTAGGGTTTTCACAGTATTATTTCCATTGATTCGGTTCCGACAGTTTGAAATACCGAAATCTTACCGATTTCCTTTAAATCGGCAAACTAGTTTGGGAAACATTTTGTGAAAGTTTCTATGTGTCTATTCTAATTCCCTCAAGTCTAGTTTCTCTAATTAACACTTAATTAACTCCTATTTAACCTTTAATTACTTTTCAATTAACCTTACTTAGTTAATAAAAATTGAATAAATCGACTAACGACGTAAATTAAACGTTTTGCAAATTTAGAACCTTTCTATTTTTTGTTTTCCATAGCTAATGGCATTTCCGTAATTTTGAATAAGTCTAGGGGCATCCCATGTCATTGCACATATGGATACCTCTGTGGCTCAATCAACCGAGGTTTAGGTTTCTACGCTTCTGCTACGTAGTTCTATTTCATTAAAAAACTTATTCTGCTAATTTAATTGATATAAGGACCTAAATATCATTTTAAAAAATGTTCAGGGGCAAGGCTATAAAAATAAAAGTTTGCCCAAGGATATTTTCATCATTTCCTATTACGTCATATTGGGATGTTACACTTCCCTTCTCCCTGTCTACCTCTATTTCTTATTTCCTTTCTCTCTAGTTTTGCTCTTTATGAACACCACCCAAAACCTAAGCTCCACTACCTTCATTTGACTCAAAGTGAAGCCAAAAACCTCCTCTTTTAGTTCAAGGAAGCTCCTGTCATTAAAGGAGAAAGTGTAACATCCTAAAGAAAACGGTACTTCTGATTAGCACTGTTTACTGTATTATTTCATTTTATTAGAGAGATACACTTAATTAGGATTGAAATATAAACATTACAGTTGGAAAAAGTTGAGTTTGTTATGTGGGAAAATTAAGAAAACCATGGGCAATATTTTGAGAATCTAAGAGAAATCGATAAAGGTTTCGGTATTGTATAACATAGGAACTAAACCAATAGAAACTTGCACTGCTAGACCCTAATTTGGATAGTTATGATTGAGCCAATTACCCACTCTTAGTGGTGCCATCTTGGCCCTCCAAAGTGGGTAACCAAGCAAATTTAAATGGCCAAAAGAAGTCCACTAGTTATAACACATGAGTCACTTTCATATTTATGACTCGAGACTCAAAAATCGTTCCCATTCCTTCCCAGAATTTTTGAGTAGCCATCATTTGCCTACTCTCTCTCTTATTTTCTTCTTCTTCTTCTTTTTCACCTCTTCATCCCACTTCCATATCTTCACCCAAACTTGCTTCCTTTCAACTTCAACTCAAGCTTTAAGGTAGGATTCTTGAGTGTTACTGATAACTAGAGTTGTGTGACTGATTAGTTTCTTTTGTGTTCCTCTTGGTATGATGTTATATAATGATTTTATGACTTGTCTTGTAACATCCACCGTTTTTTGCCTAATTATTCAGTTTTAGTGAATAATTGAAAATAAATAGATTTCGGTTAAACCATTATTTAAACTCAATTGATTAACAATTACTTGAGTTTAGATAAGAGAGAATTAAGTTAGAGTATAGGAGATTTCATAAAATTTTATTGAAAACCGATTTACCGGTTTAAAGGAAATCGGTAACATTACGGTATTTTAAATTGTCGGAACTGGACCAATACAATTTCAACCCATTAACCGTACTTTAAGTGGTTGAGAACTCAGCCACTTAAGCCCTCTAAATGGCGCAAAGAAGGCCATAGAAAGGCAAGAAGGGCTGGCTGATTTTCAGCTATGGAAAATCCACCAATCAAAAGCCAAAGTAAATCAACATAAATCATTCAAAGTAATCAGATTTTCTTGCCCTCTTTTTCACCCATTCTGACCCATTCTCTACGCCACTTTCTCTGCTCTCATTCAGCTCACTTTCTCTCTTCCTCACACACCAAAAACTCAAGCCAATTCCAGCCTTGATCATCCAAGCTTCAAAAATCCAGCACAATCACTTGGAACAAAGGTAGGAGTTCTCTTCTTACATCAATTCTATGGTTATGGCTGGCTGAGCTTGGATTATTTTCATGATTTTTGATATGTTAAATGGATGATTATGATGATATGTGATTGGTTTTAGGCTGTTGATTTGGTTAAAATCGAATTTGAGGCATGAAAGAATAGAAATGAGAAGAGCTGAGGGGCTGGAGAACCAAAATCTCTCGGCAGTCTGTACGGCGGAGTGTATGGCTCTGCCTATAGCGGATCAAATTTGATGAAACAAATTTTAAATGAAACTAGACATCCAGGGCTTTCCATAGATATATCATATAAGGCTTTTGGATTAGAATTGAGAGAGTTATGAATTTTTGAATTTTGACCTAGGGTTTTGACTCTAGCTCCGGGTAGATTAGGTTGTTTAGGGTAGAACTCGACCTACACTACTCGAAAGTGAATGAAACTAACCTTGTTAGAAAGCTTACACATAGTAGAATGTCCCATCAAAATTTCAGAATTATATAAGATCGCAATTGCTCCGAGTGATCCAAGAAAATTACCCTATGTCCAAACCGGGCCAGAACAGGGCAATTTAGGAAGGTCAGAATTTGGGGTTTATAACTCGAGCCCTACTAAGCCAAATGAAATGGAACCTTTTGCAAATGAAACTTTACCCTGTTAGCTTTAATATGAGTCCAATTTTGTATCATTTGAGCCAGTTTTCGATTTTTAGTAGATTTTTACTTTTAGGTGTCTGATTCTGGCTAGTCACTGGGCAGGCCGAGGGAAAATCTAAATATCTTGAGCTATAGATATCAAAATTAGATGGGACAAAAAGGGTTAGAAACTAGACACATAAGGCTACAACATATCCAAAAATCAAGTTTAAAGGAGTTAAATTGAAATAAAGGTGGGATATACTATAACCGGGCAGAATGAGGCAGACTGATGTCTAAAGTCCTATTGATGCTTGATTGAAACTAATGAATGTATATGTCTAATTGTTGATCTATACTGAATTTGCAAATTGTGTAAATGTACTGGTTGGCTAGCACTCTTCATGGGGAAGCAGACACGTTCCGTTATGCTGTCGAAATTTCGATAGAACCCATGCACAAGTTATGAATTCCCTGTTAATGCATGTGCATTCTTAAGAAAGTTATGAAAGTTATGAAAAGGGTTATGCCACTATGAAAGTTCCATGCTACTTGGGCCAGCCCCGGATAAGAAGTTAAGGGGAATAGATCGGTGGGAAAGTCGGGAAAGTAAACCCGGCAATTCCTGTATAGGAACGAGCTCGATCCTGAGAAGCAGACTATTACCCAGGAGTCTAAATGGCCAAGAACTCCCAGGGGACCAAGAGATGGAAAAATGATGAAAGGAAATGAAAAGTTTATGAAGGAAAGTTCAAGTATAAGTTTGCATAATTACATGAATGCATGATTACATGGCATGATTATTTCAGGATGTTTACAGTTTGTCTGTTATATTTACGTACTACTGTATGTTTATTTGCTATGCTCATTATCCTATGTTTTACTGTTAGTAGCCTATTCTGTTTCTTATGCTGTCTAAAGTAAAACTGAACTTTGCCTCGGACCAGATGTTTTATTGAACTCATTAAAATGGTTAGTTTAGTTTGAACACATATTTTTATAATTAAATAAAACTCGAGGCAACTGAGAATGAATGTGACGTCAGTCAAACACCACACGTGGACCCTACTGAGAATTTCCTTAAATTCTCACCCCGTGTTATATTTCCCCATCGTTCTCAGATGCTGGCGAAGAGCTCAACGGCCACTCTCTTCACTGAGATCCCAGACCTGCAGCTTCGCCAGAACTCCGAGTTGGACTTGTTGGACAGAGCCTGCCCCTGCTATTTCTGCCTCCGCCTTTTAGCAATAGGGATTTTGCTGTCTCTTTATTTCCTCTATTTCTTTAATCTATATACAAATATAGACGGAAGCGTTGGCTTCTGACATACATATGTACATAAACAACTAATAATATATCACTTATCAGTATCTTTTTTGTTATGTTATATTAAACTTTATTACGTTATATAAGGCAATTCCCGTTTATTAAATAACAGCGTGCCGTTTCGTCTGTTTTATGATGTGATATTGATTACAAAAGATAAGCAGAGTGTTAACATGGTAACACAGACTACCTAATTTCATGCTATGACTTAAGCATAACATTAAATTAGTAGGGTGTTACATGTCTCTATTGATTGGGCATGGAAATTCTTGGTTGAGTTGCAAAATCTATCAAGAAGCTCAAAAAGAACTCAAACAGAAATGTTAGAAATAAAAACCCTAGGATGTGTCCGTACTACATACTACACAGCTTGACCTACAGAGGTCAAAATTTAATGAAATATTTTTAGATGAAACTAGACATTCAGAACTTTGCAACCATATAAATTATGAAGGGATTGGATCTGAAATGAGAAAGTTATGAATTTTTGAAATTTTCCCTTGAATCTTTTCCAGAATTTTGACCAATACGGGTTGTGAAGGGTATAAGTCATGGTATACAACTTTAAATTGAGTGCAACAAATTTTTTTAGGAAGCTAACACATATTTTAACATGCCATAAAAATTTTAGCCTTAGATCTTTTCTCCATTGTTCCCAGAAATTCTCCAAATTTGCTTTATGCCTTGTCTAGATTGGAATAGGGTAGACTATTCTAGCCAAATTTAAGAGCTTATAACTTGAGCTCTAGTCACCCAAATGAAGTGAAACTTATAGGAAATAAAAGATAGTTCAATTAGCTTTAATAAATATAAATTTCAAATAAATCTAATGAAAACTCTATTTTTGGTGAATTTTTAAATTCAAGTACTTAATTTTGCCCAATAGTGCGCAGGGTAGCCTTGGGTCAAATTTCAATAACTCTATTTATACTAGTCAAAGCTTAGTGGGACTAAAGAAGAATGAAAATAGACTCATAATACCACAACATATTAAAAATTCAGATTCGAAGGAGTTAAGATGAAATTATGGCATAATTTCTAAAACAGGTCATAATTAGTAGATTTAGGTACAAATTGCTAAGCTTAAGTGATTGAACACTCTTAATTCATGAATGACCTATAATTGAGGTTTAAATGATGTAATTCTTTATATTGTTACTGAAATGTCAATGTGATAATTATGTTGATTCTGGTATCTTGACTAGTTGTCTGATTAGATGTGCACGATTCATGGGGAAGCGTATGTTAAGCTGTTATGCTGTCGAGCTTTCGACAAAATGTATATGAATGATGAATTGGTAGCTCCAATTTTTCAAGTTGAATATTCATGAATGAATGAACTATGAGATACATAGTGTGAGACATATACATAAATGCACAAAGCGTCTACATGCATGATAAAGTATGGAAAAGAAAAGATGATAATAACTTGCAATAGGGGACGTACCGAGCCTCCACCTCGCAGTAGGCTAGGGCGGTACTGTCTAAGGCTTAAGCCAGTCCTTGACCAAAGTTAAGCGGAATAGACCAGTGTGAAGGTTGGGGAAAGTAAACCTGTCACTCATGTATAGGTACGAGTTTGAACCTGAGAAGTAGGCTATTACCTAGGGATGAGAGAGGCCATTCACCTTCGGGGGACCAAATATAGAGAAGCAAGATGCAAGTAAGGGAAAGATAAGTAAAGAATACACCCTAGGGACGATGATACATAATGCCTAGGTGTGCCAAAAAGAGAAAGTGAAGAAAGCTAAAGAAAGACAAGTGCATTTGCATCAAGAAGTCATTTGCATTCATTCATGCATGTTATTCAATTGTTCCTTATTTTTATTATGAATTGATGCATCTTATTCAATTGTCCTTCATATTGTTATGTCAATGTCTGGATTCTTTCTCTGTTTAACAAGTGTATGAATAAAATGAACTACTCTATTTTGAACAATATGTTATCAAACTATACAAGTAGAAAGTTTATATAACATGTTCACCTTTTTCATAATAAATTGAAGTAGTTGAAAATAATAATGATAACACGGTATGTGGTAGTCTAAGGAATCCTACTGAGAATTTATAATTTTCACTCCTATGTATATTTCCATGTTATCTCCAAATATCCCAGGAGAGTTAGAAGATGATTATACTAGGCAGAGTTAGGAAGATTGAAGATGGCCAAAGAGCGCTATTATACAAGGTTCGTTTAAGTAATAGTAACAACTCCTAGGGGAGGTATTATGACTTAAGCATAGTACTGTACCTAGGAGAGTGTTACAAAAAGAAAAGGGCTAGTGGTTGTTTGCTTGGTTTAAGAGTGTTGGAGCTTCAAGGATGTGCTTATAACTTTGGAACTAAAGTAGGTTCCTAGAACTTGTTATATGTTAATGTTGTAAGCTCCATTGCCCAACTGAAATAGTCTCATGGTTTTAGATGTTTCGAGCTTTAAAGGTTTTGATGAATATCAAATCAAGTTTTAAGTAAATCTCTTAAGCTGCAAACATTTTGTTAAACGCATCTTTTTGTGAGTAAAGTTAACTAAGTAAAATGATCACTGTATCAAACAAAGCGTGAAATCCATGGTATTACACTTTAATTTATCTATATTGGAACAATTGCTTTGTACTTTGTATGTTTACTCACTTAGGAACAAGATAGAAAGTTCAGAAGGGTGATGATATAGCACTACAAACGAAAGACTTGCCTCAGGAAGGATCACACCTCGTTCAGAAGGATGATCTCTCACGAAGTATCACACCTTGAAAGCTTCTTTCAATTTGACATGATGCAAAAGAAGTGTTGATAAGTCTGAAAAGTTAGTGAAGACTTCAACAGCTACTTTTCCTCTTTGGTGTCATCTCAACTTGTTGAAGAAGAAAGTTGTTCCCTCTCTTTCTAGTCATAGACCAGTGGATTAGTAGGTCAAGGCTCAAGATATACAAGCTCCAATAGTAACATCTAGAAGTTTATATAAAGCTGGGATATGTAGAAGAAGACAGAGACACTATTCAAATATTTCCTAAGATACAACAGTTTCATATCTTTATCTTTCTCGACTCTCAAATCCTCCAGAAAGTTACTCATTGTAAATTCTATTTGAAGAAAATCTTCTCTACTATTTTGTAATAAGTAACAACCATTTTTTGAGAATTTAGAGAAGTCACTCATTGTATCTATTGAATTAAAACTCTGTAAAGAGCTTTGAGTGTGAGTGAAAGCACAAACCTTGATTATATCCCTTGTAACCTAACCTGATAGTGGTCTAAGTGAACTTGGAGAGGCTAGGATAAATACTACTCGTTTAGCTTGGAAAGGCTTGTTCAAAACTACTCAGTTGTAAAGCAAAGACTACTTATCTATAATAGCTTGGAGAAGCTTGAGAAAGAATACTTGTGATATTGAATATTCATGATATAAAAATCTTAACAAAGTGTTGGGGACTGGACATAGGTATTTATTTTGGTAGAACTAGGATAAATCTTGTTGTGTGATTATTCTTTATCTTTCACTCTATTTGCTTTGTTATATAAATCTTTATATCTGGGAAGTCTTCAAGTTGTATACACACACACGCACACACACACACACACATAACAACTACTCATCTACAATAACAATAAATCTTCTGCATTCCAAGTCTCGAACTTAAGAAAGTTGTTCAAAAAGCTTTTCAAAAAGTTTTTCGGGTTCAAAGTTATAGTGAAGACATGATTCAACCCCCTTTCTCGTGTCATCTTTTCCAACAATTGGCATCAAAGCCTAACTCTAGGGTTGAGCTTCCTAACAGGATCCAATAAACGGCACAACAGATAAACCACATTACTGAAGGTCACTTTATCAACTGACCTCCATACTTTAATGCTAAGGACTATCCATACTGGAAGAATAGAATGAGACTCTTCATTGAATCCACCAATCTTGATATGTGGGAGATAATAGAGAATGATGATTACTTTCCTACTGTTGAACAACTAGTACATCAGATGGTAGTAAATCCTAATCAACCACCACTAGTAATAGTCAGAGTTGTTCCAAGAAGTAAATGGACAGATCAACACAAAGCCAGAGTCCAAATGAATGCCAAGGCAAAGTATTTGCTTACTTGTGCCTTGAGCAAGAGTGAATACGATAATATCATATCTTGTGACTCAGCTAAGGAAATATGGGATAGACTTCAAGTTCTACATGAAGGAACTGATCAGGTCAAGGAAACCAAGATCAGCATGCTAGTTCATCAATATGAGATATTTAAGATACTAGAGCATGATAATATTGATGAAATGACAACTAGATTTATGCATATCATAAATTATTTGAAAGCCTTGGGCAAAAGGTATAATAATGTAGAAATGGTAAAAAGGATTCTGGAAAGTCTTTCAAAGGCCTGGCGTCCAAAAGTGATTGCTATTCAAGAAGCTAAGGACCTAAATGTGCTTAGCTTAGATGCTCTCATTGGATCATTAAAGTCTCATGAGATTGAGCTTAATAAAGTCTCTTATGAGACTGTCAAAAACGGAAAGTCTATTGCTTTGAAGTCCGCCCAAAAGATGACTTAATCTTCCAAGGTCATGAAAGCTTTAGAAGAGTCTAATGAAGATGAAGAAGCCTCCTCCGAAGATGATGATGAGAATGACGAGATTGCACATCTAGAAAGGAAGATCACAAATACATGGATTAAGAGAAAGAAAAAGAATCTTGTTCCCAAGAAAGACAAAAAAAGGGAAGAGCAAGCAAGATGAAATCATTTGCTTTGAATGCAAGGAGCCTGGATATGTTAGATCTGAATGTCCTAGACTGAAGAAAGCCTCAAGAAAGAAGGCTACAAAGAAGAAGGCTATGGTGGCTACATGGAAGGATTTGGATGAAGAACAACAGAATGCTGAATCACAAGGTGAAAAAGAAATTGTAGCAAATCTCTACTTCATGACTGATATTGTTTCAGAAGAAGAATTTGAGGTATCTGATTCTAAACTCGAACCTCCATTTGAAAATCTTCAAAAATCTTATGATGATCTTTTGGATGATTCTCAATTACTTGTTTCCCATTATGCCTTTTTGAAGAAAAACCTTCAAAAACTATCTCTAGATTTCGAAAAACTCAAGATTAAGAATAAAAAGTTAGAAAATAGAAATGATGATCTTTTAAAAGAAAATGACATCCTCTAGAAGGATGTTAATATCATGAAAACCAAAGCTAAAGCCAATCAGAATGTTTCCTCTTATGTTTTTGAACCCCATAACTTAGTTAGACTTCTAAAATATGATCTTGAGAAAATGGTTAATGGTTCCAAAAAACTAGATTTGATGCTTGGTGGTCAGAAACCTTACCTTGATAAAATTGGACTAGGATTTGGGAAAAAAGATGATGAACAATCATCCAAAAAATCTCTAAATCAAATTTCTACATGCATTTACTATTTTAAGAAGGGACACACTTATGAAAAATGTTTCTCCAGAAGGAAAGCTAAAAAACAAAAAGTGAAATGGTCAAAGATGTTAACTAACCCAAAAGGACCTAAGAAGACATGGGTACCTAAAGCAAAAATTGCCCCTGATGCAGGTATGTCTTAAATCACAACACCAGAAGGAAAAAAAGTAGTATTTGGACAGCAGGTGTTCTAGACAAATGACTAGAAATAAATCTTGATTCAGAAACCTTAGACCTGAGGATGGTGGTGTAGTTAAATTTGCTGACGGAATAGAGCCCAAATTCAATGGTATAGGTAATATTGGTAAGAATGATTCTAACTTAATTAATGATGTTTTGTTAGTAGAAGAACTAACTCACAACCTACCGAGCATTAGTTAATTCTGTGACAAAGGCTACAAAGTTGTGTTTGAACCTTCTCATAGTGTTATTAAGGATTCCACTACTGATAAAATCATTCTTACTGCTAGAAGGTGTTATAATAATTATATATTATAGCTAGATGACCTTCTAGATCAAAATGTAAAATGCTTAGCTTCCTTTGTGGATGAAAAGTGGTTATGGCATAAGAAGCTTGTTCATGCTCATATGAGGTTAATTTTTGAAATTTCTCAGAAGGAGCTAGTCAAAGGTTTGCCTAAGATCAGTTTTGCAAATGACTTATCCTGTGAGTTTTGTCTTAGAGGTAAATAGACCAAAAGTTCTTTCCATAGTAAAAATGTAGTTTCAACTACAAGATCACTTGAGCTGTTACATCTTGATCTTTTTGGATCAACTAGAACTACCAGTCTAGGTGAAAAGAAATATGGTCTAATCATTGTGGATGATTATTCAAGATTCACGTGGGTTATATTCCTGATCTATAAGGATGAGCTTGTGAGGCTTTCAAATCATTTTCAAAAAGAACCTAACACGAAAAAGGTTTTTGTATTTCTTCCATTAGATTAGATCATGGTAGAGAATTTGAAAATCTTTCTTTTGAAGACTTTTGTAATAAAAATGGCATTTCTCACAACTTCTTTTCTTCTAGAACTCCTCAACAAAATGGGGTAGTGGAAAAGAAGAATAGGTCTTTGCAAGAAATGGTTAGAAATATGCTTCTTGAAAGTTGTTGATCAAAAGGATTTTGGACAGAAGCAGTTAAGACTACTTGTTATATTCAAAACTGTGTTTTCTTAAGGCCTATACTCAAGAAAACACCCTCTGAACTGTGGAAGGGAAGAAAACCCAACATCTCTTATTTTCATATCTTTGGATCTAAATGTTTTATACTTAATACCAAGGACAAGCTTTCAAATTTTGATCCTAAGTCTGATCCTGGAATCTTTCTAAGATACTCCTCTATTTCAAAAGCTTACAGGGTGTACAATAAGAAGACTCGAACTGTTGAAGAATCATATAAGCTTTATGGAAAGAAGAAATGACTTAAAATAGAAGGTTGCAGATCTGGAAGAGGAAATGGAGAATATGTCATTAAATAATAATGCCCAGCATCTGTAGAACCTACACTGCCACAAGAAATGATGATGATGATGTTTTTAACTCCCCTTCTCATTAACATGTTTCTGATGATGCTTTTAAAGATCTAGAAGGCACACTTTCAAGAAAAGATACATTGGAATAAGAGACTTGAGAACTGTCTCTCAACCAAATTATTGATGAATCTTCTCAACGAATTAGAACTAGATCTTCACTCAGAGGCAAATCCAATCTTACTATTATCTCTGAAATTCAACCATAAAGTATTGACGAAGGCTTAATGGACCAAAACTGGATCTAAGCAATGAAAAAGGAACTAAATCAATTTGAGAAGAGCAAAGTTTGGACTCTAGTTCCCGTACCAAAAGGACATTCTACTATTGGATCAAAATGGGTGTTTAGAAACAAACTTGATGAAAATGGAAAAGTGATCAGAAATAAAGCTAGACTCGTGGCTCAAGGTTACAACCAATAAGAAGGCATTGATTATGACGAGACATTTGCTCCTGTAGCAAGACTGGAAGCCATCAGAATGCTAGTTGCTTATACTGCGTACAAACGATTTATTTTATTTCTAATGGATGTAAAATCTACCTTTTTAAATGGTTTCATATCTGAGGAAGTTTATGTTAAATAACCTCTTAGTTTTGAACATGAAAACTTTCCTCACTATGTTTTTAAACTTTCAAAAGCCTTATATGGTTTGAAGCAAGCTCCTAGAACTTGGTATGAAAGGCTCAGCTCCTTTTTGACCAAAAATGGTTTTAAAAGAGGAAAGGTTGATACTATCTTGTTCCTATTGCATGAGAAAAATGATTTGTTAATTGTACAAATATATGTTGATGATATAGTATTTGGTGCAATTAATTAGAATTTGTGCAAGAATTTTTCTGAGCTTATGCAAGGGGAATTTGAGATGAGTATGATAGGAGAACTAAAATTCTTTCTAACATTGCAAATCAAACAACTGAAGGAAGCAATTCTAATTCATTAAGAAAAGTATGCTAAGGATTTGCTCAGAAATTTTGATATGGACAAGGCCAAGAGCATTAGTACTCCCATGCATCCTTCTCAAGTTTTAGAAGTTGACAAAGATGGTGAGAAAGTGTCTAGAAATCTTTACAGAGGTATGATTGGCTCTCTACTATATCTTACTACTAGTAGACCTGACTTACAGTTAAGTATGGGAATTTATGCTAGATTCCAATCTAATCCTAAACAATCACACTTAAACACTGTTAAGAGAATTTTGAGATATTTGGTAGGTATTATTAATCTTGGTCTTTGGTATGAGAAAGGTACTGCTTGCAATGTCACAGGTTACTGTGATGCTGATTTTGCTGGAGACAGAGTTGAAAGAAAAAGCACAAGTAGTTGTTGTTGCTTTCTTGGAAAGTCATTGATAACTTGGTCAAGCAAAAAGCAGAACGCAATTGCTCTTTCAATTGCTGAAGCTAAATATGTGTCTACTGCAAACTGCAGTACACAAATATTGTGGATTAAGCATCAGTTAGAAGATTTCAATCTAAGGTATATAAAAATCCCTATCCTATGTGACAATACTAGTACAATTAATCTCATAAAGAATCCTATTCAGCATTCTAGATCTAAGCATATAAATATTAAGCATCATTTCATTAGAGATCATGTTCAGAAAGGAGATATTAAGCTAAGGTTTATTAATTCTAAAGGTCAAATTACTAATATTTTTACTAAACCCTTAGCTGATAATCATTTCTATCACATAAGAAACCTTCTGAACATGACTAGCTTCTGATGATTCATTCATTTTGCATTAGTGCACCCTTTTCTTAGCTAAGCTTAAAGCTGAGATTGCTATTCTACATTATAGTTTTTTTTGATGAAAGTATCTCAAGTTTTTGAAGAACAATCAAGCATGTTTCGGAAAGATCATATCAAGAAGAATTGAAATCTGGTTCAGGAAGTAAATGCAAAATAGAACGGTGTCATGGTTGAGAGATTTAGGATCAGAAATAATTCAGAAAGAACATTTCAGAAAGTAATTTAGTTTATTTGTACAAATTATTTTCTCTCATCAAAATGGTGATTCAAGTTTCTCATAAACATCAAGCTTCTAAAGAACTAAAACGGTTCTAAAATGTGGGTCTCGTATATAACTTCTTCTTATGCCACGTTGTTCTTGAAGCGGGAAAACTAAAAGGTCACATATCCTAAAACGATATCATTTGCACCTTGAAACCATTCACATCCTTTAATCTTTAGTTAACATTATTAACCCGTATCTTTCAAATCACCTTTCACACAAATCTCTCACTTCCCAAGCTATAGAGAAAAACCTTAGACTACTCATCTTCTTCATCTAAAAATTTCTTACTTTCACCTTCCTTTTACTCACTCTACCTACACACATTTCCCCCTTTATTCTAAACCCTCTACTATTTCAAATCCATCATGACTAAAAAGGAAGATTATAGTGTTCCCTACATTTTCGAGGATGAAGAAATGAAAAGAACTTTTATAGAAACTTCTTTATCAAGCCCATTGCCTTTGAAAGGAGTTTTGACTTGGAAAACTTCTCTTCTCTATCACAGACTGTGGAGGTCTTTGAGTTCCAAGGGTGAAACATGTTTCTGAGAATCTCTGAGGATGTCTACACAGGGCTAGTTGGTGCATTCTATAATACTCTCGCCTCTATTAATGAAGACAATACATCATTAAGGAGCATTATCAAAAGCTTTGAGATTTAAGTGCTTCCTTCTAGTCTTGTTCAAATCACCAACACACCCAATGAAGGTGTTTTCTACAGAGATTGTGCCAAATAGTGGGAACATTGGAGCTTCATAAGAGGAAGTCTCCAAAGTTCTTACGGGCAGAAGAGACATGCAAGGGGTATTCACATTTCCTCTCTTTTATTGGTTGTTAGGGTTTATACTCCGTAGTTTAACACACAGTGCCTCCCAGGCTCGGTAACACTGTTGTTATGACTGAGGTAGACCACATGTTCATGTTTTGCCTCATGACCAAGAGAAGGATTAACCTGGTTAGGTTGATTATGGACTACACTTTCTCAACTATAAATGCTGTTAGAATGAGTCATGTTGCTCTGCCTTATGGCATGCTCCTCACTCGTGTTTTTGCTAGAAGACAGCTTCCTGTTGATGGTCACAGGAAGGATGAGAAATGCCCGACCACTACCATGAAGATGTTCACTGCCATGGGTCTGAAACCTCAAGGCATCGAAAAAGAAGAGAAGAAGAAAAAGAAGAAGGAAGAGAAGAAAAAGGAGCCAAAGAAGAAACAAGTTCCTCTCTAGAAGGTTAAATCCAAACCTTTTGAAGAACTTAGAAAGAAAAAGAGACAGGAGAGAAGTGTCTCCCTTGTCTCTAAAGAAAGGAGAGTCAGCAAGACATGACTGCTAAAGCTTGCTGAAGAAACCTCATCCTCCTCTTCTAGTGTAGAAGATGAAGTATCAGCCATTGCTGCACAATCAATGAATGCTGCTGCCCCTGCTAGACCTCAAGTCAGACCCTCCAAACTAAGAGAAAAAGGCATTGTGATCAGAGAACAAGCTCCTCAAGAGCAATAGAAGCAACCTAAATTAGAAGCTTCAAATGAAAATGAGGACCCTGAAATCAGAAGAAAAGGGAAGAAACTTGTGAAGAAAGTCCCTGTAAAATCTTCTAAAGAACTCCCTCCTTCTTTTGTTAGAAGGACCTTGCTTGAAGTAGCAAAAAACAAAATGAGAACAGAGGCATGGCTGCAAAGACAAAAGGATAAAGCAGCTGGAGTTGGTGCCTCAGCTAGAGGTACAAAAAGCTCATATACTTCTATGGAGGTGAACCAACAATATGTGGTCATTGAAGATATTAATCCACCTTCTAACATGAGAAGGGTCATGTTACCTTATGAAGAAACAAAAAGAAAAGCAGAACAACTAGCTATTCAACTTACAAGCTTACCATTGATTCCCTTGAATTAAGAAAAATCATTGGTTCAAAGAGCTAAGACTGCACCAAAGAGACAGAGCCTGAAAGGACCCTTGTTCTGGTAGCAGAACTAGAAAATGAAGTTGTAACACCCTCTATTATATAAGCCATGCTCGAGTCATGGAGTTATATTAAAAGGTTGTCACTGTGCTAAGAAATCTTTAAAATATGGAAAATGTAATACATAGCCCTTTAACTGCTCTCTTTATTATTGACTAATAGTCTCTGATACATAGAGGATAAAATAATTACAATTTAAAAGCAATTGTGACTAACATAATACATCGAACTTGCTTTCGACTGGTCATTAGCTAGCTTCAATAGTCTCTTGGTCTGATTTTACATCCGAGTCCTGCTCAGAAACTGTCCCAGCACTCTACCTCGTACTTGATTTCCAACTTAGATGCTGGAATGTTTACGGAAAAGAAAAACATACAAGCAGGCAGTGAGAACCTAAGGTTCTCAGTAGGTAAACTCAAACTATTACTCATACAGTACCATCATAAACATTCCAGCCGCTTCGATTTCTTTTGAAAATGTGAGCACATATAAACGAATAGTGGTTCAATTTTAAGTTGAAAACACCTTTCTCGAAGCGGGTTATATTTTAACAACCACCTGCCATATCATATGATAGACACAGAAAAACGGATAGTATAATATGCTTCAACAAGGGTCATAATAGCATTATGACTTAACTAGATAATTGAAGATGCACATATAGATGCTTATACTTGAATGTATGCAAGTGCACTTGACTTAATTTATCTCTTCTTTAACTTGCAATTTAACCTTGCCATTTTGTACTTGGTCCCTCTGGAGGTGAATGGCCTCTCTCACCTCTGGGTGATAGCCTGCTTTTCAGGTCCGAGCTCGTATTTACTTTCCTCAATCCTCACACCAGTCTATTCCCCTTAAATCTGGTCAAGAGTTGGCCCAAGTCTTAGACAGTACCGCTCTGGCCCACGCTAGCTGGGTCTATGCCATGCCTCACCTGGTAGCTTGGTACATATTTCTTGCAAGTTCTCATAAATCTTATTCTTCTTTGAACATGATTATACATGTATATGCTACATGCATTCATTCATATACTTCATATTATACTTAAATCATTCTTGCATATATAAATCTTATGAGCATAATATATAAATGTTCATAACAATTACATAATTTACATATTTCTGTCAGAATTTCAGTAGCATAACGGAAAGAGTCCGCTTCCCCATGAATAGTGTCAGGCAGCTAGTACAAATGTACAAACTTGCAACTCAATATGGACCAGCAAATATATATATATATTCATAGCATCATTCATCAATCTTCAATTCAAGCACCAATTGGGTTTTCGGTTTATCCTCTCCTGTTCTGCCCGAGTTTGGTATACTCCACCTTTATTGCAATTCAGTTCATTTGAATCTAATTTTTAGATATTTTATAGCATTATGTGTCTAGTTTCTAACCCTTTTAGTTCCATCACATTTTGATTTGTATAACTCAAGATATAAAAATTTTACCTCAGATTGCCCAGTTCTTAGCCAGAATTGGGTTCTTATAAAAGAAAATTTACTAAAAATAGAAAACTAAGTGAAATCATACAAATTTTATATCAAATTAAAGCTAACAGAACAAGCTTTCAAATGAATTAGGTTTCATATCATTTTCCTAAGTAGATTATGAGTTATGAGTCCCGAAACATTACCCTACTGGGCTGTCCTGTTCTAGGCTAGTTTAAACCTAAGCCAACTTCATTGATGTGATGGGAACAAATGACAATGAATCAAATTCTGAAATTTTTATGGAAGGTTATATTATATGTTAGCTTTCAAACAACTTTGGTTTCACTCAATTTGGATTGTGTAGGGTGAGTTACACCCTTCTCAACTCATGTTGCCCGGATAAGAATTCAGATTTCTAGGTTAAACTTTAAAAATTCATAACTAATTCTATACTAATCCAATGGCCTTATATTTTATATGTATGGAAAGCTCTGGATGTCTAGTTTCATATAAAAATATATTCATCCACTTTCTACGGCTGTAGGTGGATCTGTACACTCCACCAGTATGGACGCTGTAGGGTTTTCTCACCAAAACAGATTCTGCTTAGCTTCTTTTTGAGTTTTTAAAAAATTCCTCATCTTAAACCAAGTACCTCAAGTCACTAAAAGAACATCAAAGCACCATCATACAAGTATGGCATAAGAGTAACACAGCAGCCACATAGTCACATGATGCATCAAATAACTAAAAATTTGAGCTACCTACCTCAAAATCCTTGAAACCATGGATGAAAGGAAGGTGAGAGCAACATTCTAACCTTCTTCCCCTCTCATGGCAGCACCATAAATGGTGGTGGGTGGGACACCACTTGATGCTAAATCATGAAATTGCTAGAGGGGTTTTGTAGAGAACTAGGTGAGGATCAATTTTCATAAAAGGAGCAAGAGGATTTGAGGTCAAGAGGGCTTCCAATTTTGAGCTTGAAGTTCTTGATCATGGAGGTAAGGAAAGAAGGGAAGAAGAAGAAGAAGAGATGGAAGGAGGCTGAAACATGGTGGAGGGCGCAAATTAAAAGGAGATGGCTGAGATTTTTCTAAGCTTTATGACATAGATAAGGATGGCTTTAGATATTTGGCTTTAATGGTCATGATTTGGCCAAATTTCCCCATCACATGGCTGCCATATGGCGACATCTATGGTGGTGGAGGTGGCTGAATTTCAGCCGTTCCACCTAAGGATATCAGTGTCAAATTCTACTGATTCAGCTCTAGCAGTTTAGAATACCGAATATTTACCGATTTCTTCCAAATTGGTAAAACGTTACTTAATAGTTTTGTAAGATGTCTACATGTTCATTTTAATTTATCTTAAGCCTAATCTCTCTAACTAATATCTAATTAGCTCTTGATTAATATTTAATTAACTGCTAATTGTCCTTACATAACTATTGAAACCGAATAAACAGATTAACGGCATAAATTAGACATTTTTGCAAATTCGGAGCTTTTTTGTTTTCTGTTTTCTATAACTAATGACATTTCCATAATTTTGAGCAAGTCCAAGGGCACCTCACATTATTTCACACCAGACGGCCTCCATGGCCCAATCAGTGGAGATTTAAACTTTCACGATTTTACGACGTGATTCTGCTTCGTTTAAAACCCCATTCTACTAATTCTATCGATGTGGGGACATAAAGGTTATTTTGTGAAAAGTTCTAGGATTATTATGGAAATATCCACTTGGGGTTAAAGTACAATTTCATATAGCCATAGTGCAAAGAATTCAAGAACAAAAATGGAATCCTACCTCTTTGGAGTGTGATTTGAGCTAAGTGTTGAAGCTTGAATTGTTAGAACCTTGTTAAGCTTGAAGGAGTGATGAACTTGATTGAGAGAAGGGAAGAAGGAGGTTGGAACAATAGGGAGAGAGAGTGGCGTAAATTAGCCCCAAATGAGAAGAAGAGTCTGACTTAAATACATGGGGGTAGTTGGAATTGTGAGTGTTGATTAGTTGAAATTTTGTGATTGAAGTTCGGCCATGTCTCCCACTTTTGTGGCCAAATAGCTCTTCACGTCATCCCAAAAGTGGAACTCGCTTCCATTCATCTGAAATCAGAACTCGTCTCTATTATGTGTAAAGTTGGAACCCGCGTCCCTTTTATTTGAGCTTGGAGCTGAAGCTGGATGTCAGAACTCGTACAACCTTATTTGACACTTGGGGGTAAGTTCGGATATCGGAAGTTATACAATCAACTAATCCCGGAACTCCCCATTCAAACTCGGGAACACCAATAGAAATAGGAAGCCTCTGGGAATAAACTCGGATATCGGAACTCGTGTATAACTTGGAAATCAGCTCAAAGATTTGAACTTGTGTCCATTCTAATTGAGTTCAACTCTAAGGCGGGAACTCGTTACACTCAACTCGGAGGTCGGTACTTGCACCATTGTGTTAAACTATAACTTCAGAGGTCGGAAACCATGTATACTATTTTGAGACATGAGGTCTGAGGTCAGAACTCAGGTACATCTGCTTGAAACTTGGAGACATCTGCTTGAAACTTGGAGATAAATTATGAGATCGGAAATAGGGTAGATTGTCTTTAAGACATGAAATCGGATATCGGGAATCACTCCATGTTGTTTTGGACCTGAATGTTAAGTCGGAAGTCGGTAAATTATGCTGAAATTCGAAGACGAACTCGGAAGTCGGAAGTAGTTCATTTTGTGTATGAAATTCGAAGATGAAGTCAGAAATCATGAAAAGTTGAAGGTGATGTCGGAACTCGGAACTCATGGTGGAAGTAAAATGGAATAATTTAGCATAAGGAAAATTGGGATGCTATAGAAGTTCTGTTATTGAATCTAATATTGCACCTTGAACACTCTAATGCCACAACCAACAACTACCACAGCCTCTCAAGAGCTTTCTACTACCTCTGTTACTACATAAACTTTGCTACTGCTAACCTCCACTCCCAAATATGATAGAACAGCTACTCCTGCTATTTTTGAACCTCAACAATCCTCAATTAGTCACAGCCAGCACATTGAAAAGCTGCCTTCTGAAGCTCCTTCGTCTGTTGAAGCTTTTCCCAATGCTGCTACAGTACAGATGAATTTGTTGCTAGCCAACCAACACACAATTATGGCTAATCAGCAAGCATTAGAAAGGAGAATGAACAACATGGACAATCTCATGCTGCAAATGCTGAAAGGTCTTTAGAAAGGAAAATGCAATCAATGATGGCTTTTCTATAATTCCACATCTTCAGTGTTTTGATGATGTTAAAGGGAGAGAAAGAAAGATATTCAATAAAAGCTTAAGCTGAAGGGGAGCATAATTTGAGCATGTATGTTTTTGTCACAGCTGCATCCATATCATCTAGTGATTAGGATTTTTTTTTTTTTTGACATTCAAGAAACATTTCATGCTTATTATTAAACATTTTTGGATAGTAATGTAGTTTAATTATATTTATTATCTATCTAATAATTATGCTCTGATACATCTTGATTAATTCTTACCTAGCAATGCCATTATATCTCTTGATCAATTATGCTCTGATAACATGTTTCCCTACGACTCATATAATCTGTGAGCTATTGAACAATCTGATATCATGTTATTTTATTAACTCTATTAAGAAATATTTCCCTGTTAATATTGAGCCTACTCTTTTCTCTTAATCATAAAATATGTATGAATAAGTTTTCCTCCGATGTTGTAAATATCGGAATAATTGTTTAGAGTATCGGTTATTAAACTATTTGAATCCTTGTTCTAATACATTTTAATATTTGTACATGCAAAAGAAGTAATTCTGTGCAACTCGTACTTAGAATATGCTCAAAATCATTTGATTTGAAAAGGATTTATCTTTGCTTACTTTGATCTTTTTGTTTGGTTTTGAAGTTTTTAGATATCATCCTTTTTTCTACTTACTTCAAAAAGTAGCTTATTTCATATAATTTTTTTTTTTTTTTTGTGTTAACAAGATATTTTCTTAAATATTGATTTGCCATCATCAAAAAGGGGGAGATTATAAGCTCCAATGTCGAACTGAAAATAGTCTCATGGTTTTAGATGTTTCGAGCATTAAAGGTTTTGATGAATATCAAATCAAGTTTTAAGTAAATCTCTTGAGTTTCAAATGTTTTGTTAAATGCATCCTTTTGTGAGTAAAGTCAACTAAGTTAAATGATCATTGTATCAAACAAAGTGTCAAATCCATGGTATTACACATTAATTTATCTATATTGGAATAATCGCTTTGTACTCTGTATGTTTACTCACTTAGGAATAAGATAGAAAGTTCAGAAGGATGATTAGTAGCACTAGAAAGGAAAGACTTGCCTCGAGAATGATCACACCTCATTCAGAAGGATGACTTGATTTAGAAGGATGATTTCTCACAAAGTATCACACCTTGAAAGCTTCATTCATACGCTTCACTGAGAAATTCAAAAAGTCAAATATGATTTGACAAGCTGCAAAAGAAGCATTGACAAGTCTAAAAAGTTAGTGAAGACTTCAACGGCTACTTTTCCTCTTTGGTGTCACCTCAACTTGTTGAAGAAGAAAGTTGTTCCTTCTTTTTCCAATCATAGATCAGTGGATCAGTGGCTCAAGGCTCAAGATTTACAAGCTCCAATGGTAACATCTAGAAGTCTATATAAAGCTAGGATACGAAGAAGAAGACAAAGATGTTGTTTAAATGTTTCCTAAGTTACAACAATTTCATATCTTCATCCTTCTCGACTCTCAAATCCTCCAAAAAGTTACTTATTGTAACTTCTGCTTAAAAAAATCTTCTCTACTATTTTGTAATAGATAACAACTTCTTTTTGAGAATTTAGAGAAGTCACTCACTATACCTATTGAATTACAACTCTGTAAAGAGCTTTGAGTGTGAGTGAAAATACAAACCTTGATTATATTCCTTGTAACTTGACCTGATAGCGGTCTAAGTGAACTTGGAGAGACTAAGATAAATACTACTCATTTAGCTTAGAGAGACTTGGCAAAAACTACTCGGTTATAAAACTTGGAGAGGCTAGAGAAAGACTACTCATCTATAATAGCTTGGAGAAGCTTGAGAAAGAGTACTCGTCATATAAAAATCTCAAGAAAATGTTGGGGATTGGATATAGGCATTTATTTTGGCCAAATCAGGATAAATCTTGCTGTGTGATTATTCTTTATCCTTCACTCTACTCTATTTGCTTCGTTATATAAATCTTTATATCTAGGAAGTCTTTGAGTTATTCATACATACACACACACACACACACACACACACACATAACAACTACTCATCTATACTAACCACAAAGTCTTGAACATGAGAAAGTTGTTGAAAAAGTTTTTTAGGTTCAAAGTTATAGTAAAGACACGATTTAACCCCCCTTCTTGTGTCATGTTTTCCAACAAATATGATTTCCATAAAAGTTAGGGTTTCTAACTTATTGTACCACACATATTTTAGGTTGATGAGGATGATATATGAGCTTGTCCAATGTTTTATAGATAGTAAAACTTTATTAATGAAGAATATTGAATTAGGGTATGAAAAGAACACAAATTAGAGAATTGGCCATGTTAAGCAAACTTGTATAGTAGTTAATTTGTGAGTTATAATTCGAGCTAGGAAAATCATATTGAGGTGGAACTAATTTTACTTGAAACTTAACTCATAGAAGAGCATATGTACAAAATTTGAAGTCAACTAAACTTAGGATGAGTGAGCTATGAATTTTTGAGTTAGGAAGAACAATGTGAGTGCTCTATTGGTAATAACTTTCCCTATCTAACTTCAATTCGAGTACAGCCAATTCTTTTAGAAATTTAACAATAATAGAATAATCTTGTAAATATTTAGATCCAAACTCCAAGTGTAGTGCTCCCGACAAATTCATGAAATTGTTCTCTATAATAATTAAAACAGGGCAGTCACCATATAGAGCTTATAACTTAAACTATGCTTAATCAAATTTTGTTTGACTCATTTCATTTAAAAGAGGGTCCACATAAGTGCACGTTTGTAAAACTTCAGTTCAAAATAATGCTCCACATAAGTGCAAGTCTGTAAAACTTCAGTTCAAAATAATGTAAGATATATTTTTAGTGATTTTCTACGTTTGGTTGCTCAAGTGCGTTCCATAACAAGATAACAAGAGGTAAATTATGAATAACTTAAGTTATACACTTCAAAATTGAGTGAGATTAAGGAGGATTAAAAATAGATTAGTACAACATCAGTCTTGTAAAATTTGAGATCAAAATAACTTACATTGAAGTTTTGGTGCATTTTTCAAATCCTAGATAGAATTGAAGAACTATAAGCAAACTTGTAAACTAAGTGGTTACAGCTTGAGTTGGGGGTCTCCAAAGGCTTTGGGGCCAAAACTAATTACAAGGTAGAATAAAATGTGTTGGTCTTGTACGATCTTGATGTACATAATATCCAATACTTGTTTACTTGCACTCTATGAAATTGAGGTAGTTTTATGCGTTGCATATGGCCACATTTATATTCGAATCTCACTATATGTTATTATTAACATTATATCTCTGGATTACTGGCTGGTTATTCACTATCTAAAATTTTGGGAAGCCCTATATTATAGCCTTCATACTATCGAATTTTTGGCAGAAACACTTTGAAAGTGAGAACATGAATCACGAGCATGAGTGCATCAAGTGTCATTATATAAGATGTAATTATGCTAGTTATATGAGAATATAGTGCATGAAAAGTATGTATTATAAACATAAGAACCTCATAAGTTAATTAAGTAACATGTTGGGCCTCCGTCGAGTAGTGGGCTAGACGAGACAATCACGTATGATGGAATTTACCTACTGAGGACAGTGATACATAACGCTCTCGTAAGCGTAAGTTAATATTTTGGGGATAGCATAGCATAACGCCTAATCATGTGAAGAGGATTGTATCTTGAGGATGGTGACACGTAGTGCTCAGACATGCCTAAGACTGCACTTTGAGGATGACGGTACGTAATACTTATGTATAGATACATGTTGGCATCCTAGGGATAGTGAGATATAACACCAAGGTGTACTGTCGTCAAGGAGAGTGAACCTGACCACTTATTAGATCCTTTTGCTTAAGTCAAAGAAAGATGCTTGACCTAAGTTAAAGCACGATAAATTAATAATAGCTAGATCCCTTTGCTTAAGTCAAAAAAAGATGTCTAACCTAAGTTTATGCATAATAAGTTAACCATAACTGGATCCCTTTGCTTAAGTCAAAGAAAGATGTTTGACCTAAGTTAATGCATGATAAGTTAACCATAACTAGATCCTTTTGCTTAAGTCAAATAAAGAAGTTTGATGTAAGACCTAAGTTAAGGCATAATAAGTTAACAGTAAATATTAAAGTCAAGAAAGGAAGGAAGACTAGGAAGGAAAAGAAGGTATTTAAGTTAAGAAAGTACAGTAAGAAAAGAGTATAGAGACATATATCAACAAAAATATTTCATTCATACATTTCTAGCCTTATGTTCTATTTTGATTATGTGTTGATATAAATTATGTGAATGTCACTAGTCATGACTTAAGCATCATGTCATAGATAGAAGGGTTTTACACCTTTAACATAAAATATTGCTTGGTTGAGATGTTGTAAGTCAAAACATCATCGTACCATAACTCATTCAATTCATCAATTAAAGGTAGAGATAGATATCAATCTTGGCTTTCAGATTATTGGGACTGGGGATTATACAAGTTAAGAACAACTAAGGATCTTTCATGCACATTTCAGGTGGAAGATTGAAAGAAGTAACAACCATAGGCCAAAAAGAACATGGTTAGGAGTAAAACAATCAGCACAAAGAACTAACCAAATATTGCAGGGATCAGATGAAAAATCAGGATAGGTTTGATCAAAATATTGCTAAGCTTCACCATTAGAAGGATGTGTTATTACACCATTACTCCTTTAGTTTTGCCACTGTAAGATGTTGAATTCATTGATACATACAACCTTTTAAGTTTAGGGATTAGGGATGGATAATGATTTCTCTTATGCAGAACATTCTTATATGCCACATTTCCCCCTTTCTTAGGCTTAAACGTAGGCTCTCCATAGAATTTATTGCAAAGTATCATCTTTGTAATAGAGCATGTAGCTTTTCAAACAACAATCAATATTTACTTCATTCAACCTAAGCTTAGAAACTAACCTTTTGGCAGAATAAAAGTTCTTTGGGATAGATTCTAGTTGTAAACTAATCTAAATCATTAATGAAACCTGCTGAACAAATAAACTTTGGCTCTAGTTTGCCTCTGACTTATTACTAGATACTCTTACTGCCAAAGATAACTGTGTATGCACATACCCTTCCAATAAAGTCCTATTGATTGCCTCTAATAGATTATAAAATCTCTCAATATTTGGATTAGGAACCTCTTCCGAAGGTTCGAAATACATTCTAAATTCCTGGCTAGCAACATCAAAAATCATTCTTTGATAATGACTACGGTTATCTCCCAAGTCACATTACCACCCTCTTCATTACCTACATGGACCCTATTGGAACTACTTCCAACATAACCCATACCAAATTGATTCTCTAGTGCAAGGACCTCCTTGTGTTCAGTCCAAACCTAGTAATCAGGCTTAAAGCCATCCTTGTACAAGTGATATCTAATAGATTCAATATCTAAAAATCTCCTACATCTATATTTAACATAAGGACACCTAACTGTCCCTTCATGTATAAACTATTCTATTTGATTATAAGCCATTATGAATTCATCAACCCCTTCATAGAATTGTGGTTTATTCCCCCCTAACCTAGGTGCAATGTATCATACATCCATCTCCAATTTGGAGTAAATATTGTCTCTCAACATTATAGAACACCTACATAACATAACAATCACACATCAATTAAAAAAATTGGGTAGGGTCTTCCCTTAAATTAGGAGTCTCCACTTATTCTTTTTACAACATTTTTTTGGTCCAAAACAATCTATACTATCAAAAAATTTTGGGCAGAGTCTCCCCTTAAAATAGGAGCCTCCGATTATTACATTATAACAATTATTTAATTCAAACAACATTCTAAACAATAAAAAAAAAATCTGGGTAGAGGCTCCCCTTGTATAAGGAGCTTCCACTTATTACATTACAACAATTATTTAATTCAAACAATATTTTAAATAATCAAAAAAATTTGGGCAGAGACTTCCCTTAAATTAGGAGTCTTCACAAAAAATAATTCATCAATTGATCACTAATGGCAAACACATACAGTCATGTGAATCTAAGAGTACACTTCTTACTTCATATCATGCAGGCATATAACACCACAAGATACAATTCAAACAATAGGAAGGACCTCTAAGCTTTCCCCCAGTTATGCAATTTTATCCTCCTTTTCTATCTTCCAACTCTATCCCAAAAAATATAAGTCTCCAATTTTTCAGAAAACATAAAGTTACAAAAATTATACGATGTATATACCTATTTATTGACAAATGGTACACTTACTGATGAATGGTGTACTCAAAATGCCCTAACCACCCAATGCACCAGATTGCAAGCACTAGGAGTGCTCCAAATAGGATCTTTAATAATCAAAACAACAAAATACATTAGTTAATTAACTCAAAAACTAAAAAACATTAAGTAAAGAAATGCACTGAAAAAAGAGGTTAGTAAAACAAATTAAATTGATTAAAATGTTCAATAACGTACCATGAACACAATGGTGGTCTCGGGTAGCAAAATAGAATCTTCGATGCTATGGAAACGGCTAATGGCTATGAGTAGTGGTGAGAGAAAGAGAGAGTGTGTGTGTGTGTGGGGGGGGTCCATATGAATGAGGAAGAAGAAGGGGACTCATGTGTTAACCTTTCACTTTTCTTATTACCAATGGATTTTCCCTTTTCATTGGTAAGTTATCCCCTTTTTTTTTAATTTTCCCTAATTTCTGTCAATAATTCCATCAAAAATTATTATGGCAATAATTTGTCGATAAATTAATCGGAGATTAGCGCGTTGGTGAGTGTTAGCCAATAATGTGCTTAAAATGTGAAATAGATCAACAAATTCTAAAAGTTGGAAGCCATTAATCCTAATGTAAAGTGTACACATAAAGCAAGATTATGCACTCCTTAAAATAAACTAAGAGCCCACCCAAATTCTCTAACCATTTTAGGAAATATCCAAATAACCATGTCCAACTAGGTTCTAGCTTATGACTTATGTTAGATAGAAAAAAAAAATTTATGAAATAAATAAAGAGTACTTATCACTAGTAGATGAAAAGGAAATAAATATTTATGCAACCCCAAAATGCTAAAAGCAAATACATATTGGAATGACTATAAATCAGTTGGGAGTAGAATGAAAAATGTGTGGGGGTACAATATTTCTAATCCCAAGTTTAATAGTTTTGGTTCAATGAGAAAAGAAAACATAATCAATTTCTTGAAAGCAAGGGTAAGGGTTTGATGGTCGTTAGAAAAGAAGCTGAGAGAGTGAACAACGGAGAAAGAATAGAAAAGGAGAAGAGATAGTTTAAGATATTATTATCTACTTACAAAAAATTTTTGGTCTTTCTCCTTAAATATAATTTAATAGGTTCTTTTTAATAATTTTAATATAATTGATCATTTTCTTAATTAGCTTTTTTTAACTATCCTTAGTATTAATTTTCCCTGTAAAGTTTCTATTAAGAAACAAGGACTGTTAATATTGAATTTAGAGCAATTAATACTCACATCTTAGCAGGGAGCATCATCTATATCCAAACCATACACTCTGATGTAAACTATTTTTTTTTTTTTTTTTGCTTTCAATAACCAGTTTTTGACTCAAATCGATCGATCTATTATAGGAGTAAAGCTCTTATAGTGATAGTTTTTTCCATTCACAAGACTCATACTCGAACCTTACTTAAGGGAAACAAGTGCTAAATCATTTGAACCAACTAAGTGCTGGTGCTCTGAGGTAAACTATGTGATAAATTACAAGTGCAATATCATATTACCAATTATGCAAAACATTAAAAAATGAAATTAATTCAAATATGCATATCACCTCACAACAATTTGCAAGCATGTTTCCATAGTAGGGAAGTTCATATTTTTTGTTTCTCTGTAAAGACTTGTATCATCAATTGATAATTAGTTTTCACTTACATATCATAGAAGCCTAACTCCAAAGCAAGAAGTCTGGAACTTGTTGATTTATTTATTATGAAAAACCTATACAAAGATACACATATCGCCACAGTTAGTAACACTCAAAATTAAGGTAGCCATTAATAATGTTAAAAATGAACAAGCAATCCCAATAATTGGTCTAAAATTAGATCACATAGCACATTAAGATTGCCCAAAATCATACTTGACAGGAGTATTCATATCATACATAATAGCACATTAAGATTGCCCAAAATCATACTTGACAAGAGTATTCATATCATACATAAGGTTGTCCTAGTGACCTAACATAGTGTGGATGTGAAAGTAAGTTAAAAGTGTCATCAATGTATGCAACTACCAACCAATAGCTTCTGCCTTATATGCTTACTAAGATCCAATCTATCATCTTAGCATAACAAAATGAGATTGAGTCGAAAATATCTTTAATAATGTCATATTCTCATAAAAGTGCACAAAATAATAATATGTGGGAATAAAAGTTTCAACAAGACCAACACAACATAATAATTATACACTCTTCCCCTAATCTAGCATTCCAAATTCCAAAACACTACTAGAAAAAAAGCTGATTATCAACAAATTAACTAATAGAAATAATATTAAACGCATAGGTAATTATTATTACTGACAGGAATATCGACGGAAAAGTGCGTCCGTAAAACATGCATTGATCATAATTACCAACAAATATTTAATTCCATTCGTACAATATCGATGCACAAAATCATTGGTAATTGTAACATCCCGATTTACGAGTTCCAACTTCACCTTCAAGTTTGATCAAATCCTATTCCCGACTCCATCTTCGAATTTCAGATAGATAGGATTATTTCTGAGTTTCGAGTTCGTCTTGCACAATTTCTGACTTCATGTCCTGTTTGATTTTCGATTTCATCTAATTTTGATTATTCCTGATTTCCAATTTCATGTTCTAGTTTCGAGTTAAATGGGTGACTTCCAAGTTCCAACATCCGGCTTCGAGTTAAAGTATACTGGGACATGATTTCCAATCTCCAAACTTATGTCCAGGTCTCCAATGAGGATTATTCCCGATTTCCGCGTTCATCTTCAACTTTCAACATAATTTTCGACTTCCAACCTTAATCAGCATTGCTCATTTCCGGACTTCCGACTTAACCTTCAAGTACAAACAACATGGACGTGATTACCGATATCTGACTTCATGTTTCAAAGAAAATGTACCCGATTTCCGGTCTCATAATGTAGCTTCAAGTTTCAACTGAGGTACCCGAGTTCCAACCTCAGACCTCATGTTTCAAAATAGTGTACGTGGCTTCCGACCTCAGAAGTTATAGTTTAACACAATGGTTATAAGTACCGAACTCCGAGTTTAATGTAACGAGTTCTGGCCTTAGAGTTGAACTTAATGGACATGAGTTCAAATCTTTGAGTTGATTTCCAGTCATGCGTGATTTCCGATATCTGAGATTATTCCCAGGAGACTTCCATTTCAGTTGGTGTTCCCGAGTTTGAATTGGGAGTTCCCAGATTATGTGATTATAAACTGTCGACTTCCGACATCCGACCTTGCTTCCAAATCTCGAATAAACCAGACAAGATTTCCTCGTCACAAATAAGATGGGACGAGTTCTAACATCCGTCTTCAGCTCCAAGTAAAATGGAACGATTTCCGACTTTAAGCAGAATCGAGACGATTTCTGAGTTCAGATAGAATGGAAGTGAGTCCCACTTTTAGGAAGACATGGAGAGCAATTTGGCCACAAAAGAGGGAGACATAGCCGAACTGCAACCACAAAACTCCAACCAATCAACATCACAATTCCAACTACTCTTATGTATTTAAATCAGACTCTCCTCTTCATTTTGATCTGATTTATGTCCCCCTTCCCCTTGCTCTAGCCTTCTTCTTCCTTTCCTTTCTCAATCTACTCTATCAAATCTCCAAGCTTTATCAAGGCTCCATTCAATCCAAATTCAAATTCAGCAAGATCACATTCCAAAGAGGTAGGATCCACTTTCTATTCTTGATTTCTTTGAACTATGGCTGTATGAGATTCCACTTTTCTTCAATTATTTGATGATATCTTGGATGTATATGATGGATTATGGTTGGATTAATATGAAATATTGAGTTGGAATTAAGGTTAGGAGCAAAAAACGAGGAGAAGTGAAGGTTTGTGATGCTGTCTAAGTGAGAAGCTCCACGGCAGTCCGTATGGCGGAGTGTACGGCTTTGCCTACAACCAGTTAAATCTGATGAAACTATTTTTAGATGAAAATAGACATTCAGGGCTTTCCATACATATATATATAAGGTCATTGGATTAGTATTGAGAGTGGTATGAATTTTTGAAGTTTGACCTAGGAATCAGGACCTTCATCCGGGCAAGGTGACTTGAGGAGGGTATATCTCACCCTATACAACTCCAAATTGAGTGAAACGAACTTTGTTAGAAAGCTTACACATAGGGGAACATCCCTATGAAATTTCGAGTTTTTTATGGTCCCAATTGCTCCCAGTGATTCGAGGAAGTTGCCCTATATCCAATCCAAGCCAAAATAGGATAGTTTAGGAAGGTCGACTTTCAGGACATATAACTCGAGATATACTTAAGCAAATCAAGTGAAGCTTGCTGCAAATGAAAGCTTGTCCTGTTAGCTTTGATCTGGCACCAATTTCATATGATTTGAGGTTAGTTTCGATTTTTAGTGTATTTATACTTCCAAGAGTGTAATTCGGGCTAGTGACCAAATAGGTTGAGGCAAAAGTTAAATATCTTGAGTTATATAAATCAAAATGATATGGGACTAAAGAGGTTAGAAAGTAGACATATAGAGCTATGACATATCCAAAATTTATGTTTAAATGGGTTAAATAAAAGTAAAGGTGGATTATACAACATTCGGGCAGAACTAAGTAGAGTTGGCAGAAATGACCAAATTGATGGTTTCACAAGTGTCAGTAAACATATAAGGGTTGAGTTGAGGATTACAAGTTTTACATTAAGAAATATGTTAGATTGATTATACTACTATGACTGATTTGTCTGTGAGAGCTGGCACTATTCATGGGAAAACGAAGCTGATCCGTTATGCTGCCGAATTTATGGCAGAAATCTATGAGACTATGAATGTATATATGTAAGGATGAATTAAAGTATGAATATGTATATAGAAACTCTATATTCAAGAATGACATAAGTATGATATGAGGGTAAATGATGTAGCATATATATGAGCGCCGGTAGAATGGTAAAGAGGCTACGGGCCTTTATATCTTATGAATATGTACGTGGAGATCATGTATGCAATGATATATGAAAATAAATGAAGCATATGTACGAGTACATTCAGCATGACTATGCTTGAGTATACATGAAAATGAAAGAATATGAATATATTGAATGTGAGTCCCTTGGCTTGGAGGCAGTTATTTGAGATCCTTCCCTGTGAAGGCAGTTAAAACTAAGAGATCCCTCTACCTTGGAGGCACGTGGTCAGATGAGATCCCTTTATATTGAAGGCACGTGGTCAGATGAGATCCCTCAATTTTGAGGCACATGACCAAAAGAGATCCCTTCAATTAGAGGCATGTGGCCAGAATGAGATCCCTCCAAGACTAGAGGCACGTGGATCCCCTTGCGGGTGAGTCGGTGTGACGATCACGGGTGAAGCTGACGAGTTCACTCCAAGGCCAGGCTACCCAAGGGCAGTAAAGGCTAAAGACTAAAAACTAAAGATTAAAGCATATGTGAGCACCCCATTCACATGAGGCATGGCATCGACCCAGCTAGTGTGAGTATCGGGGACAGAACTTACATGAGGCATGGCATGACCCAGCTAGTGTAAGTACCGAAGGAAGATCCCATATTCCTAAGGAACGTGACATGGCGATTACGCTTTGATGGGGTATGACATGGCGATCATACTCTGGAATGTGGCACGTAAAGATTTTATTATGAAAAGAAAGATGAATAAAGGAAAGTAAATTTTATGTATATGCATAAACTCAAGTACAAGTAAAGTTATGTGTAGAAGTTATGATCCCAATATATTGATGCTATGTGTATTTTAATATGTGCAGTTATAATCTATAGTATAATTCATAAATTGGTGTGGTATGGGCTATCCCAAATGATAAGTCTATGAGTAAAACTGAACTTTGCTTCGGATAGTATATTTTCAAACTGTAAAATTAAATAGTTTACATAACATGTTCACCTTTTTCATAATAAACCGAAGCAAATTGCAGATGACAATGATGATTGTATGCATGATAATTAGAGAATCCTACTGAGAATTTTATAATTCTCACTCCTATTTCCGTGTTATCTCCAGATAGTTCAAGAAGTCCCGAAGACGGCTGAAGTTGCTGTCAGACAAGGTCTGCTTAACAAAGAACAACTCAAGGTGTGGTACTATGACTTAAGCATAGTACTATACTTGGGAAGGTGTTATAGTAATTAATCAAATCTCGTTGGTAAAATTTGAGAACTTCATCAACATTTTTGTTGTCTAAAATATAATAACAATGGATCTTGTAAATAAACCAATGGATTAATTCGTAGATATTATTACCGAATAAAAAGAATAAATATATTTTTCGACAAAATTTCCATCGGTAAATATAATTAAGAATTTTAATTTAATTTATTAATATATTTATTACTGGTAGATAATCCTTCAGTAATAGTAAAATTATCTTTTAAAAAGTTCTTAATAACCTATTTTTAATTAATTAAAAATAATTTCATATACTAAAGTTATTTTTATTACTTTTTAATTATTTGGACATTTATATAATTAAAAATATAATAATTATCATTAAAATTGCAAAAAAAATTGTCAAATTATTTTATAATGAGAAAATATAAAATCAATATACAAAATGTTCAAATAATATACAAAATAAATTATATTCATCATTCGTATTAGAAATGCCTTTGTGTCTTCATCATCAAAATACGATGGTAGTGGCGGAGGCGGTGGAGGCGGAGCTAATGAATGCATCTACTCAAACTAGCTATACATCATGGTCATCACCCTTTGCTCCATGCTCTTCAGCTCCTTCTTCCAAGCAACTTTGTCCTACCGATTAATGCTCCTACTCCTTAAGCTTTTTCTGGAGTTCCTCGTTGAAGGCATGGACATGAGTCATGTCTTAACATCAAGCCCAATGGATGAAACTCTGGTCATAAAAGTAGTGGACAAACTATCACTATAGTAGGTCCTCATTTTGTAGAAGCAACCTTTGTAAGGACTACTAATTATCTATGTCGATAGCCCATCCTTATTAATAGGTGGGTAGTCAATAGTGGTCCCACCTTCCTACCACGCTTGTTGGGTCTGTTGGGACCTAAGCCTCTCCTCAAATCTCTGTGAATATTCATTTTATAGTGAAATAAAACAAATTAGACTTGGACAATAGTATATGTAAGAATAAATGAAAATCAAAGTTCAAAAATCACATATGCGGACTCGGAGTTAGTGTTGACCCACATTACCTTGTCGTGCTTTCACATGTAGGTCTTTTTGATCACCTTTCCATGAGTAGGTGTCTTGTTCAAGAGCTTTGCCTGTGTTTCAAATTAATTTCACATGATCATTCATAAGTTAATACAAAATAACAACCAAGAAAAATTATATTAAATGCAACTAAACTTATATACCATCCTTCCCTTGGTGCCCTTCATAATAGTAGAGCTATCAGTGTAAAGTGAGCCACCTTTACTTGAGGCTCTATTAGCCTTGGCCTTTACTTGCTTCTCTTTAAAGGACTTAAATGCCCAATATTCCTACAATACTCTCAAGTTGGTGTTTGCTACCAAAGATGGTTGGCCCTCCTCTCGCGGATATTGCTATACATTCCCTTTATCTGCTTGGTAGCCCTAGTCTTCAAAGCCTTTTTTATGTAAGGTTCCTCAAGTGGATCGATGATAAAATCTCACTACATATACAAAAGTAGCACAATAGTCATTTAAATTATATGTCGCCATGTATAGAAGTATAAAAACTCAAAAAAAAAAAAAAAACAAAAAGAGTTGTCTTGTTACCTTCCATTAACGTACTACGTCCTTTGTCCCCTTGGGAACACTTGAAAACGTCTTATAAGGCCCATCATGCTTTCTTATTAATGGATATGATCCTCTACAAACCCAAATGGAGAGGAAGCCAACTATATCGTATACATTAGAAAAAGTGAGATTTCAATTAATAAGAAATCACAAATTAACATTGGCATTAATTTAAATTTCAAATCACTTACTTGGTCTTTCCATCAAACGTCAAGTGAACACACCTCGCTGTGGAAGCCTGTGAGTGCTTGATTGAGGTAGCTCCACTTTTGGCTATAGATTGAGCAAGGGTAGGAGTAGGAGCAACCACAAGCATAGACTATGGCATGGTGGGCTTTGATGGTGATGGTGGAGGAGGCAAGTATGGCTTAGGTGAAGGTGAAATATATCCAAGATTGGGTATAATGACACACTATTGGCTTTGTGAGTAAAGTGGAGGTATATGGCTAGAGTGAAGAGGTGATGATAGTATAAGAGTGCGGGTGGAGGTGAAGGGAATGGTGATGCTGGAGGCTGTGCGATAGAGAAGGGAGGTTGATTGTCTTTCCTTGGTCGACCTCTACCTCGACTAGAACTACTTTCACCAACCATATATGAATCAACATACATGTATATAGGTCAATAAGCAAAGACTAAAAACATAACATATATATAACTCAATTGTGCAAAGATTAAACATAACATGTATATAACTCAATATACAAAGACTAAAACCATAACATATTTTAACTTTATAAAGACATAACCTACAAATTCGAAAGTTAAGGACTATCTTCATCACTTTTGAATTCAATATCATTTACAAATTCTTCTTTGTCCTCAGTGCAACCATCACTTTCAATACCCTCAATTGTTATTGTAACATCCTTCCAGGTACAGCATTATGCTTACGTCATAATACGATACTCAAGAGTTGTTACTATTACCTGATTAAACCTTGTCTGACAACAACCTCTAGCCATCTTCAATATTTTCTTGAACTATCTGGCGATAATACGGAAATATAATGAGAATTATAAATTCTCAGTAGGATTCTCTAAAAGGTCACACATAGTATTATCGTTATTATCTCTAGCTTCTTCGGTTTATTATGAAAGAGGTGGACATGTTAATAAACTTTTCAATTTTATAGTTTGAAAACATGCTATCCGAAGTAGAATTCATTTTATTTACACACTTGTGTTCTAAGAGCTATAACAAAATAAATTCAGAACTCGTAACTTGAATAATAGTTGCAGTGTAGTCAAATATAACAATTCCAATATAATAAGAAGATAGAACATGCATATGCAAATACTTTTACTTGAATTCCTACAAATACACATGTGTTTTTCTTAATTTTCTTTAACTTCCTTTCCTTGGTGCATCTAGGCATTACATATCGCCGTCCCTAGGATGCAACTTGCCATTAGTACTTGTTATACACATTCCAGAGTATGAGTCATACCCCGATCAAAGCATGATTGCCATGTCACACTCCTTAGGATGTGTCCGTCATGTCACATGCCAGAGCATGATTGCGATGTCACACTCCTTAGGCTATGTTCATCATGCTATATTCTAGAGTATGATTGCCATATCATACTCCATCGGGGAGTAATCGCCAAGTCACACTTTTTAGGAATATGGGACCCTCATCATAACTTTTAACTACTTTCACAGGGAGGGACCCAAATAACTGTCTCTGAGTGAAGGGGTCCAATCTTACATATTCATGTATTTTCCTCTTTTGCATGCAAATATGCCATCTTTCATAAAAAGAATCATGATCATATCATCATATAATGTTCATATACATTATAGTGCACTTACTTTCAAATATTCTTGTAGAATTCCATATTCATATCGTAAAATTCTCATAACATAAACTATCATGAATTCATAAGCTTTTGCTGAAAATTTGGCAATGTAATGGATCAGATCTGTTTCCCTATGATCCATTATCCCTAAACCCTAATTTCTGGCGTATTTTGGTTGTAATTCAATCAAAGAGAAATTAAAATCACAAAAAGATGGAAGAGACAAGGAGTGGAATTGGTTGGAGGGCGCCACAATCAAGGATAATTGATAAACCAAGGGTGATTGCCACAAGAGTAATTGGAAACTCTTGATAAGACTTAGGGTTCCAAGTAAGAACCAAAGAGACACTTTAACTGAAAAGTATTCTGATTTCAATTTCCAAAGATCCCCCTTCAAAAGGTGTTTACAAGGTTTATAAAATAAACTAAAGTTTAGCAAATAGGCTGTAACACTTAGCCCAAGATTAAAATCTAAACTTATTAAAAATGAGTACAAGACTAAATAACTAAAAAGAAATGATGGGCTATATGAAATTACAAGCCCAATTACATTATTATTAACTTAAAATTAACAAGCCCAAAGATATAACTAAGCTTGTTAAGCTACGCGAATGCAATGGACTAGTCTTGAGTCGTTATCTTCTTGAATGGGCTTTGCCTCAAACAAACTTGAAATCATTTGGCCCAAAGCTTCCTTAGCTCTCTATGATTTGGATCTAGTCATTGGTCTACCAAGTTCTTCCAAAGGATCTCCTCCTTGCCTTTACTTTCTTGAGTCTACTTTATCTTCCTTGATCACATCATCCCCTCCTTCTTCAATAGAATTCGTCCTCGAATTTAGCTCCTCATTACCTACATCAAATAAGGACAAGTCAGCAACATTAAAGTAGCACTTATCCTATACTCACCAGGTAAGTCGATCTTGTAGGCATTGTTATTTATTCTCTCCAAGACTTGGAAGGGTCCATCATCCCTAGGTTGGAGTTTGGATTTTCGTTGAGATAGAAACCTCTCCTTTCTCATGTGTACCCAAACCCAGTCACCGAGTTCAAATACAACCTTCTTTCTGCCCTTATTGGCTTGCTTTGCATAACTCTCCATTTTCTTCTCAATTTGGGCTTTTACTTGCTCATGCAACTTCTTTACAAAGTCAGCCATAGCCTACGCATCTTTATGCTTAAAAACAGAAATGTTAGGCATAGGCAGTAAATCAAGAGGAGTCAAAGGGTTAAATCCATACACTATCTCAAAAGGAGAACAATTAGCAGTGCTATGGATAGCCCTATTATATGCAAACTCTACATGAGGCAAACACTCTTCCCATGACTTAATATTCTTCTTTATAATAGCCCTAAGGAGAGTAGAAAAAGTCTTATTAACTACCTCAGTTTGCCCATCAGTTTAAGGGTGACAAGTAGTTAAGAATAGCAATTTAGTACCAATCTTGCCCCATAGTGTCCTCCAAAAGTGACTTCGGAACTTAGTGTCCATGTCACTCACAATGCTCCTAGGTAATCCATGTAGCTTCACTAGCTCTTTGAAAAACAAGTCAGCCACATGACAAGCATCATCCACCTTCTTGTAAGGTATGAAATGAGCCATGTTGGAGAACCTATCCACCACCACAAAAATGGAATCCTTGCCATTCTTTGTCCGAGGCAGTCCTAAACCAAAGTCTATAGATAAATCAATCCAAGGAAAATTAGGGATTGGCAAAGGAGTATAGAGTTCATGAGGCATTACCTTTGACTTAGACTTCTTACAAACAATGCATCTTTCACAAAATTTATGAACATCATGTTTCATGTGTGGCCAATAAAAATGTTCATGCAATATTTCTAAAGTCTTTTGAACCCCAAAATGCTCCATTAAACCCCCCTCATATGCCTCTCTCACAAGCAACTCTCTAATGGAACTTTTAGGCACACATAACCTTTTCTCTTTGAACAAATAATCCTTATGCCTAAAGTATCTATTTTGGACAGCATGCACACAATTCTTATAAACTTGAGAAAAATATGGATCATTCTCATATAATTCCTTTATATGTTCAAAACCAATGAATTTAGTTTCAAGAGTAGAGAACAGAGTATACCTTCTTGAAAGCACATTAGCAACCACATTAGCCTTACCTGTCTTATGCTTGATCACATAGGAAAATTGCTCAAGGAACTTAACCCACTTGGCATGCCTCTTATTCAGCTTACCTTGTCCTTTTAGATACTTCAAGGACTCATGGTCACTATGAATCACAAATTCCTTAGGTAAAAGGTAATGCTGCCATGTTTGCAATGCCCTTACTAATGCATACAACTCTTTATCATATGTGGGATAGTTAAGAATAGCACCATTTAATTTTTCACTAAAATAAGCAATTGGGTGCCCTTCTTGCATCAAAATTGCCCCTATTCCCACACCAGATGCATCACATTCAATCTCAAAAGATTTACCAAAATTAGGCAATACAAGAATAGGTGCATGAATTAATTTATCTTTGAGGGCAGCAAAGGCTTACTCTTGTTTTGCACCCCATTTAAATCCTACATGCTTTTTAATCACTTCATTCAAAGTGCAGCCAATGTACTAAAATCTTTAACAAACCTCCTATAGAAACTAGCTAAACCATGAAAGCTTCTTACCTCACTAACATTCTTAGGAGTTGGCCACTCTTGAATAACTTTCACCTTCTCTTAATCAACCAGCACTCCTTATGAGCTAACAACAAAACCAAGAAAAACCACATGATCTGTACAAAAAATACATTTTTCCATGTTGGCATACAATTTCTCAAGCCTAAGAGCTTCCAAAACACTCCTCAAATGCACATGATGATCATCATAACATTTGATTAAGGAAGATAAAGTAGACTCAAGAAATCATAGGCAAGGAGGAGATCCTTTGCAAGGACTTGGTAGACCAATGACTAGATCCAAATTTGGGCCAAATGATTTCAAGTTTCTTTGAGGCAAAGCCCATTTAAGAAGATAACGACTCAAGACTAGTCCATTGCATTTACGTGGCTGAACAAGCTTAGTTATATCTTTGGCCTTGTTAATTTTAAGTTAATAATAATGAAATTGGGCTTGTAATTTCATATAGCGCATCACTTGTTTTTAAGTCTTTTACTCATATTTAATAAGTTTAGATTTTAATCTTGGGCTAAGTGTTGCAGTCCATTTGCTAAACTTTATTTTATGTTATAAACCTTGTAAACACCTTTTGAAAATTTTTTTTGGCAAAATTGAAATTAGAATACTTTTCAGTTAAAGTATTTCTTTGGTTCTTGCTTGGAACCCTAAGTCTTATCAAGAGTTTCCAATTGCTCTTGTGGCGATCACCCTTGACTTATCAATCATCCTTGATTGTGGCGCCCTCTATAACACCCTCCCAAGTATAGTACTATGCTTAAGTTATAGTAATGCACCCTAGAGTTGTTATTGTTACCTGAGCGGAGCTTATCTAACAGCAACTTTAGCCGTCTTCGGAACTTCTTGAACTATCTGGAGATAACACGGAAATAGGAGTGAGAATTATAAATTCTCAGTAGGATTCTCTAAATATAATGTTATCATTGTCATCTCCAGTTTGCTTCGATTTATTATGAAAAAGGTGAACATGCTATACAAACTGTTTAATTTTTATAGTTCGAAAATATATTATCTGAAGCAAAGTTTATTTTACTCATACACTTGGCATTTGGGAAAGCCTACACAAAATTAATTCATGAATAATACTATGGATAATAACTGCAACATACTAAAACACACATAGCATCAATATATGGGGAACATAATATCTGAACATAACTTTACTTGTACTTGAATTTATGCATTTACATAAAATTTGCTTTTCTTTCTTCATCTTTATTTTCATCATAAAATCTTTACATGCGAAATTCCAAAGTATGATCACCATGTCATACCCCATCAGAGCGTGATCGCCATGTCACGTTTCTTAGGAATATGGGACCTTCATTCGATACTCATGCTAGCTGGGTCATGCCATGCCTCATGTAAGTCCTATCCTCTATACTCACACTAGCTGGGTCATGCCATGCCTCATGTGAGTGGGGTGCTTGCATATACTTTAATCTTTAGTCTTTAATCTTTAGTCTTTTGCCTTTACTGCCCTTGGGTAGCCTGGTCTTGGAGTGAGCTCGTCAGCTTCACCCATGACCATCGTCACACTGACTCACCCGTAAGGGGACCCACTGCCTCTAGGTTGGAGGGACTCAATGTGCAACTGCCTCCAACATAAAGGAACGCAAGTTTTAGCTACCTTCACAAGGAGGGACTCAATGTGCAACTGCCTCCAGGTAAAGGGACCCATATCTTTATCATTTAACTAGCTTCACAAGGAGGGATTCAATGTGCAACTGCTTCTAAGTGAAGGGACCCATATCTTTATCATTTCTCTACCTTCACAGGGAGGGATCTCAAATAACTGCCTCCGAGTGAAGGGACCCACATTCAATATATTCACATTCTTTCATTCTCATGCATAATCAAGCATAGACATGTGGGATGTACTCATACATATGCTTCATGATTTATTTTCATATACCTCATATCATACTTATGTCATTCTTGCATATAGAATTTTCACATACATATTCATAATTGTGTGGCTGGTCATATCATAAATTCCTTGTAATATAAACACTTATAGTCTCCTAGACTTCTACCGTAAATTCGGCAGCATAACGGATCAGTTCCGTCTCCCCATGAATAGTGCCAGTTCTCGCAGACAAATCAGTCATAGAATATAACCAATCTAACATATCTATCAATGTAAAACTTGCAATCCTCAACTCAAACCTTATATGTCCACTAACACTTGTGAAACCATCAATTTGGCCATTCTGCCAATTCTATTCAATTCTACCTGAATTTTGTATAATCCACCTTTACCTCTACTCAACTCATTTAAACCTAAATTTTGGATATATCATAGCTCTATATATCTACTTTCTAACCTCGTTAGTCCCATATCATTTTGATTTATATAACTCAAGATATTCAAATTTTGCCTCAGCTTATTCAGTCATTAGCCCGAATTACACTCCTAGAAGTATAAATTCACTAAAAATCAAAACTAAGCTTAAATCATATGAAATTGGTCTCATATTGAAGCTAACAGGACAACCTTTCATTTGCCACAAGTTTCATTCCATTTGCTTTAGTATAGCTCGAGTTATAAGTCCTGAAATTCCACCTTTCTAAACTACTCTATTTTGGCTTGGTTTGGACATAGGGTAACTTCCTCGATCCACTAGGATCAATTGGGGTCATAACAAACTCAGAATCAAATGGGGATGTTCCCCTATGTGTAAGCTTTCTAACAAAGTTAGTTTCACTCAATTTGGAGTTGTGTAGAGTGAGTTATAACCTCCTCAAGTCACCCTGTCCGGATGAAAGCCCTGATTCCTAGGTCAAATTTCAAAAATTCATATCTCTCTCAATATTAATCCAATGACCTTATATGATGCATGTATGGAAAGCCCTGAATGACTACTTTCATAAAAATAGTTTCATCGGATTTAACCAGCTGTAGGCAGAGCCGTACACTCTGCCATACGGACTGCCGTGGAATTCCTTAACTAGACAGCATCCTAATTCTCCACTCCTTCTAACCATAATTCCAACTCAAGATCTCCTATTAATCCAATCATAATCCATCATATAGATCCAATAATTCATCAAATACATGAAGAAGAGTAAAATTTCATACAATCATATTGCAAAGAATTCAAGAACAGAAATGGAATCCTACCTCTTTGGAGTGTGATTTGAGCTAAGTGTTGAAGCTTGAATTATTAGAACCTTGTTAAGCTTGAAGGAGTGATGGAGTTGGGTGAGTGGAGAAGAGAAAAAGAGAGCTGAAGTGAGGGAGAAGGCAGCATAGAAAATGGGGCTGAAAGAGAGAAAGGAATGAGTTATATAAGCTTGAGGTGGTAGCTAGCTTGGAGGGTTTTGATTGGCCTAAAAACACAAGGCTAAATTTCACCCAACCTTGCCCTCTTTTTGTGACAAAATTGCTCTCTACGTCGCCCTCTTTTTGTGACAAAATTGCTCTCTACGTTGCCTAAAATTGGAACTCGTTTTCACTGTATTCTGAAAAATGACATCGGAACTCGTACTCTATATGTGTAAAGTTGGAACCTGCGTCCCTTTTATTTGAGTTTGGAGCTGAAGCCGGATGTCGGAACTCGTCCAACCTTATTTGACACTTGGGGATAAATTCAGAAATCGGAAGTCATACAGCTTACAATCACCTAATCTGGGAACTCCCGATTCAAACTTGGGAACGCCAGCAGAAATGGAAGGCTCCTGGGAATAAGCTCAGAGATCGAAACTCGTGTATGACTTGGAAATCAGCTCAAAGATATGAACTCATGTCCATTCTAATTGCGTTCAACTCTAAGGCAGGAACTCATTATATTCAATTCGGAGGTCGGTACTTGCATCATTGTGTTAAACTATAACTTCGGAGGTCGGAAACCATGTATACTATTTTGAAACATGAAATCTGAGGTCGGAACTCGGGTACATCTTGCTGAAACGATAAATTATGAGATCGGAAATCGGGTACATTGTCTTTGAGACATACGTCGAATATCGGGAATCATGTTTATGTTGTTCGGACTTGAAGGTTAAGTTGAAAGTCATGAAAACTCGAAGGTGAAGTCGAATGTCTGACCTCTTGCTCACCTCCTTGGAGACCTGGACATAAATTTGGAGATCGGAAATCATGTCCATTTTTATGTGAAGCTTCGAAATAAAGTATGAGATCGGAACCCATATAAATTTTGGTCAAACTTGGAGACCAACTCAGAGATCTGATCTCACGTCCATTAACTCGTAGGTCGGGAATCGTGTCTTATTCTGGTTGAACAATCAACCATGAAGTCGGAACTCATATCCTATGTACTTGGAGCCTAATGTCGAAAATCGGAAAATCAAGCCAATCCATTATTAAGTCGAAAATCGAGAATTTTGGGTAAGAGGTCAGAAATCGGGACGTTACACCCTCCAATCTATTTTCATCCCTTGTCTCTTCCATCTTTTGTGAATTTTATTTCTCCTTAATTGAATTACAACCAAAATATACCAGAAATTAGAGTTCATGGATAATGGATCATAACACCTATGAATAGTACTTTTCAATACAGACAGTCAGCCAATTCACATGACAGAAGCATCACAATCATATATCATCATTTCAATGGTTTAATAAGGGTTTTGTTCGAAGAAACTAGCTAAGTTTACAAGTCGGAGTTCAAGATCTTGCTATTTCTTAGAGTTGCTCATCCTACCTTTTGTCCCAAATTCTGCCCAGTTTTATAAATTATGTCATAATTTCGACTTAATGTATTAAATTTTGAATTTTTAATATGTTGAAGTGTTGTTTGTCTTGTCTTTAATCTCTCTAGTCCAATTAAGTTTTGATATATATAACTCAATTTATTGAAGATTTACCTAGGCCTATCCTATACTAGATAGATTTAAGCCCTGAAAAGTAAAAATTCACTAGAAATGAAAAACTAGCTAAAACTATACGGAACCTATACGGTTTTAAATCTAATTGAACAAATTTTATTTCCAACAAGTTCCATCCTTTTTGAAAAAGCAGAACTCAAGTTATGAGCTCTTGAAATTGGCTAACTTCAATAGCCTTGTGCTAGCCTAGTTAGGGCTTGGGGCAATTTTCATGAATTACTGAGAATAATAGGCATTGAATTTGGTTCTGAAATTTTTATGGCTTGTTAGCCCATGTCTTAACTTTTTAACAAAATTGGTTGTACTCAATTTGAAGGAGTATAGGGTGAGTTATGCCCTATTCAACTCACTCTAGTTAGATCTAAAGACAAAAACCTAGGGTAAATTTGAAAAATTCATATCTTACTCAATACTAATCCAATGGTCTTATAATTTATACGATTGGAAAGCTCTAGATGTTTACTTTTAATAAAAGTAGGTTCAACGAGTTTCGATAGTTGTAGGTAGATCCATACACCATGCAAGTACGGATGCCATAGGGTTTCTTACTTAAATTCATTCTGGTTGCTTTCTATTTAGTTCTTTCATTAATCAATCCACCAAAACTCAATATGATCATAACCTAGCCAAGAACACTTACATAGTCTCAACAAACCATCAAATACATGCATACAATTGAATGGATCAATAGCCATTATTCATAAGAAATCAATTAGAAGGGGTAGAATCCTACCTCTAGTTTGATATATAAATTGACTAGGTTGAGGTTTTGGGTGCAAGATGTGGTTGGAGGTTGGAGGTTGAAGGTGGAGTGAAAATGAAGTAAGGAAGAAGAAGAAAGAAGAGAGAGGAAGCTGTAGAATTGGGGGCAAATAGATAAGGGAGTAAGGAGAAAATATTGAAATTTTATTAAGGTTGGTGGTTGGAGGCTGGGCTTATGATTGGGTGTAGTAATTTATGGTGGACGATTGGCCATTTTCTCCCACAAAGAAGGTAGTAGAATGGTATTGTACAAAGGGGGAAGAGTGGCTAAATTTTGGTCATCCATGTTAGAGTTTTTAGTGTGCAATTCTACTGATTCCGTTCTGGCACTTTAAAATACCAAATTTTTACCAATTTCCTCCAAATCGGCAAAATGGTTTTGAAGAATTTTGTGAGGTTCTCTGTGTTTCTATTATAATTGTTTCTAATCCTAATCTCTCTAATTAATACTTAATTAACTCCTAATTAATCTTTAATTAATTTCTAATTACCCTTACATAACTATTAAAACTGAATAAATCGGTTAACAGCGTAAGTTAATCATTTTGCAAATTTAGAGCCTTTCTATTTTTCTGTTTTTCATAGGTAATGGTATTTTTGTAAATTTTGGGCAAGTCTTTGGGGGTCAATATGTAATTACTAAAAGCTATGGGCAATACTGCAAATAACAAAAGTTCATAAGGACACTTTTATTATTTCTTAATTTTTTAACATATGGCCGTGTTTTACTACCCTATTAAATGTGTTTCAACATTAATTATTCAAAATTCTATAATGTGGATAAAGTTTTAATTATTTGACAAGGCCAATTATGCACAAAAATTTAGGATGTTACAATTATCACACAACATTGGCTCAAAGGTTCAATTATGTCAGCTTCTCTTGAAGTAGAACATAGATTAGAGGGAATGTCGGTATCAATAACTACAATAAGCCTCCTCGAATAATTCCTCTACTTTATCTTGGTCTCGTGCTTTAGTCTTGATTGCCATCTTCCAATTTTATTTGTAATTTTAAGGGTAGGATGGATAATGTACTTGTCTTACATTTTGGGCAACAATAAATGGATCAAAGTTCCCACATCTTTTGATATGGTTAATCTCAAGGATTTTGTAGTTGTTGTATTTAGATGTTCTACATGGACATCTTAGATCATACCACTGACAATTGAATAGCACAACCTTTTCAAAGGTTCATCAACATATTCTAATTCAAATATTTCCTTAAGCACTTCATACCAATCACATTCTCCATCACCGATATCTCCTTTAACACAAACCCCACTATTGTCTTTTTCTTTTTCTCTTCCTTATTTGACTGTATGAAACTTGTATTTATTAACATAATCCATTGGCCAACCATTTGCTCTATATTTGGGACCCCAAACTAAATTCTGTAAGTAAGGATTAGTTATACTATTCATCTCATCATGCACCTACATACAAAGATTCGAAGATCAAACTTCGGGCAATATTAAAAAATAAAGATCAAGAGTTGATGGAATTACTAGATCACATACATAAAAGGTTTGAACCATGATAGAAACTTTTCAAGGAAATGTTGACCACATAGTTGTTCAAAATACCTATAGGCATTCCAAAAAGTATAAAAAGCACACTTTATCAAAATTTATCAATACATAAGATTTGATTTAGGAGATAACAAAAAGTACAACCAAATGGTAGATCATTTACATTCTAAATGGCTCCACATCATCACAATTTATCAATATATACAAAACTGAAGAATTCCATTCTTTCCTTGACAACCATTGATTTTTATATTTTCTAGCAACTTGTCTAGGTGGTTGAGTATGGATAAAGTTACCTCAATTGAACTTTAACCTTTGTCGTTATTTGAACAAGCCTTAGTTCTCCTAGATTGAACATGTGACCCAAAGTAATATGAGCAAAAGTAAGATGTCTCCTTTGAGATGTATGCATTGCATATTGATCCCTTAACTTGAGCTTTATTTACTACTCCTTTGAACCTTCCTATGTTCCTTTCGAACATATACATCTACCTACATTAAATTGGCATACACACGCATACTTCATATGCCAAGTGCATAGACAAGTGCTCCATCAAGTCAAAAAACCCAAGGGGAAAGATTCTCTTTAATTTATATAGTACAATGGGGATTTTCTTTTCCATCATTAAGATATGATCAACCCTAATTGTGGATAAGCATAAGACTATAAAATATTCACTCAGCTTAGCTAATGGCTTTCAAACATGGTTAAGTAGTTCTCTAAATGAAATGTGAAGTAAACACTTCATAAATACATGACAATCATGGTTCTTTATTCTAAAAAACCTTCTTTATGCAACATTCAGACATTGATCCAAGTTTGAAGCATAACCTTTATGCAATTTCAACTCTTGCATCCATTTACACATATCTTATTCTTGTGTAGAGCTCAATGTATAACTTGCCTTGGGCTTAGACCAATGACCATCTCTTAATTATTGTAAATTCAACTTAGGATGTCTATAGTACTCTTCCATATCCAACCTTAACTTTATCTATGGTTTAGTCAGTGTTCATAATATTCTCAAACAATTTTCTCAACATGCATCACATATAAACAATGATGAACCAAGTTATCCTCCTAACATGGCAACTCCTAGAATATATTTTGTTTAATCCAATTGTGCTTCACCCTATAGCCTGGCAATCTTATGAATCTTTGTACTTTTGTTATCTATAGAAGATGCCTAACCCTTTTCCCAAATTTGGTGACTATTTAGTCTAATTGGAGGCTCCTCATCTTCTATAGTATTCTTTCAAAATCCATTCCTATTGTGCCTAATGTATGCTTTGTTTCTAAGAACCTTTTATGACAATCAACCATGAAGTCTTTCCTCTGTACTTTAAAGTGAATGGCTTTATATCTTCCATAAAAATTATGCATGCTAGTTCTCCTTATCTAATCCATCCAAGCAATACACCCAAACATCACAACTCATTCAATTCATCAATCAAGTATTGGAACTAGACATCAATCTTTGCTTTGGGATTATAGGCACTAAAGATTATACAAGTTAAGAATAAATAAGGATTTTTCAAGTACATTTCAGGAGGAATGTTGTAGGGCATAACAACCACATGCCAACAAGAATAGGGTTTACTAAATTGATTGCACAGAGTAAAACCATCAACACAAAACCTTAACCTAATATTTCAAGGATTGGATGCAAATTAACATAAGTTTGATCAAAATGTTGTCGAACTATACTATGAGAAGGATAAATCATTAAATTATCATTCTTTGTATTCTTACTATGCTGCCTATAACATCCCCAATTTCCCTTATGTTAATTGCCTCGGTAACCCTGAGTAATTAGGCACTTAGTGAAGAATTAAGAAATAAAGGCTTAATTGTAACACCCTCCTCAGTACAGTACTATGCTTAAGTCATAGTACCACACCTTGGAGTTGCTACTGTTACCTGAATGGACCTTATCTGACAGCAGCTTCAGCCGTCTTCGGAAACTTCTGAAACTATCTGGAGACAACACGAAAATAGGAGTGAGAATCATAAATTCTCAGTAGGATTCTCTAATCATCATACATAATGACATCGTTGTCATCTCCAGTTTGCTTCGGTTTATTATGAAAAAGGTGAACATGCTATACACACCATTTAATTTTAGTTCGAAAATATATTATCCGAAGCAAAGTTCACTTTTACTCATAAACTGGTCATTTGGGATGAATCCATTCAACACCAATTTGTAAAGTATACTATAAATAATAACTGTACATACTAAAATACATGTAGCGTCAATATATAAGGAACATAATTTCTGCATATAGCTTTACTTGTACTTGAGCTTATGCATATATATAAAATTTACTTTTCTCTCTTCATCTTTCTTTTTCATCATAAAATCTTTACATGCCACATTCCAAAGTATGATTACCATGTCATACCCCATCAGAGCGTGAACGCCATGTCACGTTCCTTAAGAATATGGGATCTTCACTTGATACTTACACTAGCTGGGTCATGCCATGCCTCATGTAAGTTCTGGCCACTATGCTCACACTAGCTGAGTCAAAGCCATGCCTCATGTGAGTGGGGTGTCTGCATATACTTTAATCTTTAATCTTTAGTCTTTACTTGGCACACCTAGGCGTTACGTATCGTCGTCCCTAGGGTGCTATTACTGCCCTTGGGTAGCCTGGCCTTGGAGTGTGCTCGTCAGCTTCATCCATGACCGTCGTCACACCGACTCACCCGCAAGGGGACCCACGTGCCTCTAGTCTTAGAAGGATCTCATTCTGGCCACATGCCTCTAATTGAAGCGATCTCTTATGGTCACGTGCCTCAAAATTGAGAGATCTCATCTGACCACATGCCTTCAATATAGAGGGATCTCATCTGGCCACGTGCCTCCAAGGTAGAGGGATCTCATAGTTTTAGCTGCTTTCACAAGGAGGGATTCAAAGTGCACTGCCTCCAAGTGAAGGGATTCATATCTTTATCTTTTAACTGCCTTTACAGGGAGGGATCTCAATTAACTGCCTCCGAGTGAAGGGATTTACATTCATTATACTCATGCTTTGTCATTCTCACATATGGTCATACTGAATGTACCTATACTTTATTCATTTTCATATATCATTGCTCCCATGATCTTCACGTATATCTTCATCACACATAAAGGCCCGTAGCCTCTTTACCATTCTACCGGCATTCATACATGTGCTATATCATTTACCCTTACATACCTCATATCATACTTATGTCATTCTTGAATATAGAATTTCCATATACATATTCTCACTTTAATTCATCCTTACACACAAACATTCATAGTCTCATAGATTTCTGCCGTAAATTTGGCAGCATAACAGATCCGATCCGTCTCCCCATGAATAGTGCCAGCTCTCACAGACAGTTCAGTCATAACATTATGCTCAATCTAACATATATATATATATATATATATATATATATATATATATATATATCAATTTAAAACTGGCAATCCTCAACTCAAACCTTATGTATCCATTGACACTTGTGTAACCATCAATTTGGCCATCCTGCCAATCTTACTCAGTTCTGCCCAAATTTTGTATAATCTGGCTTTACCTCTATTCAACTCATTTAAACTTGGATTTTGGATATGTCATAGATCTATATGTCTACTTTCTAACCTCTTTGGTCCCATATCATTTTGATTTATAAAACTCAAGATATTTAACTTTTGCCTCAGCTTTTCACTAGCCTGAATTACACTCTTGGAGGTATAAATTCACTAAAAATCGAAACTAAGCTCAAATCATGTGAAATTAGTCTCATATTGAAGCTAATAGGACAAACTTTCATTTGCCACAAGTTTCATTCCATTTGGTTAAGTATACCTCGAGTTATAAGTCCCGAAGTTTGACTTTCCTGAACTACTCTGTTTAGGTCTGGATTGGACATAGGGCAACTTCCTTGAATCACTGGGAACAATTGGGACCATAAAAAACTCAGAATTTCATATTGGGATGCTCCCCTATGTGTAAGCTTTCTAACAAAATTAGTTTCACTCAATTTTGAGTTGTATAGGGTGAGTTATACCCTCCTCAAATCACCCTGCCCGGATGAAGGTCCTATATCCTAAGTCAAACTTCAAAAATTCATATCTCTCTCAATACTAATCCAATAACCTTATATGATATATGTATTGAAAGCCTTGGATGTCTACTTTCATCTAAAAATGGTTCCATCGAATTTAATCGGCTGTAGGCGGCGCCGTACACTCCGTCGTATGAACTGCCGTGGAATTCCTCACCAAGACAGAATCCTACTTCTCCATCCCTTCTAATTTTCTCCTTCTAATCATAATTCTAACTCAAAATCTCCTATTAATCCAATCATAATCCATCATAATACATCCGATAGTTCGTCAAATACATGAAGAATAGTACAATTTCATGCAATCACAGTGCAAGTAATTTAAGAATAGAAGTAGAATCCTACCTATTTGGAGTATGGTTTTGCTGAATTTGTGTTTTGGATTGATGGAACCTTGACCAAGCTTGGAGATTTGATGGAGTTGGTTGAGAGAGGAAGGGAAGAAGAAGGAGGCTGGAGGGCAAGAGGAAGGGGAACGTAAATCAGACCAAAATGGAGAGAAGAGTCTGATTTAAATACATGAAAGTTATGGTGTTGATTGGTTAGAGTTTTGTGGTTGAAGTTCGGCCATGTCTCTCACTTTTTATGGCTAAATTGCTCTCTACGTCATCCCAAAAGTGAGATACGCTTATGGACTACCTGAAATCGGAACTCGTCCCTATTAGCTTAAAGTCGAAACTCGTGTCATTTTTGCTTGAGCTTGGGTTGAAGCCGGATGTCGGAACTCGCCCCTCTTGTTTATGACTCGAGGAAATCTTGTCTGGTTTATTTCGAGACTTGGAATTAAGGTTGGAGGTCGGAAGTATTTCAGCTTACAATCATATAATCTCGGAACTCTCCATTCAAACTCAGGAACGCCAGCAGAAATGGAAAGCTCCAGAGAATAAGATCGAATATCGGAACTCGTGTGTAACTTGGAAACCAGCTCAAGGATTCGAACTTATGTCCATCCCAATTGAGTTCAACTTTAAGACCAGAACTCGGGTACCTCGGTTGACATTGGAGGCTACATCATCAGACCGGAAATTGGGTACATTTCTTCGAAATGAAGTCAGATATCGGGAATCACTCATGTTGTTCGGACTTGAAGATTAAACTCAGAAGTCGTGGAAATAATCCAGATGAAGTCAGAAGTCGTAGGCTAATGTTAGACGAACTCAGAAATCGGAAGTTATTCATTTAACTCGAAACTAGAACATGAAGTCGGAAATAAAAAATAATCAAAATTAGACAAAATCGGAAGTCGAAAAGGTCATGAAGTCAGAAATTGAGCAAGACTAACTCGGAACTCGGAAATAATCTCTTTTATCAGAAATTCAAAGATGAAGTCAGAAATTTGAATTGATCAATCCTGGGGCGAAGTCGAACTCGAAAATTGGGATGTTACATTAATCAAGGATTAAAAAGGGTAAAAAGAAGACAAAGATTAAGAGAATGCTTAATTAAGATTAGAAACTAGTTAATCAAGTAAATCAAATCTCCAAGAGACTAATTAAGCACTGATTACCAATAATTAGCTTAGTCAAGGTTAATTAAGGTTAATCAAGCATAATTATGAATTTAATTTTGCTAATCATGGAAATATGCATTAATCACTAATCTTTAATTAAGTCACATAAGTAGCAAGAGCACTTAATCTCATCATCAAATTCAAATTAAAAGTCAACTAGATAACGAAGTACACATGACATCATCAAAAGCAAAAGGTAAAAGACACAAATACTTTATGTAAGAGAAAGTACAAAGTGTGCCTAATATAATCAATCTAATAATCCAATTTGTCCCTTAATTATAGCACAAATGAAAATATCTCCCCCTAACCCTAGATAACACCACATGGCCATACACACAAACACATACTCACTCATATTTTCAAAAATCAACTCTTCTTACTCTCCATGTTTCTCTCAAACTCTTTCATCTCCAAGAGCCAAAAGTCTTTCTACTACTTCATCTTCTTTTTCCTTTTTCTTCAAGTTCTTGAACCTCCAAAGCTGCTCCTCATAAACCTTGTAAGGGCTACATCTTCCAACTCTTACAAACATACAAATACAAACTCCTTTCAAGGCATAGAAGTAACAAGGCCTTATCTTTCTTTCGTGCCAAAACTGTGGACTTTCTTGGAGCAAGGAGGAAGATTTTCGCCTTAAGCTTCAACTTTTCTTATCCTATTCATCATTTTGAGTGGTAGGAATCTCTATCTAGCTTCTTTTTATTTATGATAAAGGCCATGAACACTCAAGCTTGACGATAGCTTTGTGTTTCAAGCTTTGTCTCAAAGCTTCTAACTTCTTGAATGTTGGTAAAAATGCTTTTTTTTATGTTTCCACTTCTTCTTTTGCGTTTCTAGTGGGTTCATCTTTTGAGAAAGTGTGTAAAGTTTTTATCTTTATTTACTTTTAGGCAAGAACACTTTAGTCCTAGCTATGAATATGGTGTTCTTAGCCTATTCCTTGTTTTTGCTTCTTGAAAAAGTTTAAAGTTACCACGTTTTTGAAGATTTGTTTGGTTGTTTGGCTGATGTGATCTTTAAGACCAAATCTATAATAAAGTTGCTTTCTTGAGCTTGCTTGGTTGGTTGTTGGAAAATGACCATGAGGAAGTGGTCCTTCAAACATAAACATGGAAAATATTCAAACTTTATTAAGTATCTCTCATAAGATCAAAATTCTTTCAGCTTAGATCTATGTTCCATAAGCTTTAACAAGTCTAAAACAAGTGGAATCAAGAGGTAAAATGAAATAAAAATGGGAACTTGGCTTAGCAAAGGCTTCGGCCACTTGAAAGAGAATATAAGGGAAAACTGAGTTGAAAACTCTAATGGTTGATCTTGACTCTCCATAAAACTTAAGACAACTTGTAACAAAGAAAATAAAATTTAGAACTTGGACAAATTCTAGGTCATGGATTCTGCTATAAGAAGGAAAAATGGAAAACAAATGTTTTTAGCGAGTTAGAAATAAAGCTTGATATCACTAAGTGATTAATTAAGGTTCCAAGAAGAATAAAAGTTAAAAGAAGCTTAATGCCATATTTAAAAAGGGATTTTGACCTTATATCTTAATTAAGGAGAGAAAAATGTTTAATTAATAAAAAATGTGAATTTTAAGCCCTAAAATATCTAATTAAATAAAATTAATGTCTTTCTTGAGGAATTAAGCTTGACGAGTAAACATAGGAGTTAAAAAACTATACTAAGTAAAAATGCAAACTTTAAGGATTAATAAGCAAAGAAAAGAAGTTAAAATCTCTCTTCATGGTAATTTAAAAGATTGCACCTAATCACCCAACCATATTCTTTAAGACTCTTGAGTGCATGGGTGTGCTTTATTCCCTAATCATGTGGGAAAATGATGAAGTTGTTTGATACTGCAGATGCTGATCTGTGTATCATAATTGTACTAGGATTGAGTGTTGGGACTCTTGAGGAGAAATCCACAAGAATCATGATCTATGCATGTGATGGATTATTTATGAATGTTTAAATATGATGTGAATGCTATGTATGCTTGTTATGTGTAGGTTTGCAATTTTCCGGAATCTTCCGATCTAGCCATTATGCTGTCGGATTTTTACCAAAATTGTGGACTTAGAATTATTTATCACATGCATGTAAGTAACTCTGTTAAAATAAGAAAGACTTAAGTTATTTAATCTAAGGCACTCATAACATAGGACTTAACACTAAGTTCCATGATAAAGAAAGACACCTGGATATAATCCTTTAATCACAGTAAAGGAAGGTGATTTACTAAGAAACCCTTCTACTTTGGAGGCATGTGGCCAAGATAGATCTCTCCAATTAAGAGGCATGTGAAGCCCTTATTAGCTAAGTCTGATTTTAGATTAGTACTAAGTGATGGCGATAATAGAATGAGTTCATATCCTAAAATAGTCTATCCAAGTGTATGTAAAGAAAGATAATACATGTACTAAAAGTAACAAAAATTAAAGCATATGCTAATGACTAATCAAAAGTCAAAGTAAGGTCAAAAGTCAAAGTGAAGTAAAGTCAAAGTCAAAATAAGTTAAAATCAAAGAAAGGTCAAGGTCAATGGAATTGCATAAAGTGTCCATGCATCTATGTTTTTTCTATATCCATTGTTATGAATGTCTTATGTATGTTTATGTATGTCTTATGATTCCATTGTGTATTATAATATGCATATAATAGGGTATAAAAGCAATCTACTTCGGGAACAAATGATTTCAAACTTATTTAAAATTGAACTTATATATGCTCACTTTTTCATAAGAAAACTCGAAGTGTTGGGATGATAATGATTACACTTAACTATCTAGTTAGAGTTCTACTAAGAAATTCTGTTTCTTGCCTCTTCCGTGTTGTCTTTAGAGGCGGTCGATGGGGAATGTAGTCATGTACGTTGAGTTTCTTACTTAGCACTGGCATTTTGACCCGGTGCTCACACAACCATGTTGATAGTGCAAGCTGTGATGAGTGTCTACATTTTCCTCAACCCTCAGTTTAGTTCTTCTATTATGAATCCTTTCTTTCTTCCCCATGATCTGTTTGATAACATCACCCTAGCTACAATACATCCCTCTTTTCATCCCCATATGTACCCGTTGGATATGGAGATGGATTTTGACACATACCTAATGCCAACGTACACCATAGAGTCTGATCCTACGGAGCCTTCTTACCTATTTGCGATCTGGTTAACTTCAGAGTCATTTTCTTTGGCAGTAAGCCTGGAGTCTAGTTTGAGACATAGGCGTGGCTTTATACATACTTGGGCAATACCTTATGGTCATGGATGTGCACGAGTAGATGGACGTGGTGACGCTTCTAATGGACTAGGGAACGACTTCGTCCCCTACTAATTGCTGATGTGGAGGGTGTAGAGTAGCATATATGGAGTTTTGGATTGCTAGTGCAGTTTTCTTTTGTTATCAAGGTTTTTGGCTGCACTTCTTTAGCAAGTATGTTATCTATTGACCATGGTGGCCAGATAGTTGTAATTCCTTTTCTTTTAGCATGGTACTTGAATTTCTTTAGTGACTATGGTTTATCTTATATGGCCGAATATGGGTTACCGATCCCGTTGCTACTGCTATTATATATATATATATATATATATATATGATGATTATTGATGATGGTTATGTATGTTAATGAAAGTATGAATGTTTATTTATGATTATATTTATTTATTGCAATGCAAATATTTATGTATAAGATGCTTCGATTACGTGTAACACTCTCCTAAGTACAATATCATACTTAAGTCATAATATCACGCTTAGGAGTTGCTACTAATAAATTAGAGAACCTTGCTTGATTATTTATTGCATTTTCAAGAAAATAGCATAATACCTATTGTCCTAGTGCTGAGTAAATATATAAACTAGTAAATAGAAATTCCCTTATAATATTTAAATCATAGTTGCAATTATCAGGTTACATAGCCAGATTGCTAGTCTTGTATAATAGCCTTTCAAAATACATAAGAGAGCTTTACTAAGAGCTTTAACCAGCATAATAGCCATCTAGTGCTAACATATGTATATATTTGACAACAACCTTTAGGTAGCCAATCTAGTCTTGGTTAGATTCTTCTAGGATGGTCACCATCAAGATCCTTTGAGTTGTCTAGAGATAACATGGGAACACATGGGAATCAGAATTTTATATTCTCAATAGACATCTGAAGCTATCAAACAATCAATGTCATTGTTGTCATCCCAACTGCTTTAGTTTATTAAGAAAAGTGTGATCTCATATATAGGGATTAAGGTTTATTTATTAAGTTTAGAAAACATATCCTTCCGAAGTAGGTTAATTTTAGCTCATAGATTTAGTTCAAGCATGGTGACAATCACACAATAAATAATGATGCTTGGTCCTAACAAATTAAGCTATTAAATGAAAGCAAATACGATACATATTCATGAATGCATGACTTGGTGCACTTTCTTATTTACTTTCATACTTAACATGTGCTTTTATTCTTTACCATCCTTAGATAGACTATTTTCGGACATGAGCTCATTCCGTGACCATCGTCACATGGTAGACAAACGATTCATGTGCCTCTAATTAAAGGGATCCCATCTTTTAATTAACTATCTTCTATTAGAGGGATCTCATAGTCTTAATATAACTGCCTCCAAGTGGAGGGATCTCATATTCTCATATTCTTAGCTTGTATAATTTGTTCATACTTGTACATGAGGATACTTGATACACTTATGCTCATGCTACATAACTTGCTTTCAAAACATTCTTGCCGAAAATTTGACAGTATGACAGAGGTAATATGAGGGTTCCCAAAATTTATAACAGCATATTCAATGGTCAGTCCACAAAAAAGAACAATTCCAACACATGGATCAAAATCTCAATCACATACATATTCATATAAGGAAGGAATGCCTCAATCAAAGGGATTCAAATGAATAGCAGTGCCATAACATATATATCAATATGGCAGTGAAACCAACATATATCCTTCATCCTTTTCATTTGTTTTGGTCCCATATGGTTTGAAGACCTCTAAGTTAGGTTATAGGTAATGTAACTACAAATTAGACTTAGGTTCCTCAATTCTAGCTAAAGTTGGAAATTACACCAAAATTTCATATTAAACCCTTTTGATCTAAAATTCTACAAGAATATTGCTCTATTAGTCTATTTTTAAGCCTCTTTAGTCCCACTAAATTTTGATAAGTATAACTTAATTTATTCTTGTTTGATCTATTATTCTCCTGTTTTGGGATAGACTTGGACACCTAAAAGTGAAAAATCAATAAAAATCCATTCTTTATCATTTTGCCCTAAAATTTTATATGCTTATACTTGCATGAACTGTCACGACCTAACCCGGGCCGTGACCGATGCATAAGGACAAGTCCCCACGCACCACAAAAATTTTATAAAAATTTCGATAGAGTCCTTTTTGTAATCCAAATATTTCCCAATTACAAAAGGTTACCCTGCAAGAAAAACAAACACACTCTTCCATCGGAGATCCAGGTATTCTCAGAATACACCCCTCAGCACATAGTATAACAATTAAATATATATGTAAATAGTACAAATACTCATCCAAAATACATAACTTGAATTATTTAGAAAACCAACTCCTTTTAAGAAATTCAACAACATAGTATAAGCAAATGAAAAACAACATAATCAATATAATTAGGTTAAGGTCAGACCCTGCCTGTAGTACTATGGAGCTCCATACTAAGATTGTAACCGAAATAGAATTACAAATCAGGGCCTTTACTATTGAGGGTTCGCCAAAATAAGAACCTAATGAAGCTGAGCAGAAGAGTCGGCTCCCAAGCCTAAACCTGTATCTGAAAAGGATATAATAACCACGAGGTGAGTTTTGAGAAACTCAGTGAGAGATAGGATGTCCCTAACCCACATGAGACAATGTACAAACTTATAGATATTAAGGCAATACAATAATATGTATAATAAAATCAAAATAGAAATCTTAATCAAATATTATCCAAATTTTCTTTTCCAAAAATAGAGTCCATCTATTCCAGGATAAATCCGTTAGGAATCACCTTAGGTGGCCTTTCCTTCGTGTAAAACCCGTAATCAGGCACGCACCACTCTTTTCAGTGGCCGTGAATAACAGGCACGCACCACTCCCTTAAGTGGCCATGAAATCCAATATCCTAGGTGCACCCAGGGCTAACGCCTACTGCCATTAGCCTACAAATCCTGGCCTAGACTTTCCCAAGTCTTTCCTTTCCATTATATAGAACATTTAATAAAGATTCTCATAAAATATACCAATATACCTTATAATAAATAATAAAATTGTAACTTCAAGGAAAATAAAGCTTAAACACTTTAATAAATAAAAAAAAAAGGAACAAAAGTCCAAAACTTTTATCCAAAAACCTTTCAAAACAAAGAAAATTTTCCAAAGTTTAATAGAAAACCAAGGTAATAAACATTTGCCACATTTGTTTTTTTGAAATCAAGTTATTGTCTCATGTGAACCAGTAAAAATAGATAAATTACCCAAACTTAAATTATATTGCTAAGACATACCAAATCATTTGCATATGTATATATATATATAGACAAAACACATTAAACTAAGATAGGGGTAAACTATCTACTCACAGACTTAACGCTAATAGCGAACTCCTAATCCCATGAACTTTGAGAGCCAAAGCCAGTCCTCCAGTGATATATACTATCAATAATATGGCAATTTAATTCAAAGTCAGTCCCTTAGACTACGGATTAATCGACTTTACTCCCAGATATGAAAATTGCTAATTCTTCTAACCTAGGGTTCTCCAGGAACTCACTATAGAGGAAATAATCCATAATTCATAGGAAAGGAAGAGGAAAGGAGTTTGAGGATTACCTTTGAAGATAGAGAAAGGAAGAGAAGAGATTTATGGGTCTTGATACTCCTACTCCAAGCTCCAAAACCCACCAAGGATGTGGTTGGGGATTGGAAGAAAGATGGAGATTAAAGGTGAAATGGTTGTTATAAGAGTGAAAGAAATGAAATTTGATGAGGTTTGGAAGGAAAAGTTGAAGGATTTAAGTGGGGATTGAAGAGGAATGGGTTTTGGAGAGAAGGGAGAGAGTTTTGAGGGTAGAGAAAGAAAGGAAATTCAAAAATAAGGGGAAGGGACGCGTCTCGGCTTATATATTGACTTGTGGTAATCGATTACCACTAACCCAGAACTGGTAATCGATTACCATGCGAAAAATTTCAACCCGTGGGCATACAGAGAGGACTGTAATCGATTACAGATCCTCTGTAATCGATTACCAACTCCAAAAACTTGGTTCCCTCCTTCTGCAGTCCTTTCCCAGGTCCAGGATATTGCACAGACTTATTTACATTTCTTAATTTTAAGTTAATGTCCCTTTTAATCTCCATTAACTTTAAAATATAAATGTGAATAAGAGAATACCCCCCATTTGGATTCAATAAAAATATCTAAAAATTCAAAATCCTTAGGAATTAGAATCCAACTTTTGGGTTTTAGTACAATTCTCCGAAAACTTGCATTTTTATAAACTTGAGGGTTGAAAACGAAGAGGTTATCCATTCCCTAAAATTTGTTAAAAATCCCTCTTCAACTCATTGATGCCTACAGAACCATTGCCAAGACTTTTGATCTTAAGAAAATGCCTCAAACCTATAGCCCTCCACTGAGGTATAGGATTCAGACTCAGAATTTTTCAGGTTCTGATTTCGACAGGTAACTGCACTCAGGCTAGGGTGTTACATGAACCCCCACTTAATTTGGCTAAGTAGAGTTTTGAAGGTGGAAGTGGCACAAGAAGGGGGGTTGAATCATGCTTTCAAAAATTTTTCGTACTTGATTACTTTAACAAACTTTCTCAAGTCTTTGGACTTGGACTACGGAAGCGTTTCATGTTAGAAATAGAAGTTATTATATTCACAATAACTTTGTTTGGCAATGAAAGATTAAGCCCATAGAATAATACACAAGTTATAAAAATTATAAAGAGTTATAAGGATAGAAGATCATACAAGGAAGTTTAATACTGGTTCGGCCAAACCACTTGCTTACGTCCAGTCCCCAACAAACTAGTTAAGATTTTATAGCCACGAGTATTCTTTAATACAAGCTTCTCCAAGCTTATAAGCAAGTAGTTTTTCCTAGCCTCTCCAAGCTAACCAAAATAGAGTAGTGTTGACCAAGCCTCTCCAAGCTAACAAGATGAGTCGTATTATCTTAGCCTTTCCAATCTAAAAATGACCACTAGTGAGTCAAGTTACAATCAAGGATATGAAGGTTTGTGTTTAATTAACACTCACACTAAATCGCTCAAAGTATATAAACAATTTGACATGGAGTATAGTGACTTTTCATAAATCTCATTAAGAGAATATTAGCTATTACAAAGTAATGAGTAGATTTTTCTTTCACGAGAAGTTACAAAAAGTAACTTTCTAGAAGTTCAAAAAGTTGAGAAAGATGAAAACTTGTAAAGATTTTTAATCAACAAAGTTCCATCACTTCTTCTTCGTCTTTGAGGTTTATATCGGTTTCAAAATCTAGCCATTGAAACTTTAGATCTTGAGCCCAGAGCTTTTTAGATCCACTGGTCTAAGACTAGAGAGAGAAGTAGGGTTTTCTTTATTAGCAAATAAGTACATCACTAAAGAGGAAAACTAACCGTTTAGGTCCACCAGCTTTTCAAAGTGTCAATGCTCCTTTTGGATCTTGTCTTATCAAGTTTGACCTTTAGAAAAAATCTATGAATCTTGTAGAATAAGCTTTGAGAGCAAGGTCTTCTTCATGTAGATTATCTTTCTGAAGTTCACCATTCTAGTCAAAGCCTTTTGGACAGATCATCCTTCTGATGTTCTTGTGATCTTTGTGATGACTTGATATCCTTCTAATGACTTACAATTATCCTTCTAATGCATCGTGATATGCCTTTAGTGAAAGAATTTTTAAGACTATAGTTTCTCTTGTAACAAGGATTCATTCCTTAGGATTATATATACGAGAGATATAAGAGCATTTTAAAAATTTTATTTAGAAATGAAGTACTGTATGGTCCAATTCTCTTCAATGAGCATTTAGTATGATCTTGTGCTAATCAAGACAAACACTTGAACAAACCATTAGTCCTTACAAATGATTTTATTAAGGTATATTTCAAATCACTTAGTGGCTTTTGAAAGGTATTGGAGCTTACAATCTCCCCTTTTTGGATGATGGCAAACTAATACCTAAGATAAGTTTTTATTTTAAATAAAACTTTGAAAGCACATAAACATGCATATGGTTTGTGTTAATTTTAATTTTTTATTTGAAAATATACCTTTTGAAATTAATCACAAAGTGTTATGTTATCCAAAAACTTCAAGATAGTATTAGGTTATTATTGACCATTGAGAACATTTTGAACCATACTATCAGAGAAAAAAAAGGGTAAAAGATTAAAGATACATAACGTATGAGAATTGTAACTTATCAATTAGAGCATGTCAGATATCAAAACAATAAAATGAGCAATAAAACTATGATATATATCACAACAAACATGAATAATCAGATATCAAAAATATCAGAGCATAAATTGTCAGAGAATTAACAGAATGATCAAAGTAATAACAAAGCAGAAATATCCTAAGATAAATATCAGAGCAAAAAAAATAAATGACTATAATAAGAAATGTAACATACCCGATTTCCGAGTTCCGACTTCACCTTCAAGCTTGATCAAATCCCATTCTCGACTCCCTCTTCAAATTTCAGATAGATGGGATTATTTCTGAGTTCCGAGTTCGTCTTACAGAATTTCCGACTTCATGTCCTGTCCGACTTCCGATTTCATCTAATTTTGATTATTCCTGATTTTCGACTTCATGTTCTAGTTTCGGGTTAAATGGAGTGGCTTCCAAGTTCCAATATCTGACTTCAAGTTAAAGTATATTGGTCATAATTTCCGACCTCCGATTTCAACTGGAATGATTTCCTACTTCCCTACTTAACCTTCAAGTCCAAACAACATGAACGTAATTCCTGATATTTGACTTAATGTCTCAAAGAAATGTACCCAGTTTCTGAACTCATAATTTATCTTCAATGTTTCAGCAAGATGTACCTGATTTTCGACATCGGACCTCATGTCTTCAAAATAGTATACATGGTTTCCGACCTACAAAATTATAGTTTAACACAATGGGCAAGTACCGACCTCCGAGTTGAATATAACGAGTTCCCCACCTTAGAGTTAAACTCAATTAGAATAGACACGAGTTCGGATCTTTGAGCTGATTTCCAAGTCATACACGAGTTCCGATATCCAAGTTTATTTCCAGAAGCTTCCCATTTCTGTTATTGTTCCCGAGTTTGAATAGGAGTTCCGAGATTATGTGATGGTAAGCTGCATGACTTCCGACATCTGACCTTGCTTCCAAGTCTCAAATAAGGATTGAAAGAGTTCTGACATCTGGCTTCAGCTTCAAGCTCAAATGAAAGGGGCGCGCGTTCCGACTTTACACATGTAGAGTACAAGTTCCGACGTCATTTTTCAGAATATAGTGGAAATGAGTTCCACTTTTAGGCAACGTTGAAAGCATTTTTTAGGGCAACGTGGAGAGCAATTTTGCCACAAAAAGAGGGGAAGGTTGGCTGAAATTCAGCCTTGTGTTTCTAGGCCAATCAAAGCCCTCCAAGTTAACTACCACCTCAAGCTTATAAACTCATCTCTTTCTCTTCTTCAGCTCCATCTCTACACTGCCTTCTTCCCCACATCAACTCTCTTTTTCTCTTCTTCACTCACCCAACTCTATCACTCCTTCAAGCTTAGCAAGATTCCATCCATCCAAATTCAAATTCAGCAAGATCACACTCCAAAGAGGTAGGATTCTATTTCTATTCTTGAATTACTTGCACTATGATTGCATGAAATTGTACTCTTCTCCATGTATTTGATGAATTATTGGATGTATTATGATGGATTATGATTGGATTTATAGGAGATCTTGAGTTAGAATTATGGTTAGAAGGAGAAAATTAGAAGGAGTGGAGAAGTAGGATGCTATCTTAGTGAAGAAGTCCACGGCAGTCGGTACAGCGAAGTGTACAGCGCTACCTACAACTGGTTAAATTCGATGAAACTATTTTTAGATGAAAGTAGACATTCGGGGCTTTCCATATATATATCATATATGGTTATTGGATTAGTATTGTGAGAGATATGAATTTTTGAAGTTGTACATAGGAATCAAGACTTTTATCCGGGCAGGGTAACTTGAGGAGGGTATAACTCACCCTATACAACTCCAAATTAAGTGAAACTAAATTTTTTAGAAAGCTTACACATAGGGGAACATCTCAATATGAAATTTCGAGTTTGTTATGGTCCTAATTGTTCCCAGTGATTCGAGGAAGTTGCCCTATGTCCAATCTAGGCCAAAATAGGGTAGCTCAGGAAGGTCGACTTTCTGGACTTATAACTCGAGGTATACTTAAGCAAATCAAGTGAAACTTTTGCAAATGAAAGGCTGTCCTGTTAGCCTTGATATGGCACCAATTTCGTATGATTTGAGGTTAGTTTCGATTTTTAGTGAATTTATACTTCCAGGAGTATAATTCGGGCCAGTGACTGAATAGGCTGAGGCAAAAGTTGAATATCTTGAGTTATATAAATCAAAATGATATGGGACTAAAGAGGTTAGAAAGTAGACATATAGAACTATGACATATCCAAAATTCAAGTTTAAATGAGTTGAATAGAAATAAAGGTGGATTATACAAGATTCGGGTAGAATTGAATAGAATTGATGGGAATGACCAAATTGATGGTTTCATAAGTGTCAGTAAACATATGAGGGTTGAGTTGAGGATTACAAGTTTTACATTAAGAAATATGTTAGATTACTATACTACTATGACTAATTTGTCTATGAAAGCTGGCACTATTTATGGGGAAACGGATCTGATCTGTTGTGCTGCCGAATTTATGGCAGAGATCTATGAGACTATGAATGTTTATATGTAAGGATGAATTAAAGTAAGAATATGTGTATAGAAACTCTATATTTAAGAATGACATAAGTATGATATGAGGTATATGAAAGTAAATGACAAAGCATAGGTATAAGTGTAGTCAACATGTCTATGCTTGATTATGCATGGGAACGAAAAAGACATGGGTATGATAACATGTGAATCCCTTCACTCGGAGGCAGTTAATTGAGATCCCTCCCTATGAAGGTAGTTAAATGATAAAATATGAATCCCTTCACCTGGAGGCAGTTGCATATTGAATCCCTCCCGGTGAAGGTAGTTAAAGATAAAGATATGATCACTTCACTTGGAGGTAGTTGCACTTTGAATCCCTCCCTGTGAAGGCAGCTACCCTCTACCTTGGAGGTACGTAGTCAGATGAGATCCCTCTATATTGAAGGCACGTGGTCAGATGAGATTTCTCGATTTGAGGCACGTGACCAGAATGAGATCCCTCCAAGACTAGAGGCATGTGAAACCCCTTGTGGGTGAGTCGGTGTGACGACGGTCACGAGCTGAGCTGACAAGCTCCCTCTAAGGCCAGGCTACCCAAGGGCAGTAATAGCACCCTAGGGACAGTGATACGTAATACCTAGGTGTGCCAAGTAAAAGCTAAAGATTAAAGACTAAAGACTAAAGATTAAGGCATATGCAAGCACCCCACTCACATGAGGCATGGCATCGACCCAACTAGTGTGAGCATAGGGGACAGAACTTACATGAGGCATGGCATGATCCAGCTAGTGTAAGTACCGAAGGAAGATCCCATATTCCTAAGGAATGTGACATGGCGATCACGCTCTGATGGGATATGACAGGACGATCATACTCTGGAATGTGGCACGTAAAGATTTTATGATAAAAAGAAAGATGAAGAAAGAAAAGTAAATTTTATGTATATGCATAAATTTAAGTACGAGTAAAGTTATGCGCAGATGTTATGTTCCCAGCATATGGATGCTATTTGTGTTTTAATATGCTGCAGATATTATTCATGATATCATATTTGAGTTGATTTTTATGGGTTCTCCCAAAAACCAAGTGTATGATTAAAATGAGCTTTGCTTCGGACATTATATTTTCGAACTATAAAATTAAACAGTTTGTACAGCATGTTCACCTTTTTCAAAATAAATCGAAGCAAACTGGATATGACGGCGATGACATTATGTATGATAATTAGAGAATCCTACTGAGAATTTATAATTCTCACTCCTATTTCTGTGGTGTCTCCAGATAGCTTCAGAAGTTTCCGAAGATGGCTAAAGTTGCTATCAGACAAGGTCCGCTCAGGTAATAGTAACAACTCCAGGGTATGGTACTATGACTTAAGCATCGTACTGTAATTGGGAAGGTGTTACATTAATGGTATCAGAGCAGTTCGATCCTCCCCGAACCTGAGGATTTGGACTGACTACGTTTCCAGTGCACTCTGGAATCCTTAGAAAATGTCATGTGATGAATCTTATCTATTCAGATAAGATATAGGGAATTAGATATGCATGACCGCCTAACTATGAATGTTGTTAGTTGCTATTACACTTAACTTATTGTTGAGCCTGATTAACTCAATGTTTTGTTGCGTGTAATTAGGAACTGATGGCTTCCAGGGGGCGTGGTAGGCCACGAGTTGTACCCACTCCAAAAAATCCTGCTAATTTTATGGACACGATGCGTGAAATAGTTCATGCAATGCGGAAGCACGCCGCTGCAGCTCATCGGATGATGGACCAGTTGGGTAGGCGGCCCGAGGCGGGCCATGGGGGAAATCCACATGGCCTAGGAGCAGACCTGGACTATCTTAAATTTGCTGAGTTCAGGAAAGCAAATCCACCTAGTTTCCGAGGAGCTTTCAACCCAGATAAAGTCGAGGAATGGGTCAAAGCAATGGAGAAGATCTTTTCTGTCCTGGCCTGCACTGATCGATAGAAAGTGGCCTTTGCCACTTATATGTTGGAAGCGGATGCCGAGTTTTGGTGGAATGGCGCGAAAAGACTATTGGGGGAACCCCAAGTTGATATCACTTGGGACATATTCAAGGAGGCATTTTATCAGAAGTATTTCCCGATATCAGTGCGAAATGCTAAGGAGTTGGAATTCATGAAGCTTCAACAAGGGCACATGAGTGTTTCAGAGTATATTGCTAAGTTCAAAGAACTCTGTAAATTTTCCACCATCTATTAGCGTAACCCTGACGAGAACTGGAAATGCATCAAATTTGAAGGAGGATTAAATGCGAAAATTTTAGCCTTGGTGGGACCAATGGAGATAAGAGATTTCGCTGCATTAGCAAACAAAAGTCGGTTAGTTGAAGAATATAACAAAAAGATCGCTAATGCTAGGATGAATGGTTGTGAAAAGAGGCCAGCACCTAAAATACAAGAACTCGAATATGCCTCACCACCAAAGAAGCTGCGACAATTTAATGGACGTAGGGATAAACCATTTCAGGTGCCAAGTGCAGAGCAAGTATGCTCTAAGTATGGAAGGGCTCATGGAGGTAGACCTTGTTTAGCCGGACAAAACGTATGTTTCAGGTGTGGGAAGCCGGGCCACATGATCAAAGACTGCTTATATACACATCAGTCATTTACCCCTAAACCACAATGACCAGGATGGATCTTCACCTCGAATATTGAATAGCTATTTCACCAATTTTGCTCAACTATGTTATGTTAGATTATGTAACTAGATGTACTATATTTTCTTTGACTATGTTTGCTCAACTTTAGCGTGCTTATATGTAAACTTTTTCTTCAAACTCTTATGATAATAAATGGTTAGCTTTGTAATTAAATTTTGAGGACAAAATTTCTTTTAAGGAGGGTAGTAATGTAACATCCCTGATTTTCGAGTTCCGACTTCACCTTCAAGTTTGATCAAATCCCATTCCCGACTCCCTCTTCGAATTTCAGATAGATAGCATTATTTCCAAGTTCTGAGTTCATCTTACAGAATTTCCGACTTCATGTCCTGTCCGACTTCCGATTTCATCTAATTTTGATTATTCCTGATTTCCGACTTCATGTTCTAGTTTCGGGTTAAATGGAGTGGCTTCCAAGTTCCAATATTCGAGTTCGAGTTAAAGTATATTGGTCATAATTTTTGACCTCCGATTTCAACTGGAATCTTTTCCTACTTCCTTACTTAACCTTCAAATCCAAACAACATGAACGTAATTCCCGATATCCAACTTAATGTCTCAAAGACAACGTACCTGATTTACAAACTCATAATTTATCTTCAATGTTTCAGCAGGATGTACCTGATTTTCGACATCGGACCTCATGTCTTCAAAATAGTATACATGGTTTCCGACTTACAAAATTATAGTTTAACACAATGGACAAGTACCGACCTCCGAGTTGAATATAATGAGTTCCCCACCTTAGAGTTGAACTCAATTAGAATAGACACGAGTTCAGATCTTTGAGCTGATTTCCAAGTCATACACGAGTTCCGATATCCGGGTTTATTTCCAGAAGCTTCCCATTTCTGTTATTGTTCCCGAGTTTGAATGGGAGTTCCAAGATTGTGTGATGGTAAGCTGCATGACTTCCGACATCTGACCTTACTTCCAAGTCTCAAATAAGGATTGAAAGAGTTCCGACATCTGGCTTCAGCTTCAAGATCAAATGAAAGGGACGCGGGTTCCGACTTTACACATGTAGAGTACGAGTTCCGACATCATTTTTCAGAATACAGTGGAAATGAGTTCCACTTTTAGGCGACGTGGAGAGTATTTTTGAGGGCGACGTGAAGAGCAATTTTGCCATAAAAAGAGGGGAAGGTTGGCTAAAATTCAGCCTTGTGTTTTTAGGCCAATCAAAGCCCTCCAAGTTAACTACCACCTCAAGCTTATAAACTCATCTCTTTCCCTTCTTCAGCTCCATCTCTACGCTGCCTTCTTCCCTACTTCAGCTCTCTTTTTCTCTTTTTCACTCACCCAACTCCATTACTCCTTCAAGCTTAGCAAGGTTCCATCCATCCAAATTCAAATTCAGCAAGATCACACTCCAAAGAGGTAGGATTCTATTTCTATTCTTGAATTACTTGCACTATGATTGCATGAAATTGTACTCTTCTCCATGTATTTGATGAATTATTTGATGTATTATGATGGATTATGATTGGATTTATAGGAGATCTTGAGTTAGAATTATGGTTAGAAGGAGAAAATTAGAAGGAGTGGAGAAGTAGGATGTTGTCTTAGTGAAGAAGTCCACGGCAGTCGATACGGTAGAGTGTACAGCGCCGCCTACAACCAATTAAATCCGATGAAACTATTTTTAGATGAAAGTAGACATTCAGGGATTTCCATACATATATCATATAAGGTTATTGGATTATATTGAGAAAGATATGAATTTTTAAAATTGTACCTAGGAATCAGGACTTTCATCTAGGTAGGGTGACATGAGGAGGGTATAACTCACCCTATACAACTCCAAATTGAGTGAAACCAAATTTGTTAAAAAGCTTACACATAGAGGAACATCCCAATATGAAATTTCGAGTTTGTTATGGTCCTAATTGTTCCCAGTAATTCGAGGAAGTTGCCCTATGTCCAATCTAAGCCAAAACAGGGTAGCTTAGGATGGTCGACTTTCAAGACTTATAACTCGAGGTATACTTAAGCAAATCAAGTGAAACTTGTTGCAAACGAAAGGTTGTCCTGTTAGCTTTGATATGGACCAATTTTGTATGATTTGAGGTTAGTTTCGATTTTTAGTGAATTTATACTTCTAGGAGTGTAATTTGGGCCAGTGACTAAACAGGCTGAGGCAAAAGTTGAATATCTTGAGTTATATAAATCAAAATGATATGGGACCAAAGAGGTTAGAAAGTAGACATATAGAACTATGGCATATCCAAAATTCAGGTTTAAATGAGTTGAATAGAAATAAAGGTGGATTATACAAGATTCGGGCAGAATTGAATAGAATTGATGGGAATGACCAAATTGATGGTTTCACAAGTGTCAGTAAACATATGAGGATTGAGTTGAGGAATACAAGTTTTACATCAAGAAATATGTTAGATTGACTATACTACTATGACTGATTTGTCTGTGAAAGCTGGCACTATTCATGGGAAAACAGATCTAATCCGTTATGCTGCCGAATTTATGGCAGAGATCTATTAGACTATGAATGTTTATATGTAAGGATGAATTAAAGTAAGAATATGTGTATAGAAACTCTATATTTAAGAATGACATAAGTATGATATGAGGTATATGAAAGTAAATGACAAAGCATAGGTATGAGTGTAGTTAGCATGTCTATGCTTGATTATGGATGAGAATGAAAAAGATATGAGTATGATAACATGTGAATCCCTTCACTCGGAGGCAGTTAATTGAGATCCCTCCCTGTGAAGGTAGTTAAATGGTAAAATGTGAATCCCTTCACCTGGAGGCAGTTGCATATTGAATCGCTCTCGGTGAAGGTAGTTAAAGATAAAGACATGAATCCCTTCACTTGGAGGCAGTTGCACTTTGAATCCTTCCCTGTAAAGGCAGCTACCCTCTACCTTGGAGGCACGTGGTCAAATGAGATCCCTCTATATTGAAGGCACGTGATCAGATGAGATCCCTCAATTTGAGGCACGTAACCAAAAGAGATCCTTTCAATAAGAGGCACGTGACCAGAATGAGATCCCTCTAAGACTAGAGGCACGTAAATCCCCTTGTAGGTAAGTCGGTGTGACGACGGTCACGAGCTGAGTTGACGAGCTCCCTCTAAGGCCAGGCTACCCGAACGTAACACTTAGGTGTGCCAAGTAAAAGCTAAAGATTAAAGACTAAAGACTAAAGATTAAGGCATATGCAAGCACCCCACTCACATGAGGCATGGCATCGACTCAGCTAGTGTGAGCACAGGGGACAGAACTTACATGAGGCATGGCATGATCCTGCTAGTGTAAGTACCGAAGGAAGAACCCATATTCCTAAGGAACGTGACATGGCGATCACGCTCCGATGGGGTATGACATGACGATCATACTCTGGAATATGGCACGTAAAGATTTTATGATAAAAAGAAAGATGAAAAAAGAAAAGTAAATTTTATGTATATGCATAAATTTAAGTACGAGTAAAGTTATGCGCAGATGTTATGTTCCCACCATATGGATGCTATGTGTGTTTTAATATGCTGCAGATATTATTCATGATATCATATTTGAGTTGATTTTTATGGGTTCTCCCAAAACCCAAGTGTATGATAAAAATGAGCTTTGCTTCGGATATTATATTTTCGAACTATAAAATTAAACAGTTTGTACAGCATGTTCACCTTTTTCAAAATAAACCGAAGCAAACTGGAGATGACGGGGATGAAATTATGTATGATATTTAGAGAATCGTACTGAGAATTTATAATTCTCACTCCTATTTCTATGTTATCTCCAGATAGTTTCAGAAGTTTTCGAAGACAGCTGAAGTTGCTGTCAGACAAGGTCCGCTCAGGTAATAGTAACAACTCCAGGGTATGGTACTATGACTTAAGTATAGTATTGTACTTGGGAGGGTGTTACAAGAAATATAATAATCCCTTCAACAAAAGAAATTGTTCTAAAAATGCTATGAATGCGAAATGTAAAATACAAAAACATGAGTTTTATGCTTTAAAAATTTTAACATCCTAGCTCCAATTCCCGCTCAACCAAAGCTTTTCTCTTTTTCTCCCCTATTTGACATCAACAAAAGTTAAGTAGGGATCATATAAGACCATCATTGATGAAAAGATTTACAATTTCTATTGTCTACTTTCAAGGGTTGATTCCAACTGTAGAGAGTGCTATAGAGCCTAAAAGTTGATGGTTCAGATTTAATCCAACACCAGAATGTGAATTAGGCTTTCTTAGCCCAATCAAGATACAACCACGGGCTAATTGGACCTCTTTCACACAGTCTTAGCTATGCCATCACCTCATAACTGAAGATCATTATTTTGGTTCTAATCTTGGATATAGAAAGGGAATTCGAGGTTAATCCAAGGAGGAGTGCTTACACACTTTAGAGCTTTTGCAGACTTTTGCACACGTTGCCACTTTTTGCCTTTTAGAGCTTGCACTTGGCTAGAAATCCTTGTTTTGGAGAGGCACATGGTAGCTTCAAGTTAAGGCATTCTTGGAGTTTGGAAAAAGAGTAAATTCATCATCTTAGATCATATCCTCCTTATCTCTCTTGTTCTCTCATGTTTATGATTTTCATTTCTTCATTGATTATGAGTATTATATTCATAAGTGCTAACTCTCTTATGTTAGGGTAAAGATATAGTCTTTATGAATGATGATATATTGACTTTTGTTTCAATTAATATGAATCTTATCTATTTCAATTGAGTTTTTATTTTTGTACTTAATTCTTTCCTTGGCCTGATCATCCGCAGGGATGATTCTAGAGTTATGGAGATTGAGAGAAATCTAGGCACACACTTGGAATATGAAATAAAAATCATTATTAACCTATCTGTCTATGAGTAGTGTAGGATAATCATGGAACATAAGTCAAGGGGAATCACAGAGCATTCATGCCTCTACCTTAGGAGTCGAAATACTTTAAGAAACCGAGTGAATTAGTATGCAATAGAAATATGGTACTAATTAATAAAGGATCCCTTCCCTTCAATTGGATAGATAGATTTAATCAAATTCCAGGAAGTTAATACCCATCAAGATCTATGTGAAATAAGATCCGAGTGCTCATCTTCATTGATTTTCCATATTCTCATTGCTATATATTTTTCTTTTAATTGATTTCTTATTTCTTTACATTCAAATCACTCTTTTGCACTCTAAGCATCCTTTAGTTAGCTTAGATAGTTTTTAATTAGGAATTGCAGTAGTTGGTTTAATCAATCCTCATGGAAACAATACTCTACTTACTATTTTATTATTCGATTGGCCTAGCACACTTGCTAGTATTATGGATAAAAGAAATAAGACACATAAAACAAACCCCATCACCTACAAAATTAGTCAGTCAATTTAGATCTTTTTGGTTATTTCCCTTTTGGTTGTAAATGTTTGGTGAGAAAAGGAAATGCATGCTAGAATTAGAGCCATCTTATTGCAATAACCTATATTTCTACAGTGACAATAGCTAAATCAACAAACTTAGCCACTTTGATCAGAGACAACTTTAGGGTGGATAAAGTGAGAGTAAGTAGGAAAATCCTTATCCATCTTATCTGTAATGAAGCTAAGGTCAATGGATGTAAGGGAGGTCTCACTAATAGGAAGGCTAGTCAAAGCGAACCTGCAATAATGTTAGCACCTCTTTAGAAACAACTTGGAACTCGGAAACAAAAGGAGGAATAGCTGACGGGGTCTTAATAGCATAAGTTTGGGGGAACCTAGTAGTAACAATAACAATAACCTTAGTCACTTTTGCAAAAAAAAACAAGCAGTTACTCATCCAAATAAGGTTATGAATATAAAAAAAGACAAAAACCCACCATCTTGGTCCCTAATAAAAATTACGGAGAACAAATTAGTTCCTCAGGATTTAAAAGTCTAACAATAGTCCCTCACCATTAAAAAAAAAGGGGATAAGTTAGTCCCTCCCATGAGCTTTGCATAAATTCTAAGCACTTCATTGTCTCATTTTGGTTTTCATTAGGGATCAAATTTGGATATAAGTGGTTTTTTTAGGGACTAATTCATCCTCAAGATTGCTTATTGATTAATGATGAGTTCATAAAGGAACTAATGTATCCCCATATTTTGAATGGTAAAGAACTATTGTTAAACTTTTATATCTTGAGAGACTAATTTGTCCCCCGTTATTTTCATCAAGGACCAAAATGGGATTTTTGTTTAAAAATAAGGTAAAAGATATGTGATTACTTTAGTAGTCAATTTGGGATTGACTAATGGTGTCTTAGGAGCATGTGAAGGTATGGGAGTCAACATGCAATCCTATAATATTGTGGTTTTGGAAAATTTAATGCTAAGATCATTAGGCACCAAGCTAAAAATGGTTGAAACTTCATCATCATCAACATGCAATCCTATAATAACTGAGATATCAAGCAATGTAGGGCTGATCATGGCAAAGATGAGAGAAAGTCATTGACAGAAGCATTCCAAAAGCTAAGAAGGCAAAGAGGAGCTTAGGGTTCTATAGGACATCTTTCTTTAACAGCATAATCATGTCAAAAATGCCACACTTCTTTCAATCATTACTTTGTCTTTGACCACTCATTCCTACTGTGCAACATACTAACGAGAAGAAAACAACTAGCCTCAAAAATTTGCTGAGCACTTAGAAATGGAGAACCATTCAACTACAATTGGCAAGTTAAGCTCATTCGGCTTAATGAAATGCTCTTGGTTTATCTTCCTTTCAATTGGGTTAGTTTACACAAGTCCAAGGACAAAGGTATCATTCTCAAGAATAAAGGGAATCAAGCATGAGTTGCTAGAGGCTCTGATTTTCTTACAATTGGTGGAGACTAATAGGGTAAAATTGGCTAGAGGACTTCACATCATTAGATACGAGTGGCTTCGGTTCTTAGAATCTAAAGCAAAGGCCTTGTAAGAGCTTGTTTGGTTACACTTTTAGGGTCTCTAAAAGTACTTTTATTCATATAAGAATGAGATTATATAGTAACTCGACTTATTTGGCAATTTTTTTATGCCTTTAAAATTACTTTTCAAGTAATTAAAAATATATTTGGAAAAAGTATTCTTAGAGTTACATTTTATCCTAGAAGAAGTACTCTTGAGAATAAATCTTACTATTACTCTTACAATAACAACTAAATTAATATTACTTTATTATATCTAAATAAAAATTATTCTGTTAAACTTACTTTTGATATACTCAAACTAAACACAAATCAATTCTTTTAAAAGTAATTCTTCTAAAAAAAATTCTTTCAACTCAATTCTTTCAAAAGTAATTATCCCAAAAATTAAACCAAACATATAATAAATCGTATAAAGAAGCTAAGAGAGCAAAAGGCAATCAGAAGCGAAGAAATTTGGAAGGAGAAAGTGGACATGGAGCAATCTCAACTCGAATTTAAAGGAGAATGGAAAGTGGAAAAATTTTATTTTTTGAACAAGATTAGTTAATAGGTTAGTCATCATTACCTGCAGAAGCTATACTCATAGCCAAAATTGATGGTTCTCAACTAGCTATGATCAGTCAAATCAGAGAATTTTTACGTACAAGCAAAAATTCAAATTTGTTATAAAAGTAATGGTAAAAGAGAATAGGAAAATAGGAGGAAGAGAGAATTCTAGTATTGATATTTTCAAGAAATTGTCATACATAGAGCATCCAAAGGGCTATTTATAGCCAAAGGATGGGAGATACAATATATGATTAAATAACTGATTCTATCTAATCAAACCTTAACTGAATCAGAATAAACATATGGACATCTACATTCAAATTCAAATAATATTTCATAACACTCCCCCTTGGATGTCCATTAGGGATATGCCTCATTAAAACCTTACTAAGAAAAAATGCTTTGGGAAAAAATCTTAGTGAAGCAAAAAGGGTATAATATCCTCACAATGGAAACTGCCTCGTTAAAAACCTTATCAAGGAAAAGCCAGTGGGACAAAAACTTTGATTAAGGAAAAAAGAGTACAGTATTTCTCCTCCTCTTCAGAGCATCATTTAAGGTCTTGGAATTGACACATTCCAATCTTGTGTACTAGTTTCTCAAAGGAAGAAGTAGGTAGTGACTTGATAAATAAGTCTATGCATGTTGCATTGTCCTTGTATAAAGTTGTGGGGGTTTTTTAACTTATAAGATTATCCATATGACACTTGAATATATTGATCTATTGCTTTCCACATGTAAATAACTTGTTTGAGACCTGCATTAATATGGATCTAACAAATATCTTGCATCTACATAGCTAACTAATTGTAACTTGGATTCATATGAATAAAATAATCCCATGTCAATCATTCCATGGAGGTATCAAAGGATATGTTTAATTTCATTCTAATGCCTTTTGGTTGGAGAGGAACTATATCTTGCTAATACACTTACAGGAAATGTTATACTAGGTCTTGTATTATTGGCAAGATACATAAGTGCTCCTATAGCACTAAGATATGGTACTTCAGGACCAAAAATTTCTTCATTACCTTCCTGAAGACGAAACGGATCCTTTTTCACATCCAATGATCTTACAACTATTGGGGTACTTAATGGATATGATTTATCGATATAAAATCTCTTAAAGATTTTCTCCATGAAAATTGATTGACAAACAAACATTTCATTCGTCAAATGCTCGATCTACAGGCCGAGGCAAAATTTTGTCCTTTGAGGACTTTTTATCATAAACTCTTCTTGTAGATTTTCTATGATTATGGGAACTTCTTCAAGAATCCCAATGATATTTAAGTCATCAACATACACAGCAATTATAATGAATCCAAATGTAGTTTTTTTATATAAACATAGGGGCAAATAGTATCATTCTTAAACCTCTTCTTGATCAAATACTCATTTGAGACGGTTATACCACATCCATCCATATTGCTTTAGACCATATAAAGATCTTTGCAACTTGATTGAATAGATTCCTTGAGAACATTTATTAGACATTGATATCTTTAATTCTTCAAGGATTTTCATATAAATATCAGTATCTAATAAACCATATACTAGGGAATACGTTTCACCATAATCTATATCAGGTCTTTGTGACAAAACTTACGCTACAAGTTGAGCTTTATAGCGTTCAATCTCATTTTTCTCATTTTGTTTTCTCATAAATACCCATTTGTATCCCATAGGTTTTACACCTTCTGGTGTTTGGACTACAAGTCCAAAGACTTCATGTTTTGTAAGTGAGTCTAATTCAGCCTGCAAGGCTTCTTACCATTTTGGCCAATCATCTCTATGACAATTCTTGGCTCAAGATCCTCATTTTCATGCATAATATTTAGCGCTATTATATACAAATATATTGTCGATAATAATTTCTCGTTGATTCCATATTTTTCCTGTAGAGACATAGTTTATTGAGATCTCATCATCTTGACTACTTTTCAGGTACCTAAATGTCTTCTAGCGTTTCAATTATGTCAAAAATTTGGACTACAGGAGGAGTCCTTACTATGTCTCTATCCTCTTTTACAGGAAGAGTATCACTATTAAAATCATTTGCCTCCATAAAATCACTTGCCCCATTTCTTTTTCAAGGATTTTTATTTATGGAACCAATTGGGCTACCATACTTCTGGCGTGTAATTGTCCAATAGGGACATTAATTGAATTGGGGCATTTTTAGCTGACATATAAGGTCTATCCTTTTCGTATTAGGAAATGCATCTAGCAACTCATGCCATTCTTTGCAAATGTATAATACTTTGAACTTCTAGTTCACTTTGCCTTATTCGAGGATCTACATAGAGTAAAAATGATGCATTCCAATTTACTTCCTTTTTCTGCTATTTACTCCTTCCCCCTAATGTTGGAAACATTATCAAATTGGCATTCTACAAACTGAGCCTTAAAGCCATCTCATTTGTATTTCCAGAAACTAGATTATAAAGAGAGAGAGAGAGAGAGTCATATCCAACATATATTCCCAATTTTCTTTGGGGTCATATTTTGGTGCAATAATGTGGGGTAAACATATATCTCACATCTAAAAATTCTTGAATGGGAAATATTTGGCTGCTGGCCAAAAGCTAATTATAGGAAAAAATTGATGTCAATGTGTTTGCCTTATATCAATAAGTGTTGCAACATGTAAAATAACATGCACTCAAGTAAAATTTTGGGAGATTGGTTCTCATAAGCATTGGTCTAGTAACCAATTGGAGGCATTTTATAAATGATTCTAGCAACCCATTATGTATATGAACATAAACAACTAGATGTTCAACATTTATATCACCGGCCATATAATAAGCATTAAAAGCTTAAAAAGTAAATCCACTAGTATCATCAAGATGAATTATTTTGATTGGATTATCCAGAAATTGTGTTTTTTGTTGAATAACTTGCACAAGTAATCTCGCAAACTCCAAGTTACGAGATAATATTAAGCACACATATGACTATTTCATAGATGTATCTATTAAAATCATAAAATATTTGAAAAGTCTACATGGTGGATGAATTAGTTCACATATATCACCTTAAATTCCTTCTAGGAATTTAGGAGATTCAAATCCAATTTTTGCTAGTGATGGCCTTATAAGTAGTTTAATTTGAGAACACGCAGCACAAGAAAATTTATAAGATTGAAGAATCTTCTAGTTCTTCAATGAGTGCTCACATGAGTTTTCAATCATTTTTCACATCATTATTGCTCCCAAATATCCTAACCAATCATGCCAAATGATAAATTAAATCATTTGGGTTAGTAAACTTTTGGTTTACTGTAAAATGTGTTCAATTGTACTAATATTAGTTAGTAAACTTCTGATTTACTATAACATGTACTCAATTGTACTATTATTAGTATAATATAGATTGGAAGAAAATACAAGTAATTTCTTTACTACAACTTTCTTTCTCGGAGCATAAATTATAATATGGAGGTACTCATTACTTCCCTCACTCTTCATCTCAATATAATATTCATTTCAGTGAATATCTTTAAAACTCAATAAATTTCTTTAAAAAACAAGATTGTAGCACTTCTGGAGCTTACGCATATATTAAAGTCAATAAGTTTATTCAAGAAATAAAAAATAGTAGCTCTTCCGGAGCTTATTAATATATTAAACTCAATAAGTTTCTTCAGGAAACAAAATAGTAGCTTTTCCGGAGCTTACGAATATATTAAAACTCAATAAAAGTTTATTCAAGAAATAAAATAATAGCTCTTTTGGAGCCTTCAATCATCAAATAATGGTATTAAAATATATATTACTTTTAAGAATAGTGTACATACTTGTACTATCCAAAAGACAGATATTTATACTATTCATCTTAATTATTTTCTTTAAAAAAATATATCAATATGGAACATGATAATTATAATAAAAAAAGAATAAATAAATATTGAGGGCAATTGTACATGAGTATTCACATAACATTGAATAATAACAAAATATATATACATAAATACAATAGCACTATCAATATTATCAATTTACGTTAATTGACGTAAATTGACGTAAATTTAAATCTCAAGTTATATTCATGTAAATCAACGGATTTTGTTCCTCCATATCTCAAAATCCTTAAAATTTTAAAACTTGGATTTAAAAACACTTATCAACAATAGGAGATTATCAACGACTTAGATTTAAAAAGAAAAGTAACAATTTGAGATTTGTAAGAATGTAAAGTTGAATTTAAAAGCATATTAACAATTTAAAAATTCAAATATAGTAACTCTAATTAATACTTGATAAACATCAAGCAAAATGTCTCCAAGTATAACAGATACGTGACCAATGTACTTTGATGCCATAATGATAGCATTTACTTTCTTCTGACTCAATTATGATTTTGATTGAAACTGTAACAACTTCTATAATATAAGCCATGCTCGAGTCATGGAGTCATATCAAAAGGTTGTCACCATGTTAAGAAAGCTTTAAAATGTGGAAAATATAATATATGACCCTTTAATTGCACATTTTATTACTGAACAATAGTTCATAAATTTTATCACCTCTAATACATAGAGAGTAAAATAAATACAATTTTAAAGAAATTGTGACTGACATAATACACAACGTTTGCTTCCGACTAGTCGTTAGCTAGCTTCAATAGTCTCTTGGTCTGGCTTACACCCGAGTCTTGCTCAATGAATGGCCCTGTACTCCGCCTCGCACTTGATTTCCAACTTGGGTGCTGGAATATCTACGGAAAAGAAAAACATACAAGCAGGCAGTGAGAACCTAAGGTTCTCAGTAAATAAACTCAAACTAATCTTACAGTGTTATCACAAACATTCTAGCCGCTTCGGTTTATTGTGAAAATATGAGCACATACAAACAAATAGTGGTTCAATTTTAAGTTGAAAACACCTTCCTCGAAGCGGGTTATATTTTAACAACCACTTGCCATATCATATGACAGACATAGAAATATGAATAGCATAATATGCTTCAACAAAAATCATAATAGCATTAAGACTTAACGAGATAATTGAAGATGCACGTACAGATGCTCATACTTGATTGTATGCAAGTGCACTTGACTTAATTCGTATCTTTCTCCAACTTGTAACTTGATCTTGCTCTTCTGTACTTAGTTCCCTCGGAGGTGAATAGCCTTTCTCACCCTTGGGTAATAGCCTGCTTTTCAGGTCCGAGCTCATACCTATACATAAGTGACAGGTTTACTTTTCCTGACCCTCATACTGGCCTATTCCCATTAAATCTGGTCAAGGGCTGGTCCAAGTCTTAGACAGTATCGCTCTGGTCCATGCTAGCTGGGTCTATACCATGCCTCACGTTGTAGCTTAGTACATCCCTCTTGCAAGTTCTTATTATCTTTCCTTTTCATATCTTTTCATACATGCGGATGCTTTGCACGTTCATAGATATGTCTCACACCTTACTTCTCATATCATTTTCTAAATATGCTTGTAGGCATGACATACATGAACATGATATGCAAATGTAAATGTATGTAAAGTATAATCACCTATAGCATAAGTTCTTATAAACTCCTACCGAAAATTGTGCAGCATAATGGATCGAGTTTGCTTCCCTGTGAATAATGCTAGGCTACCAATACAATTAATTAAGTATGCAATTCAATGTAAAACAGCAAGTTAGAGCAACATTATTAATCATATGGTACATCAAAATTAATAGAAATATCAACAGAGTTTTCTGCTCACGCTACCCTCTTCTGTCCAAATTTTGTAAAATCCACCTTTACTTCTATTCAACTCATTTAAATCTGAATTTTGGATATGTCATAGCTCTATGTGTTTAGTTTCCAACCCTTTTTGTCCTATCTCATTTTGATTTGTATAACTCAAGTTATTTAAGTTTTATCTTGGCCTGCCCTGTAGCTGGCCAGAATTACACACTTAGAAGTAAAAATCCACTAAAAATCAAAAACCAGTTCAAATCATGTGAAATTGGTATTAAAGCTAACAGGACAAGCTTTCATTTGCAATAAGTTCTACTTCATTTGCTTTAGTAGAGCTTGAGTTATAAACCTCGAAATTTGACCTTTCTGAACTGCCTTGTTTTGGCCTGATTTGGACATAGGGCAACTTCCTCGAACCATTGGGAGCAAACGAGACCGTATCTAACTCTGAAATTTTTATGGGATATTCTACTATGTGTAATCTTTCTAACAAAGTTAGTTACATTCAATTCCAAGTCGTATGGGGCAAGTTTTTCCCTGAACAACCTAGTCTAACCAGAATCAAACTCAAAAACCTAGGTCAAATTTCCATAAGTCATATCTCTCTCAATGCTAATCAAATAGCCTTATATTATTTATGTATGGAAAGCCCTGAATGTCTAATTTCACATAAAAATAATTTTATCAAATTTAAATGGCTATAGGCGGATCCGTACACTCTGCCGTACGGACTGTCGAGGGATTTTGGTCTTCCAGCCCTTCACTTCTTTCTATTCTCATCCTTTTCTACTTCTTAATCGATTTTAAACACAAAACAGCCATCAAACCAGCCAATAATCATCATATACATCCAACATCACATCAAGAAATGAGAAAACAAAAATCCCAATCAGCCACCCTTACCCAAGAAGACAAGAACAAAGTTGAACCTCTACCTCCTTGTATGTGATCTTGTTAGATTTTGGAGTTTGGTGGGTGGAATCTTGTCAAGACTTGAAGGTTGTAGGAGTAGATTGAAGGGAGAAGAGAAGAAGGCTGGAAGAGGAGAGGAGGGGGCGAAATCAGCAGGGAATAAGGGAGAAAAATCTGATTCAAGCAATTAAAGGGTAGTTGGAATTATGGGTTTTGATTGGTTGAGATTTTGTGGTTAAATTTCAGCCATATCTCCCTATTTTGTGGCTTTCCTTGTGCCACCAATAGCTGAGTACTCAGCTTTTGAGTCATAGGATTTTGGGTTTCTAGTAGAAAATTCTACTGGTTCGGTTCTGACAGTTTAAAATACCGAATCTTCGCCGATTTTCTTCAAATTAGCAAAACTTTATTAAATGACTCTGAGAGAATTTCTATATCGCTATTCTAATTGTTCGTAAGCCTAATCCCTCTAATTAATATCTAATTAACTCCTAATTAATATTTAATTAACTTCTAATTATCCTTACTTTGTCAGTAAGATCGAATAAGTTACTTATTAACGTGAAATAAACGTTTTTTGCAAATTCGGAGCTTTTCTATATTCTATTTTTCATAGCTAATGGCATTTCTGTAATTTTGAGTAAGTCCAAGGGCACCCCACATCATTTCACACCAGATTGCCTCTATGGCCCAATCGACAGAGATTTAAACCTTTACGGTTTCACCACGTGATTCTACTCTGTTTAAAATCCCATTCTGCTAATTCTATAGATGTGGGGATATGAAGGTCATTCCATAAAAAATTCTAGGATTATTGTGGGAATAAGTCTTTAGAGTTAAAATATAATTTCTAAAAATCCTGGGCATCACTGCAATTAACAAAAGTTTACAGGGGCACTTTTGTTATTTCCTAATTTTTAACATATGGCAGTGCCATATTTTCAACGGCAGTGCTACACTATCCTATAATTCCAAGTATGAGGATTGTCATGGCAAAGCGCTGCCTGAGAAAGTCTCACACTGTCCAAGGGAAATAATTCAAAGTTTCCATTACGTTCTATTTATGAAAATGGGGATATTACATTCTACCCACCTTAAAAAGAATTTTGTCTTCAAAATTCTAGGATTAAGAAGGGTCAAGAAAAGCCCTTTTAACTTATAGGGATACTCCTTTTTTTTTTTTTCGAGTTTGCATCTTGTCTTGAGATTTCTTGCCATCTTAATATGTACAAAGGATCCATAAAGGTTATGTTGGTGTCCAAGCTTGCCTTGTCTTTATGACGCTTTGAATCATTGTTCAATTTATTGGAGACTTTTACTCATCTCCCTCGCTCTATATTCCACTACTTCTGCTTTGTGGTAGCTGCTAAATCTTCCACCACTTGTATATGAGACCCCAAATATTCAACTCATGAAGATTTACAATTGCAAAGATTAGTAGTTATCATAGTAATCGACGTCAATATATAGTAATGATAATGCCTATGTCAAGGTGGTCCGTATATCATTTCCCAATATTCTTATTCGCTTAGCTACCTTTAGCTCAATAATAAATTCGCCTCTGATACGGTTCTTTAGAAACATAGGCTTAGGTCTTTTCTCAAAATTATAACTAGGAGCCTTATCTTAAAACTCATTCTTCTTAGGAAAATTTGCCTCGTGCCTAATGCCTGTAGGAAAATTTCAGGTCGCTCCCACTATCCGGATTAAGTTCTAAGACTCATGACTCTTTCTATTAGTCTGATATCCTCCTTGATTTCTAGTTATTGAGATACAGGCAATTTAATGTGAAAACCAAGGTTAAAAGTCAGATCCTTTCATTGAAGCTACAGAGTTTTCTTACCATATTGTCTGACAAGATGCCTTTCTAATATATATGCAGAGAGTTGTCATGGATTATATGGGTGCCAAAATATACTTTTTTTCGCTGACATTCTGATCCATCATCAAGTTCATCGAGTAAATTCCTCATCTTCCTTGTCATGTGTCTGACTACTTGTGCACTATATTTTCCGGTAGACTTTTTAATACTTGTGCCTTGGGCCCTAAATACCAACTGAAGAAGTTCTGCCATTACGAAAACTATCAACTACAACAGCAATCAACTTCGACAAATAGTGGTCATAGTGTCTTCGCCGAAGCTTTTCGAGAAATTGATCAAGCCATATCCAAACTCTCGCCTACCTGATCCTCTTTGATCAGTGATGAATCCCCTCCTTTTAGGTGTAAAGCTAGAGCTTTCTTCTAAACTATAACTATAGTCCTTGCTCCAAAATTTCTCTTTGCTCTTGCGAACTTTATTCCATTTCTCATTATTTGCTAATTGAATCGCTTGTCATTCTTGTTGAACTCCTCAATGATTGCTATGATACTTGTTATCTCAAAATATGATCAGCTTCACGTAAGGAAAGGATTGTGGGATAGCCGAAGTTCCTGCCACTCTTCTACTTTCTTTAATTAGTTAGCATGGAGATTCCTCAACTATTGTGTTAATGTCCACCTCCCACTTTTGTGGGCACCAATGTTACCAATCTCATTGGGGGTTTGTCCTAATACAATATATAGATGTGTGTTAGTTTTAGTGGCTAAATCCATATTACCTTAACTGCTAAGCCTTCTGGCTATTCTTCATAATATCTTGCCCCTAGGATGTAATCCATTTGGTGTGAGAGATGGGAATGATGGTCTTGCTTCCCTATTGAAGTTACAATATGAGGATATCCCAGATGGTCACCCATCTTAATATTACTCTCGTCCGAGCACGCTTAACTATGTAACTCTGATGGAACCTAGTGCGCTAGTGATGATCGCATTTAGTCTGGCCCAAGGTATAGAGACTCTTTTGACTGCCTCTAATTCCGACATCGTAACCTTGCCCCTCATGGGGCACGTTTCCAAATCCTTTTTGATCTTATATTGGTGCATCATCCGATCTTGCTTAGGGTGCATTAGGTCTGTTGCACTTATGATCGGTGCCAAGGCAACCCTGCTTGGTATTTTGTACATAATCTTATCTGCACCATAATCTCATACTAGGTAGCTTTTCTCTCTTTAGTGGGCCAGTCAGAAATCCAAACTTCCTTTTTTCTTACCTCCTTCCTACTATGTTCTATTGTTACTGCAGAAACTTGTCTATTTTCATTCATCAGAACCTACCTTGCTGTTGTTCCCTTGGTCTATCGGGATTAGTTGCATACTTTAAGTCTTTATTACTCTCGCCTAAATCTGAATACATTCCTTATCGAGTTACTCCACCCATAGCATATATAGTGATACCTAAAGGTGATTGTTCGACTTTGCCTTTCTTCTCTGAATAGCCTCATTCCTCTACTAAAAACATGTTGAAGATGATTCTATCATCCAATTTCTGTGGTGGCTGAGGTTAATAGAATTTGAACATGACTAGATTTTTTAACACTTCCTTTATTCCTGAAAGGTAGGAAAAATTACACTTGGTTCGTATGCCACCTCTAGTCTGAAAGTGTTCCTACTTCAAGTTAGTAGGAGATATATTGCCTCTCTCTTTTGTTACACTTATAACTCCATCGGCTTTCCATACCGTGTATAGCCGTATCTCCATCTTGATTCAATGTATAGTTAAATGGGTCTCTTTACAGTTTGCTCAACTGTTTCCCTTTCAAAGTCAAGATTCTACTTAGTACTCTTCCAATTTGCAATCACTACAAGGTTAGTTGGCTATACCCTTGAGAGAGAAGCCACTCCATTCTCTGAAAGGGGACTTAAAAAGGTTTCCTGTATATCTAATCGAAGCTTCTGCCCTTACTTCTTTCACTGATCCTCTGCTTCATTTGCCCACTCTACAAATTTCTTAATGAAGGATTAGGTCTTTATAATGTGGTGTTACCACAATCCCAAAATAAAACCATTAACTGAATTTGCTGGTGAGGTACCTTCGGGGTAATCTCATCTATGAAGAAAATAAGGGCACTATCCATGCCACATAAGATAAGCTTATTAGTGGGTAATCAACTTACTCTTGTTAAGTATTACAAAATCAGGTAGAAGAATCCCTAGATTCAAGCTAGAGAAGATAGTCTGGATTGGGTAATCGCAATGAAGCTTGAAACAAGCCCCATCAGAGTGAAGAAGATTTTTACTTAGCTCGTCTCTAACTAAGATCATGCCTTTGATAATGGGAAATCTTCGGATACCCGGCAACACTTTACAAACAACCCTTTTCAATATAACTAGGTTTACTATGTCCATAGCAAACCGTCCGACGCAATTCCTTTGATTGAATCCCTAATTCTCTACACTCCTTAACTTGCTCAATTATCTATCCCTTTATGCCATCACTACTTTCTAGGAGTTTCGCCCCTCATAATTATGTTTAAAAGATTCCTGATAAGTTTGCAGGGTGTCATAGGCCTCTGCCTACACAAAATCTTATATTGAGGTGATCAGGCTCAATATTCAGTCAAGTGCAACAGATAGTCCACAACACTCATAGCAAGACTACCATGCAAAATCTTCTATGTCCTCATCACGTGAGGACCTAAAGCATGGTGCATCTAGATTCTCAGAGTATACATTAGAAGCATAATCAGTTCATCCACGAGCCTATATAGGATGAACTGCTCTGATACCAAAATGTAACAACCTCTATAATATAGACCATGCTCGAGTCATAGGGTTATATTAAAAGGTTGTCACCGTGCTAAGAAAGCTTTAAAATGTAGAAAATATAATATATGACCCTTTAACTGCACATTTTATTACTGAACAATAGTTTATAAATTTCGTCATCTCTGATACATAGAGAGTAAAATAATTACAATTTAAAAGAAATTGTGACTGACATAATACATAGCGTTTGCTTTCAACTAGTCGTTAGCTAGCTTCAATAGTCTCTTGGTCTGGCTTACACCCGAGTCTTGCTCAATGAATGGCCCTATACTCCGCCACACACTTGATTTCCAACTTAGGTACTGGAATGTTTATGGAAAAGAAAAACATACAAGCAAGCAGTGAGAACCTAAGGTTCTCAGTAGGTAAACTTAAACCAATCTTACAGTGTCATCATAAACATTCCAGCCGCTTCGGTTTATTATAAAAATATGAGCACATATAAACAAATAGTGGTTCAATTTTAAGTTGAAAACACCTTCCTCAAAGCGGGTTATATTTTAACAACCACTTGCCATATCAGATGACAGACATAGAAATACGAACAGTATAATATGCTTCAATAAGAATCATAATAGTATTAAGACTTAACGAGATAATTGAAGATGCACATATAGATGCTCATACTTGATTGTATGCAAGTGCACTTGACTTAATTCGTATCTTTCTTTAACTTGCAACTTGATCTTGGTCTTTTGTACTTGGTCCCCTGGAGGTGAATGGCCTTTCTCACCCCTAAGTAATAGCCTGCTTTTCAGGTCCGAGCTCGTATCTATACATGAGTGACAGATTTACTTTCTCCGACCTTCACACTGGTCTATTTCCATTAAATCTGATCAAGGGTTGGCCCAAGTCTTAGATAGTACTGCTCTGGTCCATGCTAGCTAGGTCTATACCATGCCTCACGTGGTAGTTTAGTACGTCCCTCTTGCAAGTTCTTATTAACTTTCCTTTTCATATCTTATCATGCATGCAGATGCTTTGCTTATTCATGGATATGTCTCACACCTTACTTCTCATATCATTTTCTAAATATGCTTACAGGCATGACATACATGAACATGATATGCAAATGTAAATGTATCTAAAGTATAATCACCCATCGCATAAGTTCTCATAAACTCCTGCTGAAAATTCGGCAACATAATAGATTGAGTCCGCTTCCTCGTGAATAGTGCCAGGCTACTAATACAATCAATTAAGTATGCAATTCAATGTAAAATAGCAAGTTACAGCAATATTATTAATCATATGGTATGTCAAAATCAATAGAAATATCAACAGAGTTTTCTACTCACTCTACCCTCTTTTGCCCGAATTTTGTAAAATTCGCCTACCTTTACTTCTATTCAACTCATTTAAACCTGAATTTGGATATATCATAGCTCTATGTGTCTAGTTTCCAACCCTTTTTGTCTCATCTCATTTTGATTTGTATAACTCAAGTTATTTAAGTTTTATCGCGGCCTACCTTGTAGCTGGCCAGAATTACACACTTAGAAGTAAAAATCCACTAAAAATCGAAAATAGGTTCAAATCATACGAAATTAATATTATATTAAAGCTAACAGAACAAGCTTTCATTTGCAATAAGTTCCATTTCATTTGCTTTAGTTCTTGAGTTATAAGCCCCAAAATTTGACCTTTCTGAACTGCCCTGTTTTGACCTGGTTTGGACATAGGGCAACTTCCTCGAACCACTTGGAACAAACGGGACCGTATCTAACTCTGAAATTTTTATGGGATATTTTGCTATGTGTAATTTTTCTAACAAAGTTAGTTTCATTCAATTCCAAGTCGTATAGGGCAAGTTTTTCCCTGAACAACCTAGTTTGCCCAGAATCAAACTCAAAAACTGAGGTCAAACTTCCAAAATTCATATCTCTCTCAATGCTAATCAAATGACTTTATATTATATATGTATGGAAAGCCCTGAATGTCTAGTTTTACAAAAAACTAATTTCAGCAAATTTAAACTACTGTAGGCGGATCCGTACACTCCTTCGTACAGACTACCGAGGGATTTTGATATTTCAGCCCCTCACTGCTTTCTATTCTCATCCTTTTCTACTTCTTAATCGATTTTAAACACAAAACAGCCATCAAACCAGCCAATAATCATCATATACATCCAATACCATATCAAGAAATGAGAAAACAAAAATCTCAATTAGCCACCCATACCCAAGAAGACAATAACAAAGTTGAATCTGTACCTCCTTGTATGTGATCTTGTTAGATTTTGGAGTTTGGTGGATGGAATTTTGTCAAGACTTGAAGGTTGTTGGAGTAGATTGAAGGCAGAAGATAAGAAGAAGGCTGGAAGAGGAGAGGAAGGGGTGAAGTCGGCAGGGAATAAAGGAGAAAAATCTAATTCAAGCAATTAAAGGGTAGTTGGAATTGTGGGTTTTGATTGGTTGAGATTTTGTGGTTAAATTTCAGCCATATCTCCCTATTTTGTGGCTTTCCTTGTGCCACCAATAGCTGAGTAAATAGCTGAGTATTCAGCCTTTGAGTCATAGGGTTTTGGGTATATAATTCTATTGATTCGGCTCCGATAGTTTAAAATACCGAAATCTTACCGATTTCCTTTAAATTGGTAAATCAGTTTTAAGAAAATTTCTGTGGAATCTTCTATGCTTCTAACCTAATTCCCTGAGATCTAAACTCAATCAATTGCTATTTAATTGATCCTAAATAAATATTTAGTCAAATTTTAATTAACCTCAATTATTTGATAAAAATCAAATAACTAGGCAAAAAACGATAAAAATTCGATGGAGGTGAGGCCAAGTTTCTCCACTATCTTGAGCAACAATTGGCGCCACTCATATGTGGTATAGGTGGCTAAATTTCAGCTACTTAAGTTAGGGTTTCCAGTAGAAATTTCTACTAGTTCAATTCTGCCAGTTTAAAATACCGAATCTTCGTCGATTTTCTTCAAATCAGCAAAACTTTACTAAATAACTCTGAGAGAATTTCTATATCTCTATTCTAATTGTTCCTAAGCCTAATCCCTCTATTTAATATTTAATTAACTCCTAATTAACTTTTAATCAACCTTACTTAGTCAATAAGATCGGATAAGTTACTTATTAACGTGAAATAAATGTTTTTTACAAATTTGGAACTTTTCTATTTTCTATTTCCCATAACTAATGGTATTTCTATAATTTTGAGCAAATCCAGGGGTACCATACATCATTTCACACTAGACTGCCTCCATGGCCCAATTGGCAGAGATTTAAACTTCTACGGTTTCACTACATGATTCTGCTCTGTTTAAAATCCCATTCTATTAATTCTATAGATGTGGGAATATGAAGGTCATTTCATGAAAGCTCTAGGGTTATTGTGGGAATAAGTCTTTGGGGTCAAAATATAATTTTCTAAAAAATTTGGGCATCACTGCAATTAACAAAAGTTTACAGGAGCACTTTGTCATTTCCTAATTTTTAACATATGGCAGTGCCATATTTTGAACGGCAATGCTACACTATCCTATAATTCCAAATGTGAGGATTGCCATGGCAAAACGCTGCCTGAAAAATTCTCACACTGCCTAAGGGAAATAATTCAAAGTTTCCATTATGTTCTATTTATGAAAATGGAGATGTTACATGAACCATGACCTTTGCCACTGTTGGGGCTATAATTTGTTACATTCACTTTAGGGAACAGAGTAGAGCCAACACGGCTGATTTTATGTTTTTTATGGGCAACGCATTGTTTCGTTCAACCACAATAAGGTTTGAAATTAATTCAAAATATTTTGTAAAGCCCTTTACTCAATGTTGCTACTGCAGGAGCATATTCGAGGCATGAAAAGTAGAGAATATCTTTTTTTCTAACATATCTCTATTAGTAATATCTCCTCCGATAATTTAAATTGGGAGATAATTCTATAATATTGCGGTGTTGTATTTACTAATAAATTTAAAATCTTACAACCCGCAAATAAATCCAATTCATATATCTGCTTTAGACAGCTCTAAAGATCGACAGGATCTTTTAAAATAAAATATAAAAATATTAATCCTTTGTGAAAGTGACAATGAAGGAAAATTAATGCCTTTGTGCAATCCTTCTAAGATGCAATATTTCCTTATTTTAATGGTATCTTCAAGATCCATTGAACTAAGATAGGTTTTGCGCAATCCTTACCAGAATGCGATGACATTTTCTTATTTAATGGTGTCTCCATGACCCATTGAATCAAAATAGATTTTATGCAATCCTCTCGGATGCAAATATTTCCTTCTTTAATGGTGTCTCAAGATCCATTAAATCAAGATCGATTTTGCGCTATCCGTCTGGGATGCGACATTTCATTGTTTAATGGTGCCTTCAAGGCCCATTGAATTAAGAAGAATTTTATGCAATCTTGCTCAGATGCAATGTTTATTGTTTGTGTCTTCAGGACCTATTGAGTCAATATAAATTTTCACATCTATAATTCAAGACAAATATATCTTTCATGAAACAACAAGAATCACAAATTCATGATTGAAAGAGCTTGACATGGTTAGAATGTCTTACCTCAAGCTTTCACATTGTTTAAGTATCTTATCCCAGGCTTTCACATGAATGGTAGAGTCTCGTGCTAATAACATGTTATAAAAGTAATGGTAAAAGAGAATAGGAAAAGAGGAGGAAGAGAAAATTCTATTATTGATATTCTCAAGGGAATTGTCATATATGGAGCATCCAAACAGCTATTTATAGCCAAAGAGTGAGAGATATAATATATGATCAAATAACTGATTCTATCTAATCAAATCTTAACTGAATCAGGATAAAGATATGGACATCTATATTCAAATTCAAATAATATTTCATAACAAAATGTTGGCTTTTAGGCAATGAGTACATCGTTTCAACTTCCAATATCAGTTGTCAGCTGAAAAATGCGGGCAGTCAGTGTTAACATTGAAAAAGTAACTGATAGCTAATTACTGGTAATAACTAAGGAAGATTAATCGAATGGTGAAATAGCCGATAACTGAGGTGTTCGAAATAGCTTACAGCCAAAGATATTGAGCCACATTTTGGCTTGGATATTGGGACTAATAATAGCTTACTACCTATGATCTGAGAATGGACACTAGTCTTACTCCAATTCGGTTTCAGCAGCTGAAGGAAAGGATTGAGCAAGTTTTTCCATCTACTTCCTCAAACAAAGGAGCGCTAAAGGGAAGTGGTTTTCCAATTTAAATGCAGTGAAAAGCAGTTAAAGAAGAATAAGATGAGAGTGTTGCAGCTAGTGGATGAAGGTTTCTATAAATTAGGGCACGTGAAGAAACTATCGGCTCGCAGATATAATGAATTTGGATGCACTTGTTCATTAAGTTAGCCAATATCATGTTATTTGGTGCCGAACGTTGTTGAACACTTAAGCCAAAAGTGGAAATGGGTTTGAGTATGTGGCTAGTGGGGTAAGTAGTGAGTAACTACCATTTTTGTAACTATTAATAGCCTTGTACTTTCTTGTAAAGGCACACAACCATCAATACAAAACAAGGCTATTTTCTCCATTTATCTTTTCTTGCATTCTTTTACATTTCAACCTTTAATTTTTGCACTTAACTTTTAGCCATTTACAACCTTTTTTTGTTGCTTTTATTTAATTGCTTTCCTTTAAAGTTAGCTGTTATGTCCATTTCAATGTCAATTTCCTTTATTAGCCATTACCTATGGCACCATTCAATTCGATTGTATGATGACCTAGTCAGCTGATCTGCACACCAATGACTTTTCTTAGTAGCTCAGAGACCTGTGGCTAAAGAGTAAATTCCCCTCCTTGGCAAAATCACGTAGGTTCTGGGATCAACAACGTTTAAAATCGCCAAGCTCACTTCAACAATTTCTTATAATACTTTCCTGGCACGCCCTTCACCAGTTAAAATCTCAACAGCCGAATAAGCAAAACAACACCATATTCCGAAAAAAAAAAAAATGATGCTAGTTCATTGCCTACTTGTATTTGGTATTAGCCTATGCAATTTCTGCTTCTCCTCAATTTAAATATCTTGCCACTATTTAGCCAAACTTTTCACAACCACACATATCCGGGGGTATTTGATAATTTAATAAAGTCAGGTGCATACCCTGGTGATTTCATGTACAACACAGAATATGGATTTAATTTGTTAAAGAAGGTCCTATTTGCTAATGTGCTGCTATAATCCATAAATGAGTTAAACATCCTCCTCAAAGATCTCCAAAGATAGACCAGGAATTTATTGTCTTGGTCTGATGTGTCTACAATGTTGTCTAAATTATGGATTAACGACATTTCTCTTACTGAAACACGTTTGGTCAATTCTCTATTATAGTTGAAGATGGAGATTCATGTGTACTAAATGTTAAAAGAGTGAGGGTTTTCTGCAAGTACTCCGTTGATGGCTTCATTTCAACTAAAAATTTATAAACTGATCTTAGCCTCACCAACATAATAATCAGTGAATGACATTCAAATGTGCAAGATACACGGTGGTTTCAAACTAATGACCTATTAAAATGCAAGCCGTGGTCAAATCAAATCCTTGACTTCCTACCATCCAACGTAATCTACAACTACACATGACGGTCAGTATAATCTAGGGGGAAATAATGGTCGTTCTGCAACATGGACAATGAGAATTATTTTCTAACCATGGCTTCAAGCATTTGGAATGGAACCTATGGGCACAAGGGAGATGTATCAGCGTCTCTCCAACCTTGAATAACTCCAAGCACACGGCACAATCCTCTTGTTCTGAGGCCTTCCAGCTCAATCTGGTCCAACTAAACTTCCTTGAACCACTTTTCTTTGACCCATATACCTCTCTGTGAAAATCTGCTAAGCTTGTTGTTCTACCTTCCACGCACTTTATGCTGTTTTGCCAAGTAATTGATTAAAAGTTCAATAATAATTAAAACAGAGAAAAGATCACTTACTTATCAAAGATTCATGTTCAAGTTTCATTCAGATCTGAGTTGCAGGAATAAACCATCAAAGAAAAAAAAAAAAAAAAAAGGGAGTTTTTGCTCTTTTTTTTTTTCTTTTTTGTTATACCTTTTGTTTTCTGATTTCCTTTGTGATCTGAACTTGTCATCCAATCTCTGTTTGGCTTCTCTGGCTGCTTCCACCATACTCTCATTTGGGTGAGCCTGGTATAACACGCTTCTATGCTGTTTACATTCAAACCCAGAAAGAAAGAAAATTAATGCATCTCCATCAGCAGTGAAAATGAATAACAAGTACAAGCATAGAAACCGAAAGGGAACTCAGTGGTAAAGTTGAAAATAAAGAACGAGAGAAAGAGAGAGATGGGTTGGGTACTGACCATTGAAGAGGATGAGGAAAGAAGAGACTCATGGTTGCTTGCATACAAACAGAAAGAAGAGCGCCTTGTGGAGTTATGGGTAGCCATGGATGGTGAATCCAAGCATCCTCCACTCTGATGGAACCTTCTCCTTCGAGCACACTCAACTCCCGGAAGCATTCCAGCCATTGTCCTTGTCTGGGATTGAACCACGCACTAGATTCTTAGCCTTTTAAGGACTGGTTCTATATGCTGTACTTTGACTAGTGCTTTGTTGACACATGAATAACCTAATAAATGCTCGTATTAGATGAGCGGAGAATCCCTCTGCTCATGGAGAAATTGATAGAAGGTGAAGATATTGGAGATGAATTAATTAATCAGTAAAGCTGATTGTGTTTTGCTTCCGTCAAAACCACAAAAAGAAGAATGCATACATTGGTGTTATAATCAACAGTGCTATCCGAGAGTTGGTGGACAAAATTGGGCCATAGCTTTGACAGGTTTTTTCCATCATATTTTAACTTCAAAAATCAATAAGTATGTATCATTGTTTCGTGCAAGGCTGTCACAACCCGCAACGCCTTGAGCCTCCGAACAGCTGCACATTGATTATTAATACTATGACTAAAATAATATTAATGAAGGCTGTGTTTGATACGGCGGAATGGAATGAAATCTGATCGAGGGACAATTATTTTTCTATACTTCATTTTTTCTATTTATCGTTAATTTTTTTTTCTCTTTCTCTTTTTTCTCTTTCATACTTTTGAAAATCAAAAATTAAGATTGTTTCATAAAATAAGAAATTTTTACTCTATGAAGGTTGTAGGAATATCTCGTGATCGAGGAGTATAAATTAGAATGGAATTAATATTCTATTTTATTATTTAGATATTAAGTAATGAAACAAAGAAAAGTTTTAATTTTATTTTTTACAAACAAATTAAAATAGGATTAAGACATTTTTAACTACATCCCCTGTGAAAGATAGTAATATAGAAAATTAGATACGCGGGTTATTATAACTTACAAGAATATCGGAACCTTAAAAAAAGGGAAAAACTACGCTATCACAATAACTTCAGTAAATTAGTAAAAAAAAAAAAATGTAAAAATCTCCATTGGCAGTATACTAGTTGTTGGCAATTGCAATTAAGTCTCAGAATCAGACTGATTGTGAGCCCAAAGAGTCATCATTTTTTTTTTTTACAGCCGAGAAGTCATCATTCATAAAATGAGAATATGAAGATTAAGTTGTGCTGTTTACTTCAATCTTTTGTGGTTAAGCCGGCTCATTCTTTGTTTAACTTCACATATTATTAATTATTATAAGTGATATTTGAAGAGAGAAAATAAGATGACTCATTCAAATAAGGAAGGTTCAAAGCAGGTTCCTGGTAACAACTTTCAAATTCAATTTCTAATTTACTATGGGGCCATAACGTTTACCAATCCCTCGCGCCTGCGGACGGTACAAAAGAGAGAAAAGAAAGTCCGCAATGAAATCATCAGTTAGAAAACAAAGTCTAGTCGCGTGACCCGCCCACCGATTGATATGATTGATAAATATAGATTATATTGGCTATAATTTTTAGCATATTTTATTTAAAATTTAATTTAAATACATTATACACTAATATTTAATTACGTATAAATTAAACTTTTATTTATATTAAAAATAATTTTTTAAATAAATACTATCTTAAAAACTTTTAATTATTAATAGAAGAATTTAATTTAAATATATTGATAATATAAAATAGTTTTATATTGTCAACTAATAGAAATAGTAGAAAGTGTCAACTCATACAAATAACTACCTATTATAATGAGGGTTTCATCATAATTTTTCACTTTCTAATATTTTTATTAGTTGACAGTATAAAATTATTTTATATTATCAGTGCATACCAATTAAATTTTTAATGGAATCTGATTATTTTCTAATTATGATATTTTTATTAAATTAATTTTAAAAATTAAATATTATATAATATATTATTTTATATCATTTTTAGTAATTTATCATGCAAAAGTTTTTCTTTTCCATAATAAAATATACTATTATAAAATTACTTTTAAGTTAATTATCCAAACAAAAATCGAATATACTTAAAACGTTCCCTAGATGTATTCTTCGTACAGTGCATTTTTAATAAGTCTTTCTCGTAACATTAATGAAACACACGAATTACCCACGAATTGTCAACTGTCAATATTACTAGAGAAATATTGAAATATTGGAAAATTCTAAAAGATATCAATAAATGCGTAGGCCCATCGATAATTTCATCGGTAATATTTGGCACTAAGTGGCGCGCAAATATTACCAACAAAAGTATTTGACAATGATTACAGCTTAAGATTTATGGCTAAGGGTTACGTTTTCAATGGCATTCCTATCAGTAAATATATTTTTATTTTCTTATTTTTTTTAAAAAGTAATTTACCAATGGAATTGATCATCGGTAACTTATTTTTTCAAATAAAATTTATCGTTTTAAAAAAATTTATTCAAAGAAAATATAATCGATAGATTTTATCTTTAATAAAAAATAGTTTTTATTTCATCAATATTAAATTTTATTTGAACTATAAAATTAAAACAGTAAATTTGTCGGTGTTTGAATTTTATGAATATTGGAGCCAACGCCATTTGGAATTTCCAATTATTTTGATTATCGACCGATTTTCCATCTGTAATACAAAGGTGGGGTGTTAAAATGTGACGCCTCTTTTCTTCTCTTCATTTCTCTTTCTCTCTTTCTTTCTAATTTCTCCACCAACCCCTCCCCTACTATCGCCGAAGCTCTTCACCACCACTGGAGACCACCATTGTGTTCCAAGTACATTGTTGACCATTTTAGTTTATTTAGTTTTTTTTCATTTGGCCTTTTCTTTTTCATTTCATCTCTTGATTCAAAATTGTTAGTTGAGAACCTCGATTAACTTTAATGTTTTTCTTCTTTTGTTTGTTAGAGAGCACTTTTGGAGCATTATTTGGAGGTTGGAGCTTGGTGCATACTATTTGGAGTCTAGGTAAGAACAATGTGTAGTTTTTAAATTTATGTTTTCCACAAAAGTAGAGACTTATGATTTCTACAATAGAGTTATAACTGGAAAAAGGAAAATGCGATTGCATAACTAGGAGAAAGCTTAATGTTCCTTCCCATTTGTTGGAATTGTTTACTATGGTGTTGCTTGCTTGCATGTTGTTAACTAAAGGGGTGTGCTCTGCAACATCCCCTTTTTTTTCATAAAATATTTTTGTGCAGAGTAATCTGGTTAATTTACGTGATTGAAATATTTTAGTTGATGCTTCAAATAATTAAAACATAGACATTACCTTTTAAAGTATGACTATAGCTAATAACAACAACTTCAAAATATATTACTCTATTTATTAAAGATAAGAAATAATATTAAATATTAGTATTAGGAGAGATATAATAATGATAGCAGTAGTAATAATAATTACAAATGATAATATAATTATAATTATAAAAATAAAAAATAAAAGAGGAACACTCACGTCAATGGTGTGAGGTTTTGGGATGAAGACCTCAAGTTTGAAAAAAAAAATCAAGGTATTAAATGTATAAGAAGAAAAATATACATATATAATAAAATAATAATCAAAGATGTCATTAGTGACTTTTTTACTGTGCAAACATTCTATATAAAGAGAGGAGGGGGTCATGGAGAGAATCAAGAAAGAGTTGGCACTCTGTTGGAAGAAAAAGAAAGACTAAAACGAGGGAATGAGAACTAAGGGAGCAAAAGGAAGAAAAATAAAAGAGAAAGAAAGAAAGGGAGATAAGGAAAAAAGAAGCGAGAATAGTAAACGGGAAGAAACCCGGTGTGTGTAACATCCCGAATTTTTGCGCATAACTAGCCTTGTCATATAATTAAAAACCTTAAAGATATTATAGAATTTTGAATAACTGATACTGAAATACATTGAATAGGATTAGAGGAATCTGAATCTTTTTGAAGACAAATCTTATACACGATTAGTTAGGTTTTGCTAGTTTGAAGCAATGACGAAAATGTCTATGTAAACTTTTATTATTTGCAGTGCTGCCCCTGAACCTTTAATAATTACACTTTGACCCTAGGGGTTATTTCCACAATGACCCCAAGACTTTTTAGAAAATAACATTTAGGTCCCTACTTCAATAGAATTAGCAGAATAAGATTTTTAACAAAGCAGAACCATGTAGCAGAAATGTAGAAACCCAATTCTTGGCCAACTGGGCCACGAAGGTGTCCACATGTTAAATAACGTAGGATGCCCCTGGACTTGCCCAAAATTACAAAAAATGTCATTTGCCACGAAAAATAGAGAACAGAAGGCCCTAAATTTACAAAACATTTAAGTTACACTATTAATCGATTTATTCGATTTTATTGAGTTTATAAAGTTAATTAAAGGTTAATTAGGAGTTTATTAGAAGTTAATTAGAGAGATTATGATTAAGAAGAATTAAAATAGACACATAGGAACTCCCACAAAACTATTTAATAATGATTTACCGATTTGAAGGAAATCGATAAAGATTCGGTATTTTAAACTGTTAGAACCAAATCAATAAAATTCTACACTAACAACCCTAATTTAAGAGGCTGAAATTCAACCACACTTACCTCATGTGGGCAGCACCACTTGCAACCATAAGGAGAGGAAAACTTTGCCAAACCACAACCATTTAACCCTCCACCAACCAAAAGCCACAAACTTAACTACCATGCTTTCTAAAAGCTCCAAAATCTCTTCATTTTCGTACTGCCCCCTTTAGCTAGCTTCTTTCCCTTCATTCTTCTTCCTCCTCACTTTCTCTTCCTCAAATCTCCAAGCTCCATCCACTTCTTCCACCAAAAACTTAAATCTAGCTAGTTTCTACATCAATTTGAGGTAGGATTTAGCTTCTTTAACTAATTTCTTGTGAGTTGTTGGCTATTGGTGACTTATTTATATTCATGTACCTGATATTATGTTATGTTTATGTGATTGTCCATGGCTGGATTATTGGGTTTTTATTGAGTTTTGATTGGTTAATTAATGAAAGGATCAAGAATGGAAGCAACTAGAGTGAGGTTAACAAAGAAATCCTATAGCAGTCCGTACAGCGGAGTGTACGGCTCTGCCTACAGCCATTTAAAATTAATGAAACTAATTTTATGTAAAACTAGACATCAAGGGATTTCCAACCAGATAAATTATAAGGCCATTGGATTAGTATTCAGGAGATATGAATTTTGGAATTTTGACCTAGGTTTTTGAGTTTAATTTTGGGCAGACGAGGTTGCTCAGGGCAAAACTTCCCCTATACAACTTAGAATTGAGTAAAACTAACTTTGTTAGAAAGCTTACACATATTTGAACAGCCCATAAAAATTTCGTAGTTATATTTGATCCCAACTACTATCAATAATTCAAGGAAATCACCCTAAGTCCAAACTAGACTAGAATAGGGCAGCCTAGAATAGTCAGATTACAGGGCTTATAACTTAAGCTCCACACATTCAAATGAAATGAAACTTTTTCAAATAAAAAAGGGTCCCGTTAGCTTTAATATGAAATAAATTTTGTATGATTCTAAGTAGTTTTTGATTTTTAATGAATTTTTATTTTTGAGTGTGTAATTCTGGCCAGCTACAGGGTAGGCCGAGAAAGAACCCTAATAACTTGAGTTACACTTATCAAAATTAGATGGGACGAAAGAAGTTAGAAAATAGACACATAACACTCCAAAATATCCAAAATTTAGGTCCAAATGAATTAAATAAAAATTATGGGTCATTTTACACAAATCGGGTAGAGTGAAGAAACATAGGCAGCAACAAAAATCCAAGTGCAACTATTATTTCTATGAGATTGATATTGCTATGTGAATCAATTGTTGTGATTTTTTTGAATAATTAATTGTCTGAATACTGGCACTATTCACGAAAAATTGGACCTGATCTATTATGCTACCAAATTTTCGACAAAAGTCTATGAAATCATGAGTGTTTATTTTACGAGAAATTTATGATATGAACAGTTATGCAATTATGAATATGTTATGGTAATATGATCATGAATTATTCTTATGAGAGCATGCATATTTGCATATGAATGAAGGAAGAATATATGAGATTCCTTTACTTGGAGACAGTTATTTGGATCCCTTCAAGTGAAGACAATTAAAAGATAAAGATGTGGGTCCCTTTATTTGGAGGCAGTTGCACATTGGGTCCCTCCCTGTGAAGGTAGCTAAAACTTTTGGGTCCCTCTATATTAGAGGCAGTTGGCCAACTGAGTCCCTTCGACCTAGAGGCATGTGGGTCCCTTTGCGAGTCAGTACTATGTAACGACAGTCACGAGTTGAGCTCACTTGTAGATTAGGCTACCCAAGGGCAGTAAAGATTAAAGAAAGGCAAGATACAAGTAAAAGATGCACTTGAGGACGACGATACATAATGCTTAAGTGTAAACCCCAGTAAGCACCCTAGAGACGGTGATACGTAACGTTTAGGTGTGCCAAGTAAAGAAATTAAAGAAACTTAACATGAGAAATAATCACTTGCATCAAATGTATTGTTGCACTCATAAATGCATATTATTTAGTTGTTCTTTGATCTACTATGCTTATGCTTCAATTCTTTTCCCTACTTATTAAGAGACTAATTGTATCTATATTCAGACGTTAATTATTCTACTGCATTTATGTTTAGATTCTTCCTTTGATTAACAAGTGTATGAATAAAATGAATTATGCTTCAGATAATACATTTTCGAACTATAAAACTGAAAAGTCTATTAACATGTTCACCTTTTACATAATAAACCGAAGCAGCTGAAGATAATAATGATGACACGGTATGTGATAGCTAATTGAATTCTATTGAGAATTTATAATTCTCAATATATTTCCGTATTATCTCTAGATAGTTCAAGAAATATTAGAGACAGCTAGAGGTTGCTATCATATAAGATCCGTTCAGGTAATAATAACAACTTCTGAGTGTAGTGTTATGACTTAAGCATAGTACTGTGCTTGGGAGGATGTTATAGTGTGCATACACCATTTTTTGTTGTATACAATAATTAAAAGTAGATAATAAAATTATTTGCGAAATAAAACCATGGCTACTTTTACTTATTTCAAGTTATTTTAAGTTTTTTTTGTGTTAATCGTGTTTGATCGATGTGTTTAATCCGTTTATGATGGAATTTAGTTGGTATATGATGATCTTGGGTGTTGGATGTCTTTTAGAATCAAGGAACCATGTGGTTGGTAATCAATTACGGGGCTCTCTGTATGTCCATGGGTTAAAAATTTTCACGTCGTAATCGATTACCAAATATGATAATCTATTACCAGATCTGGGTTCGTGGTAATTGATTACCAGCCATTTGTTTATGGTAATCGATTACCAGTTCTTCGTGGTAATTGATTACCAGCCCGTGGTAATCGATTACCACAAGCCAATATATATACGGAGACGCGTCCCATGCCCTCATTTTCGATTTTTCTTTCTCTTTCTAACCCCAAACTCTCTTCCTTCTCTCTAGAATTCTTCTTCCACCATTTCCTTACATTTAATTCCTCCATTCCATCATTTCCAACCAAATCAACAACAACAACACCAAATTCATTCCATTAAACACAATCATCCACACAAATTATTCCTCTTTCTTCATTCTTGCTTGGGTGGATTTGAAGTGGGGAGCTCACCTTTATTCTCCTTCTCCTCATTCCAATTCTAGAGGTAATTTTTATACATTGTTCTTTCCTTTTTCAAGTAATTCCAATTCTTTTGATCTTTAGATGAATTCTTGGAACCCTAGGATTTTAAGAGTAGAGAACTTATGGTATGGATAATATTAGTGATCCAAAATTGATGCAAATGTCCTGTTGTGATATTAGATATTCCCAAGGAACTTCTCTCCAACCTTGTGGATCCGGAGACTTAAGATTTTCCTTTGACTAGTGATCTATGAGTAGATATCATGCTTTTGAGTTTATTTTGTTTAAATTTATAATTGTTTATTTACTTTAAGAAACGCTACTCATGAGTCAATGACGAATGGATTTTGAATATGATATGAGATTTATGATTTATGAATATGAAAGAATAGGAAAGTCTGTGACAAGATCTGTTTGCTAACGATAGTAGACGTTAGCCTTGGTGCACCTTGGATTATGATATTACATGGCCACCCAAGAGGGTGGTGCATGACGGATATTACACGGCCATACATATAGTGTGGTGCGTGCCTATACTTCATGGCCTCTCAAAAGGGGGGGTGCGTGCCTAATTTCGGGATTCACACGAAGGAGCAGCCACCTAAGTGTGAATCTTGCCTGTTTATCCTGTTAGATATTTCCACCATTTTCCTCATGGAATGAAATTGTTTTAAACTTATATATACATTGACTCGTGAGGTTCAAAAGTGTCCTATCTCTCACTGAATTTCTCAAACTCACCCCGTGATTATTATATTCTTTTCAGATACAGGTTTAGACTTGAGAGCCGATCCTTCTGCTCAGCATCATTAGACTCTTATCAGGGTGAGCCCTATATAGTAAGGGCCTTGATTTGCACTCTATTTCATTTGTAATCTTAGTTGTAGTTCCGTGGTACTACAGGTGTTAAGTTATGTTCAGAGGTTGTTTAAATTAAGTGGATTGACTATTGTATATTAATTTGATGAATGGATTATGTTGGATTTGATTATAAATTGAAACTGGATATGTAAATGTGAATTGGATGATTGACTTTAATTATATATGTGTTGCATGCTGAGGGGTGCATTTTGAGAATGCCTGGATCCCCGATGAAATGTATGTGATTGTTGGATTGCAGGATAAGTACTCGTATTTGGGAAATATCCTAAATATAGAGGAAACTCTACCAAAAAATTTTGTGAAATTTTGATGTGTGAGGCTTGCTAGGGAGCGTGCTCTCTAAGCATCGATCACAGCCTAGATTGGGTCGTGACATTATCAATTTTAAGATTATGAATTAATTTATATCTTTTGTACTTTATTCAGTTTATTCTATTACTCAATTTTTTGTTATATTATGTAATTTATTATGTGATGAATTTATTTATATTATTCAAGTTTATTATTTATTTTATTATTTGGGTTTTATTTGTGTTTTGTTTATTGTTTAAGTTTATAAATCTCTATATTTACTATGAATTATACATTAATGGCAAGTAAGTAATTGTGAAAAGGGGCATTTAAGATTTGCCACTAATCACGAGGAAGGCAGAGGGATAAGATATAAGATTCATTTATATTACCTGCCTTGGTTAGTGTAGCATAACAGTCTTGCTTTGTGGTCCCAATATTATAAGTAACACTAGAGAATGAGAATTTCCTAAAAGAAGGCATTTGAATATGTGTGAGACAAGCAAACAAAGAAAAGGGAAAATTAAAGTAAAGAGATTATAATCATATTAATGCTTTCCACATTTTATACTACATAACATATATTTTTTAGCATTTACAACTCGTAATATTATGAAGTATGATTTGCTTATAAGTAATGTGATGTGATTATAATATAGTAGCCATGTGAATTTCCATGCTAAGGCACGACTGGAACCATCATAGCTTAGATGTTTTAGAACTCTTCATTATTTGTTGAGAATTTTCAATTCTTAAGGTGGACTCTTCCAATTGCTAAGAACGTATGGAGTTATAATTAAATAAATTATAGTTTCATTATCTAGCTTAAAAATGTTTAGTCTATACCAAGTAGAGCTTTACTTTTGCTCATGAACACTTCAGTGTGTTTATGTATATTAATGTTTAATCTAGAATTTTCTATGTAAATTGGCGCCCATATCTTTATTATGAACAGGTGTTACATTTTTTGGGTCAGAGCCCCATTGTCACGACCCAATCAGGAGCGAGACCGGTGCTTAGGGAATACTATTCCCCAGCAAGCCTATCCAAGAATTGCCTATGAAACAGGCAGAGTTTCTCGTAAAAATTGGGCATTTCCCAAGATACAAAAAGTCCTATCACATGTCAGAAACGTAAAATCCAGCCGCAAAATCAAAATATCAACAATACTGAAATCACAGACTCGAGAACGAGTATTCCTAGAATACTTTCAAAGTTCAGAACCATGCAAAACATACATAAGGATAGATACACTTTTCAAAACTGGAACTACTACCACTATATATATTACAACACAAGCTGGACCCAACCTATGGGTTATGGAGCATAATTGAAAAAATATTTTTACATATGATTTGTAACGTTCTCCTTTGTACAGTACTATGCTTAAGTCATAGTACCACACTCAGAAGTTGTTACTGTTACCTGAGCGGACCTTATCTGACAGTAACTTCAGTCATCTTCGAAACTTCTTGAACTATCTGGAGATAACACAGAAATAGAAGTGAGAATTTTAAATTCTCAGTAGGATTCACTACGAAATTTCATACCGTGTCATCGTTATTATCTCTAGCTGCTTCGATTTATTATGAAAAAGGTGGACATGTTATGTAAACTGTTTAATTTTATAGTTCGAAAACATATTGTCCGAAGCAGAATCCATTTTATTCATACACTTGTCATTTGGGAGAGCCAATACAAAAGGAAGTCATGAATTATACTATGAATAATAACTGAAATGTATTAAAATATAATAACACCAATATACTAGAAACATAAAATCTGCACATGCCTTTACTTATACTTGAATTTATGCAGATACACATAATTTTCTATTCTTCCTTTATCTTTCTTTACTTGTTATACATATTCCAGAGTATAATCATCATATCATACTCCATAAGGGTGTGATCACCATGTCGCACTCCTTAGGAATATGTTCATCCTGCCATGTTCCAAAGTATGATCGCCATGTCATACTCTATCGGGATGTGATCGCCATGTCATATTCCTTAGGGTGTGGGATCATTATACCATATTCCAGAGTATGATCGCCATGTCATACCCCATTAGAGCGAAATCGCCATGTCACATTCCTTTGGAATATAAACTCATCATCATATCTTTCATCATAGAATCATAAATACATAGGCTTCATACCTTATTCTCAAATGATAATACTTGCATGGTATTCATACACGTTGCATAACAATATTAACACATCAACATTTAGAACTATCACTAATTTCTGCCAGAAATTCGGCAGCATGACAGATCATGTCCGCTTCCCCATGAATAGTGCCATTACTCAGACAATCACAACATTGCATTCACATATCAATATCAATCTCATAGAAATAATAGTTGCACTTGAATTTCAGTTACTGCCTATTTACCTTCACTCTACCCAGTTTTTATAAAATAAGCCATAATTTCTATTTAATTCATTTGGACCTAAATTTTGGATATGTTGGAGTGTTGTGTGTCTATTTTCTAATCTCTTTTGTCCCATCTAATTTTGATAAATGCAGCTCAAGTTATTTGAAGTTCTATCTTAACTTGCCCTGTAGCTAGCAAGAATTACACACTCAAAAGTAAATATTCATTAAAAATCAAAAACCAGTCAAAATCATACAAAATTTATATCATATTAAAGCTAATAGGACAAGATTTCATTTGCAAAAAGTCCTATTTCATTTGCTTGAGTAGAGCTTGAGTTATAAGCTTTGCAATTTGACTCTTCTAGACTGCCTTATTTTAGCCCAGTTTGGACTTAGGGCGATTTCCTTGAATTACTGGAAGCAATTGGGATCAAATATAACTCTAAAATTTTTATGGGGTGTTAACCTATGTGTAAGCTTTCTAAAAAAGTTAGTTTCACTCAATTCCAAGTTGTATAAGGCAAGTTTTTTCCTAATCAACCTCGTTTGGCTAGAATTAAACTCAAAAACCTAGGTCAAACTTTGAAAATTTATATCTCCCTCAATATTAACCCTATGGCCTTATATTTTATATGGTTGGAAAACCCTGAATGTCTAGTTTCAATAAAATTAGTTTTGTTGAGTTTCAACAGCTGTAGGTGGAGCCATACACTCTGACGTATGGACCGTCATAGGGTTTCTCAACCCAACAGATTTTGTTTTATGGCTCTTTTTGTTTTCTCATTCTAATTTCAATTCTAACTCAAAGTTTCATGTTAAACCAACCATACACCACCAGCTACACCCAATATATCATCAAAGAAATGAAGAAAATTAAAACTTCATACAGCCACAATTTATGAAAATCAAGAAGAAGATGGAATCTTACCCTTATTTTGATGCAAAACTAGCTAGTCTTGAGTTCTAGTGAAAGAGATGGGTACAAGAGACTTGAGGGAGACTAAAAATGGAAGAAGGAGATGAAGAAGATGAAGAAAAGAAGGAGAGAAGCCTACTGGAAGAGGGAAGATGAAATTCTGCTGAAGGAAAAGGAGAGAAAAACTTATAAAAGCTTTAATGAGGTAGTTGGAGAATTGTGTTTTAATTGGTTGTAAGCTTTGTGGCCAATTTTCAGCCAAGCCCCTTCATTTGGTGGCTCTCCTTATGCCACCCATAGGTGAGTATATGGCTGAATATTCAGCCATAGAATCATAGAATTTGGGTGCGTAATTCTATTGATTCGGTTCTAACAGCTTAAAATATTGAAATCTTACCGATTTCTTTTAAATCGGTAAAACGGTTTAAGAAAAATTCTATAAATTTCCTAGGTTTCTAATTTAATTCCCTCACATCTAATCTCTCTAAATGATAATTAATTAACCTTTAAATAAATACTTAGTTGAATTCTAATTAACCTCAATTATTCGATAAAAACCGAATAACTTAGTTAAAAACGATAAAATTTTTCGGACGTTACATGATTACTAAACTATACATAGAACAAGTATTGTGGCAACCTGAACAGATCATTGTGTCAAACTAACGGAGCTTCTATACCTTTAACTATTGAGATAAAGCATTCACAGTCTGTACCTAGCTCTGAAATAGAGGGAAAAGTGAGGAATGAGTCAAACAGATCCAATGAGAGATAATATATCTATAACAGGAGTGGGACAAGTTGTATTGATTTAGAAAGTATATCATTATAGAATTACAAATATAAAACTTTAAACACAAATCCAAAAGACAATTTCACTATATTAGTAGAATTCCATACATCACTTTTCAAGTGCAAGTATTCATACATATTAAGTGTACCATAAAGTTCTTAGAAAAACATACATCATACATGATATATCCCGGAAGAATCCATAGTTCACTAAATCGTATTTTGGTTTCAAATATTTGTTATATATAGATACATACATACATATATATATATATATATATATATATATATATATATATATATATATATAACCATAATTCAAAAATATCATCAAATTACTAAAATCCAACGAGAAGTTATCTAATCCAGGATGATCCGTCAGGATCACACTATCCAAAACTCGAATAGAGTTCTTAAAACTTTTAGAATATTAGAATCTAAACATCATGCTAGTTTTGAAACCTTTATATAACCAAATTTCAAACATCAGCTCTAGGCTTTCTAATTCCTCAAACAATCATATTTTAAAACATCAAGTGCTGAACATAATAAACCTTAATTAGCATAAAACCCTCGAAATAATGAAATTTCAGAATAAATATTCAAATTCCATACATAACTCAAAGTACCCTATCTTTCCAAATTTGTATAAAACTTATAAGAACAATTTCTTTTTAGCAAGCCAAGTTAGAATATCATAAAACAATTTTCCAAGGATGCTTGTCCCACTTATCTATCTATAGATAACATAAGTTCATCAAAAATAGCTTCAAATATTTAAATAAAGGGTTGAGTAAATCGGTAAGATTAACTTGCAATCATCATCTTTATTAAAATATATACATATAAAGTAAATAAGGGTTTTAAAACAAGTTATAGACATATTATCACTTAGGGGTATACAAATGACGGGATGGGCTGGGTTATGCCAGACCTGAATCCGACCCTATTTTGAGGCCAGGTCATTTTGTTGGACCCAAACCCAACCTGATAACAATCCGATTAATGACCGGGTCAAACTGGGTTAACCCGGTATTTATATAACATATAAAAATTTTGACATTATATATAGTGAAATCATAAAATTCTAGAAGTAAAAAACAAATTCAAAAAATATTTTACGATATATATTTCAAAACAAATTATATCAAGATAAAAATAGCATCATGTTATATAAAATGTATTGATTAAAATATAAAAATATTATAATTTATCACTAATTGTTTTAAAAAATAAAACTTTTAAATAACTATTTAACTTCGGGCCGGGTTAGGCCAACCCGAAACATGACCCGAACCCGGCCCGAAAAAATACATTGGGTCAATTTTTACAACCCGAACTCGGCCCATCAAGCTTCGGGTCGGGACGAGTTAGCAAGCCGGGCCTGGTCATGAACACCCCTATTATCACTCACAGGCTGAACCAAGCATTAGTGGTCAAAGATTATGGCGTTCTGAAGCCTCGGTCACTACCCCAAAGGGATCTAGCACCAAGCAATGTCACTATACATCGGATAATGCAAAGAGAACAATTATTTGAGTTAGTAAGATATATTAGGACAGCGACTACCACTTAAATCATTTGGGAACCAGCAACAGCAATAATAATGGTATAGTAATTATTAAGATTTAAACCTTTCAATTCCTTACACTAGACATGTGCACTCATTTCAAATAATATGGAGAGGCTTGAATCTACTAGCAAGAGAAAAGCAAACTATCTTTCACTAAAATTATACCTTTTTTCTAACTTAGTTGAAGCCTAGGTGACTAATGTAGGCATTCACTATGTTGCACAATACAAGTCTATAATTTATACCCTCAACTAACCAATCTAACCTTATCAAAAGTTACAGTAACAAATAAAAGTTATTCGAGTTAAATCCCTACATATATATAACCCAATTTAATTTAACTATTTCACAACTAGCAAAACAGCAATTCTATAAAATTTCAGTCAAAGAAAACTCTAGCAACTTATCGCCAAAATAGAGGAAACTAATACTTACTCTCAAGAACCAGAAAAAAAAAAAAATTGACCATCAATACAAGAATCAAGCTAACCAAATAACATAGCTAACAACCAAGTAATTAATCCTATCATCCATTAACTAAATTTACGAGCAAGAGGAAAATAAAACAAGCAAATAACAAAGTGTTCAGACTTGATTCTACAACAACTAAACAAAGAAATCAAGAACAACTTACCCAAGAGTTGTGGGTTTTGGAAGAAGCAAGCCACCTCCCCTCCACCCGGAGCACGATGGATAGAGAAGATGAGTGCGACAGAGAAAGAAGTAACTAGTGGCGAAGGGGGAAAAAACCTACAACAAAGTGAGGAGCTTGTCCATGGCAGTGAGAGGGGCAAAATCAAGCGGAGGAAGAAGCAAAAATTGCAATAGAGAAAGAAGCAGAACCACGGCAAAAAAGAGCAAGAGAGGAAGGCGAGCTAAGCGAGGTCATAAGGGGGTGGTGTATGGTGGAGCCTAATGCGGCGGCAAAAGGGGAAAAGGGCTACGCCGGTGGTGGTGAGTGCAGTTAAGAGAGAAAGATCGAGAGGGAGAGGGTAGGGAGAGTGAGAATGAGAGATCGAGAGAGAACAGAGAGTATTTGAGAAGAAGGGAGAAGAAAAAGAAAAACAGAGAGTATCTTGGTGGTCCTTCTTTCTTTCTTTTTTTCACTTTTAAAACAATATTCAACTAATTTGAGTTAAATTCATCTATCCCCATATAATTTAAAATGATTAGAGATATGTCTCCAATAATTTAAGCTGTGTAAAATTTTAAAAATTTTCTGTTACTAATATTTTATTTTTTAATCAATATTTTATTTTAAACCAGGATATCACACCCATTCTAGGCATGAATAGGTTTTAAGTGTAAGTTAAGTCTCTATTATTTACTTGGTGGCTCCAGTTTTTTTCTGTATTCCTTATAGTATTCTCAATGCACTAATTATACAATATTGGGCCTGATTAACTCAATATTGGGTTGTTTATGCACTTGTAGGACTATATAGCATCAAAAGGACAAGGGATCTTAGAAGCACAATGTACACCGAATGATACTCTATTAGGGATCGTGGGAGCCGTTAAGGGTATGGTTGAAGTTGTCATGGCCCAGGTAAAATCAAACAGAATGGTTGTGCAATGTATGCAGGAGACTCATGACAGGAACAATAATCACCATGGTCAATAAAGTGAGAACTTAGTAGGAAAAGCCCTTATAGCTAATTATTGTTACCAAGGACTCTCTGAATTTAGGAAGGCCACACTAGCCTCATTCCATGAAGAGACTACAACCCAATTTTGGCTGAAAAATAGGGCATGCAGCTAGAGAAAATCTTTATAGTCATGGGATGTATGGATTCACAAAAGGTTGTCTTTGCCACCTATATGCTAGAAGGAAAGGTAGAACATTGGTGGAGAGGTGCCAAAAGTCTGTTAGAATCTAATGGAACTAAAATCACTTGGAAAGTATTTTTAACCACGTTCTTTGACAAATACTTTCTTGATAGTTTTAAGAATGAAAAAGAAGCTGAATTCACATAACTCAAGCAAGGAAGTATGACTATAGGTCAGTATGTAGCTAAGTTTGATGAGTTATCCAAAATCTCTTCTTACTTGAAAAATAACCCTAATGGTCATTGAAAGGTTACAAAATTTCCCGGGGAGGGGGAGGTAAGGCCTGAGATAAGAGAGAAAGTATCCACCCTAGAGATCAAGGACTTCGCCACTCTAGTGAATAAGTGTTGTAACATCCTCAATTTTTTCTTGTGCTAAATTATCTCAGTGACCTTGAGTAATTAGGCACTTAATAAGGAATTAAAAAATAAAGACTTAATTAAAGGGAAAAAAGGGTGATTATAAAGAGAAAAGTCAAAAGAATGATGAATTAAGATTAGAGAATCCTTGATTTAAGCAAGTCAAAATCTTAAGGGCTTAATTAAACACTAATCATCCATAATTAGCTTAATTGAGTTTAATTAAGGGTAATTAAGCTTAATTAAAAAATAATTTTTGTTAATCATAACAATATGAGTAATTACTAATCCTTACTTAATCAAGTTAGTTAAGTTGCTAGAGCACTTAATCATCTCATTAGAGTTAAAATTAAATCAACTAGACAATAAAAGCATTGATAATGTCATTAAAGTAAAAAAGCATGAGATAAAGTTGTTTTTGTAAGAGTTGATACATGATTTGTCTCTCTTATCATCCAATTTGTTACTCTAAACCTTAATTAATATAAAATGAAGGAAAACATCTCCCCTAAAGCCATGTATATGCCATGGCCTGCCCCCCCAAATACACACATCCATTTTATTTTTCAAATTCTCATTCTCTCTCTAACTCTCTAGCTCCTCCAAGTTCTCTCTACTTCTTCTTCATCATCTTCTTTTTCCTTTCCTTACCAACACCATAGCCAAAACCTCCTCACTAACCCTTCAAATATCACACTTTTTGGTCTTTTAAGACAAGATTTAAATGCTACGATCTTTATTTTCTCAAGAACACAAGAGTTCTCATCTTCTCCATTTGAAGCTGCCACACCACCACTAGTGGAGGAGTCATCTTCACCTTCTTCTTCTCCTTTAAGAAGGTGCTACTCATATCCTAGGTAGTGATTTTCTACCTTTTCATTTTGTTATTCAAGAAAGCTTGAAGCTTTGGCTTTCACCATGGCCAAGAGCTTCAAGTGAAATCTTGAGAAAGATCTTTTTTGTTTTGTTGAGAGAGTTTGTTTCTTGAATCTTGCTCATGAGTATTTTATGTTGCTTGCCAAAAGTTTACTTCTTGATGCCCTAAAATTTTTTATTTTTTTCCAAGATAGATTTATGTGTCCTTGGTGTTCTTGAGGGTTGTGAAAAGAAAAATGTTTTCTTGAAAAGTATCTTGCTTAAAGTTTGTTCTTTTTAGCATGAATGGCTCATGACTGAAAAGATTCTCTTTTTATACATCCAACATAGATATTATGTGACCAAAGAATATTCTAAAGCATAAAACTTTAAAAAGTTTACTCCTTGAAGCCTAAAAAGTGGCACTAAAGTATATACTCTCTTAAAGATTTATTTTGTTTTCTTGAAGACAAGATAATTAGTAAAAGTCTAAAATTTTAAGGTATGAAGCTTTTACTTATAAAAGTAAAAACCTGTCACTTTATCTCGTAAAGGTTGAATCTTGAAGACAAGACATTGTATAAAGTTTTAAATTTTCATCAAATATGAAACTTTTTAATTATAAAAATGAAAACTTTCAACTTTAATTTATAAAGATGAAATCTTGAAGGCAAATAATGGATAAAGGTTCAAACTTACTTCAAGATTAAGACTTTGAAATCATAAAGGTGAAGTTTTGCAACTTTATCCAATAAAGGCTCAATCTTGGAACTTTACGTAAGATAAAAATCACTTCTTGGTGATGGTAAACACATAGTCTTGTTGGGTTCATGAATATGACCATATGTTGTCATGACCCAAGGGACTAGAAGGATCTCGATCCCTTGGGAACAGAAGTATGATTAGGGCTATTGGTCATATCATAAATCTAGGAATCACATGTGCACTATCTCGTAGAAAACTAAAAAACTTGAATGCAAAAATGTTAGCTAAAGCCCTATTATAGGCTTCGGCCATTATAAGAAAGGATAAGGGAAAATAAGTGTTAAACTTTCTAACTTGAATAATATGTCCCTTAAGATATGAACATAAGAAATTTATTAAGTTATTTGGTTAAAATGAACCCATAAAATAATGTATGACCTTACTTGAAATGTAAATGGTCAAAAGCTTATAACACACATTCACCTTAAGTTATGTGATTCTCTCATGAGTAGACATGAGAAATCTTACCATGATTCATAAGATGTTTCGCAAAGTACAAGGAAACCCTAGATACCCCTTAGGGTATGGATGTATATCACTCTCACATATGTTGTTGTTTGGCATGATTGATTTAGTTAGAGACTTATGAATGATTGATTATTAGTACTTGATATGATGTTCTGTGATAAATATAATGGATTGTTAGTTGAATTCTCATGCTTAGCAATTTTGGGGAAGCTTCGGTCTAGCTGTTATGCTACTAGATTTTTGTCAAAATTGTAGACTTAGAAATATCTATGGTATGCCTATAGGTAACTTGTGCTTGAATGTAATATATTGAGAATAAATCATGTAATATCAAGTGCTATGTTAAGAAAAGGAAAGAAATGTTTGGACATGATCCTTCAACAAGGAAGGTGATCCACTAAGACTTGAGATCCCTCCACTTTGGAGGTATGTAGCTAAACTAGATACCTCCATTTTAGAGGCACATAGATCCTCTTATTAGCTAAGTCTGATTTAGATTAGTATTATGTGACGACAGTCACGAAATGAGCTCATGTCCTTTAACAGTCTATCCAAAGGCACGTAAAAAGATAAGAATGTTAAGCACATGCTAAAGATGAAAGTTAAGTAGGTTAAGTGAAAGTAAAGTTAAGTCCATGAAGTTGTATGCATGTGCATGTGTCTTTATTTCCTCATATACATAGTCTTGAATGTTTATACTATCTTTCGCATAGACATGCTCCTATCCAATGATCTTGTGTCACCTTGTGTCATGTTTATATGATTAATATTAGAAGAAACTCACTTCGGGAACTTATGTTTTTTTTTTTTTTTTTAAACCTTAAAAATGGAATCTATGCATGTTCACCATATTCATAAATAAACCCAAAGTAGCTAGGATGACGACGATGACACATTAACTATCTAGTCTGGATTCTATTGAGAAATCTTGCATTTCTCACTCCCATGTTTCCGTATCGTCTTCAAAGGTTACCATCGGGCAGCATGGTGATCTTGCATTGGCACTTCGACTTAGTGCTAAATGCATCTGTGATGACTGCTCGAGCAGCTATGAGGGTCTACATGGTCCATGGCTATCAGCTCCACACACCTGTCATGAGCCTGTTCTTCTGCCTGCATGAGCCATACGATGACATTACCCTGGATGAGGTGTGTCTACCTTTTCACCCTCCGATGCACCCCACTAATGGAGAGTCCGACTCTGACACTTGCCTGACATCGACGTATTCTATGGAGTTCGATCTTTCGAAGCCGTCATACCTTTCTATGATTCGCTTGACCTCAAATTCTTCTTCTTCTGCTGCTAGCCAAGCACCACCCTGGGCCGTAGTCGAGGATTCATTTGTAATTAAGTTATTCCCCGTAGGCATGGGTGAGCTTGAGGAGGAAGATGTGGAGATGATGCACCCGGTGGTTTCAAGAATGGATTTGTTCTATTCTGAGGGTGAGGATGGTTTGGATAGTTCCTACTAAGCTTGGACACGAGGATAGCCTTTTTTTTGTTTGTAGTTTCTAGGGTTATTATTCTTATGGCATGTATGGTGGCAGAGATCTATGATATATTTCTTTTGTGTTGTATCTTGTTAGGGTTATTTTGTATGGCCAATAGTAGATATTGAGCCCATGGCTATTTATGTAGGACAAGTTATGCTATTTATAACTATATCTAGCTATGATGGTTGTGGAATAAAAATTATGACTAATTGATATAATTCTCTTTTATATTGCCCTTATTTATTTTACGCACTGCAAATATGTATGTAATGACGATTGTTATTATACGCTCACGATGCGCTCATGGCTCTTGCTTTTCAAACGTTTATTTTGTCATTGATCAAAAAAATTTACCCTATTTTTGATATAAAGTAATTTCAAATAGCAAGTTAGTTTCCGTGACCAAAAGTAACAACTTGTAATTTCTCATAATGCGACTTAAGCGTAGTATGGGATTATTAGGGTGTTACAAGTGTAGGATAGCAAAAAAGAGTTTCTTGGAGATAAAGTTTGAGAGAGAAAGACATAATTTTCTCAAAAGAAAAAGGGTGGCAAAAATGCAAAAGAAAAATAATTTTAGGAGTAGAGCGAACCTAGGGAGGGTAGACAGATGCTAGCTAGGGAGCATCTACCTCCATGCAACAAGTGCAGAAAATCCCATGGCTCCAAACCTTGCCTTTTTGGCCAAAATGTTTGCTATTGGTGCAGGAAACCAAGACACTATGCCAAAGACTGTAACACTGAAAAACCATTGAACAATCTTCTGCCTAGACCAAAAATTAAAGGAAGAAGATTCATCTAAGTAGATAATAGACAACTCAGTTTCCTGACATGATTAATAGTACATGTTTTCTTAAAAACACTCTCTTAATTGCATTATTTAACTCAAGAGCCACACACTCATTTATATCTATTAATTATGTGAAGAAGTTAAATTTGCCTTTATCTTTCTTGCATTTCAATCTGTTAGTCTCTACTCTCATAGGGGTAAAAGTTTCTACTTCTCAAGCCTAGTTGAACTATCCCATTTTAGTTAAAGAAAAACCTTTTGTTATTGACCTTGTTTGTTTGCCTTTGACTAGTATTGATATCATGATTGGAATGGATTGGTTATCTAGTAATGATATCATTCTAGATTGCTCCAAAAGACTTGCCTATTTTCCCAATGACCTACTCAGTAAATAAAAGTCTTCTGATTCCTTATTTCTTGCTGCCACCCAAGTAGAGAAATGTTTCTCAAAAGGAGCTCAAGGGTTTATGCTTTATTATTTAAATTTAGAGGTTGAATAGGAAATAGACAGCATACCCATAGTGAGGAAATTCCTAGAACTGTTTCTCGAAGACATAGTGAACCTACCACATAAGAGAGAGATTTAGTTTTCCATTGACCTAATACTAGGAGTATGACCTTTATCCTTTGCACCTTATAGAATATCTCATTTAGAGTTGACTGAACTTAAGAAACAACTTGAGGAACTATTAGCTAAAGGATTCATTAGGCCAAGTGTGTCTCCCTAGGGTGTACTTGTTCTTTTAGTCAGGAAGAAAGATGGGAACATGAGGTTATGTATAGACTACAGACATTTGAATAAAATCACAATAAAAAATAAATATTCATTCCCTCAGATAGATGACCTATTCGATCAGTTGCTAAAAGTCTCACTCTTCTCCAAGATAGATGTGAGCTCAGGATACCATCAAATAAGAGTGAAATAAAAAGATATACCTAAGATAGCTTTCAGGACTAGGTATGAGCATTATGAATATCTTGGGATGCTTTTTGTACTTATCAATGCTCTTATAATATTCATGGATTTCATGAATAGAGTCTTTAGGATTTACCTTGACCATTTTGTGATAGTCTTCATAGATGATATCCTTATCTATTCTAAGACTAGAGAGGAGCATGAATAAAACCTTAGAGTACTATTGCAAATCTTGAGGGAGAAACAATTGTATGCCAAGTTAGTAAAATGTGAGTTTTGGCTAGATGAGGTAAAATTATTAGGTCATGTAATCACCCAAGAAGGGGTTGCAGTAGATCTAAGTAAAGTGGAAGTTGTAGTTCACTAGGAGAGACCAAAGACAATCACTGAAGTTAGAAGTTTTCTAAGATTAGCAAGTTACTATATGAGATTCAACAAAGGATTTTCCCAACAAGTTTTACCTTTGACTAGGTTAACTAGAAAAAAATTGTCTTTTGAATGGAATTTAACTTGTGAGTCTAGTTTTCAAGAGTTAAAGAATTGGCTTCTCTACTCTAGTCTCAATAGTTCATGATCCTGTAAAAAACTTTGTAGTGTACTGTGATGCATCCAAGAAAGGGCTAGATTGTGTGTTGATGCAAGAAGGGAGAGTTGTAACTTACGCCTCTAGGCAACTTAGGTCTCATGAAGAGAACTATCGAACCTATGACCCAAAGCTAGCTGCCGTAGTGTTTGCTTTGAAAATCTGGAGACACTACTTGTGTAAGGTGAAGTTTGAGGTATATAGTGACCATAAGAGTTCAAAATATCTCTTTGATAAAAAAGAATTAAATATGAGACAAAGGAGGTGGATGGAGTTTTTGAAGGACTATGATTTTGAATTAAAGTATTATGCTGGCAAAGCTAATGTGGTCGCCGATGCACGAAGTATAAAATCCCTACATATGTCTCCAATGATGATAAAAGAGCATAAGTTGTTAGAGAAATTTAGGGATTTGAAGATTTTAGTGTCCTTAAAACCTCACTACCTATATGCTAGTGAGCTTAGCATAAAGTGTGATCTGAGGGACTAGATAAGATAAGCCCAAGAAAGTGACAAATTTCTAAAGTTTGTAAAGAATAGGCTTCAAACAAAACAAATTGAGCATTTTCCACATTGATGAGAAAGAAGTCGTGACATATGAAGGAAGACTATATGTGCCCAATAATGAAGAACTAAGAAATAAGATTTTATCTGAGTCACACTATAGTAAGTTCACTATACATTCTAATACAACTAAGATGTATCAAGACCTTAGAAAGTTTTTCTGGTGGAATTGAATGAAGTGAGACATAGCTAATTTTGTAGCTAATGTCTCACTTGTCAAAAGGTTAACATAGGGCACCAGAAACTTGCATAACTCTTACAATCTTTGGATATTTCTGAATAAAAATGGGATAGCATATCAATAGATTTTGTGGTAGGATTACCTAGAACTCCCTCAAGTTATGATGCAGCATGGATAATAGTTGACAGATTGACCAAGTCAACCCACATCATACCAATAAGGATTAGTTGCCCATTATACAAGTTGGCTTAGGTTTATATTCAAGAATTGTAAGGTTACATGGGGCACCAACTAGCATAGACTCAGACAAAGATTCTAGATTTACCTTTAAGTTTTGGGTAGCCTTGCAAAAAGCCTTAGGTACTAAACTTTATTTTGGTATAGCTTGCGACCCTCAGACAGATAGTCGAATAGAGAAGACTATACAGACCTTAAAGGACATGCTTAAGGCTTGTGTGTTAGAACTTAAGGGAAGTTGGGATACCTACCTACCATTGACAAAGTTTGCCTATAACAATAGTTGCTATTCTGGCATAAGTATGGCGCCATTTGAAGCTTTGTTTGGTAGAAAATGTAGGTCACCCTTGTGTTGGTCTGAGATAGGAGAGAAAAGTTTGTTAGGACCTGATTTAGTGCAATAGACCATAGAAAGATCAAATTCATCAGGAAAAGATTACTCATTGCTCAAAGTAGACAAAAAAACTGTACTGATCATAGAAGGAGACCTCTAAAATTTGAAGAAGAAGACCATGTTTTCTTCAAAGTCACTCCTACTACTGGGATTGGTGTAACACCTTACCAAGTTAATGTTATACTTAAGTCATAGCATGAAATTGAATAGGTTGCGTTACCGTATTAGTCTTCTGTCTAAAGCTGTATTCATTATTTTATATTCTAATATATATGTATATGACTGACGTACATTCTTACGAAACAAGGCGCTCTATATAATAAACATGATTAGCATAGAAATATCATTTGTTGTATATATACATATATAAGTTGGAAGCCAAAGCTTCAGTTTATAAATATACATATCAGAAGCAGAGTGGAGACAAGGGACAACAAAATTCCTATTGTTAAAAAGTAAAGACAGAAATGGCGGAAGCCAGCTAGGTACAGCGAGTCCAACTCGAGGTCCTGGTGAAGCTGCAGGTCTGGAACCTTACTGAAGAGGGTAGCCGTCGAGTCCATCGACCACGTCTGAGAATAAGGCGGAAATACAAAACGAGGTGAGAATTTGAAGAATTTCTCAGTAGGGTTCGCATGAGGGGCTTAATTGACGTTGCGTTCATTCTCAGTTGCCTCGGGTTTTATTTAATTATAAAAACATGAGATCAGACTTAACTATTCTTATTTAATAAGGTTAGGAAAAATGTCTAGTCCGAAGCAAGGTCCAGTTTTACTTAAGGCAACATAAGGAACAGAATAAACTAATATCAATAATATACAGAATAATGAGCCTACGGCAGTAAGGGAATGTAACAAATAAATAGTAAATGACTTATAATGATCATTCAATGTAATTATGCATTTAATGCAATCATACAAACTTACTCTTGAACCTTTCTTCATAAACTTTTCCATTACTTTTCATCATTTTCCATCACTTGGTCCCCTGGGAGTTCTTGGCCATTTTAGACTCCTGGGTAATAGTCTGCTTTTCAGGATCGAGCTCGTTCCTATACAGGAATTGCCGGGTTTACTTTCCCCGACGTTCCCACCAATCTATTCCCCTTAACTTTTTATCCGGGGCTGGCCCAAATATCATGGAACTTTCATCATAACATATTCTTTGAGTTCATCATAACTTTCATAGCTTTCTTGAAATTGCACATGCATTAACTTGTAATTCATAACTTATACATGAATTCTACCGAAATTTCGTTAGCATAACAGAACATGTCCGCTTCCCCATGAATAGTGCTAATATACTAGAACACCAATTTATCACAAAGGTCACAATATTGCACACATATTTCAACATTGAACTCATAATAACAATAATCTCATTAAGGCAAAGTTTCTGCCTCAGCATAGTCAGCCAACCAGGTTCTTCTAAATCAAGCCATAATTTCTATTTAACTCATTTGGACCTCAATTTTGGGTATGTTAAAGTTTTATGTGTCTATTTTCTGACCTCTTTAGTCCCATCTGATTTTGGTAACCATAACTCAAGTTATTCAGGTTTTATCCCGGCCCGCCCTGTGGCTAGCTAGAATTGCACACTCAAAAGTAAAAATCTAGTAAAAATCGAAAACTGGCTTAAATCATGTGAAATTAGTCTCATATCAAAGCTAACAGGACACTTGTCATATGCAAAAAGTTCCATTTCATTTGCCTTAGTAGGGCTTGAGTTATAAGCCCCGAAACTTAACCTTCCTGAACTATCCTATTTTGGCCTGGTTTAGACCTAGAGTAACTTCTTCAATTCATTGGGAACAACTGAGATAACAACAAACTCGGAATTTCTTTGGATGATGTTCTCCTATGTGTAAGCTTTCCAACAAAATTAGTTTCACTCAATTTGGAGTTGTATAGGGTGAGTTACACCCTTTTCAACCCATACTGCCCGGGTGAGTGTCCTGATTTCTAGGTTAAATTTCAAAAATTCATATCTCTCTCAATATTCATCCAATGGCCTTATATGATATATGTATGGAAAGCTCTAGATGTCTAGTTTCACATAAAAATGGTTTCATTAATTTTAAATGGCGAGAGGAGGAGCCGTACACTCCGCCGTATGGACTGCCGAGAATTTTGAGTTTTCCAGCCTCTCAACTTTTCCTATCTTCATCCTTTCTTATTTCCAATTCAGTTTTAATCTCACAAACAGCCAATAAATCAGCTATAATTCATCATAATCAGTCAATCAACATATCAAAATTAAGGAATTAAATCACCACCAATCATCCAAGAGTCAGAAAATCAAGCAAGAAGAAAACCTCTACCTCTTGTTATTAAGCTTGAGTTTGTAGCTGGAACTTGGCTGAATTTGAAAGTTGGATGGAGTTAGGTGAGTGAAGAAGAGAAAAAGAGAGCTGAGTGAGGGAGAAGGCAACATAAGAAATGGGTCTGAATGAGAGGAGGAGAATGTGTTATATAAGCATGAGTGGTAGTTAACTTGGAAGGTTTTGATTGGCCTCAAAACACAAGACTGAATTTCAGCCAACCTTTCCCTCTTTTTGTGAACAAAATGCTCTCCACATCGTCCTCTTTGTGTGGCAAAATTGCTCTCCACGTCGCCTAAAAGTGAGACTTGTTTCCAGTATATTGTGAAAATGACATTGGAACTCGTACTCTTCTTAAAGTCGGAAGATGAAATCGGAACTCGGAAATATTGTCTGGTTTACTCGAAACTTGAAAGCAAAGTCGGATGTGAAACCAAGCACTTAAATTCGGAAGTCAGGAAATTAGGTAAAGTCGAATCGATTCTAAGCATAACACCGGAGATTGGAACTCAAAACATCAATCTTATGTACCATGATCTCGGAACTCGGGGAAAATAGAGAAATGAAAGCTCTTGGTAATAAACTCAAGATCGGAACTCGTGAAATTTTGAGTCGAACTTGGAGACCAATTCGGAGATCTGATCTCGCGTTCACTCCTGCTTGAAATAAACTCATATGTCGGATTTCGTGTCCATTCTAAACCTAAGGTTGGAACTCGTACATACTTACATAAGGTTGGAAATCGGAAAATCCAGCCAATCCATAAGACTTTGAGATGAAGTCGGAAATCGCGAATACTAATGAGGTCGGAAGTCGGAAATCAGACATTACAATTGGCAGAGCCCTTAAATCCAAAAAGCTAAGTCCTAAATTCATTGGTCCATTTCAAATCCTCAAAAGACTAGGACCCATTGCATACCAAATTGCACTACCCCTAATCTTTCGCTCAGCTCAGAAAATATTGTTTTGACCCTTTACACATTATAGAATATAAAATGATGCAAGTAAGAGATGATTTAACTTATGAAACAAAGCCGATCCAAATCATAGATAGATATATCAACTTAAGAAAGAAAGAAATTCCTTTAGTGAAAGTAGTTTAGAAAGGATTGTCACTTGAGGAAGCAACATGGGAAATGGAAGACAAAATCAAGAAATCCTATCCAGAGTTATACCAAGCAGGTTGGTGAATTTTGGGGACAAAATTCCTTAAAAAAGGGGAAAATTGTAGCATCCACATTTTTTCATAAAATATTTTATGTAGAGGAACCTGGTAAATGAAAATATTTTAGTTATGTGCCAAATGATTAAAACATAGACATTACCTTTTAAAGTAAGACTATAACTAGTAACAACAACTTCAAAATGTATTACTCTAATTATTAAAGATAAGAAATAATATTAAATATTAGTATTAGGAGGGATATAATAATGATAATATAATTATACTTATAAAAATAAAAAATAGAAAAAAATAAAAGAGAAACACTCACATCAATGGCATGAGGTGTTGGGATGAAGACCTCAAGTTTGAAAAAAAAAATCAAGGTAATAAATTGTATAGAAAGAAAAATATACATATATAGTATAAAATAATAATTGAAGACATCATTACTAACTTTTTTTACTGTGCAAACATTCTATATAAAGAGAGGAGGGGGTCATGGTGAGAGTCAAGAAAGAGTTGGCATTTTTTTGGAAGAAAAAGAGAGAGTAAAATAAGGGAGTGAGAACTGAGAGAGCAAAAGGAAGAAAAATAAAAGAGAAAGAAAGAAAGGGAGACAAGAAAAAAGAAGCAAGGACAGTAAACGCGAGAGGAAAGAAGCTTGATATGCACACACCATTTTTTGTTGTCTACAATAATTAGAGATAGATAATGAAATTATTTACAAAATTAAACCATTGCTATTTTTACTTATTTCAAGTTATCTTATTTAATGTTCCTTTATACTCATTATCATTTAATATTGCAATTTATTTACCAAGTTATTATATTTACTATTCCTTTATGTTATTGCTAGTATCATTACAACCTATTTTATTGTTCTAAGTTATTTTGTTTATTGTTCTTTTACATTAAAGTTGTTTACTGTTATTTATATGCAATTTATTTATTGTTCCAAGTCATTTAAATTATTGTTCCTTTATAGAAAAGTTGCTTAGTATTAGTTATATTGCAATTTATCTCATTAAATTTTTATATTTTTTCTTTATATTTACGATGCCTATTATTTATTTCCAGTTACTTCATTTCTTGTTCCTTTATATTAAAGTCACTCATTTATTTATTGTTGTAATTTATTTTAATTTTTGTTCTTTTGTAATAGCAATGCTTATGATTTAATTGCAAGTTATTTAATTATTTCTTTATCATATAATTGCTTATTATTATTATTATTATTATTAAGATACTGTTATATAATACTATATATTATTTTGAGTTGTCAATTTTTATTGTAAGTTCTTTAGGGGGCAAATATTAAGAGTAAAATGGTGTATCTAACACTTAAAATAAGTTAAATTTATACATGGACATGAACTATTTAATTACTAATACATTTACTTGGAATTTTATAGTTTAATTTATGGACATTACTATGACCCTATAATAATCATTACAAGGAGATGATTATTATGCATTGAATGGGCCATGATGACAACGATAAACTCATAGACCATGATGAAAAAGTTTAAACAGAAATTAAATAAACATAATTTTAAACTCGGTCTCTTTAGAAATTAACGTTCAAATTTGATAATTCTATATTTTGAGAAATTTTATTGTGATATTATATTATTTATTTTACTCAAACCTATATTATTTAAGTTATTGTGCACTTTATCTATTTTAAGATTATGAATTAATTTATATCTTTTGTATTTTATTCATTTTATTCTGTTACTTAATTTTATGTTCTATTATGTAATTTATTATGCGAAGAATTTGTTTATATTATTCAAGTTTATTGTTTATTTTATTATTTTAGTTTTATTTATGTTCTATTTATTGTTTAAGTATATGAATCTCCATATTTACTATGAATTATACATAATGACAAGTAAGGAATTGTAAAAGGAGACATTTAAAATTTGCCACTAATCGCCAAGAAGTCAGAGGATAAGACGTAAGATCCTTTTATATTATCTGCCTTAGTTAGTATTCATAAAGGTCTTGCTTTGTTATCACAATGTTATGAGCAACACAAAAAAATGGAAATTCCCTAAGAGAATGCCTTCGAATATGTGTGAGATAAGTAGACAAAGAAAAATGAAAATTAATGCAAAGATATTATAATCATACTAATGCTTGCCATATTTTATACTGCATAGCATATATTTTAAACATTTACTACTCATAATATTATGAAGTATGATTTGCTTATAAGTAATGTGAAGTGATTATAACACAGTAGCCATGTGTATTTCCATCCTAAGGTACGACTGAAACAATCATAACTCAAATGCTTTAGAACTCGTCATTATCTACTAAGAATTTTCACTTCTCACTCTACTTCTACTGGTTTCAGATTAGTCAATTAATGCCTAGAGGAAAGTGAACTCTTCTAGTTGCTAGGAATGTATAGAGGTGTAATTAAATATATTGTAGTTTCATTATTTGGAGCAGAACTTTACTTTTGCTCATGAATACTTCAGTATATTTATGTATATTAATATTCAATCTAGAATTTCCTGTGTAAATTGACACCCTTAACTTTAGTATAAATGAGTGTTACATGCTCTAAAATGGATTTAGGATTTATGGAATTGTTTGAAATGATTGACCTATTTTAGAGCACAACCCCTATATATATATATATATATATATATATATATATATATATATATATATATATATATATATATATATATATATATATATATATATATATATATATATATATTGTTGTTTTCAATCAAAAATTAGTTTAGTATAATAAGGGATTTTGTCATTGATGAATTTGTTATTTTGTATCAATGAGTGTTCATTTAATAAGGTGAAACTCCTAATCTAAGGGGAGACTCTATCCAAAATTTTTAAGGACACATTTTTGGAAAATATAGTTCAACTTACAGTTGAATCAATTTGTGGTTGAATCAATCAAAGTATCATAATCTAATAAGGGAAATACATGTATATGTAGGGGAGATTCTTTCCAATTTGTGACCAATGAGTTTTGTATGTAATTTTTAGGTTAATTATTGTCCAAGAGTGATGTTTCCCGAAAACTAATTATGGATGTATGATAGGCTGTACCCAGGTCAGGGGAATTAAACCAAAATTTTATGAGTGCGTTGAGAAATTCTTAGGTGTACATATCAATCACAACAATTCATAAGTGAAGGGAAAGTTAGGCATCTTTGTGCTAAGTGCAAATATGTATAGAAAGCATTTAGATATTGAGAGCATTAGCTTTCATCTGGACAAAGATGGCTTCAACATAAATTTAACATTTTTTTTTTTTTTGGACGACAGAAATAATGACCAAACAGAAATAATGTGATATTTTGGACGACCGAAAATATAATTAAACCACAACTTTAACATTTTTCTACTATACATTTGATATTACATTTCAATAGTTCTTGAGATCAATTTTCTCAAATAATAATATAAATAATTAAGAGACAATGTGTTGTAACGTACTTAGCTAAGAATTTCAATAAGTGTACAGATAAGGCCAAGTGTGTGCTCCCAGGAACATGTCCCCCACTTATTTTGTGGAGTCCACAATTAAAAAAGGGGAGAAAGAAACAAATCATCTTTGAATGAATTGATCCTTTTAGTGTATTACACGGAATCAGCATTCACAACCACTTTTGTTCTCTGAAATCTTGTTTGAAGGGATAAGGACAAAGATCTCAACATTGTCACAAGTTACACTGAGGTTGGAAAATGATAGGCATAATAGCAAAATAAAATAAAATTTGTGAAAAGAATGAAGCTGCATCCAATATAAGATTGTTGTGAAGCAAATCAATTTTATTAGCGCAGAAAATCAGAAGGTGGTCACGTATATAATAAGGTTTTAATTTCTATGCACTGATAATTTTAAATTCTCAGCCAATAGAATTTAAGAAAAATATCAAATTATGGTGAGTAACTACCCATTATAATAATTACCTACCATGATTTGTTATTTTTCTCAAATTTTATTAGCTGACAATATAAAATTTATTTACACTGTGATACATAGAAGCTAATCTCTATGTAATAATCCTACATTTTAATCAAGGGATTAAACTTTTATCTTTCAAAAGTATCATGATAAATTTAGAGTAAATTACATTAATTTTCCCTGAGATTAGATGATATTACATATAGTATCCTTCAATTTTTTATGTCTACAAAATGTTTACAGAGTTGTTTAGTGTTATGTTTTACAAGAGAGTACTGGATATAATATCATCTATACCTCAGGAGAGATCAGTGCGTACTTTTAAAAATTGAAAAGTGTATGTCTAATATCAACTAACTTTAGGGGAGGTCAGTATAATTTACACTAAATCTTACTGTGGGATTAATTATTCTTTAAATTCTGTCACAATTAAAGATTCTTTTAATAATTACTTTCTTCATACTTCAAACCTTAATTATTCTTTAATACCTTTGTTGATAAGAGATCAACCTTTTCGCACTCTTTAACCTTGTAAATATATCTCACCTCATCTAATATCATTCCATATTCTCAAGTGCGGTAGATAAAGACAACCCAGCTAAAGTAGTTTTATAGAAAATGCAAAAGGAAATCTGGTGGTAAATAAATTACGAGTTTGGACGCATCTCTTTAATCTTTACAAAAACGAGATCAAATTTAAAATATTTTCACTTTTCAATCCTTTCATTACTTATTTTATATTAATTTAAAATAAAACATTATTTTTGCGCTCTATAATTTTTCTTCCAAGTTTTAGGAAAATTTTTTTCCTATTTCAATCTCGTTTATATTCTATTTCATTTTAGTGACTGTTGCCTGTCGAAAACGTATTTTGATCAAGAGGCAATTTGCCCTAATATGGGCGGAAAAAAAAAGCAAGAAATTTGTGTCTAGAAAAAAGGTCGAAACATGATGTTTACATAGTGATCAAAAGGGTGTTAGAAGAGAGCATTGAGTAAGCAAAAAATTAGAAAAATTTACAGGGTGTTTGGATGGAGTATTATCAAATTTCAGGAAATTTAAAATATAAAGAAATTTAAATGTTTCAATTTACTTCCGATCATCTTTAAAATTTTTTGTTTGGATAAATAATATATTACTTCATTTACAAAATATTTTATTTGTATAATAAAATTAAATTACATTCTCTATGGGCAATTGGTTAAGGATGGTGGGTGGCAATCGGCGGTCCCCAATGGGTAGTCGATGGTGGCCTATGGGTGGTCTGCTGTCACCAGGGCGGTCAGCAGCTCTTAGGGTGGAGGTATGTAGTAATGGTTTTGACCAAAAGGTAGAATGATGAGTTTGAATACAGGGAATTATCATGCAAAAGAGAACTTTAAAAAAAATTCCTAGTTCGGATATGAGTTGAATGAACTATTTCAACAAATGGAGATGGGTTTTTAAAAGGTGAAATGTTGACGGAAAGGTAGTTCTTTCATTAATAACCTACACATTCCCAAGTAACCACCCACATTCATGCATGCTAAAAGCAGTTACAGAGCAAGATACCAAATAAGCAGAAGAGTGCAAACCATGGCTAAGTGCCGAAGGTGGTGAAGAACCATTAGCCCACCATGAAGGATCAAGAGGATGCCACATGACACTTGATTTTCAAATTTCGGCTTAGAAGTTGTCTATAAATAGGACTTGGTTTATTTCATTAGATATGGATATTCGTTTGAAAAGTACCTTACATCCTTAATTCATCGTGGCATTATGCCGCCACAGGGAAAAGCCAAATAGAACCATCACTTTCTTGTTCTTTTAGTTCATTTTAGTTTCAATTTATGTTCTTTGTGTTTCTATTCTATAAATACATTTTGATTCAGTTTTCTTTGTGTTTCTATTCTATAAATACATTTTGATTCAGTTAATCAAGTTTGTTATTTAAGTTGTTTGTTTGTTTATAATAAACTCCGTCTTTGGCTGTAAAATGAATTTTGACATAGCATTGCATTGAAGTCAAACATGTTATGCATAAACTTCAATAAAGACCTTGAGTAATTCAAAGTTGAAGTGATTTCCTTCCTTGAATTGAGATATAGAGTTAGAGACTTGTCAAATTTGACTTTGAGAAAAATAAAATAAAATCCACTAAATTGGCGAGCCTAATAGGATAGGTTGAGTGTACATGTATAGGGGTGGCAAATGCAACCCGATCCTCGGGTACCTGCCCCTACCCAACTCAATCGGGTCGGGTTTTAAACCCGCCCCGCTACGGAGTGGATCGGCACTGGGTGGGTTTTGAGTGCGGGTAGGGTCAGGCTCAAATTTAGTGCAAACCTACCTCGATCCACCCCGCATTCCATATATATATATATATATATATATTAACGTTTTTATTTCTGTTACTATACTAGTAGTAACCTAAATCTAAAGGTAGTGATATTTTCGGATTTTCCCCCTTTCCTTCCCTTCTATTGCGCCTCTTTCTTATCCTTCTCCTTGGATTGCATCGCAGTCACTGTTCGACCTCCTCCCCTAGAAGCCCTCCTTGATCGTGCTAATCTGCCTCTTCTTTACCCATCTTCGTCTTCCTCACAACCGTGCAACACCGCGTCATAGAGCCACCACTAGCGTTGCCCATTGTTGCTGGCCGTGAGTCTAGTCCACCAAAGGTCTTTTCTGCTTCTTCTTCTTCCCTCTTTTATCCTTCTTTCTGCAATATGTTGTGATTGTAGTTGGAACATTGCTGTGAGGCATTCGCTTTTCCTATAAGTATATTGAGAGCTTGGCTTGTGTTTAGCATTAATTCTTAAGTTTTGCTTTTACGATGTTCTTAATTAGATATTTTTCGTGCAAGTCCCATTTTACTTGTATTTTTATTAAAGCTCATACATTTTTTTTCAATTCCTAATTTACTAATATTTTATTTTGTTTTTCCTTTGTTTAATATTTTTTGTGTAAAGTAAGGATGTTTGAAAAGATCCAATATAAAGAATTCCTAAACTAAAGGAAAGAGAGAAAGAGGGATATACTTGGGTTGAACTTGTCTAGGGACTCACATCAATAGTGTTAACATCAATCCATTCTTCTAGTGAATGCCGTGTTATTCTCTTCATCACTAGTTTTAATTGTATATCTTAATCTTCCCCTAGACTATTGCTATATACATGTGTTGATTGATTTTATTTGTGAACAATTAACAATGGAGATAAATGAAGGGAAGATTGTATCTGATGTTGAAGGATATGGTAAGCAGGGGAATTCCAGGCAAGAAGAGGTACTTGATTATGGAGAGGTTGTTGTCATGCTTGGCTTGATTGATGTGTAAGATGTGCAATCATCTTCTTGTGCTTTATTTCTTTTCTTGTTCTATAGATGCATGTTATAAATAGCTCAATGGTGAATAGTGTGATAATGATACCAACCCTGGATATGCAAGACATGCAAATGTATATTTCTTTACATTGTCAGTTCCAATTTTCATGTCAATATGGCATTTGATTGTTGCTTCGCTTGATATACTGTGGCCTACTTGCATTAATTTTGATTCATAAAACACCTGCTAGTTGGAGGAATGCTATTTATTTTACATGAAGTAGTCATTTTGCCTTTTGTATTGTTCAATTCATTTGTTATTTTATTGTATTTGTTAGGAGGGACTATTTGTGTTGGCAAAATATATAAGACCTTTACTTGTGCATTATGAGCTTCAACTAGATCTGAAAAATCATTTGGAACTCAAAGATAATGGTGACCTTCATGTTTACTTGACCTATCTCTACACTAGGCCCCCTTCATGGTAAGACATTGTTTATAACCTTGCTCTTTGAAATAATAGGAATGTTGTTAAACTTTAAGTTTGGACAAGATAAATTATTTTATTTTATTTTTTAAAAATTATTAAGTAACATGACATTGGTTAGGCTTGAGCTTAAACCTATCCTAGTTTTTCATGGTCGAATTAACTTAGACTTTAGATGTTTACAACTTCATGACCAAGGAAGGCACTTGGCTCAAATTGGTTATGAGCTCCTTCCTATGAGGGAAAGGTCCATTGAAAAAAAGGAAAAGTAGCGGTAGGGGCAAGTAGGGTACAGATTCTTTGTGGGTAAGGTGTGGGTTTTGATTGTTAAAACCCGCGGGTAGGGTGCGAGGTGGGTTGATGATAGTGTATTCGGGGATTGTTAAAACCCACAGGTAGGGTGCGGGGCAGGTGCGGGTTGGGCTAAAACCCACCCTAACCCGCCCTACTGCCACCCCTATGTGAAGGACTTTGTGTAAAATTCTCAATTTTCTGTTGTGCTAAATTATCTCAGTAACCCTGAGTAAATAGACACTTAATGAGAAGCTATGAGATTAATCTTAATTAAGGGATTAACGAAGTGATTATGAGTTAATTATGATGAGAAAAGTTAAGAGAATACTCAATTAAGATTAGAGAATCTCTAATTAAGTAAGTCAGACTCTTAATAGCTTAATTAAGCACTAATCACATATGACTAGCTTAATCGAGTTTAATTAAGGATAATTAGACTTAATTGCAAGATTAATTTTTGTTAATCATGATCACATAGTTAATCACTAATCCTTGCTTAATCATGTTAATTAAGTGGCAAGAGCACATAATCACATGATTAAATTCAAATTTAGTCAACTAGACAATAAAGCAAAGAATGATGTCACTAAAGTATAAAGCATGAGACAAGAGTGCTTTATGCAAGAATACGTACATGATTTGTTCCCCATCATCCATTTTGTCTCCCTAAACCTTAATTAGCACAAAATTAAGAAAATATCTTCTCCCCTACCTACTTGAAGCTTATAGCCTCAACACACACACACATACACACACATACACATTTACTTTTCATTTTTCAATTCTCATTCTCTCTCTAACTCTTAAATCCTCCAACTTCTCTCTACACCTTCTTTATTCTTCTTCATCTTTTTCTTCCTTTCTCCACCACCACCATAACCAAAACTCTCACTAAGCCCTTCAAAGACCACATCTTTTGGTCTTTGGAGAAGAAATCTAAACACTACAAGACTCATTTTCAAGAGAACTTAAGAGCTTCCATCTTCATCCTCTCAAAATCGCCACCACCATCATCAAAGGAGGAGTCTTCTTCATCTTCTTCTTCTCCATCAAGGATGCCATTTTCAAACTTAGGTAGTGATCTTTACTCTTTTCTTTGTTTACTTAAGAAAGCTTGAAGTTTGGTTCCTCTCATGACTAAGATCTTCAAGTGAAAGTTTGAGAAAAACTCCCGTGCTCTTTATGACCAAAAGTTTCCTTTCTTAGCAAAAAGTGTTCATATTCTTCTTTATGAGTTGTTCTCGGTTATTTGAAAGTTTGTTTCTTGAATTCCTCAAAGTTTCTAATTTTCTTTCTTGATGCATGAGATCTTGATGTTTCTTATGAGTTGTTTGAAAAAGACTAATGTGGTATTTTGTTTAAATTTTGTTCCTTTTCTTATGATGAGCTTATGATTAGAGAAAGTTTCATCTTTACATGTTTTTTATGACTTGATAAGACTATGAACATTCCAAAAGTATAAAGCTTTAAAAGTTTGCTTCTTGATGCATGAAAAGTGGCGCTATTTTATGGGTGTCACATGGTTCCATTTTATTCTTTTTGAAGACAAGAATACATGTAGAGGTTCAATCTTATTGGAACATGAAGCTCTTTAAGTCATAAAAATGAAAAGTTGTCACCTTATGTCTTAAAAATGGAATCTTGAAAACAAGACCTTTCATAAAGTTTCAAACTTTAGTCAAGAATGAAATTTTAAGTCATAAAAGTGTTGATTTGCAACTTTTAATTTATAAAGTTTGTATCTTGAGTCAAATTAATGCATGAAGTGTTAACTTTTACAAAGAACAAGACTTTTTAATTCTAAAGCTAATATCTTGCATCATTATTTTGTCAAGATTTAATCTTTAAGACAAGAGCATAATTTTAGAGGCACATACTTTCTTAAATAATGAAACTTATCATTAGTTTATGAATCTTTTAATAACATTGAAGATAAAATCTTGTTATATTAATGATAAAAACTTGAAATTTTGCAACTTGGATAAGTTAAAAATCATGCTTGGTGATTAGTGAATATGGTGTTGTTGGGTTCATGAGTGTGGTTATGCATTGTCATGACCCAAGGACTAGAGGGATCTTGAAATCCTTGGGAACAAAAGTATGATTAGGGCCTCTGAGTAACCATGAACTTAAGAATCACTAAGTGCACTATCTCAGGAAAGGGAGTAATTTATCTAACTTAGTTAACTTGAACAAGTATTTCATAAGACATGTACTCAAGTAAAAAGTAATTTCACATAAGGACTAAGTAACTAAAATACTACATACACATTTATTTTGACTATGAGATTCTCTCATGGGTAACCACGGGAAATCATATGATGGGTCACAAGACTTTTCATAAAGAATAACATAACTATGAACCCTCTAGGGTATGAATGTATGATGTCATTTGGCATGATGTATGACAAGTTTGATTGAGCATTGTCTCATGATTGAATGATTGGTGTAATGATATGAGATGGATATAATGGATTGTTGGTTGAAATTTTTATGGTTGGCATTTTGGGGAAGCTCCAGTCTAGCCGTCATGATGCCGGATTTCTGTCAAAATGTTGGCATTTTGGGGAAGCTCCAGTCTAGCCGTCATGATGCCGGATTTCTGTCAAAATTATGGATTTAGTCATATCATTGCATGTGTCTTGTCAAAGAAGTATTATGTATGTAAAGTATAATGATAAGAAAAGAAAGAATGGAATATGACCCTTCGATCATTTCAGTAAAGGAAGTGAGAGATGGTGATTCACAAAGACTAAAGGAACCTCTATGGGGGAAGTAGGGTGACATGGAGGACCTTCAACTTAAAGGTAACTATTATCAACTTAGTCTGTTTTGGTTAGTACTGCATGACGACGGTCATGAAATAAGCTCATGTCCAAAAGTAGTCTATTTCAAAGGAAAAGTAAAGAATGTTAAGCACGTGCTAAGAATGAAAGTAAAGTTAAAGTAAAACCATGGTTAATTCTATGAATTTGCATGTCAGTGCATGTATCTACATGGTCCACATGCATCATGAATGTTTGTTTCATGCTTTCATGTGTATGCTTACTTATGATGATATTACTATGATGTTAAGTTTAAAAGTAACCTGCTTTGGGATTTATGTTTTTAAAATCATTAAAATTGAACCTATACATGTCCACTACTTTTATAATTAAACCTGAAGTGGCTGGGACGATGACGATGACACAATGTTTGTCTAGTATCCTACTGAGAAATCTAGTATTTCTCACTCCTATATTTCCGTATCATCTTCAGAGGATGCCGGTGTCAGGCATAGTGGTGATCTTCGTATAGTATTGGTGTTTTGACCCAGTGTTGAATGCCTCTGTGATGTTTGCAAGCATATCTATAAGGGTCTACATTTTCCACGACCATCCATTTCAGGTGCTAGTTATGAGCCCATTTTTCCATCCACATTAGCCATATGACGAGATTACTCTAGATGACATTCGCCTCTACTTTTAGCTGCTAAGGTACCCCACTGATGGAAAGTCTAACTCAAATACCTGTCTAATGCTGACTGTTTCCTTGGAGTCTGATTCGTTAGAGCCCTCCTACCCAAGCTACCATGTGGAGTCTGACCCCTTCGAGCCTTCTTACCCATCAGTGATTCACTAGACTTTCGATTCATCTTCTTTAGCAGCTCCTCATCATTCACCACCTCCGGTTCGTGGTTGTGGGTTCGTTCGTACATGTGTTGTGCCTCGTGGGTGTGGGCATGCTCAAGAAGGAAGATGTGGCGATGTTGCTCCCGGTGGTTTCAAGAATGGCTTCCTCCCACCCGATGAGTGACGTGGTGATTGCATACGAAGCCGAGCATAAGGATAGCCCCTTTTTGGTTGGTAGTTGTGGGTTATCTTTTCCTTTTAGCATGTATTGGCGTTTGGGATTTCTAATGTATTTTTCTTTGCGAAGTATCCAGTTAGGTTATTATGTAGGGCCAACAGTAGATGTCGAAGTATGACTTTTGAACTACTATTATTATATTAACTATGATGGCCGTGGAATGAATGTTATATTTATCTAAGATATTTGTTATTCATGTCACCTCTATTTATTTTATTTGCACCACTTATTTGAGATAGAGACGTTCGACTTTACATGTTCACGATGCATTCATGGCTCATACTTTTCAAAATGATTAACTCTTGTTCTTATCATTCAAAAAAAATTTACCCCTATTTTCATTTATAAAGTAATTTTTTTAAAGGTAATGTTAGTCACACGAGCAAAAGTAACAACTAATAATTTCGTAATATGACTTAAGCATAATATGGGACTATTAGGGTGTTACATTTAGTGTTAGGTCCACAAGCCCCCAGAAGCCGCTTAGAAGTTATATACTGCTGACTTGTGCTTACAGTTTTGATGGATAACAAACAAATCTTAAAAACTGATGTTATATTCTAATGGTTTGTGTTGTTTGAGTGATGTTATTATAAATAAATTGTATACTCACAATAAACAAAGTATGGAATCTCATTTCAAAAGCTCAAGTTCTTAAAGTTTCTAATGAAGTCATAATGCTTAAAACTCAGCATCAAGGGCTTCTCCATGTTTCCAAAAGTCTACATGAAGGAATTTCACCGAGAACCAATGACACTTAATGTTTTTTAGTCTTTGAAAGACAAAACAATGCTTAGAAAGTTCAAAACCTATGTTATTTAGTTCAAAAGGATGCACATCAAAAAGTGGAATCAGAAAGTACCTTGAGAAAGCACATTAGAAGACACTCTTCAGAAAGGTTCATACATGTGTCCAATCAAAAATATCTTTTAAAGAGCACCAGAAATAAAGAGTTGAATGAAGCTTGAAGAAAGCGCAAAGCCTAATTTTGCACTAACAAAAGTACAATGAAGTAGCCTCGTGACGACTAGTTACCAAAAGTAGCTTCCTATAAACTTACATTTTCTAAAGGCTTACTCAAGCTAAATAAGACAAGGAAACAACTATGACAAATAAAAAAGAGAATCATTGAAGCCTTTTGATATCTCAAATGGACATATTATCCCAAGCCTATAAATTCAACAAGCCTAGAAGATAGAAAAAATGAATGTCGAATTGATTGCACACAATTAATCTCATTCATCATCCTTCTGATCTAAAGCTTATGATTATATAACAATATCTTCTAATAGTTTTTTTACAGTGAATTTTAGTTCGATGTTAGGTTCTCTAGCGATATTACCAAATATCCTCGTGATAAAGTTAGAGAAACATATATCTCACAAACTTGACTATATATCCACATTTGCATGATTAAGCAAGAGTTTTCCAAATGTAAACCCCTTACAATTTTATTGTAACCTTGACTTGGTAATGGCCAGAAAGAAGCCTAGAGGGGTTAGGTGAATAGAATACTTGGTTTTTGTAAGCTTGAAGAGGCTTATATAATAACTACTCAGATATAGTAAAAAATCTCAATTGATTTTGTTAGGGACATAACATAGGCAATGGTTGGCCAAACTAGGATAAATCTTTGTGTTGTTTTAATAAAAAGAAGTTCTTAGAGATAGTCAATTTGAAACTAACTCATTGCTTCCACTATCCAAGTAAAAATATACTTGAGAAACTTATGTTTAATTTTTCAAATTTACTAGAAGTTTCTAAGCATGATTCAACCCATGTTCTCATGATAACTTTGACCTAACTTTAGTTGGTACCATAGCTTAGCGTATGGGGCTTGAGCGTCTTAGTCGAATCAAAGGAAAGATCCTACGGCTATGGCTTAGCAAAATATGTATATCATCAAAGGACAATCAATGAAACCCCCTCTATTCTTTGATAGTAAATACTACCAGTATTGGAAAGAAAGAATGTAGCTCTTCATATTGAGAGCGTAGATTATGATATATGGGAGATAACTGAAAATGGTCTTTTTATTCCTACTATTGAAGAAGAACGAAGACAAGTGTAACATCCACCACGAGTTCCGACTTCACCTTCAAATTTCCATGATTTTCGACTTCATGTCTGATTTCCGACTTCATGTTCTAGTTTCGAGTTAAATGAAGTGGCTTCCGGGCTCCAATCTCTGACTTTGAGTTAAAGTATATTGTACATAATTTTTTACTTCCGGGATTCGGGTATAAGGTTTCCTATTTTGGTACCAACTTCCAAGTTTATGTAAAACTCCCGAATTCTGAGTTTAAGTATTTTAGGTTTGATATTCTTGTCAATTACTTTCGATTTCAAAATGTTTTATGTGCTTGTGATTCCGATTTCCGACATTAATCCATATTGGCCGAGTTCCGACCTTAACCATAGTATTCATCATTTCCGACTTACGACTTAATGTTTCAAAACAAGCTGTACATGGTTTCTGTCCTCCGAGTTGATAGTGATGGTCACAAGTACTGACCTCCAGGTTGAATGTTACGAGATCCGACCTTAGAGTTGAACTCAACTATAACGGACACGAGTTCAGATCTTTTAGTTGATTTCAAGTTGTACACGAGTTTCGATGTCCGAGTTTATCCCAGGGGCTTTCCATTTCTGTTGGTGTTCCCGAGTTTGAATTGGGAGTTTCGAGATTATGTGATTATATGATTTTCGACATCCGACTTTGCTTCCAAGTTTCGAATAAACCAGGCATGATTTCCGATATCCGATTTCATCTCCGAGTGTCAAATAAATGGCACGAGTTCCAACTTTAAGCAGAATCGAGACGATTTCCAATTTCAGGTAGAATGGGAGCGAGCTCCACTTATGGGACAATGTGGAGGGTAATTTGGCCTCAAAAGAGGGAGACATGGCTGAACTCCAATCACAAAATTTCAACCAATCAACACTCACAATTTCGACTACCCTCATGTATTTAAGTCAGACTCTCCTTCCCATTTCTTACTGACTTGCGCCCCCCTCCCTCTTGCTTCAACCCCCTTCTTCTCTTCCCCTCTCAATCTACTCCATCAAATCTCCAAGCTTTGTCAAGGTTCCATCAATCCAAACTCAAATTTAGCAAGATCACACCTAAAGGAGGTAGGATTCCATCTTTGTTCTTAAATTCTTTGAATTGTGGCTGCATGAAATGTTATTCTTCTTCATGTATTTGATAATATATTGGATGTATATGATGCATTATGATTGGATTAATATGAAATCTTGAGTTGGAATTAAAGTTAGAAGAAGAAAACTAGGAGAAGTGGAGGATTGGGATGCTGCCTAAGTGAGAAGCCCCACGATAGTTCGTATGGTGGAGTGTATAGCTCCACCGATAGCTAATTAAATCCGATGAAAATATTTTTATATGAAAGTAGACATTCAGAGCTTTCCATACATATATAATATAAGGCCATTGGATTAGTATTGAGAGAGATATGAATTTTTGAAGGTTAACCTAGGAATCAGGACTTTCATCCGGGCAGTGTGACTTGAGAAGGGTGTAACTCACACTACACAACTCTAAATTGAGTGAAACCAATTTTGTTAGAAAGCTTACACATAGAGGAACATCCTATAGTGAAATTTCGAGTTTGTTATGATCTGAATTGTTCCCAGTGGTTCAAGGAATTTGCCCTATGTCCAAACTAGGCCAAAATAGGGTAGTTTAGGAAGGTCGAATTTCAGGACTCATAACTTGAGCTATACTAAAGCAAATGAAATGAAACTTATTGCAAATGAAAGGTTGTCCTGTTAGCTTTAATATGAGATCAATTCCGTATGATTTGACCTTGGTTTCGATTTTTAGTGAATTTTTACTTCCAAGAGTATAATTTAGACTAGTGACCGAATAGGCTGAAGCAAAATTTAAATATCTAGAGCTACACATATCGAAATGAGATGGCCAAAAGGGTTGAAAACTAGACACATAGAGCTACGACATATCCAAAATTCAGGTTTAAATGAGTTGAATAGAAGTAAAGGTGGATTATACAAAATTCGGGCTGAACTGAATAGAATTGGCAGAAATGACCAAATTGATAGTTTCACAAGTGTTAGTAAACATATGAGGTTTGAGTTGACAGTTGCAAGTTTTACATTGATAGATATGTTAGATTAATTATACTGCTATGACTGATTTGTCTGTGAGAACTGGCACTATTCATGGGGAAACGGATCTGATCCGTTATATTGCCGAATTTACGACAAAAGTCTATGAAGCTATGAGTGTTTATATTATAAGAAATTTATGATATGAACAGCTATACAATTATGAATATGTATGTGGAAATTCTATATGCAAGAATGATATAAGTATGGTATGAGGCATATGAAAATAAATGATGAAGCATATGTATGAGTGTATTCAGTATGTCTATGCTTGATTATGCATGAGAATGAAAAGACATAAATATATTACATGTGAATCCCTTTACTTGGAGGCAGTTGCACATTGAATCCCTCACTGTGAAGGTAGTTAAATAAGATAAGATGTGAATCTTTTCACATGGAGGTAGTTGCATATTGAATTCCTCCTTATGAAGGTAGTTAAAAGATAAAGATGTGGGTCCCTTCACTTGGAGGTCTAACACCCTAATAAACCCATATTACGCTTAAGTCGTATTACGGCATTTTATTAGTTGTTACTTATGCTCATGGAAAGCTAAACTTCACTTGAAATTAAGTTACGCGGAAAATACGATAAGATTTTACTTTGAAATACGTTGTCGCTTTGCAGCGTTTTGAAAAGTAAAGCCTTGAGCGAGAAGATAGCTAGAGAAAGAGCGTGTCGCATAAAATATATACCCCAAAATCGTAAAATATGAGAAAGGTAAACAAATAATAATTCACAAATACATTGCATTAAATAACTAACCATTACATTCATATGGGTTCATAATATATATATACATACATATCAGCATTACAATGAAGGAGGCTCATGGTCGTGCCATGATCCAAATACTAGATACAAACTGGAATCGACATCGTCCTTCACAAAAGAAATGAATGAAGATGTAGAACTACGGCGACTACAAGTCCACATCAGCATTCTCTGACATCCCACGTCATACGTCCGCTCACAATATAGGGGATCCATGCTCCACTCCACCGGATGTGCCATCGAGATCTGGTGAAGATACGGAAGAATAACTAGGGTGAGAAATGAAATTTCTCAATAGGACTCGAACCCGACACGAAAGTGTCATCGTCATCGTCCCAGCCACTTCGGTTTTATTAATGAAAACAGTGAGCATTCATAAGGTTCCATTCTTAGGTTTTCGAAAACATGAATATCTGAAGCGGATTCAATTTTAACGTATCCTCTAATCATTTATATCATAATATGCATAAGCACAAGTATAATTATATAAAACATGTATGGCTATGCTATAAGTTTCTCTTAACTTCTTCCCCTTCTAGGGTTTGGACTGAAGTCCTTATTCTTTTCTTAACTTGACTTTATTTTATGCCTTTTTCTTTTTCTTTTCACCCACTAAACATAAATGGTAATAAGCTCATACCGTGGCCGTCGCTACCATAGAATTTCGGTACTTACACTAGCTAGGTCATGCCATGCCTCATGTAAGACCTATCCCCTATACTCACACTAGCTGGGTCATGCCACGCCTCATGTGAGTCATGGGTGAGGGGAGCTTACTTCGGGTTACCTTCCGTTTTGAAGGATCATGCCCTTAGTTTACTTTCTCTTCTTATTAAGGCTTATGATGCAAAATTATTCTGATTCTTTTCCACATTTAGGCGTTACGTATCGCCGTCCCCAAATGTGGTTCCTTTATCAATCACCTCTGGGCGTTACGTATCGCCGTCCCCAAGGTATTCATATTTATTAATCCTTTCATGTACATCATTAAGCATCATATCATCAATATATCATATTCATATCATCATGATTCATTATAATATCGTCATCATATCATTATCATCCTTATCATTATCATAACACTATCATAATCCTCATGTCACTATCATAATCATCATATCATATCATCATCACCATTATCGTACCAGCATCATCATGATCATCATCATATCATATCATCATCATCATATCATTGTCATCATAATAACACAGAGACATACATATCACACAAAGTCTTATGAGCTTGGCTTAGTAAATTTGGTACAAGCTTTTAATTGAGATTGCCTCTTGAATAAATTCTTTTAATAAGCATAGGATCATTGTCATCTATTATCCTTTATGAAACTTTTAAGTTGAATTATGAGGATTTTCCAATGCTTAGTGTGAAGGTTTTAATGTCTTAAAGCTTATTTCTCATTAACCTTTAAAACTTAACCATAACAGTTTTACTTTTATAGTGGGGCAATAACTTCAAAAATTCACCATAATCTCATCTTTTACTCGTTTGTTTCGAATTTTGGTATGGTTATACTTCTCTGAGTCTATTTTTAAACAAAATAAGCCCCACTTAAAAATTCATTTTGTAGCCTGAGTTATGCACATTTTATTCTGACTGTTCAGACTTGAAAGTTCAACTCGGGTCAATGGCTTGTCAACTCCATTGGGAGCTCCTCACATGAAATCTGACAAAACTGTTTTATGGGGGTGTTCTTCTATGTCTTAGCTTTCTAACAAACTTGGTCCCACTAAAAAATGATTTTTGTAGCTCGAGTTATAAGGTTTTTAGTGAAGACTGCCCAAACAGAAACCCATCCGGGAACAGCCAACTTTGAAAAATCATATCTCCCTCATTTTAACTCCAAATCTCACGAATTTTATATGTGTGGAAAAATCTTTGAGTCTACTTTCACAGAAAATTAGTTTCATTACATTTTGAGTTTTGTAAAATAATTTATACCGCACATATTGCAGACTGCCAGAATTTCAGCTTAACTAGTTTTTAAGTTTTACATATCAAACTTATAGAGATGTTGTTATATCACTTCAAATCACCATTTTTATGTTTTATCTCATCATTATATTCAAGGTTTTAGTCACCAAATCAGCATTTTAAAACAAAATAGAGCAAGATACATAAAACCATCATGCCACATATTCTCACTTCAAGACAACATTTTTCAACAAGACAAGAAAACTCATAGAGCAAGAAATGGTCATGAGACCTTGAAGTAAGTCCTAAAACCACCTAGCTATAAAGAGCTTAAGAGTTCTAGAACTTGAAAAATACATGAAAAGAGTAGGTTAGAGTCACTACCAAATGAGTTTCTCTTGGAAGCTTGAAAATGAAGTGGTTGGAGATTGCCTCCTTCCTCTTAAGCTAGCAAATAGGGCTAAATGAGTGTTTGTTTTGCTCTACCAAAGACCAAAGAATGTGATCCTTGATAAGTTAGTGAGAGTGGTGATAGAAGATGAGGGTGATGGTGGTGGAAAAGTGATGACTTAGAGTAGAAAAAATAAGAAGAACAAGAAAAAGAGTAGGAAGAACAAAGAGAGGTTTAGAGAGAGGTGAAAGCTTTGTGTGTGTCTTGAGAGAGGGAATGAAAATGAATTGAGGAGGGAGAAGGGGCTGAAGGTGGTGCAAATGAGGGGAGGAGGGAGTGATGTGACTTTGCTTCTTACCACAAGTAAGAGAGCGGGAAAAACCTTGGGACAAAAGAGGGAGTTGTGTTTCCTTTGAGTCTTGGCACTTGGGTAAAGACTTGTAGTGTTTCTTTTCAAGTGGTTAAAAGCATGATCTATCCTAGAATTGGCATTGGATGATTGTGATCACTCCAAGTGTCACAATCTTGATGGAGGAGAGTAGATCTTTTATCTTGACACAAGGAATCTACTAACATGGACTCTTGATCTAGTGGTGTATGCTGAGAAGACAAATGGATGGTTGGATATGACTCTTGCTTTGACCAAACTTTCAAACAATAATTAAAGGGAAGTTCTCTAAATTTTTACAATTGTTACAATTATCTAAATGCTAATTAATCCAATTGGTTTAATCACACATTAGCACATTTTCAATAACAAAGGATTTTCCTCATTAATTATGTAAAGAAAAGGTAAGGGTTAATCTTCATGTAATTAAGATGTGATACTTATATGCTCTTAGTTAATTAGGTTAGATCACCTTGATTTTATGTTCTAAATCATGAATTAATAAGGATTGGGCATTAGGCTTTTAATTATAACTTTTAATGCATTATGTTTCAATCGTTGACTTTCACTAATCTTGTTGACTTGCCTTTAATTTACTAAACCCTTGCTCTAGAGATTAGCCGATTAGTTCTCAATTAATCGCTAACCCCTCTAATTAGCCGGAGACACCGAGCTAATTAGCTTAGACAAAAATTGGGGATGTTACAGGAGGCAGTTGCACTTTGAATCCCTCCCTGTGAAGGCAGTTAACACTATGAGATCCCTCTATCTTGGAGGCATGTGGTCAGATGAGATCCCTCTATATTGAAGGCACATGGTCAAAAGAGATCCCTCAATTTGAGGCACGTGACTAGAAGAGATCCCTTCAATTAGAGGCATGTGACCAAAATGAGATCCCTCCAAGACTAGAGGCATGTGAATCCCCTTGTGAGTTAGTCTGTGTGACGACGGTCACGAGATGAGCTGACGAGCTCACTCCTAGATCAGACTTCCCAAGGGCAGTAAAGACTAAAGACTAAAGACTAAAGGCTAAATATTAAAACATATGTAAGCACCCCACTCACATGAGGCATGGTATCGACCCAGCTAGTGTGAGTATAGGGGACATGGCTTACATGAAGCATGGCATGACCCAATTAGTGCAAGTACCAAAAATTTCATGGTGGCATGTACATATTTTATGATAAAAGATATGATGATGAGTCTATATTCTTAAGGAATGTGACATGGCGATCACGCTCTGATGGGGTATGACATGGCGATCATACTCTGGAATATGGCATGATAAGCAGAAGATAAAGAAGGAAAAGTAAATTTTATGTATCTTCATAAATTCAAGTACAAGTAAAGTTATGTGTAGATGTTATATCTCCAGGGTATTGATGTTATTGTATTTTATTATGTTTCAGTTATTATTCATAATGTAATTCATGTATTGATTTTGTATGGGCTTTCCCAAAGGCCAAGTGTAAAGTAAAATAAACTTTGCTTCGGATAATATATTTTCGAACTATAAAATTAAACATCTTGTATAACATGATCACCTTTTTCATAATAAACCGAAGCAACTGGAGATGACAACAATGACATTTTGTATGATACTTAAGGAATCCTATTGAGAATTTATAATTTTTACTCCTATTTCCGTGTTATCTCCAGATAGTTCAAAAAGTTTCGAAGACGGCTAAAGTTGCTGTCAGATAAGGTCTGCTCAGGTAACCGTAACAACTCCAGAATGTGGTACTATGATTTAGGCATAGTACTGTACTTGGGAGGGTGTTACAACAAGTTGCTCTTCCTATGGAGGTGCAAAGAAACAAAGTGTGGCTAAACTCAAAAGCAAAGTATCTCTTAACTTATGCTTTGAGTAAGGTGAATATGACAAGATTATCTATCATGATTTAGCAAAAGAAACAAAGGTCAATAGGAAATGTTCAAGATGGAAGGTCATGAATCCATTGATGAAATGACCACAAGATTCATGCACATCATAAATAAACTAAAGTCTCTCGAAAAAACATACATCAATGTCACAATGGTCAGGAAAATTTTGAGGAGTCTTCTCCCTAACTTGGAGACCCAAAATCATAGCCATTCAAGAAGCCAAAGATCTCAATACCTTGGGTTTGGAAATTCTCATTGGTTCACTTAACATCAATGAGATTGAGCTTACAGAAGCAAATAAGAATATCTCTAGAAAAGGCAAAAACATTGCCTTGAAACCTCTTTAGAAGATTATTGGTCCTAACTTTGTGTTGATGGCATCAGAAGATTCTGATGAAGATTTGGAACTAATTGGTAAGGATGAAATGTCCCTTCTCGCCAAGAAAATTGCCAAGCTAGGGAGAAAGAGATCAAAATTTAAGAAAGGAGCTATTTAGAAGAAAAACCAAAAAAGAGACTCAAGCAAGTCTTTGCCAACTTACTGTTAGCTAGACAACCTTTCAAAAATCTCTAACAATCATTCTGAATGTCTATTTCATATGATTTTGATGGATAACAAAGGAATCTTAAAAAAACTTAAAGTTACATTAATGGTTTACCTTTAGTGATGACAAATAAGAACATGTTTTAAAGCTCACCATTCACACAAGGAACTGAAATCAATGGGCATCTTGATATTTCATTATTTTGGAAGATAACTTTTCACTTTCAAGATAAACCATTAAGGACAAGAGCACCTTCTAATCATCAAGAGAACATCTCAAACTATTGAATCTGCATGCTTCAGGGCTCATTCAATCTAAAAAGATTAAATGAAGATTTAGATTCAAGATGCTATTATGAGTAAGGTTCAAAAAGATGTACTACCAGAAAGAAGCTTTCATTAAAAAAGTGCATCACTAGAAGAATGTCACCAAAAAAGTCTGTACAATTGGATCATCAAAGGGAAATTATTTATGAAGATTGAATATTGATATAATTGAACTATTTAGAATAGACAAGACAGGCTAAAAATGAATTGACAATAGCACAAAGGAAAACTGTTGCAAATGGCTAGCTTCTGGAAATGGCTACCTGATCTATTAATACAATAAAAGCTTCCCTAACATTGAATGAAGACAAAATAGTGACTAGATGATTCCGAATCAAGTTGTTGGAAGGACTAACGATATGATCTCAAGTGTTTATAAATTCTACAAAGTCAGTGGATGATTGTTTAATAGGTTTATTACTTCAGAAAGTTATTGCTCACATTTATTCCCAACATTCTTTCATCAATCTAATCAAAGCTTTTGAACATCAATCATCCTTTTATAAGGTTCTTCAAACAAAGCTCTCTAGCATTTATACTTAAAGATCCTCCTCAAGAGTTCAAAGCCTTACTCACTAGAAATTATTGTATATCCACACTTAGTGTGATTTAGTGAAAATGCCCTAAACACAAACCCTTTTCTAACACTATCTTGCATCCCGACCAATTAGTGGTCAGAAAGTTAGCTTGAAGAAGCTAGGATAATACTACTTAGAAAATTATCTTGGAGAGGCTAGTACAAAACTACATGGATTGTAAGCTTTAAAAGGCTTGTACAAGACCACTAGTAGGTCAATGATAATCACCATAAGAATGTCATCAAAAGCACCGATTTCTAATAGGAGTCAATGATAATCACTATGAAAGGGGCACAAATAATGGTATATGCAATGATTCATATCAAATTAGGTGCAAAGAATGCTGAAGTATTAACATTTCAGGGGAAAAATATTCTTTAATAGAGAGTGGGATCGGAATGCTTAATAATGAAAGAAGAAATAGAAAAGGTGTTGTGACATCCTGATTTAACCATATCTATAATTAACATTGTTAGAGATTAACTAACACTAAATTTATAAAACAGAGATGAGAGTGTAGAATAATATAAGTAGTAGTAGTGTACAATTAGAATTTACATGGAAATAGAATTGTAACCGCACTATAAAAAATTTTAAGAATAGTTTTTCAAAACATAACAAATTAATCTGGTAGGAGCATAAAATACAAAAAAGTTTAGTCATCAAGAGATTACACCTATTATATGTGATCTAGAGTGGCCCAAATTACATAGTGCAACGTGGGCCATACACCTAGTATGGTGAGTCACCCTTACTTTCTCAAAATATCTCCCCAAAACCTAACTTTTTCATCAATTTTTCTCTCCTTCTCAGCCCACCCAACTAAATATTCTTCATCTCTCTCTCTCCTCCATTTTTGCTCACAAACCCTTGGTTCCTTCTTATTCCCTTAACTCTACCTAATTTCTAAGTTTGTTTGTGATTTTCTAAACCACATAAGAGCCAAAATCTCTCCTCTATGAACTATATTAAGCTTCAGCCAAGGAATGTAAAAAAGGAGTCTAGGTGTGGTCTTGTGATTCTAATGAGGTTTTAGAGTTGGTAGAAGCAAGATTTGAAGCACCCTTGAGCTTGGAAGTGAGGTAGGCTCCTAAACCACCTTATATATGGGTGTATGGCTAGAGGAGTTAGGGCTTTCATCCTTTTCGTTTCTCATTCATTTTGGTTCATGATGATGTTCTTAGGCTTATGTCAAAGAGTTAGAACAAGTGAAACTTGAGTTAGTGAGAGAAACAAGTTAGGAACTCAAAGATGTTCACAAATAGAAAACAAGACAATTAAGACAACCCTGGACAAAGCTAGATTCATAGACCATATCTAGAGCAAGAGACCTTCAATTGAAGTGAAACCAATTTTATTTGAAACCTAACTCATAGGAGAGTATATCCACAAAATTTGAGATCAATTAAACTTAAGATGGATAAGTTATGAATTTTACAAAAGGCCATAGGCGAAGTGCCATGAATTTGAGTAAGGTGTGTTCTAATGGGCATAACTTGTAACATCCTCAATTTCATGTTATGCTAAATTACCTCACTAACCTTGAGTAATTAGACACTTAATGAGAAATTATGAAATTAAGGCTTAATTAAGGGGTTAACAAAAAGTTTGAGTTAACACAGATGAGAAAAGTTAAGAGAATGCTTAATCGAGATTAGATGATCTCTAATTAAGCAAGTCGGAGTCTTTATAGCTTAATTAAGCACTAATCACCCTTAATTAGCTTAATCGAGTTTAATTAAGGTTAATTAAGCTTAATCGCAATATTAATTTTTTTTAATCATGTTCTTATGTATTAATCACTAATCCTTGCTCAATCATCTTAATTAAGTTGCAAGAGCATTTAATCACATGATTAAATTCAAATTTAGTTAACTAGATAATAAAGTAAAAAGTGATGTCATAAAAGCACAAACATTAGACAAAAGTGCTTTATGTGAGAGTTTGACCATGCTTTGTCTCCCCATCATCCATTTTGTCTCCTTAATCACTAATTAACACAAAATTAAGGAAATATCTCCCTCCTTCCCCTTGAATAGTGGATGCCACTTTCTCCCTCTCCCATCATCATCCATTTTCATTTTCACTCATCTTATTCTCTTTCTTCAAAGCCAAATCCTCCAACTTCTCTCTAAAACCCTCTTCTTTTTCTTTATCTTCTTCTTCCTTTCTCCACCACCACCACCCAAAACTTCTTACTTAGCCCTTCAAAGACCTCATCTTTGGGTCTTTGGAGATAAGATCTAAACACTACAACCTCTATTTTCACAAGAGCAGAAGAGCTTCTCCTTCCTTCTTGCAAAACCGCCGCCATCATCATTAAGAGGAGACATCATCTTCTTCTACCTTTTCTCTTGTTTTTGTGCCATCTTCAAGAAGAGGGAGTGATCTTCATCTTTTTATTTTGTTTGCTCAAGAAAGCTTGAAACTTGGTTCTTTTCATAACCAAGATCTTTAAGTAAAAACTTGAGAAGATCCTTCATGCTCTTCATGAGCAAAAGTTTCCATTTTTGGAAAAATATGTTCTTGTTGTTCTTCAAGTGTTATTGATGTTTCTACTTTTGGAAAAATAAGTTCATGTTCTTCTTCTTGAATGTTCTTGATGTTCTTGGTGGTGTCTTACTTAAAGTTGTTCTTTTTCTTATGATGAGTTTATGATTAGAAAAGTTTCATCTTTACATGCTTTTCATGATTTGATAAGACTATGAATATCCTAAAAGCTTAAAACTTTAAAAAGTTTGCTTCTTGAAGCATAAAAAGTGGCGCAAGTTTAGTGCCTTCATAAAAGTCCTATTTTATTTTGTTTTGGAGACAAGACTGCATGTAAAAATCTAAGCTTTTTGGAATAATAAGCCTTTTGAGTTAGAAAAATGATATCTTGTCACTTTATGTTTCAAAGATTGATCCTTGGAAGCAAATCCTTTTATAATGTTTGAAACTTGAAATCAAAAAGGTCACTTTTGGATCATAGAAATGCTAACTTTTATAAAGATCAAGACTTTAATAACTTTAGAGCTAATGTCTTATATCACTAGTTGATAAAGTAGAAACCTTTTTAATGTAGAGACAACTTTAAATCATAAAGTTGAGACCTTGATAGTCTTAGAATAATTAAAAGAGTCAACTTTCATAAAGAATAAGACTTTTTAGTTAAAAAGCTAGTAACTTGTATCATTATTTCATGAAGATCTAATCTTTAAGATAAGAGCTTAATCTTAAAGGCACTTACTTTCATAAAGAATAAAACTTTATGACTACTTTATAAAGAATGATAACTTTTATAATACTTAAGGTAAGATCTTGATATGCTAGTAATAAAAGCTTGAAACTTTGTAACTCAGTTAAGTTAAAAATCACCTTTGGTGATTAGTGAACATGATGTTGTTGGGTTCATGATGTGGTTATGCATTATCATAACCCAAGGATTAGAGGGATCTCGAACTCCTTGGGAACAGAAGTATGATTAAGGCCTCTAAGCATACCATGAACCTAGGAATCACTAAGTACACTATCTCAAGGAAAGGGAACAATCACCTAACTTAATTAATTTGAACAAGTGTTCCATAAGACATGCACTTAAGTAATGAATAAGTTCACATGAGAACTAAGTAACTCAAAGACTACATGTACATATATTTTAACTAAGTGATTCTCTCGTGGGTAACCACGGGAAATCAAATGATGATTCATAAGATTCTTCACAAAGAATAACACAACCATGAACCCCTTAGGGTATGAATGTATGATGTCATTCGACATGATGAATGACAAGTTTGGTTGAGCTTTGTCTCATGATTGAATGATTAGTGTGATGATATAATATAGATATGATGGACTGTTGGTTGAAAGTTTGTGATTGGTACTTTGGGGAATCTCCGGTCTAGCCGTTATGCTGCCGAATTTTCGTCAGAATTATAGACTTAGTCATATCATTGCATGTGTCTATTCAAAGAAGTATTATGCATGTAAAGTATAATGATAAGGAATGAAAGAATGGGATATGACCCCTTGATCACTTCTGGGAAGTGAGAGACTGTGATCCACAAGGAACCTCTATGGGCGAGGCAAGGGTGATATAGAGGACTCCCCAACTTAGAAGTAACCACTATCAGCTTAGTCTAATTTGGTTAGTACTGCGTGACGACGGTCACGGAATAAGCTCATGTCCAAAACCAATCTATTTTAAAGGAAAGTAAAGAATGTTAAGCATGTGCTGAAAATGAAAGTAAAGTCAAAGTAGAACCATGGTCAAGTTGATGAGTTGCATAATCATGCATGTTTCTATATTTCTCATGTGTATTATGAGTGTTTATCCCATGTGTTAGTATGTATGCCTATGTATGATTCTATGAATATGATGATAAACATAAAAGTAACCCGCTTCGGGGTTTAAGTTTTCTCAACCATTAAAATTGAACTTATACTCGAAGCGGCTGGGACGATGATGATGACACCATGTTTGTCTAGTCACAATCCTACTGAGAAATCCTGTATTTCTCACTCCTATGTTTCCGCGTCGTCTTCAGATGGAGCTAATGGCATCCATGGTAACACTTCTGATGGTGCCTGACTAGATTAGACAAGGAACTGCCATGTTTCTTCACCTAGCTAAGGAGGATCGAGATAGTAGCATAGCATTTTCATTTTCTTAAGAGCCCTAGTTGGGCAGTTTATGTGTAATTAAGAGCATGTGGGAAGTCATACTGCTTAATTTGACCTATTACATATGTGATACTTATTAAGTGTAATGATGACCTTGATTATCTATGATTACATTCTTGGCTTAATGTATTGTGTTATGTTGTTTCCATTTTGTCATATGTATTATTGGTAACTCAACGATATGAAGAACAACGTTCATATGTATACGAGTAAGTAAGCGCTTAAAGGCTCAGTTTTCAAGCATAAGGGTTTTACAAGAAAAAAAATTATATGCTAGTTTCGTATATTACACTAATTTAAACCATAAGAACTTTCGCTAGTTAAGAGTGACAACTAATGATCCCATAAAATGACTTAAGCATAGTATGGTATTATTAGAGTGTTACATAACTAACCCTATGGACCTTCAAATTAAGTGTAATCAATTTTTTTAGATAGCTAACACAGAGGAATAATCCTATAAATTTTTAAAATTAAACTTCTAGTGGATTGCTTCCAATGATTGTATGAAATTACCCTGTATCCTATTAGTGCTAAAATAGGACAACCTAATGTAGAGCTTACAACTTAAGCTCTACTTAGGCAAACTGAGTGGGACTTAGTTTTTTTGAAAGAAAGTTTATGTGAGTATAAGCATAAAAATTCCAAAGAAAAATGATAAGGAATAGATTTTTAATGATTTTCCTATTTTTGATGTCTAAATCTTTCCCAAAACAGGGCAGTAGTGAATTAAATATAAATATATTAAATTATACTTATCAAAACTTAGTGAGACGAAAGAGGTCTAAAAATGGACTAATAGAACAACCTCTCTATAGAATTTGGGCTTAGAAGGATTCAAATTGGAATTTTGGTGAAATTTTTAAGTTTGGGTAGAATTGAAAAACTTACGTCCAAATTGTAGTCAAAGTGCACATAACTTAATTTAAAGGTCTCTAAACTGTATGGGACCAACACTAATTGAAATGTTGAAGAATATATGTTGGTTTGGATGCCATATCAATGCAAATGCCATGGGACTACTACTTGTTGGAATCCTTGTAATTGAGGTACTCCTTGCTTTCATGAATATCTATGTGATTGAGATTTTGATTCTTATGCTGAATTTTTTTTTTTTTTTAATGTGACAAACTATATAATCCACTATTGTAAACTTTGGGGACTCTTATATTATAGCTATCATACTACTGAATTTCCAATAGATATGTTTTAGAAATAAGTATATGGCATAAGCATATATGCATTTAAACATCCCCATGAATCATTATGACCAAAGAATGCATATAAGCAAAAGCAAATTAAGAAAGTATGTGAACAGATAATGCATGCTAAGAACATAAGAAGTTGACATCCTTTCTCTTGGATACAGTTATGAGATCCCTCCACTTAGAGGTAGTTATATATTAAGATTATGAGATCCCTTCACTTGGAAGCAATTATGAAATCCCTACACTTGAAGACAATTATAATAAAACTATGAGATCTCTCTATTCTAGAGGCAACTGGCCAAAATGAGATCCCTCTACTTTAGAGGCACATGGATCCTCTTGTCAGTTAGTGCTATGTGACGACGATCACGAAATAAGCTTATTTCCTATATCAATCTATCCAAAAGAAATAAAGATTAATAGCACATGCTAAGCATGAAAGTAAATGAGAAAGTGCATCAAGTCATGCATTTTTGCATTCATGAGTATATAGCTTGTTTGCTTTTATTTGATAGTTTAATATGTCAGAACAAGGCATCACTGTCAGTTGTATGATTATTGCCATGCTTGAACTAAGTGTATGAGTTAAAATTATCTTGCTTCGGAAGGACGTGTTTTCTAAAACTTAATACACGAACCTTTAACCCTATGTATAAGATCACACTTTTCTTGATAAATTGAAGCAATTGGGGCGACAACGATGACATTGATTCTCTAGTAGCTTAGGATGCCTACTGAGAATGAAAAATTCTCACTCATATGTGTGTTCTCATGTCATCTCTAGACAGCTCAAAAGATCTTGATGATGACCATCCTAGAAGAAATTGAGTGAGATTGGATTGTCTGTCGAAGGTTGCTGCCAAACACATACATATGTCACCACTGGATGGCTATTTTGCTAGTTGAAGTTCTTAGCAGAGTTGCTTATTTAATTTAAAAGATTGTTGCTGTGCTGTAAATATTTGCGTATGTAAGGGAATTTCTATTTTCCCTATTCGCTTGTTTATATATTTACTCCATACTATAATGGATATTTTGCTATTCTCTCTAAAATAAAGTGAATAGTCAAGCAAGGTCCATTAATTTATTAGTAGTAAACCCTAAGTGTGATGTTATGACTTAAGCATAGTATTTATTTAGGAGAGTGTTACATTTTGGTATCAAAGCAGTTCAGCCTAACTGAACCTGGGGATGGACTGACTATGCTTTTGAAGCATATTTGGAGAGTCTAGAACAATCATGCTTTATGTCCTTGCATGACAAAGACATAGGTGTTTGTGCATGGTAGCCTTATTGTGTATGTAGTAGCTTATCTGTCACACTTAATTGTACATTGAGCCTAATTACCTCAATATAACATTTTGTGTAATAAAAAATCTATAGCATCCAGCTAGCTTATTAGGGGTAATGGAATTTTGAGGATAAAATTCTTTCAAAAGGGGTTAGTATTGTAACACCTCGATTTAGCTGTATCTAAAATTAACATTGTTAGAGATTAACTAACGCTAAATTTATAAAACAGATATGAGAGTGTAGAATAACATAAGTAGTAGCAGCGTACGGTTAGAATTTATATGAAACTAGAATTGTAACTGAATCGAAAAAAAATTTTAAGAATAGTTTTTCAAAACATAACAAATTGATCTAGTAGGAGTATAAAATACAAGAAAGTTAGTCATCAAGAGATCAAACCTATTATATGTGGTCTAGAATGGGTCACACTGCCCAAATTACATGGCACAACATGGGCCACACACCTAGTATGGCGAGTCATCCTCACTTTCTCCAATTATATCTCCCCAAACCCTAGCTTTTCATGATTTTTTCTCTCCTTCTTAGCCCACCCAGTTGGACCCTCTCCATTTCTCCTCCATTTTTGCTCACAAAAGCTCACAAACCCTTAGTTCCTTCTTGTTCCCTCAACATCTGCTTGATTTCTAAGCTTGTTTGTGATTTTCTAAACCACACAAGAGCCAAAACTCTCCTCTTTAAGCCATATCAAGCTTTAGTCAAGGAAGAGAAAGAAGGAGCCTAAGTGTGGTCTTGTGATTCTAAGGAGGTTTTAGAGTTGGTAGAAGCAAGATTTGAAGCATCCTTGAGCATGGAAGTGAGGTAGGTTCCTAAACCACCTTATATGTTGGTACTTGGCTAGATGAGCTAGGAGTTGCATCCTTTTGGTTTTTCATATATTTTGGTTCATGATGATGTTCTTTAGGCCTATATTAATGAGTTGGAACTAGTGAAACTTGAGTTAGTAGGAGAAACAAACTAGGAATTCAAACATGTTCACAAACAGAAAACATGACAACTAGGATAGCCCTAGATAATGTTGGATTCACAGACCATACCTAGAGCTAGGGACCTTCAATTGAAGTGAAACCAATTTTATTTGAAACCTAACCCATAGGAGAGTATACCCCAAAATTTGAGGTCCTTTGGACTTAAGATGGATAAGTTACAAATTTTGTAAAGAGCTATAGGCGGAGTGTCATGGATTTGAGCAGGGTATGTTCTAATGGGCATAACTTACCCTATAGACTTTCAAATTGACCTAAACCAATTTTACTAGAAACATAACATAGGGAAATAATTTATAAATTTTTAGATTTAAACTCCTAATAGATTGCTTCCATTAATTCCACAAAGTTACCCTATATCTTATTAGTGTTGAAATAGGACAGCCCTAATGTAGAGCTTATAACTTAAGCTCTATTTAGCTAAACTAAGTAGGACTTGGTTTTTTTTTTTCTAAAGAGGGTTTAAATAAGTATAAACATATAGAATTCTAGAGAAAAAATGACAAGGAATTGATTTTTAATGATTTTCCCATTTTTGATGTCTGAATCTATCCTAAAATAGGACAGTAGTGAATTAAATATAAATATCTTAAGTTATACTTATTAAAATTTAGTAGGACCAAAAAGGTCTAAAATTGGACTAATATAGCAACTTCTCTGTAGAATTTGGGCTTAGAAGATTCAAATTGGAATTTTGGTGAAATTTATATGTGTGGGTAGAATTGAAGAACTTAAGTCTAGATTGTTGTAAAAGTGCACATAACTTAACTTAAAGGTCTCTAAATTGTATGAGACCAAGACTTATTGAAATGTCGAAGAATATATGTTGGTTTGGATGCCATATCAATGTAAATGCCATGGGACTGCTACTTGATGGAATCCTTGTGACTGAGGTCTTCCTTGCCTTCATGAATATATATGTGATTGAGATTTTGATTCCTATGCTAGAAATTGTTTTTTAATGTGATTGGTTATATAATCCACTGTTGCAAACTTTGGAGACTCTCATATTATAGCTGCCATATTGCCAAATTTCCAGTAGATATGTTTTAGAAGTAACTATATGGTATGAGTGTAACACCTTACTAGGCAAAATACTATGCTTAAGTCATAATATGTTATCTGATAGGTTATTACATATGGCTATCTAATTAAATTCCATTTCCTGATTTAATGTTAATTACCCATACGGAGTTAACTGTTCACTTAATAAATTTTCGTTTGATTGCGGGATAAGTAATAGATAATCGTTATAACCGAAATAAAGTAAATTAAATAAAAATGTGGAATAGGCGGAACTACTGAAACGACATCATATACATATATATATAGACGTCTGTTTTTCAAAGTTTGTCAAAAGTTACATAAAATAGTATAGGGTAATAAATGAGGCCGCTAATACAAAATAAATTGGCCTATCTTTATGAACAATACCTAATTGGTTCCCAAGGGACATTTCGTGTACTACCCTTCCACATACAGCATACACTAAACTACTGCCTATGACCCAATACTACCAAAAGAGGGCCACTCTACACATTTCCTATTGCAGCACTATACGGGCACTCTAGATGGACTCCGAGGAAAAGAATCCATTCGCCATGTCGGCATCAATTGGGGTATAATCCACGCTCGGGGCAGAGGACGAGGAAGACAAGCTCGCCGCCTTTGACAGATCCTCCTCAGACAGTGAGATAGAGGGGATATACTACGGTAATGAAGCTGGTGGAGCCATGGGAGTTGCTGCTGCTATGTGTGGAGGTGGAAAATGATGGGCCATGTATAGCGGAATAACAATATAAGGTGCGGCGGGATAGAAGAGTGGGTGAGTCAGGGGAATGGCAAAATCTCTATGAAAGAAGAAATAAAAATGGAATTGATATCTACCGGATATATATATATATATATATATATATATATATATATATATATATATATATAAATGGGTCCAGGTGGATGTGAAGCTCAGGGAACTTGATAAGCAGGATGCCCGTTGCCGCGTTCTCCATGATTTGAGAATGACGCAGAAACATGTAGTAGGGTGAGAAATAAAGATTTCTTAGTAGGAATCCTAAGTTTATACATATCTGTCATCGCTGTCATTCTCAGTTGTTTTGGTTTTTCCTTAATTTTAAATAGTATGACAAAAGGGTAATATTCAACTTAAATTTTTATTTTAGAAACATATACCAAAACAAACTAAATTTTACATTGGGACAAGGAAAATATAATTAGCAGATATACTAATGCAACTAAGATAGTAACAACAATTAAACAGTAACATATCATGAGAAATAAACAGATAATTATGACAATCAATTAAGACTTATCATACAGTGCATATAAATGTGCAACTGGGAAATGCATCTTATCTTTGAAGGCTTTTGCCTCCTAAAACTTATTTTCCATCCTTGATCCCCTGGGAGTTATTGGCCATATACTCCTAGGTAATAGTCCGCTTTTCAAGACCAAGCTCGTTCTTATACAGGATTGTTGGGTTTACTTTCCTCAACCTTCCCACTGATCTATTCCCCTTAAGCTTATTCAGGGGCTGGCCTAAGTAATATGGAATCTTTTGCAATATTCATGAATTGCATGCACAACTAACTTTATTCTTTCAAACATCATGTGTTTATGCAATTATAACTCACACAATATAAGAATTTCTTGCCGAAATTTCAGCAGCATAATGGATCGAGTCTATTTCCCCATGAATAGTGCTAGACTACCAGTAAAATCATTCAAACTTACAATTAAATATAGAAAAGCAATTATATATTCATAATATCATTCATCAAATTCAATTCAAATATCATTAGGGTTTTCGGTTTATTTCATCCTATTCTGCCCGAGTGTTGTACAATCCACCATTAGTCCAATTCAAATCATTTCAACCTAAATTTTGGATATGTCGTAGCTCTATGTGTCTAGTTTCCAACCCTTTTAGTCCCATCTCATTTTGATTTGTATAACTCAAGTTATTAGTATTTTACCTTAGACTGCCTTGTTCTTAGCCAGAATTGTACCCTTATAAGTGAAAATTCAAAAAAAATAGAAATCTGAGTGAAATTATACAAAGTTTATATCAAATTAAAGTTAACAGAACAAGATTTCAAATGAAAGAAGTTGAATATCATGTTCGTAGTATATTTGAGATATAAGCCCTGTAACTTGACCCTACTGGACTGCTCTGTTCCATCCCATTTTGAATTTAAGGTGAATTCATTGATGTGCTGGGAATAATTGGCAACGAATATGACTCTGAAATTTTTATAAGATGTTCCCTTATATGTTAGCTTTCAAAAAATGTTAGGTTCACTCAATTTGGAGTTGTGTAGGGTGACTTATACTCTTCTCAACATATACTGCCCAGATAAGAAACCAGATTTCTAGGTCAAACTTCAAAAATTTATAACTAATTCTATACTAATCCAATAGCCTTATATTTTATATTTATAGAAATCCCTGAATGTCTAGTTTCATATAAAAATATGTTCATCAAATTTAAATGGCTTTAGGCAGAACCATACACTTCGCTGTACGGACCGCCGAGGAAAACCCTAACAGCTTCTTGAATTTTCTCTATTCTTCAAGTTCTTTCATACCAATTCCAATTCTAATCACAACATACATGCAAAATCAATCATAATCCATCATCATCACTCCAATTCACATCAGTATGATGGGAAAAACAAGATCCCCACAACTGCAAATCAAGAAAAACAAGAAGAGAAGTTAGATTCCTACATTTCCTAGGTATGATTCTTGCTAGATTTTTGTTTGAGTTGAAGAAATCTTGTTGTGGCTTGAAGGTTTGTTGAAGCTGAAGATGATATGAGGTGAGATTAGATGAGATGAGGAGAAAAGAATGGAGAGTGATTAGCCACATAAAGAGGCCTAAATTATAAGGGTAGGAAAGGAAGAAATGAAAACTTCTAAAGCAAGTTGAATTTGATTAGTGGATTTGTGTTGGCCATTTCAACTTGATTTTGTGGCCGCCTTCTTTGGCTGAAAGTGGCGCTACATATGGGGATGTTTTGGCTAAATCCTAGCCATTCATCCTAGGGCACTCATAATATAAGTTCTATTGGTTCGGTTCTGACAGTTTAAAATACCGAAATCTTACCGATTTCTCTTAAATCGATAAACTGGTTTTAGAAAAATTCTATGAGATTTCCTATGTTCCTAATCTAATTCCATAAAGTCTAATCCTTCTAAATCATACTTAATTGGCTTTAAGTGAATGCTTAATCAAATTCCGACTAATCTCAATTATTTGATAAAAACCGAACAACTCGATTATTAACGATAAAATTTCTTGGACGTTACATTTCTACCTTCCTAAAAAAAAATTTTGTCCTCAAAATTTAGTACTTGAGAATAATTCAGGATACTCCCTCCTCATATCAGATTCTAATTCCCATGTACAGTCCGTTGAGTCTTCGTTTCCCCATGCCACCTTCACTAACTGCACGATTTTGTTTCGAAGGTGTTTGATGCTCCTGTCCACTATCCGTACTGGGGGTAAATGAAAAGTTAAGTCATCCCTTAACTGGATTGATTCAGGCTCTAAGAAGTGAGTGGGATCAGGCTGGTTTTTTCTAAGTTGAGAAACATGGAAAACATCGTGGAGGTTTGACAAATGCGGGGGCAAGGCGACTCGATATACAACTGGCCCAATTTGCTTCAAGAAAAGGACCTATAAAGCGAGGGCTTAGCTTTCTAATTTTAATAGCTCTGCCTACTCTAGTTGTGGGTGTGATCTTTAGGAATACATGGTCTCCTTCTTGAAACTCCAAAGGCTTTCTCCTGACATCCGCGTAGCTCTTTTGATGACTCTGAACTGCAAGTATCTTGCTATAGATTCTTTTGATTTGCTCTGTAGTTTGCTTGATTAACTCTAGTCCTAGCAGACTTTTTTCCCCTGATTCGTACCAACATAGTGGAGATTGGCGTTTCCGTCCATATAATGCTTCGTACGAGGCCATGCCAATGCTCGCATGATAACTATTGTTATATGCAAATTCGGCCAATGGCAAATATCAATCCCAGCTCCCGCGCTGTTCTAAGATATATGCTCGCAGCATATCTTCCAAAGTCTAAATAGTTTGCTCTGTCTGACCATCTATTTGTAGATGGTATACTGTGCTTAGACACAGCCTAGTGCCGAACGCCTTCTGAAACGCTCCCCAAAATCGTGAGGTAAACCTTGGATCTTGATCTGAGATGAATGTTGACGGAGTACCATGTAGTCACACCACTTCTTAAATGTATAATTGAGCCAAGTTCTCCAGAGGATAATTTGCTCAAATGGGTAAAAAGTGAGCAGACTTGGTTAGTCTATCCACTATAACCCATATAGTGTCATATCCCGAGGATGCCCTTGGTAAGCCTATAATGAAATTCATAGAAATGCTCTCCCATTTCCATTCTGGAATCTCTAAGGGTGCAAAGTTCCTGCCAGTCTCTGATGCTTTATTTTTACTTTCTGGCAGGTTAGACATTTATTCACAAGATCTGCCACATCCTTCTTGAGCCCTGGCCACCAAAACATCTTCTTAAGGTCTTAATACATCTTGTTAATGCCAGGGTGAATAGCAAAATCGCTCTTACGGCCTTCCTCCAAGATTCTCTGCTTAAGGTTGTCTTCCTCAGGTACGCATATCCTTCCCTGATATCGCCACACACCTTCTGCATCTCGAGTAAATCCTGTTAGCTTTCCGGATTGCACTAGTTGCACTGTATGCTAAAAGTTGTCATTCCTTTGTTGTTCCTGTCAGATTTGGTCTTTGAAATTGGTGGTTATCTTAAGCTGGTTTAGCTGAATAGCATTGGGGGTTATAGAATCCCCAAGTTGAGGTCTCAGAAATTCTCTATAAGTTTCGCCTCCTTAATCATCATCCATGCCACTGTTAAGGACTTCCTACTTAGGGCATCTGCCATCACGTTTGCCTTGCCAGGATGGAACTTTAGGTCAAACTCATAGTCTTTAAGAAACTCCATCTACCTTCGCTGCCTCATGTTTAATTCTTTCTGATCAAAACCGTATTTCAAGCTTTTGTGATCAGAAAATACTTCAAACTTCGCTCCGTAGAGATGGTGTCTCCATGTCTTCAGAGCAAATACCACCGCCGCTAACTCTAGGTCGTGTGTTGGATAATTTCTTTCGTGAGTTTTCAATTGCCAGGAAGCATATGTGAAGACATTCCTGTTCTGCATTAACACGCACCCTAATCCTTTTTTGGATGCATCACAGTAGACTTCGAACAGTACATGAGGATTCGGTAGAATAAGTATTGGGGCTATCATCAACCTTTCTTTTAAATCTTGGAAACTCTGCTCGCACTCGGGAGTCCATTCGAATGGGGCACTCTTCCTGGTTAGCTTTGTTAAGGCAGGGCTATTTGAGAGAAGTGCTTAATAAATCTCCTATAATATCCTGCGAGACTTAAGAAACTCCTGACTTCCGTAATTGTCGTTGGCTGTTCCCAGCTTAATACTGCTTCCACCTTACTAGGATCCACTGAAATTCCCCCGTGGGATACCACATGGCCAAGAAATTTTACTTTTTTCATCCAAAATTTGCATTTGGATAGCTTGGCGTAAAGTTTTTTCTATCTTAGAATTTGTAAAACTAGTCGCAAATGTTTTGCGTGCTCTTGCTCCATCTTCAAGTAAACAAGTATGTCATCAATAAATACCACCACAAATTTGTCAAGATATGGTCGGAATATCCGATTCATGTAATCCATGAATATTGCTAGAGCATTCATCAGCCCAAAGGACATCACAGTGTATTCGTACTGTCCATAACGAGTCTGAAACGCCATCTTTGGAATATCTTCTTCTCGAACCCTCTGGTGATATCTAGACCATAGATCAATCTTGGAAAATAGTAGCCCCTTGCAGTTGATCCATGAGATCATCAACCCTTGGCAATGAATACTTATTCTTGATCATCGCCTTATTCAACTACCTGTAATCCACACATAGTCGCATGCCTTCATCTTTCTTCTTAACTAACAAGACTGGGGCTCTCCATGGTGATGCACTTGGCCTAATAAATTTTTTTTCCAGGAGCTCTTCAATCTGCTTCTTAAGTTCGGTCAGCTCCAAGGATGACATTCAATACAGCACTATGGATATTGGTCCTGCCCCTAGTATCAATTCAATGGCGAACTCAATTTCCCTCTCAGGAGGAAAATCTGGGATATCCTCAGGGAACACATCGGGATATTCCCTAACAATCAGAATATCATCTAGCTTCTGATCAACCTCCGTGACATTGGTTGATAACAGGATGTACCCTTGACCTCTATTTCTACAATGGCGCACTACTGAAGAGCTTGAATAAAGGTTTACGAGGGTTACTAATTCAGAAGGTGAAGCAGAGGGAAGCACAATGGATTTATCAGAGCAATTTAATAGGGCTTGGTTGGCAGAGCACTAATCCATGCCCAAAATCATGTCAAGTCTGAACAAAGGGAGACGAATTAAATTAGCTGAAAAAATTCGACCTCCTATCTGATAGGGGATATTCATACAAATAAGATTAGTCTTAACGGGTTCACTTGTAGGAGTAGAAACTAGCAAGTCATAGGATAATTCAGAAATGGGTAACTACAAGGCTGACATGCAATCATGAGAGATGAAAGAGTAAGATGCACCTGAATCGTATAAAACAGTTAAGGTCTTACCATTCACTTCACACGTATCTTGAATCAAATCTTCTGACTTGTCGACCTCCTATGCATCCATAGTGAAAACTCTTCCCTGGCGTTGTGGCTTGGGAGTTGGTTAAGGGTTTCTGGCAGGACATTCATAGATTTTGTGGCTTGGCTTGCCACATCCAAAATAGACATTTTGACCTGCCAAGTAGGGGCAGTTGCTATGATTCCTGTTGCACTGGTTTCAAGTCTGGTTCCCAAAAGGCCTCTGAGATTGCTTGCCTTTGTTGCCCGCAGACTGAAACTTTCTTTGCTGCTGAAAGTTGGGCTTGAACCTTGGGCTTTGCAGAGCTAACCCCTTCTTAAAGTTACTACTGGTTGACCTAGCAACTACCAACTTCTTGTTACAATCCTCCACCAAGTGGCACTTGTTCACGACAGTAGGGAAATCTCTAATCTTCATTGGCCCTATGGTGGTAAGAATGTCTTTTTGCAGCCCACCTTTGAACTTCACGCATTTCCATACTTTGTCGGGGTTCTATTGATAGATGGTGGAAAATTTGCACAGCTCCTCAAATTTAGCGATATATTCCGACATGCTACTATTCCCTTGACGGAGGTGCATAAACTCTAACTCCTTAGCATTGCAGACAAAAGCAGGGAAGTACTTCTGATAGAACGCATCTCTGAATACGTCCCAAGTAATATCTGTTTGGGATCCCTCCAATAACCACCGTGCACCATTCCACCAGAACTCTACATCTGCTTCCAGCATATAGGTGGCAAAGGTCATCTTCTGATGATCTATGCAGTCTAAAATAGAAAAGACTTTCTCCATGGCCTTAACCCACTCATCTGCCTTATCTGGGTCAAAGGATCCCCCGAAGCTGGGCAGGTTAGCCTTTCGAAACTCGGCAAATTTAAGATATTCTAGGTCTACTCCTGGACCATTAGAATTCCCCCGATGACCAACCTCAGGTTGCCTTCCTAGTTGGTCCATCATCTGGGTTGTCGCAGCTGCTTGTTCTCTCATGGCGTACGCCATGTCCCGCATTGTATCCATAAACTCGATAGACTCCTCTTGAGCTGGATCCATTCGTAGCCTACCCCACTTTCCGGAAGCCATCAAGTTCTAAACACACAAAACAAGAATGATTGAGTTGATCAAGCTCAATACTAAGTTCAGTGTGCTAGTAAATAATAACATATGGTTAGGCAATTCCCTCACATGCATCCTATCTCTATGGACAAGACTCAGTGCATGATAATATCTACGGAACACAAAGCATACGCAAAGCATAATCAGTCCAATCCTCAGGCCTATATTAGGACGAACTACTCTAATACAAAAAATGTAACACCTTACTAGGCAAAATACTATGCTTAAGTCATAATATGTTACCTGATAGGTTATTACATATGGCTATCTAATTAAATTCCATTTCTTGATTTAATGTTAATTACCCATACGGAGTTAATTGTTCACTTAATAAATTTCCATTTGACTGCGGGATAAGTAATAGATAATCGTTATAACCGAAATAAAGTAAATTAAATAAAAATGCGGAATAGGCGGAACTATTGAAACGACATCATATACATATATACATAGACATCTATTTTTCAAATTTTGTCAAAAGTTACATAAAACAGTATAGGGTAATAAAATGAGGCTGCTAATACAAAATAAATCGGCCTATCTCTATGAACAATATCCTAACTGGTCCCCAAGAGACATTTTGCATACTACCCTTCCACATATAACATACATTAAACTACTGCCTATGACCCAATACTACCAAAAGAGGGCCACTCTATACATTTCCTACTGCAATACTACACGGGCACTCTAGATGAACTCCGAGGAAAGGAATCTATTCGCCATGTCGGCGTCAGCTGGGGTATAGTCCATGCTCAGGGCAAAGGACAAGGAAGATGAGCTCGCCGCCTTTAATGGATCCTCCTCAGACAGTGAGATAGAGAGGATCTGCTGCAGTGGAGAAGTTGGCAAAGCCATGGGAGCTGCTGATGAATTGGATTTTTATACTATTTTTATCCTAATTGGATTTTTATACTATTTTTATCCTTCATACTTGTCTCATTAATCCTCCTTTGTGCTTAATTGGTTGAGTTTAGATCATTTTCCTTTTTTGGATCTTAGTGAGACTTAGTTAATTTTTGCAGCATTTCGGTTATTTTGACCTGCTTCAGTGTTTAGATCATATCTTGAGTTCTATACCTCATTTTATTATGCTTCTTGATTTGTAGGAAAGCTAAGAGATAGAGCTACAATTTCTATGAGAGGGCAAGGGCTAATTCTGATATCTTAAAGCCGAAATTGGGCTCGGAACTGAACTGAAGCGTTTGGGCGCGGTTTCTAAGCAGCCTTCAATGATTGGACCATATCTTGGGCTACAGGGACTCAATTGAGTCCATTCCAGTGGCATTGGAAAGCTAACATCCAGGGCTTCATCTTATGTTCAGAGCACTAAGCCAAGAAGAACCTTTATGAGGCCCAAAAACGTGTTGGAAGTCGCTGCTGAGTCTAAGAGAGCCCACTCAACTTGTTTTGGGCACAACTTTCTCTCTAAGCATCCAAATTGGGCAAATGAGCTATCCAAATTTAGCTTAGGAAAAGAGGATTATTTTAATTAAGTAATTAGTGACTTTTAATTAGAGGTATATATAGAAATTCTGATTATGCTTCAGAGGACCTTTTTTGCTCATTTTGTAATTTTTAGTTTTATTGAATAAGAAAACTCTCTCTCTCTTTTGCGTTTTCCTCCATTAATGGAGGGGTGATCCTCCTCTGATCTAAGGCATCAAGAGAAGCATTCAAGCTCTTGAGGATTGGTGCATCAAGACATGGAAATTCCAATTCAGTTTCACTCCTCTTCTCTTCTTCTTAATCTCGTAATTGAATTGGAGGTTTTCATTCATGCATGTTGATTAAGAGTCAATCAAATCATGTATAATTCGGTTGATATATGTGATTCGATTGTTCAAGAGTGTGATTCATATTTCGGATATGAATATGAGATTAGAGCATTGGTTTGGAAGCTAATCCAAAATCAATTCGGTTTTAGAGGTCTCTAAACCGAATTGCTTGAGTGATTAGTTGAATGCATGGAGATTTTCATGTGAATGCTAGGTTTGATTTGAGGTTTCAATTGAATCTAAAATTAATCATCGAATTGGAGTGTGCATGTATATTTGAATCCAATGATTGAGTGTTGATTGCTTTCTTCTTGTGTGTCTTGGATTAGAATTTTAATTCGGTTTAGCCTTTTTGTTTTCTGTTTGCTTTGGAATTCAGCATTGCATTTTAAGTGTTTGTTATAAAAACCCCCCTGAATTTTCTGATCAAATAGTGTGTTCATCTTTGGGAAACGATCCGAGTTGGCTACTATACTATAGTCGCTATTCGGTTTAATTTGCTTGTGTTACGATGCGCGAGTCAGCTGCTGCTGCTGTGTGTGGAGGTGGAAAAGGATGAGCCATGTATAGCGGAATAGCAATATAAGGTGCGGCGAGGTCGAAATGTGGATAAGTCGGGTGAACAGCAAAATCTCTACTAAAGAAGAAATAAAAATGGAACTGAAATCTACCGGATATATATATATATATATATATATATATATATATATATATATATATATATATATATATATATATATATATATATATATATAAATCAGTCCAGGTGGATGTCAGTTCTGTTTTTATTTCTTCTTTCGTAGAGATTTTGCTGTTCCCCTAACTCACCCACTCTTCGACCCCGCCGCACCTTATATTGCTATTCCGCTATACATGGCCCATCATTTTCCACCTCCACACGTAGCAGCAGCACGGGCAGCAGCAGTAGCTCCCATGGCTCTGCCAGCTTCACCACCGCAGCAGATCCCCTCTATCTCACTGTCTGAGAAGGATCTGTCAGAGGCTGCGAATCGTCTTCCTCATCCTCTACCCAGAGCATAGACTATACCCTAGCTGACGCCAACATGGCGAATGGATTCCTTTCCTCGGAGTCCATCTAGAGTGCCCATGTAGTGCTGCAGTAGGAAATGTATAAAGTGGCCCTCTTTTGGTAGTATTGGGTCATAGGCAGTAGTTTAGTGTATACTGTATGTGGAAGGGTAGTACATGAAATGTCTCTTGGGGACCAGTTAGGGTACTATTCATAGAGATAGGCTGATTTATTTTGTATTAGCCACCTCATTTTATGACCCTATACTATTTTATGTAACTTTTGACAAACTTTGAAAAATAGACGTCTATGTATATATGTATATGATGTCGTTTCAATAGTTCCGCTTATTCCACATTTTTATTTAGTTTACTTTATTTCAGTTATAACGATTATCTATTACTTATCCGGTAGTTAAATGAAAATTTATTAAGTGAACAGTTAACTCCGTATGGGTAATTAACATTAAATCAGGAAATGGAATTTAATTAGGCAGCCATACGTAATAACCTATCGGGTAACATATTATGACTTAAGCATAGTATTTTACCTAGTAAGGTGTTACAATGAGCATATATGCATTCAAACATCCTAGTGAATCATTATGACCAAGGAATGCATATAAGGATACAAATTAAGAAAGTATATGAAGATAATGTATGCTAAGAACATAAAAAGATGAGATCCCTTCACTTAGAGGCAGTTATGAGATCCCTCTGCTTGAAGGCAGTTATATATTGAGATTATGAGATCCTTTCACTCGGAGGAAGTTATAAGATCTTCCACTTGAAGGAAGTTATAAGAAAACTATGAAATCCTTCTACTTTAGAGGCAGTTGGCCAAAATAAGATTCCTCCAATTTAGGGGCATGTGGATCCCCTTGTTGGTTAGTATTGTATGACGACAGTCACAAAGTGAACTCATTTCCCGGATCAGTCTATCTAAGGGCAATAAAGATTAATGGCACATGCCAAGTAAGAAAGTAAATGAGAAAGTGCATCAAGTCATGCATTCATGAGTACATAGCTTATTTGCTTTTATTTGATAGTTTAATCTGTCAGTACAAAGCATCACTATCAGTTGTATGATTATCGCCATGCTTGAACTATGTGTATGAGTTAAAATTAACTTACTTCAGAAGGATATGTTTTCTAAAACTTAATAAAGGAACCTTTACCCCTATGTATGAGATCACACTTTTCTTAACAAACCGAAGCAGCTGGGACGATAACGATGACATTGATTGTCTATTGGCTTAGGATGGCTACTGAGAATGAAAATTTCTCACTCTTATATGTATTCCCGTGTCAACTCCAGATAGCTCAGGAGATCTTGATGATGATTATCCTGGAAGAAATTAAGCCAAATTGGATTGTGTAACGTCCGAAAAATCTTATCGTTAATAACCGAGCTGTTCGGTTTTCATCGAATGAGTGAGTTTAATCGAAATTTGATTAAGCATTCACCTAGAGCCAATTAAGTGTGATTTAGAAGTGATTAAGCTTGATGGAATTAGTTTAGGAACATAGGAAACTTCACAGAATTTTTTCTAAAACCGATTTGCCTATTTAAGAGAAATCAGTAAGGTTTCGGTAAGTTAAACTGTTGAAACCAGATCAATAGAAATTTTTCTATGAGTGCCCTAGGATCAATGGCTAGGATTTAGCCAAACCACTCCTTCATGTAGCACCTTCATTAGCCATTAAGGGAGGGAAGCTAAATAAAATTCTATAATAGAGTTAAATCCACCAATCAAAGAGAAGGTGCTTCCAAAAGATCTCCACCTTTTCTTTCCTTTCTTCTTATCAATTTCGGCCACCTCCTTGCTGAAGCTCTCTTCATTTCTCTTCTCCTCACTCTCATCTCCACACCATTTCCATCCTTCCTTCAAGTCTCAACACAAGTTATTCACATCAAAGCCACTAAATCAACCCAAAGTTCAACTAGACAAGGTAGGGGATCCTACTTCTCTTCTTTTTTTTTTTCTTTTCTTTGATTTGGGGCTGCATGGTGGTCACATGTACCTTGAGATATTAATGTTATGTAGAGTGGTGATGATGGTTTATGACTAGTTTCACATGTATATTGTGATTAAAATTGGGATTGATAACAAATAGCTTGCAGAATAGAGAACAAAATAACAAGCTGTTAGGCTTTTCCTCGGCAGTCCGTACGGCGGAATGTACGGCTCTGCCTACAGCTGATCAAAGTGGATGAATCTATTTTTATATGAAACTAGACATTCAAGGCTTTCCATACATATATAATATAAGGCCATTGGATTAGTAAAGAGGAAGTTATGAATTTTTGAAATTTAACCCAGAAATCAAGACTTCCACCCGAATAGTATGAGTTGAGAAGGGTGTAACTCACTCTATACAACTCCAAATTGAGTGAAACCAACTTTGTTAAAAATCTAACACATAGGAGAATATCCCATAAAAAATTTTGAATTTGATAAGGTCCTGTTTGTTCCCAATGAGTCAAGAAATTTGCCCTATATCCAATCCAGGTTAGAACAGGGTAGTCCAGTAGAGTCAAGTTCCAAAGCCTATAACTCAAATTATACTCATCCAAATGATATGAAACTTAATTCATTTGAAAGCTTGTTCTGTTAGCTTTACACAGATATAAATTTCGCATGATTTCACCGATATTTCTATTTTTAGTGAATTTTCCCCCATAAGAGTGTAATTCTAGCTAGAAGTAGGACAAGTCTAGGATGAGACACAAATAATTTAAGTCAATGTCAGAAGTCGGGATTTAGTAAATAGGAAGCTAGGTCGGTACACTTAGAATCGAACTCTAAACTTAGTAAATAAGGGACTAAGTCGGGAATATTTGAAGTCGAAGTTGGGACTTAGTAAAACAGAAAACTAGGTTGGGAGTATGTAAGGATGAACCCGGAAGAATATACTTAAGGTTGAACTTGGAGGGGTTTACCTAATGATTGAACTCAGACTTAGTGAATAGGAATCCATATCAAGTATATTTTAAGGCTATACTCGGAACTTAGTAGAGAGAGCCAGATCAGGTATATTTGATGTTGACCTCGGAATTTAGTAGATAAGAAGCTCGGGATTTAGGAAACATACTTATCATAGTCTCAGAAGATCAATGGTAGGGTAATGTCGGAAGTCGCACAACCCCGGAAGACGGGAGTGATGTAGCCTCGGGAGACCGAACATAATGGAGGGAAGTTAGAACCTATATAAGATCGTAACTCGTAACTCGTTGGATATTGAAAGTCGAACTCGGAAACCTTAATAAAAATTAAAAGCCTACAAGATAGATTGATACTTGAGATTCTAAATCTTGCACTTATTAATATTGTTATATTCTTGGCATGAATGTGATGTTTTATATTGAGTTTACTATTTGATTTAAATGTCCTGATTGTTTGGCACTATTCATGGGGAAGCGGACATGATCTGTTATGCTGCTGAGATTTCAGCAGAAAATGCCATAAAAGTAAATTCACAAGTTATGCATCCATTGATTAAAATGTTAGATAAGCAATGCTACTCTATAAGTATGAGAAAGGATTTCCATGTGACTTAGGCCAGCCCCTGAACAAAGTTAAGGGGAATAGATCAGTGGGGAAATCGGGGAAAGCAAACCCGGCGACCCTGTATAGGAACGAGCTTGATTCTAAAAAGCGGGCTATCACCCAGGAGTTTTATGGCCAATATGCTCCCAGGTGACCAAGTATAGAAAAATATGAGTTAAGATCAGGTGCATCATTCTTCATGCACATGCATAAATTTCAGTTTTTTTTTAGCATTGAGTTAAATTACACCATTGGATCTTATATACATATTATTGCTCACTTTATAGCTATCACTTATTTATATTAATACACAGATCGTGTGGTTTAATTTCTATTTAATTTCCTTTACTTCCTTAAGTAAAACAAAGTTGTGTTTCAGGTCATGAGTTACATGACTAATTGAGTAGAGAGTAGGATATCCAAGCGACATAACATTTTCTCCTATTTAACCAAAAATCCGAAACACCTGAGAATGATAGTGATGATAGATATGCATAGATTTAGGAATTCCTACTGAGAAATTTTTATTTCTCACCCTATTATATACTTCCGCATCATTCTCAAATCATGGAGAATGTTGCAAGTTGTATCCTATTCATTGAGTTTCCAGAGCTCCACATCCATCTCAATCCGTTCATAGATTCTGTGTACATATCTGGTAGATGCCAGTCCTGTCTTTATTTCTTCTTCCAGAGAGATTTTGCAGTACCTCTTATGCACCAACTTTTTGACCTTGTCGTCCCTTACATAGCCATCCCTATCCACATGGCTCATCCCTTTCCACCTCCACCCGCAACAGCAGCACCAGCCATGGCTCCACCAGTCGTACCACCGCAGACGATCCCCTCTGCCTCTATGTCTAAGGAGGATTCGTCGGAGGCAGCGAGCTCGTCATCCTCATCTTCTGCCCCGAGTGTAGACTATACCCCTGCTGACGCCGGTATGGCGAATGGATTCCTCTCTTCGGAGTCCATCTAGAGTACCCGCCGTAGCAGTAGTAGATGTACAGGATGACCTTCTTTTGGCAGTTGGGACATAGGCATACGGGTAGGAGATAGTAGTTATACATGAAATGTCCCATGGGGACCAGTAGAGGGGGGGAATGTTCATATTGTCAGGCCGATTTATTTTGTGTTAGCGGCCTCATTTTCTTTTACCCTGTATTGTATTGTATTTCTTTTGATAAACTTGAAAACAAAGGGATAAGCATGTACACATATATACGATGCAATTTGTTTATTTCGAAATTTTGTTTGAGTTACTTTATTTCTAATACAATGACTGTTTAGTGTATATCTCACTGCCAAACCGAAATTGATTAAAGTAAATAGTTAACTTTTAGTTCACCACACGTAATAACTTATAAGGTAATATATTATGACTTAAGCATAGTATTTTGTCTGGTAAAGTGTTACATTTTTTATATCAGAGCAGTTCGTCCTAATAAAGGCCTGAGGATTGGACTGACTATGCTCCGTATATGCTCTGTGTTCTATAGACGTTATCATGCACTGAGTCTTGTCCATAGGGATAGGATGCATGTGAAGGGATTGCCTAACCATATGCTGTTAATTACTAGCATGCCGAACTTAGTATTGAGCCTGATCACCTCAATTACTCTTATTTTATGTGTTCAGAACTTGATGGTGTAACATCCCCATTTTCACCTAAGTTAATTAGCTCGGTGTTTTCGGCTAATTAGAGGGGTTAGCGATTAATTGAGAATTAATCGATTAATCTCGAGAGCAAGAGCTTAGTAAATTAAAGGCAAGTCAACAATTAAGATTTAATGCATTAAAAATTACAATTAAAAGCCTAATTGCCCAATCCTCATTAATCCATGATTTAGAACATAAAATCAAGGTGATCTAACCTAATTAACTGAGAGCATATAAGTCTCAAATCTTAATCACATTAACCCTCACATCTTCTTACATAATTAATGAAGAAAATCCTTCTTAATTAAAATATGCTAATGAGTAATTTAAACCAATTGAATTAATTAGCATTTAGATAATTGTAACAATTATAAAGATGTAGAAACTTCCCTTTAATTATTATTTGAAAGTTTGGTCAAAGCAAGAGCCATATCCAACCATCCATTTGCCTTCTCATCATACACCACTAGATCAAGAGTCCATGTTAGTAGATCCCTTGAGTCATGACAAAAGATCCACTCTTCTCCATCAAGATTGTGACACTTTGAGTGATCACAACCATTCAATGCCAATCCTAGGATAGATCATACTTTGAACCACTAGAAAAGAAGCACTACAAGCCTTTACCCAAGTGCCAAGACTCAAAGGAAACACAACACTCTCTTTTGCCCCAAGGTTTTTCCCACTCCCTAGCTTGTGTAAGAAGCAAAAATCACTTCACCTCCTCCCTCATTTGTGCGCCACTTTCAGCCCTCCCTCTCTCCTCAATTCATTTTTCATTTTTCTCTCTCAAGAATACACACAAAGCTCTCACCTCTCTCTAAACCTCTCTTTGCTCTTCCTACTCTTCTTCTTGTTCTTCTTGTTTTCCTACCCTAAGTTCTCACTTTTCTACCACCATCACCCTCATCTCCTATCACCACACTCACAATCCCTTCAAGGACTACTATTTTTGGTCCTTGGAGAAACAAAGCTACTCATACACAAGCCCCAATATCAAGCTCAATGAGAAGGAGGCCATCTCCAACCACTTCATTTTTCAAACTTCTAAGAGAAACCTCATTTGGTAGTGACTCTATCCTTCTTCTCCATGTAAATTTTTTCAAGTTTTAGAACCCCTAAGCTCTTCATGGTTAGGTGGTTTTAAAGCTTGCTTCAAGGTCTCATGACCACACTTTTCTCTATGAGTTTCCTTATCTTGTTGAAAGTGTTGTTTTGAAATGAAATTGTGGTATGATGGCTTGTTATGTATCTTGCTTTATTTTGTTTTAAAGTACTGATTTGATAACTAAAATATTGAAGATGATGATGAGATAAAACATAAAAATGGTGATTGGAAGTGGTATAACAACATCTCTATAAGTTTGATATGTAAAAACTCAAAAATGAGTTAAGCTGTAATTCTGGCAGTTGGTAAAGCGTATGGCATAACTCACTCCACAAAACTCAAAATGAAATGAAACTAATTTTCTGTAAAAGTAGACTCAAATAGATTTTTATACATATAAAATATGTGAGGTTTGGCTTTAAAACGAGAGAGATATGAATTTTCAAAGTTTGATGTTCCTGGATGGGTTTCTGTCCGGGCAGTGGGTGATAAAACGTGCATAACTCAAGTTATACATAACATTTTTGAGTGGGACCAAGTTTGTTAGAAAGCTAAGACATAGAGGAAGACTTACATAAAACAGTTTTGTCAGATTCCATGTGAGGAACCCCCAGTGAAGTGGACAAGTCACTAACCCGAGATGAACTTTCAATCCTAAACAGTCAGAATAAAATGTGCATAACTCAAGTTACAAAATGAATTTTTAAGTGGGGTTTATTTTGTTTAAAAATAGACTCAGAGAAGTACATCCACAAAAAAATTCAAAACAAAAGAGTAAAAGATGAAATTATGGTGAATTTTCAAAGTTACTGCCCCACTGTAAAAGTAAAACTGGTTATGGTAAAAGTTAAAGAATAAGGAGAAATAAGCTCTAAGACATTAATACCCTTATATTAAGCATTGGAAAAACCTTTATAATTCAACTTAAAAGTGTCAAAAAGGATAATAGATGAAATTGGCACTATGCCTAATAAAAGAAGTTTACACAGGAGACAATCTCAATTAAAAGCTTGCACCAAATTTATTAAGCTAAGCTCATAAAATGTTGCTTGAGAATATGCCTATGTTTATGTACAAGCATGATGCTATGATGATATGATATGATGATGATGATTATGATAATGATATGATGACGATATGAACATGTTATGTTGATGATATGATGCTCAATGTTATATGATATTGGTTTCTCTGTTTGGCAAAATTTTGGGAAGCTTGCCTAGCTGCTATATCACTGAAATTTTGTAAAAATTATGGACTTAGAAATATTTTGCATCATAAACTTTAATAGAAGAAATTTAAGTCAAGTAAGTGATCCTTCAAAAGGGAAGGTAACCTAATTTAAGCTCCCCTCACCCACGACTCACATGAGGCATGGCATAACCCAGCTAGTATGAGTATAGGGGATAGGTCTTACATGAGGCATGGCATGACCCAGCTAGTGTAAGTACCGAAATTCTATGGTGGCGACGGCCACGATATAAGCTCATTACCACTTATGTTTAGTGGGTGAAAAGATAAAGTCAAGTTAAGAAAAGAAAAGGGGCTTCGGTCCAAAATCCTAAAAGGGGAAGAAGTTAAGAGAAGATTATAGCATAGCCATGCATATTTTATGTAATTATATTTGTGTTCATGTATATGATGATGTAAATGATTAGAGGATACCCTAAAATTGAATCCGCTTCAGATACTCATGATTTCGAAAATCCAAGAATTGAACCTTATGCATGCTCACTATTTTCATTAATAAAACCGAAGTGGCTGGGACGATGACGATGACACTATGTGTCAGGGTCGAGTCCTACTGAGAAATCTTATTTCTCACCCTAGTTGTTTTTCCGTCTCGTCACCAGATACTCATGGCACATCCCGTGGAATGGAGCATGGACCCTCCCCACCATGAGTGGGCTTACGACGGGGATACTCACGCTATTGTGGCCACGACCACCACAGTAGTTCGTACACATTTTTACCTGGGTCGAATTTTTGAGGAAGGGGAGCCAAAAAACCTGCTAGCCCCTGTAGACGTCTCTTCAGCTCACCTTAGACGGGCCCTAGGTCCTTGGGATTTTTCGCCTGAGCCGTTGCCTGACATCGAGATGGAGCCGATGTCGCCGGGTTTGCCCACAGCCGAGTTCGTGCCACCGCCAGAGATCCCCATGATTGATGTGAGTTCGACAGCCACTCCTAGGGCTGCTTCGCCGCCACTCCCCGAGTATCACCCTGCCGAGTCTGAGGAGGATCCCTCCGAGGCACGTTCTTTTGTGGCCAGCCATACTCCTAGTCGTCGTTTCCGTCGTGTCGAGGTGATCAGCAGGCCGAGGAGCGAAGGGGACCAGGCACTCGAGAACCTAAGTCCATCCAATTGAAGGGCGTGGAAGGGACAGAGAAGCCAGTTTATGTCTACGTGGGCCTATTCTATTATTGCTCCGTATCTGTTGTATTTCATTTGGTATTGGACCTTGTCAGACTTATGTACCTTTGATTTTAGGGCCATGGCATGACCATGAGTTCCCTTTTTATGTATTTATTGGATATTATGAGACTAATTATATCTATGTGGTTGTAGTAGTAATTTGAATGCATGATATTTTGATTTATCCCTTGTTCTTTCAATTTATACTAAAATCTTTGTGATACGCTCGTTTATTGCTATCTTCTCGCGCAAGGCTTTACTTTCCAAAAGTGACGACGTATTTCAAAAAAAAAAATTTACCGTATTTTCTGCGTAATTTAATTTCAAGTGAAGTTTAGTTTTCCACGAGCATAAGTAACAACTAATAAAATGCCGTAATACGAACTAAGTGCAGTATGGGTTTATTAGGGTGTTACAGATGGCTTCTGGAAGGCGAGGTAGGCCACAAATGAATCTAGTCCAGGAGGAACCTACAGAGTTCTAGGACACCATGCAAGAAATGGTGCACGCTATGCGCGAACAGGCAATGGCAGTAGCACAAATGATGGGCCAATTAGGGAGGCAGCCAGAGGTAGGTCTTGGAAGGAATCATAATGGCCTTAGAGTGGATCTAGAATACCTCAAATTTGCCGAATTCAGAAAGGCTAACCCACCCAGCTTCAGGGGAGCCTTTAACCCAAATAAGGCGGATGAGTGGGTTAAAGCTATGGAGAAGGTCTTCTCCGTATTAGATTGCATAGATTGCCAAAAAGTGACCTTTGCCACCTATATGCTGGAAGCAGATGCGAAGTTTTGGTGGAATGGGGCGCGCCGGTTATTAGAGGGGTCTCAAATAGACACTACTTGGAACGTATTCAGAGATGCATTCTATCAAAAGTACTTCTTGGCGTCTGTCCGCAATGCTAAGGAGTTGGAGTTCATGCACCTCCGTCAATGGAACAGTAGTGTATCGGAATACATTGCTAAATTTGAGGAGTTGTGCAAATTTTCCACCATTTATCAAAGGAACCCCGATGAAGCCTGGAAATGCATGAAGTTCGAAGGTGGGCTGAGAGAAGACATCCTTACCACTATAGGACCAATGGAGATAAGAGATTTCCCTACTTTGCTAAATAAGTGCCGCCTAGTAGAGGATTGTAACAAGAAGCTGGTTGTTGCTAGGTTTACCGGCAATAACTTTAAGAAAAGGTTAGCTCCACAAGGCCCAAGGTTCAAGCCCAACTTTCAATAGCAAAGGAAGTTTCAGCCTATGAATAGTAAAGGCAAGCAACCTTAGAGGCCTTTTGGAAACCAGACATGTAACCAGTGCGGCCGGAATCACGGCAACCGCCCCTGCTTAGCAGGTCAATATGTTTGTTTTGGATGTGACAAGCCAGGCCACAAGATCTATGAATGCCTTGCCAGAAATCCCCAGACGATTCCTAGGCCACAATGCGAGGGAAGAGTTTTCACCATGGATGCACAGGAGGCCAGGAAGTCGAAAGACTTGATTCAAGATACCGGTGAAGTAAATGGTAAGACCTTAACTGTTTTATACGATTTAGGTGCATTTCACTCTTTCATCTCTTATGACTGCATGTCAGCCTTGTAATTACCTATTTTTGAATTACCCTATAACTTGCTAGTTTCTACTCCTACAAGTGAACCCATTAAGACCAATCATATTTGTATGAATGTCCCCTGTCGGATAAGAGGTCGAGCTTTTTCAACCAATTTAATTTGTCTGCCTTTGTTTAGACTTGATATTATTCTGGGTATGGACTGGCTCTCTGCCAACCAGGCCCTGTTAAATTGCTCTGATAAATCCATTGTGTTCCCCTCTATTTCATCTTCTGAATTAGTAATCCCAGTAAACCTTTATTTAAACTCCTTAGCAGTACATGATTGTGGGGATGAAATTCAAGGGTATATTCTCTTATCAACCAGTGTAGTGAAGGTTGATCAGAAATTAGATAATATTCCAGTTGTTAGGGAATATCCCGATGTGTTCCCTGAAGATATTCCTGATTTTCCTCCCAAGAGAGAAATTGAATTCGCCATTGAATTGGTACCGGGAGCAGCATCAATATCTATAGCGCCATACCGAATGTCACCCATGGAGCTGACTGAACTTAAGAAGCAGATTGAGGAGCTCCTGGAAAAGAAATTTATTAGGCCAAGTGCCTCACCATGGGGAGCCCCAGTCCTGTTAGTTAAGAAGAAAGATGGAGGCATGCGACTATGTGTGGATTACAGGCAGTTAAATAAGGCGACGATTAAGAATAAGTATCCATTGCCAAGAATCGATGACCTCATGGATCAACTGCAAGGGGCAACTGTAATCTCCAAGATTGATTTACGGTCTGGGTATCACCAGATTCGGGTTCGAGAAGAAGATATTCCGAAGACGGTGTTTCGGACTCGTTATGGACATTATGAATACATTGTGATGTCCTTCGGGTTAACGAATGCACCGGCAATATTCATGGATTACATGAATCAGATATTCCAACCATACCTTGACAAATTTGTGGTGGTATTCATTAATGACATACTTGTTTACTCAAAAACGGAGCAGGAGCATGCAAAACATTTGTGACTAGTGCTGCAAATTTTAAGGGAGAAGAAACTTTATGCTAAACTATCCAAATGTGAATTTTGGATGAGAGAAGTAAAATTTCTTGGCCATGTAGTATCCCATGGGGGAATTTCAGTAGACCCCAGTAAGGTAGAAGCAGTATTAAACTGGAAAAGGCCGACAATAGTTACGGAAGTTAGGAGCTTCCTAGGGTTGGCAGGATACTACAGAAGATTTGTTAAGAACTTCTCTCAAATGGCCCTTCCCTTAACAAAGTTAACCAGCAAGAATGCTCCATTTGAATGGACACCCGAGTGCGAGTAGAGTTTCCAAGAATTAAAAGAAAATTTGACAACAGCTCCAGTACTTACCCTAGCTAATCCTCATGGACCGTTTGAAGTCTACTGTGATGCTTCTAAGAAAGGATTAGGGTGTGTGTTAATGCAGAACAGGAACGTCGTTGCGTATGCTTCCAGGCAATTGAAAATTCATGAAAGAAATTATCCAACGCATGACCTAGAGTTAGCAGCGGTAGTGTTTGCTCTGAGGATATGGAGACACCACCTCTATGGAGTGAAGTTTGAAGTATTTTCTTATCACAAAAGCTTGAAATACCTTTTTGATCAGAAAGAATTGAACATGAGGCAGCGAAGATGGATGGAGTTCCTTAAAGATTATGAATTTGAGCTAAAGTACCACCCTGGCAAAGCAAACGTGGTGGCAAATGCCCTGAGTAGGAAATCTTTAACTGTGGCATGGATGATAATCAAGGAGACGGAACTCATAGAGAGTTTCCGAGATCTCAATTTGGGAATCTCTATGACCCCCACTGCCATTCAGTTAAACCAACTAAAGATAACCAGTGAGTTCAAGAACCAAATCCAACAAGCACAACAAAGAAATGAGGACTTCCAGCATACAATGCAACTAGTGCAATCTGGCAAGCTAACAGGATTTACTCGGGATGCAGAAGGGATATGGCGATATCAAGGGAGAATATGCATACCTGAGGAGGATAACCTCAGAGAGAAAATCTTGGTGGAAGCCCATAAGAGTGAGTTTACTATACATCCTGGCATTAATAAAATGTACCAAGATCTCAAGAAGATGTTTTGGTGGCCAGGCCTTAAGACAGATGTGGCAAGTTTCATGAATAAATGTTTAACCTGTCAGAAGGTAAAAATAGAGCATCAAAAACCAGCTGGGTCATTACAACCCTTAGAGATTCTTGAATGGAAGTGGGAGAGCATCTCTATGGATTTCGTGATGGGCTTACCAAGAACACCCTCAGGATATGATGCTATATGGGTCATAGTGGATAGGCTAACTAAGTCTGCTCACTTTTTGCCTGTTCGAGCGAATTATCCTCTAGAGAAACTAGCTCAACTATACCTTTAAGAAGTGGTACGACTACATGGTATTCCTTAAACAATTGTATCCGACCGAGATCCAAGGTTCACCTCATCGCTTTGGGGGGCACTCCAGAAGGCGTTCAATACTAAGCTATGCTTAAGTACTATGTACCATCCGCAAACAGATGGTCAGACCGAGCGAACTATTCAAACTTTGGAAGATATGCTACGAGCATAAATTCTGGAATAGCGCGGGAGCTGGGATCGATACTTACCGCTAGTCGAGTTTGCGTACAACAACAGTTACCATGCTAGCATCGACATGGCTCCGTATGAAGCTTTGTACGGACGGAAGTGTCAATCTCCTTTGTGTTGGTATGAATCAGGAGAACAGAGTCTGTTGGGACCGGAATTAGTCAGACAAACTACAGAGCAAATTAAAAGAATCCGTAGTAAGATACTTGCAGCTCAGAGCCGCCAAAAGAGCTACACGAACATCAGGAGAAAGCCATTGGAGTTCCAAGAAGGAGACCATATGTTTCTGAGGATCACACCCACAACTGGAGTAGGTAAGGCCATTAAAGTCAAAAAGCTAAGCCCTCGCTTTATAGGTCCTTTTCAAATTTTGAAGTGAATTGGGCCAGTGGCATATCGAGTCGCTTTACCTCCACATCTGTCAAATCTTCATGATGTGTTCCATGTTTCTCAACTCAGAAAATACCAGCCTAACCCTACTCATTTCTTGGAACCTGAATCAATCCAGTTAAGGGATGATTTGACTTTTCATGTACCCCCAGCACGGATAGTGGATAGGAGCATCAAATACCTCCGGAACAAAGCCGTACAGTTAGTGAAGGTAGCATGGGGACACGAAGACTCAGTAGACTGTACGTGGGAGTTGGAACCCGATATGAGGTAGGAGTATCCTGAATTATTCTTAGGTACTAAATTTTGAGGACAATTGTTTTTAGGAGGGCAGTAATGTAATGTCCAAAAAATCTTATCGTTAATAACTGAGCTGTTCGATTTTTATCGAATGAGTGAGTTTAATCGGAATTCGATTAAGCATTCACCTAGAGCCAACTAAGTGTGATTTAGAAGTGATTAAGCTTGATGGAATTAGATTAGGAACATAGGAAACCTCACAGAATTTTTTCTAAAACCGGTTTGCCAATTTAAGAGAAATCGGTAAGGTTTCGGTAAGTTAAACTATCGAAATCAGATCAATAGAAATTTTTCTATGAGTGCCCTAGGATCAATGGCTAGGATTTAGCCAAACCACTCCCTCATGTGGCACCTTGATCAGCCATTGAGGGAGGGAAGCTAAATAAAATTCTATGATGGAGTTAAATCCACCAATCAAAGAGAAAGTGCTTCCAAAAGATCTCCACCTTTTCTTTCCTTTCTTCTTATCATTTTCGCCACCTCCTTGCTGAAGCCCTCTTCATTTCTCTTCTCCTCACTCTCATCTCCACTCCATTTCCATCCTTCCTTCAAGTCTCAACACAAGTTGTTCACATCAAAGCCACTAAATCAACCCAAAGTTCAACTAGACAAGGTAGGGGATCCTACTTCTCTTCTTTTTTTTTCTTTTATTTAATTTAGGGCTGCATGGTGGTCATGTATAACATGAGATATTAATGTTATGTAGAGCGATGATGATGGTTTATGACTAGTTTCACATGTATATTGTGATTAAAATTGGAATTGATAACAAATAGCTTACAGAATAGAGAACAAAATAAGAAGCTATTATATTTTTCCTCGGTTGTCCGTACGACGGAGTGTACGTCTCCGCCTACAGCTGATCAAAGTGAATGAATCTATTTTTATATGAAACTGGACATTTAGGGCTTTCCATACATATATAATATAAGGCCATTCGATTAGTAAAGAGGAAGTTATGAATTTTTGAAGTTTAACCTAGAAATCAGGACTTCCACCCGAACAGTATGAGTTAAGAGGGGTGTAACTCACTCTATACAACTCCAAATTGAGTGAAACCAATTTTGTTAACAAGCTAACACATAGGAGAATATCCCATAAAAATTTTTGAATTTGATAAGGTCCCGTTTGTTCCCAATGAGTCGAGAAATTTGCCCTATGTCCAATCCGGGTTAGAATAAGGTAGTCCAGTAGGGTCAAGTTCCAAAGCCTATAAATCAAATTATACTCATCCAAATGATATAAAACTTAATTCATTTGAAAGCTTGTTCTGTTAGCTTTACATGGATATAAATTTCACATGATTTCACCAATATTTCTATTTTTAGTGAATTTTCCCCCGTAAGAGTGTAATTCTAGCTAGAAGTAGGACAAGTCTAGGATAAGACACAAATAATTTAAGTCAATGTCGGAAGTCGGGATTTAGTGAATAGGAAGCTAGGTCGGTATACTTAGAATCGAACTCTAAACTTAGTAAATAAGGGTCTAGGTCGGGAATATTTTAAGTCGAAGTTGGGACTTAGTAAAACAGAAAACTAGGTCGGGAGTATGTAAGGATGAACCCGGAAAAGTATACTTAAGGTTGAACTTGGAGGGGTTTACCTAATGATTGAACTCGGACTTAGTGAATAGGAATCCATATCGAGTATGTTTTAAGGCTATACTTGGAACTTAGTAGAGAGAGCTAGATCGAGTATATTTGATGTTGACCTCAGAATTCAGTAGATAAAAAGCTCGGGATTTAGGAAACATACTTATCATAGTCTCAGAAGACCAATGGTAGGGTAATGTCGGAAGTACCCTGGAAGATGGGAGTGATGTAACCTCGGGAAACCGAACATAATGGAAGGAAGTCGGAACCTATATAAGATCGTAACCCGGAACTCGTTGGATATTGAAAGTCGAACTCGGAAACCTTAATAAAAATTAAAAGCCTACAAGATAGATTGATACTTGAGATTCTAAATCTTGCACTTATTAATATTGTTATATTCTTGGCATGAATATGATGTTTTATATTGAGTTTACTATTTGATTTAAATGTCCTGATTGTTTGGCACTATTCATGGGAAAGCGGACATGATCCGTTATGCTACTGAGATTTCAGCAGAAAATGCCATTAAAGTAAATTCACAAGTTATGCATACATTGATTAAAATGCTAGATAAACAATGCTACTCTATAAGTATGAGAAAGGATTTCCATGTGACTTGGGCTAGCCCTTGAACAAAGTTAAGGGGAATAAATCAGTGGGGAAATCGGGGAAAGTAAACCCAGCGACCCTGTATAGGAACGAGCTCGATCCTAAAAAGCGGACTATCATCTAAGAGTTTTATAGCCAATATGCTCCCGGGGGACTAAGTATGGAAAAATATGAGTTAAGATCAGGTGCATCATTCTTCATGCATACCCATAAATTTCAGTTTTTTTTTAGCATTGAGTTAAATTGCACCATTGGAACTTATATACATTTTATTGCTCACTTTATAGCTATCACTTATTTATATTAATACACAGATCGTGTGGTTTAATTTCTATTTAATTTCCTTTACTTCCTTAAGTAAAACAAAGCTGTGTTTCAAGCCATGAGTTACATGACTAATTGAGTAGAAAGTAGGATATCCAGGCAACGTAACATTTTCTCCTATTTAACCAAAAATCTGAAACACTTGAGAATGATAGTGATGATAGATATGCATAGATTTAGGAATTCCTATTGAGAAATCTTTATTTCTCACCCTATTATATACTTCCGCATCATTCTCAGATCATGGAGAACGCGGCAACCTGTATCCTGTTCATTGAGTTTCCAGAGCTCCACATCCATCTCGATCCGTTCATAGATTCCGTGTACATATCTGGTAAATACCAGTTCCGTCTTTATTTCTTCTTCTGGAGAGATTTTGCAGTACCTTTTATGCACCCGCTTTTTGACCCTACCGTGCCTTACATAGTCTGCCTAGAATCAAACTCAAAAAACTAGGTCGAACTTCCAAAATTCATATCTCTCTCAATACTAATCCAATGGCCTTATATTGTATATGTATGGAAAGTCCTGGATGTCTAGTTTCACATAAAAATATTTTCATCAAATTCAAATGGCTATAGATGGAGCCGTACACTACGCCGTATGGACTGCAAAATGGTTTTAACCTTCTAGCCCCTCCCTGCATCCTACTCTCACTCCTTTCTACTTCTTAATCGATTTTAATACCAAAGACAGCCAACAAACTAGCCAAAGATCATTATATTCATTCAATCATCACATCATTAAGTGAGAAAATAAAGCCCCAATCAGCCACCCATAACCAAAAGAACAAGAATAAAGTTGAATCTCTAACTCTTGTATGTGATCTTGCTAGATTTTGGAGTTTGGTTTGATGGAACCTTGTCAAAGCTTGAAGGTTTGATGGAGTAGGGTGGGTAGAGAAGAGAAGAAGAAGGCTCATACAAGGAGAGGAGGGGGTGAAGTCAGCAAGGAAATAAGGGAGAAAAATCTAATTCAAGTAATTGAAGGGTAGTTGGGATTGGGGGCTTTGATTTATTGAGATTTTGTGGCTAATTTTCAGCCATGCTTCCTTCTCCTTGTGGCCTTGTTGGCGCCACCCATAGAGGCTTAAGTGGCTGAGTATTCAGCCTTTGAGTCATAGGGTTTTAGGTATATAACTCTATTGATTCGGTTCCGACAGTTTGAAATACCGTAATCTTGCCGATTTCCTTTAAATTGGTAAATCGATTTTTGAAAATTTCTATGAAATCTTCTATACTTCTAACCTAATTCCCTTATATCTTAACTCAATTAAATGCTAATTAATTAATCCTAAATAAATATTTAGTCGAATTTTAATTAACTTCAATTATTCGATAAAAATCAAACAACTAGACGAAAAATGATAAAAAAAAATCCGGTGAATGTTACACTTTTGATTCAACATGAATGTTGCACTTGTTTACATTTGTGTGTAATTGTTTAGTTGAACTTTAGGAGCTTTCCTAGTGGAGAATATTGAGCTAGATGCGAGCTTTCAATTCAATGCGAATAATCATGAAACTAGGATAAAAATATCATTTTGTTCCATGATAGACCAAAACTACATATTCCGAATAGTTCTTGGGTTGGTTGTTTTCTCTTATTAAATTTCTTTGTCATTTTTGTTGTCTTTATATTATCAAACCATAAACCCCTTTTTTCTAAATGTTTTAGAATTGAAAGCATAGCACTTAAGATCCTTGTAAGACAATTCAAGTTGCACCTTGTGCTATGAGCTTTGCAATTTTGGTTTTATAATTTGATCAAGCTCAGCACTAACATCACATATTGAAGACTAAAATTAAATATTGTTTCTTACTTATCCTTAACTTTAATTTTTTCTTAAAGTAAAACATATGTGCCATTCCATTCTTTTATAAAACTTCCAAAAAACAATGTAATAACATTTTGTTCCTTTTCCTTGTTAATATTCTTGTTAAGAGGAAAATAATTTTGATCTTTTTGGTGTGGAAAAAGTTGAACTCACTTATCCTCCAAAAGCAAAAACATCGAGTCCTCTCTTTGAATCTAGATCCATCTCGATAATAACCCGACCAATGATTGTGTCAGAGCGGGGTCAACCGAACATTCAAACAACAAATAAAGTTTTGGATATTATACATAGTAGTCTTAAAATTTTAGATGTAACAAAAAGTTCAAAAGATATTTTGTAGTATGCATTTAAAAAAAATACAAACATTATGTAAAATATACTAATTGAAGTTTAAAGATCATATAATTTATTGCTAATTTTTTAAAAAAAGTACAACTTTTAAAGAATTATTTAACTTCGAGTTGGGTAGCACCAACCCAAAGTATCACCCAAACCTAGGTCAAAAAATGTATTGGGTCAAATTTCACAACCCAAACCTAACTTATAAGCTTCAAGTCGAGTCAGTTTATTCAATTGGGTTGGGTCATGAACATCCTTACTTCTTTCATTGTCTCACTGTAGTAAGAGCTCTGTCTAAGAGAACTCCCAAAGAAGGGAACTTGCACTTCAGTATGTGTTAATGAGATAACTATAGAAAGCCCTCGACTTTGAATTTAGTATATAAGCACAAGCAAACAATATGAAATTGGATATTTCATCAATAAACAAGCTTGAAGCCAAAGCACATTGAATAGAAGTTGATTTAAAAAGACTAAATCTAACAAATAAAATACAAGGTTAAGTTAAAAGGTTGAATTTAAATGAAAAGTTGTAAAGAAATGTTGCAAAGGTGCAAGAAATGTAAAGGAAAGTTGTAATTGGGATGGAAATATAATGGAAAACTATAAAAAAAAATAAAAATAAAAATAAATATAAACTAAAGGTAAATAAAAGGCATTTTTGGTTGAATGATCATGGGTTCTTCAATGTTTGAGGTGCTTTATGTTAGAGTTTGGGCTTAAATAACAATTGTTCTAACAACTCTTTATACATGTTCTTTACTCTTCTAATGACTTTCTCCCCAATCTTCACATTCCACGCTCATCTTTGTGTAATGGAGAGTCTAAATAGTCAAGTTCATGCAGCTTCATGGCTTAGAAGATGAGAAAATCATGACACTTGTGCTAGAGGTGGAAGATGATTATCACTTCCATGTTCTCCTATATTTTAAAGATCATTCTTAATCCTTCTCAGTCATTCTAATTCTAATCCTAACCCAAAATCACATTAATTTGAATTTTAAAATTGACATATCCAATTTTAGGATTCATCAGCCCACTTCTAAAGCTTCAACAACTTTTGGTTTGGCAAAGTTTGCTTCTTGTAGCTAATTTCAATTTTGGTTTCCAACAATGCTCTTGCATTAGTTATTGGTGCAAAATTTAATCTCAACCAACCTAACATCATCTAGGTTTTTGGAAGGCAAATTGTGACAGCTACAATTCATCATTTTGAATTCAAAGTTGTTGCCACTTTTTATTCATTCCATTTTTCTTAGAGTTGTAACTTTTTTCGATTGCATGCTTTTGCATTTATTCAGCTAATTCTCCTTCTTGAAATAAAGCCTTTTATCCCTAAGCTGAATATCATCTTCAAAGTTCCATCTCTTTAGCCTTTTCCTTTCTTTACTGTCTTTCATTTTCTCATCTCTTACAACAATGTCGACTACTTCTGACACTAAGAACGAATCTCATGATTATGGTAAAGAGACATGTTTAATCATTTTTCCATCTTTTCACCAATATACTTAGTAAACCTCTTAAAATGGCTTGATACACTAGAAAGGAGGTTGAATCGTGCCTTAAAACTTTGTCAAAACTTGAAACTTAAACAAGATTTCTAAATCGTGTTTCAAATTGGAAAAAGGAAGCAGTTAGGTTCGATTGATGTTTTTAGTCTTGAGAACCTCTTTTAATAAAATCTCCTTTACTTTATTTCTAAGAGCTTTTTGACTTTGAAAGATAGAGCAATGTTCGGAAGTAAGTTATAAAAACAAGTAAGCAATGATAAGAGTCCAACATATAACATAAAGAGTTTATCTTGGTTTGGCTAAACCATTTCCTACGTCTAGTGCCAAACAATAGTTGAGATTTTTTGTTAAATCTAAGTAGTCTTTGTTGTTGGCCTCTCCAACCTATTACGACCAAGTATTCTTTCCAACATAGCCTCTCTAGGCTCAGCTCTGACCTCTATTGGGTAGAGTCACGAAGTTGTGAAAAAGGGTTGTGTTTTGTAACACTCTCACTGAACACACAAAGTGTAAATATACAATAAAGTATGCAGTGAGTAAGTTTCTCAAATTTCTCAAAGAGGATGTTATCTAATACAAGGCTTGAGAAACTTAGATAAGTGCAAATGCATGTTTAAATGCAAAGAAAATCTTGAGCTAGAAGTTCATATAGCTTTCAGATAATGGTCTCCCTCATATTCTCCTACAAAGAAAAGTAAATGTGTCAATTTACTTTATCCATTTTTATTTTAAGATAAAAAATAAATAAAGTAAATTTTTTAAATAAAATATAATTATTTAAATAAACTATTAAAAATAAATTTAAAATAATTATAATTAGTAAATAATTATCTTTGAATGTTTAATTAGAGAGAAAATTCCACTTTACCCCTATCAACCATAAGTCATATGCATTTTAATCACTAAACTAAAAAAATGTGTAATGTGATGTGCACTTTTATCCTTCTTTTAAGTTTTTGTCCAATGTAAATGAAAATAGTAAATGTTTAAGATAGTTTAGGGGATAGAGTTGCACTTGTTTTTTATTTTAGAGGACTCAAGTGCACATAACCCAAAGTTTAAGGGGTAAAATGCACTAGTTTTCCATTAACAATGGAAGAAAATTAATAAAAGGACTAAGTTGCACATTCAAGAAAATTTGGGGGATTATGTTGCTCATTTTTCAGTTTCTAGACCAGATTGGCCAATCCAATCGATTGAACTGAGAACTAGCCATGTGTGTAACATCCACCGGAATTTTCTTATCATTTTTCGTCTAATTATTCTGATTTTATCAAATAATTGAAGTTAATTAAAATACGACTAAATATTTATTTAGGACTAATTAATTAGTAATTAATTGAGTTTAGATATGAGGGAATTAGGTTAGAAGTATAAGAGATTTCATAGGAATTTTCTTAAACTGATTTACCGATTTAAAGGAAATTGGCAAGATTACGATATTTTAAACTATTAAAACCAAACCAATATAATTGTGCACCTAAAACCCTATGACTCAAGGCTAATTACTTAGCCATTTGAGCCTCTGAGTGTGGCGCCACAAAGGCCACAAAAATGAAGAGAGTTGGCTGAAATTTGCGCCCCTTCACCTTTTGATCCAGCCTCCTTCTTCTCTTCTCCTCTGAAACTCCATCATTCCTTCAAGCTTAACAAGGTTTTATCAATCCAAGCTCCAAAATCTAGCAAAATCACATACAAGGAGGTAGGATTCCATTTCTGTTCTTGATTTCTCTAAATTGTGGCTGCATAAAGTTTCACTTTTCTTCATTTATTTGATAATGTATTGGATGTATTTGATGGTATATGGTTGGATTAACATGAAATTTTGAGTTAGGATTAAAGTTAAGAGGAGAAAACTAGAAGAAGTGGAGGATTAGGATGCTGCCTAGGTGAAGAACCCACGCCATTTAAATTTGATGAAACTATTTTTCTATGAAACTAGACATTTAGGACTTTCCATACATATATCATATAAGGCCATTGGATTAGTATTGAGAGAGATATGAATTTTGGAAGTTCGACCTAGGTTTTTTAGTTTGATTCTGGATAGACTAGGTTGTTCAGCCCTACACTACTTGGAATTGAATGAAACTAACTTTGTTAGAAAGCTTACACATAGGAAAATATCCCATGAAAATTTCAGAGTTAGATAAGGTCTCGTTTGCTCCCAGTGGTTCAAGAAAATTGCCCGATGTCCAAACTAGGCCAAAACAGGGCAGTTTAGGAAGGTCAAATTTCAGGGCTTATAACTCGAGCCCTACTAAGGCAAATGGAATGGAACTTTCTGAAAATGAAATCTTTTCCTGTTATCTTTAATATGAGACCAATTTCGTATGGTTTGAGCCAATTTTCGATTTTTAGTGGATTTTTACTTTTAAGTGTGTAATTTTGGCCAGCTACAGGGCAGGCCAGGATAAAACCTAAATAACTTGAGCTATATTTATCAAAATTAGATGGGATGAAAGAGATTAGAAAATAGACACATAACACTTTAACATATCCAAAATTTAGGTCCAAATGAGTTAAATAAAAATTTTGGCTTGACTAGCAAAAACCAAGTTGAATGAATGTGCTAAGGCAGTAACTCTGTCTTAAATGTAACTAATACTCCTCTGAATTTGATGTTTGAAATATAAATGAAATGTTATGACTTCTATAAGAAATTAGTTGTCTGAGTACTAGCACTATTCATGGGGAAGTGGAAACGTTCCATTATGCTGCTAAATTTTTGGTAGAATTGTAAGGAGGTTATGAGTATTTATGTGTTAAGAATATGCATGTGGAAATCATGTATGCAAGGATATATGAAAGTAAATGATGAAGCATATGTATGAGTACATTCAACATGTCTATGCATGATTATGTATGGGAATAAAAGGACATAGATATATTATACGTGGATCACTTCACTTTGAGGCAGTTAATTGGGTCCCTCCCTATGAAAGCAGTTAAAAGATATGATGAAGGTCCCATATTCCTAAAGAGTGTGACATGACGATCACACTCCGATGGAGCATGACATGGCGATCATACTCTGAAATATGGCATGATAACCACATCCTAAGGAGTGTGGCATGGCGATCACACCCTGATAGGGTATGATATGGCAATTATACTTTGGGATGTGGCAGAAGGAACATATCCCTAAGGAGTATGACATAGTGATCACACCCCGATGGAGTATGATATGATAATCGTTCTCTGGGATATGTGTAACAAGTAAAGAAAGATAAAGGAAAAGTATGTATAACTGCATAAATTCAAGTACAAGTAAAAGCGTGTGTAGATTTTATGTTTTCAGTATATTGGTGCTATTATAAGTTAATACGTTTCCATTATTATTCATAGTATAATTCATGGATTGACTTTGTATTGGCTCACCCAAACAACAAATGTATGAATAAAATGAACCTTGCTTTGGACAATATGTTTTTAAACTATAAAAATTAAACAGTTTGTATAACATGTTCATCTTTTTCATAATAAACCGAAGCAACTGGAGATGACAACGATGCCATTATGTATAATATTTAACGAATCCTGTAACACCCTCTCAAGTACAATACTATTCTTAAGTCATAGTACCACACCTTGGAGTTGTTACTATTACCTGAATGACCTTATCCGACAAATGACTTCACTGCCTTCTAACTTCTTGAACTATCTGGAGATAACACGGAAATAGGAGTGAGAATTTTGAATTCTCAGTAGGATTCCTTAAGTATCATACATAATGTCATTGTTGCCATCTCCAGTTGCTTCGGTTTTATTATGAAAAACGTGACCATGTTATACAAGCTATTTAATTTTATAGTTCGAAAATATATTATCCGAAGCAAAGTTTATTTTACTCACACACTTGGTATTTGGGAGAGCCCATACAAAATCAATCCATGAATTATATTATGAATAATAACTGAAACATAATAAAATACAAAAGCTTCAATACCCTGGAGACATAACATCTATGCATAACTTTAATTGTACTTGAATTTATGCAAATACATAAAATTTACTTTTCTTTCTTTATCTTCCTTTTCATCCTAAAATCTTTACATGTCACATTCCACAGTATGATTGCCATGTCATGCCCCATTAGAGCGTGATCGCCATGTCACGTTCCTTAGGAATATGGGAACTTTATTCGGTACTTACACTAGCTAGGTCATGCCATGCCTCATGTAAGCCCTATCCCTTGTACTCACACTAGCTGGGTCGATGTCATGCCTTATGTGAGTGGGGTGCTTGCATATGTTTTAATCTTTAGTCTTTAGTCTTTACCCTTTACTGCCCTTAGGTAGCCTGATCTTGGAGTGAGCTCGTCAGCTCAACTTGTGACTGTCGTCACACCGACTCACCCACAAGGGGATTCACGTGCCTTTAGTCTTGGAGGGATCTCATTCTGGCCACGTGCCTCTAATTGAAGGGATCTCTTCTGATCACGTGCCTCAAAATTGAGGGATCTCATCTGACCACGTGCCTTCAATATAGAAGGATCTCATCTGACCACGTGCCTCCAAGGTAAAGGGTAGCTGCCTTCACAGGGAAGGATTCAAAGTGCAACTACCTCCAGTTGAAGGGATTCATACTTTATCTTATTTAACTGCCTTCACAGGGAGGGATTCAAAGTGCAACTGCCTACAAGTGAAAGGATTCACATTTAATATACTTATGTCTTTTCATTCTCATGCATAGTCAAGCATAGACATATTGAATACACTTATACATATGCTTCATCCTTTACTTTCATATACTTCATATCATACCTAAATTCATGCTTGCATATAAACATTCATAGTTTCATAGACTTCTGCCATATATCCGACAGTATAACGGATCAGATCCGTTTCCCCATGAATAGTGCTAGTTCTCATGGACAAATGAGTCATAGCAGTATAATCAATCTAACATATCTATCAATGTAAAACTTGCAACCGTCAACTCAAACCTCATATGTTCACTAACACTTGTGAAACCATCAATTTGGTCATTTCTGCCAATTCTATTCAGTTCTACCCGAATTTTGTATAATCCACCTTTACTTCTATTCAACTTATTTAAACCTAAATTTTGGATATGTCATAGCTCTATGTGTCTAGTTTTCAACCCTTTTAGTCCCATCTCATTTTGATATGTGTAGCTCAAGATATTTAAATTTTTCCTCAGCCTATTCGGTCACTGGTCTGAATTATACTCTTGGAAGTAAAAATTCATTAAAAATCGAAAGCAAATCCAAACCATACGAAATTGCTGTCATATCAAAGCTAACAAGACAACCTTTCATTTTCAATAAGTTTCATTTCATTTGCTTTAGTATAGATCGAGTTATAAGTCCTAAAATCTAACCTTCCCAAACTACCCTGTTTTGGCCTGGTTTGGACATAGGGTAACTTCCTTGAGCCATTGGGAACAATTGGGATCATAAAAAACTCAAAATTTCATTATGGGATGTTCTCCTATGTGTAAACTTTCTAACAAAGTTAGTTTCACTCAATTTGGAGTTGTGTAGGGTGAGTTATACTCTCTTCAAGTCACACTGCCCGAATGAAAGTCCTGATTCCTAGATTAACCTTCAAAAATTCATATCTCTCTCAATACTAATCCAATGGCCTTATATTATATATGTATGGAAAGCCCTGAATGTCTACTTTCATATAAAAATAGTCTCATTGGGTTTAACCAGCTGTAGGTGGAGCCGTACACTCCGCCATAAGGACTGCCGTGGGATTCCTCACTTAGGCAGCATCCCAATCCTCCACTTCTCCTAGTTTTCTTCTTCTAACTCTAATTCCAACTCAAGATTTCATATTAATCCAACCATAATCCATCACATACATCCAATATATCATCAATTATATGAAGAAGAATAAAATTTCATACAGCCATAGTGCAAAGAATTTAAGAATAGAAATGGAATCCTACCTCTTTGGAGTGTGATTTTGCTAGGTGTTGATCTTGAATTACTAGAACCTTGTTAAGCTTGAAGGAGTGATGGAGTTGGTTGAGAGAAGAGAAGAGAAGAAGAAGGCTGGAACAAGAGGAAGAGAGAGAGGCATAAATCAGCTAGAAATAAGAGGGAAAGTCTGACTTAAATACATGAGGGTTGTTAGAATTGTGAGTGTTGATTGGTTGAAATTTTGTGATTGAAGTTCGGCCATGTTTCCCTCTTTTGTGGCTAAATTGCTTTCCACATCATCCCAAAAGTGGAACTCGCTTCCATTTTATCTGAAATCGAAACTCGTCTTAATTCTGCTTAAAGTCGAAACTCGTGCTATTTGTGTGACACTCGGAGATGAAATCGGATATCGGAAATATTATCTGGTTTAATCGAAACTGGGAAGCAAAGTCGGATGTCGGAAGTCATACAGCTTACAATCACGTAATCTCGGAACTCCCATTCAAACTTAGGAACACCAATAGAAATGGAAAGCTCCTGGGAATAAACTCAGAGATCGGAACTCGTGTATGACTTGGAAATCAACTTAAAGATCCAAACTCGTGTCCATTTTGGTTGAGTTCAACTCTAAGGCCGGAACTTGTTACATTAAGCTCGGAGGTCGGTACTTGTAACCATGGTATTAAACTATCAATTCGGTGGTCGTAAACCATGTACACTTTATTTTGAAACATGAAGTCGGAGGTCGGAAATCGGGCCCGTTTTCTTTGAGACATAAAGTCGGATATCGAGAATCACGTCCATGCTGTTTGGACTCGAAGGTTAAGTTGGAAGTCGGGAAATTAATGCCAGATGAAGTCGGAAATTAATCTGAAATTCAAAGACTAACTCGGAAGTCGGAAATTATCCCATTTTATCTAAAATTCGAGGATGAAGTCGAAAACCATGGGAACTTGAAGGTGAAGTCGGAACTCGGAACTCGGGGGATGTTACATTATCACCTTCCTTAAAAAAATTTTGTCCTCAAAATTTAATCACAAAACTAACTATTTATTATCATAGGTGTGTGAAGAAAATGTTCACACATAAGCACACTGAAGTTGAACAGACATAGTCAAAGTAAATACAGTAAACCTAGTTATATAATTTAACATAACATAGTTTAGCAAAAAGTGGATCCTTGTCCTAGGTTATTCCTGATTTCACTTCAACTTATTTGCGGAAATAACTCCTCAACATCCGAGGTGAAGAACCGTCCTGGTCATTGCGGTTTAGAGGTAGATGACTGATATGTATATAAGCAGTCTTTGATCATGTAGCCCGGCTTTCCACACCTGAAATATACATTTTGTCCGGCTAAACAAGGTCTACCTCCATGAGCCTTTCCACACTTAAAGCATACTTGCCCTGCGCTTGGCCCCTAAAATGGTTTATCCCCATGTCCATTAAATTGACGCAGCTTCTTTGGTGGTGAGGCATATTCGAGTTCCTGGTTTCCAGGTGCCGGCCTTTTTCCACAAATATCCATCTTAGCATTAGCGAGCTTCTTGTTATATTCTTCAACTAATCGACTTTTGTTTGCTAATGCAGCGAAATCTCTTATCTCCATTGGCCCCACCGAGGCTAAAATGTCCGCATTTAGCCCTCCTTCAAATTTGATGCATTTCCAGTTTTCGTCAGGGTTGCATTGATAGATGGTGGAAAATTTACAGAGTTCTTCGAACTTAGCAATATACCCTGAAACACTCATGTTTACTTGTTGAAGCTTCATAAACTCCAATTCCTTAGCATTTCGCACCGATGCCGGGAAATACTTCTAATAAAATGCCTCCTTAAATATGTCCCATGTGATATCAACTTAGGATTCTTCCAACAGCCTCTTCACACTGTTCCACCAAAACTCGGCGTCCGCTTCCAACATATAAGTAGCAAAGGCCACTTTCTGTTGATCAGTACAAGCTAGGACAGAAAAGACCTTCTCCATTGCTTTGACCCATTCCTCGGCTTTATCTGGGTCGAAAGCTCCTCGGAAGCTAGGTGGATTCGCTTTCCTAAACTCAGCAAATTTAAGATAGTCCAGGTCTGCTCCTAGGCCATGTGGATTTCCCCTATGGCTGGCCTCGGGCCGCCTACCCAACTGGTCCATCATCTAATGAGCTGCAACGGCCTACTCCCGCATTGCATGAGCCATTTCATGCATCGTGTCCATAAAATTAGCTGGATTTTCTGGAGTAGGTACAGTTCGTGGCCTACCACACCCCCTAGAAGCCATTAGTTCCTAACCATACACAACAAAACATTGAGTTGATCAGCCTCAATAATAAGTTAAGTGTGATAGCAACTAATAACGTTCATAGTTAGGCGGTCATGCATATCTAATTCCCTATATCTTATCTGAACAGATAAGATTTGTCACATGTCATTTTCTAAGGATTCCAGAGTGCACTAGAAACGTAGTAAGTCCAAATCCTCAAGTCCGAGGAGGATCGAACTGCTCTGATACCATTAATGTAACACCCTCCCAAGTACAGTACTATGCTTAAGTCATAGTACCATACCCTGGAGTTGTTACTATTACCTGAGCGGACCTTATCTGACAACGACTTCAGCCGTCTTCGGAACTTCTTGAACTATCTGGAAATAACACGGAAATAGGAGTGAGAATTTTGAATTCTCAGTAGGATTCCTTAAGTATCATACATAATGTCATCGTTGTCATCTCCAGTTACTTCGGTTTTATTATGAAAGAGGTGACCATTTTATACAAGCTGTTTAATTTTATAGTTCGAAAATATATTATCCGAAGCAAAGTTTATTTTAATCACACACTTGGTATTTGGGAGAGCCCATACAAAATCAATTCATGAATTATATTATGAATAATAACTGAAACATAATAAAATACAAAAGCTTCAATACCTTAGAGACATAACATCTACATATAACTTTACTTGTACTTGAATTTATGTGGATATATAAAATTTACTTTTCTTTCTTTATCTTCCTTTTCATCCTAAAATCTTTACATGCCACATTCCACAGTCTGATTGCCATGTTATACACCATCAGAGCGTGATCGCCAAGTCACGTTCCTTAGGAATGTGGAAACTTCATTCGGTACTTACACTAGCTGGGTCATGCCTCATGTAAGCCCTATCCCCTATATACTCACACTAGCTGGTTCGATACCATGCCTCATGTGAGTGGGGTGCTAGCATATGTTTTAATCTTTAGTCTTTAGTCTTTAGCCTTTACTGCCCTTGGGTAGCCTGATCTTGGAGTGAACTCGTCAGCTTAACTCATGACCGTCGTCACACCAACTCACCCACAAGGGGATTCACGTGCCTCTAGTCTTTGAGGGATCTCATTCTGACCACGTGCCTCTAATTGAAGGGATCTCTTTTGGTCACATGCCTCAAAATCGAGGGATCTCATCTGATCACGTGCCTCCAAGGTAGAGGGTAGCTGCCTTCACAGGAAAGAATTCAAAGTGCAACTGCCTCCAAGTGAAGAGATTCATACTTTATCTTATTTAATTGCCTTCACAGGAAGGGATTCAAAGTGCAACTGTCTCAACTACCTCCAAGTGAAGGGATTCACATTTAATATACTTATGTCTTTTCATTCTCATGCATAGACATGTTGAATACACTCATACATATACTTCATCCTTTACTTTCATATACTTCATATCATACCTAAATTCATGCTTGCAGATAAACATTCATAGTTTCATAGACTTCTGCCGTAAATCCGGCAGCATAACGGATCATATTCGTTTCCCCATGAATAGTGCTAGTTCTCACGGACAAATGAGTCATAGCAGTATAATCAATCTAATATATCTATCAATGTAAAACTTGCAACCGTAAACTCAAACCTCATATGTTCACTAACACTTGTGAAATCATCAATTTGGTCATTTCTGCCAATTCTATTCAGTCTACCCGAATTTTGTATAATCTACCTTTACTTCTATTCAACTCATTTAAACCTGAATTTTGAATATGTCATAGCTCTATGTGTCTAGTTTCCAACCCTTTTAGTCCTATCTCATTTTGATACATGTAGCTCAAGATATTTAAATTTTCCCTCAGCCTATTCAGTCACTGGTCCGAATTATACACTTGGAAGTAAAAATTCACTAAAAATCGAAAGCAAATCCAAACCATACAAAATTAGTGTCATATCAAAGCTAACAGGACAACCTTTCATTTGCAATAAGTTGCATTTCATTTGCTTTAGTATAGCTCGAGTTATAAGTCCTAAAATCTGACCTTCCTGAACTACCCTATTTTGGCCTAGTTTGGACATAAGGTAATTTCCTTGAACCACTGGGAATAATTGGGATCATAACAAACTTGAAATTTCATTATGGGATGTTCCCCTATGTGTAAGCTTTCTAACAAAGTTGGTTTCACTCAATTTGGAGTTGTGTAGGGTGAGTTATACCCTCCTCAAGTCACACTGCCCGAATGAAAGTCCTGATTCCTAGGTTAACTTTCAAAAATTCATATCTCTCTCAATACTAATCCAATGGCCTTGTATTATATATGTATGGAAATCTCTGAATGTCTACTTTCATATAAAAATAGTCTCATCAGGTTTAACCAGCTGTAGGCAGAGCCGTACACTCTGCTATACGGACTACCGTGGGATTCCTTACTTAGGCAGCATCCCAATCCTCCACTTCTCCTAGTTTTCTTCTTCTAACTCTAATTCCAACTCAAGATTTCATATTAATTTAACCATAATCCATCATATACATCCAATATATCATCAAATACATGAAGAAGAATAGAATTTCATAAGCCATAGTGCAAAGAATTCAAGAACAGAAATGGAATCCTACCTCTTTGGAGTGTGATTTTGCTAGGTGTTGAGCTTGAATTGCTAGAACCTTGTTAAGCTTGAAGGAGTGATGGAGTTGGTTGAGAGAGAAGAAGAAGAAGGCTGGAACAAGGAGGAGAAAGAGAGCCGTAAATCAGCTAGAAATGAGAGGGAGAGTCTGACTTAAATACATGAAGGTAGTTGAAATTGTGAGTGTTGATTGGTTGAAATTTTGTGATTGAAGTTCGGCCATGTTTCCCTCTTTTGTGGCTAAATTGCTTTCCACATCGTTCGAAAAGTGGAACTCGCTTCCATTTTATCTGAAATCGGAACTCGTCTCGATTCTGCTTAAAGTCGGAACTCGTGCTATTTGTGTGACACTCGGAGATGAAATCGAATATCGGAAATATTGTCTGGTTTAATCGAAACTGGGAAGCAAAGTTGGATGTCGGAAGTCATACAGCTTACAATCACGTAATCTCGGAACTCCCATTCAAACTTGGGAACACCAATAGAAATGGAAAGCTCCTGGGAATAAACTCAGAGATCGGAACTCATGTATCACTTGGAAATCAACTTAAAGATCCAAACTCATGTCCATTTTGGTTGAGTTCAACTCTAAGGCCGGAACTTGTTACATTAAGCTCGGAGGTCGGTACTTGTAACCATGGTGTTAAACTATCAATTCGGTGGTCGTAAACCATGTACACTTTATTTTGAAACATGAAGTCTGAGGTCGGAAATCGGGTCCGTTTTCTTTAAGACATAAAGTCGGATATCGGGAATCACGTCCATGCCGTTTGGACTCGAAGGTTAAGTCGGAAGTCGGGAAATTAATGCTAGATGAAGTCGGAAATTATGCTAAAATTCGAAGACTAACTCGGAAGTCGGAAATTGTCCCATTTTATCTAAAATTCGAGGATGAAGTCGGAAACCATGGGAACTTGAAGGTGAAGTCGGAACTCAGAACTTGGGGGATGTTACAAATCCTACTGAGAATTTATAATTCTCACTCCTATATTTATTTTCGTATTATCTCCAGATAGTTCAGAAGTTCCAAAGAAGGTCCTCCGAGGTAGAGTTGACTAGTAAGATTGAAGGTGGCCGAATATTGCTGCCAAACAAGGTCCAATTAAGTGACAATAACAACTCCTAGGTGAGGTATTATGACTTAAGCATAGTACCGTACTTGGGAGGGTGTTACAATGTGTCTGAACTAGATTCTCCAGTTGGCCAGATAAGAGATGAAAGAATCACACCAGAAACTTTTATACTAGTTTGACCAACTACTTGCCTACTTCTAGTCTCCAACTCTTTGTTGAGATTTTATAAACCAAGAGTATTCTTTGTCTAAGCTTCTCCAAGCTTCTTACAAATGAGTAGTCTTTTCTCAACTTTTCCAAGCTTTCCTAATGAGTAGTGTTTTGGTAGCCTCTCCAAGCTCACACTGACCACTACTAGGTCTGGATACAATTTGTTTAAACAGTATGTTTGTTTGCACACTCACACTAACTCTCTTGACATAGAATAAACTATGAAGCTCTATGTGTGTGATTTCTCTAAATTCTCAAAAAGAGAATATTATCTATTACAAAAACAGAAGATAAGATTTTCTTTCGAAGTAAAGTTATGATGAGTAACTTTCTGGTGTTACAAACGTTGAGAAGGATGAAAGAATGAAGCTATTTTTGCATAAAATGTATTCAATCTGTCTAACTATTCTTTCTTCGACTTTCAACCTTATATAGACTTTGAAATATGACCGTTGAAGCTCGCAGGCCTTGATCCTAGTGATTCTTTTCATCTGCTAGTCTATGACTGGACAAAGAAGAAATAGTCTTCCTTTTTCCCATTTTTCAAAGCTTACACAAAAATGGAAAAGTAGCCATTTGTTGGTTTACCAACTATTTAGACTTGTCAGTGCTTTTTCTGTATCTTGTCAAATCACTTTTTTAACTATTTTGAATATGTCTATGAAATGTGCAAAGGAAGCTTTGAAGATGGAACACTTCGTGAGAAGTATGTTTTTGGAGATATCCTTTCTGGACAAAGTTATCTTTCTAAGTGAACAGTGTTTGTTCTCGAGGCATGTTTTTCCCTTTTGATGCTGTAGCTTCATCCTTCTAAACTTGGCTTTCTGTTTTTTATGTGATAGCTCAAAAAGTACAGAAAGCATATATTTCATATGAAGTATATTCCAATAATGTCATGATGGAAAACAAAGCTCTGTTGTTTCTTAAGCAGTAAATGCATACGATTAAGATCTTTTATCATGAAAGAAAATATTTCAAGGAACAACTTGTTCATGTACAAGAATATTAGTTTAAACTCTGATTTGATATTCATCAAAACCTTAAAGCTCATTCTAGTTCACCACCATAGAATGGTTTCTGAAGGGCATTGGAGCTAACATGTGTGGCTTCTCTTTTGATAACCATATATTTTGCAACCACTTCTCTTGGCATACGATGCTTAGATGGGGATGCTTTTCTGTATTTGATGTGTCTAGATAACTGTAGTTATTATATTGATTTGGCATAGGGCATTGTCATATTACCTATGATACTTATGGTTTTAGCTAGGTATTTTGGATACCAGCATATATATGTAGGGGATTGCTAACCTGCACACCTTCATGTGCAAATTAACAATCTTCACATTTTGTGTAGGACATAAAACTCAATCCTCTCTTTTCTTAATTAATATACAATGCTGGGTAATTTTGTAATTTATTTCCATCTATATTAATTACTTCTTTTAAAACTCTCTCTCTCTCTCTCTCTCTCCCTCCCTCCCTCCCCACTATCTTTCTTTATTCAAATAACACTATTCTTTTTTCACATTTCTCTTATTTGAATAATGTATAAGTGATTAAAAATTTAATTAGTATTACTATACTTTGGGTAAATATATTTTACTAATTTAATGAAATATTTAAAAAAAAAAAAAAACTCCTTGAGTACAATTAAATTAACGTTCAAATAACTCAAGCTTCAGTACTTGATACATGATAAAAGCAACATTAACTTCATGATAATATTAGTACGAAGTTTAGTACAAAATTTGATTCATGAAAACTCAATTTGTATTTTAGATAATAAAATATAATTAGAAAGGCAAATAAAAAAGATGTGTTTACTTGAATTGTTGAAGTAAAAAAAAAAAAAATCGATTTGATTCATGTGTTTTTTATAATTCAAATAATATTTGTATTGAATATATTGTGTGAATTGTTAAATATTACTTGAATAGTTGAATTTTAATGCTATTTTAATATTTTACAAACTTTACAAAAATATTTTATTAAATTAGTAAAATATATTTATACAAAATATAATAATACTAGTTAAATTTTAATTACTTATATAGTGTTTAAATAAGAGAATAATAAAAAAAAAAGAATAATATTATTTGAATAAAAAACAATAGTGGAGAGAGAATATTAAATAAAAGAGAGAGAAAGTTTAATATGTAATTAATATAAATGAAATTAAATTACAGATTTATCTAGAATTGTATATTGATTAAAAAAAGAAAAGGTTAGATTTTATGTCCAGTACAAATTGTAGAACTTGCTAACCTCTCCATGAAAATATAGAGGTTAGCAATCCTTATACATACATACATACTTGAATTTATTATGTGAATTGTTAAATATTACTTGAATAGTTAATTTTAATGCTATTTTTATATTTTACAAACTTTACAAAAATATTTTATTAAATTAGTAAAATATATTTATCCAATATATATATATATATATATATATATATATATATATATATATATATATATATATTCATTTAACTTATTTTCATAACAATTTTATGTCTTCCGCAAAGCAAAAATAACTAATAAAATGTCATAATACGGCTTAAGCGTTGTATGAAAATATTAGAGATATTGTCATATCAATAAAATTATTTGACTTTCAAATCTACTACCTCAAAAATTTCATATATAGTAACACACAATCGAATGATAGTTTAAAACTATTTTTATACTGATATTGTATCAAAATTAATATCTTATAATATCTAATATAAAAAGGCAAAATGGTTAATTAATGTATGGCTAAAATTAAAAGTAAAATTCTCTGTGAGAGAATTCCTGTATTACTAGTTTGGATTATTTGGATTCAAACTTTGGATTAATACCTCAAACGTCAAAATTGTTAAATGTCTTAAGCCAATATTCGATTGTCTTGAGTATAATTGTCTAAATTTGCAATCTTGTGTTTTTTTTTATTTTGTTTTTGTTGTCCCATTTGTGATTATTTTGATTCCTATAAGTATTTCTCTCTTGATAGTTTTACAAAGAGATGACAAAATCATTTTTTTTACTGTACCAAAAGAAAACATTTATTTTGATAAGAACCTAATATAATTTTCAATTTGCAATACTTTTCACATTGATTTCTGATGTAAAAAATGCTTATACATCGATAAATTTCAAACAAGGAGTAAAGCCACGTATTATCAATTAATTCAGAGTGTAGAAGTGTCATTAAACTTCTTTATAAATAAAATTTTCTTTCACGTCAAAAAATAATAATAATAAACCTAATTATCCTTGTGTACAATAAAGAAAAATGCAGTTTATAAAAAAAAAAAAAAAGCAAAATACATCTCATAAAAAAAGAAAGAAAGAAAAATACATCAATTACATTTTACATACAAACTTCTCTCAAAATTGTAGTCTTGTTATTTTTATTAGGATTTAATTTATATACAACAATAATATAAATTAATTTTATACTGTCAGTTAATAGAGATCAAGTAAAATGATAAATTATAATAAATAATTATCCATCATAATTTATTAATTTTCTCGAATTTTATTGGCTGACAATATCAATGCATAGAAATTAATCTCTTCCTATTAAAATAATATAAACATAGATGAAAATTTTAATTAAAAAAAATAATATACATTACACAGGCACAAGCACGTTCTTAAGCCGATCCACAAGAGACAAGGGCGAAACGACGCCGTTTAGTTTGGCTGCAGCATTTGCTCACCCCACTAGCAACAACGGCTAGTTCCAGCATCATCATCATCATGCGACCGTTCAGCGCACCGTCCCAGATTCAAAACCTACCGTTGTCATAGAAGAAAAACGCCTATAATCCAATCCTCGACGCCATTTATTTTTTCGCTTCCGTCACCAAAATTTCACAAAAACATCATTGATTTTCGCAAAAGAGCTTCGTTCGCTCTTCGCAAATGGTGTACTCGAAGGCACCCACCGCATACTACTCGACCCTCCACGACTCAATAATCACGTCGGTGTGCAAGGCCATTCTTCTTCCCTTGGGCCTCAAGAAACGGCTTCTGCTGTCGGCAGAGCACAGGCTGTGGAAGCTGCAATCAGACAACCTCAAATGGCAGCAGGACTCTTTCCGCCAGATGTTGAACTTGATGGGCCTTCACAGGGAAGACATCCTCCCAGAGGCTGAGGTCTCAGCTTTCAGAACTCATTTGCTCGACACCCTCCTCGCTTCTCACCCGGAACAAGATCATCCCCTCATTCTCAGAGATAAGCTGCGGTTCTTGCAGGTAAGTGTGCAAATTTGCCCTGTCAGTGTTGTCGATTGTCAACATTGTGTTGGTGCCATCATCGTCATTGTTACTAGTAATATGAAGAAAGCATCCTTGAGTCTCAATTGGAAAAATAAATAAATAAATAAATAAATATTTTCCAGCATGCTTTATTGATGATTGCTTTATTTGGTTAGCCTGACTCCTAAAATTTCGCGGGTTTAAGATTTCAGCACGTAGTTGCTCTAACTAGTACATCCTTTTTATGCTAAATGTAATTTTGAGAAATTTTTAAGAAAGTTGTACCCTTTCAATGATATTTGATCTATTGATGAACGCTTGATGTGACATTTGTAACTAGTGGTAAGTCAATGGTAACTGGTATATTACGGTTATCCCCTCTGCTACATAGGTGATTTCATTTTCTTGTACAAAATTCCTTTTTGATTGGCGTTTTATTTCTTATACAGGAACTTCTTTATGCCAAATGCATCTCTGAAGGAGAGTACCATTTTTCAAAACGGCCTTTGCTCCAGAAACTGGCGGCTCAAGGAGCTGAGATCGAAGCCAGGGATGGGATCGTTGTGGGGTCAAAAGACATGAAACAAACTTCAGAGGAAGAGTGGTCGGTGATTGACTTGAAGGATGAACAATGCTTGGCAAACAAAGAGAACTCAAACTCTAATAAGAAATCAAAGCAAGGAAGGAAGCAGGTTAAAGGAGCAACATCCGTTTTTGGCTTTGTCTCTTCTTACAAACCTGGGAAAACTTCCATGGGGAGGAGCATATTCGAGTCGCCGTATTTACACATGAATGAATCGGGGCAATCCAAGGAAATCCCCTTCAGGAATGGTCCAGACAAGGTGAAGAGGAAACCATTTAGAACTCTGTTTCACAGAGGGAAGAGAGAGGGACATGATGGTGGAGGTCACGGCCTCGAACCAGACGAAAGAGCAGGGAAGTCAGGCAAAAGACAATGGAAGAAAAGTGACCCAGATGATGAGACAGTTCCTTTGGCTCTGAATGAGAAGTCTGATAATGATGCCTATTCTGCTTCATATCAGCTGGCTACAAGGTCGTTTGGGGAGGAGCCGGACACCAGGTTAATGAAGAACAACTTGCATTCTCATGCCTCACACTCTGAGATTTCCATAGATGATAAGGTTTTGAGATTCCTTAAGCTGTTTCAAACTGTGATGCTCTTTTCCTTTGAACACTAAGCCAAATTTGTGTGTGATGAATAAATAGGATTCAGGGGACAAGATAAAGAAAGAGCTGTCAAGAATCCGGACAGAACTGAGAAGCACAAACCCAAATATCAAGTTTTCGTATGTATTTTCTCAAATGTGTCATATTTCATACTTAATTAGTTATTTTGCTATCCTTCTGTGTGTATACTCATGCCATGTAATTAAAATATAGTGCTAGTTGCTTATTGCTTATTCAGAAATGTGATAACTATTGCGTACTTTTTTGCTGTATCAAAACAGGAATGATCAGATGGAGGCAATTTCTACCAAACTTCCAGAGAACAAGGCCGAGCTAAAAAATTACTTTTCCAAGTGAGTCAACGTCTCCCTTGTGTGATCCAAACTTACTGACAATACGTGATGATGCCTGTGCTATTTAGAATTTGGAATGAATTGCTCTCCGTTTGAATAAACTTTTAAAAAAATAATTTTTTTTTAAAATTTTTTTAATAGAGTTTTAATTTAAAAAAAAATTATTTTATATTTGGATGGATTATTTGAGAAATATTTTTATAAAAGTACTTATAAGTCTGTTTGGATAAAAAAAATAAAAATACTTCTTTTAAACCAAAATTATAAAAAAAATTTCAAAAAGAGGAAAACGAATTAGGATTTGATAAGGTATAAAAAAAAAAAGATATATATTATAATTTTAAATAAAAATAAAGGATATTTTTAGAAGATAATTTTATTAAAAATTATTTTTACTTATACTTTTTTAGAAACTACATATTCTTAATTTTTAAAAAAAAGTGATAAATTAATTTTTTTTAATTAAAGTATTTTTTTAAAAATTATATCCAAATATATATATAAAAACTTATAAAAATACTTTTTTTAAAAAAAATAAGTGTCTTTTCCTTATAAAAAGTCAATTCAAATGTGACTGCAGCTAATTACTTTCTTTCATGATTCATACATATAGTTTCAACTTTGGATCACATAACACTAGAACTAGATTAGCCTATTCCAAAATCATTGTTACTGATATCTATGGTGTCCTTTCTTACTTCTCTATCTGTTGAAGATCACGGTGTGACCGATACGGTGTTGATGTGCTGCACGTGGTGAAGAAAGAAATGCAAAATATGCGAAACGATGCTGAAGAAAAACATGAAAACTTAATGGGGTGGACAACATTTGAAGATGACGAAAACCTTCACCCAAATCTGTCTGTTCATGATAATTCTTTATGCAGCAGTAGTTTCAATCCATTTTCTCATGGTTATGCTCAGAGCAAGTGGAACTAAACTAAGCCGGCATCTGGATCACCTCCTCCAGGAAACCAGTTGATGTTCAAAAGAATGAATCTCCCTTCAGTCTCCCCTGGGGATTATAGCATCTATTTATTGTTACCAGCAAAAACACTTGGAGTTAATGGTTGAATTATCTATACCATATCTACATATCATAATGTCTCTTCTGCTTAGTATAGCATATATGATTCTTGTGAGAGCGGCAAAAAAATACTTGTAATTATTGTTGTAATTATCTGTATCATCCTTTATAAATGTTATGGGGCACATATAATACCAATCCTTTCTTAAGTGCTTCTTTGGTCATTGTGAAAAATGAAGTCCCAAAATCAAATCTCTCAACACAAATTGGGTAGGCAATTTTCTTTCCCTTTTTGATTCCTTGCCCGAGAAAATTTCATTTTAATGAACTTCAGAAATTCCACGTCTTGAACTAGGTTCCTCAATAACACAATAAAGGAAACAGAAAGTCAGAGTGCCAGACCACTTCCTAAAACATTAAACAAGAATACAGACAAGCGCTAAATAGTACATATATTATCTGGCAAAGGTAGTTCGCAATGTATCTGTGTATCTCCTTTCTTTAAAAGACATCATTTTAATAAAATGAATAATCATTGATTGGTGTTTCGCAGATGATAACATAATAACAAATAAAAGGAAGCATATCATAAGATAGATCTGAACTCAAACTTTCCCCAGACAATGCCGGGACTAACAGGTCATGATGTGGAATTATGAATTAATTCAGACAAAATAACATTACCTGGCAGACTTATACACACTTAATTCGAACTCTCCACCTACAAATCTTTCTGTGAGTAAAATTTAATTAGAACCGCAGCTTGCTGTGGTCATTTGCTTGGGAGAAGGGAAACGAGAAGCATACAAAACACAAAATCTGTTGTATAACGTACTCTAAACTAGCTATTTTATGCATATAGTTAAAACTGGTCAGATGAATGCATATAATACATTCATTGTTAGAAAAGTTGGCTCATGTGCATATCTTGATAGGGTTGTGATTGATTTTATATATGTATATATGTATATCCTTAAAATGTGTATCCTTAGATTTAGTAATATTTGAATTAAGGATATAGTAGACTCTTAAAAAAAATTTCAAAAGAAAAATCTGTTAAGACATAGAAAATTTGTTAGAATATGGAAAAAGAATTCTTGTTATAAATAAAATCAATAACCTAGGTGTGTAATAGAGAGACAAATAATTTTGATTATGAGAGAGCATGTACAAAGGGCTTTTAGTTTGGAAATAAAGTGATATTCGTGTACTATTTTTCTTCTCACAGTGAAAGTGTTTATGCTGCTGGGGTGATTGCAAGACACTACTAGAAATGCCCTATTTACCAATGGAATTTCCAATGAAAAACATACTAAAATCCGTCGAAAAGTATTTTATAGATGGAACAAGTCTGCCAGTAAAACACGCATCAGAAAAATTCATCACAAATGCATTCAATATCGGGTCAAAGTGCCAATACCAAACAGAAAACTCAACATAGATGATCACTCTGCCTAATGGCATCATTTGAAGATGACATGAAAATATGAGAGTGAGAAATACAAGATTTCTTAGTAGTATTCCGACTAGACAATTAAAGTGTCATCATCATCGTTCCAACCACTTCGAGTTTAATTATAAAAATGTAAACATGCATAGATTCAATTTTAACAGTTTTGAAAAACATAAGTTCCCAAAGCGGTTCTCTATTAATCTTAATCTTATAAACATAACATAAGGTGACACGAGCTCCTAAGATAGAAATATACACACGAAAGCATAGTATAACATTCATGCCATGTATGTAAGGAAATAAAGATACATACACTTTCATGTATTTCATTGACTTTGACTTTCCATTAACTTGGTTTACGTAGCTTTCATAATTAGCTCGTGCTTAATATTCTTTTCTTTACATGCCCTTGGATAAGCTGTTCTAGGACATGAGCTCACCGTCATCACATAGTATTAATCTAAATCAGACTTAGCTTACAAGGGAATTTACATGTCTCTAAATTAAAGGGATTTAGTTTGGCCACATGCCTCCAAAGTAAAGTCTTTGCGGATCATCTTTCCTTTTGAAGGATCATATCAAATTATTTCTTTTCTTTGCATAGTACTTGATGTTACATCATTTATTTTAAATGCATAAGTTCAAAGGCAAGATATATATAAGCATGTAGTAAATATTTCTAAGTCCATAATTTTGACGAAAATCCGATATCATAATAGCTAGACCAGAGCTTTCCCAAAATTGCCAAACATGAGAATTCAACTAACAATCCATCATATTCATTACAAAATATCATATCAAGTACCAATAATCATTCATTCATAATAACCAAACAATCTTACCAAACAACATGTATAAGAGTAATATACACCCACACCCTAAATGGTATCTAGGGTTTCGTTATTCTTTGTGAAAAATTTTATGAGTTATTAAAGAATTCTCATGTCTACTCATGAGAGAATCATATAATTTGGAATATATATGTGTTATAAGCTTTTAGTCACTTAAATTTCAAGTGAAGTCATACTTTATTTAAGAGTCTTCATACTTCTTTCTTCACTTTTAGTTTGGTTGAAAATGTCCATTCATCCAATCAAGTATCGTAGGCCTTAGTTATTTCAAATTTAGATGTTAAGCATTTTTTCCTTCTTACTTTGTAGTTCAACAGCGGGACATGTTTATAGCCTCTTTAAGTCTTGGATTTCATACTTGTCATATAACTTACAAGGTTTCTCATCTACATATCTTAGGAGATAGATTTCTTAAGTTAAAATTTTTAAAACTTTATCTTCCCCGTTTTCTTCTCATTATGGCCGAAACTTAAAGTAGGGCTTTTGACCAAAGTTTTGTCTTCAAATCTTTTAATCTCTTTGAGTTAGTATACAAGTGACTCCTAAATTCATGGTATGACCATTAGAGCCCTAATCATACTTCTATTTTCAAAGAATTTTGAGATTCCTCTAATTCCTTGGGTTATGGTAAAACATGCCTATACTCATGACCCCAACAATACCATGTACTCACCATCATCAACAAGTGATTTTTATTTTAAATAAAGTTGCAAGATTCAACCTTTATGACTAAAAAATTTTTTCTTTAAGGAAGTTTGAATCTTTACTCAATATTTTGTCTTCATAAAAAACAAAATGAGCCTTTAAATAATTATACCTCTAGTTGCCAGCCACCTTTTAGAGTCAAGAAGCAAACTTTTTAAACATTTTATGTCAAGGAATGTTCTTGATCACATCAAAACCATGTTGGGGGTGAAAAAAAAAAGAACTTTTAAATCATGAACACATTATATTAACGAAGAACAAAACTTGAACATGATAACTTCAAGAAAGCATATTTCATTTTTATCAAACCAAAAGGACAACAAGAACACATAGATCACTTTAAAAGATAAAAACTTTAGGGCATCAAGGAAAGAGCTTTTAGTAAACAACATGAAAATTCCATAAACAAGATTCAAGATGCAAGCTTTCTCAAGAAGAAAAAGTAATATTTTTCAAGTTATCACTTGAAACTCTCGGCCATAGTGAAAGCCAAAGCTTCAAACTTTCTTGAACAACAAAAAGAAGGTGAAGAATTACTACCTAGGGTATGTTTGTGCCTTCTTGATAAAGAGAAGAAGATGAGGATGGCCTCCTTCAAGGGGGATATGCCCGCAGCTTCTTGAAGGAAAAGATGAGAGCTTTGTACTCTTATTGAGAAAATGGAGATTTGAATGTTTAGTATCTTATCTCCAAAGACCAAAAAGTGTGATCTTTGAAGGGCTAGTGATAAGGTTTGGCTGTGGAGTTTGTGGAAAAATGGAGGAGAAGAAGAAGAATAAAGAGTCTTGGAGAAGATAGAGCTAGAGAGAGAATGTGAGGTTACAAAAAAAAAATGAGTGCGTGTGAAAGAGTGAGACCGTGGCATTCATAAGGCATTTAGGGGGTATTATTTTTTATTTTGTGTTAATTAAGGTTAAGGGTAGACAAAGTGGAAGATGGGGGGACAAATTATGTACACTTATTTACAAAAAGCAATGTTGTTTTTTACTTTATTACTTTAGTCATGTCATCAATGTTTTGATTTAATTTAAATTATAATAATATGATTAAGTGTTCTTGCCATTTAATTGACCTAATTAATCAAAGATTAGTGATTGACTCATATTATCATGATTTGCGAAGTTAAATTTTTAATTATATTTAATTACCCTTAATTAAACTCGATTAAACTAGTTATTAGTTATTAATGTTTAATTAGGCTCTTAAGGGTTCGATTTACTTAATTAAAAATTCATTAATCTTAATTAAGTATTCTCTTAATTTTTTTTTCACAGTTATCCTTTTTATGCTTTGATTAAGTCTTTATTCTTTAATTCTTCATTAAGTATCTAATTATTTAGGATTACTGAGATAATTTATGACAAGAGAAAATTGAAGATGTTACATTTTGATTAATTTACAAAGTCTTTTGTTATCCCAGAGCGAAAACTTGACAAAAACAAAACATATTCACGAAGTCTCTTGTTATCCTATGATGGAAACATGTTGAAGATAAAGCATGCAAATGGCAAAGTTTACACATAACTCTAAATGCAGTTTGCTCTAACTCTATATTAAAAACAAAGTGTGCATGTTTTATGAAAAACAAAAAGAACTTTTTGTTTGGATGTTGAGAGAAAATAAGAGGAAAGAAAAAAAAGGAGAAAACTACATTTTCTCTCTTGATTGTTTAATTGAGAAGAAAGTAAGTAGAGAGAAAATGGTAACTGTTATGAACTAGCCTATAGGTCTAATAGCAAATAGGATGAACGATGGCGCGTAAGGCCCAAGTCGGAACTTATAGTTCGCATATGACTCTACATCCGTGTAATGAAACTGGATTTGAGGCGATGTAATCTTATTATCTCAATAGAGATCTTTAAACAATTAAAGAGAATCCTAGAAAAGAATGAATCTCACGAAAAGAGAAGCTCAACCGCTCCCATTCAAACTCTTAGATCTCTATAAATGGCTTTTGGAACAAATGATTTAGGCATACTTACCAACTTAGAGAATCGATTATATTTAATATATTATATTCTCCCATTTTTCTCTCATTTTTATGCACAAGTTAGAGAGAAAGTTTTCAAATGGTCTCATTGTTATATTTTATTGAGAAATGTTAAATTCTTCTAATTAGTGTATCTAAAAATTCTCTTAATTTGAAATCTTATTTATAGATATTAAATAATTATTAAATTATTAAATATTGTATAAATTATAACTCATATTATTATGAGTGGAATTTTAAGTTAAAATAAATTTTAGGTTGATTGTTAGGATATGTATCAATACTCTATTTTCTTTTCTCTTATTTCTGCTTATAACCAAACAGCCAAAACTCTCTTTTCTTTGTATTTTCCCCTCATTTAATTTCTCTCCTTTCAAAATCTGATGAAAGAAACTATAGTTTAATGTGGGTTAGAAAATTAAAATTAGATTTAAAAAACTCTTTTTTAATAAAGAGGGTATATTATTCTTGAAAATTTTGAAGAAATGTGTTATTTATACATAACTCACTTCATAATTTGGGTTGACATACTATTTATTCATCATTAAATAATTGTGAAATTCAATCTAAGATCTATACACCCATCTAATAATAAATAAATAATATATCAACTCAAAATACATGATAAATTATGTCAAAATATTATTTCTCAATTTTGTATTCCCGTGGTCCCTTACGAGAATTCACACACCCAGATCGGGACGCACATCCAATGTACGGAGCAAACGTTTTTGACTTGTAATTCATAAGGTTGAATGTCGTTCAAGTTCCCTGCGTCTTTCTGCAGTTCCAATCCAAGGTTTTTATGCTCTTATGTAACTGCTTTTTCGTGGCACTTCCCTTCCTCTCTCTTCTGACCACTGATAAAACTTGTGCTCTTTCCCCCAAAATAACAAAACAGGACAAATTTTAAGATTTCGTTCCAACGACAGTGTCTTCACTACGCGTATTGTGAGGCCCTTTAATCATTCGGTATGCAATTCCGATCTCCAATCTTAGATCCATTGTTTACATTCCTTAGATCATACAATCTAACATTCTATACATTTGTTTTTTAAAAAAATATAATAACAAAAAAAAATTTAGAAAAATGACGGAAAGACTTGTTCTTTATGCAGTTGTGGTGGATTAGATTCTTTGTGTACACTGCATGAATCCTAATGAACAACAATGGAATCTAAGAGTTTGAGCCTTGCTCCAGCTCTGACACTCTTCCCAGGCTTGAAACCCCCTCACAAAACCCTACTCTTCCACCAAATCTGTGTTCTTGTTATCACATTCCTTGCATATGCTTCCTTCCATGCCACTAGGAAGCCTCCCAGCATTGTCAAGAGTGTTCTCGGTCCCACAGTTCCATCCAATTCAACTCAAGATCCCAACTTGAGTCCTACTGATGCAGGCTGGCCCCCTTTTAATGGAACCCGGGGCACACACCGGCTCGGCGAGCTTGATCTGGCATTCCTTACTTCCTACTCCATTGGCATGTATTTTGCCGGCCATGTTGGCGATCGGATTGATTTGAGGCTGTTCCTTGTGTTTGGGATGATAGGGAGTGGCCTTTTTACCATGCTTTTTGGGTTGGGGTACTGGTTTGATGTTCATGTGTTGGGATTCTTTGTTGGTGTTCAGATTGTTTGTGGAGTGTTTCAGTCCATTGGGTGGCCTTGTGTGGTGGCAGTTGTTGGGAATTGGCTTGGAGAATCCAAGAGGGGGTTGATAATGGGCGTATGGAATTCGCATACATCGGTGGGAAATATAGTTGGTTCGATTGTAGCATCAGGAGTTTTAGAATTTGGATGGGGTTGGTCATTTGTGGTACCTGGACTTCTGATCATTTTGGTGGGGATTTTGGTTTTTGTGTTTCTTGTTGTGAACCCAGAGGATATGGGATTCACGCATCCTGGAATGGATATCGAAATGAGTGTGGAAACCGGCACTGGGGAGAATATACAGAAAATGGAATCAGAGGAAGCAAAGCTTATTGAGTCTGATAATCCAGGTTCTTCAGATTCTTCATCTGCAATTGGGTTTTTGGAGGCATGGAAGTTACCAGGAGTGGCTGCTTTTGCTTTCTGCCTCTTTTTCTCAAAGCTTGTGGCTTACACATTTCTGTATTGGTTGCCCTTCTACATAAGGCACACAGGTAATTGTTCATATATGCAAAAATATATGATATCAAATAGAATTGCATTGCCTTTTATCTAGTACGTTACTTGTATCCAATTAATTTACTACTAGTGGCTCGATCTTCCTAATACATTGTCTCAAGGTTTGCCACTTGGTAACTGGAATGCTATGTAACATAGCTAGTGTTTATGTTAACTCGTGTCTATTTACTTTTTTATCATGATACTCTTTTGCTTATTGCTAATTTGGTGATCATTGCAGCTGTTGCGGGCGTGCATATATCACACAAGACTGCTGGGTTACTTTCAACAATATTTGACATCGGAGGAGTCCTTGGTGGAATCACAGCAGGGTTCATTTCTGATATGATCGAAGCACGTGCCATTACTTCAATTCTGTTCTTGCTTCTATCAATTCCAGCTCTTATTTTGTATCGAGCTTTTGGGGGCCTCTCTATGTTGACCAACATCACGTTAATGTTTCTGTCGGGGTTTTTGGTGAATGGTCCATACTCGCTAATCACAACTGCTGTGACCACTGATCTTGGTACGCAAAGCTTGAATGGTGGAAATTCCCGGGCACTGGCTACTGTGACTGCAATCATAGATGGTACTGGTTCTGCTGGAGCTGCACTTGGACCACTTTTGGCAGGGTATATTTCAACTAGGGGGTGGAACAGTGTCTTTTTTATGCTCATTCTGTCTATTTTCTTTGCTGGTTTATTCTTGATTCGTGTTGCAAGAACTGAGATAAGACAGAAGCTTTCAGGAAAGTGATTTTAAATATTATAGAAGCACACACTTGATTATCTAGTCTAGGCCCTTCGTTGATGGTATGTATAGAGATGTCTTTTACACAGGAAATAGCATATTGATAGAGAAATTGCTTAAAGGCTTCATTTGTTGTATCATGTTCTCATTCTTTATTCGCTGAAAATAGAGACAAAGGTATAAGAATGTTTCTGGTGAGATAAGTCAACACCCTTTTGGTGTTTTACTGTTCATGATGTCTATTGTTGCACCCTTTAATGGATAATTCACACTTGTAAATGGGGTTTTCGCTTTTGATGGTCTGTATGTGTTGGCCTCATTTATGATAGTACACTTTTTCTTTTTGTACATTGTATTCATCAGATATTTGGAACTGGATAGCGTAATGAAAAGCGGTTTCTCAAGTCTGCTTGTCCATCGAGTCTATCCAAGGAGCAGTTGGTAATGGATTGTTAGATATAGTTTTCAACCAGATTACCCAAGAGAATCTTGGAAATTTTGCATGAGAATCTTGAAAATTTTGCATGAGCAGAATAAAACCAGTTGCATATTGGTTTTTTATATAATCAATCCAACTTGGAAGTAATGAAGCAATGGAGTTCAGAAACTATTAATGACGGACACTTCGATTTAGTTCGATTTAAGTCATCAAGTTAGAGTGAAAAACACAATTTTTCACATGCTTTTATCTTCACTATAGCTGACACGAGTGCAAAGGATTTTTCTTTTTTTTAACAGATGGATAGGAGTGTAAAGTTAAGGCAAAGGACATTTGTTTGATACTAGTTTTGGCTACACGGAAGTCTCAAATGAATGGAAAATAAAGAGAAAAAGTCACCTAATTACTGAGTCTAAATACACCAAGTTAAGTTTAAAAATAAATTTAGAAAAGAATGATTGAGTAATCAGTTAAATTTACAAAAGAATAAATTACATATTAAGCTCATTTATGAAATTTTTTACCCCATTTTTACTTCCCCAACCAAACACACCAAGTTGAAAAATTATACATCCAAGAACGATATTAACTATAATTGATTTAGATTTTAAAGTCATTCATCCAAATTAACTACAACCTTTTTTTTTTTTTTTTTTTTTTTTTGATTCGTAACTCCAACTAATTTAATCGATTTGATTGAACCGTGAATTTTAGCTCCATGCCATCATTGTCTGACAGTTTCTGTTTATCCCAACACTTACATGGGGGGGTTTTAACATTTTAAAGGCTTTCTCTGCAAAACCTCAAATTCCACTACTTACCTTCAAGTTGTCACAAGAACAACCGTGATTCTTGTTTAATGTTTTATCAATAATTAGCAAAGATATATAGCAAAAAATTTAAAGCATTTATTTACAATTATTTACATTGGTTTTCTAACGGATGGTGAATAAGAGTAGAATATTACAATAATATTTGTACAAATCACATTGTACAAGATATACATTATTTGTCTCCGCTAATCAGTTGAACTCTCGCTTTCCCAATCACAATGGAACAAATAATTATAAGGACATAAATTTGATTAGAATTTAGGCACCTCATTTGGTTCATTCTCCATCCTCTCAAGGCAGGGCCTAGGCCAATCATGACCTGGTTCTCTGTGTGTGATAGGTGAATATCTGTACATTACATCTCTAAATAATCAGCTAAACCATTGGTGTTATACACATAATTGTTCTATCTTTCTAGCAGGCATTTAAGATTCTGAAGTCCCTCTGCTGATATGCTTTTCCTGATTCTTGTTCTCTCTACAACCACAGGAGGTGGTGGATCTGAGTTAAAACATACCATCACAACTGTCAAGTTGTCTGTTGATCCTCTCTTGATTGCTTCCTCTACTATTTCCTTGCAGCATAGTTTCTCATCATTGTGCTCTTGAAGCCTCCTTCGAGCAAAATCGACAGCATTCTGGTTACTAAAAACATCCCAGATTCCATCACTGCCAATTATTAAGAATTCATCTTCATTTGTCAATTTGATCAACTTAAGTTCAGGTTCAGCACTCAGTGGTCCACCTCTGTCACTCATTTCCTTCATTCCTTCAAGGTGCCAGTCACCTAGAGCACGAGTCACACCTAACTGGCCATTCAGGTAACCATCATCGATGAATCCACCCAGGGACTCAATCCGCAACCTTTCTTTGAGGCAGTTTGGCCTATGATCTTTGGACATTTCTATGGCTCTTCCATGACGAGACAAGACAGCACGGCAGTCTCCAGCATTGGCTACCAGTAAAGACCTGTACAAAAGAATGACATTCATTTAAAGTTATATGAAGAGCATTTGATGAGACTAGGAGAGACATAAAACATGTAGATTTATTGCATTACATGACAACAACAACAACAACAACAACAACAACAAATCCTTGTCCTATTAGATGGGACCGGCTACATGAATAAGACGTGCCATAGTATTTGCCGTGTCATATATCATATTTACATTTAAACAATCAACATCTAAATCACTTTTAATAGAAGAATTATTGCATTACACGAGACTGTAGAGAATGTTTTATGTCATACTGCACGAATCAACAAATGCAATGGTGCAAAAGTTGTTTTTTCGCATTACTAAATTGTTCATCAAGAATGATCCTTAATTAGGAACCAGTACATACTGAAATAGTTGCTTCAAAAGTTTACTCAAAACAATTAAACTAAGACCTAAGATTTCTGCAACTGTGAACATTTAGTGGAAAAGGGGATAAGGAGGGCACAGATACAAGAATAAATCATGAAAGGAAAATGATAATGTGATATGAGGCATTTCATTTCACTCGAATGTCAGTATACCACTTTTGAAGCTGCACATATCATAAGAAAAGGTCACTCCACAAATGTGGGCTGGAGAGTTCATGCAACGGTTAAAAAGGGCAAAGAACAGTGGAGACAAGTACTCACCTTCCAAATATAATTGCAGTTAGAGCAGTTGTACCAGAAGAGAGGGAAGACTGAAGAGATGATCTTTCTGCAAATGCTGCATCAGTCTCCAAAAATGACCTTTTGACCACCTTCTCAAGCTCCGAAGGAAAGTTGACATCCTCAACAATCAATCTTGGCAGATGATCACGCGCAAATTGTGCAGCACTCTTCCCTCCATGTCCATCAAATACCTGCACATACCCATTTGCCTTTTACATGTCAAACCAAGGTTGCATATTTTCCCCTACAAAATGACTTTATTATGTTTATCCCCCTTTGTTCTAAATAAATCTTCTTCTCTTATATCATTAATTTACCCATATTTTGTAAAATAAGACTTAAAATGGTTATGCAACTACAACATGGAAAGGGGAGGCAGGGGATGACAATGAAGAAGAGAGGTTGAGATTTTAACATTGTACTCTATAACAAGAAGACATTCACACTTGCGACCTATTTTAATAAGTGAATATCGGTAGTATAGGTATAGCTTCATATAATGTTTTCTGGTCACTATAGATTCCCTAGGTCATCTAAATATATGTTCACCAGTTTGCTAATGGGAGAGGAAACTTTTGAGGCATGATTTCTTATTGTTTGATGACAATTTCCACAGAAGCAAAACCATATCCGACTATCAAAATTCAAAGCGATGAGAAAATTATTGAATGAAACTTCATCAATTTAAGAGTTTTTTTTATCTGAGAGAAACTGTAGTGTTTCCAAAATGGTACCCTTCTTTATGTTTATTCGTCTACAGATGCTAGAAACCCTTCAAGACTTGCTAGCTAGTCCCTATTTATTTATTAATCCAGAATATTTAAATTATCCATATATTATCAGTTCATTACATAAATCAAATAGCTATAGAAGAATTAAATTGAAATCCATGAGAACAGGCAATTAGCATAATCGTATAGTTGGCTTACACCATAAAAGGAAACAGCTTCCTCAGAGAATACTTCATAATTAAACTTCTTTGCCATATCTGCAATGCATATGTGGGTGTCCTCCATGTGAGGGCGTTCTCCAATATCTGACCACTCGCCAGACCGAAGAGCAGGGACAAAGTTCATCAGGTTCTGTTTCTTGTCTGAAACCACCGCGTCCTCACATATACTTTCCAGCTACATATGCCACAGAAGAAAATGGTAGTTAAGAACTTAAACAGAAGATGCTAGGCAAACTCAGGAGAGCATTGAGAAGTAAGAGAAAATCACTCTCAGATAGTAAACAAAAATACAATATAATGTTGAATTATTGAGAAGCCAAAAAGTGGGGTAGTTTCAAGGGCTAATTTCAGCCTTTTCTTTTCCAAGTCATCTACAGGAATGTATAATTATGAAGAACGCCAACAAATTAAAACACCAACTATCAAGTACAAACTGAATGCGACAATAAAGGAAGGCGATTTAATTGCCACCATTTGACAAAGCCCACAAGTTAAGTCTCCACTCTCCAGTACATCCCAAGTTCTATCACAACCACTTGTAGCCTTTTTTAACCACGTGAGAGAAAACTAAAGATCACAAAACACTGAGATCAGAACAACGCTCCATGATTCCGTCACAAGAGAAGGATAGTGGCAAGAAAAACAAAATAACGCATTAGATAAAAGACAGCCGAATTTTCGTAGCATCCAAACCACTATTATTAGATTAAATAGACATGATGTATCTTAGTCATATTTCATTTCCTAGGACCAAGGAGGCTTTCTTCTACCAAAGAAACACAAAAAGCATCGATGAGAAGGATGAAAAGTCATTCGCAGTGATGCAAACCAATGTCAAATTCACCAAAAAAATAATTAAAAGAAAAAAGGGAATAACCTATGTCACAACAAAAGGGAAGAAGATTGATAAAGAAGAGGAGGAAAATACTTTTCATGTCATCCAAAACACAGTTGAGTTTTGATTGAAAGATTTTCTATAAAGAGAGAAAAAGAACACCGGGAAGATTGACAGAAACAATAAAACATTATGAGGATAGAAGATAAGAGAACCAAATACTTACAGGAAATGAATTTTCAACACTGATCCTATCGCTTTCCCACTTGTCCATCTGGGTATGCAAGAGCCCGCAATGCAAAGGCCATGATGACTTCCTTCTGTTGTTGTCCAGGTTATCCGTATCTTGTTCAACTTGCTCTGCGTCCTGCACACACATGGTGACAGCAACGTGGGGTAGTAGTGGTTCTTTGGCTCAGCAACTTGTTAGCACAGAAAAGTAAGAAGACACTTGATGCAACTTGATGGCTTATGCTGTACAGAGAGAGAGAGAGAGAGGGAGAGAGAGAAGATTCTGAGAATATGTTGGAAAAAGTATAGAGTGATCTGTTTTCAGTACATGTTAATGTCAGTAAGAGCGAGAGCCAACGAAAGCACGAGACATTAAGCTCCAGATTTTTCTATGAAAGCGTGGCTGAAAAGTGGTTGGTTGGGTTAACATTGTCCTTATCTTCAAATTTCAATCCTACTATTATCTTGTGGATAAAAAGCGAAAACAATTTACCATAACAATGCGAGTGATTAATTATAGAGAACCGAAAACGAATAAATAGGGGACGCATACGTAAGGTATGTTGAAAAGTAAAATAAAATAATAAAAATATTTATATAATAGATCATATATAATAATTATTATTTTTATTTAATTTTTTTATTCAAAAATTTATAAGTATATACACAAAATTAATTAGTGTATGTACTGTTTTTGTTAATAAATTTTGTGAAAAAAAAAATTTATCAACATGAACAATATATATATTGATAAGTTTAATGTAATATATATAAAATATACTGGTATATATATTATTTATATTAATAAATTTTATATAATATACTCAAAATTTACGAGCACATCTACCATTTATATTGGTAAGTTTTGAGAAAAAAAAAAGAAAAATTTGTCAATGTCAACAATAAATATGCTGATAAGTTTTATGTAATATACACAAAATTTACGAATATATGCACTGTTCATACCGGTAAGTTTTATAAAAGAAAAAAATTACCAACATAAATAGTGCAAATACTAGAAAATTTTGTGTAATATATGAAAAATTTATCGACATTTATACTGTTTATGTTAGTAATTTTTTGAATAAAAAAAATTGAATTTAATATTAATATTTTTGTAAGACCCATTGTCCGAGCATTTTTGTCATTTTCCTCACCTTTCCCGTATATGTCACATTGTGCGCCTCAAAAAAAAATTGTTAACGTTTATGGTACGGGTTATTTGTTATCTAAGCGTTATTTGTTATCTAAGTTAAAATTGTGTTCGGGTTATTATGGTACGATAATTCACGAATAAGTATGCATCATTTATTATTTATTATTATGATAAACTGGATTCCTTACTATTCACCAAAAAAAAAAAAAAAACTCGATTCATTACTCGTTAAGTTTAATAGATAAATAGGAGTGTTAAAATCTAAATCAAATTGGATAAATATTCGGTTAAAAAAATTGAATAAAACTTAAAAATTAATTCAGAAAAACTAAAAACTAAAAACTAATTAAAACAAAAAAGTTTAGTTTGAAATAATTCTTATATTTAAAAATTGATTAAACTGTATTAGATTTAATTTTTAAAATTAATTCAATTTAATTTAAATTAACTATATAATATAATTTTTTATTTATATATTATTCTTAATTAAATATTATTTTATACATATTAAGTGAATTAATATAAGTTATTTTTAATTTATAATTGTAAACTTAAAAGCCTTTTACTAAAAAAATTGCTTGAAACCATCTCATTTAAATCGAGAAAAATTAATTTGAATTAGATCGAATTCAAAATCAAAATTACATCAACTCAATTCAAATTGATATAAATTATATTATTTTATTATTATTTTTTAACTCGAAATAGATTTAAAAAAAATTCATAAACATCCCTTGGATTTAAATAATAATAACGAATAGAATTATAATACGTTAATTCATGCATCTAGTATAATAACCTTATGACACTAATAAATAATGTAACTCTAATCAATAATGATAATTTGTAAATGATGTTGGACTTAGTATCATTTGAAGGGGTGTTTTAACTTATAAAAAATATATTTTTTATAAATCAATTTTTTTATTTGATAAATTAAAAAATTGGAATATTTTTGCTTCTTATTTTTAAAAGCTAGAAGGTGCTTTCGAGAATATTTATGAGAGGTTTTTTAGAGTTGTCTTGTACTATCTAAAATTTAAAATATTAATATAATTTTATTCTCTATAATAATATTAAAAATAAAAATTATTTTTTTTATTATTTATATTTATTATAGTCATTTTAGATTTTAAAAGTAACTTTATCGAATATTATTTTTATGACTTATATTTATTAAGAGTAATATTTATATTATTTTACCAAATAATATTATTATAACTTGAAAGCAACTTTTAGACGGCTCGCAAAATTCATCAACTATAAGAAAATTATAGTAATACTAAACTAAACCTCAATGTCATGTTTAGATATAAAAAGAAAATCTTTTGTATGATTATTACGCGATCCTCATATCAATATCTGGGTCACAAGCTTGGAACTGTCTTTCTTTCTGCTTACTTCCGCCTCCTGTTTATTTTGATATTATTTGATCCTCTTCTTGTGTCTTGTTGCGCTTCATCATCACGCACGTGAAAATCATGTACTTTGGCGTTCTTGATCATTGGAGCAGTCCAGATACTCGTATCTAACTTTTTCAAACATCATCCAAATAGCAGAATTTTACTTACGATGCTCTAGTGGCACTAATTAAGGAATAACAGGAGAAAAGTTTTAATTAAAAACAAAATAAAATATTTAATTTTTAATGTATTAAATATATTAAAAATTTTAAATTTTTCATTTTTAATTCTTTTAATTAGTGTCTTCGGACAAATAAACACATAGATTAGTTGGCAAAAAGTTATTTTAACTTAACCATATATCTCATATTCGAGGCAACTATGTTAAAACTCGAAAGGTAAAATTTTATCGTCCAAGTGGTTTCTATTTAATTCAAGCATGATTGTCTTAAATAAAAGAATATTTGTGATTTCAACAAAAAAAAAAAAAGAACTTTTGGACACTAATTAAAAAAACCCCAAATAGTATTGAATAGTATTGAAAAAAGTTGAATAATAATTGATGAACTCACAAACAATGTGATACATGCGCAACACATACATAAAAAGTGAGAAAAACGACAAAATTGCTAGAATGATAGGCCTCATATAATTATTTTTATTTGTATTCAATTTTTTTTTTTTTGTCCAGAAACTTACTAGTGTAAGCACTATTTGCTCTAGTAAGTTTGTCTTTTTTTTTTACAAAACTAAGTTTCTAAATAAAAAAAATTGAACAAAAATAACAATAATTATATGAAACCCATCATTCAAGCATTTTTATCATTTTTTTTTACTTTTCAATAAGTGTCACATTATTTATGAGTCCCCTATCATTACTCAAAAAAAGTTATATACCACAATTATTTTAAATCACAATAAATGGCATCTTGAAAGCCAATTATAATTGAAATTTTTCATAAAATAAAGGAAGCAGTGTATACTTGAGAAAATTAAAAAATTAAAATTATTTTAATAATCATTTATTTATATAATTACTTATATGAGAATCAATTTATATTTAAATACTTTAACTAAAAAGTAGTTTTAAGATAATTTATTTTATTTGAGTTATATAAAAAAAATTACTTTTGTATGGTAAAATTATTAAAAAAAGTATGACATGATTATTTATATTATATAATATATAATATTTATGATCAATTTGATAAAAATATAATAATTCTAAAATAATCAACTTCTACTTATAATTTATAGGCTTCAAAAAATTACTTATATTTATAAGTCATTTTTCAACTTAAAATTATCAATTTTAAATTATAATCCATTTTTAAAAATTTACCAAACATACTTGATTTTTAAAAAATAACATTTTTGTAAAAAAATAGCTTTTCTTCTAAAAAAAAGCTGTTTTAACTGTTCCAAACATGCACCCAGTGTGTCAGATATGCTTGTGCCATCAGGAAAAACCTCGGTTTTCTTTCTTATAATTTATACGATTTCTTTTCCGCCGGTTTAAATTGTCTATACACTTCGCTGTACAAAAAAAAGGGAACTACATTTCAGATATGTTAGTGTTGCTGGGCAGAGGTAAAGTTTTGAGGAGAGTTACATAGTTCTACGTATTATTAGCGATACATTACAGTCTCTACGAATAGATCCCATTCGGAATTATTGCAATCATATATGTTTTGCAAAATGTAACAGACAAGTTCACGGAAAACCATCTCACTCTTTATAAAATAAAATGTTCCTAACGTGATAAATGAGAATATAATTAACATTTTTTAATTAATTGCGGGAGCAATCATCAATTATTTCAAATTGCATGATGTATTGACACCCGCATACTATATTGTAATTGTCGGAAATCCTAAGATTAGCCCATTGTCTACGGCATTCATAAGCAAATAATTTCTTTCGAGTGGCAGTAGGTGTACAGTGTACCTTATAGGGGTCCAACTCTAAGGTAGCCACTAGCCAGCAAACAACTTCAATAATTTATAACGTTCACACTTGGCTTTCACACTATGATTCTTTTTTTATAATTTGAAATAGAGGCTAAACACTCATAAAATGGTGGAGTAATTATTATAATAGATTCTCCTTTGAATATTGATGTGAGCGATAATAGTTATCCAGGATACTTCAATCATAACACAGAAAAAGTTAATTGCAAAATGCAAAGACAATGATATACAAAACATAGCTAATTGCCAAAATATAAGGGCATCAAAACACTAAGTAGTTTTGAAATTAAAATTGGCTTACTTCCTTCAACCCTTTCTTACCTCTAACTCTTACATGCTTATAGCCTTCATCTTTGTATAAATGGAAATATGTCAAAACATTGATCACCTTTGTATCATTTCCACCATAAATAACTACATGGCTTTCATACTATGATATTCAACATAATCTTATTAATTTTTTCTTTTTTTTTTTTAAATTTTTAACAAAATAAAGCATCATCTTCTTTCTTTTACCAAATAAACTACCCGTTAGATAGGGAGGGAGAAACTACCCTACTCTAGTATAAAAAAAATTCAAACTTATCATCAGCATTTTCCACAATGGGAGTTGCTGTCGATATGATCCTCCTGGAAAAACTAGAAAGAAAGGTAAATGGATATGTGATCATAGAAGCAATTAATATATATATATATATATATATATAACAATGATGTTTTAGTATTTTCAAAAAGAGAAGTGATAAGAGGACACATTTTTTACAACTATGCAAAATTTACTAGCATTTTTCAACAATATGCTGGTAACTTTTTGGAAAAAAAAAAAAACTGAAAAAAAGTAACAATGATTATATGAGACCCATTATCCAAGTATTTTTGTCGTTTTGCTTATTTTTTCCATATGCGTTGCATACTGCGTCGCAAAAAATGCGTCCCCTAAATATTTTTCTTTCATAAATGTTAGAACTTCACAAGGTGCTTGTCCTCATCCCCGATCCTACCTCAAAGGGATTTTCATCCCTTTCTATAACGTCCCCAACTTTAGGAATAGCCCGATATAGAGGAAAGTTAGTCTCGAGGTACGGGTAGAATAGTAGATAGATGAATTATAGTGATGAGTAGTAAAATTGTAAATAATGTATTACAGTTGCTAGAATGGGGCATTAGAAGAAAAATCTCGATTCCAGAAATATATGGGTCCCAAGATACTAAAAGCTAACCAATATACCTATAATAACCTTATAAATGATGTTTTGTACCCATGGTTTTAAATGAAAGTGTGCAATTACTCACACCCACAAATAATATCTCGGGTAACTTCAAGTACCCAAATTAGTCACTGGACACCTTGAATTAATCCTCAAAGGTCCCATATTGTTTAGGATGAGTTCTAAGAATGACATTTTTTCTTTGAGGGTGGTTAATTATGTGATACATTATAAGTTAGGTAAATTGAGTGGTTTATAAGAAGTCGCACCCTAAGTATTAAAAATAGTTTACAGTAATACAAGAAATTGACCCGATAGAGATCTATAATACAAAAGAACCTAAATATCGTCATCTAAACTCTTGAATGTGTGACTGAGAATTAGCCACACTAGTCATTTGTGAAAAAAAAAAAAGGATGGTCATACAAACTCCAATTAAGGAAAATTAACCTTCCTTTCAAATCCAATTTTTATAAAAACCCCCCAAAAAATTAGAAAAGACAAGCACAAGAGCTCATCACTTTATCTTTCTCCTCCCTTGAATATTCAGCCACCATCTCTGTCCTTTCATCTTCAATTTCTTCTTCCTTTTCATCCGCAAAAGCTTTGCCTTTTCTTGAACCTCTTGGCTTCCACTTGCAACTTAAGCTTTATTCTTTTAATTCAACCAAAACAAGCCAAAAACTCCCTCCCTTTGGACCATATATCTTTAGCCATCACAAGGAGGAAGTGTGGCTAGTTGTCAATTTGGTGTTTGAGGAGAGTTTAGAGCTCAAAGAAGCAAGATTAGAAGAGCTTAGAGCTTTGGAAATAAGGTAGGCTCCTAAAACTTTTTATATTCTAGGGTTCCTTGTGAGATTTACTTTGCTCCATTTATTTAGAGGCTGGTATGTTGCTAACAGGACTTGTTCTAGTGATCTAAGGCTAATAAAATTTGATTGGTGCTGAGAAATAAGCTAGAGAATCAAAATAGCTCCAAAACAGAAAATTGTTGTAGAGGAACTCGAGAATAGTATATACTACGAAACACATATCTCAAGCTACAAAATTCCATTTGAGGTGAAACTAATTTTAGATGAACCCCAACTCGGAGATGAATCCAACCATATAGGCCCATTGAACTTAGGATTAGAAAGTTATAAATTTATCAATTTGGCTGAAAACTAGAGACCATAGACTTGAGCAATACATATAACTCGCCCTATACAACTTTAATTTGAGTGCAACCACCTTTGATAGAAATCCAACATATAGGGAATCATGCCTATAAAATTTTAAATTGAAATTTGTGGTGGATTACTTCCAGTAAATTAGTGAATTTGCCCTATGCTCGAGTTCTACTTACTCAAATTGAGTAAAACTTATTGGGTTTCAAAGAGGGTTCATATAGGTATATCCTGGTAGAATTTCGGAACAAAAGAACATAAGATGGATTTTAAGTAATTTTCTAATCTTAGGTGTGCAAGCACTAAAATAAGACAGCAGTAAGTAAAATTTTTTTAACTTAAGTTATACACGTCAAAATTGAGTGCAACTAAAGAGGTTTAAAAGTAGACTAATAGAGCTACATTTGAATAAAATTTGAGATTTAAATGAATTAGAATGGAATTTTGGTGCTATTTATAATTTCTGGATAGATTTAAAGACATTGGACCAAACTTGTGAGTTAAGTGGTTCAAGGGTCTCCAAATTACATGGAACCTAATTGGCAGGATATGGTAGATTATAAAATTATGCATTGAGATTATTATTTCTGTGATTGGCTGGCTAGTATTTCTATTGTCAATTTTGGAAATCTTTGTATTACAACTGTCATGCTGCCATATTATTAGCAAAAGTATGTTGAGCTATAGCATCAAGCATTTTCTCACATGACTATATGAGATGACAAGATGATCATAATTCCATATTACTTAGGCCAGGCTCGAAATGAATTAAGGGGAATATATCGATATGAGAGTTGGAAAAAGCAAATCTGGCAATCACGTATAGAAACAAACTCGGTTCTAAAAAGCAGACTATTATTAGGAGTTAGAAATAGCCAAAAACTCTCAAGGAACCAAGTATGGATGCTCATGATACAAGTGAAAGAAAGAACAAGAAAGTTAAGTGCACTTGCATGCATTTCATAAGCATACTCCATTAATGTACTATACTATCATCAACGTCATGAACTATTCCTAATTTCAAGTGTATGAATAAAATAAACTTGCTTCGGATAAAGAGTTTTAGAAATTCAGCAAACAAACCTTTACTCTCTTATCTATTAAGAATGTGTTTTATCGAATAAACTGAAGCAACTGGGGATGATGACGATGATATTGTATGTGGTAGTCTTGTATATCCTACTTAGAATTTATAATTCTCACCTCTGTGTATGTTCCGTGTCATATCTAGACAATATAGGTGGTAGCAGCATGGGAGGACGGACTAGATGCCCCTTGAAAATTTCAGTTCTTTGTACCAAGACTACGTGGATACATACTTGGATTCACACGCACCTAACAGTTATGTAGATAGGATTTGTATTTATTCCTCAGTGCTGATGTATTTTCAATTTCTCAAGAAGTGTAGAAAGTGAGACAAGTTCCTACAACTTTTGTATTAAATATAGAAATAGTGAATGGGAATTGTAAAATTTTGATACAAGCTTAGTTTTTCAGAAAATTTCTATTTTCATATTTATAATCCCTATATTCTGCAGAAGTATTTTAAAGAGCAAAAAAAAAAGAACGGCTATATCAACCTCTAATAAAGTATCATGACTTAAGCATGGTACTATAATTAAAAGGGTGTTACACCTTCTCCATCCTTATAGAAAGAATCTCCAAACTTGGGGCCTTTAATAGGGCAATCCGCATGGGGATCCTCAAATACAAGGAGAAATGCTATCCTTAGTGTTAGCTAAGATTCGACAAGTTGTGTGACCGATCTCTAAATTGGTTCTTTGGAGGTTTGTGTTGAATTGGCCAGGCTCCAACAAGTGGTTTGACTTTGACCAATCCTTAGATCAGTCATTTAGAGGTATCTATTGAATAGCTAGGTTCCAAAAAATGGTTTGTCTTTAATTGATCCTCGGATCGGTCCTTCATAAGTACATGCTAAATAGCAAGGCTCTAGCAAATGGTTTGATTGACTCCCTAATTGGCTCTTCAAAGGCATCCTCTGTGTTAACCAAGATTTGGCAAGTTGTCTTACCTATCCCCAAATTGATCCTTCAAAGGTACCTGCTAAGTAGCTATGCTCCAATAAGTAGTTTGATCAATCTCTAGATCGATCTTTTGTTAGTACATGATAAGTAGCTAGCTCCAACAAGTGGTTTGACCTTGATATCAAACTTCTTGAAAGGTTATGACATTCTAAAACCTTTCCAAATTACTAAGCTAACTGTTAGCTCTTCACGTGGAATTTCCCCTTTACATGTTTGGGTTATTTATAATATAAGCAATAATTGAGTTGGATGTTTGAATTATTTAGGTTATTATATTGATTTTAAAAATATTCTTGTTTTAGATAAATAGCACAAATGTAATTGAATGACAAAAATACAATTGTTTATTGGGAACACCAATATAGAAAATATTTGGCTAGTCATCTTCTTGGTTTGGTTTGGTTATGATAAAAGGCTAGCTAGGAATGCTTTAGTTGTTGTATGGTAGTTTTAGACTTTGGTGTTAAAGCGCATCGGTTGTAGTGGGCGTTGGCTCTACAGGTTGCTTTCCCTGTTGGGCTTTGAGATAGAGGGTTTTTTTCTCTCTGCCATCCTGACTTGTTTAGTAGGTCGAGCGGATTTAGGTTTGTTATTCTATTTCTCTAGAAACTCCCTCTTTTGTTTGTTCATGCTTTCTCAATGTTAATATATGATATTAAGTAAGCACATAGGTTCTCTAAGTCAGCTGGGGAGTTGTTTTGCCACGAATCAGCAAACAAAACAAAATTAAGGGCATCAAACATGGCATGGAAGGCAACATCTACATTGAAATGCCTAATTTGGATTGCCTTCCTATTGAATCTCCTTTTGAACTCTTTGATTGATTTGTTGTTGCCTATCTCAGATTGATCGAATTTACAGAGGTTTTTCTGGTGGGTTCTGCTAGTGGCGAAATATGTGAAGAATTGTCTAGACAACTCGACAAAGTCATATGGACTTTGGCAGTTGGGAGGAAAATCATTAGAGGGTAGAGCACTTCAAGGTTTTGGTAAAAGTTTTGCACTCGATGTGATATGAGCATCTCGAGATAAGGATAACGAAGCTAAATGTGTCCAAATGCTCTAGTAGGTCTATCAACCCATCATATAGTTCTGGGTGTGTCGACAATTGAAAGCTAATTGGAAGTGGTGTGGCCAAGTTGTTATATGAGAATGGATTGCTGAGGTGTCTAAATATGACAGGGGTTGATAGTTGGTTGTAGATGGTGTCTAAGAAGAGTGGTGGTGCATGGAAATATATGAATGTTGCAAGTTCGAGGAGGATTTTAATGAGATTTCTCATTGTCTCCAGTAATAGGTTAGCCATGGAAGTTGTGCTAGTTGGTCAATTGATTTATGTGGTTTTGCATTCTTTCTATAGTGGTTAGGAAGGTCTAGAGCAGGGGAGTAAGGACATTATTGCCAAATCTCATGAGTGTTTCTAGAATTTCTGTTAGGTGTTTTTCAAGAAGTTTGTGTTTCTTAGGTTAAGGTTTCGATTTATAGTGTTCATGGTGTTTCTAGTGTTGCACATTCTAGCCATGTTGATAGTGAGTTAGGTGCAACAATGGTTCAGTTATTAACTCTTGAATGTAGTTTTAACTATTCTCCATAGATGGTGTCAAAATATTCCTATCTCAGCTCTAAAAAGAAAGGAATTCCAATGGTTGAGACTCTCCTGAGCACTTTTCCTCTTGGGAACCTAGGGGTGGAGCTTGAGGAGAAAAGGTGTAGAATGGGCTCTCTAGTGAGGCGGTGGCATGAGTAGAGTATAGGTTCTACGATGAACCTGGTTGCCCCTTCCCCTTACTATAGTATTTATAGGGAGCATAAGTGCATTAATATTAGGCTAGAGTTAAGCAACAAGGGGATAATCCATGATACTCACCTTGAGTCTAGGCAGGAATCTTTGTAAAGGGCATAAATCATGGAGAGAATCCCTAGTGTCACGTGTCAAGGCATTTGTTTGAGAGATGGAAGAGAGGGAGAGGAAGGGTGAGAGGAGAGAATGTAAAGGAAGGGGAAAGGGAAGAGGAGGATGAGGGCAAGAAGAGTAGAGAGGAAGAAGGGGAGACTGAAGTGGGAACAATTTCTTGTGACATTTTGGTTCAGTCTTTTAAATAGTTCAAAAATGTATTATGTTACATAAATGGTTTATGATATAAATAATTGTACTTTATAAAATGTTTAATATGTAATTTTTACCAATAGTTAATACAATTATATTTTATTCTTTAAAGTGCATGACGTACTTTAAAAAACATAGTATGATATATTTTGATTTTTTAAAAAATTACTTTTAATAAAACATAAACAAAGACCTTAAATCATGTTACGATTCCCATTTTAGAATATGGCTTTGATATGACTAATACAATACAAGTTGCTGGAAATATATGTTTCGGATATGACTCTCCCAGCAAATAGGAAATGGGAAAGCAAAAAAGGAAGATAAAATACAATTGGAAAATTAATTAACAAGTTAAAGGAGAAGTTGATCACGGAGTTCGCTTTGTTTTATTAATTAACAGTAATGATAGCAAAAGATTTGAAAGTGCAGTTTTGCAAATTTGATTGGTTAGCGGAAATATAGGACTTGTTCAATGAAAACATAATTGGATAATGCCGTTAGATTTCTCTATTCCAGCTTATACAAAATGCAAACGACTCTGGCCTTTTTATACAAATAAAAAATTATCTCTCGTTAATATTTTACGACCTCTAGTGTGTTTTTTCGTTGTAGTAAAGTAGTATTTTAGTTAAGTGAATTATGTTTGAATTAATTTATCTTTTTTATTTAATTAAAGATAAATTAATCATGTTAAAATTAAGAGATTCAGAAAAATATCTCTTATAAGTTAACCCTAAATAATTGAGATAAATAAAAGTTTAAATCTATGCTTCTATACTTACATATCACATGCCACTGCGATGTTAGCCACTAAAGTGACCCGTCGCGTTTGTAATTGACATCCGACGATTATACCCGAAAGAAAAACTTTATAATCAATTGAAGGCGATGATGATGATGATGATGCGTGTACACTAGTCTTCTCTTCTCTTACCATTGCGTTTGTTCCTTTCGTGTGTTTATTTTGTCGTCTATAGTGCAAGCAGTGGTGAACAATTGGCCAAAGCATAAACTCCTGCTCATAATTGGCAAGTGGAGGGACAAGTGCCATAGTTGAGATAATAATATAAAATTATCACAGATAAGAATCAACATAAATTGATTTTTTTCCTCATCCGAGAATGATCTTCCAAATGGCCTGGCTGTCCCTTCGAGGATTCCAACAATGAACATTTATATTCTCATAATTCGTTCATCATCAGTCACACTCAAGGACTCATGGTCAAGCCACCGAAAAAGAATGAATTCTTTTGCACTATAAAGTCGTCAAGACGCTAGCTATCGCCAGAGCGTGATGCATAGGAATCTTTGTTACGCCGTTCATGGGCCATAAGTAGCAAGATTAGGTGTTAGATTATATCTGACGTGGGACAACGGTGTTCGGCGAAGAATTTGTGCTTATCGAATTTGGCGTTAGGAGCGCTTCTAAAATCACTATCATCTTTGGGTTCTCACTTCTCATTTGAGGTGATATTTTCAAGAGTGGTAATAGTCAACACCAGAAATATGAAGTGTACATAAGGTATATCCACTAATATAGAAAAATCTAAAAATTTGAATCCAAATAATTGTGATGCATAAGCCGAAACTTAACCAAATGAGCCGACCTTCATTTAGCAACATTGTTAGTAAATATTTCAGAAAGGCAACTCAGAATAGAAATGAAATGCTTTCTCAGTACCTTGTGGTATCACTGGTATGGCAGATTCCAGGACAAAATAAGTTGGAAAAACTATTTTAGTAACAGAAAGACTATAGATTGAAAGATTGAAATGAATGAACTAAAGACTTGATAATGAGGAAGAGTACAATAAAGACTGCTGTAAATATCAACAGCAGCTGTTTTCTCTTTTCTCTATCCAGATATATCTTATGACAGCCTGCTAGATCTTCTGGTTGCAGTTCAAACTGTACATTTAGGCAAGGATCATGAAAAGAAACAATATATACAGGGAAAGTCTAATTGACAATGAGGCTTTGTTTCTTATTACTTATATGTATAACAGAAAGTAAACCTTGACGAGTAGGACATGAAGCACTGATGTAAACATATGAAAGTATGGTTGAAATTTTTATATGCTCAATTTGAGGATTTTTCCTGCTAAGGATTGATGCTTGTTCTGATTGCTTTTGTTGAAAAAAATATTTACTCCGAAAACATCAATCAAAAGTTTAGGCAACACATAGTAACACTGAAATAAGTCCATAAACCAAAATGAATGAACTAACGTAACAGAATTTCTTCAAATTATCAATAATAATATTAGATTTTAGTGTACAAGTGTCCAAACTTTTTAAACTATCTAAGCTTCTAGCTTATTAAGCACTGTTTCAAATGCAAGCGGATCAGCAACACGTCTGCTAACATTTTAACTCCTCTCCGATGAAATGAGGATTTAGGCTCAGGTTGCTGGATAATCAGCACTACGAAGGGAGGTTGGGATTCCGATTATGTGTCAGAATCAACATCATATTACAACAAAGACATGATATTGCTCAACAGAACACAACACAAACAAAGACAAACAACAGTACTCTAGTTTGTCTAGCCTATGCTAATAACTGAAAGCTATATGCCTCTCACCCAGTTCAGGACCAGTCCAATTACTTTGAAACTATCTTCCTAATAACTAAATTCTAAGAGTTATGTTATTTGAACATATGAATATGAGGGGATGGGGTGTGGACTCAGCCCACATGTTCAACTAACATTTTTCAAATCCTAAATGCCTGTCTCAACAAATTTCAAGACCAATCCAATGACTTCAGAGCTCCAAGAGCACATCGTAAACTGGTCCTATGCCAATAACCATCTCATCAACAGCATAAACCCAAAAGTACAGACAAAATCAGAAATGCACGACCGAAAAAAAAAAAAAGAAGACAAAATCACAAAAGGGGAAGCGGATAGGTTATAAAATGCGGCAGAATCACCAGTTTATGATTGTTTTGAGCGACAAGTAACCTACAATAATACTGACTCAAAAATTTCTTGCCTGTTACCGAGTGATGCTTCAGGGGTGATGAATAGGATGTGTGCCTCTTAAAAATAGACTTCCTTAGGGTTAATTATAAAAATTTAATTAGGAAAGAACAAGACAGCAAAAATCGAATTGTACACACCTAGAATGGTTAACATAGAATCTGCTTCCTTAAAATCCATCCGCAGGAAAAGTAAGTGATGCAAGGAAAAGTAGAAAATATATACGGCAAAGGCTATGGTGCTTGGAGTTGGAAGTTACACCATGCAACTTCTTAATTCAATGGGTGGAATTTAATGATATATCATAATAATTTCAAAATTTTATCTATATAATTTAAAATTAAATAAAATTTTATCTATATAATCTTGAAATTAAACAAATTTTGAGAGGTATTTAAGAATCACGTAGATGAATTTTAATTATTTTAAAAATATCTATGATGTACCATAATAATTTTTAATCTTATCTATATAATATTAAAATTAAATAAAATTTTATCTCTATGATCCTAAAATTAAACAAATATTTTTGGTAATATTTTACAATTATGTAAATAAATTTTGATCATTTTTAAAATATATTTAATTATAATTATGAATTCTATCAAAAATTTAAAAATTTTTATAATACAATATAAATGTTTGGTGTATAAATACACTTTTCAATCATACCCATTCATTGCAGTGCACCTTATAGCGCCCCTTGCAAGTATGGGGCACCAAAGGCGCCGCCAATATAAATAAATAATAGTGGGGCTATCTTATAATTGATGTAGGACACAATCTAGCTAGGATTGTATCAAGTAATAGACAAAGGTTTGAGAGAAGAATGTGTTAACAAAATCAATTGCTGGTTCTTCTGACTAAGAAGAAGAAATGTTTTCTTAAAAATTGCGAATTATAGGATTGTATCAAGTAATAGACAAAGGTTTGGGAGAAGAATTTGTTAACAAAATCAATTGCTGGTTCTTCTGACTAAGAAGAAGAAATGTTTTCTTAAAAATTGCGAATTATTATTTGCGAAATAGACCCTCAAAATATAACTATTGACACTTGCTACTCACCCAAACTCATTAAAAATCACTGGGACTTACAATTTACATACAAGACGTTGGAACAATTGATAAACATAGATATGACCCAAATATTACCTATAAACAGAAGCTGCAAAAATATCTCAATATAAGATAACCCCACTATTACCCTTTCCTTTTTTTCAACTGCTCCTGCATCAAACTCCCATCCATCCCCTTCCTGTCCCATCCCTTCCTCTTCTCACTCTAAAGCTTCCAAAGATAGCATAAAAGGATGTCTGTTGAGGAAATACCTAATCACAAGATCCTCCTTCATAGGCATCGAGAGAGGGATACACAATGAACTCCTAGCACCATACAAAAGAGATCAGGTTTCATACACCCAGTTCACATACCCAGCACCTATGTCAAACGTGGAAGGCGAAGGATCAAATAATAAAGAGACAATATAAAGATATTACCAGAATACCAAAGTAAATGTGACTAGTTCATAATGTATATGAAATCCTTAACATTCAACAATTCGTAGATCAAATCTTAAAAGACATCCAAAATTGATCATATCTAACACATAGTGACCCTGAAAATATTTCATACAGAGGCTTCCACTAACTCAAGCAAGTAGTGACACTGTCCTATCAAATCTCACATCCCGGTAAATGCCTTCTTCACACCACTGGAAGATCCAGCTGGGATCACTTTCAACACGTTGAACCTCACTGTCTTCGAGAGTGGCCTATATATATGACAATAAATGAAGGCAATCAGGTGAACAATCTATATGACACAGCAATAACTTTCTCAAGCGAACAACCTATATAACACAGCAATAACCTTCTCACTTCAACACACCCAGAAAAGGCTTCCAGTAGCAAAATCTAACCTGCATTGGCCAATAATGACATGATCTCCTTCCTTCACACGAAAGCAAGGCGAAATATGTGCAGGAATATTTGAATGCCGCTTCTCATATCTAAATGAACAAGCAAACAAGATGCAGTTATTTGTGTTTGACCAACGGTGGAATACAATGAAAGCTGCTCAACACAGGTAAGAAAGGGGAATACCTCTGATACTTCTTTATAAAATGAAGATAATTCCTCCTTACAATAATAGTCCTTGTCATCTTAGCACTGTGACAAGTACCAGCTAGGATACGACCTCGGATGGAAACATTGCCCGTGAAGGGACACTTCTTGTCAATATAGGCTCCTGTACAGAAAAATAAGAAGAGTAAAAAAGACAAAGGCCTTGGTTAAGAACTAGAAGTGACCATATAACCAGGTGACTTACCAAGGAATAATGCAAGAACATGAAGACCATGATATGAGCAAAGCAAAAATGAGCTTTAATAGAGATACCATGGTACACGAGCTTGTTGTTCGTCACAGTTTGGATTTTAAAGGAATTGGATTAGATTAATGTATAGTATTTCATTTGCTATATTATAACTATATTTCCCAACAACACTTTCATGATATGGTGCCTAAATATATCCATCTTCTAGATAAAAACCTATCTTATGATGGTAGATGGACCAATCCTTGATTCCTGTAACACTATTGATCAATGTAATAAAGACAATATAAACTCCAATTTATCAGCAGTCACAAGTCCTCAACAAAAAATTATCAAATGTTTCACCTTCCATCATAGAGGATCAGCCTACTGCTACATTGCTACATTAAGGTTGCTGCCTTGTGACCTGCAGGTCCTAGGTTCAAATCCTACAAATATTCTCTCTGCTTGCGAGGAGCAAGGCTGCATAATTCAATTCTCTCCAGATCTCACTAGGTCAGAGCCTTGTACCCTGAGCCACCTTTTCTATATTTTACCTTCTATCATAATTTATGGGTTGTATTAATTTCATAGCAAGTCTCTTCCAATGAACTACTTCCCTTGGCAGCCTAGGACATCACAACAGAAGCACCACCTAGGCATACACATTCCACAAACAAATCTGTCCTAACTTTCCAACTCAGGTCCCCACGGTCAGCATTCAGCAGCCTACCTCGTGAATGACTATGTTACATATATAAGTACTACTACATTTTCACACCTCTCGCAAGGACAACGGTTACTACCAAGGTGCCAACATTCAAAAGAAAATGAATGAGCAGCATCAACTGACAGAACCCCGCATCGGAAGATGGCTCTAAAACCAAACTAACAAGCACTCCACATCCTCCAAATTTAACCTTTACTATAAAGTGACAAAACCCATGCTGCTAAGTGATAAGTGACAACGATAACACGAAAGGTATTAACCTGAAAAACATCTCAATGTACAAATAATATACCTAAGATATAAAATCAAACTGAATATACCTTCAATGGCATCACGGGGAGTCTTAAATCCAAGCCCAATAGATTTCCAAAAGCGGTTCCCACCTTTTCCTGGCCTCTTTCCCTTCCCAGATTTCTTAGAGCTTAAAAAATGCAACAAGATGAAAAAAAAAAAAAATAATAACAAACAACCCCATATTAAAAAAAGAAAAAAAAATCAAAACAAGCTAGTAAACGAGGCATATTTATTGTATCAGTATACCATAGGAACACTTTTGGTTGCTTCAGAAAAGCCCTCTCAGTCTGGAAACAAAACAAAAAAAAAGAAATAATAATAAAAAAATTTGGACAATGGAATATACAAAAGCACAACCAAGAGCCATGAAGTGAATGTAACTCACTTGTTCAGCCATGGTTGGGGCTCTCGGTCAGAAGGGGAGGTATTGGCAAAGCTTGCACCTGTGGATGAAGAAGTGCCGCACCAAGAAACCCTAGAAGCCTTAGCTAGTGCAATGAGTCAAGTTTTATAAAGGCATTTTTCTTTGCCATCTTTCCACCATTTATTTATTTATTTTTTTGACAGGGGACATCTTCCTACTTCTGGGCTTACTATGTGGGTTAACATTAGTTAGCCGAAAATTGAAGATAGACATTTTGGATGTTTCATTTCAAGCCCATAGTTATATAAACCTAATTATGTAAACCTAAAATATGAAGTAGATTCAACGATCGAAAAAAAAAGAACAAGTGGATTCCGTCATGTGACACAAAAAATATTGATTCCGAATGAAGGGAATAAAAGAATACGGGTTCCATGATTATAAAGTCCTTTTTTGTTAGCCAAAAATGGCCCTTCATTAATTTTAACACGAGTTTCTTTAGATAAAAATATTAAGAGAATCACATCAAAAAAATATTAAGAGAATTTGTTATATGTATCTTATGTTCATACAAATACATAATTGTCGTTATATTGTTGTAAAACTTCATTTTAGTATTACATTACGATTAGGATGAATTTAGAGATTTTTAAAAATATAAAATAAAATAGAGTGAATTACACAGACATCCTCTGAGATTCAGTATAATTATACTTGATACTTCTCTATCTATAGATAATACACTGAGCAAAATAAATTAGAGGGGTACCGAGTGTAATTACACTGAACCTTAGAGGAGATCAGTGTAATTCACCCAATAAAATATAAAACAACATAGTAGGATACATAGCATAGTTTGATAGCATATTTCTTTTGGACTAATAGCATATTTAGTTTTGATTTTATAAAATTAATTCTAGATAGAATTGATTTAATTATAATTGATTTTGCGATAAAGTAATTTATGTTTGATTGTACCTCTAAAAGTGATTATAACATAAAGCAAAAAAATTTTATTTTTCCTAAAATCAATTCTAAAAGCAAGAATTGATTTTGATTTTTAAAAACCAAATAACTTCAAAAATTGGAAAAATCAATTTTGGCAATCAACATCAATTTTTATCTCCCAAAACGTGGATTCAAACATGTTATAAGTATTTAGTGCACAGGGGTATATAGGCCAACTTAGTTAATACTAGTTTGATATGCATCAAACAAAAGATATTGCATATTTGTTTATTACATTACTCAAACAAGGGTTAAAGATAGACGGAATTTTGCATGTGCCACCATTTTGTTTGGTTTGCTATTTGCTCTGTTCTCAAACTCTAGATAATTCAAATCGAACTAATTGGATGTCTGACTCAAGTCTATATAACATGACCGATCAATAAAAATACTTGAGAATTTAGGGATCCAAAATTAATTTTAGTTTGAAGCAATCACATTATGATGGACTTTAATTTCTCAATAGTAACTTTCCTTTTCTACCCTTCACATTTACTCTTGATTTCCTTCATTCTTCCTTCTTCTTTCTTTCCTCTTCTTTAATTCTTAACATTTTTCTAGTACTTACGCAAAGCTCTACTTTCAGGTATTTTGTGTGTTGATGTTATGGGTTGGAGCTTTTGCATATTGGATCTTTTGGTTGAGTCTCTTGCATTCTAAAGCTCTGGGTTGTAGCTTTGGGTTAGAGCTCTTTCATATTGAAGGGTTGAAGCTTTGGATTAATGCTTTGGTTAAAGTTGTTCACATTTCAAGCATGTAAATTTGCAAAATTTTTTCTTCTTTCATGAAATTCTTAATTGTGATGTGCTTTTTTTGTCCTAAGCATGTTGGTTGTGGACTTACTACCCCACATTTTTTCATTCTATTTGTGCATTTTTTATTTCATAGTTTTTCTAATGATCCTTTTTTATAGAGGCCTCAAAATTTCTTTAGCTTTGAAGTGTTTAGAGAGGTAACATTAATTTAAAATATATGCATGCATAAATTTGAAATACATTTTTTGCTTATATCCCTTGGTTGTCTTTGAATATTGTCTTTGAACTTCAAATTTAAGAAAATAATAAAATCTCTAACATTTTATTGTGTTTATAGAATGATGAGTCTGTTTAAGAGGAAAGTTAATATGGATCCCCTTTCATCTAATAATGGAGTGCATAAACTAAAGGTTGTTTGATATCTCAAAAATACTAGGTACTTTATCCAAGTATGCTTGGATCAAGTTTACAAGGGAGACCGAAAATAGTACTAATAACCCTTACCAAGAAAGGATGGAAGGTTGTTATTTCCCAATGCAATAACTTCTTAAGTGGAAGGGAATATTATAGTCACAATTAAAGAATGAATGGGAGAGATTAAACAAAGAGTGTTTAGTATGACATAAGTTGTTTGAAAAAGAAATGGGCTTGGGCTAGAATAGTGCATTAATGAATATTGTTGACACACTAGACAAGTGGTGGGAGAAAAAGCAATTGGTATAAGATAAATAAATATGAAATTATAAATTTTAAACAAAACCCCCCAAATTGGTCCCTATCGAAAACACCACCTAACAAATTAATCCTTGAGAGGAAAAAAAAAAAAACTGAACCCAATGTCCCTCATCATTCAAAACATGGGACATGTTAGTCCTTTCATTAAGTATCTATTATTAAACTTAACAAAAATGCACATGTGGCCCATTAAATGGCTAACGTGCCCCGTAAAGTGGCTAACGTAGCTAGTTTTGTGTCACACTGGCAAATGACAAAATAAATTAGTTCCTAGCAAATTTAAAAAAGTTCAAATTGATCCCTATTATCATCTTTCTCCTTCTTAAGCCCTAAAATCCAAATCTCATTTTTCTATTCCTAGTTAGAGGATTTACTATCATATTATTATTAGTATTCGGTTATGTGGTGTTGTGTTATGAATACAATTTGAATTAATAATAGTTTACAGGCTAACGGTGATAAGTGATACATCTATAATCTATAATCTATATCTATAATCTATATCTATAACAATAATATTTCATGGTCCATACTCTAAAAAATTTTTTCAATTGTCACTCAATTAAGCACTCTCAATTCCACTACCTTCAATTTCTTTTTTTAATTGGAAAGATTTAATTAGGCCCGCTACAATTAGTTAGCTTTCCTTTATTAAATTATTTAAAAAATATAAAACTCTAATCGACAACTACAGCGGAACTATCATCGGTCATTATCCACTCCATGATACCCATCCACACTATCTCTGCTTTCAATGATCCTCTATCGAGATTCACGCATTATTTCTCTATTAACTCAATACAATGAATTACCATTTCTTTTAATTAAATTGAATATATGGGGTTTTGATAGAATGTTAAATACGCTTATGTTATATTGAATAAATGTTATGTTATATTAAAATTAAACCAATTACCATTTGATCATTTTTGTTAAATTATATAAATGGAATACATATTTTAGTTTATAATGATGGGTTATTTAAGTTTTATATGTATATGAAAGGATGAATAGCTATAATAAGCTTTGTGTTGGATTTTGATAGCAAGAAACCACAACAAATAGATTTTTTTTTCTTTTAACTTTGTAGTTGGTCTTGGACATCATAGCTATTAAATATGGTTTTATCATTAGTCCAACAAGAAGTCAAAGGAAGCCCATAATTTTTTTTTTATTTATGTGTTTTAATCTAAATAAATTTCAAATCAAAGTTTATCTTACTAAATAATAATAATTTTTTTTTTCAATTATAATTGTCAATCATAACTATTGTCATTATATCCACTTTTAGTAAAAGCTGTAGTATCTTTAAATAAATATTAAATAAATAAAAGATTGTAAATTACATATAAAAGAAGTTAATATTTTTTTAATATCCAAAATGTAGGTGTAATAAGTAAGTTAATTGCTTGAATAAAAGATGGTGTATTCACTTTTAGTTTTGTAAGTTTGTAATTTTCTTGAGTAGCTTGCTTTTAGTGGTTAAAAAAAAGTTTAGTAATCATTTTAAACAAATAAATTTTATTTTTTTAAAAAGTGTGTATATGAATATGTTTCTTACTTTCTATTCAAATTTTAAAAATTAATGTAAAATTTAAAAATACTATTAACAAATAGTTGTCATCAATTATTAATCACATAATTATAAAGTTGGTAGGAGACTGAAAGTGACTGTTTCACTATATGAGAATTTGTTTTAAAAAAACTTAGATATCAAAAGTCATGTTCTTTCTTTCTCATTTTGCCAATCATGGAAAGTAAAAACTTTTTTTCTCTGCAATTAAAGCAAGCAAGATTGCAAATGTGTGAATTAATGCTATGACAATTTTAACGAAGGCAATTTTAAAAGACTTAGATTTTAGATGATAATGGAAAATCATGCAAGACTAAAATACATATTATTTTCCAAGAGAATTTTTAGAAGATTTTAAATTCAGATAACTTTTTTGTTGAGTACTATTATCAATTATAAAGTAGTTGTTCAGTTATTATTTAAAAATTTGATGTATCTTCGTAAAATAAATTAAACATTCAGTTTTTATACAAAATGAATTTGTAATAATATTCTTTAAAATAATTCATTTTTTATTCAATAAAAGTTTTATAATTATACTTTTTATTTATATAATTATTTTATCTACATATTTTTAATTTTATAATATTTTAAATTAATTTGTATGAGTATATTTTAATTTAAATTTTATATTTTTTTAAACTTATATAATAACGTAATAAAATTTTAATAATAAATTATTACATTACATTTTTTTATCAAATACGGGGCTTATCGCCCAAAAAATAAGCTAAACAACAATAGTTCTTCGGTTGGAATGCCCAGATATATTAGCAAGGAAACTCAGACATGAAAACTGAAATAACAATAAATAAATGAAAGCCAAAATCACATAAGTCACACCCACGTATCGCACATGTTAAATAAATTAGTTTGAATAATTTGGCTGGGCTGTTTTATGAATTCAGCTAGTGCTTATGTTCATTGGGTGTGGAAATATTAGTTGACTTTTTTTTTTTTATATATAATATGAGAGTTTTATTATAGAATTCAGCATGATTTTAGCACCAGCGAAGGAACTCTTTGAATTTGATTAGTTAAGGTCTATTGAAGTAGAATTTTGATTATATATATTTTTGGGTACTTGAAAAACATTCTTTCCAACAAGGTGGGGAATTTGGTTTTGGTGATGATATTTCTAATTTCTTAATTTTGGTGCTTCCTTATTTTCATGGTTAATGGTTCACTAATGGGGAAGCCCGCTTAAGGAATGGGAATGAGTTTAATATATCTGAAACAATTTTGTTGTTAGATAACTGCTTTCGTAATATCCCAAAACACGATATGTCTGAATTGCACTGTTTTCTAATCTATTCGGTTGCATTTGAAATAATAAGGGCAATTATGATTGAAATACAAATATTAGGGTTAGAAAAAGTTGAGTTTGTTATGTAGAAAATTTAAGAAGACCATGGGCAATGTTTTGAGAATTTAAAAGAAGTCGGTAAAGATTTCAGTATTGTATAACGTAAGAACTAAACTAGTAAAAATTTACACTATTAGACCCTAATATAGACGACCAAGATTGAGCCATCTTCACACCTTGGTGGCACCATCTAAGCCCTCCAAAGTGGCCAACCAAGCCAAATTGGATGATGGCTTAAGTTCCACCAATGAAGACACACAAGTTCTTTTCACTCATTTATGACCAACAATTCAACAAATCCCTGTTTTCTGCCTTGAACATTTTAGCCAAAAAGAAGGCAGATGCCCTCCTTCATTTGCTCTCCATTTCATGCTCTTCTTCTTGCTTCTTCACTCTACATAAGTTTCTACACCCAAGGTCTTCATCTTTCTAGCTCAAACTCCAAATTTGATATAGGATTTCGTATGCTTTACTTGATTTTAATGCTATGTGGCTGATTGGAGCTAAGATATATCTTCTTATTCTAATGTTGTTTGATGCTTTCATGACTTGTTTCAAGTGATTAAAGATGAATATTATTAGTTTGGGTTGGTTGATTAGGCAAAAACTCAAAGAAAAACACAAATAGGGTTGCTGGAAAATAGAAACCTTACAACCTATCTGTACGTTGAGCTATACGGCTTGCTTTACAGAAGCTAAAAATTTATGAAACTATTTTTAGATGAAACTAGACACCTAGGGCTTTCGACCCATATAAATTATAAGCTATTAGAAATGAAATGAAGGAGTTATGAATTTTTGAAATAGTCCCTTCAATCCTATCCTCTAATCTAACTAGCACGATTTTGTTAGGTATAATTGGCCCTTTACACCTTCAAATTAAGTGCAACAAATTTTTTTAAGAAGCTAACACATATGATAATATTCTATAAAAATTTCAAAGTTAGATCTTTTTTGTGTTGTTCCCAGTAATTTCTTAAACTTTCCCTAAAATCCTGTATATGGAAAAAAGGGTAGCTCCTTTCAACCTGAATTAAGAGCCCATAAATTGGGCTATACTTACTCATTCAATATGAAACTTATGAACAATAAAATATGGTTCAGATGGCTTCATTTAGACATAAATTTTGGATAAAATGAGTAAGAATTGGAATTTTAGTAGATTTTAACATTTAAGTACCCAGATCTACTCCTCATCAGGGTAGCTTGGAGTAAAAGCTTAATAACTTGATGTATACTGAACAAAACTTAATGGGACCAAAGAGAGCTAAAAATAGACACATAGTGCTAAAACATATTAAAATTTCAAGTCTAAATAAGTTAAGATGAATATATGCTATAATTTACAAAGCATGGCAGAATCAAAGGATATAAGGCAGAATGGCTAATTCCAAAAAGTGGCAAGCTCTTGAATTACAACTTGTAAATTTAGCTAGTATACTGGTGCAAAACCCCTATTAAACTGTTGAAGTTATGTTATATAACTATGATGTTTATATTATGTGACTTGGCTGATTGAGGTGACTTTGTTGCCTTGTTGGGGAAACTTATCCCAGTTGTTGTGCTGCTGAATTTTTGGTATAATACTCTTATGCATGTATGATACCTCATCATTTCAAATTTGATTTATCACAAATGCATGAATTATGAGGAAAGTAAGGATTCCATGTAACTTGGGCTAGCCCTTGAATAGATTTAAGGGGAATAAATTGGTGTGAAAGCTACGAAAAGTAAACCTAGTAATCACTTATAGAAATGAGCTCGATCTTGAAAAGCAAGCTATTACCTAGAATGAGATAGGGCATTCACCTCCAATGGACCAAGTATAGAGAAAAATAAGAAAATGTAGACATCCTAGGGATGACGATACATAATGCCTATATGTGTTGAGGAAGGAAAGTTACAGAAAAACCAGAAGGTAAAGTGCACTTACATCAGCATTTAGCAGCATCTACATATGCATAAGTTTTTATTTCATTAATTGTCTATTGTAACTGTTATGAGATATTTTCTCTTCTATCAAGTATGTGAATAAAACTAACCTATTTCAAATGGATATGTTTTGGAAAATTAATAAATGAATTTCTATCCTGTGTATGCTAACAGAATTATTTTTCCTAATAAACTGAAGCAACTGGAACGACAATGATGACATGGATTGCCAAGTAGCCTGGGAATCCTACTGTACAAAATTCTCATTCCTATGTGTTTTTCCGTGTTTGTCTAGGAATCCTACTATACAAAATTCTCATTCCTATGTGTTTTTTCATGTTGTCTCTAGACAACTCAGAGGATTTTGAAGAAGGTTAACCTAGTGAAATGTGACCAAGACTGGACTAGCTACTGAAGATAATTTACAAGTATATGTGTGTATATACGTGTTGGTAGTTGAAGAGTTATTTAGTAACACCTATATTGGTGGATTGTAAATGAATATTGTATTGTTTGTAAGAGAGATAAAGGAAATAATGAATCAAAATCCGTTCAATTTAATTGTAATAACTCGTCATGATAATATTATTACTTAAACATAATATTATCTCTGAGAGGCCGTTACAGCTTTGATTGGGCTACTTCTCACTCTGAACTATCGGATTAAGAATGGGTGCTTCTTTCTTTGTGTCCTATAGATAGCTATGACTTTCTATTTATTAGGCATTTTGAAGAAGCAATAGAAAGATCATAAAAAGATTGGACCTAAATACGAAAATTTCATTTGTGTTGCATTGTAAACTTGCTTGAAATTGTATGCAAAGTATGAATTGTGAACGGAAAAATGCTTAGTTAAATTGAAAGATCTATGACTTGTAATTGTAACTTATGATTGTAACAAATGTTAGAAAGTACTGGCTCGACTGCTTTATTGATGTCAAATTATTTGTTTCTTATGATTCTTGAATATTTAGACTTTAGCTACCCTTATGTTATAAAGTTTGTAACAGATTGATTAAGATTTTAACTTTTTAAACATTTATGAGCATCATTGCCATAATTGTTTATTTGTCAATCCATTATATATGACCTTCTAGTGGTAGTAATTTGGTAACTTGTGGTTAAGGATCATGAGAGGATTGAACCTGACTAATTATTGATCTGCACTTGTATGGGTAGTTCTCGTTCTCATATAATATAAATAGTTGACTTTTAGGATATGAGAAGGAAGAAGATGATAAGGTTTTTGCTTCAACAAGTTAAAGGAAGATGAGATATAGATTTTAGGTTTTTTGTTTCAACAAGTAATAGGAATCACTTTGAACTCTTTATAATTCATCATGGCCAATTTGTCCTGTCATTTGCTAGTGTGGCACAAGACGGGCCATCTTAGCCACTTAACAAGCCACAGGTGCATTTTTGTTAAGTTTAACAATGAATACTTAACAAAGGGGCTAACGTGTCCCATCTTTTGAATGGTAAGTGTAACACCTTATCCAGTGTTATACTATGCTTAAATCATAATATCTCACCTGGTAATTTGTCACGTGAAATACGTCATAAATTTCATTTTACTTTAATATCGGAGTAATTTCTTAACGTGGAATGCGGTAAGTCGTTTAGCGTCATACAGAAAGATCCACAAAATAAACAAAATCCACATCATGTATGTAACTATATATATATATATATATATATTGGTTTACAATAGTAAAAGTGCACATATAGTAAAGGGTATAAAAATGGAGCCGTTAAAATAAAAGAAATTGGCCTATCTACATGAAACATGACCCTAGATGGTCCTCATAGGACATTGCATATACTAACTCTATATAAGAAGTACTAGTAGAACTAAGTCTATGCCCCAAAAGCATCAAAAGAGGGCCATGATGTACATCACCACCCACTAGCTGATAACTCCCCTATATGGATTCCGAGGAAAGGAATCCATTCGTTATGCTAGCGCCTGCTGGAGCATATCCACTCTCTGGTGCTAAGGATGAGGAGGATGAGCCCGTAGCCTCTGAGGGGCCATCGTCATCATCAACAAAGATAGAGGGGACCTGCTGGGGTGGTGAGTCTGGTGGTGTGGCTGAGCTACTACTACAATTGCTGTTGTTGAAGGTGGGAATGGGTGTGCCATATGTAATGGGATAGCAATATAGGGAGTAGAGTGATCAAATTGTGGGTAAGCAAGATGAACGATGATGTCTCAGAGGAAGAAAAAGTAAAAATGGAAACAACAGGTGCCGGAGATGTATACAGAGTCCAAGTAAGGGTCAATGTGGAAGTATAGGTCAGGCAACTCAATGAAAAGGACTCTTGTCACTGCCTGGTCCATGGTCTGAGAATGATGCGAGCATACACAGTAAGGTGAGAATTTAAAGAAAATCTAAGTAGGATTCCTACAACTATAAGATACTGACACCGTATTCATTCACAGTTGCTTCGATTTTTATTTGATTATGAAAAAGGTGAATAACAGAATACATTATCTTCATTTATTTGATTTAAGAAAACTTAACCCGAAACAAGGTTCAATTTTACTTAAGGCAATGAAAATAGAATAAGTATCAATATATCATAATGAACTCAGCTACAGAATAAATAAGGAAAATGCATGTAAAGGAGTATAGCATTCAACTCACAAGTAAATAATATGTCTATGTGATGCAGTAATGCATGTACTCAGACTCACTTTACTTCATTGATCTTTAAATCATATATCATAAACTTTTCCTTACGTGATCCCCCGGGAGTTTTTGGCCATATAACTCGTTGGTAATAGTTTGTTTTTTAGGACCGAGTTCGTTCCTATACAGGAATACCGGGTTTGCTTTCCCTGACCTTCCCACCGATCTATTCCCCTTAACTTTGTTCTGGGGTTGGCCCAAGTAAGATGAAACTTCTCATAAGCTTTATAAGTCTCATAATGAATAACAACTTGACTTAGATATCTCATGCATATGCAAATATCTATGTCTTTTGTAGGGTTTCTACCAAAATTTTGGCAACATAACGGATCAAATCCACTTCCTTGTGAATAGTGCCAGCTAGCCAGACAATCATTTATATAGAAAACCAACATAATACATCAACTATTTCAATACAAAACCTGCAACCTTTGCATTTAACTTGGATTTCTGCTAATTTCTTTAATTCTACCTATTTTTAGAAATTAAGCCATAATTTCTGTGTAAGTCATTTAAACCTAAATTCTGAATATATTGGAGTGTTATGTGTCTAGTTGGTAACCTTTTTGGTCTCATTATATGTATAACTCAAGTTATTAACATTTTACCTAAGTTCGTCATGTTACTAGGCAGATTTGCACACCAAAAGTAAAAATTCACTAAAAATAGAAACCTAATTAGAATTACACAAAACTTATATAACCTTAAAGCTAACTAAACTAGTTTTCATTTCCAATAAGTTTCACTTCATTTGAGCAAATAGAACTTGACTTATGAGCTCTTGAATTTGGATAACCTGCACTACTATGTTCTAGCCTAGTTAGGACTTAAGGCAACTTTCATGAATTACTGGGAACAATAGGGATTGAGTTTGGTTATGAAATTTTTATGGCATGTTACTCTATATCTTAACTTTATAAAAAAATTGGTTGCACTCAATTTTAAAGAGTATAGGGTGAGTTATGCCCTACTCAAGTCACTTTGGTCAGAATCATAATCAGAAAACTAGGGCAAACTTAAAAAATTTATATCTCTCTCAATACTAATCCAATGATCTTATAATTTATATGATTGGAAAGCCATAGATGTTTAGTTTCATATAAAAATAGGTCCATCAAGTTTGATGGCTGGATACGGAGCCATACACTTCTAGCGTACAGACGCCATAGAGTTTCCACCCAAACAGCATTTTGATTCTCCACTCTTTCTAGTTTTCTCATTCTAACTTCATTTCTAACTTAAAGTTTCATGATAACCTAACCATAAACCACCAGTTACATCCAATATATCATCAAAGAAATAAAGAAAAGTAAAATTCCATTCAGCCAAAATTCATGGAAATCAAGAACAAAGTTGAATCCTATCCTTGTTTTGATGTAACAATTAGCTAGTCTTGAGTTTCTCGTGAAGGATATGGATATAAGAGGCTTGATAGGGGTTGAAAGTGGAAGAAGAAGATGAAGAAGAAGAAGAGAAAAAGGAGAAAATCTATAACATCTCCATATAACGTTATAGGAAATAATGAAAACGTCATTGGACAAACTTTTATTATTTATAGCCTTGCCCCTAAATATTTTTGAAAATGACATTTAGGTCCCTATATCAATTGAATTAGCAGTAGAAACCCAATTCATGGCCAATTGGGTCAAGGAGGTGTCCACATATGAAATAACGTGCGATACCCCAAACTTGTTTAAAATTACGAAAATGTCATTAGCCATGGAAAACAGAAAATAGAAGGCCCTAAATTTGCAAAACATTTAAGTTACACTATTAATCGATTTATTCGATTTTATTGAGTTTGTAAAATTAATTAAAAGTTAATTAAAGATTAACTAGGAGTTGATTAGAAGTTAATTAGAGAGATTATGATTAAGAAGAATTAGAATAGACACATAAAAACTTTCACAAAAAGTTTTCCAAACTATTTTGCCGATTTGAAGGAAATCGGTAGAGATTTGATATTTTAAATTGTCAGAACAGAATCAATATAATTGCACGCCCTAAACCCTATGTTAAGTGGCTGAAAATTCAGCCACATGGCCACTTAAAGGTGGCGCAAATTAGCCTCACAAAGGTAGGCCTTGTTGGCTCATTTGTGAGTCACTTGAAGAGCCAACCAATGGGAGGCAAATCCTTCAACAACCATCATAATTAATATTAGATTTTTCCTTCTTTCTCCCCCCATTTTTCATGCTCCTTTTAGTAGCCCTCTTTCTCTCCCTTTTTCTTCTTTTTCTTCATCTCCTTATCCCCATTTCTTCACCTCACTTCCATGCCTTCACCAAACTTTGCTTCCTTTCCACTATAACCAAAGTTTGAGGTAAGATTCAGCTTCTTTAACTAATTTCTTGTGAGTTGGTGGCTATTGGTAACTTATTTATATTCATGTACCTGATATTATGTTAGGTTTATGTGATTGTCCATGGCTGAATTATTGGATTTTTATTGAGTTTTGATTGGTTAATTAGTGAAAGGTTCAAGAATGGAAGCAACTAGAGTGAGGTTAACCAAGAAACCCTATGGCAGTCCATACGGAGGAGTTTATGGCTCTGCCTACATCCGTTTAAATTTAATGAAACTATTTTTATATGAAACTAGACATCTAGAGCTTTCCAACCATATAAATTATAAGGCCATTGGATTAGTATTGAGGGAGATATGAATTTTTAAAGTTTTCCCTAGGATTTTGATCCTGATTCTAAGCAGACAGGATTTCGAGGGGTATATCTCGCTCTATACTCCTTCAAATTGAGTGCAACCAATTTTTTTAGAAATTCATACATTAAAATTTCATAAAAATTTCAGAACTAAATTCAGTTCCAATTGTTCCCAGTAATTCATTGAAGTTTCCTTAAGTCCAAATCGGGCTAAAATAGGACAGTCCGGAGGGGTCAAATTTCGGAGCTTATAACTCAAGCTCTACTCAAGAAAATGAAATGGGACTTCTTGAAAATGAAAGCTTGTCCTATTAGATTTAATATGATACAAATTTTGTATAATTTCAACTAGTTTTGACTTTTAGTGAATTTTTACTTTTAAGTGTGTAATTCTGGCCAGTTACAGGGCAGGCCGAGATAGAACCCTAATAACTTGAGTTATATTTATCAAAATTAGATGGGACTAAAGAGGTTAGAAAATAGACACACAACACCCCCAACATATCCAAAATTTAGGTATAAATGAGTTAAATAGAAATTATGGCTTATTCTACAAAAATTGGGTAGAGTGAAGGTGCTAAGATAGCAGCTATACTTCAAATACAACTAATATTTATATGAGTTTAATGTTGAATTGTGAATGAAATGTTGTGATTTTTCTATAAAATTAATTGTCTGAGTACTGGCACTATTCATAAGGAAGCAGACTCGATCCGTAATGCTGCCGAATTTTTGGTAGAAGTCTATGAAATCATGAGTGTTTATTTTATGAGAAATTTATGATATGAACAACTATACAATTATGAATATGTTATCGGGATATGATCATGAATTACTCTTATGAGAGCATGCATATTTGCCTATGAATGAAGGAAGAATATATGAGATCCCTTCACTTGAAAGCAGTTATTTGGGTCCCTCCTAATAAAGGCAGTTAAAAGATAAAGATGTGGGTCCCTTCACTTGGAGGTAGTTGCACATTGGGTCCCTCCTTGTGAAGGCAGCTAAAACTTTTCGGTCCCTCTATGTTGGAGGCAGTTGGCCAACTGAGTCCCTCCGATCTAGAGGCATGTGGGTCCCCTTATGGCTCAATACTGTGTGACGACAGTCATGAGTTGAGTTCACTCCAAGACCAGGCTACCCAAGGGCAGTAAAGATTAAAGAAAGGCAAGATACAAGTAAAAGATGCACTTGAGGACTGCAACACATAATGCTTAAGTGTAAAACTCAGTAAGCACCCTAGGGACGGTGATACGTAATGCCTAGGTGTGCTAAGTATCGAAAGTAAAGAAAGTTAATAGGAGAAATAATCACTTGCATCAAATGTATTGTTGCACTCATAAATACATATTATTTAGTTGTTCCTTGATCTGCTATGCTTATGCTTCAATTCTTTTCCCTGCTTATTAAGAGACTAATTGTATCTATATGCAGATGTTAATTATTCTGTTGCATTTATATTTAGATTCTTCCTTTGATTAACAAGTGTATGAATAAAATGAACTTTGCTTTGGATAGTACATTTTCGAACTATAAAACTGAAAAGTCTATTAACAGGTTCACCTTTTACATAATAAATCGAAACAGCTGGATATAATAATGATGACATGGTATGTGATAGTTAATTGAATCCTACTGAGAATTTATAATTCTCACTATATTTCTGTATTATCTCCAGATAGTTCAAGAAATATTGGGGACAGCCAAAGGTATTTGAACTCCAATAGTGATATGATCAAAGTTATGGGTATTTGAACTTGCAAGAGAAAAAGAGCAACTATAACTAACAACTCTAGGGCAAAATAGTGACTACATACCAGCAATATAGTAGGAATATAAATTTCATATGTGAGTAAATTCCTTGGTCCAAATAAAAGCCAAAATCTTCTATAACAACTAATAGACATCAATGGCTCATCCTCTACAAAAAGGCATAAAGATTGGAGAAAGAATAACATCAAGAAAAAGAAGAAAAGCCTCCACCAAGAAAATAGTGAGAATATAGTGCTCTTCATTTGCTTTGCTTTTTAACTTGCATATATACTCTAGATAGAGATATTAGTCTACAACCCTTTCTAGCTCAATTACAAGAGTAATCATACCTTGAGTAATTACCGTATTTTGGTTAGAGATAGGGGGTTTTGTGGTGTCTTGTGAGAAAGAAACTATAGGTGTACTTTAGATAGAGGGAGGTTTGGTGGTGTCCTTGTGAAAAACAAACCACACAATACTCTACATGGGAATTAGGTAAAGGAGGGTTCATTTAAATCCTTGTAAGTAAAAATTCGATAGTGAACAAAAATCCCAAGCTATTAGGGATTGGACATAAGTCACATATTATGGCTGAACTAATATAAAATTCTCTATGCAATTTTCTCATCCATCTGCTCCTTATTGTTATGCAAGTTTCTATTCTGAATTTTATGGTTTAATTATTTTAAAATTTGTTATTTAATTTTATATTATTGAACCATAAGAAACTAATTCACCCTACTTGATAAGAATATCCTTGTAGTCCAATGGATGGAAATTTAATGAATTCAACAATCATTGAAGGACAATCAATCACAAGGCCACCATATTTTGTTGGGTGCAAGTGCACATATTGGAAAGAGCAGATGGAGGTATTCATTCAATCTGTAGACTACAAGCTTTGTCTCACGATCAAGAATGGACGAAGCATTCCAAAGAAGGTAGTTGACGACAAAGAGGTGGAGAAACTAGAAGAGGAATTCAATGATCAAGATATCAAGATGGAACAAAATGCAAAGGCCAAAAACATCTTCTATTGTGCTATGAACTCGAATGACTATAGGAAAATCTCAAGGTAGCGAACTGCCAAATAAATGTAGGATAAGTTAGAAGTCACCTATGAAGAAACTAGGCAAGTAAAAGAGGCAAAGATTGACATGCTAGAGCATGACTACGAGTTATTCACCATGAAAGAGGAGCATAATATTGATGTGATGTTTAAGAGGTTCTCAAACATTGTCAACACACTTGATGCTCTTGGGAAGGTGTCCACGAATAGAGAATTGGTAAGAAAAATTCTAAAAAGCCTCACCAAAGAATGGCAATCAACAATGGCAACAATCCAAGCTCCATGTCCTATGGTGACTTAAAAGGTAACCCCATTACCATAATTCTAAGAACCAGATCGGACTGGCTAGTTCGACTAGTTAAATCGGGAACCAGTCATTTGGCCGATCCAATCATCTTAAAAAAATACAATTTTTTGAAAAACTTCTTGTGAACTGTAAAATTTGATCCAAAATCAATGAGCTAGGCAAACCAGCTTGTTCTCGTAGTTGGCCGATTTCTTTTAAAAACACAAAACAAAGTAATGTTATTGCTGAGGGAGGGACTATTGATGTCAAAAAGAGCGGTGGAGGCCAACTAGGGTTCTGAAACTTGTCGTGAACCGCAGCAAAGACATTGCATGAAGTGCTTCCACTGAATTTGATGGAGAAGATGTCATTGTTGGGGGAGGAGTTGGATCTTCTTCATCCTCTAGTGTTGCCAGTGAAGAGAATGTGGGAATGTATGCACTGTGCACTATGGAGAAAGTGAAGAAGGAAGAGAGGAAAAAAAAAGAGAGAAAGAAATTGGATTTGCAAAATGGGTGAAATCGGTGTTGAAATGAAAATGAAATAGGATCGTTACAACAAATAAATCCTAAGGCCAGGATTAAAAAGTGTGGCCTTTGATCAAAAGCCACACTTTTCACCAAAAGACCACACTTTTCCTATTGTGGCTTATAAACTGTACCCTATTCTCTATGGCCACGCTTCTTTTTAGCAAAGGCCACGTTTCCAGCAAAAGCATGGCTATTGACTTCAAAAGCGTGGCATTTGGTCAAAGCAATGGCCACACTTTCCCTACATTGTGTATTGTCTAAACCTAAGGCCACACTTTTTATCATGGTCTTCTTTATACCCTAAAGGCCACGCTTTGTAAACGTTGTCTTTGCTTTTCACTTACAGCCATGATTTGAAAACGTGCTCTTTGTTTTTCACTTACGGCAACACTTTGAAATCATAGTCTTTGCTTTTCATTTCTGCCATGCTTTTAAACTGTGGGCCTTTTCTTGTCACTTTAAGCCACGCTTGCAACCCCGGTCTATTCTGTAAACTTAAAACCACAATTATAAAGCATGCCTGTTAGGTATGAAAAAGGCCATGCTTACCATTATTCAAAGCCCAGATTTTTCAATTGTGATACATAATCAATTTGTTTTGAGTTCCCAAAATGGCTACAATTTTGAAATGATTTAACTTTTTGCATTAAGCAAAAATTATTTTTAAAATTTTTAATATTTAATAGTAATTCATTAATGTTAATTTTAATACATAAATAATTTTAACTAAACCTAAATAATTTTCAATTATATATATATTCAAAGATGATAATCATTAAACAAAAGACACATCAATAATTCATTAACATTGTCTAAAGTAATAAATACACTGAAATATTAGTTTACGCAAGTACTAGAAACTATGTAGTAGCTGGAAACTAGTTTAACAAATTAGTCTAATTATAAGTCTAGAAACAAGATGAAAAGGAACATATATAGCTCACAAAATGTATGAAATATAATGATCTTCATAATCCATCTCTCCTCAATGCCAAAGATTAAGATGCTCTATTCCCGTCCAATGCACCATTCACATTATCCAACACATATTAAAATACAAAATAAAAATATAAGAATAATAAAGAAAAATGTTGTTCTAACATCTTGTTAGCACATGCGAAACTGCATAATGTGATGCTGTTGAAACTTGGAAGTTAAAAGAATTTTAGGTGAGAGTAAGAACTAGAAGTAAAGTTGTTGGACAGGTTTGGCAACTAAGGAATGGGGAGTGGCTTGCATGCTTAAGTGAGAAACAAGCATTTATAGGACCATTTTAGTACTCCTCTCCTCACTTGGCTATGTGAATCATTAAAGAGCTTTGTGAAAATACAAAGGAAAGTTCACTAAAAGAAATAAGTACAAGGGAAAATGACAGAAAGTTGGATTAAAGCGGTGAGAAATTTCAAAAAGAGGCATATTAAGGAGTAAAAACGGCAGATACAACAAGGTCACTTAAAGCACACTCAGCTCACTTAAGTGAAACTAGCACTACAATTGTTCTATTGTTATTTGTTAATTCTTTTCTCAAAGCTCTAAGTACAACAAGATCTACATTGCCAATTGTTTTGCTGCCAAATATTCATAATGTTTAAATTATATTCAATTCTTAGTCATCATAATTCCATCCATTATGCACATACAAATAAAAGCAAATTTTTTGAGGACATGCAAATTAATAATATAATAAAAGCACATACAAACTATATAAAAAATAAAAAAAATTATGCAAAAATAAAAAAGTGGCCAAAACACCTTCAAACAACATTTTTTGAGGCCAGAAATGGCACCAATTGGCCACACTAAGGGACTCATTTGGGGCTTTTCAGAAAGGTATAATAATACTAAATCAGAGTCCTGAGTCAAAAGTTATGCCCATTTAAAGTTTTACCGACCATTTAAACTTTCTCTCTTTACTTTAGAATAAAATACAGTAGAAGATTTCTCAAATATCTCAAATGATATTTAATATGAAGCTGAAAATATTAGCAGACAAGTAAATGTTATCCCAAACAAGTTCATAATAAGTAACTGTCCTCTCATTGATTCCTATGTAATAGAGACCCACACATTAGATCACAAACTGTCATACAAAATGATGAAACTTACACTTGGAAACATGCAAATAGAGAGTGTCTATTTCCTTTTCAATTTATAATTTTATACAGCAATTCTTTTGCATTTAAGTTTTACATTTAATTCAATTAGACTGCAACCTTTGTCTTGTCTCACTTAGTTACAGTTTATTGCAGCTTCGGTTAACAAACAAGGGCAAAACCTTTCCATTTCCTATACATTAGCATTTATTCAATTTCGCTAGTTGATCTTAATGGAGCATCATAAAATAGCAACAAGACTTGTGTAACTATGATGAAAATTATTTATGTGCACTTGAGTAAATAAGTGGAACTAAACTAGAGACAAGGGGGGATTGAGAATGAACATAAACTACAAATTGACCTCATATATTTAAATCAAGATACATAACTTCTTAAAAGAAACACAAGACACCAAAACATATTATTTTGCAATCTAATCAGAAAATGAACAGCTGAATTTTAAGAAGGAAAAAAATCATACATACGTCACTGTTGTCAAGCCCTGCTAGGATTGCTTCAAACAACTTTTTCAGAATCAAAAGCTCCTAATGCCTACTCTAGCATGGGCTGCAAAAAGAATACAAAAATTATAGAAATAATGAATCAAAAAAGAAAGTTACAATTAACAGAGTCCTCTTGGAAGACAACATATTTCCTTTGTGTCAATGCACTTAATCAATATCAAAAGTCGTCAAATATTATGCAGTGGACTGGCATTCTGTTTAAACTCATACGAATACAAAGCTAAAGTAAACACAAACTACAAGATTGTCACACATCTCGTTATCCAAAACTCCAAAGTCAAAATTGATGAAGTTAAACAAAGAATAATAATGTTGATCTTAAAGTAATTAGCATACTATTATTGTGCATTTTGCCATCTGATACATGGGTTAGCACAAGAATTTAAATATAAATTTAAAAAGACAAGTCAAAGAAGAAAAGTGATATGAAGAGCAACAAGCTCAAGAATGATAAATGTTGATACATTCCAGACATAAAAGCAAGATCAATCCCCTTACTCTAATTACGTTCAAACTTTGAGTAAGTATGGACCATTTCAATTCACAAGTCCAAGCTCATTCTGAACATATGCAACTGAGTAATGTTAGAGTTATTTACTATGTAACATCCCCATATAATGTAATAGGAAACAATAAAAACGTCATTGGGCAAACTTTTGTTATTCACAACCTTGCCCCTGAACTTTTTAGAAAATGACATTTAGGTCCCTAGATCAATAGAATCAGCAGAATAAGGTTTTAAGCGAAGCAGAAGCACGTAGCAAAAACGTAGAAAATTAAACCTCGGCTGATTGAACCACGGAGGTATCCATATGTGAAATGACATGGGATGCCCCTAGACTTGCCCATAATTACGAAAATGCCATTAGCCATGAAAAATAGAAAACAGAAAGGCCCTCAACTTGCAAAACGTTTAATTTACACTGTTAATCGATTTATTTGATTTTATTTAATCTTTGAGATTAATTAGAAATTAATTAAAGGTTAATCAAGAGTTAATTAGATGTTAATTAGAGATATTAGAATTAGAAATAATTAGAATAGAAACATAGAAAATCTCACAAAATTCTTCAAGATCGCTTTGCCGGTTTGAAGGAAATCGGTAGAGATTCGATATTTTAAACCACCAGAATTGGACCAATAGAATTCTAAATTAGAAACCTTAGCAAGGGTGGCTAAAATTCAGCCACCATTCCCCCACAAAGTGGCACCAAGTGGCTGCCCAAAGGGTGGAGAAACTTGGCTCAATGTACACCATCCAAGCCTCCACCAATCACCACTCACTTGTCATGCTTTACGACTCCAAAACCACCTCCAACTCCCTCATTTTCGTGTTCTCCCTTCAGTTGGCTCCTTTCCCTTCATTCTTCTTCCTCCTCACTTCCTCTTCCTCAAATCTCCAAGCTCCACCCACTTCTTCCACCAAAAAACTCAAATCTAGCTAGTTTCTACATCAATTTGAGGTAGGATTCCATTTTTGTTCTTAATTTCTTTGAACTGTGGCTGCATGAAATTTCACTCTTCTTCAGTTACTTGATAATATATTGGATGTATTTGATGGTTTATGGTTGGATTAACATGAAATCTTGAGTTGGAATTAAAGTTAGAAGGAGAAAACTAGAAGAAGTGAAGAATTAGGATACTGTCTAGGTGAGAAACCCTCGGCAGTCTGTATGTGCGGCTTTGCCTACCGCTATTTAAATTTGATAAAACCATTTTTATATGAAACTAGACATTCAGAGCTTTCCATACATATAAAATATAAGGCCATTGGATTAGTTATGAATTTTTGAAGTTTAACCTAGAAATCTGGATTCTTATCCGGGCAGTATGAGTTGAGAAGGGTATAACTCACTACACAACTCCAAATTGAGTAAACCCAAAGTTTTTTGAAAGTTAACATGTAAGAGAACATCCCATAAAAATTTTAGAATCATATTCATTGCCATTTGTTCCCAGCACACCAATGAATTTGACTTAAGTTTAAACCCGACTGGAACAGGGTAGTCTAGTAGGGTCAAGTTTCGGGGCTCATATCTCAAAATATATACATGCAAATGATATGCAACTTATTTCATTTGAAAGCTTGTTCTGTTAGTTTAAATTGATATAAATTTCGTATGATTTTATCTAGATTTCGATTTTTAGTGAATTTTTACTTTTAAGTGTGTAATTCTGGCCAACTACATAGTAGGCCGAGGTAAAACTTAAATAACTTGAGTTATACAAATCAAAATGAGATGGGACGAAAAAGGTTAGAAAATAGACACATAACACTTTAACATATCCAAAATTTAGGTCCAAATGAGTTAAATTGAAGTTGTGGCTTGATTTATAAAAATTGGGCAGAATTGAACATAAGGATCCAATCCTTACATGATTGACGTTATTGTGATATGTTTGTTACTCTATGTTGAACTTTTGCTTGATTGATTTTACTGGTAGCCTGGCACTATTCACGGGAAAGTGGACTCGATCCGTTATACTGCCGAATTTTCAGCAAAAATTAGTGATAGTTCTAAATGATGGTGTGTTAATATTGTTATGTGACGTGTATGAATACTAAGCAAGTATTATTGTTTGAGATTAAGGTACGAAGCCTATGTATCTATGATTTTATGATAAAAGATATGATGATGAGTCCCTATTCCGAAGGAACGTGACATGGTGATCATACTCTGGATTATGGCATAATGATCCCACCCCCTAAGGAGTGTGGCATGGTGATCACATCCCGAGGGAGTATGACATGGCGATCATACTCTGGGACATGGCAAGATGAATATATTTTAAGGAGTGTGACATGGAGATCACACCCCGATGGGGTATGACATGACGATCGTACTTTGGAATATGGTCTGATGACCACATCCTAAGGAATGTGACATGGCGATCACACTCCGATGGAGTATGACATGACGATCATACTCTGGAATGTGCATGACAAGTAAAAGAAATTAAGAAAAACCCCAGTGCATTCGCATGAATTCAAGTATGAGTATTTGCATGATTATATCCCATGTTTTATTAATGCTGAGACTGTTCTATCTACTTATACTGTGATTATTATTCCGAATATGAAATATTGCCATTGTGACTCAAGTACATGAATAAAATGAATTCTGCTTCGGACAATATATTTTTCAAACTATAAAACTGAACAGTCTAGTTAACATGCTCACATTTTTCATAATAAACCGAAGCAGATAGAGATAATAACGATGGCACAGCATATGGTAGTTTAATGAATCCTACTGAGAATTTATAATTCTCACTCCTACATATATTTCCGTGTTATCTCCAAATAGTTCCAAAGTTCCGAAGAAGGTCCTCCGAGGTGGAGTTGACTAGTAAGATTGAAGGTGGCCGAAGGTTGCTGCCAGACAAGGTCCGATTAAGTGACAGTAAAAACTTTTAGATGAGGTATTATGACTTAAGCATAGTACCATACTTGGGAGGGTGTTACATACTGCCATATCCAAATTTTCCAATCCATTACATTACATCAACTATTGATCTAAGGAAACAACATCAGTTAACTTACAAGTTAGGTCAAGTCAGATATTATACTTATGTGTTTGGACAAGCATTCAATCTAACAGAAAAACCAATTTTGACTGGTAAGACATAGAACTTAAATAATTTCAGGTTGTTACTTGGTAAGACACACTAGTGCAAAGCAATCTCTAAGTTTGCCTCTTTTGTGGTAAATATTGAGATTTTTGCCAATAAAGATAATAATGCTAAATGGAGTTTATGAGCAAAGTACAATAATGTATATTAGTGGAAGTGAATTACCATGTCTTCCAATTAGAATAAATAACATATATTAGTCTCAAAACTAAGTTCTAAAGCAGAAAACCAACTCCTTTTCTTTCTTCCCATGTCTATAACATTCTCACTTTTTTATTTATTAACACAACTTTATATATGTTAAGATTGATTGCATGCATGCTTAAGATAAGGACTTCCTACTCAAGAATTTCCGAGTGATAATACAAAGCAGATGAAAAAGAAGTGATACACAACCCAAAATCACAACATATAAAAACAGAAAAATCCTAAAATATTAATTACATTGTACCTGACCAAAGCCAGCATTTACAAATGCACTAATAAAAGTGGTAGTAAGGTTCTGTCTCGCTAAATCAATAGTTGCACCAACACTAGCCCAGCCATCAAGCAAATGTGCCTATTAAAATTCCAAATAAATTGAAACATGAAGTTCAGTGTAAATAAAAATAAATGGCAGACTTGAGATAGAAAATGGCACTGTTAGAAACATTTTTTCTAATACATGGTTCATGAGCACAATCACAAACTAAACTCTCATATAGAGACTCTATGCAGCAGGGTGCCTAAGGCTGTCTCATTAGCAATACCATTGCTGTCATTGTAAAGTAATACATTACAAAAAAGACCCATGAAAACTCCACCATTCTCAAACCCAAAAAAAAAAAAAAAAATAGTAGCATCATCCCCTCCAACCACTGAAACCCCCAAACAATGTATCCAAATCTCATAATTTCAAACACCCAAACACAACAATGGCAAAAACAACCAACAAACTCCCTTAATCAGAACCTGCCATAACATTAAGCCAAACTAAGTGCATATCATCAAAAGGGTAAAAACAATAGAACTAAAAATCCCAACTTTTAGTTGCTTTCATGATCTTCTATTTGCCTTTCAATCATAGAACAATGAATATAGTAGAGATGAATTGAACATTAAAATTAACCCAAAAAAAAACATTTTTCACATAAAACTAGCTAACCCCATCTGCAATCTTCCACTTTATTTCAATCATAGAACAATGGACATGGCAGAGATGAACCAGCCCAACTTAGAAATCTCACCAAAATGCATAAACGCTATCACTTTTCACATGAAACAAGGTAACCCCACTTAGAATATAGAAAGAAAGTCGCAATAAAGGCACTATTGAAAACAAAGTAACCCCACTCAATACATACAATATTGCTGCAAAACAATTTGCAGAGACAACGCTCTTATACTTCTTCTACAATGTTTCAGTTGGAAAACCAAGCAAAAAAGAAAGCTTTATGATCAAATATGGTAACCAAAAGAAGGGTACAGATTTAGGACCAATGAATTTCCTTATGGAAGTCCTATATTTCATGAAGCAAGGACATAAACGAACCTGTAAAGTAACAAACAACAGACCATAGAAAGGGGGAAAAGGGAAATTGGAAAAAAAAAGGATTCTGAGAAAATAGGAGGAACCTGAGAGAACTTCTTGCCAGCAACAAATGGATCAAGAGCAGGAACTCGAACGCACAAGAACATGAACGCAGAAGACAGGACCAGGAGCAGGAACCCCGACAAAATCAATGGTGAACGCCGACAAAATTAGTGGTGAGTGCAGAGGAGATTGACGGTGAGGCCTATTCCTCCTCCATTAAGAAGCTCAAATGGCTGCGTTGCGGCTTCCAGTTGAGATAGAAATGAATGCCCTATGAGAAAGAAGGAAAGAAACAAGGATTCTTTAATGAAAAAAACAACATGCAAACAGAGAGACAGAGAGAAAAAGAGAGAAGTGATGGGTTTTTCTCAACAGAGATGGAAGGGGAGAGAGACGAGATGAGATCGATTTTTCATTTTGTTGGGGTGAATCTTCGAACATGGAAGGAGTGAGTGAGAGGAGAGATGCTAGGTTTTTCATTTTGTTTCAAAGAGAAATAATATTAGTTTAGTTTAGTTTTTGATTCCTTCTAAAATATTGTAGATTGAGTAAAATTGGTGGGAACTAAAATTATAGTGGGAATGAATCCTATAGACCACAATTTTAAAGTGTAGCTATAATGAAAAATAGAAGGCACATTCAACAAGCGTGGTCTATTAATAATGTAAGTGTACTCAATTCACCGTAAATAAGCCACGCTTCAGCCTTTTTAATCTATGGCCACGTTTTACAATCGTGGTTAGAAGTGTTGTTAAAAGATAAGATGTAAGCCCACCCCAGCACAAGCGTGGTCTTTGATACTTATAGGCCACGCTTTTTATACGTGGCCCAAAGTAGCGTGGCTGAAGACCATTTTTGTTGTAGTGGATTTAGCAAGTTATAGAGAAACTACACTTCACCATGGAGAAAGTGAAGAAGAAAGAGAAAATAAAAAAAGAAAAAAAGGTTTTGAAAATGGAGTATTGATTGTATTGTCTCTTGATTGGTGCACTTGCAAACCTTATCTTTTGAATAAGATTCTTACTAAGGTCACATAATCGATCACTTACTTGTCTTCCTTTTTTTTGTTGGTCATTTATTGTTTGCTTGTCCTATAGTCTTTCATTGTTTGTTTGGTCTCTAACTATGGGCCTAGTTGCTTTTGCTATTGTGTTTCATATGCCCACAATATATAATGTTCCATGATCAAACTCTTGTAGTCTTGTTCCTACGATTTCATGATTAAAAAAAAAAGTATGATGACTTGTGCAAATAATATGTATTATTTGATAGCAATTTATATATATATATATATATATATATATATATATATATATATATATATATATATATATATATATATTCTGGTTGAACCCTGATTAGACCAATTAAACCAATAAACCTTTGAACTAGTGTTTCGATCCAGTTCTTAAAACCTCACTCACTACTTATGAAACTACTTTTCTTAACAAAGCTCATGATGAAAACAAGATAAAGAAGGGAATTACACAAAAGGTTACATCAATTTCCTACCGAAAGGAAGAGGATGATGAAGGAGGTCACATGAGTGGAGATGAAGAGATAACCTTCCTATCCAAAAGACTTTATGAGCTCAATAAGAAAAATATCGGCCAAAGAGGAGACATAAGTTAAAATATAATGACGTAGATGAAGATCAAGATGAAATTGAAAATGATGCCAAACAAGAAAAGTATGGCGTAAACTCCACTTGGAGTATTAGTGATGACTCTTCATCGGAAAGTGAAGAAGATGAAGATGAGATCATCAATATGTGCTTCATGGCACAAAGGGAGCAAGAAGAAGATAAGGTAAGTAATCTTGATACTTATATGATGAGTTATCTGAGCATTTTCAACAATTGCTTAATGATTCTATGAAGTTATCTAAATCATATTTTGCTCCAAAATCCAAATATGATGATGCTTTTGTTGAAATTGATGCATTAAGAAAAGAAATTGATCTTTTGAAGTTAGGAAGTACAGTATCTGTGTAACACCCTTCTAGATACAAGAATTATGCTTAAGTCATAACTCTATTTCCGGAAGTTGTTACATGAATTCATTGTACTTTTTGATATATAGCTTAAAACATCGTTTTAAAAATTTTAGTTAGTAATTGCTCTATTGACTATTCGGGATTCGCAAAACTAAACCTTTGTAATTTTAGATATAGACAATTATAGCCATATTTCACATATGTATCTCTAATACAATCCAAAGGTTCCACAAGTTGTATGCTTGCTACTATCTATTAATAGACTACATATTAAACACTTAGGTTAAGATTCCCGACCCCTAAATTTAGGTGCACAATCTTCAATTGCTGTATGTCCACATTTAAGCTATAAGCTTAGTGATTTTCTAGCAGTGAAACTAGCAACAAAAAAGTAAGAAAACATAGATGCCATCATCAATATCCATAAGAATACCAACATACTATTAGCTGTTCTTAAGGCCGAAGCTACAAAGAGAAGGAGAAAGAGCTTTTGTGCATCAAAATAATGGTTTAAACACGCAAACTCAACATATATGAATTAGGCATGCAAATAATGATAGATGCAACCATATAACTCATAAAAAGAAAGTTTACACTCCCAACACCATATGTAGTCTTGGGCTTCATAGAGAAAAAGACAAGGGATTTATTTGCATATATCCAAGATAATAAGATTTTGAGCTCTAAAACCCTAAGACTAATAATATAGACATCAAAAGCTCAAAAGAAGCATACTTTTCACAAACTTTAGAAAACTGTAAGAACTCTTAAAAGAAAGTTTAAAATCCAAAGTTGATGAATAAAACGTTAAAAGAGCACAAAAGATCACATATAGCATGTTTATGGAACCTATAAGTAAAAAAGAAAAACCCTACATGTATATTCCTTGAAACAGGAAACCTTCAAGGCTGAAACTTGAACTTTTCGTCAGGTTTGTAGTCCTCTTTGGAAGCTTTTACACAAGCTAGGAGGGTGAGGATTGAAGGTTGTTGATGACGGTGGAAGATAGTGAAGGTTTAGTGGTGGTTTCTTGAATTTTAGGAGCTAAATGATGCAGAGATGAGGGAGAAGACTCTCAGTTAGTTTGCGGCAGAGTTATAAAGTGTGTTAAGGTGAGGAGGATGTGTCTTATTTATAGACAAAAGGTTAGGGTTAGTTATAGTTAACTACTTGATTAAATTTTCTAATCTAGTTAGTTAATTTGATTAATTATCATGACTTAGTTTAATTAATTTAAAAGCTTCATAAAACTTATTTAGAGACATATTAGAATGTTAATCATATAACCCACGAAGGTTTAGGAGAGGATTATATGAGTTTACTTCCTATTTAGTGTAAATAAAGCATTTTACCTTAAGCTAGTTAAGTCTAGATATGCTTAATTAAGTAGATTCTTCGTCCTTCATGAACTCTCTTCATTTTTCTCATTAAACTTTGTTTAGAGAGAATTTATATTATTGTTGTTTTAGCCAAATTAATTTATTTAGCCTTTGGTTATAATTTTCTGATTTTTATGCATTTACTAGCTTAATTAATTAAATACTTAATTATAGGTTAAAATATTATTTACAAACTTCCTAAAATTGCTAAGTGTTACTTTAGAATGATGTTGTGCATGCTGAAATGGTGTTTAGTGTAACGTCCGATTTCCGACTTCCGATCTCATTTAATGTTGAAATTTCCTATTTCCGAGTTTGTCTTATAAATTCCGACTTCCGACCTTAGTCATAGTTTCAAATTCCGACTTCATTTCCAAGGCTTAAGGGTCGGCTGCATTTTCCGATTTCCTTGTGTAAGCGTGTAAGAATTTCGACCTCATCAGTATGAATTCCGATTTCCGATTTAATTTCAAGTGGCTGATGTTTCCAATTTCCGATCTTAAGATTTCCGACTTAACACTAAGTCCGACGTCCGATTTTATCTCGACCAGAAATGGACACGAGATCAGATTTTTTGAACTTGTCTCCCGGTTCGAGTCAAATTTTCACGAGTTTCGATCTCGAGTTTAATATCAAGAGCTCTCATTTCTCTATCCTCCCGAGTTCCGAGATCGAGGTCCTACACTTCACGACTTCCGACTTTAAGTGTTTGGCTTCACATCAGGCTTTGCTTTCAAGTTTCGAAATGAACTGGATACATTTCCCGGGTTCCGACTTCATATGCAGGATGTTCACGAGTTCCGACTTTAGAGAGAGTACGAGTTTCGATTTCATCTTCAGAATATACTGGGAACTAGTCCCACTTTAGGCAACGTGGAGAGCAATTCTACCACACAAATAAGATGATGTGGAAAGCAAGGTTGGCTGAAACTCAACCTTATGTTTTGAGGCCAATCAAAACTTTCCAAGTTAACTACTACTCATGCTTATATAACACCCTCTCCTCCTCTTCTTCAGACTCTTCTCTCACGTTGCATACTTCACTCCAGCTCTCTCTTGTCTTTTCATCACTCACCCAACTCCATCACACTTTGAAATTCTACCAAGTTGCAGCTACAAACTTAAACCAAAATCATTCATAGTAAGAGGTAGAGGTTCTAAATTCTTACTTGACTTTTTGATTCTTGAAGGATTGATGGTGGTCTAATTTCTTAATTTTGATATGTTGATTGAATAATTATGATGAATTATAGCTGAGTTATGGGCTGTTTATAAGGTTAAAACTTGAATTGAAAGTGAGAAAGGATAAAGATATGAAAAAGTTGAGAGGCTGGAAAACTCAAAACCCTAGGTAGTCCGTACAGTGGAGCGTACGGTTTCGCCTCCCGCCGTTAAAAATTAACGAGACCATTTTTAGGTGAAACTAGACATTCAGGGCTTTCTACCCATATATCATAATAGGTCATTGGATTAGTATAGAATTAGTTATGAATTTTTGAAGTTAGACCTAGAAATCTGGGTTCTCACCCGGGCAGCATGGGTTGAGAAGGGTGTATCTCACCCTATACAACCTCAAATTGAGTGCAACTAAAGATGTTTGAAAGCTAACACATGAGAGAACATCCCATAAAAATTTCAGAATTTAATTCGTTGTCATTTGTTCCCAGCACATCAATGAAGTTGGCTTAGGTTAAAACTAGCCTAGAATAGGACAGCTCCATAGGGTAATGTTTTGAGACTCATAACTCAAAATCCACTTAGGAAAATGACATGAAACTTAATTCATTTTAAAGCTTGTTGTGTGAGCTTCATTTTGATATAAAATTCGCATGATTTCATCTAGTTTTCGAATTTTAGTGAATTTTCTCCTATAGGAACCCAATTCTGGCTAGGAACAGGACAGGCTGAGATAAAATGTTTATATCTAGAGTTATATAGTTCAAAACGAGATGGGACTAAAGAGAGTAGAAAGTAGACATATAAGGCTATAACATATCCAAAAATGAGAATTTAATGAGTTGGATTGAATAAAAATTGGAGCATGCCAAACTCGGGCAGAACAGGGAAGGACAAGCTGGAACCTTCTTAATGCTGGATTTGCAATTGTTGAATGATGTTATATGTGTTTATACATGTTTGCTGGTTTATACTGAAATTATTAGTTGTGCAACTGTACTGATTTGTTTGGCACTATTCACGGGGAAGCGAACCCGATCCGTTATGCCGCCGAAATTTCGGTAAGAAATCCATAAGTTATGAAATTTATGATAACTTGAGTACATCATATGAAAAGAGACAAGTTAGATGTGCATTCATTTCAAGACATCATAAAGAATTCCACATCACTTGGGCCAGCCCTGGAATAAATTAAGGGGAATAGATCAGTGGGAAGGTCGGGGAAAGTAAACCCGGTCATCCTGTATAGGAACGAGCTCGGTCCTAAAAAGTGGACTATTACCCAGGAGTATATGGCCAATGACTCCCAGGGGACCAAGGATGGAAATAAGTTATAAAAGGTAAAAGCCTCCAAGAATAAGATGCATCTTCTCATTCCACATGCATATGTACAGTGTAAATACTTTTCTATTGATTGTTCTAGATCTCTGCATATTACTCATAACATGCTATTGTTCCACTGTGATTACTGTTTGAGTATATGAGTATATCTGTTAATTAAAATTGGACTTGTTTCAGTGTATACTTTACAAATGAGTATTTAGATTAAATATTACCATTTTTCCGTACTATCTAAAAATCTTGCATGACCGAAACAACTGGGAATGACAGTGATGACAGATGTATAGGAGTTAGCATTTTCTACTGAGAAATATTCATTTCTCACTGTGTTATATATTCCGCGTCATTCTCAGACTATGGAGCATGCAGCGACCGGGGTTCTATTCATTGAGTTTCCTGAGCTTCACATCCACATCGATCCTTTCCTAGATTCTGTGTATATATCGGGTAGATGCCAGTTTCGTTTATATTTCTTCTTCCAGAGGGACTTTGCTGTACCACTTATGCATCCCCTCTTTGATCCTGCTGTCCCCTACATAGCCATACCTCTTCACATGGCCCATCCATTTCCACCACCACCACCACCAGCAGCACCAGCCACACTAGTAGCTCCCGTTCTCATGGCCCCTCCTGCTTCACCGCCACAGCCGATGTCGTCGGCCTCGACCTCAGAGGAGGATCCGTCCGAGGCGGCTAGTTCTTCGTCGTCATCAGCTCCCAGTGCCGGGCACCCTCCAGTTGATGCCACCATGGAGAACGGTTTCCTTTCGTCAGACTCTGTTTAGATAGCGTGCAGGTGGTAGTGGGGTTAGATGTACAGAATGACCCTCTTTTGACAGTTTGGGTCATGGTTGGATGGGTAGATATTAGGAATGTACATGAAATGTCCCATGGGGACCAGTTAGGGTGCTGTTCATAGGTACTGGCCGTTTCATTTTGTATTAGTGGCCTCATTTTAACACCTTGTACTTTTTAACAAACCTTGAAATCAGATATTTGTAGACATATCTATGACGCCGTTTGCAGTTATTCTGTTCTTATTGCATTTTTATTTATGTTAAGTTACTTATAGTTTACCAATTGATTTGTATTTATTCCGTCATCCCACAGAAAAATTTTGTTATGAGATCAGGTAGTCTTATTTGAGAAATTAATACTAATACTAAGAGAGAGAGATTTATTCAGTATTACACGTAATCTCTTATCAGATATATGACTATGACTTAAGCATAGTACTTTGTCTAGTAAGGTGTTACATTTAGAGTGGGTTTAGGTGTCTTCAACTCATTTAATGTGGTAAAAGATTAACTCTGAAAATTCTAAACTTATCTTACCTGCTTAATTCAGTTAAACTCTTAAATTATTAAAATATTCCTTAATTATAATACCCCAGCATGAGTTGTAGTTGTCTGTCAATAGCGGATTCTGAAAATTTTAAGTCTAAACCCTATGCCTCCTTAGAGAGTTATAGGATTGAGGTATTTTCTTAAGATCAAAAATCCCAGTAATGGTTCCCCGGGCATCAATGAGTTGCAAAAGGATTTTTTTAACAAATTTTAGAGAATAAGGAACCCCTTCATTTTTAACGCAAGAGTTTATTAAAATGCAAAGTTTTGAAAAAATGTACTAAAACTCAAAAGTTGGATTCTGATTCCTATGAATTTTGAATTTTTAGATATTTTTATTGAATCCAAATAGGGGGTATTCCCTTATTTACATTTTCTAATTTTAAGTTAATGCCCTTTTTAACTTAAAATTAATGGAGAGTAAAGTTAAAGAGGACATTAACTTAAAATTAGGAAATATAAATAACTATATGCAATATCCTGGACCTGGGAAAGGACTGCTAAAGGAAGGAACCAAGTTTTTAAAGTTGGTAATCGATTACATAGGACCTGTAATCGATTACAAGTCTCTCTGTATGCCTTCATTCTAACTTTTTCCCTATTGTAATCGATTACATGGAGTGGTAATCGATTACAACAATTTGGGTTTGTGGTAATCGATTACCAGACTGTGTAATCAATTACCACGGGTCTATAGGCCCGTAGACACGTTCTCTCCCTTATTTTGCATGATTCCACTCTCTCTCTACCCTTAAAACTCTCTCGCTTCTCTCTAAAACTCCTTCATCTTCATTCGTTGCTTAAATCCTTCAATCTTTCCTTCAAAACTTCATCAAATTTCATTCCTTTCACTTTGTAACAACAATTTCACCCTTTAATCTTTACTCTTCTCCCAATCCCCAACCACACCCTGCTGTGGGTCTTGAAGCTTGGAAAGGTGCTACGAAGACTCCCAAGTCTATCTTCTTCATTTTTCTATCTCCAAAGGTACTCTCTAACACTTTCCCTCTTTCTTGCCTTAAGATTATGGATTATTTCCCCAATAATGAGTTCATAGAGATGCCTAAGTTAGAAGAATTGGTAATTTTGATATATGAGAATAAATTAGGTTAGTTCTTAGTCTCTATGACCAATATTGAATTAGATTATCATAATTGTAATGATAGATTTTACAGCTATGAAATTTTATAAATTTTTGAAGCATGATACTGTTAAAAGCTTTTGTCCTTCTTTAATGATATGATTTAAGTTTTATGTATAAAATGATAATTGATCTTATGAGGATCTATATTAAGTGACATGTATACTGAGACTACGGATATTGCTTTTATAAGAAATGAAACTAATGGATTTTTGTGAAACTTTGATGATTGTTTATATATTAAAATAGTATGACTGAATGATCAAGTATCTGGCATGAGAACATTTATGATAAATGTTATGTGAGACGGTAAAAGAAAAGACTTGGGAAAGTCTACGCCAGGATCTGTATGCTAACGGTAGTACACGTTAGCCTTGGTGCACCTCAGATGATTTATTACACAACCACACACAGTGTGGTGCGTGATGGAAAATACACAGCCACTCAAGGAGTGGTGCGTGATGAAATACGGGAATCACAAGAAGGAAGGCCACCTAAGTGTGGTTCCTGACGGATTATCTTGGAATAGATAGTTTTGCATGAGTTTTGGTAAATTAAATGATAATTAGAACTAAGATTTCTATTTGGTTTTTTTTTTATATGATTTAGTTTAATATTTAAAAGTTTGTACATTATCTCATGTGGGTTAGGGATAGCTTATCTCTCACTGAGTTGTAAAATTGACCTGTTATTCTTCCTTTCTTTTCAGATATAGGTACCATTTTAGGATTCAATTTTCCTGTTCCTTGTAGCTAGGTCTGCTTCTTTGGTGAGCCCTCATGATCAAGGGCATTTGAAATTTTAATTTTTTGTTGTTGTATCCTTAGAGTAATGTAGCTCCATGGTACTACAAGTAGGGTTCGGCCTTATCCTGATTGTATTGTTGTTGTTGTTGTATATCAAAATTGTTGGATTTTCTAATGTATTGGAATTAGGTGTTTGAATTAAAGTTGTTTAAAAGGATTTAGTTTTCTAAAGAATTAAAATTATGTATTTTGATTGAATAATTGTAATTATATATTTTACTGTTATACTGTGTGCTGAGGGGTGTATTCTGAGAATACCTAGATTCCCAATGGAAGAGTGTGTTTGGTAATTTTGCTGGGTGACCTTTTGTAAATGGGAAATATCCTAAATACAAAAGGGACTCTGTCAATTTCTTTTTATAAAAATTTTGTGGTGGAAGACTTGCATGGGGACTTGTCCTATGCGCCGGTCATGGTCCGAATTTGGGTCGTGACATTAATTGTCATGTGACCAATGTGAGGTTGAGCTTAGGGCTAATGTGGGCATCCAAAGGTGATTAGTGAAGTTAATTAGGGTTTTGTTAGTTATCTTGGTGATTAAGAGGTTAATTAAGCTTTGTGTGCATGATTAGGCCCTTAATCAATTAGATAAGGCCCAAATGGTTTCAGCCACTATTCATGGCCCAAACATGAGGCCTAATTTCTAGTCCTCCTGGCCTAGTGCCGAAACTTCGCTAAAGCATTGTCCTACGACAAATTAGAGTGGTCTTATAGGGTTTTTGGAGCCTATTATACATTTCAAGATAGTTATTTTTGTGTAATTATGTAAATATTCTTTAAAATTGCCAAAAATTGTTATTTATCTTCAAAAATATATTAAAAATATATTTATAATTTTTCTAAAATCTTTCAGTGGCTTTCGAATAGTTTTCGGCCTTCTATAAGCTCTTTAGTTTTTCTATCTATTTTCTATCAGAAATTTTGCTGTTAATTTAATCTTTTGTATCTAATGGCAATTCTGTAATTTTTATCAACTCCAGGGACATCCTATGTTATTTCACACTTGGATATCTCTGGAGTCTAAACGGTAGTTTAGGTCTATACGGCTTTTCTGTTTTGCCAAGTTTCACTAAAGTACCTTCTCTACTAATTTAAATAGTGTAGGGAGCTAAATATAATTTCTTAAAAGTTTAGGTATCTCAGTGTAAATAAAATTTGGGGTTTAAGTATAATTACGAAAAATATTGGGGGCATTTCTATAATTATTAAAAGTTTAGGTCACTAGGGGTAGTTTCATCATTTTCATATTAAAGGTATATGGCAATGCCATATTTTCAACAGTAGTATCATATTACCCCATTGTTCTTAGTGTGAGCGTTATTCTAGCATATTGCATCTAAGTAATTCTCACACTATCTATGAAAAATAAATCAAAATCCTTTGTAGACTATATTGAGAAAAGTGTGGATGTTACAATTTGTACCAAATAAGCTAATCTTAATTAAGCCTACAATTACAATCAATAAAAAAACTACACAACTTAACATAAAGCATTAGAAATTAGACGGTTTTGCATTACACAAAGAAGAACATAAAGCACTAATGAGTTCATTAAATCTCTAATCTTGATTCTAATGCAACTTTTGAGCACAAGTTGTATACTATAGTAATAAAGGAGAGAGCTTGGTGCTATGCTTATGACATAAAATAAAACATCGTACCCATGAAGTTCTCTTGAGATCAGGTATAGACTAGTATGGCCGAAGCACACTCCATGACAAAATACCATCACTTTTTTCCATCATATCACGACCACAAGGATGGTTTTTCACTCGAGATGAACAAGGGCATGCACTATATCAACTAAACAACAAAGTGTGTTGAACACACACATGCCACAAAACCCAAAGAGTACCTACCCATTCACTACCTAAAGGGTGATGCTAATTTTTAACTGTTCTAAACATAGTTCTCTGACGTTGTATACATCAGCAGCAATGAGTAAAACAAAGGAATGAGCTAAGACATAATATTCATATCTCACTATCCAAATAACAACATTACAAAAGAGACAAGTTAGACAAAAAAATCAAGCAAACCACCGTTCAATATTAGGAAGGTGGGACATCAAAACAAAGGAAAAAAGATAAAAAAAAAGGCAGAAAAAAAAAGGAAAAACACTAGGGGCAAGGGCCGGGTCATTGGAACTACTACAGAGGGGTGAACTCTCCATGGGCTAGCTCCCCCTTTGAGCTCAAATAGGAAAGGTGGCAATAGCAAGCACAAATTTGGGGGTTAAGGTTTTGTGGAAAAAGAAGCGTGTTCTAGAAAAGTCGATTAAGGCACAAGAGTTTGATTGTGACAAAAATGTGCACCTCCATATGACTGTAGCAAAACAAAATGGAAGGACTTTCTAGTTTCTAGCTTCGGCATTACTCAATTGACGCTCCGAGGTCGTACATCGCTTGTACCATTAATTTCTTAGAGGGATTATCCTCCCAAGTCTCAATAGTGAAATCACCAACAACCTAAATGCATATCCTTTTTCGTGGTGCAATGCAATCTCAGCTTCAAAATGGGCCACAACAATGTATAGGAATGACATAACACGTGAATCCGCATGTAAAAATGACCTTTTATAAGAATCAAATCAACACAATGTGAAACATGCGGGGCCCAATTTGTTGACCAATGTGAAACATACGACCTTGGTGAACTAAATCGACACACAACTATCTACTTCTCTATCCAAAACCAATGCAACAATGAAGGGATGAGAGTAAGAGCATCTCCAATAATGATCCTATTTTGAATCCCAAATTTGGCCCCACTCATTGCCACGTTGATGACATCTAATCAATGTATCATAAAAAATAAAAATTAGATAAATTTGGGACTCTTCTTTCTAATAGAAGGGAATAACTTGAATCCCAATTTTGGTTCCACATAATTTTCAAATTAAAAAAAAAAAAGAAATTTTGTAGCTTCAAAAAACGGTTGCCAAGCCACCTATCTTCCTCCAATTGGTGCGTCACAAAGTGGGATTGGTCCCATTACTAAGGGACTGAACCCACTTGCCATAGCTGCTTCAATGTTTGGAGGACAAACCCAATCCCAATTGAGGCCCCACCAAGTAAAAACGGGAGGGCAATTTTTAACCATTAGAGTTGCTCTAATGACCAAAAAGGAGGATGTTTTTGGTCTTTTATTATCATCATCATCATCATCAGCTAATTAATTTTTTCTCTTGACAAAAAAAGTTAATGTATTTTTATTAATAAATATATAAATGTCATATTTTTATTCTGATTTGGATTTCGCTCATTTTGTGACTTGTTTTGACTTTTTTTTCATACAAATTTAAAACAGAAAATTAAATAAAAATTATATATATATATATATATATATATATATATATATATATATATATATATATATATTTGTTTATAATTATTAATAGCAAATATATTAATTAAAGTTATTAAACAGAAATAAACCTAAAAACCACATATACGGTAACTCCTAGGATATTAGATTTCGTAATTTCACCACCAAATCTTCTGAAATGTTCGTACAATCAATGCGGAGGAGCCGGACCTCCTATTGAGAAGGTTAAATGGTGCAATCCCAGAAAACACTGTTGTATAAAACCAAATTTTGGCTTGATTAATTAATTACTCATTTCATATTCCATATGTCACATTATATATGAAATCTGTGTTACGGAAAGATTTTTAAGTAAGCAACAGAAGGATATTTGCCTTCTCAGCTTTTATAGAAAATAACAAAACTACTAAATTTTATGTTTGGAAGCATTAATCGGTCCCTTGTTCTTTCTAGTGCAAGTCACTAGAAAGGCACTCTTCTAGGCATGAACAAAACTTTTGTCTTTTTCCTGATCCTTCTAGCTCTTGCATAGTAAAATTGTGAGGTATATATGTGTACACACACACACACAGAGAAGAGATATTTATGTTATTAAAAATATATTGTAAGCAATAGATGATATAACATGTTATGTACAAATCGTTCTAATTGATCATCCCTAGCTAGACTCAGTTGTGTATGGGAGGATTTTTTGTTGCTGGAGAATAGTCCATCTCAGCTATCGCTACAAGGGCCGAATGGTGCTCGTGGTGCTTGGAAGTAGCCAACGCATTTAATTTTGTTCCCTCTTCTTCCCCATTGACTTTATCATTTCTAGTATTTCCATTAACCGGCGGTTGAGCTTCATTCCCTTCGTTCTTCACATTCTGTCCATCGTGCATACATACATACATATATATATATATATATATATATACATACATATATATATATATATCAACGTCAGATAGGGGAAATGGAAGAAATTCCAAGGTTTAAGTTGAGTTGAGATCTAAACAACCAAACTTTTTTTTTTTTTTTTTCCTTCAACCAACCTTTGAAATGGCGTGATTAGTAGAAACTGATGTGGTAAATTTCCTATTCTTTGTCTTTCCTGCAGCAAAATAAGAACACCAACGATACTCAGTATTGCGTTACAGTGGAGGTTAGTAATAAAATTTCTTGCATGACGCCTAATAAATACAATGTGATGTTTTAGTCGGGAACAAGTTAGGGGGAGAATAATTCCTTGCATTTTTCTTTATAACCAACAACAAATTGGATGTCATCTGGCCTCTTGCGGGGCAAATTTGTAGCAAGTATTACATGGTCTCTTTTGTAAAGCTCTAAAGAATGCTTGTATTATATGGAGGAACAATGAAAAAGAATTAAATTTCTTGGCTAGGAAAACTAATGGTGTCTAGGTCTATGGTGTCTAGGTCCACAGTAATCTTCATGAATCCGGGGTAACCGGTTGTTTGGTTTTCTGGATACTCTAGAGACTCTTTTCTTCAGGGTACCTGTGCATTGTTGATCATCTTTGCAGAGAATAGCTTCCTCATCATTACGGCTATTTCCTTTCAACAAATTACTTTCTTCATCCTGCAAAAGGAAGTGAATTTTTCTCTTTAACATCGAAAAAATAATAAAAGTATAAATGAAGCTGGCATTTGCAAAGAAACATGAATACAAAAAATCTCAAAGTAAAGATCACCTACATGTTGTTCGTGTTGCTGAGCTGCAAAAGACCCCTTGTCCAAGCGAACCCCTACACAAAAACAAGCAACAATAGTAATCCAGTTGCTGCATGTAGCAGAAAAGAAGGCCTGATTGAAATGCTGTGAAAAATAGTACTTACCTTGAGCCTTGGTAAGAAAGAGAGACAAAAGAAGAAGAGAGACTATAAAAGACGGCCTCATTATTTGAAGAAAAATCCTGGAAAGAAGTAAGCAGATTTAATCTAACAAAAATGGGTGGTATTTTCTTCAGGTCTAGTCTTCCTCTCCGTTGAAAATCAAACTGGAGTTTGTCTTGGGGAGGAATATAGCGGGTAATTGAACATGCAATTAGAACTTGTGTGTAATAGATGGTCTATGACTATGAGATGAATGGAAGGCTACTTATATATATACAGGCGTAGGGGTCCACACATTGAAGTTCATCAAATTAAACTGGGAGTGGGTTATTTTCTTAATTTTTTATTTTTTATTTTTTGCCTTCTGGCCCTCATTAAAGTTCCACCCTATGCCAAAGGAAATTGCTAATCAATTGAGCTCCCGATCATTTAAGTGCTTTAGGCGTTAAAAAATGTTTCGAAGTTAAACAATAGAAAACATTAAGAAACGCATAGCCTATTTGATACAATAACATATTCAATGGATTAAATAATGAGTAGTGTAAACATAAAAAAGACGGAAGATAGATGAAGCGTGTGAAATCTAAAAAGGTACATACTACAATGTTTTGCTTGAACTATGCTTTAGTAAGAATTTTGTGAACCCTATGTAATGTAAGTTTCCATGATTTAGAATTCGTTTTCCTTGTTCTTCACAAATGCATGCTTCCATGTCTACAACCTTCCATAATAACAGCTTTTTGGTTTGTCTGATTCACTTTTGTGCAACAAGACCAATGTTTTCCTTATATCTGTTCATTTTTGTCCTTTTAGACCATATGTCTCTTCTAAAAGACAATCCGATCGATTTGCTCATTTCTAAACTTCTTGATAGCATAGCTTGTCCCTCATCATCTGAAAGTTTTCTACTTACTCTAGCCATCTAGGTTGGTTCAAGAGGGTCTCCAATTCCACGTTTAAACAGCTTATCATGGGCTAGCAATGAACTCCTTTTGCCACTATGATGATAGCTAAATATTCTATTTCTGTTATTAATCAGGTCAATCTTGTGTGAATTGTTGTATTTTGTTGGTTGACACATCCTGTCAGCAGGGAGGTTCATTCATCAATCATCATTATTGGATTGAACAGAAATGACATAAGAAAGTGGCTCAACTTAATAAGTTCTTACTTTTATACATCAAAATTGAAAAGCGCTTAAAATTTAATTAGTTGATATAAATTTAATGAATGCGGAGTTTGATATCCTACCAAGTACTAACTTCAAAAACGTACTTTGTGCAAATTTATATATATGATAATACTATGATAAATTTCACTTCTATGTTGTATACATATTTCACGGTGATAGTCATGGAGTCGCGGAATAAACACCATTAACTAATCCAGTACTACTGATAGGTGCATTTTGCTTTAATGATTGAAAACTATAGGACATGAAATATAGTTACAGCAACAATATGGACTGTATACATAAATTTTGAAAGTTATAAGATATGATATAGTTATAATATAGAAAATAGATTTAATTTTGATATTATCTGTGTAAAATTCTTTTACATAATTATTTAATCATCTATGCCATTGTCACTAAAATTTGGTAGGCTCTTATCATAATTACTTTAAATGTTATATATATATATATATATATATATATATATATATATATATATATATATATATATATATATATCTAATCGTGTATCAAAATTAATTTCGCATAAATTACTTTTAAATTAACATAAAAACCTAAATTTTAAATTAAAAGAAATAACATTTTATAAATTAACATAATAAATCATTAAAAATATAATAAAAGAATATTATTTATTTAATTATTGTAATATCTAAATATATTAAAATTAAAATTATAAAATTCAACTAAAAATATTTAAAAATATCCGTAAAATGTCCCACACAGTTTACAGCCAGTTATTCTAAAGTGCAAGTATTTCTTAATCGAAAGCCTCCACTAGGCCATGCAACTTGAAGTAGAACTGGAACTAGGCAGCGAGCGAATAAGGTGAGAGACTGGGCTTGAAACTCACCTCTATGGAGGTCGATAATGGATGCATCACCTCAGTGCATGTTTGTCAGGTGTTGCCTTGGGAAGGGCACGTGAGAACCGCCACTTCACGCGGCTTGTCACTCCTCTGGCCAACAGGGAAGCACATCGGTGCCCACCTTGTCAGAACCTCTGATTTCGGATTGTGAAGTGGGGACACCAACATTTTATTGAATTCAATTCATTTGCTGATGTTTCTTCATATGTACATCAATATATTTTATTTGTCTTTTGCAGGTAGTATATAAGTCGTAATATGTCGCATGTATACGTGGTTTCGGTTACGAAAAAATCCACACAAAATGTAATATGTTTATATAAATGTTGAATTTTGATTGCCAATGTATAGGTTGACTTAACTAGCTAGTTAACTTTTTTTTTTAAAGGGTACATGCCTAGTTAAACTTTCTATACATGACAGTTGTTTGATTTAAGTTTGAAGTCAGCGATACTTAATTTATCAATAAGCAATATGTAATTGAATTATAAATTTTCGTTGAGATTGATAGCTAGCTTAAACTTCAGAATAGAGAGATTTCCTTCCTTTTAACGTTTTTAAAAGCAGAATGTTGAATTTAAATTTATTTATTTATGACAATGTGATATCATTATTAAATAAATCGAGTCGCAACACCTGTGCAAATGTAAACTTCGTGGCTATTTGACCCTTGCCACAACGATTAAAAAAGGGAGTTAAAGAACAAAGCATTAATTAAAAAGATCGATTAAAAATAAACTCATTTAAAATAATCACCATGAGTAGGTTTAATTTAATACTAGGTTCTTGAGAAATAGTGGGTTACCGCTTTAGTTTATGAATTTAATTTAAATGCACTAATAGTATAAAATAATTTTACATTATTAGCCAATAAAAATAGTGAAAAGTGCCAACTCATACAAATAATCACCCATTATAATGAGGGATTTACCATAATTTTTTATTTTTTTCTATTTCTATTTATTGACAGTATAAAATTGTCAATATATACTAATTAAACTCGTAATTTATATGGGATTCGATAATTTATGTCGCTATGATTATGCTGATATATGCATTTTTCTTCTATACTGCACCAAAATAGATGCCAGCTTGTGAATAGTGGATACTATTTTGGGTACACACGCGGACCCATATACTAAGTTGGCTAAGGATTCATTGGTTCTATCTCACTTATGGACCAACGTTAGTCCACTCTCACAATGACTAAATTAACCTTGTTTCAATTTCTAATTTTCTTTTTCAACCACTGATCTTGCCAACACCAAACGTTCACACAATCGCACCTCTACCTTTGCCAAACTTTCTTAGTCCACACCCCTTCCTTTTCTTACCACTCAACACTGTATCAACCACCATCTTCATATACTTCCAACCAATTTATGAAGGAGCAAAGTATGGGGACAAGTGGGGAACAATCAGAACCAATCCTTTTTTCCCACTTCTTTTGCAAGTGAGTAAAGAGGATCTTCTAACATATAAAACTCATAACTAGCAGAGAGATGTCATTGAGATTCCTTCAAGTGTGCGATCTTGCAAATACAAAATGATGAAATTTGTAAAGATTTTCTTTTTGGTTTAACTATATTATCACTACAAATATGTTGAATGAAATCCCATTTCAAGGAATTTTGGGTTATAAAATGAACTTGCTGCACCATCAAACATCACCGCCAAGGTCCCACAACATCACCTCGACAACCTCGTATCACTGTGCTGCCATCACACAGCACACCCATGATGCCACCTCACAACTTCACCCTTGAATGCAGCTCCACCGTCCCAATACGCCAACCACTACTTTGTCGTGCCCATCACCGTCGTTTGCAAATCTGTAGTTCAACACGCAAAAGTTCGTGATGTGACGCTGATGGACGTTCTTAGTATGCACCACCGCAAATCCTCCAGCCACCGCATCTCGAAGTACATGCTGTGGATCCTGCAGGAGGAGACGATAAGGCAATACGTGATGGATTCATTGGCCCCGTGGTAGAGGCGGAGGTGGCTGCGGGCGATGGATGCAGTGGCCGGTGGCAAGTGGCGGAGATGGTAACCATTAGCGGAGGAGGCAATGGCCATTGACGGTGGGTGGAGGTGGGGAGAAGATATAATTGATATGGGTGAAGGATTGATTGGTAATTTAAAAAATAACATGTTATATAAAAAATTTGATTTGATGTTGTTAAAAAAAGAATAACTTATTTAATAATTTATTCATTAAATCTCAACCATTCAAGGTGAATCTAATTGTAGCTACTGAGTGGATTAACAATAGTCCCAAACTAAGGGCGGACCAAGGGATCCTTAGCCTAGTTATGGGATACATGTCCCTGCTAGAAAAAAAATTTCTTCTTATAATGCAGTGTTAAAGGACCGACTTCGGTATTCCCTTAAAAAAAAAAATCATAGCATGTTATAATAATTTTTAAAATTTATAATTTAAGATAGAAAAGTTATAATTTATAATAGAAAAGTTATGGTTACAATATAAAAATTATAATATTATAGTATATATGACTAATTCTTATCGTGTTTTTTTTTTTTATATGTTTTCCAAACGCACACATTTTAACCTACATCACAACAAATATTCTTAACATTAATTGTAATATTTTTATTCTAAGTTGTAACTTTTTAATTGCAATTAAACTGTAACTTTTTAAAAACATTACAACATATTACTTTTTTTTCAGAAGTAGTGCCAATCTGAGCGTCTATTGTTTATCATTTATAATTTTATAATATAAAGATGATTTTTCCCATTATTACTTAAATAAATGATTAATGTAATATTTCAGATTTTAAAAATATATTAAAATGTAAATATTTGTGAGAAATTATTAAATAAATATGGTTTGATTTCATGAATAGAAAAATGTTTAAATAATATTTGGGCCGAAGAAATCTACCGGGCCTTATAGCTTGGCCCAAGGGAACTCGAAAATGGCCTTTTTAGAAGGAATCCCTTCAGATAAGTTCAAATTGAATAAGCACATGAAAGTAGCTAACCCGTTAAGGGTAGTTACTAAGTATAAAGGAATCCCATACTAATAGGAGGATAAGAAACTATCACAGAATTGAGGGAAGACACATCGAGAACTAGAATATAATGAGGGGCTCGTGGAGAGCTAAAGATAAGTAACCGATCTCTCTTACTTATACTTGAATGGAATAGAATTTTGACTTGAGTGTTGGAGTTCCTATAAGTCCCCCACCAAAGGAGCGAGCACTTGAATAGCTCGGACTTGTAGTGGACATCGTCTTACGCCCTCATAAACTAGGTCAGAACAATATTAATAATGAAAAAAATGCTCATTTCTCTTTATATATATATATGTGTATGTGTGTGTGTGTGTGTTTGTACTATTGGTTATCTCATTGTTCAAAATCTGTAGGTCCACCACTTGCCAAAAGTGAACAGCGAATACATACTTAATCAAACCATAATTTAATAAGATTTTGACGTAAAAAAGAAACTATTTGTTAGGGCTCTTTATGGAACGCAAATGTTATGCATGGAATAACACGAACCCTAATCCTTCTGTTTTCTTTTTTCTTCTTTCCTTTAAATTTTCTTGTTATTCAATAGTTAATTAAAGTTTTTTCACATATACATGGATTACAGAAGATATTACGTCTTTTCCCAAGTTTGAAACGCCTTTAGAAAACATTAGCCCGACATTGGGACGTCACTTTTGAGACTAACAATTTGGACTGCCTAATGCTTGAGAGGTTTGTGGACCTTTCTCTGGCTCTAGCTCTTTTCTTTTCCTATTCTTTTATGACTCAATATGACACCTTTTTTTTTTTTTTCTGATTATGTACCTGTTAATTAAGAACCAACAAATTGAGCTTGGGAATTGTTACTCCATTGTATGGATTCGAAAAACCAAAAACAACAACCAAGCAAAGATCCTGCTATCGTTGTATATATCTTTGTTAAGTTAGTCTAGGAGTTCCACTATATACAATACTAAATTTAGGCTTGACATTTGGACTCTGTTTCTTCTTCCTTGAATATATAAATTGATTCTTGTCCATAGAAAGTTTATCAATTTAAAACAGCAAATGATTTTATCAAAATCATCACCTAGCTAGGTACTATTTCTTTGAATTATTTCGGTGAAAAATTTCGCCCCCTTTTTTTTTCAAAATTTAATTTAAATTGGTAGAGAATAAGGGCTTTCCTAATAATTAAGGCCAGGAAAAAAAAATGAAAGGTTTCTAATCGACCCTAACACAATATTAATTTCACTGGTCGCTGCAGCCTGAAAGGCAACAAATTTACGAGCTTGAATACGATAGGGAGATTGGCTTCATTATACTACATGCGTTCATTAAAGTGTCCATTTAACAATGTTTTTTCAGTTAACATTATTTGTCAGTTGAGAGTTTCAAATATTAATTTTTTTGTTTAATTTTACCCGTAATGCATTGAGAGAAAATAAAAGATTTTAGAGAGAGAAAAATAGTGAGGAATGAAGAGAGAAGGATAATTTATTCCAACTAAAACAATTTTTTTTCTATATTTGAGCTATTTTAATAATTTCTAATTAATCAATATACCAAAACTTTAAGGGTGAATTTGGTAGAGGAAAGTGGATTGGCCGGTTAGTCTACCGACCTACTCAATCCCACTCCAAGCCTAATCGCTCTATCGAGCTCGAGACCGGGGGGCTTGTGGACCGTTTGGTATTTGGTCTTTAGTGCCTAGCCGACCTTCATTTTACAACCAATCCTTAGGATAGCCGGCTTATAGGATCTAACCGACGTACTGATGCTTATGTGTCAGTTCAAGAGCATACATTACCATTAACTATTACGTACGTTACAACATTTATGTGGATTTATTAGATTCTTTAACGTATGTCTCTGTGGGCCCTTCTTATGTCATAACGGTATTGGACTCTACATATAACCCTCCCTTAACTACTAGGAGGGGGGAGATCAGAAGCTTAAACACATACCTATCCTACCAAAGAGTATGAGATAGGAACAAAAAGAAATGGAGTAGAAAGAAAATGAGAGGAAAGAAATTGAATAAATTTTTATTTTCCACAAATATGTTTGGATGAAAGGAAAATAAAAGGAAAGAAAATATAAAGAGAATTATTTTCTCTAATTTATTTGTGTGAAAAAAGAGAGGAAATAAAAAAATAATAATGCCAAATGATAATTTTATCCTCATATCATTATAGAATATTGTTGTTCCAACCATAGTGAAAACATAGAAGTTAATACAATTTTATCATAAATTTATCTATCAAAATAATGTAAATAAATATAATAAAAATTGGCCTTCTATATTTATATAAATACATTCACATCTATATTTTTAATTTAATAAATTTAAAATAATATCAACTTTTGTCCATCTAATTCTCTCGATTCAATGAATGCCATCAAGAACCCAAAACATTATTTTGGTTGAGTGACAAAAAGAGTGAGGGTAATATTGGAAATTAGAACGTGTTCAACCTCCTTCCAATTTCCATCCAATTTTGGGGTGAAAAATTTTAGTGGGACCCACAAATAATTTTGCACTATTTTTATTTTCCCTTCACTTTTTCTTTTACAAACAAACAAAGGAAAGTAACTTCTTTCCTTTAAATTTTTTTTTCCTACTCCTTCCATTTTCGTTCCCACCAAACAAAGCATAAAAGATAAATAAAAATGGACAAAGGTAGTAATGCTTTTGTTGAAAGAGAAATGCTACATAATTAAAAAATATTATTATAATCATTTTACAAAAATCACGGTGGTTTTAGATGAAATGGAGTGGTATAATCCACTTACTTATCCAATATTTAATAATCATGTCACATTATTATGACAATTAAATTATGACTTGTTAGCATTTTTCTAATTAAAATAAGGGTAGAAGTCAGTTAAGGATTTAGTTTTTTTTAATAATAATATATTAGTCCTTTAGACACTATTGCGACAAAGAAACACTCCTAACAATTGCCTATTTTAGGACTCAAACCTTCATCCTCTTTCCAAGAATGTATTTTGCTTACCATTGCACACAACCCTTGTTGGCTGTTGGCTGTCTTTGATTGAATATGGTGATAATTCAAGTGATTAAGGTTTGATCTAAATGCATGAAATCATATAAGATATTAATATGGAATTTGTTAACAAATACCATTAAAAATTTTATAAAAAGGATAGCCTTACTTGAAAAATAGAAGTTTTTAGAGTATTTAATACATTTAAAACTTAAAAGATCTTTTTTTTTTTGTAATACTTTTCTGTTTTGAATCTTTAACAAGCACTCTAAAGATAATTGTTGGCAAAATCCTATGAATAATATAATATTAAATTTTTTTCATATACAATATTTATTTTTTTGGGTTTGAAGAATTGCTTATGCATTTTTGGATTGGAGGTAGTGATTAGGTAAAATTCTTTTGTCAGTGACAATAACTTTAGGATTTGAAGGCCTGACATTACAGATAAAGTTTGCCTAAGGGTGCAGTTCAATTCTACTATTACCCACCACTTTTGAGTATCTACAACATTTAAATGCTTATATATAAATATGTACGTTACATAAAGGAGGATCTTCTGGCATTTTATTACTATCAGTTGTAATTATGATAACAAAAGAGAAATACAAAAGTAATTAAGATTTAGTATTCTATAGATAGAGTTTTGCTATTCTTATACCTAACTTTTATACCAAACATTCACACCTTAATCTTTGATGTAAAAGAAACAAAAACGTTTCTCAATTAATAATAATTATGGATAAAAACGTACATCAAATTTTTTGTATCAATTTCATTTAATTCTCAAATCAAATAATGATATATAGACATATTTTTTCTTAAAATAAGTAATTTAAGAGTTAAAAGTATATACTTACTTCAAGAAGATTATCCACATGCCATTATTTGATTTGAAAAATAGATAAAATGGACATAAAAAACATGATTTAATTTTTTTTCTTAATATTATTTGCATACTATTTTGTTACGTCATTTGCTCATGTAGTTTACTTTTAAAATAATTAAAAAGCAAAAGACAAATATTTAACACACTTTCCCTTGTACTGCCAATCTAAGCTCCATTGAGATCAAGAAATTGATCATCCTATTGAAGGCAGCCACGTCAGTGTTTTAGCGCCACCACTTACTGGCTATTCTACTCTTAATTGAAGAATATGACTACCATGATTACAATCCCACTTAACTATGCTATGTAGAAGAAGCACTTCTACAGGTTCATGTTGGTGAGAACTACGCCCCTACCTGTGTAGATCCCTAATTTTTGAAGGAAGCAGGATGGAGGACCATGATGGTGGCACGACGAATGGCAATCAGGGATTGACTGTACTACATTTTTGTAGTGAAGAATTTGAGGTAAGAGGTCATATCTACAAATTGCGGAGTTTAGGGTATAGAAAATCAGGTTCCCTAGTGAGCTATGCATACTCCCCATTCATTTGCAATTACAGATACACTGTCATTCAATGTGGGATGTCATTATTATACCACTATTTGTAGAAATATTTTAACTATCATCTCCAATGAATGATGTGATTAGGGAAATATTTGTAGAATGGTAGAATATATGATGGATATAACATCCTTCTCGATATAAACATTATGTTTAAGTCATAATGATATATTTAGAAGTTGTCATATAATTAACATATTTCCTAGAGTGGTTACTTAAACAATGGTCCTTAATTCCTTATATCATTTTGTCGTTATACGAAATTTACAAAAACTTTTTCCTTCACTTGCTAATAGTTCATTTTGTAAGTCACGTGTTGACCATCCGTACAAGTCATATAACTAAATGATATCACACTTTAATTTAACTGTAACTTTTTGGACATAATTATGCATAGACCTATTTACATTTCGTTCATATATATAAAACTATTTAAATTCAAGTGTCTAACTAGCTCATTGGCTTAACATTGCTCATCTACTATATCCAAAATATCAACATCATCAAGTTTATAGGTTTCACAACTAAGTCTAAGCATGCACAAATTAGCTGTGATAAAAAATAAGGTCAATCTACACAACCTCTAGCAATATCATACCGAGAATGCAACTGGAATATTGTCACTCGCTGCCTATGTTGCAAGGATACAGGTATGGTGCCCGTATCGGGTACGGGTATGACAGAGCACACACACACACACACACACATATATATATATATATATATTCATAAAATAATAACTGAAATTTTATATGATAAATTAGAAAATACACCAATTTCGACATAAAATAAGTCTAAATTATTCAACATCACATCACAAAAATAAAAGACTACAATATTTAAAACATTGATCAAAACAAGTACATAATAATTAAATTCTAACAGTCTCAATCTCATCATTTTCTTTTCCATCATTAGTAAAAAGAACAGTCTCTAAATCAGGCTCATCAAGTGAAAGACTAACTACTTCAAGAATTCCAACTCCTTCAAATAGATCCCATTCATCTCCACCAATATCCCACATTTTTGTCTCACCCTCATGATAGCTCTTAGTTCTTCTTGACAGAAGACAAAGATTACTGTGTATGAATACTAAATCTTCAGCTCTTTTAGGATTGGGCCTATTTCTCTTCAAAGAGTGAATAAAAGAATATGTGCTCCAATTCCTTTCACAACAAGAGGAAGAACATGGTTGTGAAAGGAGCTTCAAGGCTACATTTTGAAGTTTTGGGAGTGAAGATCCATACATCACCCACCATTCCTTGGGTGATAGGTTCCATCTATCTTGTAAGGTATCAAAATGGCCAAGCTCATCTTCACTACTTGAGAATTTGACAAACTCTTGGGTTGCCTCTAACCTATCCTTTGATTTTGGAAAATAACTCCTAAGGCATTTGTTCCTCCCCAAACAAATCTCATTATCCTTATGTGGAGGAACTCTATTTGGAGCTTCATCAAGCCATTGTCTGCAATAATACCTATAAAATAAAATATAAGGCATTACTAATTCTAAGAGTTAAAGTACATTTTAAAAAATAAAAGGTAAAAGAAGTTAAAATTTAGACATTTAAACTTACTTGGGACTAAGTGAATGAGCTAAGTAATGAAGTGGTGTGTAACTTTTAGTCCATTTATCAATTAGAATATTATGTACCACTTCATAAAAGGATGACCTTTCACTTAACTCTTTGCCTTCATGTTGATATATTGTCTTCTTCACTTGCTCAATCATGGAATCCCATTTCTCATAAACTAGATGAAGGGATGGCTTATCAGTATCACAAGATCGAAGCATGTCATAAATAGGCTTTGTGAAGCTCAAAACATAATCAAGTCGATCCCACCAACTGTCATTTAGAATTGTTTCTTTCATAAATGTTGCTCTTGGAACATCATCTTCTGTATAGTGAGACCATTCTTCACTAATAACCATAGATTGGAGACCTTGTTTAATGGTTCTCAACCTTTTAAGCATAATAATGATGGAAGCAAATCTAGTCTCAGCAAAGGCAAGCAGTTTCAGATGCACAAATTTGTTAAACATGGCAAGTCTCATAGAATGATTCATGATGAAATTTTTAATGAAAAAAGCATCATCAGCAACAACAGAAATCCAACTACACTCAGAATAAACAACTTCATTGGTTGGTGTATTTTTAAGAGCATAAATGTTCTTGAGAGCAAGGTTTAGGGTATGCATTACACATGGTGTCCAGAAAATATGAGGATGTATAGATTCAATAATTGATCCAGCAGCCTTGCAAACGGGGGCATTATCTGTAATGATTTGAGCCACATTTTGTGATCCAACTTCATCAATGGTAGATGAAATTAAGTTGGCAACATAATAATGTTTATCCTTATATTCATCTGAACCATTAATAGCCTTCAAGAACATAGGTCTGGAACCTGAGATAACCATGAAGTTAATCAATGGTCTTCTTTGTGTATCAGTCCAACCATCAGTCACTATACTTACACCCGTCTCCGGCCAAGTGTCTTTGATAGGTTGAAGTAACTTCATTATATTAGCTTTCTCTTTTTGCAATAATGAAGTTCTAATGGCATTATAACTAGGTGGAAGAAAGCCAGAAATATTAGTGTTACCAGCATATGTAAATGAACTAACAAAATAAGGATTTTCCGGCAACAATGAATGGCAAACCAACAGAGTTAAACAACCTAGCTATTTCACAAGTCAAATGTTCTTTTGCTTCATTATTAAAAGCCCTTTGTAAAGGTCTTTCATTATCTTTTTTTCTCTTGCTCCCATCAAACATATTTTCTCTAGGTGGGTCCAAATTTGTAGTTCCAATAGAAAAAGGAACTTGCATTGACTTTGTTCTTTTAATAGATTCTCTTTTTATTTGCTTCATCTCTTCAAGATAATCATTATTTACTTGTGTACAAATAGCAATCCCACTTCCTTTTTCTCTCAACAAATGAGATTTCACCCGAAAATAAGATCCCTTGTAAGTTCCATTACAAAAATTGCAATGCCAATTTACATTCCCTCCTCCGGATTTCTTATCTTGCAACACAGTCACATAAGCCCAAAGGGCACCACTACTCTTAGATTTTCCAGTAGTAAATTTATTAGTCAAAGAAGGAGAGGAATTGGCAGTATTATTACCACTTCCAAACCCTTCACTACCACTATCAGACCTAGCTATTAAGCCTTGTGAAAACATCTGATAAATAATTACAAAGTTTCTATATTACTCAAAAGTAAAAAATTTAATTACTCATTCAAATGATAAACCAACACCATCACAGGCTACCTTTTGGCAGCAACAACACAACCATTTCAGATCACAAGTTTTCCAAAAAAATTAAAAAACAGAACCAGTAGTAAAAATCAGTAGCAGCAACAGCAAAAAAAAAAAAGAACAAATAAAACCAACAAAAACCAGCAAAAATCAACAGCAACAACAGCAAAAAAAATCAACAAAAACAAATAAAAATAGAACAAAAATAGAGGCACAAGCTACCTTGCGTGAAGGACCGTCGCTGTTGTCTTCGCACTGCTGTTGCTACTGTGTTGTCGGACCGCCACCGCCGATCTAACATGAAGACCTTGCGTGCCTAAGAAACTATTCGCGCTGCTGCTATCTTTACTCTTCACGCTGCCATTGCTGCTGTGCTGCCAGGTCTGCTGCCGCCGATCAGACATGAAGTTGCCACCAGTGGATGAGTTGAATGGTGGTGGCTGTGGGTGGGTGAAGGGTGTTTAAGAAAGAAGAAGAAGGGGAGTTGGGAAAGGAAAGTCTTTCAAATGAAAAATCAAAGGAAAGTCTCTGAATATTGTGGAGTTCTAATTGTTTTGGAAGAAAGAAGAAGAAGAGGGGTAGCTTAGCTGGTAAGGATTTGAATGAAAGAAAGAAGGAGAAAGGATACAGTTGAATAAGCAACTTTTGATAAGGAAAAGGCTAAAAAGGAAAGGGAACGTGAGAGAAAAGGAAAAAAAAAAAAGAAAAAATGTAAAAAAGGAAAAAGCTGGAGGCACCAGAAAAAAAAACTCAAAACGACACCGTTTTGATAAATGTCATACCCAAAGCCATACCCAGCAATACCCGAGTCATACCCAATTTTTTTTTTTAAATAATGGGTACGTACCCAGGCGTACCCGTGCCCCAAAAGTCCCCGATACGAGTACTTTTATCAAAATGGAGTACCCATGCTTCATAGCTTACTACTAACGGGCCATCTATATGTATATACAGAAGATCCATATGAAAGTCATCAAAAGACAAAACTCCCAAGGCAGGTCTAATAAGGAGTGCCACGAAGTCTTGAACCCATCAGTGTATCCTCCTGAGGTGCTAGAGGGATCCTCAGAATCCGTCTCCATAGCTCCTAGTGACGTTGTTGTGGGGATGGAGGAAGGCTTTGCTAAAGTGGATCCTAGTCCATGTTGAGGAGGTGGTCGTGATTGGTGATACTAGTCGTTGCCGTGAGGGAAGTTAGGCTAAAAGCATGTGCTAGTGATCGAGCGATGGAACCAACTACCGAAAGATACATAGACCCTCACTCTAAACTAAGGCACTAGCACAAGTACGTTTTGTCAGAGTTTATAGGTCCACAACTAGGATACAGGCTCAATGAAAAGAAGTTAGGAGTGTCATATCTATAACACCCTCCCAATTTAATGTTATGCTTAAGTCATAGCATGAAATTAAGTAGATTGTGTTATCGTGTTGATACTCTGCTTACATTTCATTTATCATATCACATCTTTCTTTCTTTTTTTTTATTTCTGTAAACAGAAGAAACGACATGTTGTATATAATGAACGTGTTCAACATCGTAGAACGCGACAGAGTTTAATAAAACACAACAGAAAAGATAAGAAGAAGTAATATACCATTAACTGTATACTTGCATATATATATATAGATCGGAAGCCCACGCTTCAGTTTATGTACAGATTCAAAACAGGATATATAAACGGGGCCAGTGTACCAAAAAGATATAAGGCTCATGTCAGTCAAAACGATCCTATGGGGTCCTCAGAGGACATTTCAAACCTACTGCTAAGTCTATGACCCAAAGCTGCATATTGCCAAAAGAGGGCTATGCTGTACAATATCATCTGCAACTGGGACCTACTCAGTCAGATAACCGTTGGCCATACCAGGCCTAGTTGGAGAGTAGTCTACACTAGGTCCCGAGGAGGACGACGAGCTAGTGGTCTCAGAAGGGTTGCTCTTGGAGCTGAGCGGTAAGTCTGGAACCACCTGCAGAGATGACTCTGGTGCAGGGTCAGTAGGAGTTGCAGGTGCTGCGGGTCTCAATAAAAAGGGTGGCCATCGAGTCTATCACCAGCGTCTGAGAATGATGTGAAAATGCAAAACGAGGTGAGAATTTAAAGAGATTCTCAGTAGGGTTCGCGTATGGTGTTTAATTGACGTCACATTCATTCTCAGTTGCCTCGATTTTTATTTAATTATGAAAACATGAGATCAAGCTTAACTATTCATATTTAATAAGGTTGAGAAAATGTCTGGTCTGAGGCAAGGTTCAGTTTTACTTAGGATAGGGTAAGAAACAGAATAAATTACTAATGATGATGTATAGAATAATGAGCAAAATAAATAAACATGTAGCAGCAAGTAAACATATCAGTCAAACTATAAACAACTCATAAGGACTATTCAATATGATCATGCAAAACTCATTCTTGAACTTTTCTTCATAAACTTTTCCATTACTTGGTCCCCTAGGAGTTCTTAGCCATTTAGACTCCTGGGTAATAGTCTGCTTTTTAGGATCGAGCCTGTTCCTATGTAGGAATACCGGGTTTACTTTCCCCAACCTCTCCACCGATCTATTCCCCTTAACTTTAATCCAAGGCTGGCCCAAGTATCATAGAACTTTCATCATAACATAATCTTTATGTTCATCATAACATAACCTTTATGATTTTCTTGAAAATCCACATGTATCTAAATGTATATTATAACTCAAGCATAGACTTTATCGAAATTTCGGCGGCATCACGGAACGAGTCCACTTCCCCATGAATAGTGCCAGTACTCAGAACATAAATTTCTCATAGAAGTCATAACATTTCATTCATAATTCAACATTGAACTCATAGGAGCATTAGTTACATTAGGACAAGGTTACTGCCTCAGCACAATTATTCAACGCAGTTTTTGTAAATCAAGCCAAAATTTTTATTTAACTCATTTGGACCTAAATTTTGGATATGTTAAAGTGTTATGTGTCTATTTTCTAACCTCTTTGGTCCTATCTAATTTTGATAAATATAACTCAAGTTATTTAGGTTTTATCCCGGCCTGCCCTGTAGCTGGCCAGAATTATACACTTAAAAGTAAAAATCTACTAAAAATCGAAAACTAGTTCAAATCATACAAAATTGGTCTCATATTAAAGCTAACAGGACAATCTTTTATTTTCAAAAAGTTAAATTCCATTTGCCCTAGTAGGGCTCGAGTTATAAGCCCCGAAATTTGACCTTCCTAAACTGCCTTGTTTTGGGCCAATTTGGATATAAGGTAACTTTCTCGGACCATTGGGAGCAAACGGGACCTTATCTAACTCTAAAATTTTTATGGGATATTCTCCTATATATAAGATTTCTAAAAAAGTTAGTTTCATTCAATTCCAACTAGTATAGGGCAAGTTTGCTCTAAACAACCTAGCCTGTCCAGAATCAAACTCAAAAACCTAGGTCAAACTTCCAAAATTCATATCTCTCTCAATACTGATCCAATGACCTTATATGATATATGTATGGAAAGCCCTGAATGTCTAGTTTTAGCAAAAAATGGTTTCATCAAATTTAAATAGTGGTAAGCGGAGCCGTATACTCTGTCGTATGAACTGTCGAGGGATTTTGGTTTTCCAGCTCCTCACATCTTCCTACTTTCATCCTTTCTTACTTCCTAATCGATTTTAACATCAAAAACTGCCAACAAACCAGCCAAATATCATCATATTCATTCAATCATCACATCAAGAATTGAGAAAATAAAACCACCACCAGCCACCCACAACCAGAATAGCAAGACAAAAATTAAACCTCTACCTCTTTGTGTGTGATTTTACTTGATTTTGGAGTTTGGATTAATAAAACCTTGTTAAGCTTAAAGGTTTGATAGAGTTAGGTAAGTGGAGAAGAGAAGAAGAGGGCTGAAGCAAGGGAGACGGTGGTGCAGATTTTGGCTGAAGGGATAGGAGAGGAATATGTTAGTAAAGCTTTGAGGAGGTAGTTGAAATCTTGCAATTTGATTGGTTGAAAACATAAGGCTGAATTTTAGCCAACTCCTTCCATCCTTGTGGCCTTTGTGGCACCACACTTAGGGGTTTAAATGGCTGAGTATTCAGCCTTAGATCATAGGGTTTTGGGCATGTAATTCTATTGGTTTGGTTCCGACAGTTTAAAATACCGTAATCTTACCGATTTCCTTTAAATCGATAAATTAGTTTCAAGAAAATTTTTATGAAATCTTCTATACTTCTAATCTAATTCCCTCATATCTAAACTCAATTAATTACTAATCAATTGATTCTAAATAAATATTTAGTCAAATTTTAATTAATCTCAATTATTCGATAAAAACCGAACAATTGGACGAAATACGATAAGAAAATTCCGGTGAAAGTTACAATACCCCTTATCTAGAATAACATGGGAACACAAACAAATATGAGAATTTTAAAATTCTTATTAGGTAGGAGGAGCACACAATCATGCATGGGTGTAATCTCATTAATTTTAGCTACTTCGGTTTTATCTATAAAAGTACTCTTATGACACGATGATAAAATAAAAGCATTTTACTTTCTTTTCAAAAGGTTCATATACAAAATAGACTAATTTTACTTAAGCATGATAATCTCATGACATGAGAAACAACATAATTCATAACAAATTACTTAGGTGGCTTTGGTATAAGGCAATCTATGTGGATTGTTGATAATCTATAATTAAATTACTTGGGACCACCATATTGCCTGGTTTTGTAACACCTTAATTGTTCCATTCTATGCTTAAGTCATATTGTGGAATTACTAGTTGTTACTTTTACTTGCAGAACTAACATTACCTTTTTGAAATTACTTTATTTGAAAATAGGGGTAAATTTTTTTTTTCAATAATAACAAATAAACTGTTTGAAAATCGAGAGCCATGAGCACATCATGAACGTGTAATACAAATGTCGCTATCTCATATATACATTGCATTTAACATAAATAGAAGCAATAAGAATAACCATAATCTTGGATAAAGATAACATTCATTCCACGATCATTTATAATAATGTAATAATAGTCGTACCAGAGTCATACATAAGATAATAATGGGTCCGATATCTACTGTCGGCTCTACACAAGAAACCTACCAAATACATGATAAAAGGAGATACACCAGAAAACCCTACTGCCCAAGCATGCCATACAACAGAATGATAACCCTATAACTACAACCAAAAGAGGATATCCTCGTGCTTAGCTTTGCATGCAATTATCACATCATGCATCAGGCGGGAGGAAACCGTTCCCATATCCACCGGGAGAAACACCACCACGTCCTCCTCCTCGAGCACGTCCTCGTCTACAGGGCACAGCGCGGGTACGAATGAACCCACGCTCGTGAACCGGGAGTGAAGTTAGGCTAGCAGATGAAGTAGAAGAATCGAAAGTTAGACGAATCACTGAAGGCTGGGACGAACCCGAATGATGAGATCCCCCAGAGCGAGTCGGATAGAAGGGCTCAGAGGGGTCAGTCTCCAAGTGATAGCTTGGATAAGTCGGAGTCAAACGGGTATCCGAGTCAGTCTCATCATCGTCGGTGGAGTACCTCGGTGGCTAAAAGTAGGGGCAGATGTCATCCATAGTAACCTTGCCGAATGGCTAATGCGATAGAAAAAATGGGCTCATCATAGGGGTCTGAAACTGGCGATCGTGGAAGATATAGACCCTCATCGCTGTATTCGCAAACAGCACAGAGGCGTTCAGCACCGAGTCAAAGCACCAACACCACACCGGGAACTCAACGTAGATCACCACCGTGCCCGACGTCGACATCCTCTGAAGACGACACAGAAATATAGGAGTAAGAAATACTAAATTTCTCAGTAGGATCGCGACTAGACAAATATTGTGTAATCGTCATCGTCCCAGCGACTTCAGGTTTAATTATAAAAGTAGTGGACAGATATAAGTTCAATTTTTAATGGTTTTGAAAACTTAAACCCCGAAGCAGGTTGCTTTTAACTTAACATCATAACTAACATACATACTGAAACATAGAATAAACATTCATAATGTAAATGGACAATATAATTACATGCAAAGACATGCATCATCATAGACTTAACCACGGTTATACTTTGACTTTACTTTCATTTTTAGCAGGTGCTTAACATTCTTTACTTTCCTTTGAAATAGATTGCTTTTGGACATGAGCTCATTCCGTGACCGTCACCATGCAGTACTAAACTAAATCAGATTAAGCCGATATTGGTTACCCCTAAGTTGGAGGGTCCTCCATGTCACCCTTGCCTCCCTCATAGAGATTCCTTGTGGATCACCATCTTTCACTTCCCGGAAGTGATCGAGGGTTCATATCCCATGGTTTCTTTTCTTATCATTATATTTTACATGCATAGTACTTCTTTGACTAGACACACAATGATATGACTAAATCTATAATTTTGACGGAAATCCGGCAGCATAACGACTAGACCGGAGCTTCCCCAAATGCCAATCATAAACTTTTAACCAATAGTTCATCATATCTATATCATATCATCACACTCATCATTCAATCATGAGACAAAGCTCAATCAAACTTGTCATTCATCATGCTGAATGGCATCATACATTCATATCCCAAAGGGGGGTTCATAGTTGTGTTATTCTTTGTGAAGAATATTATAAATCATCATATGATTTCTCGTGGTTGCCCATGAGAGAATCACACATTTAAGATATATGTATGTGGTCTTTTAGTTACTTAGCTCTCATATGAAATTATTCTTTACTTTAGTTCATGTCTTATGGAACATTTATTCAAATTAATTAAGTTAAATGATTGTTTCCTTTCCTTGAGATAGTACACTTAGTGATTCCTAGATTCATGGTATGCTCAGAGGTCTTAATCATACTTCTGTTCCCAAGGAGTTCGAGATCCCTCTAATCCTTAGGTCATGACAATGCATAACCACATCATGAACCCAACAACACCATGTTCACTAATAATCAAGGGTGATTTTTAACTTAACTAAGTTACAAAGTTTCAAGCTTTTGTCACTAACATAATAAGATCTTACCTTAAGTATTATAAAAGTTATCATTCTTTATAAAGTAGTCATAAAGTTTTATTCTTTATGAAAGTAAATGCCTTAAAAATTAAGCTCTTATCTTAAATATTTGATCTTCATGAAATAATGATACAAGTTACTAGCTTTTTAACTAAAAAGTCTTGTTCTTTATGAAAGTTAACTCTTTTAATTATTCCAAGGCCATCAAGGTCTCAACTTTATGATCTAAAATTGTCTCTACATTAGAAAGATTCCTACTTTATCAACTAGTGATATAAGACATTAACTTTAAAGTTATAAAGTTTTGGTCTTTTTAAAAGTTAGCATTTTTATGATCCAAAAGTGACCTTTTTGATTTCAAGTTTCAAACTTTATGAAAGGATTTGCTTCCAAGGATCAATCTTTGAAACATAAAGTGACAAGACATCATTTTTCTAACTCAAAAAGGCTTATTATTCCAGAAAGCTTAGACTTTTACATGTAGTATTGTCTTCAAAACAAAACAAAATAAGACTTTTATGAAGGCACTAAACTTGCGCCACTTTTAAGGAATCAAGAAGCAAACTTTTTAAGGCTTTAAGCTTATAGGATGTTCATAGTCTTATCAAATCATGAAAAACATAAAAAGATGAAGTTTTTCTAATCATCAACTCATCATAAGAAAAGGAACAATTGTAAACAAGATACTATCAAGAACACTCAATAATAAGAACATATTTTTCCAAAAGTAGAAACATCTAGAACACTTGAAGAACATCAAGAACATATTTTGCCAAAAAAAGGAAATATCAAGAACATTTGAAAAACAACAAGAACATATTTTTCCAAAAGTAGAAACATCAAGAACACTTGAAGAACAACAAGAACATATTTTTCCAAAAATGGAAACTTTTGCTCATGAAGAGCATGGAGGATCTTCTCAAGTTTTCACTTAAAGATCTTGGTCATGAAAAAAACCAAGCTTCAAGCTTTCTTGAGCAAATAAAATAAAAGATGAAGATCACTACCTCTTCCTGAAGATGGCACAAAAACAAGAGAAGAGAAAGAAGAAGATGATGGCTCCTCTTGATGATGATGGTGGCAGTTTGGCTTGGTGGAAGGAGAAGCTCTTGAGATCTTGTGAAAATGGAGGTTGTAGTGTTTTGATCTTATCTCCAAAGACCCAAAGATGAGGTCTTTGAAGGGCTAAGTGAGTCATTTTGGTGGTGGTGGTGAAGAAAGGAAGAAGAAGATGAGTGAAAATGAAAATAGATGGGGTAAACGAGAGAGAAAGTGGCGTCCTCATCATAAAGGGAAGGAGAGAGATATTTTCTTAATTTTGTGTTAATTAAGGTTTAGGGGGACAAAATGGATGATGGGGGAACAAAGCATTCACTAACTCTTACATAAAGTACTCTTGTCTTATGTTTTATGCTTTTATGATGTCACTTTTTATTTTATTGTCTAGTTGATTAAATTTGAATTTAATCATATGATTAAGTGCTCATACAACTTAAGCAAGATAATTAAGCAAGGATTAGTGATTAATATACAAGAACATGATTAACAAAAATTAATCTTGCGATTAAGCTTAATTAACTTTAATTAAACTCGATTAAGCTAAATAAGGGCGATTAGTGCTTAATTAAGCTATAAAGGCTCTGACTTACTTAATTAGAGATCATCTAATCTCGATTAAGCATTCTCTTGACTTTTCTCATCTGAGTTAACTCATAAACTCTTCGTTAACCCCTTAATTAAGCCTTAATCTCATAATTTCTCATTAAGTGTCTAATTACTCAAGGGTATTGAGGTAATTTAACACGACAAGAAATTGAGGATGTTACAGGTTTGGTATTACACATTACTTGGCAATATGGATCACTTAGGTAATCTAGATTGTTTCTAAAATGGCAATCAATATAACCTTTATGGGGTGTGTCTATCTAGATTACAACCTATGTGGCTATCATTACAATTTTTTTTTTTTTTTACAAAACTACCTTGATCCTGCAAATGCAAACACCCTTCTCCCCCTTTGAACATGTTTCCCCATAATAATAATAATAATAATAATAAATAATAATAATAAGGGTAAAATACACAAACCACCCTTGAGCTTTGTTAGTATTGCACTCCACTCGAATCTCCCCTCAATATTGCACTTTGTCTCATAAGCTTGAGAGTGGATTAGATTTAGGAGACATCTATACTCAACTATAGTTAAAGGTGAGTTCTAAAGTGGTCCACCCCCATCTTTTGGAGCACTAGCAATTTATTTCTTTTTAAGCAAAAGATGTTATTTGAACAGTTGAGCCTAAATGATTATATAATAATCATATAAGGTTATGAAATAAGATATAATTTTTAAAATTACTAAATTACCCCATCTATCATTTTCTCCATCACTTTTTCGTAGCGATGTCAAACGAACTAACCTAACCTATTTAGGTCTGACCCATATAAGCTTACGAGTTAAATGATTCAACCTGTTTATCTTTTTCTTTGAAAAAAAATACCTATGGACTTTGAGGGATTTTCTTTCCCACTTGACAGGTCCCAAATAATATAATTCACAACTGAATTCGAATTACATCAGACTTTAATTTATTATTTTTAAAATAACAAATAAAAGGGTAAACAAGTCAGCCCATTTACCTGTTATGCTAGTCCATTTACCCAACAAAATTAGGTGGACTATATTGTAAAAATTTTGAGACATTTAAAATAAATTATTTTTAATTAATCAGACTCATTTAACTCACGAGTTAAACAAACTAGCCCGGCACTACCCTGTTTACCTATTTATTTTTAAAAATTAAAATTAAAATTTTGTTTGACCATAACTTTGTCCCCTTTTGTTAATTTTTATTTTTATTTTCATAAATTGCGCTTTTTGGAATTTGTTAGTGGAAAAGCACTTCCCCCAAGGTGTATGGATTTTTTTTATTAAAAAAAAAATAAGCTAACCAGTTTTGGCTCGCAAGCCAGCCTTAAATAGACTGGACTGTTATATTACTAGCATGTTTAGTAGGCTGTATAGTTGACTCGACCCATTTGATCCTTCGGCCTAAATGAGTTGAACTGACTCATTAACAACCCTAAGAAAAGGAAAGGAGAAAAGATAGATGGGACAGTTTAATAATTTTAAAAATTATTAACTTATTTTATAATGTTATGTAATTATTAATTATGTTTTTAAATCTGAATCTTTCTCTTTTTTTTTTTATATGTGAATTACTCAATAACATCTGATGGCTAAAAGTAAATGGACCATGGTGGTCTAAAGAATAGTATGGACCATCTTACATTTCACCATTAACTATAGTTGAGTTAGGATGTTTCCTAAAATTAACTCACCCTTAAACTTATGGGGTGGTGTCCAATACTAAAGGGAGATTAGGGTGGAGTGCAATGTTGACAAACCTCAAGGATGGTTTATGCATTTTACCCTTCCAATAATAATAATTGATTACATGTGTATACCAAATACTATATTGTTCCATTACCAGCAATTTAAAAAGTGGCAATCTTTCTAAGTGTGATCTAGATTATTAGTAATTTCGTTAAGGAAAGTGTCAAATGCCACCTTAATGCATTATGCTAACTTATGGTAACAGTATGTCATAGGTGTAACGTCCGAAAAATTTTATCATTTTCAACCTAGTTATTCGGTTTTTATCAAACAATTGTGACTAAATAGAATTCGATTGAGCATTCATTTAAAGCCAATTAAGTGTGATTTAGAAGGATTAGAAATGATGAAATTAGATTAGGAATATAGGAAACCTCAGAGAATTTTTCTAAAACCGGTTTACTGATTTAGGAGAAATAGGTAAGATTTCGGTATTTTAAACTGTCGGAACCAGACCAATAGAAATTATACTGTGAAACCCTAGGATGAATGGCCAAGATTCAACCACCACACCCTCACAAGTGGCTCCACCAACAGCCATGAAGAAGGGCAGCCAAGCCAAATTAGAAGGAGAGATGAGATCCACCAATTATATGATAACTTATCTCCAAAGTTTTCAAAATTTTTCCCTTCCTACCCTTGCAATTTCGGCCATAAAAAAGGGGCAAACCTCTCTTCATTTCTCTTTCATTTACACTCACTTTCACTCCATCTTCATCCCCTCTTCAAGTCTCATCAAAAGTTTCTTCAAATCTAAGACACCAAACCAACAAGATTTCAACTAGATAAGGTAGGAATCCAGCTTCTCTTCTTAGTTTTCATTGATGTGGGGCTTGTAATATCCTCTTAAAATACAGTACTATGCTTAAGCCATAGTACCATACTCAGGACTTGTTACTATTACCTGAGCGGACCTTTTCTGACAGCAACTTTAGCCGTCTTTGAAACCTCTCAAGTTATTTGGAGATAACATAGAAATAGGAGTGAGAATTTTAAATTCTCAGTAGGATTCACTAAGAAATTTCATGTCGTGTCATTGTTATTATCTCCAGTTGTTTCAGTTTATTAAAAAAAAAAAAGTGAACATGTTATACGAATGGTTCCATTTTATAGTTTGAAAAATATATTGTCCGAAGTAAAATTAATTTTATTCATGCACTTGTTAAACAGAGTAAGGATTTAAGCATGAGTACAATAATATTTCATAATAATAATAATAATATTGATAACAAAAGCAATTTGCAATGTCTTAATGATGATAATAACAATTTTATTTGTGTGTATGCACTGTTCATCATAAAATCATGCATATGCTTTTGTGTTTCCTTTGCTTTCTTTACTTGACACACCAAGGCATTACGTATTGCCGTCCCTAGGATGTCTGCATACATATGGTCTTGCCTTTAATCTTTGCTACCCTTGGGTAGCTTGATCTAGGAGTGAGCTCAACTCGTAACTGTTGTCACACAACACTGACCCACAAGGGGACCCACATGCCTCGAGGTCGGAGGGACGCAGTTGGCCAACTGCCTCTAACATAGAGGGACCCAAAAGTTTTAGCTGCCTTCACAGAGAGGGACCCAATGTGCAACTGCCTTCGAGTGAAGGGACCCACATCTTTATCTTTTAACTACCATCATCTGGAGTGACCTAAATAACTGCCTCTAAGTGAAGGGATGTCATATATTCTTCCTTCATTCATATGCAAATATGCATGCTCTCATAAGAATAATTCATGATCATATGACCATAACATATTCATAACTGTATAGCTTCTCATATCATAAATTTCTCGTAAAATAAACACTCATATTTTCATAGACTCCTGTTAAAAATTCGGCAGCATAACAGATCGAGTTTGCTTTCCTGTGAATAGTGCCAGTACTCAAACAATCAATTATCCAGAAAAATCACAATAGTTCATTCACATATCAATATTAATCTCATAGAAATAATATTTTTACTTGGATTTAAGTTGCTGTCTATGTACCTTCATCCTACTCAATTTTTGTAAAATAATTATTAATTTCTATTTAACTCATTTAGACCTAAATTTTGGATATGTTGGAGTGTTGTGTGTCTATTTTCTAACCTCTTTAGTCCCATCTAATTTGGATAAATGTAACCTAAGTTATTAGGGTTCTATCTCGGCCTACCTTGTAACTAGCTAGAATTGCACACCTAAAAATAAAAATTCACTAAAAATCGAAAACTAGCTGAAATCATATGAAATTTCTATCATATTAAAGCTAATAAGACAATATTTCATTTTCAATAAGCCCCATTTCATTTGCTTGATTAAAGCTTGAGTTATAAGTTCCGAAATTTGACCCCTCCAAACTATCCTATTTTAGCCCGATTTGGACTTAGGGCAATTTCCTTGAACTACTGGGAGCAATTGGGGTTGAATCTAACTCTAAAATTTTTATGGGGTGTTCTCCTATGTGTAAGATTTCTAAAAAAGTTAGTTTCACTCAATTCCAAGTTGTATAGGGCAAGTTTTGCCTTGAACAATCTTATCTGCCAAGAATTAAACTCAAAAACCCAAGTCAAACTTCCAAAATTCATATCTACCTTAATACTAATACAATGGCCTTATAATTTATATGGTTGGAAAGCCCTAGATATCTAGTTTCAATAAAAATAGTTTCATTAAATTTAAACCATTGTAGGTAGAGCCGTACACTCCGCCGTACGGATCGCCGCAGGGTTTCTCAACTTAACAGATTCGGTTTTATGGCTCTTTGTGCTTTCTCATTCTAACTTCAATTTTAACTCAAAGTTTCATGTTAAACCAACCATACACCACTAGATACACCAAAAACATCATCAAAGAAATGAAGAAAATTAAAACTTCATACAGCCATAATTTATGAAAATCAAGAACAAGATGGAATCCTACCTTTAGATTGATGGTTTTCTTGATTGAGATTGATGTTTGTGGGTAAGGAAGTGGATGAGGGCTTGAAAGGGAGTGAAGCGAAGAAGAAGAAGAAAAAGAAAATGGAAGAGAAAAGCCAAGACAGAAAAGGAGCCGTAAAACAAGAAGAAAGGAGGAGAGATTTTTTTTTAAAGCAAGGAGTAATTGAGAAGAAAGTATATGATTGGAGGAGAGGTTGATTGGTGGATATGAAGCCAAGCTCTTCCTCATCTTGGGTAGCATGTGGCATCCTCTTTGTGGGTGGCTAAGTTTTAGCCACTCACTCTAGGGTTTTAGGTGCATAATTTTGTTGGTTTGGTTCTGGCAGTTCAAAACATTGAATCTTTACCTATTTCTTTCAAATCGGTAACAAGGTTTGGAAAATCTTTGTGAAGGTTTCTATATGTTTATTCTAATTCATTCAACTCTAATCTTTTTAATTAATATCTAACTAATTTCTAATTAGCCTTTAATTGACTTTTAATTAAATATCTAATTGATTTCTAATTAATTTCACTAATTCGTTAAAATCGAATAAATCGATTAAAATAATAGAATTTTTCGAGTGTTATAGGGCTGTGTGGGAATCTTGTTTTTCTCATGATACTGATGTGATTTAGAGTGATGAGGATGGATTATGGTTGATTTTGCATGTATGTTGTGATTAGAATTGGAATTGGTATGAAAGAACTTGAAGAATAGTAAGAATTCATGAAACTATTAGGATTTTCACTTGACAGTTTGTACGGCGGACTATATGGCTCTACCTACAGCTGTTTAAATTTGATGAACCTATTTTTACATGAAACTAGACATCTAGGGCTTTCCAACCATATAAAATATAAGGCGATTGGATTAGTATAGAATTAGTTATGAATTTTTGAAATTTGACCTAGAATTTTGGATTCCCTTCTAGGTAGTGTGAGTTGAGAGGGGTGTAACTCACCCTACACAACTCTAAATTGAGTGAAACTAACGCTGTTTGAAAGCTAACATATAAGGAAATGTCCCATAAAAATTTTAATGTCAGATTCATTGCCAATTATTCCCAGCACATCAATAAAATTACCTTAAGTTCAAACTAGGCTAGAATAGGGTAGTCCAATAGGGTCAAGTTACGGGGCTTATATCTCAAAATATACTCATGTAAATGATATGCAACTTCTTTCATTTGAAATCTTGTTCTGTTAGCTTTAAGTTGATATAAATTTCGTATGGTTTATCCCAGATTTCTATTTTTAGTCAATTTTCATTTATAAGGATACAATTCTGGCTAAGTATAGGGTAATCTGAGGTAAAATACTAATAACTTTAGTTATACAAATCAAAATGAGAGGGGGCCAAAAGAGTTGGAAATTAGACACATAGAGCTCTGACATATCCAAAATCTAGGTTTAAATGAGTTGAATTGGACTGAAGGTAGATTATACAAAATTCGGGCAGAATAGGATGAAGTAAGCTAAAAACTCTATTGATGTTTGTATTGATTTTGATGAATGATATTGTGAATATATAATTACTGTTCCATATTGATTTGCATGTTTGAATGATTTTACTAGTAGTCTAGCACTATTCATGGGAAAGCGGACTCGATCTGTTCCATATGTATGTATGTATGTATATATATATGTATGTATGTATGCTGTGTTTGTTGATTCCTAATTGCTTTTACAGTTATCAATGTTCCTCATATTATGTTACTGTTTAACTATTATTACTATTTTAGTCATGTTGACATACTTGGTTTAAATGTCCTTTTATTGCTCTAATTTTAGATAAAGCTTGTTTCGAGTTACACTTTTCATAATACAAATTAAAGTTGAATATTATTGTCTTAGTGTATTATTTAAACTTAAGAAAAATCGAAACAACTGAGAATAACAGCAGTGCCAGAAGTGTATAGAATTAGGATTTCTACTAAGAAATTTTCATTTCTCACCCCACGGTATGTTTCTGCGTCATTCTCAGATCATGGAGAATGCGGCGATAAGAGTCTCATTCATTGAGTTCCCTGAGCTTTACATTCACCTCGACCTGTTTATAGACTCTGTGTACATATCTGGTAGTTGCCAATTCTGCCTTTATTTCTTCTTCAGTGATTTTGCAGTCTCACTTACTCACCTCCTTTCCAACCTATCCGCTCCTTACATTGCCATCCCTCTCCACATGGCACATCCGTTCCCACCTCCACCCACAGTAGCAGCAGCAGCTCCCATGGCTCCACCAGCTTCACCACCGTAGCAGATCCCCTCTGCCTCACTATCTGAGGAGGATCCGTCGAAGGCAACTAGCTCCTCTTCCTCGTCCTCTGCACCAAGCGTGGACTACAATCCAGCATGACGAATGGATTCATTTCCTCGGAGTCCATCTAGGGTGCCGTGTAGTGCTACAGTAGGAAATGTATAGAGTGGCCCTCTTTTGGCATTATTGGGCCATAGGTAGTAGTTTAGTGTATGTTATATATGGATGGTTAGCACACGAAATGTCCCTTGGGGACCAGTTAGGATACTATTCATAGGACAGGCCGATTTATTTTGTTTCAATGGCCTCATTTTATTATCTTGTACTATTTATGAATCTTTTGGCAATATTTGAAAATAGACGTCTATGTATATATATATGATGCAGTTTCTGTAGTTCTATTTATTCCGCATTTTTATTTATTTTATTTTATTTCTGTTACAACGATTATCTATTACTTATTCCATAGTCAAACTGAAATTTATTAAGTGAACAGTTAACTCTATATGGGTAATTAACATTGAATCAAAAAATGGGATTTAATTAGACCACCACACATAATAACTTATCAGGTAATATATTATGACTTAAGCATAGTATTTTGTCTGGTAAGGTGTTACATTTTTTGTATCAGAACAGTTCGTCCTAATATAGGCCTGAGGATTGGGCTGATTGTGCTTCACATATGCTCTGAGTTTCTTCGACATTATCATGCACCGAGTTTTGTCTATCTGGATAGGATGCATTAGTAGCACACTGGACTTAGTATTGAGCCTGATCAACTCAATCACTCTTGTTTTATGTGTTCAGAACTTGATGGCTTCCAAAAGGCGGGGTAGGCCACGAATGGATTCAGTTCAGGAGGAATCTGCCGAGTTTATGGACACAATGCATGAAATGGCATACGCCATGCAAGAACAAGCAACTGCAACAACCCAGATGATGGACCAACTAAGAAGGTAGCCTGAGGTTATTCGTGGAGGGAATTCCAATGGTCTAGGAATGGAACTAAAACACCTTAACCCACCCAGCTTCAAAGGAGCCTTTAACCCGGATAAGGCAAATGAGTGGGTTAAAGCTATGGAGAAAGTCTTCTCTATTTTAGACTGCATAGACCATTAGAAGGTGACCTTTGCCACCTATATACTGGAAGTAGATGTAGAGTTTTGGTGGAGTAGTGCACGGCAGTTATTAGAGGGATCCCAAACAGAGATTACTTGGGCCGTATTCAGAGACACATTCTATCAGAAGTACTTCCCTACCTCTATCCGCAATGCTAAGGAGTTGGAGTTTATGCACCTCCGTCAAGGGAATAATAGCATATCGGAGTATATTGCTAAATTTGAGGAGTTGTGTAAATTTTTCACAATCTATCAACGGAACCCTAATGAGGTTTGGAAATGCGTGAAATTTGAGGGTGGACTGCGAGAAGATATCCTTACCACCATAGGGCCGATGGAGATTAGAAATTTTCCCAATTTAGTTAACAAGTGCCGATTGGTGGAGGATTGTAACAGGAAGTTAACCACTGCTAGATCAGCTAGCAGCAACTTCAAGAAAGGATTGACATCGCAGGGCCTAAGGTTTAAACCCAACCTTTAGCCGTAGAGAAAGTTTCAACCAGTATGCAATAAGGACAAGCAACCCCAGAGGCCTTTTGGAAATCAGAACTGTAGCCAGTATGGCAAAAATTACGACAATCGCCCATGCCTAGCAAGTCAGAATGTCTGTTTTGGATGTGGCAAGCCAAGCCACAAGATCTATGAATGCCCAGCCAAGAAACCTTAGTCGACTCCTAGGCCGCAATGCCAGGGAAGAGTTTTCACTATGGATGCACAGGAGGTCGACAAGTCAGAAGATTTGATTCAAGATACGTGTGAGGTGAATGGTAAGACCTTGACTATTTTATTCGATTCAGATGCATCTCACTCTTTCATTTCTCATGATTGCATGTCAGCCTTGCAATTACCTATTTCTGAATTACCCTATAACTTGCTAGTTTCTACTCCTACAAGTGAACCTATTAAGACCAATTATATTTGTATGAATGTCTCCCTTCAGAAGAGAGGTCGGACTTTTAGAGCCAATTCAATATAAAATAACTGAGAATGACAGAGATGCTAGTAGTGTATAGAATTAGGATTTCTACTGAGAAATTTTCATTTCTCACCCGATGGTATATTTTTGCATCATTCTCAGATCATGGAGAATGCGGCGATAAGAGTCCTGTTCATTGAGTTCCCTGAGCTTCACATTCACCTTAACCCATTTATATACTCTGTGTACATATCTGGTAGTTGCCGATGCCACCTTTATTTCTTCTTCAGTAGAGATTTTGCAGTCCCACTTACTCACCCACTTTCGACCTGTCCGCTCCTTATATTGCCATCCCTCTCCACATGGCATATCCGTTCCCACCTCTACCTGCAGCAGTAGCAATAGCAGCACTGACAGTTGTAACACATTACCAGATAAAATACTATGCTTAAGTCATAATATATTACCTAATAAGTTATTACGTGTGGTGGTCTAATTAAATCCCATTTTCTGATTCAATGTTAATTACCCATATAGCGTTAACTGTTCACTTAACAATTTTCCGTTTGACTGCGGAATAAATAATAGATAATTGTTGTAACGGAAGTAAAATAAAATAAATAAAAATGCGAAATAGAGAACTCAAGCGCATTATATATATATATATATATATATATATATATATATATATATATATATATATAGGCATCTATTTTCAAAGTTTGCCAAACGATATATAAACAGTATAGAGTAACAAAATGAGGCTGCTGAAATAAAATAAATCGGCCTGTCTCTATGAACAGTACCCTAACTGGTCCCCAAGGGACATTTCGTGTGCTAACCACCCACATACAGCATACACTAAACTACTGCCTATGACCCAATAATGCCAAAAGAGGGCCACTCTATATATTTCCTACTGCAGCACTACACGGGCACCCTAGATGGACTCTGAGGAAAGGAATCCATTGCCATACGGCGCTAGCTGGAGTGTAGTCCATGCCGAGGGTAGAGAACGAGGAAGATGAGCTCGTCGCCTCTGATGGATCCTCCTCAGACGGTGAGGTAGAGGGGATTTGCTGCGGTGGTGAAGCTGGCGAAGCCATGGGAGCTACTACTGCTGCTGCTGGTGGAGGTGGGAACGGATGTGCCATTTGGAGAGGGATGGCAATATAAGGAGCGGACGGGTCGAAAAGGGGGTGAGTAAGTGGGACTGCAAAATCTCTACTAAAAAAAAATAAAGGTGGAATCGGCAGCTGCCAGATATGTACACAACGTCTATAAATGGGTTGAGGTGAATATGAAGCTCAGGGAACTTGATGAACAGGACACCTATCACTACGTTCTCCATGATCTGACAATGACATAGAAACATACAGTAGGGTGAGAAATAAAAGTTTCTCAGCAAGAATTTATCTCTCCACTAATCTGACATCACTATCATTCTCAGTTGTCTCGGGTTTTGGTTAATTAAGAGAAAATGTTATATCAGCAGGATATACTCAAGTGGTTAGAGAAATCATAGCCCGAAATACAGTTTAGCTTTACTTAAGGAAATAAGGGAAATGAAACAGAGAAATATGTAGCAAGAAATATATTTCGACATAAGTAAGTGGCAGTTGTAAAGTGAACAAAAGTACATATATAGCAGATAATAGAGCAATTAACTCAAAGCATGGTATCAGAAACTGTGGATATGCAAAAATGATAATGCACTTGACTTTAACTCATATTTTTCCATATTTAGTACCCTGGGAGTCTATTGGCCATAAAATTGGTAGATAATAGTCCGCTTTTCAGAACCGAGCTCGTTCCTATACAGGATTGCCGGGTTTACTTTCCCCGACCTTTCCACTGATCTATTCCCCTGAAACTTATTCAGGGGCTGGTCCAAGTAATATGGAATACTTTATAATATTCATGAATTGCATGCACAACTAATTTTATCCTTTCAAACATCATGTGTTCATGCACTTATAACTCACACAACATATGAATTCTTTGCCGAAATTTCGGCAGTATAACGGATCAAATTCGCTTCCCCATAAATAGTGCCAGACTACCAGTAAAGTCATTCAATTGTACAAATCAATATGGAGCAGCAATTATATATTCACAGTATCATTCATCAAGGTCAATACAAACATCAACAGAGTTTTCTACTTATTTCATCCTATTCTGCCTGAATTTTGTATACTCCACTTTTAGTCCAATTCAACTCATTTAAACCTGGATTTAGATATGTCATAGCTCTATGTGTCTAGTTTCCAACCCTTTTGGCCCCATCTCATTTTGATTTGTATAACTCAAGTTATTAGTATTTTACTTCAGATTATCCTGTTCTTAGCCAAAATTGCACCCTTATATGAGAAAATTCACTAAAAATAGAAATCTGGGTAAAATCATAGGAAATTTATATCAAATTAAAGCTAACAAAAGAAGCTTTCAAATGAAAGAAGTTTCATATCATTTTCATGAGTATATTTTGAGATATAAGCCCCATAACTTGACCCTACTGGACTAACCTGTTCCAGTTCGACTTGAATTTAAGGTAAATTCATTGATGTGCTGAGAATAATTGGCAATGAATCTGACTCTAAAATTTTTATGTGATGTTCATTATATGTTAGCTTTCAAACAATGTTGGTTTCACTCAATTTAGAGTTGTGTAGGGTGAGTTACACCTTTCTCAACTCATACTGCCCAGATGAGAATCCAAATTTCTAGGTCAAACTTCAAAAATTCATTACTAACTCTATACTAATCCAATGGCCTTATATTTTATATGTATGGAAATATCTGAATGTCTAGTTTCATATAAAAATGGATTTATCAAATTTAAATGGCTGTAAGCAGAGCCGTACACTTCGCTGTACGGACCATCGAGTGAAAACCCTAACAGCTTCTTGAATTCTCTCTATTCTTCAAGTTTTTTCATACCAATTCCAATTCTAATTGCAACATACATGCAAAATCAACCATAATCCATCATCATCACTCCAAATCACATTACTATCATGAGAAAAATAAGATCCTTACACAGCCCCAAATCAAGGAAAACAAGAAGAGAAATTGGATTCCTACCTTATCTAGTTGAAATCTTGTTGGTTTAATGTCTTAGATTGAAGAAACTTTGGATGAGAATAGAAGAGGGGATGAAGATGGAGTGGAGATGAGTGTGAATGGAAGAGAAATGAAGAGAGCTTAGCTCTTTATGTTGGCCGAAAATGCAAAGGGGTAAGAAAGAAAAAAAAAGTGAAAACTTTTGAAGCAAGTTTCATTTGATTGGTGGATTTGTGTTGATCATTCAACTTGATGTAGCTGCCCTTTTTGGGGCTGATGGTGGCACCACATGCAAGGGTGTGGTGGCTGAATCTTGGCCATCCATCCTAGAGTTTTCACAGTATAATTTTTATTGGTCCGGTTTCGATAGTTTAGAATATCGAAATCTTGCCAATTTCTCTTAAATCGATAAACCGGTTTTAGAAAAATTTTATGAGGTTTCCTATAATTCTAATCTAATTCCATCAAGTCTAATCCTTCTAAATCACACTTAATTGGCTTTAAGTGAATGATCAATCGAATTCTAATTAATCCCAATTATTCGATGAAAACCAAACAACTATGTTAATAACGATAAAATTTTTTGAACGTTACAGCAGTAGCAGCAACTCCCATGGCTCCGCCAGCTTTACCACCGCAGCAGATCCCCTCTACCTCATTGTGTGAAGAGGATCCGTTGAAGGCGAGGGGCTCGTCTTCCTCATCCTCTGCCTTGAGCGTGGACTACACTCCAGCTAACGCCGGCATGGCGAATGGATTCCTTTCCTTGGAGTCCATCTAGGGTGCTCGTGTAGTGCTGCAGTAGGAAATGTATAGAGTGGCCCTCTTTTGGCATTATTGGGCCATAGGCAGTAGTTTAGTATATGTTATATGTGGATGGTTAGCACACGAAATATCCCTTGGGGACTAGTTAGGGTACTGTTCATAGAGACAGGCCGATTTATTTTGTTTCAGCGACTTCATTTTATTACCCTGTACTATTTATGTATCTTTTGGCAAACTTTGAAAAACAGACGTCTATGTATATATATATGATGCAGTTTCAGTAGTTCTGTGTATTCCACATTTTTATTTATTTTATTTTATTTCTGTTACAACGATTATCTATTACTTATTCCACAGTCAAACGAAAATTTATTAAGTGAACGGTTAACTCTATATAGGTAATTAACATTGAATCAGAAAATGGGATTTAATTAGACCGCTACATGTAATAACTTATCAAGTAATATATTATGACTTAAGTATAGTATTTTGTCTGGTCAGTTGCTATAATAGGCGTCATCATAATTAATGTCACAAATCACATTGTAGCATGTTGACTTTGTCATGACTTAACATGCATGTCTTATCATTCAACTTTCATTTCTGTTACATATTAACACGTGCTTTTACATAACTTCTTCCTTGAAGCAGTCAAAGACATTTTACCTTTAACTGAATTGGTTAAGAAACCCTCTTTACTTGGCATGCTTTAATCTTAGGGATTGGATCCCTTTTCTTTGCATGATCTTGACTGCTTCTATATAGGAAATGAGCTCATTCTAGTGCTAGCAACTTCATACACGTATAGGGGATTCTTGGGACTTCATTTTAGTAAGGTTCCCTTTTCTTTTTCTTATTCTTAAGTTAGATGTAAAGTTTGATGCACAACTGATGCATATGTACATAAGATTCTCATGCCATGATAACTTACCAAAGCATCGGTTCAACATGTTAATCTCAAATGCATATAAACCACAAGACCAATTTACAACATACAAGGAAGCATTGCCCTTATTCACTTACATGGATTATCCAGCCCTATCTTTACAAACATACTAAAGATGATTGGAATGGGCCAAGTTTCCACAATTTTCACTGCATAAAACCCTTATTCTTAGCTTTCATTTTTCATAAGAGCAATGTGATTTGGATTCATATAGCCAAAGTTATGCAGTTCAGAGCAAGTGCTGACATAATTGCACTTTCAGCAGAATTTTACTATGTTTAACCAAATTTGACACTACATCTGAGGTCCAATATCTTTGAAATTTTTTGCAAAGTCCCTTATTTTTACTTTAAAATGCCACCAGTCAATGAGTATAGAAACTTTTATGCCATCTAGTTTAGGGGTTGTCGTACGTACATTTTTTTGCAGAATTTTCCCTAACTTTAAACTAAAATTGGTATTGCACCTAAAGTCCAATGGCTCTGAAATTTTTTGTGCAGGAAGTCCTTTATCTTAGCTTTAAAATGTCATTAGTCTGACTCAAAGTAGACGAGTGTATAATACCATTAATAGGGTTGATAACTTGCCCATAATAATTGTCATAAGTGGCTCTCCTATAACACTCATGGATATAACTTTTAGAGTTATCACCCTTGTAAGTTATTATAGCCACAATTCCCTACCTACTTCCGAAAGTTATGTGAGCAAGAATGAGCACCTAAGTCCACTATGAACCTCTTAGTGAATACCATGTGTGTTACATCAAATTTCAACTCCTCTAGCCATGTAGCAAACTAGTTTCCACTATGTTAGATTTCTTGTCTAGTCCTTTTCTAGGCTTAGCTATAACAGCACCATTATACTTACCTAACTTTTCTTTCAAGACAGCAAACTTACCCATGAGATATGTTCTAATCCACTCAAACATAGTTATTATTGCTTTGTCCCTAACTAAGAGAACTTTGCTATTAAAAACCTTACTAGAGTTGTTCATTATTACATCACACTTAAGGTAAAAGCTGAAAGCATGCTTGCACCTTGACTCCTTAGGGATTACAGCCAACCATTCATAAGAATTGCCATTAGTGTCCTTTATTGCCTACATCTTTTCCTTTCATGCCTCTAAGTAAGTTGTCTTGATAGCTCCCATCATCAAGTCTCACATAAATGTCCCACCACTTAGAAATACCAGAGGTAGAACTTGTGCTCCACATCCATTAGAAGCTCCTCAAAGGTTGGTATCAGACTCTACAAAGCAAGAAAGGAAATATATTAACAATGCAAAATATAATAACATGCATAATTAAACTAAAGTTTAATGACTACATCATTGTTTGTTGATATAATATGTAAACACATCTGTTTATGTTGATGTCTCATATATTCTCCAAAACAAAGTCAAAAACCAACTCCAAGTATCCTTGCTCTCAATTTAAACTATAGCAAAAGTTAGTGGGAAGTACTAGTTATTGGGATCCCTTCCCATAGCTGGTGGGAAGGGATCCTAATAACTAGTACTTTCCACAGCTATCAGAAGTTGTCTACCCTATTAAGTCTTCATATGGCAACCAAATACCCCTATAAACGGCCTACAAGAAGCAAGAACACCTCTCTTGCTCCTCTCCAATCACATGTAGAAGCTTTCCAAACCTAGGCTACAAATTCTATGCTGGCCTTCCCACTTGAATTTTGCAAGTATTTCCTATATTTTCCTTTCTTAATTTAGAGCTGTAACTTTATAAAAGGTAGCATTATTTGCTGGCTTCTCCCTTCATAATGTCAGAAGTAATTTGCTTTGCCTTAAGAGCCTCCATTTAGTAATGTAGAATATGAACCTCAGATTTCACCAATGATATCATTTATAGTCACCTTATTGTTATTTCTTAGCTTATCCACAATTACCTTTGCAACCCACTTAAAATTGGCATTTTTATTGTCAAACATCCTCCCACATGTGTGTTAGGGAGCTGGAGTCTTCATTCTAAATGTATATGACCTTCCACATTTACTCACCAAAGCTAAAAGCCCATAGTTATTTTTACAAACCACCCTGCACCTTACAACATCATTTTTGTGTAACTTTATTTGCTTCCCATTCAAAACTAAATGCTCTATAATTGCTTCCTTGAATTATCCGAAAGAACAAAACTCCTTCCTAATCTTAAATTCAAAATCTTTGGAAACAAGCACTACCATATGCTTTGGGTATTTTGATTTGTACTCCACATCGGAATCTAATTCCATCTCACTGTATAATGTAACACCCTGCTAAATTTAATACTATGCTTAAGTCGTAGTATTGCAGTTAGGGGTTAGTTACTTTTACTATTTTACCTTTATTATAATTTCTTTAATTAGGTCTTAGTGCCGAGCAATTTAAATAGATATGGATTTACCTCTTTACTTATCCGTGAAATAAGCGTATGATATAATTTGCACAATATGAAGCATAATAAGTCAGAAAGTAGGAAAATAAAAGTGCGAAAGTGAATCATGCTGTAAGAAATTTACAGAAATATGCACAAATTCATATATATAAGTCATAGTACAGTCCGTATAGTAACAATTTCAACGAGTCAATATAGATACATAAACACCAAAAAGAAATTGGAAACTAAGTCTGTGGCCCAAGCTCTCATAGATACTCAAAAGAGGACCTCTCTATATAGCTAGCACTACACTTTGAAAAGTCCATAAAACTCCCCTAAACAAACGCTGTAGAAAGGAACTCACTCTCCATGAGGTTCGCAGACTCGAAACTATTAGATAAACCATCACTGCTTCCAGAAATATGGAAAAGGGAGGAGGCTGAAGTGTCCGCCTCTATGGCATCAATCCCCGAAGGAGCTGGAAGAAGAGCCGAGGTTGTATGGCAAGGAGAAAAATCTTATATAGTGGGGTCCCATCAGACGAAGTCATAGGGTGGAAAGCAGACTCAAAATAGAAATAGTAAAAATATGCCAAAGAAATATATACAGACGTACGTGGAAAGTCGCTGACAGAAGTAAAGAGTCCAAGACAGGGTCATAGTACTACTGTCATTCAGGTACCTCAGCGAGGAGTGTTGTCGCTACCATCACTACCATCTGAGAATAACACGGAAATGTGAGAATTCGAAAATTCTCAGTAAGACTCCCTAGATTATCATATAGTGACATTATATTCATTCATAGCTGCTTCGATTTATTTCAAAAAAATCTGAATAGTATAAATCATAGAGCATATATTCCAGTTTTATAGTTTGAAACCTTATTATCTGAAGTAGAGTACATTTTATTCATACACTTGGTGAACAGAGAAAGAATCTGAATATAAGTATAGCAAGCTAATGAATAAATAAACATTATGCATAAATGAATGCAATTGGACTCTTGATGCAAGTGTACTTGACTTTTCTTTCCTTAACTTTCATAATCTTTTTCCGTACTTGGTCCCCTGGGAGTATCTTGGCCATATAACCCTTGGGTAATAATCGGCTTTTCGGGATCGAGCACATTTCTATATAGGATCATCGGGTTTACTTTCCCCGACCTTCCTACTGATCTATTCCCCTTAATTCATTCCAGGGTTAGCCCAAGTAATATGGAATTATCATCATATCTTTGATCATATCATCATGAATGCATATACTAGAGGAATCATATTCATAATGCATGATGCATAAAATTCTGCCGAAAATCCGGCAACATAACGGCTAAAACCATGAATTTATAATATACAAACAATACAAATCCAGCCAACTACTCGCAGGCAACAAAATCATTATATTTATATATCAATATCACATCAATATGATAAAGAATTACATCAATAATTCATCTATTGGCTTCTTGTGGCTTGTGGGGCTTATAATCATTGAAGTTGTCAAGATGTCTTAACTGTCTCAAATCTGCTTGTCTTATTAATTGCACTAAAATTTAACTCATGTTAACCTGAAAATTTAGTACGTTGTAGTTTCATTAGTCTAATTTTAAATCTCTTTGGCCCTATTAAGTTTTGAGATATATAAGTTGAGTTATTAAAGCTTAACTCAAGACTATCTTATTTTAGGATAGACTCAAGCATCTAATTTTAGAAAATCGCTAAAATTCCATATTTTACCATTTTTATCCAAATTTTATGCCAAATTATAGCCAATTGGATTATCTTTCAATTCTAATAAGTTTCATCCTAATTGGGTAAGTAGAGCTCAAGTTATGAGCTACTCAAATAGGCTGCCTTATTTCAACCTGAATAGTGTATAAGTCAATTTTAGTGAAATACTGGGAGTAATATACTTAATATTTAAGTTTGAAATTTTTGTGGAATGGTTATTTATGTGTTAGCTTCCTAACAAAATTGGTTGTACTAAATTTGAAGTTGTACAGGGCTAGTTATATTCTACAAAATACATATTGGTCAGGACAGTGAGTGGATTTTAACACCATGTTTCTAAAAATTATAACTCTCTTATTTTAAATCCAATGGACCTATAATTTACATGGTTGAAAAGCCCTTGAAGTCTAGTTTCATATAAATTAGTTTTATTTGAATTTGATACATATAGGTGGAGAAACATTGTTTAATGTACGGATGGTTATCCTAAGGTTTTTTTCTCAACTTTTCTATTTGTAGTTTCTTTTGATCTATTGATCAATTCATGAAACTATACCAATGATTCTTATCTTAAATCACTCAAAACAAGTCATATTAACATCAAATATCATCAAACAAAAAGATGACATGAGAAACCATAGCAGCCATATAAACCACAGAGCCCAAATAATCTAAGAAATCCTACCTAAAAACACCACTTGTGACTTGTAACTTAGAGTTTCTTGGTGGTTCTTCTTCAATAAATTTCCAAGGTGATGATGGCTTCTCTTGTTCTCCTTAGGGACTGAAGCTATATGATTCAAGGATAGGAAATTTATGAGGTTGTCTTGAATTTTTCTTAAGAAACACAAAGAAAGAGTGAAAATTTTGAGAAGAAGGTAAGATTTACTTGAAAGATAAGGTGGAGATGGAGAGAATGGAGAAAGAAGTGAAGATGAAGAAAGAAATGGAAGATGAGTAGTTTAAGATGGTGGCCAAATTTTTGCTAGGACAAGGGAGAAAGAATTTGATGACTTATGTCGTAAGTTGGAAAATGGAAAAAAGAATGTGATTGGTGACCTAAGTGGCATTTTAAATTTTGTTGATTCTACAAATAGATGGCCATGATTTGGTCACCAAACATGAGTGATGTGGCTGACTTTTAACCATATATTTTAGGGTTTTAAACTGGTACTCATGTCATCTTACAATATAAATTCCTACAAACTCGGTTCTTGCATTACAAGATATTACAAACACACCGATTTCCTTCAAACTAGCAAAATATTAAAATTTTTCTACAAAGAAACTCAAATGAGTCTAACCCTAATAGATGCATTTCGATATTGATTACTCATATAGCTATAATGCATCAAAATAAATTAGTTAATAGCATTAGTCTTCGGGATATTACATATAATCCATTATGCATCACTAATGTTTTGCATATTGTCAATATTTGCTGGAACAAAGACCTCAGCCTAACACACTCTACCATCCTCTTGGTCTTCCTTGAATGCCTAACCATTCATGGTTCTATCCTTGTGCACACTGATCCCAGCTCTGTGCCCACTAGTTACAACCTTGTCACTAGATTTCTTTTCTATTTCTTTTGTTTTCCTTTCTGCCTTCCCTTCATTTCTTTTCTTTTAACCTTCCCTTTTCAAATCCTTCATTTGAGTCTAAATCCCTTTCCTCTTCATTTTCATCAAAGTGTTCAAAGCCTATATAATTGTCATTAGTCTTTGACTCACCCTCAATTTTATCATCTACCTTTACATAATTGTCATCATTTCTTAGATTGTGTCCCTCACATGCACTTGAATCTAGCCCATTACAATTGTTTTTGACCACATCACTTTCCAAATTTGGCCTTATGTCAACACCTTTATTACTAGACCTACCCACAAAATAGACCTCCCTTATATCCTGCTCTTTACCCAACTATTGGTCCTTAGCCACATAAGCATTCTCAACCACACTCTAGGCCTTTCTCTTAGCATCACCTACACCTATATCCTAGTCCTCCTATTCAAAACGCACACCCTGGACCTTTCTCTCATTGAGTATGGACTTTGCCAATTGTCTCTTCTTTAGTTTCTACTACTTCTGCTTGAGATATGCTTAGATGATTGAGCTGTAGTTGGATGACTAATATATTATTTTGTGGCCTTTTGATATTGGCCAGTTTGAGCAAGAGGTCGGCTCTTGCATTCCCAGTAGAGGGTATGTGTTGCATTGTGCAATGGTCAAATCTTCCCATCATCCCATAAACTTAAGTGAGATATCCCTCAAGCATAGGGTATTTGGTTGGAAAGTTGTCGTTGACCTGCCCAATGACTAGTGGAGAGTCTCCCTTTACCTAGATGCTTCTAGCCCAACATCATGGGCCAATTTTAATGTAGCAATAAGGGCTTCATATTCAGTCTGGTAGTTAGTTGCTTTAAATTAGAACCATAGGGACTACTCTATGGTTATTCCCTTTCCATTTCCAAGATTTCCCCAACTCTACTCCCTTTTTATTTAAGGCCCCATCAACATCTAAGATCTATGCATCTTCTTTTCATGTATCATGGTCTTTAGAGGTAAGCTTGGCTACAAAATCAGCTAGGGCCTACACCTTGATCGGACCTCAAGGCTGGTAGCCGATGCTTAATTCGAAAAGTTCAACGGACTAGGCTATCATCCTTCTTGCTAACTTAAGCTTCACCAAGATCTGTATGATTGAATCACAATGAATGACTATAAAAGTATGATTAGCTTTTCCAACTTTTGATGCCTAAGTTTTAGGCCTTGTAATGTCTTGCTTGTGACACTCTAATTATTCCATATTACGCTTAAATCGTATTATGGTGCATCATATACATACACACACACACACACACACATATATATATCTCATACATAAACGACATATATAACATTAATAACAGTACTGCCAGTCCACAAAAAAGCCGACCATATAAATAGTTATAAAGATTATAAAAGTATCAGAGTAGCATCTACATTTGCCAAGGATCTACATAAACTAACACATACAAGCTATAAGATATGGCTTAAAAACATATGTACCAAAAGAAAGCAACCTACACAAATAAGCTTATGCATGTAAATGAAGTACACTCATTACGCATACAACCACTAAACAACTGTCTAGCCTAAGAGGAAATGTAACCATTTTCTCAACCACTGAAATTGGCTCGATGACCATGTCCACGACCTCACTCATGTCAACATCTGCTCACATGGCTTCCTTTAGAGGATGAAATCACCTCAAAGTGTAAACGGATCACGTGTGGAGGTGTGGCCTTTGAAGAATCTGTCACTATAGTATAAATGGGCATCATCATAGAAGGGTCCAAATCAGTCCCAGTAGAGGAAGAGGTAAAATACAACTGGAAAATAAGAGAGTGCAGCTTTGTCATCACGATGTCAGCATATAGGTCTTACAGACTGAAGTGCGGGCTCATAACTAACATTCCTAAAAGGCACCTGAAGAAAATGTAGACCCATATAGCAGCTCTAGTAGTGATTAGAATGGCAACCAAAACTAGGTCAATGCACCATTCCAACGTAGGGAACTCAACGAAGATGACCACCGTCTCCATCAACCTTGTCTGAAGATAACACAAAAAGTAGGGGTGAGATATATAAAATTTCTCAATAGGGCTTTAACTAGACAACCGAGTGTCATCATTATCATCCTCAACCAGTTCAAGTTTCTCATCAAAAGGTGAACATGCATAGGGTTTAATTTTAATTAGTTTGAAATCGTTCTTTAACTAAAGTGGGTTTTTTTCATTATACATTCTTGGCATGCTAAAATTATGCAATTAGCATGAATGATCATAAGTAAGCATAACTATAACACATAGACACTAATAGACAAGCATATAATAGATCACATAATTCATGAGTGGCTTAGGTCTTTCTTTGACTTGACTTTGACTTTCCTTTGACTTGACTTGATCATTTAGCATATGCTTAAACAGTCATATACCACCCTTGGAACTTTACTTTCTTTTAGAATATGAGCTCATACCTATAACAACCGTCATCACCCATTACACTCACCTTAAATTGGCGAGCAAGAGAGGGATCCTTTGTGGGTCACCTTCTCTTACTGAAAAATCACACCTGAGTGTCTTCTTAATTATGAAATTTAGTATTAAGTTTTGTGTCATTGATGCTTTAAAGTAAGGACTTAATCTTTCATTTTCCCTCAACACAAGTTACCATCATTACACATGGAAATTATCTCTAAGTCTATGAATTTGGTAAAAATCCGATGGCGTATATGCTAGACCGAGATACTCCCCAAAATTACAAACACATGAGCAACCAATCAACAACCAATAATAACATTTTCATTATAATTGTACATTCATTAATAGTTAATCACATGTAAAGATCATGATTCTTGAGGATTTCTCCTCAAGAATCCTAGCACTTAATTTGAGTCTAGTTGCACTAGACATATCAAGGATACTTCATTATATCTCAAGTTATAAGCAAAGGCACATAAACACACTTCAAAGTTTTATGAGGATGATTTAGTATTTAGGTGCAAGCTTTTAACTTAGATTTTATCCTTAAGTCTTAATTAATCTTAAAGGAGATTTTACTTACACTTTTTACTTAATTCAACCTTTAAATTAAGGTGTTGGCATTAGTGACTTTTAATCATTTATGATTTCTCCATAAGTTTAATTAAGTTGTTAAAACACATTCTCTTATTTAATTATGTACCTTGGCGGAATTTGTATATTGCGGATTGCTAACTCCTTTCTTTTTTCTAGTAAATTGTTTAAGTCTCTTAGTCAAGTGTTATTGAACCTTAATTTATCTCTTGTATAAATTAAACATCTTATTTTTCCTATTAAAGTGAAGAGGCCATGGCCCCTTTGTTAGGGTTCCAAGTCTTTTCATTTTGTTTTCTTTAAGGAGATTACTAAGTTCATTTAGTGAGGTATTTTAGGACTTAAAATTCACATATTTGTTAATTAAAGGGTTTTCCTTCCTTATTTAAGCATTAGGCCCGAACCCCCTCCTTTTAAACTTCTTTTAATTCTTGTTCCTCTTGAAACCTTGTTGAATCACTTAGTTGCATTAAGATTTATCATAAACTGAACCAAAACATTTTCTTTCCTTTCTCTTCTCTTAGGGACGTGACTATATGCTCAATTTTTATTTTTCTTGTTACAAAGTTCCTTAAAATTTTATGGAGATTCAAGATCAACCAACCAAAGTTTCAAACTCATTTTTCCTCCTATTCTTTTTGTTATGGCTTAACATGTGTATTGTAATATATTCATGTATTAGTCATGGGTTAAGATCAACATTTGAGCTACTGAAGCACTAATTTATGCGCCAAAAAAAATTATTTTTTTGAAAAATGATGTGCAAAAATTGTTATTCTTATTTCATGGCTTTATAAATCCATATGTAGATGATAGAACTTTGTTCGAGTCAAGTTCCAAGACTCCAAAAGAGAGGCAGTACTCTCCAAGTCCATTGATTACTCAAAGGAAGATGATTACAATAAGGTGAGGAGACTCTTTTTATAGGTGTTGAGGAGTTTCCTATTAATACATTCATCTTAATTTTCAACTACTTTTATCCTTAAACACCCATAAAAGCACACTTCCAAGTATATCCTATAATTACGTTTAGTTACCAATATCATTTCTTTGTGTTATATTTTAATCCTAATTCTACTGACTCATTTACCCAATCTCAATGTACATAATCTTTTGGATTCTAGTTTGGGTTGTAATATTACCCCTCCCTTTGAAAAGCACCTTATCCTCAGGGGCTTGCTCACCAAAAAACCTTACTACGGCATCCCAATCCTCCCAAGTTACATTTTCCTTACGTTGCTCCTGCCATTCAACCAGAACCTGATGCTCATTTCCTACTGTAGTAGGAGTTGTTCTGCTGCAATAATGGCTTGTGGTTGCAATAAAGCCTAATGTTCTAAAACATGCTCAATTACTAATGTTGGAGGAATAAGGTCGATGTATGGTTTGAGCAAGGACACACAAAGAACCTGATGGATCTTGCAGTTCTTTGATAAGGTCAATTTTTATTTCACTATCCCTACTTTAGAGATAATATGGAAATGACCATAGTATCGCCTAAAGAGCTTTAAATTGAGTCTTCTTGCTACTGTCACTTGCTTTTATTTATGGAACTTGGCCTAAACCCATTGATCTACTTCAAACTGTTTATTTAGCTGCTCTTTTGGCATCTGCATATTTTCTCTTTCTTTCTTGAGAATGTTCTAAATACTATTGCAACTATTGTTGGATTTGTTGTTTGTTAGCCAACATGATATTCACTTCCTCTACAAATGCAATACCTATAGTACTTGGAGAGTAAACTGCTAACAATATAATTTGGGGTTGTAACCATAAAAGGCATGATAAGGAGACATACTAATTGCATTATGATATGTTATGTTATAGCACAACTCAACTTAAGCCAAATATGAATGCCATTCCATACATCAGCGAAATATTTTGCTTTTACCAACCTAGATACCAATGAATCTTGGTTTTGGGTATTCTGCAACCCTATTTTGCTAACATAGCGAGGTTGAAAGTGTGAAGATCCTTTAAACCCATCCCTTCATAGCTTTTCAACCAATAGAGTTTGTCCCATGTAGTTTGGTGGATTTTCTTCATATCTACATTAATACCCCACCAAAACTTTGCAAACATCAAGCTTAGATCATAACATAGGGTTATTGGAATCTTAAATACATTCATGGTATAAGTGGGAATGGCATGTGCAACAGCCTTAATGAGAATCTCCTTATGCCCCTTAGATAACAATTTTTACATCCACCCCTACATTCTCTTCCATAATTTATCCTTTAGAGATTGAAAAGAGTTATTTTTTTTCCTTCCAACCATAGTGGGCAATCCAAGACACTTTTCTATCAACTACACTTGTTGTACGTTACTTAAGGCCAATAAGTCTTTTTTCAACTAACCCCTCACATTTGAACTAAAGACTATTGAAGATTTATTAAAATCTATCCTTTGCCAAGATGCTGAACCATACATGTCAAGGATCTCCAATATCTTCATTATAACTCGTTTTGTGGCCTTAAAGATAAATCGATTGTCATCTGCAAAGAATATGTGTGTGATCATAGGAGCAAATCTGCATATTCTCAATCCCATAATTTCCCCTCTCAATTCCGCATAATAAGTCATAGATGACAAATCTTCTATACATAAAATGAAAAGATATAGGGATAACAAGTCATCTTGACACAAACCTCTTTAGGGTCTGAAATAATCTCCTGGGAAACTATTTAAGAGCATTGAATATAAGGCCATGGTTATCAATGTCATCACTCAATTAACCCAATGTTTTTGAGAATCCCACCTTTCTCATCACCTTTTCGATAAAACTCCATTCCTTTCTATCATAGGCCTTGTCACGTCAAGCTTCATGGTTGTATACCTTCCTTTCCCGTTTTCATAACTTTTAGGAGGCGTTTAGTATGAAGGAATATTTTCACATTCCTGAGAATATGAAAACATTCCCATTTTGGTAAAGGGTTTGAAGTAATATTCTCGGGAATATTACATTCCGAAGAAAGAAAATCACCCCCTAAAACATTCTCACCACCCTTATAGGAATCCAATATTCCCATGTAAAGGGAATATTTGTCATATTGAAAAAATCAAAATACCCCTGTCACCACCCAAAACCACTCACTGCTTATCACCATCTACCATGGGTCGGCCACCATCCGCTGTCGTCGGTTAGTGACTTACTACCTCCAGCAAATGCCATTCTCTACTATCACCGGTAGCCACCATCCTTCATCATCGGCCACCATCCACCGCTATCGGCCGACCCCCCACCACCACCGCTGGCTATCGTCCTTCACTGCCTTCATCAAGGGTATTTTTGAAAATTTATGAAATATTCCCGAAAATTCAATTTACACACCAAACACGCCTAAAATATTATGCTTGAGAAAGTTATTCTCGAAAATAGCATTCTTGGGAATACAATTCCTAGGAATAAAAATTTATTCTGCCTACCAAATGCCCCCTTGGAGCATAAGTCAGCATGCAAGCAATAAGAATATTGTCCATGGTATGTCTATTTCGAACGAAGGTGCTCTGAGAATCTAAAATCAAAAAGAGTATAATAGTCTTAAGCATGTTAGCAAGTACTTTACTCATGATTTTATACACTACATTACATAGAGAAGTAGGTCAAAATTGTGTCATAGATCTAGCATTGTTGACTTTTGGTATTAACACAATAAAAGTCTTATTCAATTCTAAATCCATCACTCCTCCAACTAAAAAAGTTAGGGTTGTCTCTACAACCTTACCAGTCTTTTTGGAGAAAAAGAGCGGGCATACCATCTGGGCCCGAGGATTTTTTGGCCCCCATTTGAAAAATTGCCTTTTAATCCCTATGTTGGTAAATTAGAATTCTAAGAACTACTGTTTTTTTTTTTTTTTTTGGGTTGAGATAATTAAATTGACCTTCTAGTGCATTTTCCTATAGACTCGGGTTGGCAATAGTAAAGAGATCTACAAAATATGCTGCTACACTTTCTAAGTCCTGCACAACTCTATGTAATTTACATGTGTCATCTTTAAGCTTAAATATTTTGTTCTTCTTCTATCTTGTTGATGCTTTATGGTGAAAAAAAATTTAGTGTTTGTGTCTCTTTCCTTCAACCATTAGACCTGCGATCTTTGTCTCCAAATTATCTCTTCACAAGACAACAACTCATTCATTTCATCTCTCAATCTTTTCAGATGATTCATTCCTTGTTCTTTATCTTGGTAAAACATAGTTTTTTTTATTTTTTTTTTCTTGTAGTACTTTAATTTTGTGCTTTACATGATTGAAAGGGGTCTTATTCAATATATTGAGCTCTTCACCAAGCATATTCATTTTTCTAGCCTCAACAGCCCATTATGTCTTGGATTAACTAACCAGCCTGCTAGTATAATTTGCTCATATTCTTCTTCAGTTGTCTACATCTTTTCAAAACAAAAAGGTCAATGCTTTGTTTTTCACTTGAACCCTGTTGCTCCACCCCCATATCAAGCATAATTGGTACATGATCACTATGAGAGAACACCAAATATGTGACTTCAGCATGCTGAAAATTTCCTTCCCAAATTGGATTGCACAAAAAGTGATCCAATCAAACTTGAATATTTTCCTCACGTTGTCTTTTTAATCCAGGTGTATTTATACCCTTCAAAACCTAAATCTTGCAATCCACAATCATCTACTACATATCTAAAGTCCCTAATCTACCAAAAAGCTCTTACTGGCCCGTTCTCTCATGTTGGTGTAGAATCTCATTAAAATCACCCCCTACTAACCATGGCATGGCAGCTTCCTATGCTAGCCTCTCAGTTTTGACCAGGATCTATGTCACTTGGGTTTGGTTCCTTATAAAAGCATGTAAATCTGCAATCTCTATGACCACTAATGTACTTCACTTTTGTGTCAATGAAAGATGTGTAGTACCTCAAATCTTTACCTCTATACCCTTCCTCCATAGCAATCATATCCCACCTCTTCTATCTTTACATGAAACCTCAAGACCATTCTAAAAGTCCATCTTCATATTCATAATATTAAACTCATTCACCCTTAACTCTGTTTCCACTAAACCCCCATGTTGAGATAGTGTTGCCTCACTAAAAGGTGCAAGGCCAAAATTGGCTAGGGAATCCTGAGACCTAGCAATTGCAAATGATGATTTTCATGGTGATCAATGGGGTTGCAAAGTAATTCATGCTGCTTTGTCTTGGACTAAAGTATGTCCTACACAACCCTCATGCTTACTAATTTTGAGTTCTAATGCTTCATCATCAATCTCCATATTAGTTCTTTAATCTATCTCTTCCTACTGATTGGATTTGTGTTCACTATGTTTCCCCCAATAGTTCCTTGCCACCTTCTTTCGCTTTTTACCACATTTATCCTTCTTGGTATTACTTTCACATTTGGGAAGGGATGTAACCTCAGCATTGTCTCCTAGTTTCTTATTATCACTAATCGGCCCATTTAACATGATAAAAGATCGACCTTGTTCCCTTTCATTGTACACCCTTGCCTCCATTAATTCTCTCCTTAGTTTAGCTTGCTTAGTGATTTCTCTTCGTCGAATGCCCACTTTTGGTTGAATTCATGTTTGGGAGAGGTATAGTTGATTATGCTAGCAAGCAATCACCAAACAGCATATTATCTTGATAAAAATTTAACATCCAAGAATGTAAAACTTAATATACAACAAAATTTTAAGACTTTAAGAATAGGAATTTTCCTACTAGACCTCTAAGGGAACCTATCCTTAGCAACCTAGATCAAAGGAAGAAGTTTTCCCTATTAGACCTTCAAGAGAACCTGTTCTTGGCAACCTAGATCAATGGGGTGATAAATGAAATTGAAAGACTACCACTAAGAACCACCTTGTGATTGAACTCCTCAATTTCTTGATGTAACAAGTAAAGCGAATCACTCAAACCTCACTTGCACACTTCATGAGTTTCTAGAGAAACTAACAAAATAAATGGTAGAAAATTAGATCAGAATAATAATAGATCTGATCTTAAAAGATTCAAAATTAAAAGACTTGATCTTATCTAAAAGATTTGATTTGAAATTGAGATTAAAAAATCTAAACCTAAATAAAACAATTCATTGCTAAAAATTATGATTTGATCCTATGAGGACATGGATCAGATTTGATTTATCAACTAAATCTAAACGAAATCGAATCAATCAATTTAGATCAGCTCCTGATTTGTTGCACTCCAATCAGAATCAAATCAGCCAATTAATTCTTATATGCTCCAAATATGTAGTGCCCACAAAAAATTGCTTACTCTCTAAGTAATCTCCAATTGAGGATTAACCCAATGAATTAAATAAGATATGGTCTTGATTTGTTGGGCTCCTCATGGTTACCTGCTCTCCAAATCGGTGGATGACAAAAAATGACACCATTTGGAATATAGGAGACATAAAAAAAACCAAATCTCAATTGACACCTTAACTGAACTGTGTGACAATTTCAACACTTTAATGTATGATACGTTGGCACTTTTGATATTTTCCTCCCCTCCTTCTTTTTTTTTTTTTTGTGTAGATCTCTCACTATTAGAAATGCGTTAATTACTGATGGATTTATCGATGGAAAATTTAAAAAAAAATGTCGGTATTAATTTTACCGAGGAATTAACCAACGTAAAAAATTCGTTGATAAATGATGCATCTATGATAAAACAAATTAATATTACCAATAGAAAAATTATCTATCAATAAATTTTTTATTTTTCTAGCAGTTGCATTTCGTCGATAAAAACATAAATACATCGGTAATGATAGCATAAAAAAGCATCATTGACAGAATAATACCAATGTATTTTTATATATATACCGACGAATTATCCATCGATAAGTTTAAAAATAATATTTTTTATTATAAATTTACCGACGTAAAATTTGTTAGTAAAATAAAATTATTTATTTTTTAAAATATTTATTAATTTTTTAATTGTTAATAAATATTATTATAAATAATTTAATTTTTTTTGTTATTTAAATAAAGAATTTTAATTTTTTGTTTTAAATGTAGAAGAAATTTAAAAAAAATATTAATTAAATAAAAATATATACAATATTATTCAAAAATATTTAGAATACAATTCTAAAAAAAAAAAAAAATAACCTAAAATCTACAAATATTGATTATTGTTAACATCCGAGATGATGTCGTCGTCATCATCATTGTCTTCAACTCCAGATAGGTGGTGGTGTGGAGAAGGCTATGGCAATGGAGGTGGGGGTGGAGGTGGTGTAGCGAATGAAGAACTCCCACTCTGCATCTGCTCATAGAAGTTGTATAGAGTTGTCATTCTCTACTTCATAGATTATATCTATTGTGACCAGTGCTACTTATCTCTCTTGTAACATCCCTATATAACATTATAGAAAATAATGAAAACTTCTTTGGGCAAACTTTTATTATTTACAGCCTTGCCCCTAAATATTTTTGAAATTGACATTTAGGTCCTTATATCAATTGAATTAGCAGAATAAGGTTTTAAACGAAGCAGAATCACGTAGCGAAAACGTAGAATCCCAATTCTTAGCCAATTGGGCAACGGAGGTGTCCACATGTGAAATGATGTGGGATGCCCCAAACTTTTTTAAAATTACAAAAATGCAATTAGCCATGGAAAACAAAAAATAGAAGGCCCTAAATTTGCAAAACATTTAAGTTACACCGTTAATCGATTTATTCGATTTTATTGAGTTTGTAAAGTTAATTAAAAGTTAATTAAAGGTTAACTAGGGGTTGATTAGAAGTTAATTAGAGAGATTAGGATTAAGAAGAATTAAAATAGAAACAATTCTTCAAAATCATTTTACCGATTTGAAGGAAATCGGCAGAATTTCGATACTTTAAACCGTCGAAACCGAAACAACTGAATTCCACATATGAAGACCTGAATTATGAGGCTGAAAATTCAGCCACCTAGCCCTTGGATTGTGGTGCCACATGCTTCAATAATGGGTGGAGAGACTTGGTCATCTTGCCACCACCTATTTCAAGAGCCAATCAACACTTAGCAAACCCACCACTTTATTAAGCTTAGATCAAATTTTATTCCTCCTCTCCTTCAAGCAGATTGCGCCCTTTCCCTTTCCCTTCCAGCCTCCTTCTTGTCTTCTCCTTTCAACCTACTCCATCAGCCTTCAAGCTTTGATAAGATTCCATCCATCTAAACTCAAAATTTAGCAAGATTACATTTAAAGAAGGTAGAGATTCAACCTCTTTCTTGTCTTCCTAGTTATGGGTGGCTGTTTAGGGCTTTTATTTTCTCACTTCTTGATGACGTGTTTGAATGAATATGATGATCTTTTGCTGGTTTGTTGGCTATTTTTGGTGTTCAAATCGAATAAAAAGCAAAAAAGGGTGAGAGTAGGAAGAAGTGCGGGGCTGGAAGATCAAAACCCCATAGCAATCCGTACGGTGGAATGTACAGCTCCGCCTACAGCCATTTAAATTTGATGAAACTATTTTTATGTGAAACTAGACATATAGGGGTTTCCAGGAAAATAAATTATAAGGCCATTGGATTAGTATTGAGGGAGATATGAATTTTGGAAATTTGACCTAGTTTTTGGGTTTGATTCTGGGCAGACTAGGTTGTTCAAGGAAAAACTCACCCTACACAACTTGGAATTGAATGAACTAACTTTTTTAAAAAGCTTACACATAGGAGAACGTCCCATAAAAATTTTAGAGTTAGATACAATCCCGTTTGCTCCCAATGGTTCGAGGAACTTGCCTTATGTCCAAACCGGGCTAAAATAGGCAACTCAAAAAGGTCAAATTATGGAGCTTATAACTCAAGATCTATTAAAGCAAATGAAATAGAACTTATTAAAAATGAAAGCTTGTCCTGTTAGCTTTAATATGATACAAATTTTGTATGATTTGAATTAGTTTTCAAGTTTTAGTGGCTTTTTACTTTTAAGTGTGTAATTCTGACCAGCTACAGGGCGGACCGAGATAGAACTTAAATAACTTGAGCTACATTTATCAAAATTAGATAGGAAGAAAGAGGTTAGAAAATAGACACATAATACTCTGACATATCAAAAATTTAGATCTAAATGAGTTAAAATGAATTTATGGCCTAAGTTACAAAAATCGGGTAGAATCAAAAGGAAGTGGCAGAAAACTAATTCAAGGTTAAGGTTATGAAACTTTGTTTGATTATTGGAGCATCTATACCTTGCATTGATTTTTCTATTTTCCATGAATGACTGTCTGGTTGCCTGGTACTATTCACTGGGAAGCAAACTTGATCCGTTATACTGCCAAATTTTCGGCAGAATTTTATGAAATTATAATAGTTTCTGTTACGAATATTTATGATATGAACATGAAATTCTATATGTAAGGATATACGAAAGTAAATGATGAAGCATATGTATAAGTGCATTCAGCATATCTATGCATGATTATGTATGAGAATAAAAGGATATGAACATATTAAATGTGGAATCCTTCACCTGGAGGCAGTTATGAGATCCCTCCTTGTGAAGGCAATTAAATAAGATAAGGTTGGATCCCTTCACTTGGAGGCAGTTAATTAGGTCCTTCCCTATGAAGGCAGTATAAAACTATAAGATCCCTCTACCTTGGAGGCACGTGGTTAGATGAGATCCCTCTACATTGAAAGCAAGTGGTCAGCTGAGATCCCTCTATTCTTAAGGCACGTGATCAGGAGAGATCCCTTCAATTTAGAGGCACATGGCCAAAATGAGATCCCTCCAAGACTAGAGGCACGTGGGTCCCCTTGCGGGTTAGTACTGTGTGACGACGGTCACGAGTTGAGCTCACTCCTTGATCAGACTACCCTAGGGCAATAAAGACTAAAGATTAAAACATATGCAAGCACCCTACAGACGGCAATACATAACGCTTAGGTTTGCCAAGGAAAGGAAGTCAAAGAAAGTTAAAGAAACACAAGTGCATTTTGCATGAAATCAAGTGAACGTATTTGCATATGCATGATTTGTTCTATTTCTTCATTATATTGGAATTATTATATTTGAATATATTGCAACTATTATCTAAGTTATGAATGGTAAATTTATTTTATAATAACTCTTATATCTTAAGTGTATGACTAAAATGAATTCTGCTTCGAACAATATGGTTTCAAACTATAAAACTGAAAGCATTCATATAGTATGTTCACCTTTTTCATAATAAACCGAAGCAGTTGGAGATAATAACGATGACCCAGCATATGGTAGTTTAATGAATCCTGCTGAGAATTTATAATTCTCACTCCTATATTTATTTCTGTGTTATCTCCAGATAGTTCAAGAGTTCCGAAGAAGGTCCTCTGAGGCAGAGTTGAATAGTAAGATTGAAAGTGGCCGAAGGTTGCTGACAGACAAGGTCCGATTAAGTGACAGTAACAACTCCTAGGTGAGGTATTATGACTTAAGTATAGTAGTATACTTGGGAGGATGTTACATCTCTTGTGGTGCTCACACAACTCCATATACTTTCAGTCGATCTCCTTAACCTGCCTCTATATTGACTCATTCAGTGCATAGACCTGATCATGGATAGACTCTATATCAGTCCCAGCAGACCCAGCTCCCGACACAGAGCCTGAAGAATATGACCTGTGTAAGAGGTCCTCATCCCATGATTTGCCCCTTGTAGTGGTCGTTGACTATCTTGGCCCATACCTCATTATTGCTAACTAGTGGGCCAACAGGAGTGCTTCCGTCCCCTTGCTACAACTGCTGCGATCGGGCCTCAATCAGTCGCTTGAACTCACGTTACAATTAGAAGAAATAAAAGTAAATAAATTTAAATAATAATAAATATAATAACTTAAAAAAATTGAAAACTAAAATTATAAGTACTTACGTATGTAGTCTCTGATCACATATCAATCTATTGGGACTTGTCCTACTTTCGAGTGTGGGCCTCCTGGAATAGCTCCCCCTGAGTCTGCGGCCTGCTCATTGCTTTCTCCCACATTTCAAAAAATTTTCACGTGATTATATATATAATATTTAATAGGAAAGTAGAAAAACTAAATGAGAAGAAAGGAATATTTACCAATCTCAATTGTGTGCCCTCAATGGTGGTGGACTCTCCAGTATGGAAAGAGCCACTATGGGCTAATCTTTTGCTTGTTCGGGCCTTCATCTGCTTTGCCTTAAATGCAGGTAAGTCCCAGTGGGTCCTCAAGGTCTAGAGGATCTCATCCGTAAGCCAATGGGTGCTCGCGCTGATCTCGCAAATATCATGAAACATATCGTGGAGATGCTTCCTTTCCCTAGCCTTCCACGCCGTGTAGATGGTAGCCTCTTCGTGTGGATCAATAACAAACATGTAACATCTGAAAAATTCTATCCTTAACAACCGAGTTATTCGATTTTTATCGAATAAGTGGGTTTAATCAGAATCTGATTAAACACTTACTTAAAGTCAATTAAGGGTGAGTTGAAAAGATAAGGCTTGATGGAATTACGTTAGGAGTGTAGAAGACTTCACAGAAAAATTTTAAACCAATTTACCGATTTAAGAGCAATCGGTAAAATTTCGGAGTTGTAAACTATCAGAATCGGATCAGTAGAAATTATACCATGAGTGCCCTAGAATGAACGGCTAAGATTTGACCAAATAATCCATCCAAGTGGCGCCTAAGGCAGCCCTTGATGGTGGAAGCTAAATCAAATTCTATGAAGAAGTTACATCCACCAATCACATGCATTCAACATTTAATTATCTCACCTTTTTCTCTTTTTTTCCCATCCAAAATTTCGACCAGCCAGCCAGCCCTTTCTAGTGCTGAAGCCCTTCTTTTTCTCTTCTCTTCACTCTTATCTCCACTCCATTTCCATCTCTTCTTCAAGTGTCATTCCAAGTTACTACCATCAAAGGCACAAAATCAACACAAATTGCATTAGACAAGGTAGGAAATCCTACTTCTCTTCTTGTTTTCTCTGATTTGGGGGTGTATGGTGAGCATGTCCAATCTGAAATATTGATGTTATATAGAGTGATGATGATGGTTTATGACTAGATTTGCATGTATGTTGTGATTAAAATTGGAATTGAGAGCAAATAGCTTGATGGAGGGAAACAAATCTAGAAGCTGTTAGGGTTTTTCCTCGGCGGTCCGTATGGCGGAGTGTACGACTCCGCCTACCGTAGTTTAAATTTGATAAAACCATTTTTAAATAAACTAGACATCCAGGGCTTTCCATACATATAAAATATAAGGTCATTGGATTAGTATAGAATTAGTTATGAATTTTTGAATTTAGACCTAGAAATCTGGGTTCTTACCCGGGCAACATGAGTTGAGAAGGATGTAACTCACCTATACAACTCCAAATTTAGTGAAAATAAATTTTCTTGAAAGCTAACATATAAGATAAAATTCCATAAAAATTTCAGAATTTAATTCATTGTCATTTGTTCCCAGCACATCAATGAAGTTGGCTTAGGTTTAAACTGGCCCAGAACAAGGTAGTCTAATAGGGTAATATTTTGGGACTCATAACTCAAATTCTACTTAGGCAAATGACATGAAACTTAACTCATTTTAAAGGTTGTTGTGTTAGCTTTAGTTTGATATAAAATTTGCATGATTTCACCTAGTTTTCAATTTTTAGTGAATTTTCTTTTATAGGAACCCAATTCTGGTTAAGAACAGGGTATGCTGAGGTAAAATGTTCATATCTTGAGCTATACAACTCCAAATGAGATGGGACCAAAATGGTTAGAAACTAGACACATAAGGCTACAACATATTCAAAAATTAGGTTTAAATGAGTTAAATTGAAATAAAGGTGGGATATACCATAACCGAGCAGGATAAGGCAGAATGAACTAAAAGCCCTATTGATGCTTTGTTGAAACTAATGAATGAATCTATAAATGTATATGCATAATTGCTGGTTTATATTGAATTGTAAGTTTGTACAATTGTACTGGTTGTCTGGCACTATTCATGGGAAAGCGGACTCGATCCGTTATGCTGTCAAAATTTCGGTAAGAGATTCATATGTGGTGCAATTCAAAATAGCATGAGTATATGATATATGAAGACTCAAGATAGATGTGCATTCAATTCATAATATTATAAAGGATTCCATATCACTTGGGCCAACCTTGGAATAAATTAAGGGGAATAGATCAGTGGGAAGGTCAGGGAAAGTAAACCCGGCAATCCTATGTAGGAATGAGCTCGGTCCTGAAAAGCGGACTATTACCCAGGAGTATATGGCTAATGACTCCCAGGGGACCAAGGATGGAAATAAGTTCTAATAGGCGAAAGCCTTCAAGAAATAAGATGCATTCATAATTGCACATTCATATGCATAGTGCAATGCTTATTAATTGACTGTCCTAGATACCTGTTTATTTATCATAATATGCTATTGCTCCTTTACAATTACTGTTTAATTGTCTCAGTGCTTCTATTAATTAAAAATTGAGCTTGTTTCGGTGCATGTTTTTCAATAAGTATTTAAGTTAAATATCATTTTTGTTGTACCACTGGAAATTATTGAAAGATCGAAACAACTGGGAATGACAGCGATGACAAATGTGTAGAACTAGGAATTCCTACTGAGAAATTTTTATTTCTTACCCTATTGTATATTCTGCGTCATTTTAAAACCATGGAGCACGCAGCGACCAAAGTGTTATTCATCGAGTTCCCTGAGCTACATATACATCTTGATCCATTTTTGGATTCTGTATATATATCCAGTCGATGTCAGTTCCGTCTCTACTTCTTCTTCCAAAGGGACTTCGCCGTCCTGCTTATGCACCCTCTTTTTGATCCTGTTGTCCCCTACATTGCCATACCTTTCCACATAGCCCATCCATTTCCACCAGCACCACCAGCAGCTCCAGCTCCCATGGCTCCTCCTGCTTCACCACCGCAGCCGATGCTTTATGCCTCTATGTTAGAGGAGGATCCATCTGAGGCAGTGAGTTCCTCCTCGTCTTCTACACCTAGCACAAGGCACCCCCTGTAGACGCACCCATGGCGAATGGGTTTCTCTCTTCAGACTCCGATTAGGCAGCGGATATGCCGTAGTGATAGTAGATGTACAGGACGGCCCTCTTTTGGCAATCTGGGCCATGGATAGATGAGTATAAATTAGGAGTAGTATATAAAATGTCCCATGGGGACCACCTAGGGTAGTGTTCTTAGGGACCGGCAGTTTTATTTTGTGCTAGCGGCCTCATATTTTCTTTTACCCTGTATCATTTTGTCAAACTTTGAAAGCAAATGTTTATGTATATATTTAAGATATATGTTGCAGTAGTTCCGTCCTTATTGCACTTTTATTTATGTTATGTTGTTTACAGTATACTAATTAACTAGTATTTATTCCGCTGTCCAGCTGAAAATATTATTACGTGATTAGTCACCTTTATATGACTGATTAATAATGATACAGAAAATAGAATTTAATTAGTTCACTACACGTAATCACTTATCAGATAATTTATTATGACTTAAGCATAGTACTTGTCTGGTAAGGTGTTACAAAACACATACTGTGTAACATTCTCCCAAGTACAATGTTATACTTAAGTCATAGTATCACACTCGGAAGTTGTTACCGTTGCTTTAACGGACCTTGTATGACAGCGCTCCTCGGCCGTCGTTGATATCTCTAGTCAACCCTGGGTGGCCGCTTTTAGTATGTCCTGAGCTATCTGGAGATAACACGGAAATGTACATAGGAGTGAGAATTATAAATTCTCAATGTAACATCCTCCCAAGTACAATACTATGCTTAAGTCATAATACCACACTCGGAAGTTGTTACCGTTGCTTTAACGGACCTTGTATGATAGCGCTCCTCGGCCGTCTTCAATATCTCTAGTCAACCCTAGGTGGCCGCCTTTGGTATGTCCTGAGCTATCTAGAGATAACACGAAAATGTACATAGGAGTGAGAATTATAAATTCTCAATAGGATTCACTAAAAAATTACATGCCGTGTCATCGTTATTATCTCCAGCTACTTCGTTTTATTATAAAAAGGTAAGCATGTTATATAAATATATTTAGTTTTATAGTTTGAAACCATATTGTTCGAAGCAGAGTTCATTTTATTCAAGCACTTGATAAATAGAGCAAGAATTAAAGCATAAGCATAGCAAATTATGAATGATTTCATAATAATAACAATAGTAGATTGTGCATGTGCAATGGCTTACCCTGAATATCATGTGAATGCAATTATACTTTCTTTTCTTCTTTTACTTGACATGCCTAAGTGTTACGTATCGCAATCCCTAGGGTGTTTGCATGCATATATCTTTGTCTTTAATTTTTGCTGCCCTTGGGTAGTCTGACCTAGGAGTGAGCTCAACTCGTGACGATCGTCATACAGAACTAACCTACAAGGGGATCCACGTGCCTTTAGTCTTGGATGGATCTTATTTTGGCTATATGCCTCCAAGGTAGAGGGATCTCATAGCTTTAACTACCTTCACAATGAGAGTGGTGCTTGGAGATTTGAGGAAGAAAAAGAATGAAGAGGGGAAAGTTAGCTGAAGAGGGCAGCACAAAAATGAGGGGATTTGAAGGGATTTAAGGAAATTTTATAAGGCTTTGGTTGTTGGAATCTTGGATTGTGATTAGTTGTTGTTTGTATGGTATTCCTTTGGCCATTTCTCCCCATTCTTGTGGCTGCTGGTGGCTCCACTTAGTCGGGTGGTGGTGGTTAAATTCTAGCCACCCATGTTAGGTTTTTAACTATATAAAATTCTACTGATTTAGTTCTTGTAGTGTAAAACACCGAATTTTTATCGATTTCCTTCAAATTGGCCAAACAATCTTGAAGAATTTTGTGAGATTTTCTGTGTTTCTATTCTAATTATTTATAATTCTAATCTCTCTAATTAATATCTAATTAACTCCTAATTAATCCTTAATTAACTTCTATTTAACCTTACTTATGCATTAAAATCGAATAAATCGATTAATAATGTAAATCGGTAAAACATTGCTGGTAACCGTCTAAAATTTTCTACACAACTATTTCAAATTCTTCATTCATTAATCTCTTTATAATTCATTCCTAATTAACTTCTCACATTTTAATAAAATTGAATAAACCGATTTGCAGCGCAATTTAAGCGTTTAAAAAAATTCGGATGTTACATGCTGAGTACATGTCACACAATAGTCAGTAGGTGAAGTAAAAATCAAAACTAATAAAATAATAATAATAATAATAATAATAATAATAATTTTACCTTTCATTCTTTCCACCATAACTCCTATGTGGCATTAGGGGCCTGCACAAAACTAGGATGCGGGGTGTGGAAATTCTCCTCGAATACCTCGATAATCCTGCACAGCCTTAACCATGGTGGAATCTAGCTATGCCATAAAACAATAGATTATGTCATATATCTATTAGTTATATTTTAAATTACTTATCATGATTTACCATCATATCTAAGCTCCACTCACTGGTTTGTGGGGCCCTTTGAAGGGGTGGACGAGGAAGCTTGAGCACCTTGCGAACCAAGTTGACTAGGGGTAGGGGAAGGTGCAGAAGCAGGCTGACTACAGGCCTCACCTCTTAGGAGGTAAGGGTGGAGGTGGAGAAGCCTGCTAGAGAAATGAAGACTGAGGCTCTAAGTTATGATGCCCAAGTAGGGGATCATAACAAACTCTTGGATATCTGGACTAGGAGAGATAAAGAAGCCATCACTCACAGGGGTGGTGGACGCAAACGCAGTGGAGGTGGTAAGTGGGGGACGGGTGTAAGTGGGTAGACCACGCTTCCTTGGTCTACCCTTACCTCGTCCAAAATCAAATGTCTGTCCTGCCATAATTGATCTGTATAACATATACAAATTTAAAAATATAAGACATATATTAACTAAATAAAGACATAACACATTTATCATATCAATAATTATTTAATTCTAATAATATTTTAAATGACCAAGAATATTTGGGCAAAGTCTCCCCTTAAATTTGGAGCTTCCACAAAAATTATTTCAGTATTTTAACTCAAAATATAATTCAGTATTTCAACACCGCAGCACAACCAAAATAAATTGTATAATCATAGCATTTTAATGTTAATCATAATAACCGTTATAAAGCGCATAACATCACAGCACACAATTCAAATAATTGGAAAGAACTCTAAGTCTTCCCCTAATCATGCAATCTAATCCTAAAATTCTATCCTAGGAAATTTCAATCTGTAACTAAGAAAATAACTCAGTTAACTAGCTAAGAAACATAAATTATTTTGAGTAAAGAAATGGAACTAAAATAAAGGCTAAACTAAAAAACTAAATTGATTAAAATGTTAAAAAATATACTAGGAACACAATGGTGGTTTCAGATGTGAAATGGGGGTCCCGACAGTGGTGAAATGGCAGAGAGAGTAAGAAAGAACGGAGAGAAGGAGAGAGAAAAGAAAACGGTGAAGCGAGGAAGAAGAAAAAGCGGGGCATGCATTTTAACGATCTATTTTTCTCTTTTTTACCGACAAATTAAGGAAGAAGAACAAGCGGCCTCACATTTTAATGATTTGTTGGGCTCGCATTTTAATGATCTGTTTGTTTTTTTACCAATGGAAAATATGTCAGTAATAATGAAATGAAACAAATCGTTTCATTAATCAAATATTACCGACGTAAAATCCGTAGATAATATGGAACATGAATCGACAATGACAGTCAATCCCAATTTTCAAATATCGACAGATAATCCATCGGTAATATAAAAATATAAATTTCTGCTGACAAAAAATTAAAAAAAAGTTAATTTATTTCAAATCCGTCGGTAATTTATAACAATATTTTTAATTCATCTAAAAATAGTGATTGTTATTTACCAACGGTTTTTCCATTGGTAATTGTTTGCCAAAAAATAACCGAAAAATTTATTGACGTTTTTACTTACGGATAATTTTTTTGTCGATAAATTCACGCCTCAATGATTTATGCTATTTTACCTACGGAAAATCCATCGATTTTTTTTTTTACGAATTTCTGGTAGTGTCTTTTTTTTCATTTTTTTATTCTATTTTTTTTGGTATTGAGTATACCTCAAATACAAAAAGAATGTGGACAGGGAAGGAAACGAGACTCAAAACACGAAGAAAAATGTTACTTGACTCACAAGGAAAAACTAGAAATTAGACTCAACAATGTAGATAAATAGGAATTTATCTATGACCTATAACTGATATCAAATGATAAAAATTTAACACCTAAGAATGTAAAACTTAACACAGTGAAAATTTAAAACTTTAAGAATAGGGATTTTCTTACTAGACCTCTAAAAAAACTTATTCTTAGAAACCTAGAACAAAGGAAGAAGCTTTCCCTACTAGACTTCCAAGAGAACCTGTTCTTGGTAACATAGATCAATGGGGTGATAAACAAAATTGAAAGACTACAACTAAGAGTCACCTTGTGATTAAACTCTTCAATTTCTTTATGTAACAAGCAAAGCAAATCACTCAAACCTCACTTGCACACTTCACGAGTTTCCAAAGAAACTAAAGAAAGAAAAATTCTTTTAAAAAGTGCCCATCAAGCTTTGGCCATTGGCCTTACAAATAGTAGAAAGTTAGATTGAATAATAATGGATTTGATCGTAAAAGATTCAAAATTAAAAGACTTGATCCTATCTAAAAGATTTGATTTGAAACTAACATTAAAAGATCTTATCCTAAATAAAATGATTCATTCCTTAAAATTCTGATTTGCTCCTATAAGAATATGGATTAGATTTGATTCAATTAACTAAATATAAATGAAATCCAATCAATCAATTTAGATTGGCTCCTGATTTATTGCATTCCAATCATAATCAAATTAGCCAATTAATTCTGATTTGCTCCAAATATATAGTGCCCCCACAAAATTGCTTGCTCTCCAAGTAATCTTCAATTCAGGATCAACCCAATTAATTAATTAAGATTTGGTCTTGATTTGTTGGGCTGCTCATGGTTACCTGCTCTCCAAATCAGTGCTAGTAAGTTCTTGGATTGCTTGTTCTCCAAGTTATTACCAACAAGCTCTTGATGCATCTTCTCTACACATGACTTGGCCAAATTCCTAGAACCTCTCTTAATCTCTTTGCTATTACTCTTGTGATAAAACCCACAGCTATGACAAGATCCTCATTTTACCGTCCAATGTTGGAATGACCAAATTACCCCATTATGCTTGTATTACTTCTTTAATCTCCTCATCACTATCACAGTCCTCATATCCATGTCTTAACATTCTGCATGCATAGCAAAAATTTTGGAGTCATTTGTAGCGGAGGTAGAACCATTGAGTCTACTTATCAAAATGCACCTTTGGCATTACACCTTTTAGTGGATTCATAATATCAATCTCTATCCTTATTCTCAAGCTATTCCCCATGACTCCTCCTACCCTTTTTTTGTCTACCTCTATGCATTTTCCTATGGAGTTTCTAATAGCCATGCCTGTTCTTTCATTCATCATTCTATAGGGGAGATCGTGTACTTGGAATAGCCATGCCTATTCTTTCATTCATCATTCTATAGGGGAGATTATGTACTTGGATCAAGAAAATTTTAGAATCAAAGGCTACCTCGGAAGATTTGATATCTCCCGTATATTCCTTCACCACTACTAGACATTTTTGTTGGAAAATTATGGTCTTCTATTAAGCACTAGGTCATAATCTTTCTTGCCTCTAAATTGAAAGAGTGCTAAATTCTCTCCCATTCTCTTAAACTCTAATCCTTTCACTAGTCTCCACACTTTCTACATCATCCTACACATAGCCAAAAGATTGAGTGATCTAATGGTAATTAGTTTCCCCAACAAAAGATAATTTGCTACTACACTCAAGCCTTGCGCTTCCCTATCAAGATAGATCACATCCATTGCCTCTTCACCTGTTAAGGAGAGGTTTCTTCACTTTCCTGTTAAGTCTTTTGTAGAATCTCCACTCAGCTCCATGTTCTAACAGAGATAGGAAACCAACACTAAAAGCTTCCACCTCCTAGGAAAGGAATGCTAGAATTTTTCTGGATATTGGGTTTCTATTGATCGGTGGGCTTTTGTTTCATTAAAACACGTTGAATGGATAGCATGATGTTTTTCCTGGAGACCCATGTTATTATGTGATCCATTATGGGTTTGGGATTCACCATGTGTTATTGGGCTTGGGCTCAACAGTGAGTGTACTGGAAGGTGTAAAGAGCCCTAGATGACCTAGATCTTTGATGGACAGAACTAGGTTACTATATACATTAATATTATGGGCAAGATCCCCACTCTATTTTATTATCTCTTGACAGCTCACTGCTGATTAACGTGACCTCTGGAATAAAAGACAGAGAAGGAGTGGGATTACCTATACCTGACTTACACCACATGTGTACGCTTCTGGATTAATTTTATTTGGTAATATGGCTTCGAGAGATACACACATTATTATTGTTTATTGTAGTTTCAATTCATATTGGTGTTCTAAATTCCTGGTATTTGATTCGTAAAATCTAACATGTAGTATCAGAGCGGGTTATATTAGGGCTAGAACCCAATTTGAGAAAACTCTAAAATTGATTTGATTTGAGGATTACTCTGAATTTTAGAATTTGAAAAATTCCTTTTGATCTTATACATGTCCTTTTGGTTAGATCAAATAAAATTTTGCACTGATAAATAATTTTTGAATTTGATCTGAGCCTAGATTAAGAGGTATAGAAACTGTGTTAATCAATGTTTCTTAAAACACCAACGCCTTTCAATTTAACCACTTTAGGTTTTGAATTCAGAATCTAATGTGAATTTTGTACTTGGCATTGTGAAAACATGATGTGACTAGGACAATAAAAGAATGGGCTTTTACGGTTCATGGCATGCCTTTCTTTTTCAATCTTGATTCGTTATTTTATTTGATTGAATAAAATATTATATTATGAATCAAATCTATCTTGTTTCCGTGGTTTGGTTTGTGATTCTTGTGAATGAGTGAGAAAGAAGGTCATTGGTTGGGGCATCATCCTGCTACTGTGCGTGAGAGGATGAATGCATTGTGCATTGTGCAAGAGAAATAAGAGGGGCTATGTGTGTTCTTGTGTGCATCCTACATGTGGGGGTCTGGGTGATCTATGGTCAATCGATGGTCAACTCCACCCCATAATTTATTAAAAAAAATGAAGGAGTTAAGGAATCCGTGGGAAGGAAAAGAAAAAAATTTGAAGCCTTATTTTATTTTCTCTTCATAATAGAATTTAAATCATAAAAATTCTATAATTTTTTGGATTTGAAATATTTTATGATTGATTAAGTCTCTTTTGTATTCTCATTTTTGTGTTTGGAAAATTGGAGTTGAATTGAAAATTAATTAAATAGGTAATTTTTTTATCCCTGTTGAGTGCTTTGTTAATTGAGTGGGTTTCTACACCACAGTGGGTTACTCACGAAAATTAATGGAGTTACTTGCTTATTTATTTTGGGATATTTTGCCATTTGGTTTGATTATGGGTTGGCTCACCCGCAAATAGTTGGCTCATTGATTTATCTTGATATGGCATATTTTGTCACTCAATTAGTTGTAGATTAACTGACCCATAGGTAGTTAGCTCATTGATTAATATGGTGTGACATGATATTTGGGATGATTTTCACAGTAAAATCTTTCTGCCCACAGGTGTTGGATTTTTGTAACTGGTGCTTTATGTAGTGTATTCTCTGCCCACAGGCGAGTTTGCATTATGTGTTTGGATCCCTATTTTTGGTAATATATATTACTATTTATTGCCCATATAATTAATCCTTTATGGAATTCTTTCCAGCTCTTGTTACTTTTTCCATGAATAACACTATCAATCATGTCGAAGTCCTTATTGGCAATAATTGCAAGAGGTGGAAGGAAGACATTGAGCTGGCTCTCAGCTTGCTAGACATTGACATGGCCATTGCAGAGGATGAACCTCCTCTAAATGATGAAAGTATGGAAGAACAGAGGACCTATCACAAGGAATAGACAAAGGCGAACCAGAAGGTCTTGATGCTTATTAAGCGGTCTATTGATAAGACTCTTGTGAAGGCAATTCCTGCATCAGAGAAGGCTAAAACTTTTCTTACCTCCATTGGGGAAAGGTATGCAGTTTTTGGTAAGGCCGAGGCTAGTCAATTGATGGATAGTCTTGTCAACATGAAATATGATGGCAGTGGTCGTGTTAGGCAACACATTATGAAGATGGTAACTATAGCCTCAAGACTCAATGACCTTAGGTGCTCAGTAGATGATAGGTTCCTTATCCATCATGCCCTTAACTCCCTACCTATTAGGTTTGATGCCTTAAGAACTTCCTATAATACACAAAAAGAGGAGTGGGACATAATCACCTTGATTTCCATCTTATCACAAGAGGAGGATAGAATGAACCGTATCTCATCTGATAATGTGAAACTTACTTCTCAGCCTCGCCATAATTAATCCTTTAAGAAGAAAGGGAAGAAGTCTAAGGGAAACACAGTTCAGATAAAGGGGCTGGTCCATCTGAAAAGGCCCTCGGTCTTAAGCCTAATGTTAAGAAAGGTGAGCTCAGGTGTTGGTTTTGTAAGTCAGTAGGCCATAAGAAATCTAACTGCCAAACTTTCAAATCTTTCATAGAGGCCTAAAAGCCTAAAGGTCAGTCACTAGCTTTTGTTTGCTTTGAATTCAGTTTGATAGATGTCCCCGTGAATTCATGGTGGATTGATTTCGGAGCATCTATTCATGTTGCGAATTCATTACAGGGATTCAAGAGGAAGCGAAAGCTAAGTGATGCTGAGATCAACCTGTTCGTAGGGAATGGAATTAAAGTTGATGTCCAGTTCATAGGATCAGTTGAATTAAAATTGGATTCAAGATTTATTTTACATTTGAAAAACACTATTTATGTACCGTCCATGAGACGGAATTTGATTTCTTTGTCAAAACTTGATGATTGTGGTTTTTCTTTTAATTTTAAAAATGGATTTTGTCATTCATCTTATAATTCTCAAGTTGTTGGCAAAGCTGTGAAATGTGATGGTTTATACCGTTTAAGTTTTGATTCCAATGTCTTTAATTCCCTACATGTTCAGATTACTAGCAGTAAAAGAAATTTAATTAAAGAAAACTCTTATTCCTTATGGCATAGGCGTCCTGGTCATATTTCTAAAGAAAGAATAGATAGACTTGTGAAAGATGAGATCTTACCTTCACTTGATTGTTCTGATCTTGAGGAATGTGTGGATTGTATGAGGGGAAAGATGACCAAAACGGCTAGGAAGGGATCTACCTGTAGTAGAGACCTTCTGGAAATTATTCACATTGACATTTGTGGTCCTTTAAAACCAACCCTATGTGGAAATAAATATTTTATAACATTCATTGATAATTTTTTACGATTTGGTTATGTCTACCTGATTAATGATAAATCTTTGTCTTTGGAAAAATTTAAAATTTTTTAGACTGAGGTAGAAAACGAATGTGGTAAAACCATTAAGATTGAAAGGTCAGACCGAGGTAGTGAATTTTATGGTAGGCATGGGGAGACTAGATAGTTAATGGGGCCTTTACCAAATATCTGGAAGACTGTGGGATTGTTTCCCAATTTACCATGCTTGTGACTCCTGAGCAGAATGGTGTGGCTGAGAGAAGGAATCACACTTTGATGGATATAATGAGGTCTATGATGAGTCAAACCAAATTGTCTGATTCTCTTTGGGGAGAAGCCCTTAAAACAACCATGTTTATCCTAAACAGATTACCATCCAAATCTGGTTGCAAAACACCTTTTGAGTTGTTTAAGGGGTGGAAACCTAGCCTTAACCATTTTTGTGTATGGGGTTGTCCTGCTAAGGTTAGAATATATGACCCTATGGCATCAAAGTTAAGTCCTAAAACCACCAGGTGCTATTTTATTGGCTATCCCATCAATGCCAAAAGGCTACAAATTCTACTGTCCTACCTGTGGAACAAGAATAGTTGAGGCAATCACCACCAAATTTCTTGAGAGGGTGGTGCATCAACTAGTTGAGAGGATTCTTGAGGAGCCACAACAGGAAGTTATTGAGGATCCCTTACCACCACCTCCAGAGCAATCTATTGAGAATCCTCCTCTCAGGCAATCACGAAGGGAAAGGAGACCGGTGAATCGTGATGATTACTACACTTTTCTTGGAGAGTTAGAGATTGGGTGCATGCCAGATCCAGGGAATTTCAATGAAGCTGTTTCTGGTGCTCTAGGAGAGGAGTGGATTAAAGCCATGAATGATGAAATTCTTTCTATAAATCACACTGTTGTATGGGAGCGGGTAGAGATTCCTGATGATTTTAAGTTCATTGGTTGCAAATGGGTGTTCAAAACTAAGAAGGATTCCAATGGCAATGTGGAGAGGTATAAAGCAACATTGGTGGCTAAAGGTTTTACTCAGAGATAGGGAATTGACTACAATGAGACCTTCTCTCCTGTTTCCTCTAAAGCTTCCTTTAGGATCATTGTGGCCTTGGTGGCACATTATGATTTGGAGCTACATCAGATGGATGTAAAGACGGCTTTTCTGAATGGGGTTCTTGATGAGGAAGTGTACATGCAACAAACACAGGGATTCATAGAGAGTGGAAAAGAGCACTTGGTATGTAAATTGAAGAAGTCAATTTATGGTTTGAAACAGGCTTCGTGGCAATAGTATCTCAAGTTTGATGAAATTGTTACTTCTATGGGCCTTGTGGAAAACAAAGTGGATCCATGTATATACCTCAAGGTCAGTGGGAGCAAATTTATTATTCTTGTTCTCTATGTGGATGACATCTTGCTTGTCAATAGCAGTTGTGATTTGCTTATTGAGAACAAGAGTATGTTGTCATAATGTTTTGACATGAAGGATCTTGGGGAAGCCTCCTTTGTTCTAAGGATTGAGATCCATAAAGACAGGTTGCATAGACTTTTGGGTTTATCCCAAAGAGCTTATGTTGATCGAGTTTTAGACAAATTTGGCATGGGAAATTATAGGCCTCTTGATACCCCTATTGCCAAAGGGGATAAATTGAGCAAGGATCAATATCCCAAGAATGATCTTGAAAAGAGTGCCATGAAGGATGTTCCTTATGTTAGTGTGGCGGGTAGCCTTATCTATGCTTAAGTGTGCACTAAACCTGATTTGTCTTTTACTGTTTGTGTACTGGGCAGATTTCTATCTAACCTAGGACATGTTCATTGGCTTGCTGCTAAAAGAGTAATAAGATATTTGCAGAAGACAAAGGATTACATGCTTATCTACAGAAGGGTTGAAGACCTGGATGTAGTTGGCTACACTGATGTAGATTTTGCTGGTTGTCCAGATGATGAGAGATCTACTTCTGGATATATTTTCATGCTGGCTGGAGTAGCTATTTCCTGGAATAGTGTTAAAAAAACTCCGACTGCCTCTTCCACTATGCAGGCTAAGTTTGTTGCATGTTATGGTGCAACATCACATGCAATGTGGATGAGAAACTTCATTTCTACTCTTGGCATAGTGGACTCCATTGCCAAACCCCTAACAATATATTGTGACAACAGTTCTGCTATCTCTTTCAACAAGAATAACAAAATGACTTTCACCTCTAAACATATTAATATTAAGTTTCTTGTGATCAGAGAAATGGTTGAGAATGGAAAGATTCTGGTAGAGTATATTTGCACAGAGAATATGCTTGCTGACCCCCTAACTAAGGGACTTAGGCCTATATGTTTGAGAAACATGTTGAGAATATGGGTCTTATGAGGTCTTTTGATGTACTTGGTTGGTGAGAGTTGTTTGATTTATGTTCATTATTCATGTAGTTTGGATTTTGGACTCATGCGCATGTCATGAAATTATTTTTGGTAGCATTGATTTATTTATTCTATATCTCGAAATATGAATACTTTCTTCACGAAGTATTGGTCTTTCATGAGAAAGATGTTGTTCCTTTGTGAAAAGGTGTTTCATTAGAAACATGTATGATCTCTTTTTAGGGGGTTGGTTGTGTTTTCTTAGGAAGACACAGTGAGGATCCATACACATTAGCATAGAAAGGATCACGTATTTTGCTATGATGTGTATATTACACCTTGCGCACTCATGTTTATGGATGATTGTTGATAAGGTTATTTGGTTATGTGGTCATGGATGAACTAGACTCTTTATAGTTTATCATTCATTTATGGCTCTTAGCTGGTAGCTTTGTTGACTGGAGTGATCTGGTTTTGTGGTGACTATTTTCAGGATATGCTTTTTGGCCACAGTTGTTCAACCCGAGAGTCATTTTTAAAATATTTTAAAACTAAATAAAACTCAATTAATTTTGCCCAAGTGGGAGAATATTAGAATTTTTTTGGATATTGGGCTTCTATTGATTGGTGGGCTTTTGTCTTGTTAAAACGGGTTGAATCGATAGCCTAATGTTTTCCCTGGAGACCGATGTTATTATGTAATCCATTATGGGTTTGGGATTCACCATATGTTATTGGGCTTGTGCTCAATAGTGAGTATGCTGGAGGATGTAAAGAGCCTTAGGTGACCTAGGTATTTGATGGACGAAACTAGGTTACTATATATATTAATATTATAGGCAAGATCCCCACTTCACTCTATTATCTCTTGACGGCTCACTGCTCTATCGTTGTAACCTCTGGAATATGAGACAAAGAAGGAGTGGGATTACTTGTACCTGACGTATGCCACATGTGTACACTTCCACGATTTATTTTATTTGATAATATGGCTTCGAGAGTATGCATATTATTATTATTTATGGTAGTTTCAATTCATATTGGTGTTCTAAATTCTTGGTATTTAATCCATAAAATCTAACAGGGAAGACACGCTCACAGGGATGTGAGACTACGCCTTCATGCAGAACGAGGATTGCGATGACGCAAACCCTAGAAGAGCAGACGGAAAAGTTTTTGTGAATCTTAATTTTCATTCAAAGTTATCATAATTTTAACACATATTCTACAAAACTTTGCTGTCATCATCATCATCGTCAAACACTAAGGTAGAAATCCACTTGGGGGTTGAACTAATTGAAACAAAAACTAGTCCTCCGCTAATGCCAAATATGTTAAATCGAAAGCTAAGTAAGGCAATCGGAAATGGTTTTGCAGGGAGTAGTTAAATTTGGAAGGGAAATACTCTATTGCAAAGGAAAGAGTGGGACTATAGATTTTGATGGTGGTAGACAATAGTTTAATTTATACTTTGAAGGTAGGACAAGACAAGAAGGCAGATGGAAACGATCAAAATCTTAAATGGTTCATTTATAATTTGTTTTCATTAGAAACTCTTAGACGACCATGTAATGTTGTGCTTATTTTACTCTCATGAAGACATTGCAGAACCTACTATCAACAAAAGCTAAAATATTATTACTCGTATAATAAAAGCTTGTTCGGAACATTTGATAGGATAAGATTTAATTGTATAAGACCTGATAAATTTAGTTTATATCTTTATAAGCACCCAAGAATTTCTCCTTTTAGGGGTTATAGTCTAGAAACATATGTGTTAAAATAAATAACCATAAATATGTTAATGTTAAGAAAAGAGAATAAATAACCAACAAATCTAGTATCTAATCAACACAATATTTATGATCAAAGTCAACGATAAATAACCAATTTACAATGTATTAACAATTTTTTTATATAACGAGATTTTTCACACATTTGAATATAAGATTAATATCATTCAAAATAGTGAGGCTGCCTCTGTGTAAAACTAACAAAAATTCTTCAACCGTTGGTCAAGCTTGCTACTCGAGCTACAACGTTTTTTTTTCCCCGATAAATCGTACACACTGCTCGACTCAAATTAAGAGAAGCAATAGAGTACACCGACATAAAAAATTTAAGCAGAATCATCAGCTAGGACAAAAAGGATAAAAGGATAATATAACACTACTTAAAACACCATGTGATGTTTCTCCGGTTTGTAATAAACTCCTTGGATTATACTTGCATGATCATCACAGACATGAGCAAATCCTCGAATTTTGGCCTCAAATGCTATTCCTTCCATAAGACTAATCTGCCTTCCTATTGTGGAATTAACTTGCACCACTCTTGCAGCCATTTGTTTTGTCTTCTGCTGATTTACACAACCTCCGCATTCTTGAGCCAGTCTTTCATATTGAGGAAAATATTTTTGGCAAAACGCATCTCCTAGTTGGCTTGCATATCACCTGATAACCATAACTTTAGAGCTTGAGAGTGAGTTCTGAATACAATATTCTGTTCTGCAGCACCAATTTCTTCAAGAATATATTGCAGAGATTCCTCCAAAGCATAGATTTCAGCTTCATAAACTGAGTAAGCTTGACGGAATTCAAAGAAGAAGCAACTTGGATTGAGATTATCCCTAGTATATGATAGCATCTTGAGCTACAACTTTTGGCTATTTGTTTAATAATATCGACATTTAACAAAAAGGACACACTACCTTACTCGAGTGAATTTTGATAGTAGAAAAATACCTAGTGAGAAAGTTTATAGAGAATAAATAACTCCCCATATCGCTAAATATAATTTTCCACTGGACTGTCCGTACATGTTTATTGCAACTCTCATTTAACTATTTTTTAAAATATTATCTTTTTCTTTGTTTTAGAGCAAAAGCATTGAGCTTCAACCACAAATAAGGCAATGCTCAATGTTTTACTCTGTACCGTGACATCGAATACCAACACACTAATAGCGGTCATGGCTTTCCCTATAAAATTGGTCATTTTCATATTGTGTTTTTCAAATCATTATGGGACTTAACTAGCTTTTTCAATGTATTGATTGGCATGACGTTAAGAACAGCTCCTTCATCTACAGAAACTTTGGAGAGACAGGTCTTCCATTAATGTGACCTTAATATATAATGGCCCCAAATGCTTTGTCATCTGGCTTTAAAGGGTTTGTCGAATTGCATCACCTCCATCCCTAGTAGCTGTTACTCACAAACTAACCTCAAGCGTTACTATTGTTAGGTCCATATGAGAAGCCACTGACATTGTTTCTAAACAACTATTTCACGTAGTTTTGACGAATAACAAGCAATCTGAAAAACTTAGTGTTATACTAATGAATTTGTTTGAGTGTTGATTATAAGATCAGGTATTCTCAAAGCTCACTGAACACACTCGAAAGGAATCTTAATCGAAAGCAATATACTCTTATCGTCTTCAAGATGATTCTAACTGCACAAATAATGTTCTCAAACCAAAAGGAAACTTCTTAAGAAATTCTTAAACAAGATGAACCTAAGTGCTTTAGAGCCTACTCAATCCTAGAAGGATGTTGGATATGTAACATCTCCAAATTCTCTAAGTTAATTATCTCATTATTAATGAGTGGTTAGAGTAATTAATAAATTAATCAAGGATTAATTCACTAATTAAATATGCAAAAAATTGGTAATTAAGAAAAGTCAACTAAAGGTCAACATAGAGGATTAATTCACTAATTAAATATGCAAAAAATTGGTAATTAAGAAAAGTCAACTAAAGGTCAACATAGTTAAAAAGATGGGCAAAAATGTAATTTTTATCGCTAACAAACTTGCTAAATTTAAATGTTAAAAAAAATTAAAAATATAATGGTGGGGTCATAGGTTACCCATGGTTAAGCCATGGAGAATGGAAAAATTTAAATGATGAACATTTTCATCATTGAAAAACAATCACCATACTTAATCACACTCAATGTCACTCAATCACAATTAAATTATAAATTGTAACTCCCCATATCAATCCAAATTGTAACCTCCACTTTTCACATAGGCATAACTTACAATCTTTGTAATTGAGCTAATTTGAGACAAATTGAGTTATTTTGGGACAAATTGGAATAAAAATAACAAATTGGAATAATTGTTATGTAATTGACTACTAATGGCTTAAGTTTAGCAAAATCAAATCAAAATCCCATAAACCCCTAAGCTAGCCACGGCCCCTTTTCCCTTTCACTCACCCATTTTGCATTTTCCTCATTCTCACTCACTCACCAAAACACTCTCAAGCAAAAACTCCTCTCTTCCTCTCTTGCTACTTGCGGCCCCAAGCTCTTGTGGGAGAGTTCCTCAACTTTCAAGCTCCAAATTTTAGTTAGATCACTCTCTCTAAGGTAGGATTGTCACTCCCTCTTTATCTTGTTCTTGAGTTTTTATGACACATAAGTAGAGACTCTAGTTTCTCCATGACTAAGAGTACCTACCTTTGTCAAAAGTTTATTTATGGTTTGAAACTTCATGTTCATGCCTCTAAACATATTCTAATCGGTCAAAATTATTCCATTTGTATTTTTAAAAGATTTAATTGATTAAAAACTCTTCTTTGATGTTTCTAAGAGATTTATTCTGTTAAAAGCTTCTAAAACAATGAACTAATAGCCTTGTAATAAAAAGAAAAGCAAAAAAGTCTGGTCATGGTAAAAAGAACATGGTTTTGGCTATGTGTGCTTAATAGTGAGGGAAAAATGAGTTTAAAATCTTACACACTAGATTTGGATTCCTCATAGAATTTTAGGTGGATTAGTAAGAAGATAAATAAAAAATCGAAATTTGCATAAAATTCCTAAATGCTTGCAGCCTTGATAAGATTAAAATGAAAGAAAAGCTTTTAATTTGTAAAGATAGATAATAATGCTTATATATGATTTAACCTCAGAAGTCGTAGACTAATAAACATGCAACCCTTTTTCATGATTTAATCTCGAAAGTCGGTAGACAAATAAATATGCAACCCTTTTTCATGATTTAACCTTGGAAGTCAGTAGACTAATAAACATGCAACCCTTTTCATGATGTAAACCAAGTGATTAACCAAAGAGATTAATGAAACTTGAAAATTTGACCATGGCTTAAGTAATTTACCAAAAAGAAAAATTAAAACTCTAAGTTGCACATAAACTAAATTAAAGTTCCATAATATACCAATTAAGAAAAACATATAGATTGCTTAAACAAAATTAAGTTATAAAGTTTACAAGATAAACTAAGTTTAAAGATAAGTTTTAAATTAAAATCTTACACCTCGTCACCTAAGCTTTAGTCATAAGACTTTGTTGTGTAGTTAGTTTGCAAGTAATTATCAATGCATGAATGAACCTATGAAGTGACAATGTTGAACTTACAAATAACTTGATGTCATGTGATCTTTTGGGTTACATGACAATTTGAATTATAGTTGTTTAATGCTATTTATGCATGTTTATGAAGCTTGTGTATTTGAAATAAACTATGATATTGATAATTATGTCTGTGTGACTAAATTTTGGAGAAAGCTCCAGTGTAGCTGTTATGCTGTCAAATTTCCATCAAAATTTAGAACCTAGAATGATTTATGTTTTTTCACCATGGTATGTTCATACATTAAGTAAGAAAGAGTAATTAAGTTACATGTCATGCATGTTGTGCACTAATCAAGAAAGAAAAGAACTGAGGGTATGATCATTTAGTAAGAGAAGATGACCCCCAAAGACCAGATAATGGATATGATCCTTTGGCCCCCCGACATACGCTGACAAAGGAAAGTGATCCCCAAGCTAGGCATGATCCTTCAGTAAAGAAAGGTGGCTCCAATTTCCCCCTTTCCCATAAGGGAACTCTAAAGTGGCGACAGTTACAATATGAGCTCATTACCATCCAAGTTTAGGAGGGTGGACCAAGTAAAAGACTTTGATGAAGTAAAGTTACAAAAGACAAAAGGTTAAGGCCTAAGATTAAGCTATTAAAGTTGCATTAAGCATCTGCATATGTTCTCAATTTAGCATTGTCATTCACTGATGCACCATTGTCATATGATGATTGTTATATTACTATTCTATATCTTGGTAATCAAGTGAAGAAATATGCTTAAAAGAAATCCACTTTAGCTAATCATGTTTTTGAACTTAATTAAATGAGCTAAATGTATGTACACTTTTTTTTATAATAAACTCAAAGTGGCTAGGATGATAACGAGGATACATTAGTTGTCAAGTTTGAATCCTATTGAGGAATATTTATTTCTACACCTGCACCTGCTGACCTTCTAGAGTTCCTGCAGCCTTCACTTGCTTTGCCAGAATATGAACCAATGCCTGAGTTCAAGCCTATGCCAGAGCCTGAGCCCCTACTAGTGTATGATCCTGCTAGAGTTTAAGCCTATGTCTCTTGACCTACCACCCTTGGAGCTCGTTAATCTAGAGGTGCTAGTCATTAAGATAAGCTCATTTGACTCTCCTACCCCAGCACTGAAGCCACTCCTGGCATTAAATTCATTGCTCAAATCCCTCAAAAGTAACATCTACAGCTACCAACTGAGTTTACCGCCGTAGTTCTGGATGAGGACGTGCTTCTAGGCCTCGTTAGATATATACCCTGATCGTTTCCCATAGGCGTAGTCGTCGAGGAAGTGGTTGTTGAATTCATGTCAAACGAGTTCAGTGGGAGGATAGATTTCTTTGAATTTTCAGTAATTGTGGTGTTGATTATTTATGGATGCTTATAACAGTTATAATGTTTTGTTCCTTGCTTTCTTTAATTGTGATTTTAGTGGAATTATTGGATTATTAAGTTTATTATTAATAGTAGCCATTTATATTTCTTTAATATGTCATATTACTATCGTATCCATGCTTTTATTGACGCTTTTCTTACGTTTAGTGCATCTTTATGCATTCGATTCCGTGATCAAGGCTCATGTTTTCAAAAGAAATTTAAAAAAATTTATCCACTATTTTTAAATAAAGTAATTTCAAAAATAGTTAAGCTTTCTGCAAAGTTAAAAGGTAACAACTAATAGAATACAAATGTAACTTAAGTACAAGTTGGAACTACTAGAGTGTTACAAGAAATATCAAAAGACAATATTGTGTCACAAACAAGGTTAAAAAAGAAGCCTGCATTAGAAGGATGAACTTTTGAAGGATTCATACAATGAATCATCTCATGAAGAATATCTCAAAAGCTAAAGGTTGGAAATTCAACCATTTGAAAGCAACAAGAAAGCTTAGAAATACGTTTAAGCAAGTACAATAGACAATTGACCTCAATGGCTAGTTTCCTGTTTTGGCCACTTGATTGTTTGATAAGACAGAAGCTTACCTTATGCTGAATACTAACAAAATAATGACTAGCATCATTCAAAGACTAACGGTAGAAGGATGTGAAGTAAATGAAGGAGCTCATGATCATCTTTCAACAACAATCTAAACAAGCTTCTGAACTTACATTCTTCTAGATACATCTAAAAAAGAAGTTTCATTCTCTAAGAGCTGAAACAGAAAACATCCTCCTTCAGAATTATTAGACAAACCTTCTCTTACGTAAGTTATATTGTATATCCACACTCTTTTGTGATTTTAGTGAGAGATCTTATGCACTCAATCTCAAATCTCATATTGTAACCTAACCCAATAGTAGTTAGAAAATTAACTTGGAGAGGCTAGTATAATATTACTCAATTTAATTAGCTTAAAGATGCTAGTACATAACTACTCAGTTGTAAGCTTGGAGAGGCTTGTACAAAACTACTCAATAGTGAAAAATCTCAATTTAGTGTTGGGGACTGGATATAGGCTTGGCTTTGCCGAACTAATATAAATTTTTTGTGTAATCTTTCTCATCCTTATCTCTTTACTTTGTGAGTTAACAACCTTCTCATCTCATCCTCACACATCAAAATAGAGTTTCCAATTATTGTTAAGAATGTTTTTGAGAAATCAATTCTATAAGATAAGATTAATTTATCTAACTCATACATTTCCACATTTCAAATTAAAATACACTTGAAAAATATGTTTGAGCTTTTTAGATTTGCAAAAAGTGCTCAAAGGTAGAATTTAACTCCTTTCTCGTGTCAATAATCACCCACAACTTTACACTTGTCTTTTCGGCAACGGTTTTCTTAAGCACCCATCCTAATAGTATGTTTCTGTTTGACGTGTGCTCTGGTATGTATCCTTCTAGGAAGCTTCTAACGTGGTCTTTAATGAGTTAAGGACCATCATGATTCTTGTAATCTGATGGGCAAGATCCATTAATATATTAATATATAAATCACTTATAATGTATTATAATTTTCAATTTTAGCCAAGATTCAGTGATTAAAATTTTTTTAGGTAATCCTGAAATATTCCAAAAAATATTATTTAATTTTAAATTACGCAAATAAATTTTAGAATTACTATGATGCATATTAGATGATTAATATATTAATATATTATTAGATTTCATTTATTACATTATAAGGACCATGATGATCCTTCACTCATGAGGACTATATTAGAATCCTCGGTCATTGCCTGCACATTCGTCAAAAAGCCAAATATTCCTGCACACTTTTCTTTATAGTACAAGCAATCTCCTCTCAGGACAAAAGTATAGTTTTACATTAAAATTATGAATTGACTTTGTGCTAGCTGTTTTAGTGATTCCCCCCTCCTCTCTTCCCTTCCCAAAAAAGGAAAAAAGAAAGAAAGACTTTCAAGCTTTGGAAATAAAGCACAAGCAAATATTTAAGTTGTTCCGTTCGGGTCAAGTTATGTCTCCTTATTGGCCGAACGGTCATTTCCATCCAAAAGAACCGAATGGAGAGGAATTGTCACCGGCGTAGTAAGGAAGAGTTACCGAACAATAAGACAAAAGTTTTCTTTCCATTTCGGCGAAAACTGATAAGAAACCTTATCCCAATGTTCGGATTTTGTCCAACCCGATTAGGTGTATAATCTCTTCTATCTCAAAGGCCATAAAATGTGAAATATTTAAGAACAGTAAAGCTTAATGGTACAAATTTGAGAGTACCAAATTTTGTTTTGCATTTTTTTTTTGACAAATATTACTGAAGGCTCAACTCACCAAAAATGAGTGCGGAGCCAGAGGATACACATTTTAAAACCAAAATAGCAAAAACAAAGTAAAAATATCAAATACCTCTCTTTTATATCAACTAAAACATCTGCTACATCCTAATTATCTATATGATAAGTTGATAACACCCAAAGTATAAATGGACCCCTACACTATGCTCCACCAAATTTTTTTCACAGTAAATTCATCACCCACCAAATAGTATTATCTTAAATAAATTAAAATCTTATTGCACCATAGGCCACCTGAAGCATAAGCACCATAGCACATTGAGAGATATTGGTTTTGTTGTAGTAACCACCCACTGGCCATCTTTTAAGGATTCTTTAATTACTTCAGGCTACTGCCTCATCCATATGAACCACCCATATTGAGGCCATTTAATTTTGTCCTGCATATATGGCATTCGTCACAGCTTTTTACTTTTTTCCACTACTTGTGTTCTGGCCCACTAACAGTCAGGTATTAACCCATTGGTATATTTTTCTTCCCTTAATCCATTAAACTTCGGTCTCACGATTGACTAGCATGTATGAAAATACAGGTAAAAGACAGTAAAGAGAGATTAGTAGTATAGAATTGATTTTACTTTTAGGGAAAACTAATTGATTTGTTTCTTAATTTATTTTTTATTTTTAAATTTATTATTTAAGTAATAAATATTTTAAATTTATTCTTTAACTTTTAAAAATTAAATATATTTATCCTTTTCATAAATAATGTCAGTTACGTGTACGAAAGAATCCTATCTACCATATAAGTTATCGAAAATAATATAGATGACATCTTATGTGATAAGTTCTATTTTTAAATTTATCATCTAATGCAACAAATGATATTTACGAAGAGGATAATTATATTTAATTTTTAAAAATTAGAAGATAAATTTAAAATATTTATTATTTAGAGGACAAATTTAAAATATTTGTTATTTAGAGGATAAATTTAAAAATTGAAACTAAGAGATGAATTAATTATTTTTGCCTTACTTTTATTATGTTAGATCTTTTGACCACTCACCTAAAAATACTAAACATAAATTACTGTTTCAATAATATTAATTTTATTAAAATCATTTTTCAAATAAAAATAATAAACATAAATCACCTCACTTTTAAAATGACTTTTAATTAAAATTATTCTTACTAAAATCAAAATCATCAAGAGAGATAGAAAGACAGAGACATTGACTAGTATGAAAATGAACAATAAACTAGGTGCCGTATGACGAAATTTAACATTCAGTCCACGAAGGACATTTCTAACTTTGAACAAGCAATTTTAAAATCTTGTTAATCTGTGACAAATCTTTTTAAGTATAAACTTAGGCCTAATGCATTGTTGCAAGATACTGGCCTAGCCTTTGACCAGCAGAGCCAGCAGCTACTTGCAGTTTTTGGCCTGCGTAGCAGAAGATGGAAAGAAGGGTAGCAATTATTGGGGCAGGAATCAGTGGCCTTCTTGCCTGCAAATACATTCTAGAGAAAGGTTTTCATCCAATTGTCTTTGAAGTTGAGGATGGCGTAGGAGGACTATGGAGGCATACTATAGAGTCTACCAAGCTCCAAAACAACAGAATGACCTACCAGTTCTCGGATTTTCCATGGCATTCTTCAGTAAAAGAAGAGAATCCAAGTAGCCAGCAAGTTCTAGATTATCTTAACTCATACGCTGAACATTTTTCCCTCATTCCTCACATTAGATTCAACTCAAAAGTGGTCCATATAGAGTATGCTGGGGAGTCAAGTGAACAAATGAAGTCATGGGAATTATGGGGCGGTAATGGCAGGCCCTTTTCCTCTAAGGGAACATGGCATATTGCAGTGCAAGATACCAAGAATTTCTCCACTGAGGTATGTGTATATAGTCTGTATGGTTCGGTCAGATTTTATTTTTAGATCTGATGAACTCTAATTTCTCCACACAAACCACCCTGTCAATAATTCTGCATTTTCTTTCTTGTTTTGTCAATATATATATAGATACATATTTAACGCGCGAAATCTGACGCCATGGTAAACAGTGTTTGTGAGTGTAATTTTTTCATTTACTTTTAGAATGATATGCAAGTTCAGATTGAGTTCAATTATTGAACAAAGAAGTGCTAAGTTGTGGCACAGTAGATGCCTTCATCATGTGCAATGGTTGCTTTTAATATACCAGGAATACACTGCTAAAGTCTGAACGTTTATGTGACCAGGTGTATAATGCCGAGTTTGTCATTCTTTGCATTGGGAAATATAGTGGTGTGCCTAACATTCCCCAGTTTCCTCCTGGACAAGGCCCAGAAGTTTTCAATGGCAAGGTTATGCATTCCATGGACTACTCTGCTTTGGACAATGAGACTGCTGCTGAATTGATCAGAAGAAAGAGAGTTACAGTCGTAGGCTCACAGAAATCAGCTATGGATATAGCAGCTGAATGTGCAGATGCAAATGGTTAGATATGTTTGTTCAAACTTTTCTTACAAACAATTTAAATGAAAGATTTCACTCTGATTATATGATTATATCTCTATTTTCAATTCACACCACTAATTATCTATCTGTTTTAATTCTGATATCTATTTCTTTTTCCTTCACATGATCACTTTTATAGGAGTCAAGTATCCCTGCACAATGATCCAAAGGAGTGCGCACTGGTTCGTCCCAGATTTTAACATCTGGGGCATCAATCTTGGATTCTTATACTTAACTCGCTTTGCTGAGCTTTTAGTTCACAAGCCTGGAGAGCCCTTCCTTCTTAGCCTTGTGGCCACTTTGCTTTCACCATTGGTAACAGTCTCTGAAAAATTGTCTCATTATATATAGTATGTATGTATATACTCATGAAGAAATGGAGAACAGTATGCTCATGGCTCCACTGTTAAACTTTCAGAGATGGGGAATTTCTAAATTCACTGAATCATTTCTAAGATGGAAGTTGCCAATGAAGAAGTATGGATTGGTACCCAGTTACAGCTTTCTCCAAGGCATCTCTTCATGTCGGATTGGGATGCTTCCTGAAAATTTTTATGACAAAATAAAAGAAGGATCCATAGTAATAAAGAAACCAGACAGCTTCGGCTTCTGCAGAGAAGGTTTGATCATTAATGGAGAAGCCAAGCCCCTAGAAACAGATCTAGTAATTCTTGCTACAGGATACAAAGGTGAAGAAAAACTCCAAAGCATATTCAAATCATCCATCTTCCAAAAATACATCAATGGGTCAACAACCTCAGCAGTTTCCCTCTACAGGTCAGTATTTGTTGATCCATTTGCCCAACATAAACTGCTTTTCTATTTTTTGACGAGAAATGATATTTTAACATAACCTATCTCGTATTTTGGGCTGACATACCACCTATCTATCATTGGATGGGTGTGGCCCCCACTTATATTGGGTCCCACATCCATCCAATGATGGATAGGCAGATATCTACTGGATCTGAGTGGTATATACAAATAATAATCTCTTTTTTGGCAATTACAAAATATTGCTTTAGTTTGTAAAAAGCCTCTGAAGCTCACCAAAGATAACATGTTTCAACCACTTCAGGCAAATAATTCACCCTCGAATCCCTCAACTGGCAATAATAGGATATGCTGAGAGCCTATCAAATCTTTTTGCCTCTGAAATGAGATGCCAGTGGCTTGCGCATTTTCTGGATGGAAACATTGAGCTTCCTAGTATAAGAGAAATGGAAAAGGATGTCAAATTGTGGGAAGACCATATGAAGCAATATGCGGGGGAATATTATTGGAAGTCATGCATTGTTGTTAGTGGCATCTGGTATAACGATCAGTTGTGCAAAGACATAGGATGTAACCCCAGAAGGAAGAAGGGTCTTTTTGCGGAGCTGTTTGAACCGTATGGCCCCATGGATTATGTGGCTCTTACTCGTAAATGAGCACTTAGAATAAAGGGTTTTTCTTTTTGTTTCAAAAATAAGCATTCTATGGGAAGTTCCCAAAGCGGTACGAGAAAATAATAGATTTAAGGAAGATTAAGAAGAAAACAATCTGGAATGGTAAGTCTTCGAACCGTAAGAAAAATGGTAAGCTTTTGAAGCATTGGACGTGACGTATTTGACTAGTGATCTGTCTCATGTATATGTAAATGTATAAGCAAACTGTTTATGAATATGAATAAATCCCGTGTATTCAAAAAGGCGGACTTTTAGACTTGCTTGGCCGATTCGATGGTAAGCTAACATATGTTCCTTTTTAATATTATACGACGAAAGTCAGCATACTCGACAATAATTCTTCCACTGGATATAAGAAGATGGTGTAAAACATAGAGCTTACATTTATACGCATTTTTGGGCATAGAATTCAAATTAGCTACCGCGTGTAACAAGTTCCTACTGTTATATGGAATCTTGAGCTGGCCTATATTGATTTTAGGCATACGAGTACATCACGAGTCATTGACCTGTCATGACCAGCGCTATGGGCTCAAATTCTTTCAATAATTTTTAAGTTGGAGATATAATTGAAACATATAGTTTTGTAGAAATAATGAATCAATTTTTGTTTTAAAAAATATTAATCTTTGAAAGGTTATTGACGGATAAATATTACTAGAAATTTGCTACTTACCGATAGATTTACAAACGAAAAATTAGACAAAATCCGTCAATAAGAATTTTATCGATAGTATTTCTGATGGACATAATTCGTCGGTAAGAAACGTGTTGGTAATAAAAAAATTAATATTGCTGATGGAAAAAGTCTGTCAGCATAATAAAAGCAACGTAAGTAATGATAGCATCAAAAATAAGGTTATCAAATGGGCCGGGCTTTAAACTAACCCGTTTTCCAGCCCGACCCATTTAAGACTAGTCGGCATTCTTAAACGGTTTGGTCCATTTATTTTTTATTTTATTATTTTTTTGTTTTTCATATTTTAAAAATTATTTTTTATTAAAAGAAAATTTTTCATTTAAAAAAACCTAAAAATTCTTTTTTTATTAAAAAAAGTAAGAATGTTCTAAATCTAATTATTAAATTGTATTTTTATCTCCTAAATTCATACAATTTTACTTAAAAAATAATAAAAAATAAACACAAGTAAACGGGCCAAGTTGAAAATAAGTTAATTTAAACGGATTGTTATTTTTTAATTCCAACCCACCTACTTTTGGCGGATAAACGGATTTGGCCTATTTTAACGGCTCTAGTCAAAAGCCATCACTAACGAAATTAAATCAATAAATTATTTATAATTATCAATAGTATATCCGTCACAAAATTTTACATCTTTTTTTTTATATATATGCAAAAAAAATTATTTATTTCAAATAATATTCTAAATTATAAAAAAAATTTGGGCAGAGTCTCCCCTTATTTTAGAAGCTTTCATAGAAATTATTTCGTCAGTTAAATACAAATAACAAATATATGCAGTTTGTAACACCCTACCAATTCAATATGCTTAAGTTATAGCATGAAATTGAGTAGATTGCGTTATATATATATATGTATATATATATATATATATATATATATATATATATATATATATATATGTATATTTTGATGAAATATACCTCGGGGCGCAGAGGTCATATATGTAAACAGAAGAAGTGGCGCGCTGTATATAGTAAACGTGATTAACATCATAAAACGTAACAAAATTTAATAAAAAGCACAACAGAGAAGATAAAGATAGGTAATATATCATCAGCTATATACATACATATATATGTCGGAAGCCAACACTTCAGTTTATATACAGGTTCAAAAGAGGATACATAAGTGGGGTTGGTGTACCAAAAAGACATAAGACCCATGTCAGTCAAAACAATCCTAAAAGATCCTCAAAGGATATTTCAATCTAGCTGATATACATATGGCTAAGTCTATGGCTCAATGCTACACACTACCAAAAAGGGGCCATACTGTACAATATACTCGGCGGCCGGAGCCTACTCAGTCATGTAGCCGTTGGCCATACCAGGCCCGACCGGGGAGTAGTCAGCACTAGGTGTGCTACATGCAATTAGACTACAAAATATGGAGCAGCAGGGTCGAATGCAGGATGAAATAAAGGAACAGCAAAATTCCTATTACTAAAAAGATAGAGGCGGAAGTGGCAGGAACCAGCTATGTACAATGAGTCAAACATGGGGTCATAGTGGAGCTGCATGTTAGGGATCTCAATAAACAGGGTGGCTGTCATGTCCATCACCAAAGTCTGAGAATGATGCAGAAATATAAAGCGAGGTGAGAATTTAAAGAAATTATTAGCAGGATTCGAGTACGGTATTAAACTAATATCACATTCATTCTCAGTTGTCTCGGTTTTCATTCAATTATAAAAATGGCATCTAATGGAACTATCCACATTTAATAAGTTTAAGTAAATACCTGGTCCGAGACAAGGTTCAGTTTTACTTAAGACAGCAGAAGAAACAAAATAAACTACTAAATAGTGTTACACAGAATATTGAGCAGAATAAATAAATAGACAGCAGCAAGTAAACTTAATAGTCAAACTATAAACAACTTGCAATGACTATACAATGCGACCATGCAAAAACTCATTCTTAAAACTTAGCATCATCAGCTTTTCTGTTACTTGGTCCCCTAGGAGTTCTTGGCTATTCAACTCCTAGGTAATAGTCTGCTTTTCAGGATCGAGCTCATTCCTATATAGGAATGCCGAGCTTACTTTCCCCGACCTTTCCACCGATCTATTCCCCTTAATTTTAATTTGGGGCTGGCCCAAGTATTATGGAACTTTTATCATGCATAATTTTTATAAATTTCTTGAAAATGCACATGTATCGGAATGTATCTTATAACTCCTACAACATATGAATTCTTTGCCGAAATTTCAGTAGCATAACGGATCAAGTCCGCTTCCCCATGAATAGTGCCAGACTACTAGTAAAATCATTCCATCATGCCAATAAATATGGAACAGCAATTGTATATTCACAATATCATTCATCAAATTCAATAAAAATATCAATAGAGTTTTCTGCTTACTTCATCCTATTCTGCCCGAATATTGTATAATCCACCTTTAGTCCAATTCAACTCATTTAAACCTGAATTTTGGATATGTCATACCTCTATGTGTCTAGTTTCCAACCCTTTTGGTCCCATCTCATTTTTATTTATATAACTCAAGTTATTAGTATTTTATCTCAAACTGCCTTGTACTTAACTAGAAATGCACCATTATAAGTGAAAATTCACTAAAAATAGAAATCTAGGTGAAATCATACGAAATTTATATCAGTTTAAATCTAACAGAACAAGCTTTCAAATGAAATAATTTTTGTATCATTTGCATGAGTATATTTTGAGATAAGCCCCTTAACTTGACCTTATTGGACTAGCCTGTTCCAGCCCAGTTTGAAATTAAGGTACATTCATTGATGTGTTGGGAATAATTGGAAACAAATCTAACTCTAAAATTTTTATGAGATATTCCCTTATATGTTAGCTTTCAAACAGCGTTAGTCTCACTCAATTTAGAGTTGTGTAGGCTGAGTTACACCCCTCTCAACTCACACTGCCCAAATGGGAATCCAAGATTTTAGGTCAAATTTCAAAAATTCATAACTAATTCTATACTAATCCAATGGCTTATATTTTATATGTATGGAAAGCCCTGAATGTCTAGTCTCATATAAAAATGAATTCATCAAATTTAAACAGCTGTAGACGGAGCCATACACTCCGCCGTACGGACCATCGAGTAAAAACCCTAACAGCATCTTGAATTATCTCTATTCTTCAAGTTCTTTCATGCCAATTCCAATCCTAATTACAACATACATGCAAAATCAACCATAATCCATCATCTTCACTCCAAATCACATCAGTGTCATGAGAAAACTAAGATCCCCACACAACCCCAAATCAAGGAAAATAAGAGAAGTTAGATTCCTACCTCCTTGTATGTGATCTTGCTAGATTTTGGAGTTTAAGTGGTTAAAATCTTGTCAAAACTTGAAGGTTGACGGAGTAGATTGAAGGGAGAAGAGATGAAGGAGGCTGGAAGGGGAGAGAAGGGGGCACAATCTGCATAGAATGAGGAGAGAAAAATCTGATTCAAACATTTAATGAGTAGATGGCTATGTGTGTTGTCATTGGCTGAAATTTTGTGGCCAATTTTTCAGCCATGTCTCCCTCTCTTTGTGGCCCTTGTTGCACCACCCATAGAGGGTTAAGTAGCTGAGTATTCAACCTTCACACAATAGAATTTGAGTATATAATTATATTGATTCGGTTCTAGCAACTTAAAGTACTGAAATCTTACCGATTTCCTTTAAATCGGTAAATCGGTTTAAGAAAGTTTCTATGAAATCTTCTATGCTTCTAATCTAATTCTCTCACATCTAATCTCAATTATTTGCTAGTTAATTAGCCATAAATAAATATTTAGTCGAATTTTAATTAACCTCAATTATTCGATAAAAATCGAACAACTAGGCGAAAAAAAATGATAAAATTCTTTGGATGTTACACAGTTATACAAATTAATCAGTTAATCTTAAAAACTGTTCTAGAGCACATCCCTTTATTTCATGTCATGTAAACATACAACACCACAACATACAATTAAGATAATGGTAAAGAACTTTAAGTCTTCCCCCAGTCATACAATCCCATCCTCCTTCTTCTATCCTACAACTCTATACTAAAAATTTTAAGTGTTTAATATTTCAAAAAATATAAAATTTAAAAATGAGTACAATATATATACATAAAACTTCGCAACTCACTTCATGCCAGTCAATCAATGCACCAATCACCAAGTGTTCTAAAGGGGATTTTTAACAATCAACACCACAAATTAAGCTCGCTAATTAACAAAGACACTAAAAACTTTGAGTAAAGAAATGGAATAAAAAAAAAGAGAGATTAAATAAAAAAAATAAACTGATTAAAATACTCATTAACATATCACAAACACAATAGCAATCTCCAACGGCAAAATGGAAGCTCCAGTAGTAAGAAAATGACCTAGGGTCGTATGAGGTTTTTGGGGGGGGGGAGAGAGAGAGAGAGAGAGAGTTGTGCAAAATGAGGAAAAAGAAGGGAGCATTTGTGCTTTAACGTTCCATTTCATTATTACTGACGAAAAAAATCCGTGGTAATAATTAAATGAAATAAATTGTTTCATTAATCACATATTATTGACGAAGTTCTCGTCAGCAAAATGATAATGAAATGAATCGTTTCATTAATCATCCATTATTGGTAAAAAATGTTTCAGTAATATTGAAATTAAACTACCTCTAGTGGTAATTCCAAATTTCAAATATTGACAAAAAATGCATCAATAATAATTAAAAATTAAAATAATATTTTTTATCTAAATTAAATTAGAAAGAAAACATAATAACTTATCAACGGATTTTTCATCGATAATGTTTTGACGCTATCAGGCACAAACATTTATTGACGTTTTTCCCAATGGAATATTAAACTATTGGTGAAAATTCACATCAATAATTTGTTTAATCTTACCGATGGATTATTTGTCGATATTTTCGACAAATTATAACCGTTGCTAAAGTCCATCGGCATTTAACGAATTTCTAGTAATGAAATTCCTTACTTTAAAGAAAGAAGACCTCATAAGAAAAAAAGACAGCAAAAGATAAAAAAAATAATAATAATAAAATAGAATTTTTTTTTTTCTCTCTAATTCATTCCTCTCAAAGATTATATTTATAATGGTGTTGAGCATTTTAGAACTTTTCCTTCCTAACAAACTACTAACAACCCTTTATTGTCACATACCCATCTTCGAAATATTCATATTAATTATTTCTTTCTATCAGTTATAAATATGCACTGATCGTTATGATCATCAAGCTAAGCAAACACAAACACACCCCATGTGTGTTTGGATTAGCTTATATTAGGTTCAAGATAACCAAAAACACTTTTCAAACATTTTCAAAAACCATGTCTAAAAAAAATATCTTTTTACAAGCATGCTGAAATTTCACATGCCTTTTATTTTTTATAATTTTTTTTTACTTTTTACATACGTAAAATTTGTTAAAAATATAGGAGATTCAATGAACAATTATTGAACATTTCAAAAGATACTTTTCTAATGTTCTAAATTTTTGAAAGTACAGACAATGCATTTCATGATTTTAAAATATAAGAGGCTAAAATAATTTTTTTAAAGTATAGCACAAATAATCTTTGGAAAGGGATTTGTAATATCTCAATTTTTATAAAGTACTTTGTGTAAAATAATTTTCGGTTGAAATATTTTATAGTTAATTTGTCCAAGTTGTTTTAACAAAAATAATTAATTAAAAGGAAAATCAAATAATTCATTAACTTTTTAGTTTAAGATAAATAAATTAGTAAAAATTAATTATAATGTTATTGTCAAGTCACGTTAGACAGCATGTATTTTTATAATGGTTATAACACTAATATAATGATAAAATTATTATTTTAATTATTTAATAGATAAAGTCAAAAATAAATAACAACAATAATAAAGCTTTAGAAAAGTATACATGTTAGCAACGTAACACATAGTCATACTGTGTGTCTTGTTTGAACTAAAATAGGGTGGTTTCTTCGTTATCGCCCCAAAATGGATGGGTATTTACCCTTCCTCACGTGCTGTCCATTCAGCGGCGAAATTGAGCCAGAAAGCAACAAATAACCAGCGACATGGAGGATGTTTCTAAATTTGCGATTAAGCCCATAATCCCAATCTCTTCCACGATTTCTACCACGTGGGTTTCTCTGCAACCCAAATTGTTGCCATAAAAAATCTAATTAGCTGAGCCATCTATTTTCTAATTTGAACAACCACTTTATTTTATTTTTCGAGCTGCTAAGAAAATGAAAAAAAATCCAGCTATTTACAACTAATGTCATTTTTAATTATTTTGTAGGCTACAATTAAATTATTAATATACATATTTAATTTTTTGCCTTAAATTATTCTATTTACAGTGTTCTTGCTATATACCTAAAACTTTGTAACTCACTCCATGCCAATCAATCAATGCACCAATCACCAAGTGTTCCAAAGGAGATTTTTAGCAATCAACACCACAAATTAAGTTCGCAAATTAACAAAGATACTAAAAACTTTAAGTAAAGAAATGGAATAAAAAAAAAAAGAGAGATTAAATAAAAAAATAAACTGATTAAAATACTTATTAACATATCACAAACACAATAGCAATCTTCAGCGGCAAAATAGAAGCTCCAGCAATAAGAAAATGACCTGGGGTCGTATGAGGTTTTCTTTTTGGGGGGGGGGGGGAGAGAGAGAGAGAAAGAGAGAGAGCTATGCAAAATAAGGAAAAAGAATGGAGCATTTGTGCTTTAATGTTCCATTTCATTATTACTGACGAAAAAATTCATCGGTAATAATTAAATGAAACAAATTATTTCATTAATCACATATTATTAATGAATTTCTCATCAGTAAAATGATAATGAAATGAATCGTTTCATTAATCATCCATTACTGATAGAAAATCTTTCGGTAATATTGAAATTGAACTACCTTTGGTGGTAATTCCAAATTTCAAATATTGACGAAAAATGCGTCAATAATAATTAAAAAATAAAATAATATTTTTTATCTAAATTAAATTAGAAAGAAAACACAATAACTTACCAACGGATTTTTCATCGACAATGTTTTGACGCTATTAGGCACGAATATTTATTGACGCTTTTATCAATGGAATATTAAATTGTCGGTAAAAAATCACATCAATAATTTGTTTAATCTTACCGATGGATTATCCGTCGATATTTTTGATGGATTATAACTGTTGGTGAAGTCCATCGGTATTTAACAAATTTCTAGTAATGAAATTCCTTACTTCAAAGAAAGAAGACCTCATAAGGAAAAAAAAAAAAAAAAAAACAGAATATTATTTTTTTCTCACTAACTCATTCCTCTCAAAGATTATATTTATAATGGTGTTCAGCATTTTAGAACTTTTCCTTCCTAACAAACTACTAACAACCCTTTATTCTCACATACCCATCTTTGGAATATTCATATTAATTATTTCTTTCTATCAGTTATAAATATGCACTGATCGTTATGATCATCAAGCTAAGCAAACACAAACACACCCAATGTGTGTTTGGATTAGCTTATATTAGGTTCAAGGTAACCAAAAACATTTTTCAAACATTTTTTTGAAAGAAAAACCATGTCTAAAAAAATATCTTTTTACAAGCATGCTGAAATTTCACATGCCTTTTATTTTTTATAATTTTTTTTTTACTTTTTACATACATAAAATTTGTTAAAAATATAGGAGATTCAATGAACAATTATTGAACATTTCAAAGGATACTTTTCTAATGTTCTAAATTTTTGAAAGTAAAGACAATGCATTTCATGATCTTAACATATAAGAGGCTAAAATAATTTTTTTCAAAGTATAGCACAAATAATCTTTGGAAAGGGATTTGTAACATCTCAATTTTTATAAAGTACTTTGTGTAAAATAATTTTGAGTTGAAATATTTTATAGTTAAGTTGTCCAAGTTGTTTTAACAAAAATAATTAATTAAAAGGAAAATCAAATAATTCATTAACTTCTTAGTTTAAGATAAATAAATTAGTAAAAATTAATTATAATGTTATTGTCAAGTCATGTTAGACAGTATGTATTTTTATAATGATTATAACACTAATATAATGATAAAATTATTATTTTAATTATTTAATAGGTAAAGTCAAAAATAAATAACAATAATAATAAAGCTTTAGAAAGTAAACATGTTAGCAACGTAACACATAGTCATACTATGTGTCTTGTTTGAACTAAAATAGGGTGGTTTCTTCGCTGTCGCCCCAAAATGGATGGGTATTTTACGCTTCCTCGCGTGTTGTCCATTCAGTGGCGAAATTGAGCCAGAAAGCAACAAATAACCAGCGACTTGGAGGATTTCTTTTGTTTTTTGGTCGGGACATGGAGGATGTTTCTAAATTTGCGATTAAGCCCATAATCCCAATCTCTTCCACGATTTCTACCACGTGGGTTTCTCTGCAACCCAAATTGTTACCATAAAAAATCTAATTGGCTGAGCCATCTATTTTTTAATTTGAACAACCACTTTATTTTATTTTTCGGGCTGATAAGAAAATAAAAACAAAAATCCAAGTATTCACAACTAATGTCATTTTTAATTATTTTGTAGGCACCAAATATTTAAAGTATTTACAATTAAATTATTAATATACATATTTAATTTTTTGCCTTAAATTATTCTATTTACAGTGTTCTTGCTACAAAGGACACATAGGCCAATATATAGGAAACTTAGCACTTTGAAAAATATATCACCTACCTTTCTCCATAGGAAGCCTCTTTATATAACATCCTAATAATACCATGCTATACTTAAGTTATTTTATGGCGTTATTAGTTGTTACTCTTACCTAACAGAAGTTCTTTATAATTGAAATTAGCAAAATATATATAAATAGCATATAAAATTTTTTTTACCCTCTCTTATCACTCATATTTACATAAAATCATTTATTCTTTAAAAATGAGCCTTTAAGTGCTTACTTATTTATATAAACACAGACGTTGTTCATCATATTGTGGCATTACTAATAGGCGTACGATAAAATAGAAATAACATGACAACCAACTTCAATACAATAACATGACCATAGGAACACATCACGTCTATCGAACATGTTTTTGCTAATATTTTGTGGTCGTGTCACCATTTCAATGATCTTTAATACTTTTGTGAGAGCTTGGTGCTTAATTAGTTAGGTTTGGACCAAGTATGCATAGAGCTCTCTATGGCAGCAATATAAATAGTTGCTACTTTTAAATTTATATAAATTGGCTTTCTAAATTTGTCTGTATACTTATAATTCGTTCATACATAAAAAGTTAATGTATTTATTGTTGAAAATTGATTTTTGTAGTTGCATACATGAATATGTGGATGAATATGTCGCAGGGCTGCTCATGATCTGTTGGAGTTTACAATGTAGAGGCAATTTTGAATTGTTGCTTCACGTTATAGTTGGGTTCATGTCAGTAGCAATTTGCTTTGTCTCACATCCAACTGATTATGAGAGCTAATTGGTTCTTCATGCCATACTGTATGTTCTAGATATGCAACAAATGAATGCCTATCAATACTCATTTTGGATTCAAAAGCTTAGAGTGTATCACAAGAAGAATCACGTTGATGGTTTAGTGCTTCTTTTAATAAACTTATACATAAGTAATCATCATTGGATGTTGGATATATGATTTTGATGATGAAAAATAAGTGTTGATTTCTAGTTTCCATTAAAGGGAGATACTATATTTAACAATTTCCTCTCTTATCCTAGTAAATGATTTCTTTATTCAAGTCTAAATTCAATTTGAAACATATCTGATTTGAATTTATTATATGATCTATTTTTACTCAAAAAATTCATGTTTAAAGGATGAAATCATGTAACCAATGTTCAAATGAGTGAAGTGTGGCATGGTTGTGAAAGCAGAGAGAAACAGCAATTAAAGCAGCAGCTAGGGGTCAAGATCTAGCAACTACTAACCAGTTACAGCAGTTACGCGAGATTACATTCATTTGCCCAAACTCTAGCCACAAGTCTCTCTAATGGCTAGTAGGCTTCAACAGTTTATTATCTGTAAAAGCCTTCAGGATTGAAGAAAAAAGATAGACCTTCCATCAAAAGAAATTAGAGACTAAGAGTGCTATTCTTTGTTCTTACATTTGTTCATTCTACTCTTAGAGAGAGTTTAAGTCTTTTCTTGTAGCTCATATTCAAGAGCAACACCTTGCCTTCATAATTGAGTTGTTCATTTTCTAGAGAGGAGGGAAAAGTATGGATAGCATCTAGGAGTCTTTTCTTTCTAGAATCATTCTACTTGGAAGATAGGTGGAGGAAGGTTGGTTGAAAGCCTTGTAAGACAAAATTCAACTAGTGAAGAAAATCCCAAACAATTGGGGATTGGGCGTAGGTTGCGAATTGTAACTGAACCATTATAAATCGTTTAGCATTTCTCTTCACCCTTATCTCCTTTAACTTTCTACTATATTGTATTTAACTATTCAAAACTTAATTCTGAATTGTTTTCTGTTTAAATTTTGTTTAAGTTTAAAAATTCTATTATTGAACCAATTCACCCCTTCTTGGTTCTATCATTTGTTATCCAAGCCTAACTTTCTATAAGGCTTAACAGCTTGAAAGAACGATCTTTATAAGTTAAATGGCAAGAAATTTGATGAATGGAAGGGCAATCCATCTCAAGGCCTCCATATTTTGATGGAACAAATTGTACCAATTGGAAGGAACATATTAAGATCTTCATACAATCCATTGATTACAAGTTGTGGCTTGTGATTACAAATGGACCAACAATGCCAAAGAATATGGTAGATGGCAAAGAAGTGGAGAAAAGCAAAGAGGAGTTTAGTGACAAAGACATGAAGAAAATGGAGCAAAATGCAAAAACAAAAAATATATTCTATTGTGCTGTCTTGATGATTTTAAGAAGATTTCGAGATGTCAAACTACTAAGCAAATGTGGGATAAGTTGGAAGTGACATATGAAGGTACTACCCAAGTTAAAGAAGTAAAAATTGACATGCTAGTACATGAGTATGAACTTTTCAACATGAGTGATGATGAAAAGATAGAAGAGATGTTTGAGAGGTTCTCAAACACAGTCAATACTCTAGATGCTCTTGGAAAGGTCTACACGGATAGAGAATTCGTAAGGAAAATTTTGAAAAGCCTCACTAAGGAATGGCAATCAAAGGTGGCTGCAATACAAGAAGGACGTGACCTCAACACTATCACCTATGATGACTTGAAAGGTAACCTTATAACTTATGAAACTACTTTTCTTAATAAAGTTTATGATGAAAAGAAAGGGATGGCACTAAAAGCCACTTTAAGCTACCATAGCAAAGAAGGTGATGAAGAGAGTCAAATGAATGAAAATGAAGAAATAGCCTTCCTCACCAAAAGACTCTACACCCTTGAAAGGAAGAAGTCTCAAGCAACAAGGAGACAAAAAGTGAAAAAGGACCCACCCAATGAAGAACTCAACAAAGATCAAGTAATTTGCTATGGATGTAAGGAACCAGGCCACTACAAGTCCGAATGTCCACACATCTTGAAGAAAAAATTTAAGAAGGCAAAGAAAAAGAAAGCAATGGTGGCTACTTGGAGTGATAGTGATGACTCCTCATTGGAAAGTGAACAAGAAGATAAAGAGGAAGTTGCAAACATGTGTTTCATGGCAAAAATGCATGAGGAGGTAAGTGATGAAGATTCCTTTTATACATATGATAAACTAAATGAAATGCTTGATCAAGCACTTGAGGATTCTCAAAAGTTAACTTCTAAATATTTTGCTTTAAAATCAAAATATGATAGTGCTTTAAATGAAATTGAGAAACTAAAAAAAATAATTGAGACACAAAGGCCAGAAAGTGCTTTAAGTGAAAATGAAAAAGTACTAGCTGTTGAAAATGCCTCTTTAAAAGGAAAAATTGATGAACTCACTAAAGATCTTGCTAGCTTTGTGAAAGGTAGAGAAAACTTGGATATTCTATTGGGAAAACAAAAGTGTTCTTTTGATAAAGTAGTACTTGGATTCAATCAAGGTAAAACTGAAAAATATTATAAGAATTTTTTTGTAAAAGCAAGTGCTTTAACAACACCTTACATAACATGTAACTATTGTAGAAAGAAAGGTCACTTTGCATATGCATGTGTCAACAAGAAAAATGGCTCCAACAAAATATGGATACCTAAGGGATTATCTTCAAACTCTAACCTCAACCCAAGAAAATTTGGGTACCTAAAATAAGATAAATTTGTTTTGTAGGTGTGCTTGAAGGCAAACAATAAGGACCTATGGATCCTTGATAGCGGGTGTTCAAAACATATGACTTGGGATCCTAGCAAATTTGTTTCCCTCAAGTACAAAGAAGGAGGAAGTGTCACTTTTGGAGGTAATGGTGAAGGTAGAATTTTGGTGTTGGTAAAATTCCAATAAATTCTACTTCCTTTATTGATAATGTTTTCTTAGTTGGAGGTCTTAAGCACAACCTTCTTAGCATTAGCCAATTATGTGATAAAGGGCATAAAGTAGTCTTTACATCATCTCATTGCATCATTCATGGCATTAATAATACTAAAGTATTATGTGTTGGCCATATATATGATAATCTCCACATTATATGGTTGGAAGACATTCAATCCAAAAATATAAAGTGCCTTACTTCAACAGACGATCAAAATTGGTTATGGCATAGAAGATTAGGACATACAAGCATGCATCTTATTTCTAAACTTTCAAAGAAATGACTTGGTTGTTGGTTTACCAAAAATAAGTTTTGAAAAAGATCAAATTTGTGAAGCATGCCAACAAGGAAAACAAACCAAATCATCCTTTAAACCTATCAATGAAGTTTTAACATCAAGACGTTTAAAACTTCTTCACATGGATTTGTTTGGTCCCACAAAGACTACTAGTATGGGAGGTAAAAGGTATGCTTTTATTATTGTTGATGATTTCTCCAGGTTTACTTGGGTGCTCGTCCTTGCTCATAAGGATGAAACATTTGAGGTCTTTAAAAGTTTTTGTAAAAGAATTCAAATGAAACAGGAATTGTTATTTCTTGTATAAAAAGTGACCATGGAAAGGAATTTGAAAATAAATCTTTTGAAAATTTCTGCAATGAAAATGGCATTAAACAAAATTTCTCTTGCCCAAGAACACCACACAAAATGGTGTTGTTGAAAGAAAAAATAGAACCCTACAAAAAATAGCAAGAACTATGATTTGTGAGAATAATCTACCTCACTATTTTTAGGCTGAAGCTGTGAATATCTCTTGGTATATTTTAAATAGATGTTTAATAAGACCTCTCTTGAAAAAGACTCCCTATGAGCTTTGGAAGGGTAGAAAACCCAATACTAGTCATTTTCATGTGTTTGGTTGTAAGTGCTATATTCTTAATACAAAAGATAATCTTGGCAAATTTGATTCCAAATACGATAAAGGTATCTTTCTTGGCTATTCAACTACAAGTAAATCTTATAGAGTGTATAATAAAAGAACAATGGTTGTTGAAGAGTCTATGAATGTTGTTTTAGATTAATCTAATGATTTTTCATTTAGTAAGTCTATTGAAAGGAAAGAGGATGATGAGGGGAGCTTACCACTCAACAAGGAAGATGAAGAAAGTCAAGACCAGATGGAAGAACCATCACATGAAACAAATGCAACCAATGAGGTTCAAGAAGAACCAACAAATGAAACTCACCCAAAGTTACCAAGAGAATGGAGACACTCATCAAATTATCCAATGGAATTCATCATTGGAGACCCTTCAAGTGGAATGAGAACAAGATCATCATTTAAAAACATGAACAACCTTGCTCTTCTCTCCAAAATTGAGCCGAAAAATGTAGAAGAAGCATTGCAAGATGAGGGTTAGATCATGGCAATGCAAGAGGAACTCAGCCAATTTGAAAGAAGTGAAGTTTGGACACTTGTGCCTCCCCCAGAAAATCACACTGTCATTGGCACCAAGTGGGTTTTTTGTAACAAACTTGATGAAGAAGGTAATGTGGTAAAAAATAAAGCTAGGTTAGTTGCACAAGGTTACAACCAACAAGAGGGTATAGATTTTGATGAAACTTATGCACCGGTAGCTAAATTAGAGTCCATTAGAATGTTTTTGGCATATGTTTGTTTTAAAAACTTTAAGCTTTATCAAATGGATGTAAAGAATGCCTTTTAAAATGGCTTTCTAAATGAGGAAGTCTATGTAAGACAACCTCTCGGTTTTGAAGATGATAATTTCCTAAATTATGTTTATAAACTTACTAAGGCTCTTTATGGTTTAAAACAAGCTCTTGGTATGAAAGATTAAGTAAGTTTTTGATTGAAAATGGTTTTTCACAAGGTAAGGTTGATATGTTTACAAAGTCTCTTAATCATGATATATTAATTGTTCAAGTTTACATTGATGACATTATTTTTGGCTCAATTGATGAAAATTTATGCAAAGATTTTTCAAAGCTTATGCAGGGTGAATTCGAAATGAGTATGATGGGGGAGATGACCTTCTTCCTTGGTCTTCAAGTGAAGCAAACAAAAGAAGGTATCTTCATTAGCCAAGCCAAATATACAAAGGAACTCCTAAAGAAATATGGAATGGACAAGGTTAAGCCTATAGCTACACCAATGAGCCCAACCACCAAGTTAGAAAAGGATGAGAATGGTAAGACGGTAAGTGAAAAGGTTTATAGAGGTATGATAGGGTCCTTGTTGTATTTAATAGCAAGTAGACCTGATATTCTATTTAGTGTGTGCTTGTGTGCTAGGTTTCAAGCAAATCCTAAGGAATCACATCTTATGGCTGTTAAAAGAATTTTTCGTTGCTTGCTTGGAACTCAAAATTTTAGTATGTGATATGCTAAACATGTCTCTTTTGATTTACTTGGTTTTTCAGATGTTGATTATGGCATAGAAAAAGTACTAGTAGAGATTGTTAATTTTTAGGACCATGTCTAGTGTCTTGGTACTCAAAGAACAATCCTCAGTGGCTTTCTCCACTGCAAAGGCTGAATACATGGCTATTACAAACTGTTGCACTTAAGTTTTATGGATGAAATACTAACTCCTAGATTATGGTGTAAAACTTGACAAAGCTCCTATTAAATGTGACAATACCAGTGCTATTAACTTGTCAAAAAATCCTATTCAACACTCTAGAACAAAGTACATTGAGATTAGGCACCATTTTTTAAGGGATCATGTACAAAAAGGCCATATTGAACTTGAATTTATAAGCACATATTTTCAATTGGCAGATATATTTACAAAGCCACTTAATGAAGAGAGATTTTGATTCATAAGAAATGAAATTGGCTTAACTAGTTTAGAATAAAAAAAAGGGGGGGGGGCAGGATACCTCACTCCCTCTCATGTTTATCCCTCTACACTCATCTCTTTTCTTACCTTTTATTTCTTTCAAAACCTAACCCCCAAATTTTAGTGAGAGAACCTACCTCAAGCCATCACAAAGTGCTCTTCTCTGATGGACCCAACTACATCAGCGAAGCAATGGTGAAGACCTCCGTCGAGCTTCTCAGCGGATTAGCAACATCGTCATCTCAGCAACAGTGGCGTCTCTTTCTCTGGTGAGCAGCAACGACTACGTGCGACGCTATCTGCGCCTCTACCGTGGCTCTCACCATATTCATCCTAGCCACCGCTACAACCTCAGACTAACCCATCACCACCGTAGGCATCCTCTCTGTCGTCAGGTTCCGAGGTGCTCCATTGTGTGTCAACTCCATTATGCGTCGGACTCCTCATTTGGGTTATGAGTTTTTTGGTTAGTTTGGAAGAATATTGAAGAACATCCTTTGGTCTTGCATATCTCTATGAAAAAATTTAATCTGCTTATGGTGTTAATATAATATGATGTTGAGATGTTTGTTTTTGCCTATTGCATACAGTGTGGGTCTGAGTTTTATGTGGAATTATTGAGATATATTGTGTTTAGTGCTTTATGCTGGGGGACCATTATTCTATAGTGGGCCTATTGTGTTACTAAGACGAAAGTGGACACTGACAACTGGTACTGTGATCAAAGTACTGTGTTGAAATTTTTTTTTCGACATGGCACTTATAAAAGGTAGAAAAAGTGTGAAAAAGCCCAAAAAGAAGGCACTCAAACCCAAGAAAAATATATCAAAGAGACCTCAACCATCTTCTAAAATTGGTCTGTCTGAAGCTAATTTGTTATTGTTTAGAAATAGAGATGCTAAGAGGAAATTCCAATCTTTTGGGATGCATCAATTGCTTTTGAAGAGAACGGTGAATCTGAAATTATTTGAAAATGAGAATATACAAGCATTCAAAAGATTAGAAAATATGGGTTGGATGTCATTCTTGCAACTTGATGAAAAGTATATCCTCGACTTGTTAAACTCTTTTATGCCAACTCATTTTTGGATGAAACTGGGACACAATTAAAATCTTATATGTTTGGGATTGAAATTTCCTTAGATGCTCATAGTCTAAATGATATTTTGGGGGGTGACAATTCTGAAACTGAAGCTATCTACTTTATTAATGTTTTTCCTCAGTATGAAGGGTTTGAGTATAGTGGTGAATTTTCTAATCTTACATATTGTGGTGCTAATTTCAAACCTGATGTAACAAAGCTTATTAGTATGGAATCTAGATTAATGCTTCACTTCTTGACTCAGGTTATAATGCCAAAATATGGCAGTCAAAATGAGATAACTCTCTTCTCTATGTTCTTTATATGGTGTGCTATGAAAGGCAAGAAGCTTGATGTAACATCCCCACTTTAGTAAACAGAACGTAATAGAAACTTTGAATTATTTCCCTTAGGCAGTGTGAGAATTTCTCAGGTAGTGCTATGCCATGACGATCCTCACACTTGAAACTATAGGGTAGTGTAAAACTGCCGTTGAAAATATGGCACTGCCATATGTTTAAAATTAGGAAATGATAAAAGTACCTCTACAAACTTTTGTTAATTGCAATGATACCCAGGATTTTTAGAAATTATATTTTGACCCCAAAGACTTATTCCCACAATAACCCTAAAACTTTTCATGAAATGACCTTCATATCCCCACATTTGTAGAATTAGCAGAATAGGATTTTAAACAGAGCAGAATCGCATGATGAAACCGTAGAAGTTTAAATCTCTGCCGATTGGACCATGGAGGCAGTCTGGTGTGAAATGATGTGGGGTGCCCCTGGAATTGCTTAGAATTATGGATATGCCATTAGCTATGGAAAACAGAAAATAGAAAGGCTCTGAATTCGCGAAACATTTAATCTACGCTATTAATCGATCTATTTGATCTTATTGACTAAGTAAGGCTAACTAGGAGTTAATTAGATTAATTAGGAGTTAATTAGATGTTAATTAGAGGGATTAGGCTTAGAAGCAATTAGAATAGAAATATAGAAATTCTCTCAGAGTCATTTAGTAAAGTTTTGCCGATTTGAAGAAAATCGGCGAAGATTCGACATTTTAAACTGCCGAAACCGAGCCAGTAGAATTTTCTATTGGAAACCCTCACTTAAGTGGCTGAAATTCAGCCACCCTTACCACATATGAGTGGTGCCAAGTGTTGCTCAAGATAGTGGAGAAACTTGGCCTCACCTCCACCGAATTTTTATCGTTTCGCCTAGTTGTTCGATTTTATCAACTACTTAAGATTAATTAGCATTCGACTAAACTTTTACTTAGAGCCAATTAAGTATCATTTAGAGAAATTAGATATGAGAGAAGTAGATTGAAAGTATAGGAAACTTCATAGGATTTTTCCAAAACCGATTTACCGATTTAAAGGAAATTTCAGAACTAGATTCATTGCCAATTGTTCCCAGCACACCAATGAAGTTGACTTAAGTTTAAACTAGGCTAGGATAGGGTAGTCCACTAGGGTCAAGTTTTGGGACTCGTAACTCAAAATTCACTTAGGCAAATGACTTGAAACTTAATTCATTTGAAAGCTTGTTCTATTAGATTTAATTTGATATAAAATTTGTATGATTTCATCTAGTTTTCTATTTTTAGTGAATTTTCTTTTATAAGAACCCAATTCTGGCTAAGAACAGGGCAGGCTAAGGTAAAATATTTCTATCTTGAGTTATACAAATCCAAATGAGATGGGACTAAAAGGGTTAGAAACTAGACACATAATGCTGTGACATATCCAAAAATTAGATTCAAATGAGTTGAAGCATATTATACTATCCGTATTTCTATGTCTGTCATATGATATAGCAAGTGGTTGTTAAAATATAACCCGCTTCGAGAAAGGTGTTTTCAACTTAAAATTAGACCACTATTTGTTTATATGTATTCATATTTTTATAATAAACCGAAGCAGCTGGAATGTTTATGATGGAACCGGAAGATTGGTTTGAGTTTACCTACTGAGAACCTTAGGTTCTCATTGCCTACTTGTATGTTTCTCTTTTTCGTAAATATTCCAGCACCCAAGTTGGAAATCAAGTGCGAGGTAGAGTACAAGGCCATTCATTGAGCAAGAATCAGGCATAAGCCAGACCAAGAGACTATTAAAGCTAGCTAATGACTAGTCGGAAGTAAACACTGTGTATTATATCAGTTACAATTCCTTTAAAGTGTAATTATTTTATTATCTATGTATCAGAGACTATTAGTCAGTAATAAAGTGAGCAGTTAAAGAACCATGTATTATATTTTCCATATTTTAAAGGTTTCTTAGCACAGTGACAACCTTTTAATATAACTCCATGACTCGAGCATGGTTTATATAATAGAGGTTGTTACACTTGACCCTGGCCACTGATCTTCAATGGGATGACAAGATTTTTAAAGAAAGCAAAAGAACAATTCCCTTATGGTATGGTTATCACAAAAATTCTTCTCCATTTTGGTGTTGACATTCCAGCCGATGAAGCTATTCAAGAAACACACACTAGGGGCAACTTTGATGAAGAATTAATGAGATTTTTGTGGTTCAAAAAATTGTCCAATGGAAAGTGGGTTTGATCATGCTCTCAAGAAGACGAAGAAGAGGAAGAAGAAGCCCAAAATAATGACAATTCATCTGAAAAGTTAGAATCTGCATCCTCTAAAGAAGCCAGCCATGCATCTCATGAGGACAACTCAAAATCGAACACTCATAATTCTGATTGCACTCCAGCTGCTCCTTCCAACATGCCATGTCTCTCTCAAACTGCTTTGGAGAAACTTGGGGACTTAGAAAATCAATTAACCCGTGCACGTGATGACATTAGCCTTGTTTTGGAAAACCAACAACAGCTCAAAGTAAACCAAAAAACTATGCAGAACCTATTAAACCTCATTATCCAAAAGCTTAGCTAGATCTGCTTCCCTTTTTTTTTTTTATGCTTTCATAGAGTCTGGATATGGTGAATCCTTGACATTAGTTTTTGTGTTTATCCTGATCATAGCACTCCAACTAGTTTTTGTATTTGGTTGCTTACATTGTTACTATGTTATGAATGATACTTAGTTGCTGTAATTTTCACTCAGTTGCTATGCTTATGTAATTTCCTAGCTTGCATATTCTTCTCTATTTTCTTTTGTTTATCGTTTTTAATGGTAAAAGGGGAGAAAAATATGGAGTTCTTTATGAACAAGTATAAGCGCCTAAGAGGAACAAGATCATAGATTATGAATTAAGAAGCAAGCATGAGCTAAAGGGGAGCAACGTCCAAGAAGATCATGGATTAAGGGGGAGTTCTCTTTACTTTTTACTCTTTAATACTTGTTGGTAAATTTGAAAAGATTGCATGCTGCCAGCTCTGATACTTGTTTCATATACACCTATTCAAATATTAGAAATCATTTTCATCATCAAAAAGGGAGAGAATGTTGGGTATATGATTTTGATGATGAAAAATAAGTGCTGATTTCTAGTTTCCATTAAAGGGAGATACTATATTTAACAATTTCCTTTCTTATCCTAGTGAATGATTTCTTTATTCAAGTCTAAATTCAATTTGAAACATATCTGATTTGAATTTATTATATGACCTATTTTTACTCAGAAAATTCATGTTTAAATGATGAAATCATGGAACCAACATTCAAATGAGTGAAGTGTGGCATGGTTATGAAAGCAGAGAGAAACAACAATTAAAGTAGCAACTAGGGGTCAGGATCCAGCAACTACTAACTAGTTACAATAGTTACATGAGATTACATTCGTTTGCCTAAACTCTAGCCACAACTCTCTCTAACGGTTAGTAAGCTTCAACAGTTTATTATCTATAAAAAGCCTTCAGGATTGAAGAAAAAAGATAGACCTTCCATCAAGAGAAATTAGAGATTAAGAGTGCTATTCTTTGTTCTTACACTTGTTCATTCTACTCTTAGAGAAAGTTTAAGTCTTTTCTTTCAACTCATATTCAAGAGCACCTTGCCTTCATAATTGAGTTGTTCATTTTCTAGGGAAGAGTATGGGCAGCATTGTAAGAGTCCTTTCTTTCTAGAATCACTCTACTTGGAAGATAGGTGAAGGAAGGTTGATTGAAAGCCTTGTAAGACAAAATTCAACTAGTGAAGAAAATCCCAAGCAATTAGGGATTGGGCGTAGGATGCGAATTGTAACCGAACTAGTATAAATCATTGAGCATTTCTCTTCACCCTTATCTCCTTTAACTTTCTGCTATATTGTATTTAACTATTCAAAGCTTAATTCTGAATTATTTTCTGTTTAAATTTTGTTTAAGTTTAAAAATTTCTATTATTGAACCAATTCACCCTTTCTTGATTCTATCAAATTCAAGCATCTCTTTGCTCAAAAGCATGATGTATATTGTATAGAATGTTGGTCATCTGTAGTTTAGCTTATGCTTGTGCCCTTTGCCAAAGGAATTGCATTTCTAATTAAGTAAAGGAAAAATTGTTTTAATATCATTCCTTAGTGGACTGTGAATTTAAGCTTCTATCCAGTAAAACATGGTTCTTAATCATTTGTATTGCCTTTATTTTTGTGTTCCTTTTATCCATCATATAAAAATTCAAAAGCAAGCTAAATTTATGTATTTTGAAGTGAAGTTTTGAACTAATATATCTATATATGTTTTACTTTTTTAATTAATAGAATAGCACCCAAAAGAGGTATGAGAGGTTGTGAGAAGATGGGAAAAATAAGGCAAAATGGGATGATAAAAAAAATGAAATATTCTTAAAAGTATGTATTGAAGAGATACTTGCTAGAAATAGGCCAAGCACACATTTTATCAAAGAAGGGTGGAATAATATGCAAAAAAAAAAAAATTTTGCGAGAAAGCAAGTCATAATTATAATCAAACACAATTAAAAAGTAGGTAGGATGCCTAAAGAAGGAAGTTTGCATCATTTACAAAGATGGTTGAAAAAGAGATTGGTCTTGAATGGAATCATGAGAAAAACACCATCCTGGCTCCTAAAGAACGATGGATTGTCAAAGGCAAGGTATATTTATGTTAATCTTTAGGATATAATTTTTGGTAAATGTTTTTTGTGTGCTGATTTATTTATTCATTTATTTATTTTTCCAATGATTACAGAGGATCTAGAGATTTTGAAGTGGAAGAATAGGGGACCTAAATTATTAAACGTGATAGATAAAATTTTTAAGGGTACTATAGCAATTGGATTTTCTATTTTAATGCCATATCAAGTTTCGCCACTACATGAATGGGATAATATTTATTTTGAAGATGTTCAAGTCAATGAAAATAGTCCAATGAGCGAGGATGAGGGAGATAATTGTGAAGTTTGTCATGATGTTTAACTACCAACACTACCAAGTTCTTCGAATATGAGTACAAAAAAGAGCAAGCAGGGAAAGGAGAGAAAAATATCAAGGTAGCAGAGGATCTTCAAGAATCCCTTGACTAACTTATTGATGGGATAGATCAAAGCTTAAGTATTAAAATCACATGAGCATTGCCAAATGGCCTCTATGGCTATGAAAAGTGTTTGTTAATGCTGAATGATGTGCTAGGAATGTAACATCCTCAATTTCATGTCGTACTAAATTATCTCAATAACCCTGAGTAATTAGGCACTTAATGAGAAATTATGAGATTAAGGCTTAATTAAGGGGTTAACTCGGATGAGAAGAGTCAAGAGAATACTTAATCGAGGTTAGATAATCTCTAATTAAGTGAGTCAGAGCCCTTTTAGCTTAATTAAGCACTAATTGCCCTTAATTAGCTTAATCAAGCTTAATTAAAGTTAATCAAGCTTAATCGTAAGATTAATTTTTGACAATCGTGTTCCTGTATGTTAATCACTAATCCTTGCTTAATCACCTTAATTAAGTTGTATGAGCACTTAATCACATGATTAAATTCAAATTTAGTCAACTAGACAATAAAGTAGAGAGTGATGTCACTTAAGCAAAAAGCATTAGACAAGACTATTTTATATAAGAGTTTGACCATGCTTTGTCTCCCCATCATCCCATTTGTCCCCTTAATCACTAATTAACACAAGATGACACAAAATTAAGTAAAATATCTCACTCTCCTCCCTTAATGTTGGACGCCACTTTCAAGCGCACATACACACTAACATTTTTATTTTCACTCATCCTATTCTCTCTCTTCAAAGCCAAATTGTCCAACTTCTCTCTAAAACTCTCTTCATCCTCTTCATCTTCTTCTTCCTTTCACGACCACCACCACCCAAAAACCACTCACTTAGCCCTTCAAAGACCTCATCTTTGGGTCTTTGGAGACAAGATCTAAACACTACAACCTCCATTTTCACAAGATCTCAAGAGCTTCTCCTTCCACCAGGCCAAACCGCCAGCATCTACAAGGAAAGGAACCACCATCATCTTCTTCTTCTTCTCTTATTTTTGTGCCATTTCTAAGAAAGGTAGTGATCTTCATATTTTTCATTTTGTTTGCTCAATAAAGCTTGGAGCTTGGTTCTTTCATGACCAAGATCTCTAAGTGAAAACTTGAGAAGATCCTTCATGCTCTTCAAGAGCAAAAGTTTCCATTTTTAGTAAGATATGTTCTTGTTGTTCTTCAAGTGTTCTTAAGTTTCTTCTTTTAGTAAAATATATTCTTGTTGTTCTCCAAGTGTTCTTAAGTTTCTACTTTTGGCAAAATAGGTTCTTGAATATTCTTGATGGCATCTTGCTTAGAGTTGTTCTTTTTTATGATGAATTGATGATTAGAAAAGCTTCATCTTATTATGTTTTCATGATTTATAAGACTATGAACATTCTAAAAGTTTTAAACTTTAAAAAGTTTGCTTCTTGATGCACAAAAAGTGGCGCAAGTTTTAATGCCATTATAAAGTCTTCTTTTGTTTTATTTGGAGACAAAGAGACATGTAAAAGTCTAAGCTTTTTAGAATAACAAGCCTTTTGGAGTTATAAAGTGATATCTTGTTACTTTATGTCTTAGAAATCAAACCTTAAAGAAAAGACTTTTCATAAAGTTTCAAACTTTACTCAAGAATGAAACCTTTAAGTCATAAAAGTGTTATTTTGCAACATTTAATTCATAAAATTTAGATCTTGAACCAAAACAATGCAAAAAGGTGTTAACTTTTATGAAGATCAAGACTTTTTAACCTTGAAGTCAATGTTTCATATCACTAGTTGATAAAGCAGGAACTTTTTTAATATAGAGACAACTTTAAATCATAAAGTTGAGACCTTGATGATCCTAGAATAATTAAATGAGTCAACTTTCATAAAAAACAAGACTTTTTATTTTAAAAAAAAAAAAACTAGTAACTTGTATCATTATTTCATAAAGATCCAATCTTAAGATAAGAACTTAATGTCAAAGGCACTTACTTTCATAAAGAATAAAACTTTATGACTACTTTATAAAAAATGATAACTTTAATGAAGTTTAAGGTAAAATATTGATGTGTTATTAATGAAAGCTTAAAACTTCGTAAGTTAAATAAGTAAAAAATCACCCTTGGTGATTTTTTAACATTGGTGTTGTTGGGTTCATGATGTGGTTATGCGTTGTCATGATCCAAGGATTAGAGGGATCTCAAACTCCTTGGGAACAGAAGTATGATTAGGGCCTCTGAGTATACCATGAACCTAGGAATCACTAAGTGCACTATCTCAAGGAAAGGAAACAATCACATAACTTAATTAATTTGAACAAGTGTTCCATAAGACACGTACTTAAGTAAAGAATACTTCCATACGAGGACTAAGTAACTAAAAGACCACAAACACATATCCTAACTATGTGATTCTCTCACTGGTAACCACGAGAAATCATACGATGATTCATAATATGCTTCGCAAAGAAAAACACAACTATAAACCCCTTTGGGGTATGAATGTGTGATGCCATTCGGCATGATGAATGATGAGTTTGATTGAGCTTTATTTCATGATTGAGTGATGAGTGTGATGATATGATATAGATATGATGAACTGTTAGTTGAAAGTTTATGATTGACATTTTGGGGAAGCTCCGATCTAGCCGTTATGCTGCCGGATTTCTGTCAAAATTATGGACTTAGTTATATCATTGCATATGTCTAGTCAAAGAAGTATTATGCATGTAAAGTATAATGATAAGAAACGAAAGAATGGGGCATGACCTCTCGATCACTTCTGGGAAGTGGGAGACGTCGATCCATAAGGAACCTCTATGAGGGAGGCAAGGGTGACATGGAGGACCCTCCAACTTAGAGGTAACCAATATCGGCTTAGTCTGATTTGGTTAGTACTGCATGACGACGGTCGCGGAATGAGCTCATGTCCAAAAGCACTCCATTTCAAGGGAAAGTAAAGAATGTTAAACACGTGCTAGAAATGAAAGTTAATGTAAGGCCATAGTCAAGTTGATGAGTTGCATAGTCATGCATGCTATTATATTCCTTATGTGCATTATGAATGTTTATTATGTATATTAGCCTGTATGCCTATGTATGACACTATAGATATGATGATAAAGTTAAAAGCAACTTGTTTCGGGATTTACATTTTCTGAAAACTATTAAAATTGAACCGATATCTGTCCACTGTTTTTATATTAAACTTGAAGTGGCTGGGACGATGACGATGACACTGTGTTTGTCTAATCGCGATCCTACTGAGAAATTTACTATTTCTCACTCCTACGTTTCCGTGTCATCTTCAGAAGATGCCAACATTGGGCATGATGGTGATTTTCATTGAGTTTCTGGTGATGCATTGGCACTTCAATCTGGTGCTAAATGCATCTGTGCTGACTGCTTAGGCAGCAATGCGGGTCTCATGTTCCATAGCTGCCAGTTCCGTGCACCCGTGATGAGTCCGTTTTTTCGCCCTCATGAGCCGTTCGAGGACATCACTATGGACGACGTTTGCTCGCCCTTCCATCCTCCGAGGTACCCCACTGACGGAGATACCGACTTGGACATCTGCCTGACATCGATAGTTTCGTTGGATTCCGATCCTTCGGAACTATCCTATCTGAGCTATCGTGTGGAGACGAACTTGTCTGAGCTTTCCTACCCGTCTGTGATCCATCTGTTGTCCAATTCGTCTTCTTCTTCAGCAGCCCCTCGCCACACTCCACCCCCGGTTCGCAGTCGCGGGTTCATTCGTACTCGTGTCGTGCCTCGTGGGCGTGGCCGTGCTCGAGGAGGAGGACGTGGTGATATTCTTCCCGGTGGATTTGGGAGCAGCTACCTCCCGCTAGATGAGTAAGGTGTTGATTTGCATGCGAAGCGGAGCATGAAGATAACCCTTTTTTTGGTTATAGCGAGGGTTATTATTTTCATTCGGCATGTATGGATGGATTGGGATTTCTTATGTATTTCCTTTTATCATGTATTTCGTTAGGTTATTTTGTAGGGCCGACAATAGGTATCAGACCCATTGTTATCATTGTGTATGACTGTTGTTATTACTACTACTATATTAACTATGGGATGGCTATGGAATGAATGTTATCTTTATCTAATATTATGATTATTCTCAATGCTTCTGTTTATGTTAAATGCGATGTATGAATGAGATAGCGACGTTTGTATTATATGTTCACGATGCGCTCATAGGTCTCAATTTCAAAAATGGTTTACTTGTGTTATTCAAAAAAAAAATTTACCCCTATTTTCATTAAAAAGTAATTTCTAAAAAGTAATGTTAGTTTCGCGAGCAAAAGTAACAACTAATAATTCCACAATATGACTTAAGCATAGAATGGAACTATTAGGGCGTTACAAGGAAGTTCTCAATATTTTTTGGCCATTATATCCTACCTCAAAAGGAAAATAGGATGGCATTTTGTCACATAATGCACAATGATCATGAGTTGCCACTAGTTGGCTAAATACTTTTATAGAGGAGGACATCCCACATAGTCATCGGTAGGATGTCTATTTGATAATGAGATGTAATATTAAACCTTTTTACATTTTTATTAGACTTACTTGGTGGTCTATTGGACATGTAATATTGAGAACCTTTTTAAATTTTTATAAGACTTACTTGATGGTGTGTTGGGCATGTAATATGTGACTTTTTTTAAGTTTTAATTAACCTATATTTTATGATTAACTTATATCTTATAAAGTTTATATTTGTTATGCATAATGACTTTGTGAAAGAGAAGAAAAGAACTTCAATGATCTCAGGACATAAGTGGCTAGTAGATATGGGAGTTAATAAAAAATTGTAGATTAACGCCCACCAAACACATCAAAGCAAATGAAAGTGTAGCTTTGTTACTATACATGATAGGTCACAGAGTTACATATTAAAATGTTGAAGAACAATTTCAACATTCTAGTTGTAAAACCCTAATAATCCCATGCTATGCTTAAGTTATATTATGAAATTATTAGTTATTACTTTTGCTCGCGAAACTAACATTACATTTTGAAATTACTTTATAAATGAAAATAGAGATAAATTTTTTTTTTTAATGATAAGAACATGAGTAATCATTTGGAAAACTAAGAGCCGTGAACGCATCGTGAACATGTAAAGTCGAACATCTCTATCTTAATAAGCGGTGCGAATAAAATAAATAGAAGCGACAAAAATAACAAATATCTTAGGTAAATATAACATTCATTCCACGGCCATCATGGTTAATATAATAATAGTAATTCCAAGAGTCATACATAAAGATAATAATGGGTTCGATATCTACTGTTGGCCTTACAAAAGAAACCTAACAAATACATCATAAAGAAAATACATCAAAATCTCTACTGCCCATGCATGCCATACAATAAAATGATAACCCTATAACTACAAACAAAAAGGGCCATTCTCATGCTCGACTCCATATACAATCACCACGTCACTCATCGAGAGGGAGGAAATCGTTCTCAAAACCACTGAAAGCAACATTGTTGCATCCTCCTCCTCGAGCACGCCCACACCCATGAGGCACAGCACAGATATGAATGAACCCGCAACCACGAACCGAGGGCGATGCATGATGAGTAGCTGCTGAAGAAGAAGACGAATCGGAAGTCAGGTGTATCATTGATGGGTAAGAAGGATCAGAGAGGTCAAACTCCACATGGTAGCTCGGGTAGAAGGGCTCTGACAGATCGAAATCCAAGTAAATATTCATTGTTAGACGGGTATCCGAGTCAAACTCTCCATTAATGGGGTACCTCGGTGGCTGAAAGTAGGGGCGGATGTCATCCAGAATAACCTTGTCGTACAGCTGATATGGACGGAAAAATGGGCTCATAATTAGCACCTAAAATGGACGGTCGTGAAAGATGTAAACCTTCATAGCTAGGATCGTAGACATCACCGAGACATTTAGCACCGGGTCAAAGCGCCAATGTCATATCGAGAACTCAATGAAGATCACCATTGTGCTCAATGCCAGCATCCTTTGAAGATGACATAGAAACGTAGGAGTGAGAAATACTAGATTTCTCAGTAGGATCATGACTAAACAAACATTGTGTCATCGTCACCATCCCAGTCACTTCGGGTTTAATTATAAAGACAATGGACATACATAGGTTCAATTTTAATAATTTTAAAAATATAAATCCTGAAGCGGGTTGCTTTTGAACTTAACATCATAATCATATCATCATAAGTAAACATACATACGAAAGCATGGAATAAACATTCATAAAGCATATAGACAATATAGATACATGCACTAACATGCAACCTCATTGACTTAACCATGGTTTTACTTTAAATTTACTTTTATTCTTAGCATGTGCTTAATATCCTTTACTTTTCCTTTGAAATAAACTGCATATGGACATGAGCTCATTTCGTGACCGTCGTCACACAGTACTAACCCAATTAGACTAAGCTGATAATGGTTACCTCTAAGTTGGAGGGTCCTCCATGTCACCCTACCTCCCCCATAGAGATTCCTTGAGTCATTGTGGATCACCGTCTCTCACTTCCCTTACCGAAGTGATCGAAGGGTCATATCATATTCTTTCTTTTCTTATCATTATACTTTACATGCATAGTACTTCTTTGATAAGACACATGCAATGATATGACTAAGTTCATAATTTTGACGGAAATTCGGCAGTATCACAGCTAGACCGAAGCTTCCCCAAGATGCCAATCATAAAACTTTCAACCAACAGTCTATTATATCCATCTCATATCATCATACCAATCATTTAATCATGAGACAATGCTTAATCAAACTTGTCATACATCATGTCGAATGGCATCATACATTCATATCTTAGAGGGTTCATAATAGTGTTATTCTTTGTGAAAAGTCTTATGAGCCATCATATGATTTTCCGTGCATACCCATGAGAGAATCACATAGTCAAAATAAATGTGTATGTAGTCTTTTAGTTACTTAATCCTTACAGGAAATTACTTTTTACTTGAGTGCATGCCTTATAGAACACTTGTTTAAGTTAATTGACTTAGGTAATTATTTCTTTTCCTTGAGATAGTGTACTTAGTGATTCCTAGGTTCATCGTATGCTCAGAGGCCCTAATCATATCTTTGTTCTTGAGGATTTTGAGATCTCTCTAGTCCTTGGGTCATGACAATGCATAACCACACTCATGAACCCAACAACACCATGTTTACTAATCACCAAGGGTGATTTTTAACTTATCCAAGTTGCAAAATTTCAAGCTTTTATCATTAACATACAAGATTTTACCTTTAATGTTATAAAGGTTATTATTCTTTATAAAGTAATTATAAAGTTTCATTCTTTAAGAAAGTATGTGCCTCTAAAATTATGCTCTTGTCTTAAAGATTAAATCTTGACAAAATAATGATAGAAAATATTAGCTTTAGAACTAAAAAGTCTTGTTCTTTATGAAAGTTAACACTTTTAATTATTTTAAGACTATCAAGGTCTCAACTTTATGAGTTAATTTAAAGTTGTCTTAAATTCTAAAAGATTCATACTTTATGAAATAATGATACAAGACATTAGTTTTATAGTTAGAAACTCTTGTTCTTTATACAAGTGAACACTTTATGCATTATTTTGACTCAATATACAAACTTTTTAAATTAAAAGTTGCAAGTCAACAATTTTATGACTTAAAAATTTCACTCTTGACTAAAGTTTGAAACTTTATGAAATGTCTCATCTTCAAGATTCCATTTTTAAGACAGAAAGTGACAAGTTCTTATTTTTATGACTTAAAAAGCTTCATGTTCCAACAAGATTGAACCTTTACACATATTCTTAACTTCAAAAAGAACAAAATGGAACCATGTGACACCCATAAAATAGTGCCACTTTTCATGCATCAAGAAGCAAACTTTTAAAGCTTTAGACTTTTGGAATGTTCATAGTCTTATCAAGTCATGAAAAACATATAAAGATGAAACTTTTTTAAATCATAAACTCATCATAAGAAAAAGAACAAACTTTAAACAAAATACCATCAAGAACATCATTCTTTTTCAAACAACTCACAAGAAACATCAAGATCTCATGCATCAAGAAAGAAAAATAGAAACTTTAAGGCATTCAAGAAACAAATTTTCAAATAACCAAGAACAACTCATAAAGAAGAATTTGAACATTTTTTGCTAAAAAGGGAAACTTTTGCTCATGAAGAGCATAAGAGTTTTTCTCTAACTTTCACTTGAAGATCTTGGTCATGAGAGGAACCAAACTTTAAGCTTTCTTGAGTAAACAAAAGAAAAGAGTAGAGATCACTACCTAAGCTTGAAAATGGCGTCGTTGAAGGAGAAGAAGAAGATGAAGAAGACTTCTCCTTTGATGATCATGGTGGTGGTTTTGAGAGGATAAAGATGAAAGCTCTTAAGTTCTCTTGAAAATGAGTCTTGTAGTGTTTAGTTCTCTTCTCCAAAGACCAAAAGATGTGATCTTTGAAGGGCTTAGTGAGAGTTTTTGTTATGGTGGTGGTAGAGAAAAGAAGAAGAAGATGAAGAAGAATGAAGAAGGTGCATAGAGAAGTTGGAGGATTTGAGAGTTTACAGAGAGAATGAAAGTGTGAAAATGAAAATAAATGTGTGTGTGTGTGTGCATGTGTATGGCGGTAAGTTTCAAGGGGTTGGGGAGAGATATTTTTGTATTATTTTGTGCTACTTAAGATTTAGGGAGACAAATTGAATAATGGGGGAACAAATCATATACTTACTCTTACATAAAGCACTCTTGTCTAATATTTTATGCTTTAGTAACATCACACTTTACTTTATTGTCTAGTTGACTAAATTTGAATTTAATCATGTGATTAAGTGCTCTTGCAACTTAATTAACATGATTAAGTAAGGATTAGTGATTAACTCATGTGATCATGATTCACAAAAATTAATCTTGCAATTAAGATTAATTATCCTTAATTAAACTCAATTAAGCTAGTTATATGTGATTAGTGCTTAATTAAGCTATTAAGAGTCTGATTTGCTTTAGTGCTTAATTAAGCTATTAAGAGTCTGACTTGCTTAATTAGAGATTCTCTAATATTAATTAAGTATTCTCTTAACTTTTCTCCTTATAATTAGCTCATAATCACTTCGTTAATCTCTTAATTAAGTCTTAATCTCATAATTTCTCATTAAGTGCCTATTTACTCAGGGTTACTGAGGTAATTTAGCATGACAGGAAATTGAAGATATTACACAAGTAAGACCATTCATAGGTAGTTTTATCAAGTTTTAAATATTGTATATAAATTGGCAAACAGTATAATTAAGCATGTTCATTCAAGGCACTATGTTGTCCTTGAATATATTAAGGATGATGATCAATATTGACCTTACTTTAAAGATTGCATAGAGGCAATATATGGCACTCATATTAAAATCCCTGTGCCAGCAGATAAGTAATTACTTTTTTAACAGAAAATGACATACAAGCACAAATATCATGGCTATGTCATTTTAATATGTGCTTTTATATATGCGTTGTGTGGCTGGGAAGGATTTGTTCATGATGCAAGAATTTTGATGGACGCTCCTTGTTAGCTATCTTAAGTTTCCTTATCCTCCTAAAGGTTAATGTTGTGTAACTTGAATTATTTGTCTTTTAAATCATGAATAATTTTATAATATATTTTCCAGTTATGAATACGTAAATATTACCTCATCGACTCACAATACTTGTCATTGAAAGGTTTGATAGAGATAGATAGAAACATGAGGTATCATCTTCGTCATTTTATATTGGCTCGAGGTTTCAAATCAAAAGATGAAGTATTTAATTTTCATTATTCTAGTTTAAGAAGTGTTATTGAAAGGACTTTGGGTGTTTGCAAAGTAAGGTGGGGAATATTACAAAACATAACTAACTTTAAGCTTGAAACTTAGATGTCCATTATATGGACATGTCTTGCTCTTCATAATTATATTTGACGAATGGATTTTGGTGATTTATATGTTCTCGCAAAATTTGAGAATCTTAATGTATTCAAAGACAAAGAATGAAATTTCAATGACAAGAATAATGATGACGTATGTGATTAGGATGAATGGCAAGAGCCAACACAAGAATATGTTAGACACATGGAAGAAATAGGAGATGCTATTGGGGATTAGTTACCAAGATAAATGCATAGTTAGTTTCTTTTTTATGCATTTTTTTTTGGATAAATTTAACATTTACTTTTGACTACTTTTATTGCATTGAAGCCTTCTAAGGCGGTTGAGGAAAATCAGGTTAGTATGAAAATTGGAACTTGAAGCACTCTTATTTGACATGAATCTTATTGTTGAGTTTTTGTTTTGGTTTATGTCATTTACGGGTTTGAGGATACTAGGATAAGAATAAGTTAGTACCATGCATACAAATTACAATAAGAAAGAGTTCATTTTTTTTCCCAAATTTTTTTACCTATCAATGCCTTGTATATGGAAATTTGAATTTTGATAATTTCAATTATTTTATATGAATTGAATTTGTTTATCATTTACTAATGATGTTTGATTATTTTAACATGATTAATATTGATAATTTTAACTATTTGAAAGTATAATTAAATTTTTTATTTATTCTATTTAAAAAAAACTTTCATTTGGTAAAAGTAATTTTATTTATTTTAGTTATAGGTATTTATTTATTCATAATCAAATTTTAATTTTAATAATTTTATATCAGGCAACATATATGTTAAACTAATTATTAAGTTGTCAAATTAAACACTGTTTAATAAAAAATTAGTTTATTTTTTCATATGTTAATATAATCGGTTCTATTTTTACTATATCAATATGGTTTTTCTTAGGTTGTCAAACACTCTCAGACTTGCTTTCTTTCTCATAGTTTTATGCCCATGTTTATCTGTCTTTAACTTGTTTTAAGTATGGCATATTTTGGACCCATTTAATAATATCTTATGCTTTTACCTTTTTGAAAAAGGAGCATCAGAAAATTGTTGCAAAATTTGAATGTTTTAAGTAATAATGTTTAAAGTTGATTGAATAAAAATTATGACGTAATAATAGTAAATTATAAGTTTTAATTTTAACATATACAAACAGATACCTTTTGTCTCTAAATATGTTCTTGAAAACTATCATTTTATATCCTTTATTGTAATTTTACGAAAGAAAAATTACTTTCATATAAGTATATTAAGCAGTTTAAAATCACTTTAAAGTTAAAAAAAATACTTTTTTTAAATATATTAGTGGTAATGAGATTTGATCATAGGATTTTATACAAACTATCCAAACCCTTCAGCACTAAATTACTCCTAGCGGTTTTAAAAAGTACTTTTTTGAAATTATATCCAAACATAATCTAACTTCTACCTCTCATAAAAATATCTAATTAAAAAAAATCTAGTAAATTTATCCCTAACTTTTTAAAATATTAAATAATTTAATCCCTCCATCAAATTTCTTTGTTAAACACTATAATGTGACTCATTAAATAGTTGGCGTGATATTGATATCTCTCATCATATCATCCTAGTCACTCTTATTTATTAAAATGATATCAATTTTTGGCAAATTATCAAAAATGATGTCATTTTAATAAATGAGAGCTACTAAGATAATAGAGTAAGATACGACAGTGCTATATCAACTATGTAACGAGCTATGTTATAGTATGTAAAAGAGAAGTTTGATGGAGAGACTAATTATTTAATATTTTAAAATATTAAGAACCAATTTGTTAACTTTTTTTTTTCATTAAGGGACTAATTTGTCGAATGTTAAAAATGATAGGGATTATTTTTTGGGTTTATTCAAAAATAATTTTTTGCATTACCCTATAATTAGATTTTTCAAAAATTTATCTAAACGTACTCTAAATTGAGTTTGAAATCGGAATGGAGTGGCACTTTTTGTCTTTTCCAGAGGAGGTTGGAAATGTTTTTAGGAAAGTAGAGTTGAGATTTGTTTTTATATATTGATATCATAAAAAATATTATATTGTTAGGAAGTAGAATGGTAAGAAAATAATAAATTAAGGAGGATAATTATTATAATAAATAATATTTATCCTAATATAATTTTTATAATTTTATTGATTGATGTACACAATTTTTTTATATTATCAATCTTAATTTCTAATTAAATTCTTTCTTTCTTTCTTGCTTTTTTTTTTTTTTCTGCTTTTGTGATTTTACCGTTTTCTAGTTATCGCATTTTCTCAGGCTCACAAATGAACACAGCTCTGTCTGCTGAGGGGGAAGAACAGAACTAGTGATCGGGAATTCGCAGCGTAGCTGATTCTCCATTCTCCATTCCATAAGCCATGGCCATGTCTACTTCTGCTTTCCTTCGCCCTCTGCGTCAAGTAGAATTCCCCAAATGCCCCTACCTTTCTTCAAAATCCCAGTTCCGCCCTCGCCTCCTCCGCTTCCATTCCCAACGAACCATTCGTGCAAGCTCCTCTGTTGCTGTAGAGTCGGTACAGTATTACCCTGTCACTGAGACAATTTTATAATTTTTTACTCTTTTCTTATTTGACTGCAAAGGGTGATATGATGCCCGTGATGCTCTTTTTATGCAAGCAAGCTTATAATTATAATATATTTGACTTTGCTCTTATGAATTGATGCTACTCGTAATAAAAGCCTTCGTTTCTCGTAGAGTCGTCCACTCGTCCTTATTTACTGACGGTGAAGGAAAGAAATATTAAAGATATGAAAAACTTGTAATATTCCTTCGTTTGAGTTTGAGAGGTTGTTATGTGTGGATCCTTATCGAACTACCTATACATTTCAATGGTTGGCACTTGGCAACTTTGAAGGATTCAGAAAGAAAGAAAGAAATTTTTGTTTCTCTTGGGGAGAGGGAACTTGCAGCAGGGGATTTAATTGTAATCATAGTTTAACCTTTTTGTTCTGAAAATATTTGAAATGGATGAAATTGTTTTGTTCTACAACTCTGTTGCCAAAGAGATTGAGTCACGTGGCTAGGTATGGGAGATGAGAACATAAATTTTGCTGCATAGTGGTATTTGCTTGACAGCTGATTACTGATACTGTTAATTCATCTGGGCATAGTGACTAGATCCTTCTTTCTCATTTGAGGCTTAGCCAGGCATACTAAGATGGCCTTTGGTACCAAGAACTAAGAACCATTGATTGAGATTTTGGGGAAAGTAAGAATGATGTATGAGTACGAGTGACTTAGAATCTGAAATTATTGGAGTCCATCAATTCCTCCTTGTTACTCAACTCAGCATTTAGTTCATCGATTGTGCATCGTACATAGACATTGGTTGATTTGCACTGCCACAGACAATTCTGCTTTTCTTATCTTTTCTAACTTTGAGCACCAATGTGTATGTCATACGCAATTAGGTAGAAGCTGTAGAAACAGTGTGAGGCACTTCTTTAATCCTTAGTCTATAAATTGCATAGATATTTCATTGGTAAGAATTGTAAATTTTGGCAATACAGTAAATTCATCACAATGATATATCTGTTTTGCTAGTATCAATTTGTATTTAAGGACACACACAAAATTTCCAACTTATATTTGGATTATATCATTGATTTTTCCTTCAGGGTTTAAGTACACAGAATGATCAGGCAATGCAAGTGGACATCTTCGCATGTCCAATATGTTATGAACCGCTGATAAGAAAAGGTCCTTCTGGCCTTAACTTGTAAGTTGGGTAGATATGCATGAGGGCTAGTGTATTTAATTCTGTATGTGTCTAAAATCCAGTCTCATACTAATTTCTAATTGATTTGAAACTTCAGATCAGCAATCTACAGGTCTGGTTTCAAGTGTAAGAGATGCAATAAATCCTACTCTAGCAAAGACAGGTATTTGGATCTGACTGTGACTGCTGGGTTGAGAGAATACACTGAAGTCCAACCGGCTCGATCGGAGCTTTTCAGGTATAAATAGATTGGTGATTCAACTCCAATTCCATGGCATAAGATTGTCATGTGTTAGAAGTTATAATCCATGATACTATGTAATATCTTCATGTCGGACATATATATATATGCTTGATGAGCAATTATTTTAAGATGGTGTACATGCCAGTTTTTCTGATGATATCCTCCTATAGATCCATTTTTCCTTGTATTTCTTTATTTGAGGAGACATCTTCTCTTTTGTTCTTTTATATGAATTATTGTTGTCACTTATCTGGCAGAATTTGCAATTTAATGCAATATCTGCATACCAAATCTTTGGGAAAGTTCTTATGTTTTCATTTTCATACAAATCTTTGTTAGGAGTCCACTTGTTTCATTCTTATACGAAAGAGGTTGGCGTCAGAACTTCAGGCAAAGTGGCTTTCCTGGTCCTGATGCAGAGGTATGCTTTAACTGCCTGTGCTTAAGTTGCAATGTGCATGCCAGTGCTTGAATAATATTTATGGTAGTTGTCCAAATTGGGACTTTGTATATCCATATGAGGCTCAAAATCCTTCGTGTTTTTTTTTTTTGTTTTTCTTTTTAAGCTTTCTTCGTAATATATATTGAGATCATTATCTTTTCTTTGTGATTCAGTTCAAAATGGCTCAAGAGTACTTCGAATCTGCTAAAGGTGGTCTTGTTGTCGATGTTAGCTGTGGTAGTGGTTTATTTTCCCGAAAATTCGCCAAATCTGGAACCTATTCTGGAGTCATTGCACTAGATTTTTCAGAAAATATGCTTCGCCAGTGTTACGATTTCATAAAGAAAGATGACACTCTTTCAACCACGTATGTTTTTTTTTACCTTGTCCTCTGCTTGATTTTGAATATAATACACCTAAATGATAAGAACTTCAATGTTATGATGAGACATGGATGCCCTGAATCCTGATTCATTGCATTGTTTGCAGTAATATTGCTCTTGTAAGGGCCGATGTCTCCAGGCTTCCATTCTCATCAGGTTCAGTTGATGCTGTTCATGCTGGTGCAGCCTTGCATTCCTGGCCATCTCCCTCCAATGCTGTAAGTGCTGTCTTTGTGTGATGAACAGTGGAATGTTTGGGATTGGTGCAACGTTATTAAGAAGGCTGATATCATTGTGTGTGGACTTTTCTATTAAAAGCTTGAGCTATTCATTACACAAAAAAGCACCTATAAATGCTGTTACTCGTTCATACATGCGATCTGCAAGGTCTTCGAAATTTCGGTTTCGCACCATTTGAATGTATGTAATTCTCATAATGACACTCGCAATATAAACTCTTTAAGGTTGCTGAAATCACCCGGATACTGAGAAGTGGTGGAATATTTGTCGGGACCACTTTTCTGCGTTACACTTCATCAACTCCCTGGTTTGTACGCCCTTTCAGAGAGGTAAACTCTTATCATAATTATCTTTGTTTGTTTTGTCATAGTAATCTGAAGTGTTAAATATTTTGCATGCCGAAGATGTTCATTGACGCCTTTTTGTATGAGTCATCTATTCGTGTGACTACTTAAATATCTCTTAATTCCATAAATGAGATTTATGTTACACAGTTTTATTAGTTTCGCTTGAGTCCTGGCCAAGTTAAGGTTTTTGGGTTTGCAGAGGACTCCTCAAGGCTATGGCTATTTGATAGAGGAAGAGATCAAAGACCTTTGCACATCATGCGGTCTTACGAATTACTCAGTCAAAATTCAGCAGTCTTTTATAATGTTTACAGCTCAGAAGCCTTAAAACTAGGTTTGTTCTATGTATAACATCTTAAAACTGGGTTTGCTCTATGTATGACATTGATTCTCTTACTTCATTATATTAATTGCTTCCGTATTTCTTGTATTGTTTGTTTCATCTGTAAAGAAATTGTAAATAAACCATAAAGAAAAGGTGAAAACCTGAGTCACGTGTACAGGTTCACAGGTTGTAAAATGCATCACATATTGATGCCTCACTATATATCAGAATTCTGACAATTCTTATTAAGAACATCCATATTGTTTAATTGCCAATGTAGACGGTTGGACAATACGGTTGATGTTAAGGATATGGGTGGAGAACTCTATGTAAACATGGCTGTTAAGTAGTGTTTTCGTGAAATTGGAAAGGTGATCTGGAAACTCAAATCAAACTATTTTTAACCCAGGTTCTCTCTAGGTTTGATTTGGTAATGATGTAGTTTTTTAAAAGCTGGTAAGTTGTTTAGGCTCCTTAAAAGCTATTTTTAAAATGTTATAATAGTACCGTTTGATAAAATAATATAAAAATTATTCTTATAAGTAGAAATTACAGGAGTAATATATGATAAAATTACTCTTAAAATTTAAAATAATTATCATAAAATCTTAAAATCTAAGCAAAAGTTATCAAAAAGGTTAAAATTGTATTTTTATTAAAATTTAAAGTTGTACTAGTGTTTTAACTCTTAGAGAGCATAAATCAATTTTGAAAAGCATCATATGAGAGCTTTTAAGAGCATCCCTCCTTTTTAAAATGTCAGAAGCAAAAGCATCTCAAAACTTTTTACTCAAACAAAAAAAAATTGAAACATGTTTTTATAATGGTGTGTTCATGAGTTATAAGGGAAAGAAAAAGAAAGGCATCAACGGGAAAGGAAGGGTAAGGAAAGAAAGCGATTTAGACAGTTTTAGTTGCTTTTATTTATGAGTTTAAAATTGATAAAAGAAAGGAAATGGAGGGCTTATAATATATTATAATATCCTTTACTAAAATAATTGAGTATAATTAAAATGTTTTATAATAATATTAATTTTTAAAAAAATTAGAAAATATCATATATTTTATAAATTTAAAAACATTTCATTTTTCAAAATATTTTTTAAGAGGGAACAAATTTCTATGGAAGCTAATAAAAAATTAGTAGGAAAATACAATTTTTATAAAAATAAAAACAATTAAAATGGATTGGTAAAAATAGTATTTTAATATTTTAATAGAGATATGATAGTAAATTAACTTCAAATACCAACAAAACTCCCCAGTTTGGGGGAATCACAAAATAGGGATATTAAAGGGGTTTTGAGGTGTTAAATTAAACTCCAAATGCCTTTCTCTTCCCAAAAGTAAAACTTGTGAATAACGTAAAACTCATATAAACCTTTCCCTTCCCTCCTTTTCCCTCGTAAACCAAACTTGTGAACATAACCTAAGTAGGAGCAACCTTTAAAGAGAACTGTCAAACCAAATCTTAGTGGTGTTTTCCTACATCATATGCTTCGATCAATTATCCTTGTCTGTTAGGTCTAAACCTTGTTATTACACTGGTCATACAAGAAAGTAAGGAATAATATTATCAGAATGACAATCAATTCTTTGCAAAGTTCTTAAGTGGTTCTAATTAAACAATTAAACTTAAAAGAAGCTATGTTTACGAGTTGAGGCTTCAGTTTTATGTAAGTGGCATTTTTGAAAGAGAAGCTTTTTCATGGCATTCCAAGGCCTGCATTAGTGTGATTGGCATTAAGCCCCAGAATGGATACTAATTACAACACTGCATATGTAATCAATGATACATGTTTGGATAAAATTACTTTACACGTTCTTCTTTTTATAGAATAGTTCTGTTATTTGGACACAAGGGTTGGGGATATCGATCCAATCGACATTGGTGATTTGTCTGAAAATGAGTGATGAATTTGTGTATGTGACTGAGGAATTGGAGTAACTGTGGTGGTAAGTAATAATATTGTATATGAGTGGAGATTCGTGTGCAAATGAGTGAAAAATTGGTGGATCTTATTTGAGTCAGACTCGGAACTCTAAGCGGGGAAAGAGAGGCGGTACTCTTCAAAAATTTTATTCACACAAAACAATATCATACAATCAGGTTCTCCAAAACACTTTATATTAGCATGGCCTTACTAATTACAATTCAATTCCTACGCAAGTAACTACCACCTAAATGCCATCTCATATATAAAACTTATTGGTTTATTCGGTTACAAGTAAACTAACTACTACTACTACTACTACTACTATTACTATTCAATGCCTATTGCTATATTATATTATTATAAACAACTATTATTACATTTTACTCACAAAATCAATAGCCTAACTCTAAGCACTTCTTAGCCTTTGGTTCCTTTTCATAGCAGTATGATGTGTATCATTTCCCCCCTCCCCGAGGGGAACAAAAAGGACCTTGTCCTCCAAGTCTTGTTCTAGATAAGGCTCTATTAATGTATCCCAAGACTCCCAAGTAGCATTTCACGTGCTGCATTTTTCCATACTAAGACCTGATGTTGAGGGCCCTCGTGTGTCATTATTGTTCTTTCTACTACAATTGCTTCAGGTAAAGGCATGGAAATGTGTTCTACAATGTCACAAACAATAGTGGCAGGAGGTGTAGGGCCATGATATGGCTTTACTAAAGATACATGAAGAATTGGATGAATTTTACTCTCTAGAGGGAGAGCGAACTTATAAGCCACTTTTCCAATCCATGCAATAATAAGGAAAGGTCCAAATTATTGTTTGGACAGCTTACAATTTAGCTTCCTGATGATGGACTGTTGTTTATGATAGTGGAATTTTCCCCACACCCATTGCCTTACTTTAGATTCTTTGTCCATCCTTTTTGATTCAACATATTTCTTCATTCACAACTAGGCTTTAGTAATCTAGTTCTATAGTTGTTGAAGTTGTTGGCAATCTAGTAACTTTAGATCAACCTCATCTACTATTGTTGTTCCAGGTACATAAGCAGGGAGCAATTTTGGGTTGTAACCATATAGTGCTTAATGAGATGTCATTCCAATGGCACTATAGTGAATAGCATTGCTTTGACCTATTCCTGAGCTCATCCATCATTGGCTTATGCAAGTTTGAGCTCTTGTTCACACCTTTGGTGGGGAACCTGCAAAGGATTCTGACGCTCAAATTAAAACTCTTTTTCATTTGGATGCAAGTGAAAATAGATTAGTCACTCATCTTTGGCTATTATAAACCCCCTTTTATTCAAGTTCAAATTCCTTTCCCCCATTCCTCAGTGATCCTATGTCCTCCTCTTTTTGTGGGATCCCCTTATGCTCGGTAGCCACCTTCCAACGATTCAACCTTTTCAAGGCATTGACTCAATTTGATCTTATTTAGGGGAAGTCTTCTAGAAAGCCCTTGCCGAGCTTCTCTTAGGCCAAGCTCTAAGGCCCACTAAATTTGTTCAATCCACATCCCCCAAGTTTGGTTGTTATTATTAATGACAATCCAAGCTTATACTCCAAGTCTTCATTTCCAAGCTCTAAGACCGAGCTTGAGTTTTCCAGCTTCCCTTCCAAGTTTATGTTTCAAGCTTATACTGAAACGTCTTGGGGGTGGTGAGGAAACGTGATAGACATGTCACACGTTATGGAGCCCCCACTATCAAGTGGTTACTACGCAGTAATTATTACAATTTCTGCTTTGAATTCTAACTGTTGGATTTAGCCCCCGATCATTGATTCCTTGGGCAGCTAAGATTCATTTTTAATGGTGGGAAATCCTTTAGTTTGTTGGGTCATTTTCCCTTTCTAAGAGTGGGATTAAACTTATTCCTTCAATCCTTCTTCATTTCTCATAATTCTTTGCTTACTTGTTCCCAATTCTCTCTCGTTCTCATTTCTTTCTTAGCTCCCATTTCTTGCAACAATTTCTATTTGCTCTCTCTGCCAAGTCCGTCCCTATTACAATAATTCTACGTCATGTTTTCCTCTTCCAAAGATTCATAAGTATCTTGTTCCTTTCTTCCTCTTTTCTCTTGTTTTATTCTCCAAATATTTTTCTACAAATTTCTATTAAAACCTTAATGTAGTCACTGATTGGTCTCTCTTCTCTCTACTACTTTCACTAGTTTATTTTCTTTTTCCTACGCTTTTTAAGAGCTTGTTCTGAGCCCTCAATTCCTCTAGATTATAGGTTGCTAAAGATGGGAAGAGACCCTCAAGAAAATGTCAAAGGTGCTATGATTCCTCAAAAAAGAAAGGAAAGTTAGACTTCTACTTCTAGGTAATCGATGAAGTCAAAAATGCCTACTCTTATATACTAACCAAAATATTCGAGATCACTTCCTTAGGGATAATAGGATAGCTCACTCTTGGAAGGAGCACTTTGTAGTAGGCTCATCATGTAGTCCTAATGACCAACTTTGCTGCAATAAATCGGCTATAGTAGGAGGAAGCTCAGTAGGCAGAGTTTGTTCTTGAGCCAAAATCAATTGGAATTGGCACATGGAAGCAATGCTAGAACTTTCAATCAATTTCTTCATATCTGGCCCCTTAATAGGATCGGCTTGAAGTAGATTTTCAGCATATTAAATGTTGTGTTTTGCCTCATAAACAAATTCCATTGTTAAATTGTTGTAATCTATCAAGACTTTCCCTAAACTCTTCATCTAGGCAACACCAAAGGCTAAATCAGCCCTGGCAATATCCAAATGAAAGAGATCAACTTGAAAAGAAATGCCTTGAATGGATAGGAATACCAATACTAAGGGCATTGCACTAAATAAAATCACTATTGGCCACAAATACCTTAAAAAGGGTAATGCTAGTAACTAGTAAATCCAAACTATTTGCAATATGTGGTTTAATAAAGTTGTAAGTATTACCACTATCCACCAACACATTTCCCACCCTATTTTCATAAGTACCTTTCAGTCTTAAAGTAGAAGGATGGTATTCACCAAAAAAACTGTTAAAACTGACCTCAAGTACTTTTTCAATAGGTTCTTCCTAAAGTTGTTCTAGTGGTGATAAAGGCAAAATATCCTCAAGATCATCTTTATACAACAAGATAAGACATTGATAGCGACAAATATGGGAAGGATTGTATTTTTCACTGTAATAATAGCATAAACCTTGCCATCAACGCTCTCGTAATTCAACAACAGTGAACTTCTTGAATGGCATTTTATTAGATGCAACTGCTGAAACTTGGGTGGTGTTACTCGAATTTCCAACAATAGGAGGAATAAACCGAACATCACACTATGGTTTATTGAACCAAGGAGGAGGCTGATTCTTGATGGAATTTTTCAAGGCTGCACGATTTTGGTCATGTAATCGAGCCAGAGAAACAGCCTCAAGGTAGGATGATGGTTTGGCTAATCTGAGATGACATTTTAGATAATCTTGTAACCTCACAACAAAGAAATTGATCCACCATTATTTAGATTAACCATGGACCCTAGTAGATAATGCCTTATAAATTTGGCTTGATATTCAACCATTATCCCTTCTTGCTTCATTTCTTTTAATGAATCTTGAGGGTTTTCATACAAATCAAACCCAAATCTCTTTTGCAAAGCTTTAGCAAATACGAACCAATCATTGGTGCAATTATTTCTTACCATCCATTTGTACCAAGAATAGGTAGGACTGACCATATGAAATGAGGCTATCTTAATACTTTGATCAAGCAGTGTCTCCACAAGGTTGAAATACTCATCTAGATGAAACAGCCAATCATCCACATCTTTGCCATTAAAATTTGGAAGATCGTGCTTGTAATTTCTATATCAATTGTGGCCAAAAGAACCATGTCCTTGGTCATCGGCAGGAGTCTTGCCATTTGAGCGAATGGAACTCGATTCAAGGTCTTGATGTTTGCTACTATGAATACTAATTGATCTTTGATTTCAGCTTGAAAAAGCATTGGTCGAGTTCTTCTTTAATCTCATTTCGAAGCTCAGGTTTTAGACAAGTTGTTTGCTACCTTCACCCATAATTGCCACTAGAGAAGCAAGCTTGATGAAAGCACCAAATGGTGGATCTTGTTCGAGTCAAACCGAGAACTCCAAGGGGGGAAAAGAGAGGCGGTACTCTTCAGAAATTTTATTCACACCAAAACAATATCATACCATTAGGTTCTCCAAGTCACTTTTATATTAGCATGGCCTTACTAATTACAATTCAATTCCAACTCAAGTAACCACCACGTAAATGCCATCCGAAACATAAAAGTTATTGGCATATTTTGTTACAAGTAAACTAACTACTACTACTGTTACTATTACTATTACTATTCAATGCCTATTGCTACTATATATTATTATGAGCAACTATTATTGCACTTTACTCACAAAATTAGCAGCCCAACTCTGAGCACTTCTTAGCCTTTGATTTCTATCCTTGGCAATATGATATGTATAAAAAATTCACTTATATAATTGGAGGATTGAATCTTAGTGTTATCACTTATTACCGCAATTACTTGATTTTTCAATCATATGCATGAATTTTCCACATTTTTTCACATTATTTTCTTGTGTCGATCAATATTAAAAAAGATATGCTCAAATGTCATTTTTCTTTATAGGATGGGAAAAGCAGGAATGCAAAATTATGATGAAATTTATGGTACTAGGAACCATAATAGTTTTGCCATATAACTGACTTTCTTGAAGGATTTTTTCTTCACAACCGGCAGAATTGACATGTTGATTTACAAATAAACAGAACAATAACAAATTGCTAAGGTGAAAGAAGTGAGCTTATCTGAGACTGGGCTTATTACAATACAGCCTCTTGCACCTTGGAAAAGACCCTGCACGTGACCTAGCCTTTAAACTAAGGGCTGTCAGATAAAATAGGACATGTGGTTGTGGCTATGCAATTAAACTAGAAGGACAAGGTGAGGCTGAGGTAGAATTGCACTGGCCACTGCAGATGGATCCCCTCGTGCGGTTCACCGCATGACCCACCACTCTGTCTCTGTTTGTTCTTCTAAACTCATCATCTCTGCTTCGGCCACTTCGGGATATTTGACCTTTGACTCCCACACCAATTACACAAACTTTATAACTTGAAGGAGAAAAGGGGAGTATATGGATCTCCAGTGTTAAATTTTAAACTCAGTCTCTTGGATCCCTTGCACGTGGTCCTTGCCCAGTATGACGCCCTTCAGCATTTCATGTCACGTGGGGGTGGCAATTTTTCTTCCATCAAATTTTCTTTTTGTGGTCTCTAATCTTTTTTTTTTTTTTTTCCCCTTTGTGATTTCATGAAATATTTGGAATATACACAGTAACTGTGTGACTTCTACTGCTTGGTGCGGAAGCTGTTATGGAAAGTTCACTACCATAAGGATTCCTGGCTGGGAGGATCTATCTTAGGATTAGATTGTCATGGGACAGAATAAGTTTATTTGAACGTATTTATTTATGTACACCTATTGATATTTGATTCTTACAATTTAAATAAGTATAGATTTTAATTATATGAGTGATGAATTGATATATTACTTTAAGTAATAATTATGTGATTGTTGCAATTTAAATAAATATGAATTTTAATTATATAAATATAAAATTAATATATTGACTTCATAAATAATATATATCCATTCTCAATTAATGTCGTATTCCATATTTACATAGCTAACAGTCATACTTATTTAAACTATGATCATTACATGTCTATAGTATGTCCAAGAAGTAAGTACAAATAACATTTTTTGAATAACAATGAAGGTGAAAAATAATGGAAGAATACCTCATATATACAATTTTACAAATATATTTAATCTATACATTTTCTTCACCCAATACATTTTAATTATAAGGGTCCGTTTGGCATACTTGATAGGATAAAGTCTAAAAAGATGAGGGCTGATAGTATAAAGCCTAATTATATACAGCCTGATAAAATTTTAATATTATGCAGTAGTTGATATATCACTGTATAAGATGTTATATTATATAAATTATAATTATAAAAAATATATTATAATAAAATAAAATTTTTATTAATTATTAAATTAAAAATTTGAAAATTAATATAATTATTTTTGTACTATATATAAATATAATTTATATTGAAAATTATTTATTTATTTACTTTGTATATTTTTAATAAATATAAAACAATTAGGAAGAGAGAAAGAGAGAGAGTTTTATACAATAAAATCCAATCAGGCCTAATATCAAATTCCTATATTTGATTGCATTATATATTATATATAATAATATTATAATTAATTTAATTTATATTAAATATTATTTATTATTATTCATATATTTTAATAATAAATTACTATTTATATATTTTTATATTAGTTTGAATAGTTATTTTATAATAAATATTATTTTTATTTATATATTTTATTTTTTTAATATTTTTAATAATTATTTTTATTTTAATAAAATATATTAAAAAAAGTGAAAAAAAATGTTATACATCAAAAAATAATTAGGCCTAATTCGATCTCTCTAGGCTTGATTAACTTATCTATTATTTTGAGATATAAAGAAATTATAATGGATAAACTTATATAATGTGTTAACTGCACTAAATAATATATAAAGTCATAATATATAGTATTAACCTATCCTATCATACTTAATATAATATGTCAAACACACCCTCAAGTAATAAAATTTGTGGAGTTCTACATAAGCAATAGTTGGGGATTTGACTCTAATATGCATACATCATTAAACTTATTTATATTTCATTTAATTATATCTTATTAAATTACTAAAGTTGGCTATGTCCCTCCTTCACTATACCATAATTGAAATATAGTAACATTTAAGAAATTTTACTAAATTATGAAAAAGTGTTACTATTTATATTAGTAATATTTTTACAAGAGTTGTATTTAGACTGCTACTAAAAGTACTTGAGGTGCTTCTAGTGAAAGATATGCCTGCCTCTAAAAAAGTGTATATGGGTTCAAGCCAATAGAGCTGGCAGTGGTTAGGAACCCTTCCCCCAACCCCTTCCCCTGACCAAAAAAATAAATATTACTAAAAGATTTTAACAATATTTTACTATATTTTCTAGCAACATTTATTATACTTTTAACAACATTTATCATACTTTTAGCAAAATTTATAAAAATATTGTGTTAACTAAATGTTGCCAAAAGTTAAATATGTAAAAGTGATTGCTTCCAAAAATGAAAATTATTAAACAAAAATAGTTATAACAACAACTAATTAAGAATGTAAACTTTTTTAATGATATACCACACCAGCCCATCATATATAAAAGAAACTTTATTGCTGCAGTTCATAAAATTCAGCATTTAATAGTTTTGTGTGTTTTTGCTTAATAAGTGAGGTACTATCATAGTAGTAGAATATTAAGCCAATTATTTAACGAATTTTCGATTACAGCTATATAATGGTGTTCCAGTCTTCCAGCGGAAAGGGATCAGAGATGGAATAGGCGGAAAATGGTGTTGTCGTTATATAAGCACTTGAGGCACTCTTATAATAAACTTAAACTTGCATTTCTGCTATGCACGATTCTTGTCACAATGCTAATCCGTATGGAAGAGCGATTAATTAAAGGCTGTAAAAACTTGATGGTTCTGATTTTTGGATACGATATACTTGCACATCATTCATTATACCATTTTTATATCACTAATTCCTTATACACTTCAATCCATATATTTTGTTTCTACCTAAAAAAGGTCTAAGAAATAGTGTAAAGTTAAGGATGCTCAAAATACAATTTTTTTTATATGATTTATTGGAGTTGCGCTATTAATGGCTTAAGATTTTTCTTTTGGTTAATACCTAAAGCTAAAAAAAATGTGAAATTTTAGTGATTTGAATAGATAAATTACACGTTTGCCAAACTTACAAAAATTGTGTTTACTCCAAAACTTGTCAGATTTATTAGACTCAACCCTCAAACAATAAATCATAACAACAAGGTAGTGCTGTACTACAAAAGTATCTTAGAATTTTCCGGTCCTTGAATAACAAAAGAGTTTATATATACCTCTTTGCTGGTCACTTTGATGCTAATTACACACTTCTATATGGTACAAAATTGCCTCACCCCTCATCTTACTGATTAAAAGCTAGCTTGAGCTTAGGACCTAAACAGAGCTGACCTTTCTAGAGAAATTAAATTAGGGATCAACTTGTATATTTCATGTCTTCTATATTGTTTAGCACCGTCAGCTATCACGCCAAGGTTAAGGATCACGTGAACAGGGCTTACAAACCTATAACGAAGGAAAAGGGTAAAAGGGTAAAAAATAATCCCCCTATTCTTTCAAACCCCAAGAATAGCTCCTGGTTAGAGACTGAAGGCACGCTACGCAAGGCCCTCAAAACTAGCACTAAATTAAGCGCCTAAATAATTTGTCATTATTTTCCTGGTTAGTGCTTAATGAGTTGTTCCTGTCTGTCAAATGTTTGTTACAAATCCACATAATTATTAAAGTACACACTGCAAGGTTTAGGGTTTAATAGAGTGGCCGATTGGTTGAATGTTGCCCATGTTTGATTCCCCAAAAACGGGGATTTCATCGTACATGTCTTGTTTCAGATTTTAGCTGTTCAGTTTAGGTGATTCTGCCATTCCTGTAATGCCATATGCAGAGCATAAAGCACAAAGGACAGTTTTTTCTGTGAATGGATGAATAATTTGGTTTGGAACCTTTTGTAGCTCGTGAGAAAAATGGAAGATGGAAAAGTTTGCTCAATTACAAATCCATTTGGCTTTTCTTTTTGTCCTATTAAAGCATAGAAATTATAGCACTGATTTATGTAGCTGCTTCATTCTATGAAGTCATTTGTGGAAAGCAGCAAAAGAAAGTGCCAAAATTTAGCAACCGCCACTACCCCACATGCCACGATTCCATAGAAATCCATAATGACAGAAAAGGCTCAATTATCTTGGTCCCCGGAAGATTTTCCTGCATACAAACGAGGCATCTCAATTGCTGTTACTATCAGCAGCATTCTGAGCTTTGTCACAATGTTCACAAAACATGACTTGACAAAATGTAACAGTCAAGGCTAGTTACCTGGGTAGGATCTTGGTCGGAATTATTGCCACGTATTAGTTTACTTCCACCCCTTATATGCGAATTGAAGGACACTGTGCTCAATATTTACCCTCAACTACAACAGGAAGCCAATGATGATGACTAGTCTCCTTCAAATTGGCAGACTGTTAATGCATGTGTCTCCATATTCTTCCTAGTATGAAATTGAATTAATTGATATTTAGGATAGGGTTTACTTATATGTGGAAGCAGTATACATAAAGCCATTAACACAAAAACTCGGAAAATTAAGGGGAAAAAGCAGTTATTAAAGTTTCATGCTCTGTTTTGTTAAGTTCATAGTTAATTGCTTTAGATCTAGATATGATCTCATTGCTTGGCATTGACGTTATACTGCACAATAAAACAACAAGCTTTGAAGTCTTCATACAAAAAATGGTATTTTAAATATACATACTGAGATGATCAGAGAGATGAATAGAAATACAACATACTGTCTGCTGGAAAAGGCACTCCAAATTTTGATATGCTTTTTCAACTGAACTTTTGGACTTTTTTCTCTGCCTTTTCAATCAACTTTAAAAGAGTAATAATACATTGTCCTAATTTTTAAATAAGGAAAAAATTGAATGCTTTTTATATTTTTATGATATTAAATTTATTTGCAAAATATTCAATATTTTTCTTGTTTAAAAATTAGAAAAGTGATTAGGAGAATATATTATCACTCGTTTTAAAATTATGCTAGGCAACTGAGCATTTTCTCAAAATATGGCAGAATTTATTCTATTTACATTATTATAACAATTTTAGTTAGCTTATTATTGTAAACCCTTCGACTAAAAAGTTACTCTTTTATTTTGTTTATTGTACGTAACTTGAATTTACAACCCTTTCAAAAAAAAAAAAAAAACCTTGAATTTACAACTTATATCCAGCCGCGGAGCCATGTCATGGTTTAAGGTAAATACAGGCATGTGCTTACTCTAACCTCTTAAAATTTCTGAGCTAATCATCTGCGGTTAAAGTGCTTCTACTTTTTTTCCTTGCTTTCTTTCTAAGTGAACTCATTAAGTTCAGCATTTAATCATATTGTCTTCTAGAATTTTTCTGTGATTTGCACATTCTAATGATGCAATTTTACAAAAATACGAGATCCAGGATGTAATTGCCATTATTACCAAAACACCTTTGAAGCTTCAAGAGCATACCAAAAACGAGGAAGCTTCTCCTTTTAGTTTTGGAAAAGGATTATGATATTAAAATCTTAATTTGAGCATTCGAACGCTCCAGCTTCATAACTCTTTATTAAAATTTACATCATATTGAGATTTGTGATATGTTTTTAACTTTGATTTTCTTTCTGCATTTATTTGTTATTAGGCACGAGCGTTCGAACGCTTTGTGGATTCCATATCATAACCCTTTGAAAAATGTTATAATTTCTTCTACACTAAATTTCACACTTGACATACATCGATTAATATTGAATCAATTATTGTTTAACAACGGTTATTAATTGGGGCTCGAGACTAAAATCATATTTTTTAGGGAAAAAAACACTTTATATCTCTATTATGGACAATACGCACTTTAATCCATAACTTTAAAAAATATGCAAATTGACCCTTGATTTTTTTAATTTTGCAAATCAACCTTTATTTTGTTTTTAATAACCAAACTACCCTCATCTTCTTTCATTCTATCTCTTTCTCTTTATTTTTCTTCAAGCTCTTCTTCCTCCCCCTTCCCTCCACTTGGAAAAAGCCAAGAGTGGTGGCTCAAAAATAAAAGTTTGGGTGGTTTATTCTTATTTAAATTCCTAGGTAATCTCAAATAATTCTTTTTTTCTTTTTTAAGTTTTTGGTTTCAACATGCCATTAAAAAATAAATGGGTGTATGAGGTTTTTGATAGAGAAGAAAAAAATAAAGATAAATAATGATAGATGTTCAGTTACGGGTGGCTCAGTTTTGATTTCTTAGATATAGAGGTGATGTGGGAGCTGTTGTGGGGTGAAGAAGAGCTTGAAGAAGAATAAGGAGGAGGAGAGAAAGGGAAAAAAGATGAGGGCAATTTAGCTATTAAAAGTGATAGAGGGGCCAATTTACACAATTAAGAAATATCAGGGATTGATTTGTATATTTTTAAAGTTAGGGGTAAAGTATACATAACCTATAATTCAGGGACGTAAAATATTTTTTTCCTATTTTTTATTATAGCAAGTCCTTGTAATTCTAGCATATTTTTAAATAAGCCCCCCGTATTTTAAAAGATTTTAATTGGATTTTCATATTTTAAAAACTGTGTAATTGATTCCCTATCATGAGTTTACAATTTATTATCCTTTATATCATACACACCTGATTGTTAAACATGCTCTGTTACACCTTACCAAATAGCTTTCAATTAAATTTGTTATTATCAATGTTGATGTCTAATTTCTGAATATAATAATTTTCTTCTTATACATGCTTCAAAAATAATTAAAAATCATAATACTTAGTTTTATGCATATCATACTCTTTCTTTTCTTTTCTTTCCTGTACAGTTCAGTAAATGTTAACATTACTGCTTAGTTAACGGCCATGCGTATATGATGTCATAAAGAATAAATAGTTAATTCATGGTAAAGATTTAATTATAAAATTTTTAAAATATAAAAACCTAATTAAAAACTTTTAAAATATAGAAACTTATTTTAAAATACGCTAAAACTACAGGATTGCAGATTAATTGACCATTTTTATTAACTAGTGGATGCCTGTTAACCAATATATTGACTCATCATTGAGTTGTGTATGAAATGTGCAGTCCTTCGTATGTAGAATAACAAAAACTGATATGTCTTCATACTACGTAGATATATTGAGTATAGTTTCCCATTCACATTGACAATATATATATATACACGTCCACATTGACCCTCCGGCTCTCTGAGTATCTCGATCTTAATATCAACTATTTCGCAAGTGGACATTATTCTATCATTTTAAAAACTAAAATCATTTATAATTTATTTGGGTGTGAAATATAGGGGAAAAGAAATTTAAGTCACTTTGACGATATAAAAGATTACGATCTTAAATTTTTTTTATGTGATTTATGATCTTGAACTTTTATTAGTCTTGTTACTAAATATCTTATAAATACACTTTCAAATACATCAGAAAAACCCATACACCTTTTGGTTAAAAATCTTTTAAGGTTAATTAAATTAGTGTAATATAAAGCAATGAAATTTTCAGCCCTCTAGCTAATATATAATGAAATTGCACAAAAGTAATGAAAATTCCTCTCAACTGATTCTTACTAAGAGTTAAGCAATCAAAGAGGTCATGAATATTAGCAAATTGAAAATTTATAAAAAAAAAAAAAAACAAAATTGTAATTGCAGCTGGTTCTAGGAGAGATTAGGTTGTTTAGCAATAGAGCTCTTAAGCCAAGGAAGTGAGCAGGGAATAGTTTAGAGGGGCGTAAGAGAATGGGAGACACGGAAACAGCGCGCACGTTCCCCTCATATCTTACTTGTTTCTTTATGGCTTTCGGTTTCATAGAATAACCCTTCCCTTTTGGACAAAATGGTGTCTACCTATCCAAGGAATTAATAAATATATGTTCGTTCTTCTGTGAACCTCCATAAATACTCTTATTTCCATGCTCTTGTCCCTCTCTTTCTCTGTGTCCTTTCTAGTTAGCCACACTAACTTGATCACATCTCAAAAAGACTATTGAGAGAGGCTTGCAAGTGTTTCCATGATCATGGTTTGAATTCTCCTCTTCTCTTACCTTATAATTGCAAATTCTTATTGATAACCCCTTTGGTTCAAGTAATTTACTATGTTTCTTCTGGTAATGGTTGATGATAGGGATACCAAAAACCTGCATGGTTGGAAGCTCTTTATACAGAAAAGTTCTTCGTGGGGTGCTCTTACCATGAGAATGCAAAAAAGAATGAAAAGAACATATGCTGCTTAGATTGTTGCACTAGTATTTGCCCCCACTGCTTGCCATCTCATCGCTTCCATAGGCTTCTTCAGGTTCGGCGTTACGTTTATCATGATGTTGTTAGATTGGAAGATCTTCAGAAGCTAATAGACTGCTCCAACGTTCAGGTAATTGACCTATATGGTTAATTAAGTACTAGTGCACTAAATGATAGGCTACTTAATAAGTTCTTCCTACAAGAAAAATTTAGATTCCAATTCGAATTTTCTTACAAAACGTGTAATTCAACTGTAATTCAACGTATTGTTTGTTAATTCAGAAAGTTTTAAATTCTACTAGGCCTATACTATCAATAGTGCCAAAGTGGTGTTCATCAAGAAGAGGCCTCAAAACCGGCAATTCAAAGGGTCCGGAAACTACTGCACTTCCTGTGATAGAAGTCTCCAAGAACCTTTTATACATTGCTCCCTAGGATGCAAGGTACGCACACGTACACAAAAAAATTCTCTCTCCTATATATATATATATATATATGCATGCTTCGGTGGATTACAATTCAAACCCTTTTGCAATTCGACTTAAAATTATGCAATTGATTACAATTGAAACTTCAACAAATTCCTTTCTTTTCTTTTCTTTTTTTTGGATGAGAAAGAAACTTCAACAAATCGGGTATGTGTGCATCTGGCAAATTTATATATAGCAAAAAGGAGTAGCTATGTGATACATAAGATCAATGAGTATCCGGTTATCTTTTCCTTTAAATCAAATGTGAAAAAAAATTTAAATAATATATATAAGTAGTTTTATCTTGTATTGCTCATCATGTGTATAATGTATGCATATGGATAGGTGGATTTTGTGCTGAAACACTACAAGGACCTATCTTCCTACTTGAGAACATGCAATTCCTTGCAGCTAAGTCCTGACTTTCTAATCCCACAAGAGATGGGGGATGATGAGATAACTCGTTCAACCATTGTGGACTACGATGAGCCAATGAGCTCATCATCGGGGTCATCAGGATCAGAGAGAATGAGCAAGGCTTGCACAGAGATTGTTAGGAAGAAGAGGAGTGGTTGGAATGTGTGTGCAAGGTTAATGGCCAACAAGGTTTCGGATGAAGACATGGTTGCAAGCATGAGTAGAAGGAAAGGCATCCCTCATAGATCTCCTCTGTGTTAGCACTTAGCAACATGAATAGGCACAAGCCGCACAAACCCTAGCAAGGGGGAAAACAAAAAGATTACTCGTTTTTTTTCAAATAACTATTATAAGAAATTTTGACTGAAGTGGAATTTTTCAAAATCCTTTCTCTGTCTCTCGAAATTGATGTTTTGTAGTTTAATTAATCACTTGGTCGGGGCTTTTGTCTTAGTGGTATCACGTGGTTCCCCATTTCAAGCTATGTTCTTTGTAAATTAATTTATTTATGATGATTAAGATAATAATAATTGTTAAATCCTTGTCACCAATTGTGACCTTGACTAGAGCCAAAATTAAAATTTAGAAAACCGTTAAGAAGTATAGGTTTATGGATTTAAGTTGCCTTAGGACTAGAATACATGTTAAGGATTCAAAAAGTGCTATATGAAATAGAGTTTTAAAATTTTTAATGTGCAAAATGCTTAAAAAGGATTCAACTTTCATAACAAATATGTCTGTCTGGACACTAAAATTGGAATTATAATATAAAATTTTAATTTCAATTTGGAATTAGAATTGACTTAGATTTTAAATTTTATATTTAAATTCGTTAAAAAATTAGTACATGAATCGTAATTCTATATTTGATAGTTTTATTATTTAAATGTATGATTCAAAATTTAAAATTAATAAAAATATTAATAAACAAAATTTTGTACTATAGTAATCTTATATGAAAATTATTTATATATAAATTTTTTTATTTGGATTTATAAAATAATAAGTTAAAATTTAAGAAATTTTTTATATTATTAACTTTTTATAAATATATTGCATTTTAATAAATATGATAGATAAAATATAAATGGAAAAAGGGAGAGAATCATATAGACTATAATGACAAGACATTTAATAATTTTAGAATTGATAATTCATATAATATGGGCTAGGAATTATAAAGAGCTCATCTTAGTTATTTTTCAATTCCATAGAATTGGAATGTGGAATTATAACTCCAATTCTATATGTTACTTTAAATATAAAAATTAAAATTGAAGATTCCAATTCCAATTTCAAGCTCTAATTCTATGCCCAATATTTCAAATGCCAAACAGGACATAAGTTCTTTTATCATATGCCGGTATTACTTGATCAAAGATTGAAGGTACAAAATTTAAAAGAAAATTATATCATTTAACGAACATTTTGAATTCTCAATGTATTTAATATTTTACTTTTTTTATTTAAGGAAATTCTTTTGGTACCCTAGATACCAATATTCTATAATAATTAAGGCAATATTCAGTTATCAATTCACTAAGTTGAGATGTATTTTTTATATATTTTTATTTTTAAATAAATTAAATATGTGACCTAATAATTGTCACAAATTAACTACCAAGGGGTATTGGTATTCTTATAAAATAATGACAGCAGCGGAATAGTTTTTTTTTTTTTTTTTTTGTAATGATACCTATTAGTAAAACTAAAAAAAAAATTATTTATGTGAGTACTTGATAATTTTAAAATTGAACATGGCTCACAAAAACCTCACCATAGAAGGTAAAGTAAGCAAGTAGACATTGTGTAGGGATGATCGAAAGTCTAGGTCAACCCATGAATCGATTAACCTAAACCAATCTAGAAAACAAACATTCAAGGATTTTCGAGTTTGATAGGTTAAAGAACAACAAAACAGGATAATAATTGATTTAAATGTTAGGTTTGTCATTTTGAAAGCCTTCAACCCAATTATACCCAATCTATTTACCTCCCTCTACTTTCATCTCCCATAAATAGATACCACATTTTTCCTGCCTTACCTATCTAAGTCCAAGAAAACAAAATTATTGATAATTTAATTTTTAATTTGCTGTGTTTCCCTCATATTTAATGAATTAAGCCTCCATTTTGCTTAATTGTTTAGTTTCGGGCCATACTTGATGTTTGGGCTTCACCTGGGCCTATTTGCAATTTCTTTAACATTACACTTAATTTGGCACTATTCTATATTTTGACCATATCTTAAGCTTTTAATATCTAAAAATTTTAATTCTTGATTCGTAGGAAATCTGAGTAAAAATCTTACAACTTTCATGAAGTCTAAAGTTAATTTGATCATCTAAATAATTAAAATTGGTTAGAGATGTTATTTTTGAAGCCTTAGCCATGTGTAGTATTTAGGTCATATCTTAGCCTACAAAAGTCAAAATGTGGTCAAACTAGTGCCATTGGAAAGCTAAGACAAAGGGCTACAACTTTCATTCATAACACTTTTGCAAAAGAAGTGTTTTTGAGGTTATTAACTCATTGCAAGTTAGTGCAGCTCCTTATAAGACCATGTGGCATTGTGTTGGGCATTAAACTCTCATCAAAAGCCCAATCAAGACAAATGATAAGTCTAAAGAAAGCTAAGAAGATAAGGATCACTATGGTTTAAGTTGTAGGCCTTGGGGTAGCCAAAATGAGAAAATAAAAGATGAATATCAAGTGGATCCTTGGGAATTTTTAGGTCAATTTTAGTGACAAGGGTATTTAGTTTTCGAAACATACATACTTATCTATCTTGTTTTCTTTTTGGTGGCTAAAGCTCTCGTGTAAGTTTTTCTTCCTTGTCCTCTCATCCATGGAAGAGTAAGTGGCTTTTACTTGGTCAAGAATTTGGAGGTTACAATTGTTAACTTGAGACTTTGCTCTTAATGGTTTTTCAATTTTAGAAAATATTTTCTTTTCTGTTCCCCTTTTCTTGAGTTGTAAAATTTGAATTTATATTATTGAATCTAAATTTCATGGTTGAGGTTATGATTAGATGAATGTTAATTAGCTAATTAATATGAATCTGTCATCAGAATGAGATAGGTTTAAGTTTCTGGTTAGAGCTTAGACTAATTGTATTGTGTGCTTAAAATCAACAAAGTTCTTTTGAGGTTTTGAGGTTTCAAGGCTGAATTGATCAATTGTTGATTGAGTTCTTGGAGGTTTCCAAGTAGAAATACTCGAGTAGATGCAAAGTTTTTGATCTAGTCTAATTTAGTCATATGTTTAGTGTGTTGAATTCATGTTTTGTTGTCAATGATAGATTAACCTTTATCTCCAAAGAATTATTGAGCTAATGCCTTTTAATTTGATTTTGTTCTTCCTTTAATATTGCATACAAATTGTTTGGTAAATGATATCCCATTTTAAATTGATTAGATAGCCATCTAAGTCCTTGAGACAATCCGAGTTGCACCTATACTACAAAATTGTGTAACTATGGTTTATAATGTGAGTGAGAGTGACAATCACATCAAATAGTTTATAATTCATAATTAGAAAAGAAACCCAAAATCAAAATACATCTAGAGAACCGTTTACAAATCTGGAGATTGGAATGGACATTGCACTAGATTTAGAATTGATGTCATTGCCCACAATCACCCTCCATGGATCTAAAGCTTCGTGCATATATTAGTTGTTGCAGTCTCCCTCAGTAGCGAGTACTTGCTATCACACTCCTATTGTAGTGCTACTATGCACCTTCCCATCTTAATGCCTAAGATGCACCCACAACACTATTATTACTGCCACTGCCCACCATCACACTATCACCATCACATTACCTCCTACCTTTGCATCTGCTATTGGACTTGCAGTTACATATTGACAACCACGGCCAACAATTCTCTTATCACATTATCTTTGAAGGCCAATGAATGGTTATTTTCAAGTCTCAATTAACGGGGTTCTCCTCAAGAACCTTCCAAGTTTCTTTTTTTTTTTTTAATTTTACAATCATAGATTATATAATATGTAGGTTGAAGAATAAAATAGAAAAAAGCATAACCTAATAACCTAAACCAATGTAACCCAAATTCAATTGGATTGGTCTAATTTTGGTTTTAAAAAAATTCTACACCTAATTCAACCTAACCTATGACAATTTGATTGGTTTATATCTCTTTCAACCTAATTTGACTCGACCTATGATCACCCCTCACATTTTTTATGATACAAAAAGTAAGATCACATGCTCACATATAAGATTATAAGATGTCATTAAATTGATAAAATTAAATATTACCTTGTAAATCCCCAAGTGGTTAGCAAATTGCCATGCAACCTATATCTCTAAACCCCAGGAAACTCAAGCTAGGGATTAAACCATTTCAAGGCATCTATATTTCTCCTTGATGAAACCAAAGATTCAAATTATAGGAATTCACCAATACAAACTTCAACCTAAGGCCATCCGACTAGAACCATGCTCTCTAATTTTGTGACGTATGTTGAGGATAGTGTTCTAAAAAGCAAAGTAACAACCATAAAATATGTAACCAAAATTCAAATACTTATGCTTGCATCTCGATCTATGTATGTTTAGTTTAGGTTTGTGTGCTAAATTTAGTTTAACCTAGAATTAAGTTAGCACTTAAGTTTATTTGCATTTGTGTGTGATTGTCATGCAAAACTATAGATCATTCTTTTCCTACTACAAAAAAGACAAATTTTAACAGCGAGTGTTTTCAATGTTAGAATTTTAGATGCAAAATCAAAATTTAATAATCCAAAATTCCCCTATCAATTTAATACCAAATGATGGCATGCATAACAATTAAAGATTAGGCAATAAGAATAACTAGAAAGGATAATGATAGGGCCACATTTAAGATATTAGAGAGAGAGAAAGAGAGTGAGAGTAGAAAGATAGTAGAAAAGAAACTTCTCTTATCCTACAAATAGGTTATTCTATGTGTGTCAGTCTCAACAGGGCAACCGAACACCCTATTTATTGTTAAATAGAAGCAAGGGCATCTCCCTACTCACCATATCAAGCTTATACACAATAAGCCATCAACATACCCACCAATTATCAACGTTATTAGTGCAAAAAACACTCTATTAGTTCATACTCCTAAAGCAAAAGCAAACTCCACACTTTTGCTAATATCCCAATGGAGAATGAGCTTTGCCTAAGAGAACACCTAAAAATGGGAACTTGGTCTTTAGTGTGGGATCCTAACGTAACTATAAAGAAAACCCTCAACTTAAGATTTAGGTGTATAAGCACAAGCAAATAAAATGAAACTGAATGTTTTATTGATAAATGGGACGTTGAAGCCAATGTACACCAAATGAAAGCTAAACTAAATGACCAAAGCTAATGAATGAAAGTACAATGCTAAATAAAAGACGACATTTAAATGGAGAGCAATAAAGAAATGTTTAAGTGTGCAAAAAATGTAAATGAAAGTCATAAACGTGTGGAAAATGTAAAGAAAAGTAGTAAAATGACTAAACATAATGATAAATAAAAGATAAATGGAAGACATTCGATTGGTTAAGGTCTTGGGTCGCTACTTTGGCACTTGAGGTGCCTATTTACAGAGTTAGAGTTGAAAAATGGCTGCATTTTCAGCCCGCTTATGCGCGTTCCTTATTCCTTTGGCCACTTTCTCTCCAATCTTTGCGTCTTATCTTCATCTTCATGTAGTGAATGAAATGGCTTATAGCATGAGACAAGGGGTTGAATCATTTCTTATTTTATTTTTTTTGAAACTTGAAACTTAAACAAGATCTCTCAAGTATATTTTAACTTCGATAGCAAAAACAATAATTTAGAATTAGGGTTTTAATCTTTACAACCTCTTTTAGAAAATTCCTTTAACTTTGTTTCTAAAAAAGCATTAAGTTAGAGGTATGGAAGGATGTTCAGAAGTAAGTTATGAAGGAAAAAGGAAAGAGGTAAAGGGACAGACGATAACACAAGAAATTTGTCCTAGTTTTGCCAACTATTGCCTATGTCCAGTCCCCAACAACTAATTAAGATTTTTTCTCTAAGTCGAGTTGTTTTGTGTCCAAGCTTTTACAACCCGAGTATCATTTTCAACCATTCCTCTTTAAGCTCAATGTCTAATCTCTACTAGGTTTGGGTTACAAAGATATGATGAAAGTTTGTGTATAGGATACACTTGTCATGACCCATCCTAGAGTCCATGACCGATGCATAGACTATATTAAAACTAGTATAGCCTAGCTAGGCTAGCAAGATAAGCTATTTCTCAAATAACAACATTTTACATAAAAGCATAGTTAATTCTAAATCTTAAACTCATTATTTGAAATATCTAGAATAATCTAATACGTAACCCTATAGCTACAGACTCTGGAATATGAAGTGATGGTATACATCCAAACATTTTGGAAGCACACTAACAATGTCAGCCAATTGAATTAGTTGCAATTAATAACATGCAAATATGATAATATATAATGGGTGAGCCACATAGACTTAGTAAGCCATATGAACAAATATGACAAGAAGGAGAAACTAGTAAATATACGAGTTTTTAAAATAAAACGAAATAATTTAACAATATACAATCACTGAAAATAGTTGGTGGAAATCACAATTCATTAGTTCTATGCCTTCTTAATATTTTCATAAGTAAAAATGCACCCATACCTCTCAGTCATACATAGAAACTCATAAGTCAAGATACAATAGTTCTCAATATACCTTCTCAACATAAAATCAAATATTTTATCAATTAGTTAAATAATCCATGAGGGTCATGTAAGAAGAACTAAATCTTGTGGGGGAGTAATCTTAACCCATCAAATCACTAGTCTCATAATATCTCAAACTGAGCGCCTTGCTTTACCCGGAATAGTCTCATAATCAGGGTTCTCCCACCCTTTATCTCAATGAATACACTATGTGCACATATCTCTTCGCTAATAGTGAATGGTGCCATTATATTTCTTCATTAACAATGAACGACATTCTAATTTAGAACCCATCATGATTTTCGTCATTATCAACTTTTATAAATTGTCTTAACACAAGGAAACAAATGAAAAGCAACAATATCATGAAGTTTTAAAATGATAAAAAGGAGGCCAATTAAAATCTAAAATCAATTATCAAGGTCAAAATTCAATTATCATCATAAAAGGGAAAGGTATAGCAAAAATAAATATCCAAATAATTCAATAGCATAAAATAAAATCATTAACTTCAACAAGTTAGTTTCTCCCATAAATAAATAAAATTTAAAAACATTGTCACAAAGTAAATATCCACTCACAAAGATATTAATTGAGCTTGGATTAGATCCCACAAGCTTCCTAATCTGATGAAGAAGGGTTCCACAAAGAGTATATCAAGATAAGATACACAACAATAAAATTGGCCAAGAAAACAAAATTATTTTACTAACCATTGCTTAAGTTACATTGGAACTCTCAAATACCTTATATGCAACTCTTTTCATTCCATTGAAGCATGAAAACCTTTACTTTACATCTATTCCCATTATGCATACATATCTATTGAGTATACTAAAAATCAAACCATACACCTAGTATAATGTTTAAACCATAAAATTCTAACACTTAATTCATTTTCTACTAAATCTCTAACTTCTTAACTCAAACTCCTATTTTCAAGATCTACTTTGCTACTTAATTTTACAAATCTTGTAGTCATGCTATAACAAGGAAGAAATTTTAACTCCAAGTCAAGAAATTACCTTTAAGAGACAAAGAAGGTAGAAAGTGTGGGTAATGAAAATCCTCTCTAAAGATGGAAAATCCTTCCTAATAAATCCCACAAGTGACATAATAGAGGAGCTTGAAGATTGGGTATGAGAAATCTTGCCAAATCTCAAAGATTTGGTCATATGATTAGTGTTTTGACAATGGGTTCAAGGAAAAGGGAGAAGAGATAACAAAAGAGAAGAGGGAAAGAGGAAAAACGAAGAAGTGAAAAAGAGGAGGGGAGAGATTTGCCATATATAAGAAAAGAAACCAGATAATTTTTTTTCCATTTTGATGAAATACCAGACTTTCCTATGCTATCTTCCTTTCTTTTTTATTCTTTTCTTTGTATTTTTTTTATAGCATTACAACACTCTTGCTAATTATACTATGTGTGGGTATACAATTTAGAACAATGTGGCTATGATTTCTCAAAAACTCTCTAATATAACACTTAAGAAACTTGATGAGAACACAAGTTCAATATCAGAAGCAATAAAGAGTTTGAATTAAATGTTCAGAAGTGTGGTTCAAATGCTTGATAAAGTTTTAGCAATATGTTCAATTCTTCTCTACTTCATTCTTTTGATGATATTGTATTTATAAGCTTTGCTTGAGAATACTGTTAGAGCTTCTTGATGTCTTCAATGATTCTTTTTAGTACAAATATGGTCGTTTTGTTGTACTTTTCTAGCACTACTTCACTTCAAAAATTGTACTATCTCTAGAAACCATTTTTAGTAAGTAGTAAATGGGCACCTATGCCATTGTACTATGCTTAGCCTATATTTAGGCTTTCCTGTCTTTTATTTACCTTTTCCTTCAAATATTTGTTTGAAGCTCTTGTAGTGATGCTTCTAAGGATGACTCTTTTATCTAGTCGCTTCTAGAGAGTGTCTTCTGAATTATGCTTCTAAAGGGTATCCTTTTGAACCTTGATTCACATAAACTAGTAGCTTCTAAATGTACCAACAATCTTCTAAGATTGTAATGCATTGACAAACCTTGGTTCTTGGATTAATAAGTTAAATAGCATATCAAAAAATGATTTTGACCTTGATTTTGTACATTTGTATTATTGAGTTTGGTTCAAAATCTTTATATCTCTAAGCTTTAAGAATCCACCTTACATGTGATATGTGACTATTTAAGTACATGTTTCTTTCAATATACTTGAAAAAACTATTAGTATAACACTTTGATTATCAAAATCATATTTAAGGCATCAAAAGGTATTTTTGCAGCTTTTGAAGGGTTTTGGAGCTTACAAACAACCAAGGTTATGTAGCTTTATAAACCTTTGCCGTTATTATGTCGAAATTGAACTACATCTATGGCATGAAGAAGATGTTGTCATTCCTTTCCTTTTGTCTTAGCTAAATTCTAACAAACCTTACCCTGCCTTTCGGTAAATCAGTTACTCATTGCTTTCAAATGAATCCATCACCATCTATTCTTTGATCTCTTTAACATCATCCTTAGCAGTAAAGTTGACCATGTTGATGGGCATAATAATCGACTCGACATAGCTAGAATTGATGTCGAAAAGGTTAGTATCAACCTTCATCGTCGAAATGTCCTTCTTTCGTTCCTCTCTAAATAAGGTCCTTGAAATAGACACAATTAGTAGTGGAACGCCTAAGTATATTTTGATATTTGCAATTTTTTTGACCTTTTATTTCATTAATTATTGGTGTTTTTTAACCCTCAGGGATAATTATTTATTCATCTCTTAAAATGACATCAAAAATTTGATTTGCTTTAGTAATGTTGAAGGAATAGGATTTGTTATTAGAAACCATCTTTTCTTTTCCTTTCATAGGTTTTAATGATACGCACACATAGGTTGGTTGTGATTGCAATTCAATAACAAGCACATTATTTTGTTCGTCTATATCTGACTCTGACGTAGTCGACATAAGCTACATTCTCATTTCTAAAGCTTTTCTTAAGTTTCCCTTTTTCCAGTTTCAGTTATTCAATTTGCTTAACTTTTTTCAGTTAATTGGGCTAAATCTATGTTAATTGACTAGCTTCTTTCTAATGCTATAATCTAGCCTATTAGTAGCTATTTTGACCATTTCAGCTGTAGGGATTGGGGTGAAATATCGACTTTTCATATTTCTAATCCTAGCAAGATAATTATTAATGGACTCCCTTGGATATCTTCTTATGTTGAACAAGTTGGTTAACCAAACCTTCATTTCCCCTCTCCTTGAAAAATTGCTCATGGAAACTCCTTTCTAATTGAGCCCAAAAGTGTATGGAGTTCTGTCAAAGATTTAAGAACCTGGTGAAAGCATTTTTTATGAGTGAATAATAAAAGAATCTCATCGTAAGTTACTCATTCGCATTGATCTCCCCTGTCTCGATAGTATATCAAGCAATGTGCTCAACTATTAATTCACCGCTATCCTCTGCAAATTTTATTAGTGATTTAGGTGTCGTCCATTCTCAAGGTAGCTTGACTTGTTGGATGTTAGGGAAAGCCAACACAAAATATGGCCAATTTGCATTTCTAACGTTGAAATCAAAATGGTTCAGAATTTGTTTAACTACTCTACTAATATGTTGTTGCTCTATCTTGTCTAAAGTGGTTGAGCACATTGTTGATGTTTTGATCTCGACCAACTACATGAACTCTATGAAGAGGTTCATGGGAAATGTTGGCCTTAGGTGTAGGTGGTGCATCAGCTATTTATTGGATGATAGGGTCGTCCAAATTTTTTGCCATATTAACCACTTCTGCAATTTGACTACTTCCCTTTCATAAGCTATTAATTGGTAATACTTAGTGTTGTCGACTCAATCAAAGGGATTAACATAGTAGCAATTTGGCGAGTCAACATATCCACCAAATAGTGATGGATTTCTTCAATTTGTTGTTGAAAAGTAGCTAAGGATTTAACAGTATTGTTAGGATCATTAAGAAGTAAAATCCAAAGCATATTTGGAAAAATTGGCCCAACCCAAGTACTATCATTAACAGAAATACCCCCTATGTGAGACTATCAGCAAGATTATGGATTGCATTACCTAAGGTCATTGTGATCAAAACCCCTACTTGTGATCCTAATTGAGGCACAAATGGTGGGCACTTGTGACACAAACTGAGGCAAATTAGCCATCACAGGATTTATATGAACAAGATTATATGATATGGGATATGTCCTTAGAAATCATTTTGACATTACTATGGGGGAATACCCTAATGGTAATCCACTAATAAGTATAATATTCAATCCATTAGGTGAAAGGTTTGCTCCATTTCTCCTCGATTAAGTAATAAGGATAGATTCAGATATTACTAGCATGGAAAGCTTTCTCCATTGCCTTCTCATTGGCACTACTATTTTCAATATAGTTTAGAGATGAAACTCTTGACAAATAAGACACAATAATGCCACTTCTCAAGACCATATGGTGTAGAAATATTTTGAAATATTTGATACTAACTCTCTATGATTTAGTCCCACTAGGCATGCCAATTTGTTTACTGATATTTTCAAATGTGTGTTCAACTATACCATTTGTTTCTTGATCTCAATTTGTCAAATGGCAGCGATTCTTCTAGTATGTTCTCAAGTCAAGAATATTGGTCAAATTAATCATTTTGATATAATGATGAATTCATTGGTAAATAGTTGATACTTTGACAAAATAAGAATTTCATATCAAGTTGCAATGAAAAATTAAATATTATGAACAAGGATATGAACTTATATTGACATAAATATATAGAAATCACCACAAATAATGTGCAATGCTGGAAAGTAAATTGAACATAAATAACTGCTAACATTAAAGAAATAAAAATCAAACTGAAAAAACATATTGTAATGATAGTTATTTTGATACTTAGTAGGCATGACCATGATACATAACTATTAACAGCTTCCCCACATCTACAATTTCATCTTAGGCACTTCCTGAAATAACTAGCTATATTCTTTATTATTGCTACCCATGATCTCATCATGGCTTCACTTATTCTTTAATGCTTTACCTTGATCGACTACTTATGAACTTCCTTGATTGTTTGTTATGATGTCAAGTTTATGTTAGTCGACCATTGTGGTCACAATTCCTAATCAAAATCCACTGAATATGGGATAAGTAGACCTTTTCTAATGTTAGTTGTTTTGGTTTTCATTTAAAAGCTCTTTTAACTATTTATTGTGTCCCAATTATTCCAGCTAGCTTGATATCGTCCTTATAGTTATATTCTTAAGACTGAGGACTTCATATTCAATCTAAATCAATTGGTTCTAGCAAGGTGTTTAAATTTTTGAGTAGTGGTGATGTGTTACTACTATGCAAATTGGTGTGTATTGTGTCTTGTGTGGTTGATCATGATTTTTATGTCTTGTTAAGGAGGTGAAGCTCGATGTTCTTGCAATATGAGTCTTGATATTGTTTGTCGTTTTCAGATCCTCAAACATGAATAGAGGCAGGGTTTGGTGGTGCTATACTAAATACAATTGCTTTACTTTGCTAATGATGCTAATGCAATGTTAATAGGCTTATTTTGGTTCTTTGTTTTGGACTAGTTGCATTGGTTTAGTATTTTGTCTTGGTGATGCCAAAAATAGCATTTGGTGTGGTGTTTATGGTGGAATCTAGTGGCATCACAATATAAGATCTATGTTTTCTCAATGGAATAGAGCTAGTTTTCTTTATTTGGATACATGTCAAAAATTGTGTTTTGCTCTTGTTACATATGTTAGGTGTGAGGTAAAGGTGAACATAGGTGGAGTCTTCTTGGTTAGGACACATTGATCATTTGGTAGGTGTAATTTGCAATGGTGGTGCTCTTTCATGTTCTATTGATCTTGCTTAGCTTGCGTAGGGTCTTGGGTGGCACATGTCATATGTGGTGTGCTTCATCTTTTTGATGTTTTTATACTGTTTCGTTTTTATGTAATGATGTACTCTTGGCTCCTCTTACATTTTGTGTGTGTGTGTGTGTGTGTGTGTGTGTGTGTATGTCTTTCATTATCTAGCTTCATGTAAACTTCTATTAAAATTGTCTTCATTGACAAAGAATCTGCTATCAACATTGAAACATCTTAGTAATTGCTGCATTGTTATAGCTTTCTATAATCAACCTTTTCTTTATTGGCAAAGAAATTGTTGTACATGCTATAGCAACTCAAGATCTTAGTGATTACTTCCTAAGGCTCCTTCTCATCAACTACCTTTTAAGACTATCTTCAAGTCAACAATTCATATCTTAGTACCCTATAGAGTTGGTATACGGGCCGTGATTCGCAGGTAAGTTTGTTTAAGTCGCAATCCGGCGAGTTAGGACCAAGTATTTTTCTAACTCGTTAGTTCACAGATTTTCTGGTCTGCTCCGCTTAACCCGCGAGCTAAATGGGTTAACCTCATCGGTTAGTGAACTAACCTGCTAACTAGCTTAATTTTATTTTTTGCCTTTTTTAGGGCAGCAAAACAAGATATATTCAATTGATTAAGACCCAAAGTCATAATTTGTAGTTGTTGCCTAGTCGCAAGAATTTTATATCGTGGTGGGGACCAGCTCGCAAGCCCATGAGCCTATACATTGATTGTCCATTTATTTTGCGGACCAAACCGGGCTAGTTCATTTATATGGTCCGTTGTGGATTGGGCTAGCCCCATACCCACCTCTAGCTCCATATAAATAGTTGTTGTCACAGCAACGAATTTATTTGTCGTCATCAAGTAAGATTGCAAACTCAAATTGCTTCCTTGACCTTCATGTATTGCCTTTTGTCTTTGCATATTATCGATTTCTTTAGAAATGTGTCAACCATGGATGCCTCTTCAAACTTTTATACTTTAGAATTCCGCTTAACACATTCTTAATGCCACATGTTGAATTATTGATTACAAAATATTTTGATATTGATTCTCACAAGTAGCTTTTCAGTCATTAATCTCTCTTTGACTTTGCAAAGTAACATATTGACATAAATTGATTCTTACTACCAAAGTTCATAAAAGTTTTAGTGGCAAGACAAGAAAAGATGAGTATTTTTTACTATTTACAATAATTTAAAGTTAAATAACCTCTAGTTTTAATGGAGACGAATATGTTACATTAATCACATTAAATTGGAATTTAATATGATCCATTGTACGAATTTGAATGGAAAATACAACAGAATAATAATAAACTAAGATTTTTTTGTGGTCAACAATAAATTAAGAAAACAAAATGCATTTAACCCTAAAAGCTAGTAATGTTTTTTGGACAGTAATTGGCTCTTTGTTTCCCTCTTCGGACAATAATTGCTTTGTTTTGGCTGGCCCACATGCCCACCTTTAAGTCCATATAAATAGTTGTTGTCATCACAAGGAGTTTCATTTTCAACATCAAGTATGATTGCCAGATCAAATGGTTTCCTTAACCTCCATGTATTGCCTTTTGTCTTTGCATATTATCAATTTCTTTAGAAATGTGTCGACCATAGACCTCAAACTCTTAGACTTTGGAATTTCCCTTAACATGTTCTTAATGCCAAGTATAGATATATGGCCACCTACATGTTGAATTATTAACTACAAAATATTTTGATACTAATTCCCACAAGTAACTTTTCAGACATCAATCTCTCTTTGACTTTGCAAAGTAACATATTGACATAAATTGATCCTTTCTACCAAAGTTCATAAAAGTTTCAGTGGCAAGACAAGAAAAGATGAATATTTTTTACTATTTACAATAATTTAAAGTTAAATAACCTTTGGTTTTAATGGAGAGAAAAATGTTACATTAATTACGTTAAATCGGAATCTAATATGCTCAATTATATGATTTCGGATGGAAAATACAGTAGAATAATACTCCCTCCATTTCAATTATCTATCCATTTAAATAATTTGATTCATTCTTAAATCAATATATCTGGATAATTGTATCCAGATACATTGATTTAAAAATGAACATTATCCAAATACATTGATTTAAGAATGAACCAATTTATCCAAATGGACAGATAAATTGAAATGAAGGGAGGAATAAACTAAGATTTTTTTTTCAATTGGTAACAACAAATTAAGATGACAAAGTGCATTTAACCCTAAAAGGCACTAATTTTTTTGGATAGTAATTAGCTTTTTTTCTCTCCAAACAATAATTGCTATGTTTTGGCTAGGCATGCCTACCTCTAATTCCATATAAATAGTTGTTATCATGACAAAGAGTTTCCTTATCAATATTATTCCTGTCTCAGGCTCCTAAGAAGGGTAAGTTAGTATTTAAACTAGGAATTTCTTCCTTTCTCTCTAGAGAAACAAGGGGTATATGTAAAGCTTCGTACTGTTATAACAAGGGATGGGCTCATTATGGCGTACATTAAGGAAAGGAGACCCCAGCGGATCAACATAAATATGGTAACGTATGTGATAGTTAATGAGATAACATATATTTTAAGCTCGACACATTAAGGTCAATAGGCCGACCGGTCTACAAACCCCTGACCTTGAGTTCAATAAAGTGATGAAGCTAGGAGAGTGAGACTGAGTAGGTCGACTAAATAATGAAGGTCGGGTTATATCGACTAGACCATAAGCCCTCTAGCCTCGAGCTCGGCATACCGGAGGCTTGGAGAATAGGATTGAGTAAGGCAGTGGATCATGAGGGTCGGGTTAGATCGACCGGCCCAGCAGCCTCAAGCTCAGTAGAGCGATGAGGATTGGAGGATAGGATTAAGTAGGTTGGTGGACAAGGAAGGTTAGGTTAGTGTCACAACCCAACCCGAGCCGTGACCGGCGCATAGGGGACGGGTCCCCTAGCAAGCCTCGATCACACAATTTCTTAAAATATTTGGGCAGAGTCTCCTCTATATTCAAGACTATTCCCAAATACAGATCCTCTCCTTGCACAAAAGAAACACAAACACACAATCCATTGGGGATCCACGCATTCTTAGAATGCACCCCACAGCATGCAGTATAAAAGTAAAATATATAATTACATTTATTCATCCAAGATACATAGCTTTAATTCTTTAGAAACCAATCATTTTAAATAACTTTAATTCAAACACATATTTCCAATCCTTTAGGAAATCCAACAATTTTGATATGTATATATAAATACAACCACAACAACCATACAATCAAGACAAAGCCGGACCCTGCCTGTAGTACCATGGAGCTACCATAATCTAAGAGCTTCTCAAACTTAAATAATTTACAAAAAAATGGCCCTTGAATAGAGAAGGGCTCACCAAGACTACAAAAATACTCTATTCAGGGACTAATGCTCAGATCAATTGAACACATGCAACTAAAAAAGAAAAGGAAACAACAGAGTGAGTTTGTGAAACTCAGTGAGAGATAGAGTGTCCCTAACCCACATGAGAGAATGTGCAAGTTTATAGATATTAAGATAATACAATTATATATTGGAAACTAAGATATGGATAAACTATCTACTCACAATTCACCAGCCCAAAGGTGGAATTCGATTCTACGGAGCTCCAGGGCTCATAAAGCAATCATTGGAGTCATCTAACATCACAAATACAATAAATTAACCAACCATCAGTTGTTGGCATAAGGAATTAACACTAACCACCCCCATAACATAAAATCGCCCAATTCCTAGCTTAGGGTTCAAGAACAACTTCAATCTAAGCAGAGATTCGAATTTCTCGGAAAAGGAAGAAGGATGGATGTTAGGATTTACCTTTGGGAAGCCAATGGGAGTGAGAATCGTGATAGATTTCGAGTTCTTCCTCCTCCAAGCTCCAAGCTCAACCATGGAGGTGTAGAGAGAGAGAGTGAGTGAGATGGATTGATGATGATTTTAGGTAGATTGAAGTGTTTAATCGGTGTTTTGAAGCTAGTTTAGTGAAAAGATTTGATATGGAGGTGTTAGGGTGAGGTTTGGGTGAGTTTAGAGAGAGAAGAAAGAGTTTTTGGGTTTTAGAGAGAGAAGAAAATGCGAGAAATGAGAAAGAGAGAGCGTCCCAAAATGTTATATAGGCAGTTGATAATCGATTACAATTCTATTAATCGATTACCTCAGGCCCAGTACCTGTAATCAATTACAATACTATGTAATCGATTACCAGAGCATGTAGAAACCTATGTCAAACAATTGTAATCCATTACAAGCCTTTTGTAATCGATTACCAGAAGCAATAGAAGTTAGAAACTCATCCAAGCAATTGTAATCGATTACAAATCTTTTGTAATCGATTACAATTTAGATAAACACAGCAATAGGACAACTTAGAATAGACTCACAGCTTGGGAACATGAGTATCATACACTTATTTATATTTCTTAACTTTAAATTAATAACTTTAAAACATAAATGTAAATAAGGAAATACCCCCCATTTGGATTCAATAAAAATATTCAAAAATTTAAAATCCTTAAGATTTAGAATCCAACTTTTAGATTTTAGTTCAATTCTCCGAAAACACGCATTTTTATAAACCGGTGGGTTGAAATCAAAGGGGTTAAAAATTCATTAAAAATCTCTCTTCAACTCATTGATGCCTAGGGAACCATTATAGGGACTTTTGATCTTAAGAAAATGTCTCAATCTTATAGCCCTCTAAGAAGGCATAAGGTTCAGACTCAATTTTTCAAGATCCGATATCGATAGATCACTGTAACTCATACTAGGGTATTATAGTTAGATTGACCAGGCCACAAGCCTTTTAGCCTCGAGCTTAGCAGAGTGATGAGGTGTGGGAGTTAGTAGGTTAGTGGATCATAAGGGTCGGGTTTAGACCAACCAGGCCACAAGCCCTCTAGCCTCGATGATGAAGGAGGACCCTGTGGATATAAAGATCCAGAACCCCCAGGCACACACTTTGATAGAAAACAAGATATAGGATAAAGACCCTCCCTACTAAACCCCCAAGAAACCTGTCCTTGGAAACGTAGATAACAGGAAAATGATAGAAAATTTTGTATCACACAAAACAAAATGAGGAAAACCTCACAACTGTATTGGTAGTCGAACCATGATCAAAACTATATGATAAAATTCTCTCCTATCTATAGGCCAAGTTTCCTATTTATACATAAATCCTAAAAATGGAAATTATCTAATCCTACCTAAAAAATCTGATTTGAAATTAAAATTTAAAATTAAAGATATGATTCTATCCTAAAAGATTTATTCCTAATAAAATTAAATCAGATTTGATCTTTACAGATTTGATCAGATTTGATTTAAATCTTAAAAGATAAACTGATTCAATTTTAATCTAAACAAATCTATACTAAATCAAAACAAATTAAAAAATGAATCTAGACACAATCTAAATATATCTCCAACATAATTAAATTGCTTGCTCTTCAAGTTACTTTAATTATGCTTGATTCCTTGATTTCCAAGTAACTTGAAATAAGCTCTTGGTTTGCTTGATCTCCAAGGCAGAACCAACTTGCTAGAAACAAGCTCTTTTCTAGTGTTGAAATAACCAAATTACCCTCCTAAGCACGTATCATTCTCCCCCTCTTCAAAAAGATTTGTCCTCGAATCTTACCTTTGTAATCTTCAAAGATATCTCCACCATTGTCTTTCCTCCATGAAGCCATATAAGAATCTACAATTGAAGAATCTCACTAACACTATCTCCTCTCTTTTTTTTTTCTTTTCTTTTTTTTCTTTTTTTTTCACTTTTTTTCCTTCTTTTTTTTTCTTTCTTTTTTTTTTTTGGCTTGTTTTATCTTTTTGAACTGAATATACCTCAAATACAAAAAAAAAAAAAAAGTGGACAAAGTAGACACAACAATTAAGAAAACAAGACTCAAAACGCAAAGAAAAAAAAACTAGGGAAATAAAATTAACAAAGCGGAAACGAAATAGAAACAAAGGATAGTAAACATAGGGTTTTCCTACTATACCTCTAAGAAACCTGTTCTTAGCAACCTAGGTCACCGGAAAGGGATTTTCCTACTAGACCTCTATAAAACCTGTCCATAGCAACCTAGATCAAAGGAAGAAATTTCCCTACTAGACCTTTAAAGAACCTGTCCTTGACATCCTAGATCAAAGGGAAAAAAAGTTTATGTTTATAATCCTCACCTTTTCTAATTTCTTCTCCTTTTTTTTCTTTTTTTTTTTAAAAAAAACTGAACTAGCAACAAAGATTGAACGCAAAACAAGAGAAAGACAAAGATGTGACAGCAACACAAAAGGATAGAATGCAAAAACACAAAAAAAAATGCAAACGGACAAGGAAAGAAGAGAAAAGATAAACGTAAAAGACAAAGATAGATAAATAGGAATTTATCTAGACCCTGCTCTGATACCAAATGATGAAGGAGGACCCTGTGGATATAAAGATCTAGAACCCCCAGGCACACACTTTGATAGAAAACAAGATATAGGATAAAGACCCTCCCTACTAAACCCCCAAAAAACCTGTCCTTGGAAATGTAGATAACAGAGAAATCCCTACTAAACCCCCAAGAAACCTGTCCTTGGAAACGTAGATAACAGGGAAATGATAGAAAATTCTGCATCACACAAAACAAAATGAGGAAAACCTCACAACTGTATTGGTAGTCGAACCATGATCAAAACTATATGATAAAATTCTCTCCTATCTATAGGCCAAGTTGCCTATTTATACATAAATCCTAAAAATGAAAATTATCTAATCCTACCTAAAAAATCTTATTTGAAATTAAAATTTAAAATTAAAGATATGATTCTATCCTAAAAGATTTATTCCTAATAAAATTAAATCATATTTGATCTTTACAGATTTGATCAGATTTGATTTAAATCTTAAAAGATAAACTGATTCAATTTTAATCTAAACAAATCTATACTAAGTCAAAACAAATTAAAAAATGAATCTAGACACAATCTAAATATATCTCCAACATAATTAAATTGCTTGCTCTTCAAGTTACTTTAATTATGCTTGATTTCTTGATTTCCAAGTAACTTGAAATAAGCTCTTGGTTTGCTTGATCTCCAAGACAGAACCAACTTGCTAGAAACAAGCTCTTTTCTAGTGTTGAAATAACCAAATTACCCTCCTAAGCACGTATCACTCGAGCTAGGCAAAGCGATGAGGCTTGAAAGACAGGATTGAGTAGTTCAATGGACAATGAAAGTCGGTAGGATTGGAGCCATCTATAAGGACAGGTAAAACTGCTCCTACTCTACTCTTAATACTGTAAACCACACGAATGTTGCCAATCCGGTTGTTGATGCTCTTCTCAAAACCCTATAGGATATGCAACAACAAATTGATTAGCTGCAAAACAATAACCAACACCTAGATGATCATGTAGAATATCAACCACCATCTCATGAGCCTACCTATTATTCAAGTCATCCCAACCATGCACAGCCAGCAACCAACAATCATCCTAGTCATCTGTTTACCGAGTTCATTGTGTCTGAGCTTGTACCTTCTTCCATTGTCCTCTATGATAGGACCACTAATCTACAACATCATATTAATGCTTTCAAAAACACAATGGTGACTCAGACACCATGCGTTGCAAGGCTTTTCCAGCTACACTAAGTGAAGCTGTCCAGCAGTGGTTTTCTTCTTTGTCCTTACAATCAGTTGGAGATTTCTCTGAACTCATGGAAAAATTCTTAAACCATTTCATTGCTAGCTGTGCTCATCAAAAAACTACAGGTAGTCTCTACAGCCTCAGCCAAGGAGATTCCTAGTTTTGTAAAGACTTCATTGGAAGGTTTATCAAGGAGACTGCCCAAATTAGGAACCTCAATCAAGAGGTTGCATTGTATGCCTTTACTCGAGCTCTGAAACCTGATCCATTTGTTGAATTCTTGGACATTTCCCCAGTGGAGACCCTGGACAAGCTCTGCACTCGAGTTGCAGGTTATATCAGAGTAAAGGAACGAGCTAAGAACAGAAAAAGGGTGAGAGAAGATCAAAAGGTTCCACTAGGGGAAGCCGAGGCCATCGATCGATGAGGAGATATAGCAAACCCAAGGTACTAACCACAATAAAAAAAGACACAATCGGAAAAGATATTTTGAAAATAAAGCCCTTTCTTCACTAATTTAACACACTTTCACACCATTCAACACTCCGAAGGAGATGATCCTTCGTGAGATATTTGCTATTGGTCAGATCTCTTTACCCCAAGCTCCCAAATTCTAACCAAATTATGATAACAAGAGGAAATGCTGTGAATACCATCGAATGTTCGAACATACCATAGAGGAATGCACAGGGCTGAGGGATCTTCTAGAAAATCTAGCAAGAAGTGGAAGGTTGGAAAGGTACATCCAAGGAGGTAATTAGCAACGACATTAGCAACCTCCTCACCCAATTCAATAGATCCTAAAAGATCAATCCTTGATGTAACCTAGATCGGAACTTGAATCGAGTAAGCTCCATAATGAAAATCCCTCTGTTCAAGGAGTAATCAATACTATTGCTGGATGTTTTGCTAGAGAAGGACATCGAGTTAGCTAGAAGAAAATACTTAAGAGCAATTCAAGTTATTATGAGTGTTGGGCATGATTTACCAAATCGTTCAACTCCTTCTATTCCCATTACTTTTTCTAATGATGATTTCCGAGGTGTTGATGCTAATCAAGATGACCCCATGGTTATCAAAGTAATCAATGCAAATTTTGAGGTACCAAGGGTGCTAGTAGATAAAGGTAGTTCGGTTGATATAATTTTCATTGGAGCATTCAACAAACTTGGTATGCTGATCAAGGAAGTTGGATCGTTCCATAGTGCTCTTGTAGGGTTTGTTGGAGAGCAAGTTCAAGTGAAAAGGCATATAGAATTGTTAACTACTTTTGCTGGTGCTCGGACAATCCCAATTAAATTTCTCATAGTGGAGCGAGAAAATCCATACAATGTCATCCTCAAAAGACCTTCCCTCAATAAATTGGGGGCTATTTTGTCCTTATCTAATAATGAAGTTCCTACTTCTTAATGGCCAAGTTGGACAATCCATGTTGATCAAAGAGAAGCAAGGCGATATTATTTAGATTGTTTGAGGGTTAAAGAAGAATGCCTACCATCAAGAATTAGTCAAACTCATAATAGCAGAATGGCCAATGTTAACTTGGCAGAGCTTGATCCGAGTAAAGACTTTAAGGAGAAGAGACCTTAACCTGAAGGAGAATTGGTCAAGGCACAAGTCAACTATAGGGAGAACGGCTTTGTTCAAGTTGGAGCCCAACTTCTAGAAGACTTAAAAGTTAACTTGATCGAGCTATTATTGCAGAATGCCGATTTATTTCTTTGGCTTTTAGCCAACATGCTGGGCATTGATCCTGATTTCATGTCCCACCAATTGGCTATTGAACCAATAGCTAGACTAGTGGCTCAGAAAAAGAGAAGCTCATTGAGGAGAAAAAATGGATTGTTCAAGTGGAGACAGACAAGCTATTGGCAGCTGGATTTATTAAGGACATAAAATATACTACTTGGCTTTCTAAAGTAGTCCTAGTAGAAAAGAAGACCAAGGGGACATGGCACATGTGTGCGGGCTATTAGACCTTAACCCAGCTTGGGAATTCGAGCCTGAGACATCAAATTATCTTGAGTCACAACCCTCAACACCATTTTCCCTACTGGCACCATCTTTCCCACTCATGTTTCTGAGAAATAATTTGACCTCCATAATAAGTCCTTTTTAACAAAAAATGATATCATGCAAACTACTAATATTTAGAAATAATAGTTATTGCCTAGAAAACACAGTCAATCATAAAGCAAAACAGTTCTATCACCAACAAAAATAAGTTTCAAAACTTGAGTAGGGAAAAGAAAAATATAAACTTGTAAATCAAAACAAGAATACATATACAACAAAAATCACACCCATGAAAAAAAGGAAATGAAAGGGGGAAAATGAAGGAAACAAATAAAGCCCCACGAAAACTACCTGCTAGATCCAACGGTTAAGGACATGAGACCATTCGAAATCAACAGCTGTGATCTCGTCACCTACACAATGTGATGTGATAGAGGCAAATAAGAAGTTGACATGTGGCACATAATTGAATGTATCGAAAATCACAAATGATAAATCACGATAGTAAACTATTGTGGAGTCAAAGTAACATGGTTGACATAACCCGACCTTCATGGTCCACCGACATACTCAATCCTATCCTTCAAGCCTCATCACTGTGCCGAGCTTGAGACTTGAAGGCTTGTGGCCTAGTCGATCTAAACTGGACCCTCATGATACGCCAACCTACTCACTTCTATCCTTCAAGCCTTATCGCTCTGTTGAGCTCAAGGCTAGAAGGTTTGTGGCCCGATCAGTATAACCTAAACTTCATTGTCCACCAACCTACTCAATCTCGTCCTCCAAGCTGCATCACTCTACTAAGCTTGAGGCTGGTGGGTTTGTGGCCCGGTCAATCTAACCCAACCCTTATGATCCACTGACTTACTCAATCCTATTCTCCAAGGCTTTGCTCTCTCAAGCTTGAGGTCGGAGGGCTTATGATCTGATCGACATAACCCATTCTTTATTGTTTAGCCGACCTACTCAGTCCCGCTCTCTAGGTTTTATCGCTTTATTGAGCTCAAGGCTGAGGGTTTGTGGACCAGTTGGCCTACCGACCCTAATGTGTCCGGCTTAAAACATACGTTACCTTGTTAACTATCGCATACGTTACCACATTTATGTTGATCTGCTAGTGTCTTCTTTCTTTAACGTACACCATAATGAGCCCCTCCATTGTTATAACAGTACCAAACCTTACATATACCCCTCATTTTTCAAGAGAAAAGGGAAGATATTTCTAGCCTAAACACTAACCTACCCTACCTAAGAGCCTAAGACAGGAACAAGCATCAAGCAAGATTGCAAGCTCAAATGGTTTCCTTGACCTCCTTGTATTGCCTTTTGTCTTTGCATATTATCGATTTCTTTATAAATGTGCCGACCATGGATGCCTCTTCAAAGTCTTAGACTTCAGAATTCCCCTAACACATTCTTAATGCCGAGAATAGTCAATTGGCCACCTTCATGTTGAATTATTGATTACAAAACATTTTGATACCGATTCTCATAAGTAGCTTTTCAGCCGTCAGTCTCTCTTTGACTTTGCAAAGTAATATATTGACATAAATTGATTCTCTCTATCAGATTTCATTAAAGTTTAAGTAGCAAGACAAGAAAGGATACGAGCATTTTTAACTAATTACAATATACAACTTAAAGTTAAATAACATCTGGTTTAAATGGAGAGGAAAATATAGCATTAATATGAATCTGGATGGAAAATACAATAGAACTAGAAAAAAAGCCACGCGTTGCATGGGTTTGTTAATATTTTTATAATCACTAGCGGTTTGATAAGAACTATTGTGGCTATCAACCTGCATTATTTATTTTTAGGGTATTAATATAAAATTATTCATATTCCATATTAGACTTTACTAGATAAATAAATTTTGAATGATTATGGTAATCAATGCGAATGTTTTCTCATTTTGTTCATTCAAAATTTATTTATTCAATAAAATCTTATATATTATATGAATAATTTTATATTAATACCTAAAAAATAAAAAATATGCGTTGACAGGTACAATAATGTTTGTCAAACAGCTAGTAATAAAATAATAATAATAATAAATAAAATTTAATGATATCATTTAATCTTACCTTTGAGTTATCAGCAATACAATGTCTAAATATACCTTTGAGATTGAGTTAGAACGGTGTTTATTTTAAGTTTTTTCTTTTTTTCCTTTTGTCCGTATCATATACTGCATTTCAATGCAGTATTATTTTATAGTTTTTTATTTGAAATAATCTATTTTCACCAATACAATTTTTTTTTTGCGAAAAAAAAAGTTATCAGCAATGCAAGGTCCAAATATACCTTTGAGATTGAGTTAGAACGGTGTTTATTTTAAGTTTTTTCTTTTTTCCTTTTGTCCGTATCATATACCAGCTCTTGTTTTTCATATTTAATTTGTATTCCTCCATCAACAAATAATTTGTATCCAAAAACATTGCCAAAATGACAATTATAAAATGGATGGAGGAAGTAGTAAATTTGCATGACTTCTTGATATTAGTAATGCTACCCTTACAATGTTGTTGCTAAGAAGAGAACATTAATAGGCAAATAAAAACATAGAAGAATTAATGAAATATCAATAGTATCATGGTTTGTTTAAAATACTTCAGATAGGAAAAGACTAAGAAGAGAAGAGCCTAAAAGCTTCAATTGATAGGGCAGATGAAGACCTCGTAAGCTCTATTTTCTCAATAGTACACAACTCTTCCATCCAGCAATATACATTTTCCGACAGATATTGTAACTCCGCATTTTTAAAATTTTAGTTGAAAGGAGATGGATCCATTTCGCTTGATGTGAGCTTCTATTATAACTCTTTACTCTCCCATTATAATCTCTTTATCGAATGACTAATAATCCATTTTGTTTTTTCATAACCGCTATCATACGTTCTAAACTATAAATATGGCCATCCCACTCTTGTATCTTGTGCATCCATTGAATCACTTCCTTGCCACTGGTACTAATACTTTGAGACCCTGAGGAGACCACAACAATTCTTTCTATTTACCTAAAAATTCGAATGGCACTATAAAATGTCAACATGTAACAAAAGCATTTAAAAAGTATATTCGAATTCATTGCCTTCTTCATTCTTAGTGAGCAGAAGGCTAAGTGATTAAGTGTTATCAAGAAATCATAAAATCACTCTATTAGTCATGTTTGTCATGTCAGGATATTTATCTAAATGTACTTTGTGTAGCATTTGTGCTGGATTTCATCCCATTGAGAACAAAAATTCCTCTGTAACACACCCTGCCATCACCTAACCAACTTGCTGTTATGTTAGTTACTGAACTGATAAATTAAGTTAGAAAAGTGGTTAGAGTAGTTATTTACTTTCCTCTGGAACGCTCCTCATTAGGAGTTGTACAACCATGTGTATAAACTCATGTATTCACTCATTCTTCAACTAATGAATTCATTTCACTCAGTTTACATTCTTGTTATGGTATCAGATTAACACCTTCTCTGCACCTCTCTCTTGCTATTCTCTCTCTCGCGATTCCCCTTCTCCTTCCGCCATGGCCGAAGCTGTAACCGTTCCCACTCTACGCTTCACCATGGACAATGTGCAAAATCCAAACAGTGCTCTCTACCTTCATCCGAACGAGAGCCCCTCCTTGATCTTAGTTTCCACTCTTCTCATGGAAACAAACTATCATGCTTGGAATCGATCGATGAAAATGAGTTTGTTAACAAAGAACAAACTCAGCTTCATTGACGGATCCATCATCAAACCTGCTAAAGACAATCTTGTTCATCCTCACTAGGCTCGCTGCAACGTCATGGTGATCGCTTGGCTCGTGCGTTCCATGTCTCCTGAGATTGCACAAAGCATGCTTCTGATCGACAACGCTAGAACCATGTGGAAGCCAGCCGTTAGTGGTTTTCCACTCTTTCTACTGCTCTTCAATCTCTAGCCTATCATCAATGCTCTTCTGATCACTTGCTGTTTGTCAAGAAGACTGACTCTTCCCTCACCATACTCTTGGTGTATGTTGATGATGTGCTTCTTGCTGGAAATAGCATTGCTGAATTTGATACTGTCAAGCAATTTCTACACTCCAAATTCAGAATTAAAGACATTGGTGAACTCAAGTTCTTTCTCGGTTTAGAGGTGGCTCGCTCCCCAACTAGAATAGTGCTTAACCAACGTAAATATACCTTGGAGCTTCTCTCTGATGCTGGCTTGTTAGCTTCCAAACCAGCTTCCACTCCCATGGATGGTGCTCTCAAATTGGCTAAATCTGGTGGCACCCCTTTGACTGATCCTTCCTCCTATCGCAGGCTCATTGGTCGTCTCATCTACTTGACCACAACTCGCCCAGACATTGCCTTCTCCATTCAGCAACTGAGCCAATTTATGTCCTCCACCACTGATTCTCACCTCAAAGTTGCCCATTGTATCCTGCACTATGTTAAGGCCTGCCCAGGCCACGGTCTGTTTTTCCCAGTAGACTCCTCGCATTCCTTGCTAGCCTTCAGCGATTCTGACTGGGCTGGTTGTCCTGACACTAGGAGATCTATCACCGGGTTCTGCATCTTTCTTGGCTGTTCCTTGATCTCTTGGAAATCCAAGAAACAAACCACCATCTCCAAATCATCCACAGAAGCAGAGTATCGGGCACTTGCCTCCACTGCATGTGAGATACAGTGGCTACAATTTTTGCTGAATGATCTTCACCAACCATTGCCTCTACCTGTCCCTCTCTACTGTGACAACCGCTCTGCCATACACCTTGCCCATAACCCTGCTTTTCATGAATGAACCAAGCATATTGAGCTTGATTGCCACCTAGTTCGTGAAAAGAGTAAAGCTGGCTTACTGCATCTTCTCCTGGTTCCATCCACCCTACAACTCGCTGACATTTTCACCAAAGCCTTACACCCATCTCCCTATAATAACATTCTCTCCAAGCTGGGCCTATACTCCATACACTCTCCAACTTGCGGGGGGGTAACACACCCTGCCATCACCTAACCAACTTGCTGTTATGTTAGTTACTGAACTGATAAATTAAGTTAGGAAAGTGGTTAGAGTAGTTATTTACTTTCCTCTGGAACGCTCCTCATTAGGAGTTGTACAACTGTGTATATAAACTCATGTATTCACTCATTCTTCAACTAATGAATTCATTTCACTCAGTTTACAATCTTGTTACTCTAACAATTGAAGGCAGTCATCAATTTTAATATGTGAGTTGTTTACTTTAGAGCAACTATGCCAAACATATATGATAAATTGATAATATTATAGCAATATAAGAAACTGAAAATTATGCAGTAAAAGTATAATGCTTACCCTTTTTTTTAATGACAGTAGAATGTCGACAAAGTTTAACCAACATCTTTATTCTGTGTTAATAGATCTACCACTAATGACCGAACATCTCTACAATAAAATTGTGTTCCACTGAGCAAATTTGTGGTTTAATGCACTACACCCAAAAAAAAAAAGGCGCAAATAGAACCACTATGAATTTTTCAGAACACAGTCAATACAAGAGGTAGGTAGGGACACAACGGCTAGAACAGTAAATGAGTGTCTTGGGGATAGCTTAATTGCGGCTACCTCAATGCACTCAAGAGTGTGGAGCTCAAGATAAAGAGACATCTACTGCTCTTATTGATATTGATGTGACCATTGAGGCTTGTGATAATAGCCGTACGATATGCATATCTGATGATAGAAGGACAAATGAAGTCATTGCAAAATTGGGCTTGGCAGAGCAGGATGATTCTCCCTCTTTCACTCCTGGTCTTGGGTTATGCAATACGCCACAAGCTGTGAAAGGCCCAGTGGACTTGGAGACTGCTCCCGACTTGTGTGTCTTGGACCAACACATAATCAAGAGCTATAATAACCATCTGACCCAGTCTACTAATTATGGTGAGGACAAAATTTTGGTTGAGGCTTCTAAAGCCTTTAGGATTAAAGCTCCTTCTCGGATGGTGTGCTCAAATCCGAAAAAGAGGTGCACGAAGAATTTCAAACGGAGGGGTTCAAAGTATAAGTCTGGGTTGGGAAAAGGTGGACATAGTGTGAAAGAATCTCAGGTTGAGAATTGTGTCGAGGATAATGAGGTGAATGATGAGGCCGAAGATAAGAAAGCATGGGAGATAGCAAAGCAACTTGGGTTGTCAGTTGAGGATGAAGATGCGATGTTTCAAGCATTAGCAAATGATTTTGATCATGAAAAGAGCAAACTCATGAAGCGTAAAAGAAAGAAGCGTAAAAGAAAGGAGAGGAAGGATTGATCTTTCTCGTTGGGTTCTTGTCTGAGTTATGGATCCTACTATTTCTGAGTTTCTTTTTTAGTGTTGGGCTGGTTTGTGTTTGTTACGGCATTGCCTTTAATCTAGTTTTTGTGCTTGTATGCATGTTTTAGGCTCTATCTTTGCTTCTTTCTCTCCAGAAAGTTTGAGCCCTTTTCAACTAATGAAAAAAAAAAAATAGTCAATAGCTGTCAAAAGAGAAAAAAGGAGGAAAAAAACACCTTTCAACAATCAATGTAACACCCACATGATATTCAACCATTCCCTTGAGTCCAATACTCTAAAGCAACAATTTTGAATGCATTTATGAAAATGAGAAGGTGAACACATTCTTCATTGGAGGAAGAAGAGAAGTGGAGATTGAAAGAAAGACTGGTAGACAAAAATGTGATGTGCATAGAAGGCAGTTGTTGAAATTTGAAAGGGAAAGATATGGAAAGTGGGGGGATTAGTTTTCAAATTGGGTGATTAGAATTGACAACTGATTGAAATTGTAGGGAAACATAGAGAGGGAAAGTGTGAAGAGTGAACTTATCCACTTATGTGTTGCTGACGGTGGTTAGTAAATTAATAGACCTTTTACTATACTATAGAATAATATACGTCTGGACTGAAAAAAAGTTTCAGTAGTCATTTAGTCACATCTTTTTAATATATAATATGTTGTTAATTATGACTATGTTAGTCTTATATATTGTTGTCTAATGAAATACAATAAAATCTTAAACTATTAAATAATTTAGAAGTAAAAATATTTTGTCTGATTTAAATATAAAATTATTTAATTTTAATTTTTTGAAGAAAATTTAAGCAAACTAATTATCAAAACTTTAATCGCAAAAATTATGTTAAAATTGACTAACATTTTCATGTAATTATTTAAATTTTGACCTAATAAAATACAAAGATAAAAATTAATATTGTTATGTGTAACTAAATAAAGTGTCACCAAAAATAATTTTTCTTGAGAATGTTAAGACTATTTATTCCTTTAAATTTGATTTTTTTGCATTCAAAAGTTAAAATATTTTTTCTACATTGTAAATAAATTTAATTTAAAATTTTTATATTTTATGCAAATTAATTCTCAAAATTAAAATCACAAAAATTAAGTTACCCTGGACTAAAATATCTACATAAGTATTTAAATTTTAAAATAATTAAATTCAAAGATAAAGATATGTTATTATATGCAACACTATTAAAAAATATTGTTATGTAATTATTGCAAATTAAAGTAAATTTTAATTACAAAATACGATGAGTAATGTAACAATTGCAAATTAGAGAGAATAATAATTTAATTCATAATCTTAGCCTATTAAATAATTTAGAAGTAAAAATATTTTATTTGTCTTATTTAAATTAAGTAGATTAGTCATCAAAATCTGCATAACAAAATTTATGTTATTAGAAGCTAACATAGTAGCGTAACTATTTCGATTTTAAAATTATAAAATTCAATGATAAAAAAAATTAATATTATTATGTGCAATTAAATAAAATGTTACATGAAATTAATCTTTTTTTATGTTAATACCACTTCTTCCTTCATACATCACTATTAAGTAATGCTCATTTTGATCTCTGGATATATACATGCTTCACTTTAGTTATTGAAATTAAGAAATCAATAATTTGGTCCCTAAAATTATAAAAAATTATTCAAATTAGTCTCTAAAGTAGTGTTTGTATAGACTAATTTGAATCACTTTTTTTTGTAATTTAGGGATTAAATTATTAATTTCTTAATTTTATGGAGTAAAATGAACCACGCATATAACTTTAAGAACCAAAATGAATATGCACTCCTAAAAATCAGAAGATTAAAAATATTTTACAATTAAAATCAATTTAAAAAATTTAAAATATTAAGAAAATTAACTCTCAAGATTAAAAATCACAAAAGTTAAGTTATCATGAGCAAATAATATTAAATTTTAAAATAAAAAATTAATATTATTATATGCAACATAATATTAAAAAAAATTATTTTTAACTATAAAAATGATAATGAATTTTAATTGTAAATTATATTACTACTGAAATTATGTAAGAAGTGCAAATTAGAGTAAATTTTAATTAAAAAAAATGTGTTAGTCATTAATTATAAAGATAGAGTGGATTTGTAAGTCATTAATTGTAAAATGAAATTAGTGTAATTATTTTGATTTTAAAATTTGATAATTCAATGATAAAATATTAACATTATTATGTACAACTAAATAAAATATTACATAAAACTAATTTTTTTGGGATATTAATGTCACTTCTTACTTTAAGTTTGACTATTAAATATTAAATAATACAAAAGGCAAAATATTTTAAAAAATAAGATCAATTTAAAAAATTTAAAATATTAAAAAAATTGATTCTTAAGGTTAAAAATCATAAAAGTTAAGTTATCATAAGTAAATAATATTAAATTTTAATGTAATTAAATTTTAAAAAAAAAGTAATATTGTTATATGCAACACAATAAAAATTATTACTTTTAAATATTAAAAGTTAGAATGAATTTTAATTATAAATTATATTTCTACTTAAATTACGTAAGTGTAATTAGATTAAATTTTGATTTTAAAAAAAATGTGTTAGTAGTTAATTAAAAGATAGAATGAATTTGTGAGTCATTAGTTGCAATATATATATAAAAGATTAATTGTCATACACTGACAGTATAAAATAATTTTATATTATCAATTAATAAAATTTAAAAATAGTAACAAATTATGATGGATAGTTATTGTAATTGGTAGATACCTATTATAATATGGTAATTTCTTGAAATTTTATTGGTGAACAATATAAAATTATTTTATACTGTTAGTGTATATAAATTATTCTCAATATATATTACAATAATAATAATAATAATAATAATAGTAGTAGTAGTAGTCTAAGATTTTTTGTTTTTGGTCGTTAATAATAAATTAAGAAGATGGCAAAGTGCATTTAACCCTAAAAGGCGGTGATGTTTTTATTGACGGTAATCGGTTTTTTCTTTATGTTTTTCTGGTCAGGAAGCACTTGGCTTTGTTCTCTCCAAACAATAACTGCTTCCTTTTGGGCGTCTTTATGTTGTTCATTTATTTAATTTTTTTTAGGTGGTGGGGTAGTTTATTAATCTGGGCCTCATCTATGGCTTCTATAACTTTCCTGAGAGCGTGGACTTGGCCCACCAGAGTTATGTGTCACTTCTTATGCTGGCCTCCATTAATGGGGAGAAAAAAGTAAAAAAACACATAAAGCTTGCCTCCCATATTTGGATGAACAAAATAATGCTGGAATTTCTTATTTCAAAGAAAAAAGATGCAGGACTCAGCCGCTCCGTCACCGCGGAGACAAAGGATAAAAACACAATTGTACCGCGCTGACTTTCCTTTGTCGGCGAGTATTTAGTACTTGGTTTTTTATGCTTTTTCCTGTAATGAAGAATTAAAAATGCAATAACCAAAGGTATGATCATTATTTTCTTCCTATTTTGTCTATACCTTTTGTTTGGATAGCATGAAAATAGAAAAACAGAAATAGAAGAGACAAAAAATTGGAAGTTTTATCTTACTTAAATAAGAAAGAAAATAAATAAGAAAGAAAAAATAAGTATAGACCTCAAATAAAAAAATTTTCTCTCCTTTATTGATGAGAAAATGAGAGAAAGAAGGTTAATGGTTTGAATTATTTATTTTATCCTTTTAATCTTTTTTTTAGTCATATAAAATAAATTAATAAAATTGTCTCTTATATATAATTATATTTTTTCTATTTTTCTTCTTAATCAATCAATAAGAAAAAAAAATTATATTTTTCTCTTTATTTTCTCTTCTCTTTATTTTCTTTTTTTTTTATTTTCTTTCTCCTCATTTTCTCTTTTCATCCAAGCAAAGGATAAGTGTTAATGGATATGGAGTGTGTTTGGTCGTGTTTCTCAATTAAAAAAGAAAATATTTTTTTTTATAAAGAAGATTTTTTTTATCTTGTTTTGCTTATTCGGTTATGCATTTTTTTTAAAAATAAAATTAGAAAATAATCAATTTTTACCTTTTTTTAATTAAAAATAAATAAGGAGCTGTGTTTAAGAAAATTAGCAGCAGTAAAAAAAAAAAATATCAAGCATTATACACGAAGCAAATTTTATTTTCAAAAATATTCTTGACATTTTTTCAAATGACAACGTATACCCTTCTTTATCTATAAATCTAGGATACCTTTATTAAAATTTTTTTATTTACTTTAACTAATTTTTTTACTATATTTTTAACTTGGTTATTTTTAATTAAAAATAAAGAATATGAAACAATTATAAATTTTTTGAAAATATGTAACATGTAAAAAAATACCTTTTTATCTAAACATTGTTCTTGAGAGGTGATCTTTCATGTTTTCGATTATAATTTTATAAGAAAAAATATTTTTATATTTCTGATTTCCATTTAACTTAATAATTTCTGATTCTAATAAAATACCTTTATAATTACATTCAAATATAGATCAACTTCTTACTTCTAATTCATTATAATTACCTTTATTTTTTAAAATATTTTGTTTTAATATTTTATCCAAGCACGCCCATCGTATATGTTACTTATGGACACATAAGTGACAGATATAGAATCTAGGTGCACAAAAGCTAAGTGAGGATTTGTGATGACAACTGCATCCCCTTTTCTCCCATTATAAGTTTCCAATTTGCATAAAAAATAGTGGATTATTTCATAATATAATAACTTTGTATTTTTCTGGGTGCCAATACCCTAATTAGTTGTGAATCATTTGTTAATTGGCAGTGATATTTTATGGATTCAAAACATGAATTATGGGAACAAATAACCAATAAACTATGCTTCAATTACATGGATACTAGTACTTAATTAACAAAAAGAAAAAGATACCGTCGCAACTCACATAAGGATATCAGATATTCATTTTGTTAGTCTTTGCCAAACTTGAAATCTAATATATTTTACTTTCACTAGAGAGAAAAAGAACCTCACGAATTCGGAGAGGTTTGCCTTCTGTTTTGTAGCCCATTGCATTAATATTACACAATCATACAAATTACACATTCACGCTTTATATCAAGTTAAGGCCATCCAACACAAAGTGTTTTTGTAAACTATGACGCATATATTTGTCAATACCTACCTATAAACGGTGATACAAATACTATGACTTTATGAGTCACCGTGAATTGACATTTGAGTATTTGACAAGAAAATGAAACTTCTTCAGTCCACGATGCACTGAATATTATACGTCTGGTTTCGTCACCAGCATAATCACCCATTAGAAAAGAGCCATGTTCTCAAAAGTTTTCTCGGTAAAACATGATCAATAAACTGACTTCAATTATTGATACTATTTCACCTTATTATTATCGTATCGGGACCTCTATGGCGCGTATTCGGATCCAGTGCGCCTGAAGTTGATTATTAACACTGTTCTTCTTTTGTTTTTTGTTTTTTGTTTTTTTTTTGTCCATTTAGTTGACTCTTTGGTTTACTACCCCATATATTAATAGTAACAATATACTGTAAAAGGGATTAAACTAGTCAAATTGATTATCAAATATTACACTTTCTTCATTGAGAATTTTCCTTTGATAATGTTCCGACGCAGTCCGGAATAGGGGAAAGTACCAATACGAGATGAGGGCCGATAGAATGCATCCGAGAAACTCCAAACCAATCATGCCTTCTTGTTCCAAGGGTTTGGTGGGGATGTACCTGTAAAGACTTCAATACTAAAGTCAGCAAGGGTCAAGAAGTACTAGTGTCCAAAGGATTGGATTCCATACCCAAGTTCCAAGCTCGATGTTTATAGCGTAGGATTGGGGGATAGTAGTTTCGTCCTTCCAGGGATAAGTCAGCTACTTAACCCTTCACAAGATAAGCTTTGGTAACCGTTACCTCGGCCTTGATCGATGCGAGAGCGGTTTCAGGTTTTGGGCCAAGTTCTGCCTTAGGCCTTTTGGGCCATGGTGGGGTCAAGGGATTAGGCTTGTGGCCATGGTCTATAATAGTGCCCCCAACTCAGGCAAAAGGCTTTGGCCTCCTGGCCAAGTTCTGACTATAACTAGCAAGTTTCGAATTCGTTGGTTTTTACCGTTTGTGCCGGGCGTCTGAGGGGAGGTTATGGAATAGTAACAGTCTATTCATAACCCGAGTTATGCTTCATTTTCGGCACAATCTAAATTTGAAAATCCTCGCGATTCTTGTGAAACCACGTCGCGATTCTGAATCGTCGGTTCCCAACACATACTCATTTCAAGTGGATGTGCATTTACCTTTTTGCCCCTCGTTTGCTGCGTAGTAGGACACATCGTGTCCTTGGGCATCTCTTTATGTGCATTTTTTGGGGTGATCCTACTATTACTATAAATATTTTTCCTTCTTCTTGCTTTCATTGTCTTTGCTCTCCTGCACTATCAACATTCATACTTACAAGTTTTGGTGGTGTTTGCCCCCTTCGATTCTGCTTCCCATATTCATCCTGCATTTCCTTTCTTTTGGTGCTTGCTTTGGGCACTCGTTTCTTCTTTCCTTGGCATCTAGCTTTCCCAGAAGGGTTCTTGCGTTTGATTCTGTTGCTAGTTTTCTAGTTAGTTTCACTCAACTTTTGTTGTATTGCTTTGATTCTGTTGGACAGCGGTTCGTTTGGCCACCCCCTCTGTTCCCTACATCGGTTGCTCCCGGTGGTGTCTCTTTCTAGTATGGGAGGCACCACCATAAGTTGTTATAGGCATTTTTTTTAAAAAAAATTTTTAGTATATAGATGCTTATTGGTAGTGCCCCTATGTAGGTGTTCCAACTTTCGAGATGGGTAAAAGGAAAGCCTTTCAGGATATCAAGGTTCCAAGGGAGCTATGGGATGCTAATAAGTAAATCTTGTATAGCTCGGTGGATTTAGAGGTTTTGAGCATACTGTTTATTATCAAAGAGGAGCATCTCAATTCTTATAAGGAGTGCCTTCAGCTTACCTTGGAGGGTTTAAACGATTTTGATTACGTCCTTCAAGCGGCTTCCAAGGATGAGCGGAAACGTTTCTTGAACCATGACCACCAACCTGACTTCCTATATGTACGAGGCATTATTTAGCAAGTTTGGCCTCCGTCTTCCATTTTCCAATATTGAGACCAAAATCCTTTTATCTGTCCATGCTGCGCCAAGCCAGCTTTACCCCAATAATTAGACCATGATCCGAGTTTTCAAGATTGCTTGTGAGTATTAGGGGCTTTCAACTTCCACGAAAGGTTTCCTTTCCCTTTTACTTTAACTCATTGTGGATGAGTAAGGGCCACTTAGCAATGGTCATCCTTCCGAGCTTTACCAAGCCGGAAGATCTTCATCCTTTACGAGGAGTTGTACTAGGAATTCAAGTGGTCTTACTTCAAAGTTCTCATTCATCCTAGCGTTTACCTTTTCTTCTTGACTTTGGAAGGGGAACTTTGGATAGACATATATTGATGGTAAAATGATTCTACAGTCCGGGTTTCGAAGGACGACTTTTCGCCTTTGGAAAAGGAAATCATTAAATTCTTCCTTGAATGTTGGCACAATAATCTGTTAATTCGAAGCAGATAATAGATGGGGATAGTGATATTATCCGTGCTACTTTAGGTGAACGTTCTTTTATGTTGATGCATCCTTTTGAGTTTTACTCATTTCTTGAGACTTATTTTCTTTCCAGTTTCATTTTTTAGTAGACAGACTTGTTACCGGCAACATGGTTCCTAAGAACCTGTTTGCATCTCTTCAAAAGAAGATAGAGGCTCAAGCAACAGGGAAACTCAAAGGGAAGTCGATACTGCCCACCAGAGAAGAGAGTTCTCGGGTTCATGATCTTGAGTACGCTCCTTTGAAGCGGAAGCTATCCAAAAAGGACCCCAAGAAAGCCATCTTGAAGGAGGTAGTTGGCAGTCATTAGCAAAGGATCCTTTCGACATCGCTCTAGGCTCCGATCCTTCCAAGAACCTTCCATAGCTAGCACCATCTGGAAGAAGGACTTTGACTTCAACTCCATCATCGATTTCACCCTCTTGTTCCCTGAAGCTCTCTCTGCTCTCGAGAAGTCGGATCTCAATGAGAGCATGTCATAGCTTATGTCGCAGTGCCAATCTTATCTACTTCCTCCAACTCCGAATCTCGAGGATTTTCGAAGAGATTGCTGCTATTGACTCCCTCAAGCAAAGGGTTAAAGAGTTGGAAAATTCAATTTCCGCCTGTTGAGCAAAGAAATCGCCTTTGGAGGAGCCTTAAAAAGCTACTTTGAAGGCCAAGGACGAAGAATTGGATCGGATCTCGGCTAAGGCTATGGAAGCTGCTAAAGAAGTTGCTAGCTTGCATCTGACACAGGGTCAGCTTAAGAGGGAATTGAAAGTTTTCGGTCTTCATCTAAGCTGGAAAAGCTTTAAGGCCTATATGATGAGGTCGTTACTAAAAGGAGGGATGCTATGGAAGAAACTTCTGGCAACATCATGAGCCAAGTCTGGCACTTGGCTCCCGACTTGGATTAGAGCCAAGTCAACGCTTTCAAGTAAGTTTTGTATTTTCTAACCTTGGGAATATTATTCCACAGCTTAGTTTTATTGGGTGATTTTCCACAACTTGGTTTTATCAAGTCATTTTCCCTGACTTAGTTTTGTTGGGTGATTTTCCCTTTGCCCCCTTTTTATTTTGAAAAGTGACTTTTCCTGTCGTGTGTCCCGACTCAAAGTCGTTTTGTTTTTCTATGCTTAGATAATTTTATCCAAGGGACATGGGTGTTTCTTTTGTCAATGCTTAAGGCTTTTTTGCTTAAGGGACTCTACGCTTAGGGGAACCTTTTCTCTTCCCAAGGGACCTGCACCACCATCACGGGCCTTGTTTATATTTAGGCCAGAATTAAATGGAAACTTCCTTATTTAGAGTGGACAAAGGGTTGATTAGTGCCTCAGTTTGCATAAACAGATAAAGAGCTAGAGAATAACGAAAAGATATTTTATTCATATCTAGTGTAGTTCATTTCTGATAATAGGAACAAAGAAAAGATAAAGGAAAAAGATCCTCCTTTCTATGAACAAAGGGATTTTATTAATGAGCAACCAACCCGGCCTTAGTCTCGAAACTCCATTGTCGCTTAAGCCATGCCTCGTTAAAACTTTCTAGGGAAAACCCTATGGAACAAAACTCTTGGCAATAAAAGGAGTACACCAACACTTGAGCGGCTTTACAGGACTTGAGTGTAATATTTCCTAAGGTTCGAGGCATTCCATGAGCTCAGTACCTCGGAATCTTAACTATGGCTAGCTTATATGCGCCTTTGTCCAATCCTTCAATGACCTTATATGCTCATTCCCAGTTAGTTGTGAGATTGTTGTGCCCTTGTAGTGGCGGGCCAATGTTTGCGCATCAGAGGACTAGATCTCTCTTTTCAAAGTTTTGAGGGATAACTACTTTATTGTATCTCTTAGCTATCCTTTACTTTAGGGCTTCTTCTCAAACTCACACTTCCTCCTAGATTTTACTAACGAGATCCAATTCCTCTCTCTAGGCTTGATAGTTGGAGTGTTTTGAGTATTGGCTTACCCTAAGTGATGGTTCGCTGATTTTGACTGGACTTACAGCTTCAATGTCGTAGGTCAACTTGAAAGGAGAGTCACTCATGCTAAAATATGGATTGATTCAGTGAGCCCACAATACACTCCCTAGGTCATCTGCTCATAAGCCTTTGGCATCATCCAGCCTTTTCTTTAGCCCTTGTAAAATGACTTTATTCACCGCTTTTGCTTGGCCACTAGCATGTGGGTGTTCTACCAATATGAAATGGTGCTGTATTTTGAAACCGATGACAAATTCTCAAAACTTCTTGTCTGCTACCAGTTACTAGAGCTTCTAGGATCCGATATCTTCTAAGCATGTTTCGCCACAAGAACTTTCGGCATTGCGCTACCGAGATAGTGGACAATGGTTCAGCCTCAATCCATTTTGTAAAGCAATCGATGGTAACTATGAGATTTTTGACTTGTCTGGGAGCTAATAGGAAAGGTCCCAATATGTCAATTCCCTATTTATTGAAAGGCCATGGGGAGGTGACGGTGGTTAATTCTTCCGATGATGCATTGTAGAAGTGACACTGTTTTACGAAGTTAGTTGAGTTCTTTTCCATGGTGGACCAGAAATACCCAGCTCAAAGGATTTTCAATGTGAGTGACTTAGCTCCCAAGTGTTGTCCACAAGAACCTTCGTGGACCTCTTCTAATACATATTCAATCTATAATGGCTCCAAACACTTGAGTAGGGGCTAGGAGAGGCATCTTTTATATAGCTACCCATCTATAAGAGTGAAATAGGCTACTTTTCGCACTATTCTTTTCACTTCGCTGGAATCGGAAGGGAGGCTTTATTCCTTTAGGTATTCGGCTATTAGCGGGGGCTAGCTTGAGGTTGTCCTTACTTCGAAAACTGAAATCTTGTCGCCTATTGATGGGAATCTTAACATCTCTTGGATCAGGCTTTTGTTGCTTGCTCCTGGCTTTGCGCTTGTTAGTTTCAAGAGTACGTTGGCGTGGATGTTTTGTTCCTTAGGTACATTCTTCATCTCAACCTGCTCAAATGCCTTAGTTAGCTCTTTTGACTTTGGTCAAGTATTTCTGTAGTAGCACATCCTTTGCTTGGTAGGTCCTTGACACTTGCAAAGTTACAATTTGCGAGCCGCTACATATCATGAGCCGTTTGGCACCTATGTCTTTGGCCAATTATAGACTTGCAACTTAGACTTTATACTTGGCCTGGTTATTCGAAACTGGGAATTCAAATTTGATGGATAGTTCCACCTGTATTTGGTTTTCTCGCTCCAAAATAACCCCTGCACTGCATTTTTTTGAGCTAAAAGCACCATCTACAAATAGCGTCCATTCGAGGTCCTCAGAAAATGGTCCATCATCTATGAACTTAACAATGAAATCAAAATGTACTGGCGCTAATGGTCATACAGGGTTTATATCTAATATCAAATTCGGACAATTCGATGGACCATGCTACCATGCTTTCTGTGAGATTCGATTTATGCAGGGCTTGCTGGATTGGCTAGTCCGTTCTCATGATGATAGTGTAGGTATGGAAGTATTACCTTAATTGTCTAGCTAATGTGAGCAGGGCGAAGCCTGCCTTTTCAAGTTTCTTATATCGAAGCTTGGGTCCCTAGAGGACCTTGCTTATGAAGTATACCGGCTTCTGTTCTTTATCATCTTCTTTAACCAGGGCTCAGGCGATGGCTCCTTTATTCACGGAAAAGTATAGGAAAAGTTGCTTGCCCTCCTCTGACTTACATAAAATCGGAGGATGTAACAGGTATTCTTTGAATCCTCAAAATGCTTGCTCATATTCTAGGGTCCATTTTTATTAGTTGAAATAGGGGCAAGGCTTTTCAGGCCGAGGTTGCTAGAAAACGAGAAAGTGAGGCTATGCGCCCTACTAAGCATTGGACTTCCTTTACTAAAGTCAAGCTTTTTACTTCCAAGATGGCCTTACATTTCACCAAATTGGCTTCGATGTCTCTGTGGGTGAGCATGAAGTCGAGGAATTTATTGGCTTATACAACAAGCACACACTTTTGGGGATTCAGCCTCATATTGTGGCACTGGAGGTGCTTAAACACTTTCTCCAAGTTAGGAACTAGGCTTTCTTTGATAGTGATCTTTACTAACATGTCATCGATGTATATTTCCATAAGATTCCTAATGTATTCAACAAAGACCTTGTTCACGAGCCTTTGGCATGTCGCTTCCACCTTTTTTGGCCCAAATATCATAATTGTATAATAGTAATTGCCCATGGGAGTAATGAACGCTATTTTCTCGACGTCACATAGGTGCATGGATATCTTATTGTACCCTGAATATGCATTCATAAAACATAAGAAATGAAATCCAAAAGCTATGTCTATGACTTCGTCTATGCAAGGTAATGGGAAAGAGTCTTTAAAGCAAGCTTTGTTTAAATTTGTGTAATCCACGCACATACGCCACTTCCTGTTAAACTTTTTTACCATTACAAAGTTCAAGAGCCATGTTGTGTACATGATTTCTCTTATGAACCCTATTTTTAACAAGTTTTGCACTTGTTCTTGAACCGTACTTGCCTTTTCTAGGCTCATTCTTCTTTTCTTTTGTGTTCTAGGTTGGACTACGGGTGTAATTGAAAGTTGGTGACTCATGAATTCCAGATCTATGTAAAGCATGTCGATAGTCGTCCATGCAAATAAATCGAAGTTCTCCCTGAGTAGCACTATCAATCCAATTTGATCAAGATTGGAAAATTCTTATTGTGGTGGTCTTCTCCTTCGAATTTCTTACCTACACTTCCTCTAATTCGCCTTCAAGTTCCTACCTTTGGCCTTCTCGTTGTTCCTTTGTATTGAGCTCTATCATAAGGATCTCAATGGAGACCAGATCTTAGTCACTCATCTTAGTACTTTTTCTTTTGTTGTATCTTCAAGCTATTGTTGTAGCAACATCTGGCCATGGCTTGGTTGGCTTTAACTGTCCTCACTCTTCCTTAATCAGTAATGAACTTCATCATCAACAGTGAAGTGGATATTATAGCTTCAGTTTTGTTCAATATGGGTCATCCCATAATCACCTTGTAGGCCGAAGGATAATCCTCCACGAGGAAATCTACCTTGATGGTCCTTGTCAACAGTTTGGCTCCCAGTGCCAGGTGCAGGGTAACAAACCTATCTAGTTGTACCTTTTCTACAGAGAAACCTATAAGCTACTCAGGGTAGGATTGTAAGTCAGAGTTTTTCAAGCCTAGCTTATCGAATGCCTCTCTGAAGATTATGTCGACCGAACTACCTTAGTCGATAAACACCTTTCTCACTTCGGCGTTCACCATAATGGCCAAAATAACCATGGGGCCATCGTGTTCCGCCACTATTTTGCTCATCTCAAAAGCTGAAAATATGATCTTTGGGAAATTTTGGCCTTTTTGCTTATGCTCCGAAGGCTAGGGGGATAAGTTCAGCACTTCTTTTAGATATTTCTTCCTAGTTGAGCTCGTAGTCCCTGCTCTGGTGAACCCTCTAAAAATGATGTTAATCATTATGGTGATTACATCGTCGACTCATTTGTCTTCATCTTGCCTTCCTTTATTGTTTGCTCTTTATTCTCTACCATCAATTATGCCCTCTCTTTCTCTAGTGGGGGAGGTTCTCTTCCTATGCAGGTTCCTTTGTGCTGCTACATACTTTGCTAAATGCCCTTCTAGGATTAGCTGCTCTATGGCGTTTCTGAGGTCATAGTAGTCCTCTGTTTTGTGGTTGTAACAATTGTGGTACTCCCATACTATGTCTTGTCTATGGTGGCCCTTGTTTGAAGCGGTTTCGGCCATGGCAATTTCTCAATTTGGCATATCTCTCTATACAAATCGTTTAGTGAGACAAGGGAGTATAGTTTTCGAGCCTTCTGACCGTTAGCATTTGATCTCTTTTCCTTTACCTCTCGGATCTCCAGGGGCTTTCTTTTCTGCTTTCTTGCCCGCGTCTTCCATTCCCCGCTCTCACTACCATTATTTCCTCCAAGTGGATATATTTCTCAGCTCTCGTTTGTAGTTCCTCCAAACTTTTTGGTTGGTTCTTAGATAATGATCTTGCAAAAGGACTAGGTTTGAGCCCATTGAGCAAGGTCACTAAGGCTGTTTGAGTTTGCAAATCTTCCACTAATAGGCATTCGGCGTTAAATCTTTCTAGGTAGCTTCGTAGTGATTTATTCAACTACTGGTATATTTCTAATAAACTCGCCATGGACTTTGGTTTCTATTTCGTAGTGGTGAAATGCAACAGAAATTTTGACAAAAGATCCGAGAAGTGAGTTATTGATCTTGGAGGCAACGAATTGGATCATTTTAATGCTATTTTCCTCAAAGTAGCAGGGAATGCCCGGCAGTTTATTGGGTCAAAAACTGCATATCTAGACACATCCTCGACCTGAAAAGAGTCTAGGTGGTCTTGTGGATCCGTCATTCCATTGTATGGGTCCATGTCTTTAGGGTGTTTGAAACCTTAAGGTAATGGCACGCTCATGATATAATTAGAAAATGGAACGTCTTCATGTTCCTCTTGGTGTTCTTGGTACCATCTCCATATCTCGGATTCTACAATGATTCTACTATCACAAGTCTGGTCATGGGACAGTGAGTAACTTTTCTCACGGTGTCGAGGGTTGCAAGTTCCAAGATCATCATATGACATCTCTTCTTGATCTATTAGCGCCTTAGTCATTCTTGCTCGCAACATAGGATTCCTAGCTAGATTCTCATGTTTTCATCCTACCTTCTCAAGCCTCAAGAAGGATCTCCTCTTCTTCCTTGTGTCGTTGTGTTTCTTCCACTCTTTTCATTTGATCGATTGCTTCCTCCACTTCGCGAATCTTTTTGTTTTGTCCTTCTATAACTGCCAGGACATCAGAATTCTGTAGTCATCCTAAGGAGTGTGAGACTTCCCCATTCCCCATGCAGTTGGCCGCATTCTGGGTGTTCGGTTGGTTGATAGTGTTTTCTCCAGTGCCAGAGACTAAATCGGACACGCTTGCTTTGTTGAGAAGGGGGAACCAATTGTGTTGGCCATTTTCCCTTACTAATGGGGCCTCTTCTAGGCATTGTGAAGCCCTTGGTTGATTGTTTTGTTGTGCTGTGGCATTCGTCTTTTTATGCAAGGGTGCCATGAGCGCCGATGGTGGAAGCCGAAGATTGAATGCAATATGGATTTTTTGACAAACGGTGCCAATGTTCTAAGGTGGTCCAAAATAGGGGAAAGTACTAGTACGAGATGCAGGCTAGTACAGTGCATCCAAGAAACTCCAAACCAATCGTGCCTTCTTGATCCAATGGTTGGGTGGTGTTGTACCTACAAAGATTCCAATGCTTAAGTCAACAAGGATCAAGAGGTACTAGTGTGTAAAGAATTGGATTCCACACATGAATTCCAAGTTCGATATTTATAGCGTAAGATTGGGGGATAGTAGTTCCATCCTTCTAAGAATAAGCCAGTTGCTTAACCACTCATGAGATAAGCTTTGGTAACTGTTACCCAGCCCTGATCGGCGGGAGAGCAGTTTTAGGTTTTGGGCCAAGTTCTACCTTGGGCCTTTTGGTCCATGGTGGGGTCGACGAATTGGGCTCGCAACCCTGGTCCGATAATAATGATTAAGAATAAGAAGAAAAGAAAGGCTCAGCTTATGGGACCATATGGAAAGCATATATGTCCATCAAAGTAGATGCATGGTGAGTATGTACAAAATCTTTAAGCATCATCATCGACGTTCAAAAAAACATGTGCTTCTATTGCATGCCGTTAACGAAGTACCTGAGGCCAAACCATGGGCCCTTGCCAGAGTCACGTTATGCACAAAGCTCCAACTTTGATGACTATTTCAGCTTTATTCCCACATAAAGCACTTCACCTCCTTTCGTACCGAGTTTTGAGCACCATAATTTGCTCGGTTCTTGTTTTATTTCATTAATTTACTTCTTAATTTATTCCTAATGGAAGCGTCGTGATGTTTCTGTACTGTTTCCTCCTCATATCATAACCACGTCCAATGTATAATGCTTTATCCAATCTAACATAATATAAGTGGTTTCCTCTAGTTAATGCGTGTTCTTAAAGTTGTCTTTATTATGTACCTTTCAGCCATTGTCCAGCACCCAGGAAGAACTCCCATGCAGAAAAAAACATATCCTAATGACCTACTTTGGCAAAATAACATTTATATATCATTGCAAGTCGAACTTGTACGTTTGTTATGAAAGAAAAGGAATTTAGATTTGATTTATTATCAGTAAAATTTTAATATTGAGAAAACACATCAATAAAATAATTAGAATAAAAAATGCAATATAGCTATTTTTGATAAAGTTGTAATTGTTTAAGAAACATCCGTTGATCCTGGCAAACAGGTAGTAATATTCAATGCACAAAATAGTATATCACGGGTTAGGTTACTGGTGATTGAGAATGCAATGCATGGATAGGTAACAAGTTATAAGTTTGAATTTTTGTTGTGTAGTTTCAATGTGAATAAATGACCTGTCTTTGACTGGAGGGAGAGATGGATTAGTTCACAAGTGGACTTTGGGCTTGCATATATACTGCCTAACCATTTAAAAAAAAAAAAAATAGAGTAATAAGAAAAGTAGTTCCTAAAATTATTCTTCACTTACACTTTAATTAGTTCGTAAATATAATTTAATTATTATGCGAGTTAGTCTAACCTCATATCGATTCAAATTTTAAGAATTAAACTGAGATACAAAATACAACAGAGTTGGTTTGAATTTGATAAATTTAATACGAACCAACTCGTATAATTAATAATTAGTAAATTCAGTTGCTAGAAATTATAACTGAAAAATAATTTCATTGACTATAAGTAGAAAACTTTTCCATAAAGGGATGATAGATCGTCTAGCAGAAGCAAAACTTTTTATACATATTCGATGTGTACGTAGTTACTTTTACTATTTGATTCAATGCACATAAGGCTAGTTAGGGAAGCGCAACCCCCATGCTAATGCTAAATAGAAAGCTTCTCTAGGAAAGTAGGTGTATGAAGATTTAAAAACACGTTCACCATGGAAATCACAAGCTACTTGACACAATCACTTTAGATAATTGATTCTACAATTATTTTAAACTGACCAATTTACTTTATAATAAACTTCTAGATTGTCTACGTTAACCTAATTTTTAACATCTTGTTCAAATGCTTAATGGGAAAAAGAAAAAGAATTATGCAAATGCTCCTTTCTCCTAGCGTTTAGCTTTTAGTTTATATGCAGAGATCTAAAATTCTAATCAACCTAGCTAAGCTATATCTTTGTCACTCCTTGCCTTATTTCTCCCAACTCTGCGGCCAACTTCCCTCGTCAAGTAGGACAAAGCTAGCTGGACATGCGGGATTCAAGAGACAAGTTATAGGGCTCAGCAAAGGAATCATTGACATTGATGAACACCCTTTGTTTTATCATTTCCAATTCCATAAGCTTCATATATTCTATACAATTAGCAATAGCAATCATACTCTATTATTAGTCACGGTCAAAAGTCGCTTGATTGATCTCAAAGAAATAAAGTCATTGATTGATTTTATAAATGCTTGTGGAATTGCATGATTGAATGGATAGATATTTGATTATGAAATCGATATAAGAAAATAGGCTCCACCATTGCATCGTCGGCAAAAAGGCCAAATTTTGAAGGGTAGTTTGGATTAGCAGGACGTATAGAACTACAGAGATACATTGTTATAGAACGCGGGTTACCTTAAATTTATGTGAAATTGATGCAAATAATTATAAATTTATTTTATCATTTGAAAGCATATCTGTAATGCAATTAAAAAGCGTTAAATGTTTGCTTAATCGGTAAGATCAACATATAAGAAAGTCTAGAGTTCAATTATTACATGTCGGTAAGATCAACATCAATAAGAAAGTCTAGAGTTCAATTATTACATGTAATTGCTTAATGATAAAATTATTTATAAGCACTACTATAAATCTTTATTAAAACTTGTGTGGTGTATAATTTTCAAATAAGAAATAAAAAACATAAATATACTGGATGATGAGAAAACTCATAAATATAGACCATAATAGCAATATACGTGTTTTTTAAAATACTATTATACCTATAGGTTAATTAAGTGCCGAACGTCAATATAGTACAAATGTCAATATAATAACTAATGTCTACGTTATATAAGCACCAAAGAAACCTAATCTCTACATAAAATAAAATTTCTCATACAAGTTTCTTGACATTTCACAGCGTTGAGGCGACACGCGTTGTTAATGATTGTTAAATGAAATCATATGTGGCACGGTTGGTGCCAAAAATGTCAACGTATGAATTAAAGGAGAGCAGTTGCCGACAGGATTAGAAAACATTGAAAAAATAATAATTTTAATATATTATTAATTTTTTTAAGATTTGATTTGATAATGTTTTTGAGGTGCTTTTATTTATAAAAATATAAGAATATTTTTAACTTAGTAAATAAAAAAGTTAATATATTTTTATTCTTACTTTTAAAAGTTAAAAGTGTTTTTCAGAGTACTTTATGTAAAATTTTTAGTATTGATTTATATTTTTTAAAATTTAAAAGGTTAATATAATTTAAAATTTAAAATTTAATAATAATAAAAATTAAAATTATTTTTTAATATTTATATTTATTATAATTAATTTAAATTTTAAGAATAATTTTATAATATATTTATTAAATTCTATTGCTGTGATTTTTTTTATTGAATATAATTTTTATATTATTTTATCAAATAATACTACTATAATTTTATAAGAGCAATTTTTAGATAGCTTAACAGCTTTATAAAAATTATAATAATACCAAATCAAATTTAATTAATTATATCTTATCTTTTTTATAATTTTTAAGTGTGATTATGTAAAATTAAATTTTTATGTAAAAGAATTTGTAATAATACTGTATCAAAATTAATTAAATTATATAAAAATGATAACATTTGACGGTTAAGTGTTGACTGTTAGCTGTTAGCGTCATAGCCTATGTTTATTTCAGTTTCTTTCCGCGGTTGTCCGTTATATTATATGATCGATTTGAGTACAATTTAGACAAATTAAAACCGGTTGGAGGAATGTGTCACTTGAGTCCAATCCAAAAGATGCTCTCCTGATTATTTCTTTTTGCTCCGTGACAACTCATGGCGAGCTTCAACCATGTTCTAAAGGAACCAATGTGCAGACTTTTTGGCCAAGTGGGGTTATTCAAGCCACGTTGAAGATTAAGTAGTGTGGGTCTCTTATTATGTCTGAGACTTTCAGTTCATCTTGTATGGGATCGAGCAGGATCTGTATCCATTCGGTTACAGTTTTCTATCTTTTCCTTCGTATACACACACAAAAAAAAAGACAAATTATATAGAATCATCCTCCGGTCTTTTTTATGCCAACACAAAAACATTTCATTGAGATAGATTTACGAGAAATGAACATAAAATGATGGCATTTTTATTTGAGTTATTAGAATCGTGTATAAATAATAGGATTTTTCAATTTTCATCTACAATTAATATGACCGAACAAATAGATTAAGGTTCTATTAACTTACCACAAAAAGATTAAGGTTCTATTAAAGAGAATTAAATTGTCACGACCCAAACAGGTGGTGACCAGCGTGTAGGGAGACATGGTTCTCTTAGCAAGCTTCAACTGAAACATTTTGAAAAATTGGACATTTTTTCGTAAATAATCTCTTAATATCAAATCAGGTGTATATATATATATATATAACTACTACAGTTTGAGGCTCTGCCTGTAATTCAATAGAGCACTAGACCCAAAGTTAAGAAAATTGGACCAGACATCAAACCGGTCAAGGCAGGGATTCAGATATTCAACCGGTTCAATCGAAGGCTCGACCGAAACCTAATAATATATATATATATATATATGCATATGATTAATTAAAAAGCAAAAAATTATATTAAATTATTAACAATAACATAACTAATATAAAATAATATTTATTATGAGGTACGTTATCAAACTTCTTAAATTTAAAATCTATTTATTTTAATTTTCACTTACATTTCTTTTGGAAAGTACTCACAGATAGTATAATAATCATTTTTAATTTTTAATTTTTAAATTAATTTAAAAGCATATAGCAAATAAGCATACTAAAAGAATCAAGATTCTAAAAAAACGAATTTTTATTCTGACTAAGCTTCTTCTTTTTTTTTTAATAAAAGAAACAATAGCATTTTACCAAAATTAAAAAAAAAAAACCAAACCGGTCAACCAGTCAGTCTAGTTCACACCGGCTTACCGATTTTGACCAGTTCTTGACCAATTTTGACCACATCCGGTTTGATGGTGAAGACCGAACCAACCTAGGGTTCGGTTCTCTTAACATTGACTAGACCATATCATAATCCCTACAATGACTAGAGAAGGCCCACTCAAGTGTTGGGCTTACTGGAAGACAACCGGCAGCTGAATCTAACTTAACTTAGTACCTGAAAATATGGGGAGGCAATTGGGTAAATTAAACAACTCAGTGAGAGATAATTTATCTATAGTTAGCATGAGACCAAGTCAAAACATTTATTCAACTTTGTAAATACAACATGTTTTCCATATAAAATATTTGGGGAAAATAGTCCCCTTGTTGATCTTAAAAATCATTGGAGAAAATAATCCTTATAAACATTTGTGTTGAATAACTAAAAATCTGCCTGTTTTACAAGGTGTCTGGTAACTTTGTTTTAAATGCTGCAAAATTATTGGAGGTATAGCCCTGATGTACATTTAGTATATGAGAAAACTATTGAGATAACTAGAAAGAATCAGAATTCATATTTTCTTTTGGAAATCTCGTTGAACCACATTTGCATAAAACTTAAGAATCTAAAATATGTACTTATAGATGGTGGAAAGTCGCAACTATAGAATTTCTCCTGTAATTCCCTGAGCAGTAACAATGGCACAACCCTCAGTGAACTACAGCTGATGTACCTTGAGCGGCAACATTGACACAGCCCTTAATGATCTATAATTTGGTCATGTCGGCCTGACATGCTAGGCTACACCTCCCTTGCTAGCTAGGGGTCATACAAGGTGTACCAAGTCTAATGTTTATTACCGTTAGCTACGGTTCTATGAAATGCTTATCCCACAAAACTCATTTGTTGGGTGGGATAGCATGAGAATGGGGGTTGAATTGTGCTTTCAAGTGATTTTAATATCAGAGATTTTTACACTAGTTCGGCTAAACCACTTGCCTACTTCTAGTCCTTAACTCTTTGTTTAAATTTTATACTTCAAGTATTCATTGTCCAATCTTCTTACAAGCGAGTAGTCTTTTTCAAGCCTCTCTAAGTTTTACAAACGAGTATTATTTTCCTAGCCTCTCCAAGCTTCTTACTGACCACTACTGGGTCCAGATACAAATGATGTGAATGATATGTTTAGTTTGAACACTCACACTAACTTTCTCAACAGAGATTTGGACAATGAAGTACTATGTGTGAGACTTCTCTAAATTCTCAAAGAGAGAATATTATCTATTACAGACTAGAAGAGAAGATTTTCTTATATCTAAAGTTATGATAAGTAACTTTCTAATGCTTTAGTAACTTGAGAAGAATGAAGAAAGGAAGCTCTTTTTACATAGAAAATATTTAAATAGTTTAACTAGTCTTTCTTCGATTTCCAGCCTTATATAGACTTTGAAATATGACCGTTGAAGCTTGCAGGCCTTGATCCTTGTGATCCTTTTGGTTTGCTGGTCTACGACTAGATAAAGAAGAAATAGCTTTCCCTTTTCCCATTCTTCAAAACTTACACAGAAGTAGAAAAGTAGTCATTTAGTGGTTTGCCAACTATTCAGACTTGTCAATGCCTCTTCTGCATCTTGTCAAATCACCTTTTTAACTTTTTGAATTTGTCTATTAAAGCATGCAAAGGAAGCTTTGAAGGTGTAACACTTCATGAGAAGCATATCTCTGGAGATTTTCCCTTCTGGACAAAGTCATCTTTTTGAATGAACAGTGTTCGCTCTTGAGGCATGGTTTTCCCTTCTGATGTTGTAGTTTAATCCTTCTAAACCTTCTTTGTTATTTCTTTCATGATAATATGAGAAGTATACAAAGCTTATATTTCATATTAAGTATATTCAATTTAAAGTACTAATGGATAACATGACTTTGATGATTTGCAAGCATATAATGCACATGATTCACAAATAAACACTTCTAGAAACAATTCGTTCATATATATATAGCAAGATAAGCTTAAACTCTGATTGGTATTCATCAAAACCTTAATTCTCATTCTAGTTTACAACCACAGAATGGTTTCTGAAGGGCATTGGAGCTAACATCATTTGTTTTAATAAACATAGTTCAAACTTTTCTAACATAATATAGCTAGAAAATCATTTCCTTCTTTATATAAATAGCTAATAACTTGAAATTTATAACAATTTCAAATCAACTTAGAAGCTATACATAAATAAGCTAGTCCCATGTAAATTTTCATAAAAATCTATAGGATATAGCTATTTCTTCATTAACTTCTCAGTCATAGAAAACTAATTTCTTAAACCTTTGTTTTACTGTCTAAATTCCTTGGTAAATTCATATAACACATATAAAAGGTACCTATTTCAAAATACACTATAGATAAACTATCTACTCATTATACTCTAGCCAGCAGAGGTGGAAGCTCCTTGGTGAAGTCACCGAGCCATCCATTCGCTCGAAGAGCAGATCCTTGAGATCCGAAGAAAGGAAAGGGACATGGTGGAGAGCTTGGGTCTCTTCCTAAGACCTCCCATAGCTTCCCTTACTTGCTCAAACGAGAGAATCAATCGGTAGATATGCTAGAAATATAACTAGTAAGAAGTGGGTAGGGATAAAAGGTGGTAATAGATTATAAAAATAGCATCTGTGAGAAATTTTGGGGAAAGAAAGAGAGAGAGTTCAAGAAAGATGAAACAGAAATGAGAGAGCAGGGAGAAATGAGAGAGAATGGGGCTGGAAGCCCCCTTTTATTTTTTTCTCACCGACCTGGGGACGCTGGAGTGCAAAGGTCGTGCTCAAGCGTAGCCGAATGCCAGATTCTTCCTTTCGCTGTCCTGGGAGTGTGCTAGAGCGAGAGGGTGTGAGCTCAAGCATGCCTCCACACTTGAAGGCTGGGAGCTATGCTCGAGTGTGGTTCCAGACTTCTAGAATTTTGGTTTTTCTTCCCCTTCTGATCTCGAATGCTCCTCAAGCCATGGTCTTATACTTATTTACATTCACTAATTTTAAATTAATGTCCCTTTTTTAGTTTATTCTCCATTAACTTTAAAATATAAATGTAAATAAGGGAATAAGAGAACACCCCTCATTTAAATCTAATGAAAATATTAGAAAAATCAAATTCCTTAAAAATCAAAATACAACTTTTGGATTTCAGTACAAATTCTCGAAAACTTGCATTTTCTTAAACTTCCAGGCTAAAAACGAAAAGGTCAATGGCATCCTAATATTCATTAAAAAATCACTCTTGGATATCTAGGGAACAATTACGGAGACTTTTGATCCCATGAAAATGTCCCAATTATATAGCTTTCCAACGAGGGCATAAGGTCCAGAATTAGAACTTCCACAAGGTCCAACAAGACAAGGTGTCACATTCTGCCCCCCTAAAGAAATTTGGTCCCAGAATTTCAAAAAGGGATCATAACCTTCTTCGTGTTGTTGTTCTTCTTCTTCTTTCCACCAATCATTGCCTTAAACACTTCCTTCCTAGGACACATCTTTATAGGATTGCGAGATGCAAATCTTATCTTATATCGACCCCAAAACAGAGATGAACTTTCCCAATCAGACGTTATGCCTCTTGAAGCACCTCTATTAGCTAAGGATTCCTTAAGATGTATATCAGTAAATATTTTTTTTCACCTCTACTTACCTTACCTGCCATAAAAACAAGTCCCTTCATTCGAATTCCAATTCCTCTCAACATGGTCCTAACTTCTCCTATAGTCCTTACATAATGCTTCCCACTTTATTAGGCAACTATAAGCTGCCACAGCCCAAACAAGTCTAGAAATTGTTCTTCAATTGCTTAAACTATCATTTCTGAGTTATCTCTAGGGGACATGATCTATTGGGGTAATCGTAGAAATGACAATGTCACCCCTCTAGTACATATACCAGGCAAGCTTCTGCTAACCACTTAACTACGAGAACTCTTTTTTTTTTTTGTATTAAACATCCACTAGATACTATTCATTATAACATGTCTTACACTTCCCGTCCATAGATTGAGTTACTAGTCATCTTAACAAGATTTTTTTCCCACTATGATTTTTTGAGCAATATCCTTCCGTTCATGCTTTTGATCTTTAGGTTCTTTATTAGTATCCACCACATTTCCACTCTACATCAAAATTTATCACCCACTCTGTCCTTAAGATTGGATCCCAAAAGCTGCTTCCTTACTAATGCTACTTTTTTGAGTTTATTTCACTTGTTCTCCTTAGTACCACTCACTAGTTTAACTTTGGAGAACTATTGCCAGGCCTCCAAAGACATTCTGACTTAGCCATTAAACTTAGCACTACTTCCTTCTCCTACCTTGATATCATTTCTCAATTTGTACGGTATTCTCATCTTCTGCTTTTTCTTCTCTCTTTGCTACTACTATTTTGTCAACTTGACCATGATTACTTTCTTTAGGAAACATAATTTATTTTTCTCCTAGACCTTGCTTGTGCCATTTCATCCCAGAAGATGGGTCAAATACATCCAGCTTAATTGTTCTTTCTATCGCATTTCCTTTCTCTCTTGCTGGCATATCCATCTCAAATATTATTTCCCTTTTTTTCACTTCAAGTGTATTCCCTTTGTCAAGAGCTCGTCATCCATAGCCATATTTTATTGAATAAGTTCCTTATTATTTAAGGAAGAGATTTCCTTAAACTCGACATGGAGCATTACATTCACCTAAAGGGGGAAAGTCTGTGACAACTGAAACTTTTCTCTACAGAAAATACTCTCTTCTTACTGTATTCTCTATATGAGCACTATAACTAGCTATGTCCATGTTGAATAATGAGAACTTTACACTAACTCCTATATCTTTCTCGTGTGCTCTTTATTTTCCAGCATTGTTATCAAAAAATCTGAATCACATAACTTCATCTTAAGAAATAACCCATACCACCTCATAGGACATTCCATGTAGAATGCCCTAACCACGGGTCTTACTCAGATGCCCAATCTTAAGCTTTGGTGACTCCTCCCTTGAATGGGGAAATCACACACAGGGATCAACAAGTCCTTTAAATACTTTCTTTTTCTTCATAAGTTCCTTAACACCACATAACATAACATAAACGCTACATGCTCGGAGCATTAAGCCCAAATTCTGTACTAGGAGTCCTAATACTCCCCATAGGGAACCTTCTTTAATTCGCTAAATGGCTCATATCATAACATATATTTCTATCTCAGCCCCGCACATAGCAGGAGATTGCACATATCCACAACGTTGCTTAGGAGCATTGTCACATCACTTACAAGCATCAATATAGAATTTCTCTTGCCAACTTCCCCTCAACCTTATCTAACATAGCACCACACAATTGAGGTACCCACATCATCAAATTAGAACCTTCTAAGTAATCCTACCTTTTATAAATTCCTCATGGCTACAATTTCATCACAAAAGTCATACCATCAACCCATCCTAGACCTTACTTATTCACTTCTTGAAAATGAGTCCTATCCGTCATAGTTATCCTTTGAATCATGTTGAAACACTTTGGATTTAACTTTGGTCCCATCATGCCAAAACTTTTTCTTTCTTTTTTTACTTAAGACCAACTTACACGTTCACAAGCAATCAAAAGATTTTTCGCATTCTTGGATATTAAAACTCAAGCCGTAACACTTTTAAATATATGGCTCATTATCTATGTGAAATTCATAATCAACATCTCAAAATCTAGCAAAATCATTCAACCCTGGCAAGTCCTTATGTAACATCAAAGAGAATAGAAAGAAAGTTATTCCGTTAACTCACCAAACTGTATCATGGATCATAGAAGGCATTTACTCATTTCTAACATCTCATTATAAGCCACTAATCATATTTTTCTTACATTCGATGCCCTCAATATCTCATAAATCTTCATATCCACTTTATGAACTCACAAGCCATCTAAGACTACATGTTTCATAGACAGAATTAAAACTTAACAATAGGTGGAGAGTAGGAAGTTCAACTTATAACTAAAATAGCAAATCAAATAGGAGCAACAACTCCTAGATTACCACATGAACAATGTGCACAACTTGAGGGGAGTGTCTAGAATAACTAAGAGATAAAGAACGAGAACATCATTTCTATAGGCCTCTCATAATGCCACAATCTATGAAAATGGACGCACTTCGATTTACACAGTTGTGATACTACTAAAGGACTCTTGCTCCATTGATCACAAGGAGACCTAATGTTCTGGTACCAAATTTGTCACGGCCTGGCGCATAGAGAGCCATGGTTCCTCTAGCAAGGCTCAATTGAAACTTTCTGAAAAACTAGACATTTTTCCATAAATAATCCCTAAATATCAAATCAAGTATGCACATAATATATATATATATATATAGCCCTAATTACCACAATTTGGGACACTGCCTGTAGTTTAATGGAGCAGTAGACCATAGTATGATCCCTACAATGACTAAAGAAGGCCCACTTAAGCATTGGGCTTATTAGAAGATAGCCAGCAGTTGAACTCTAACTTAACTCAATACTTGAAAATATGGGGAGGCAACTGAGTGAGTTAAAAACTCAGTGAGAGATAATTTACTTATAGCTAGCATGGGACCAAATCAAAATATTTATTCAACTTCGTAAATACAACAAAAATATCCTAACCAAAGAGTCATTGAAAACGCGTTTTTCATATAAAAGACTTAGGGAAAATACTCCCCTCATTAATCTTGAAAACCACTGGAGAAAGTAATCCTTATAAACATTTGTCTTGAATAACTAAAAATCTGCCTGCTTTACAAGGCGTCTGGTAACTTTGTATTAAATGCTACAAAATTATTGGAGGTATAACCCTCCTATACATTTAGTATATGAGAAAACTATTTGAGATAACTGGAAAGAATCAGAATTCATATTTTCTTTTGGAAATCTCATTGAACCACATTTGCATAAAACATAGGAATCGAAAATATGTACTTTTATAGCTGGTGGGAAGTCACAACTATAGAATTTCTCCTGTAATTCCCTGAGCAACAACAACGACACAACCCTCAATGAACTACAGCTAATATACCCTGAGCGGCAACATCGGCACAACTCTTAGTGATCTATAATCCGATCATGTTAGCCTAACACACCGGGCTAGCATCTCCCCTACTAGCTGGAGGTCATACAATATGCACCAAGTCTAACATTTATCACTGTTAGCTGCAATTCTATAAAATGCTCTCCCACAAAATTAATTTTCTTTAATAAACATCGTTCAAACTTTTCTAACATAATATAGCTAGAAAATCATTTCATTCTTTATATAAATAGCTAATAACTTGAAATTTATAACTTGGACATCTAAGGAACAATTATCGGAACTTTTGATCTCATGAAAATATCAACAACGACACAACCCTCAATGAACTACAGCTAATATACCCTAAGCGGCAATATCGACACAACTCTTAGTGATCTATAATCCGATCATATCAGCCTAACACACCGGGCTAGCTTCTCCCCTACTAGCTGGAGATCATACAATATGCACCAAGTCTAACATTTATCACTGTTAGCTGCAATTCTATAAAATGCTCATCCCACAAAATTAATTTTCTTTAATAAACATCGTTCAAACTTTTCTAACATAATATAGCTAGAAAATCATTTCATTCTTTATATAAATAGCTAATAACTTGAAATTTATAACTTGGACATCTAAGGAACAATTATCGGAACTTTTGATCTCATCAAAATATCCCAATCATATAGCTCTCTAAGAAGGGCATAGGATCCAGATTTAGAACTTCCACGGGATTCAACAGGACAGGGTGTCACATAAATGCTTTCATTTCTTTATCAAAATAATTATTCTTTAAACTAAATCAACGTATTTCAATGATTGGTAATTTCTTTATGCTGTTAATTGATAGTTTAATGTGAAAGTGGAGTAATATTGCTATAGATTCATATTTAAGATGAACGATATCATATAAGGATTAATATGTTATTATGTATAAGAGTAATTATGAATCCCAAACTTTATAATAACACTACTCAAACCAATGGCCAGTTAATTCAAGTGGTCTCACATTTATTCTTATTTGATAAGATCTCAGGTTTAAATATGGTTGTCAGATAAGTTGAATGGAGCCATTTAGATTTAATTCATTTAGACCCGAATGTTAAATAAGTTAGGCTAACCTATACTCATAAATTGGGATATTATACTAGCCCGACTCATTTAAGGCTGACATGCTGCTTAGCTTGAATAAGTCAACCCTTTTATAATTAAAAATAAAATAAAATTATGCACTATTAGTTTAGTATACTCAAATTCAACCCATTACAAAACAAATTATACAAAATCACAAATTCAATACAAGCTAAAATTCAAAATCCAAATAAAACAAATTAAATATCAAACTAAGTCCAAACAACCAAAATATGATTTCTTTTTCAAGGCTAAAGATGCTATTAAGAGTTCTCTCAAAAGGGCGTGAAAAAAATTTAACAAGTAAATAGGATAGATTATTTAACCCATAGGTTAAGTGAGTCAAGCTAAAATTGAATTAATTTAAATAAATCAAGATTTTTTAAACGCACTCCGCCTAATTTTGTCAAGTAAACGGGTCAACCCAGTGAGTTTAACCAATTTCGTTGGCCTTAGGTTAAATCTTGTGAAAAAAAATAGTGTTCGGAGAGTTTTATTATCATAATGGATTGACTTATTTCAAACTAGTTTTAACTGAGGTCTAGTAGACTCTAGATATTGATAACTTAGACCAATTAATAACACACCTCAAAAAAAGTTATCTTTAGATATTTAAAAAAATGTATTTAAAATTTAGAATTATTAAGGTTATAGAATCAATCATTTTAATACATATATTTATGTTTTTTGTATTGAAATTAAAAATTTACATAGTAAAATCAAAGGGCTTGTGTAACATCTTCTTTGTCATAAAATATTTTGTATAGAGGCATTTAATTTATTTAATTTGCTTAAGTTGATTTTGTGATAACAATTGATTGATCAAATAGTTAAATCATAAATATTAACTTTATAAAGTAAGACAATAAATTAATAAAAGTATTCTTGAAATATATTAAAAGTACATTTTATTGAGAAAAAAATAATATTAAATTTTTGTATTAGAAGTTGTAATAATAATAATAATAATATAGTAACAATAAATTATTGAAATGAATTAAAAAAAAAAAGAAAAGAAAAAGAGTCAGGCTACGTGACTAGACTTCTAAACTTTTAAAAGAGGTCCTCATCTAAATATCAATGGTCAAACATAAGAAAATGTAAGAGACAAGATAGAGATTTAGAAATTTTGATTGAATTATGTGCAAGAACTTACCATGTGAGAGAGAGAGAGAGAGAGAGAGAGAGAAAGCTAGTGAGTAGGGTTGGGTAATTAAGAAAAGAAAGGTGAAAGTGAGAAACTGCATGGAAACTTAAGGGAGACACAAGAAAGAGAGAGAAAATTACATAAGAAACTACACAATAATGTGTAAAAACATCACAACTGGCATTTAACAATCTGACATGAGAAAGAGAGAGGATAAAAAAATACAGAGAGTGAGATTCTAAGAGCATAGAAATTAAGGAGAGAGAAGTTACCATGGAAAAGGATAGGAGAGAGTAAAACAAAAAAGAAGAAAAAAAGAAGAGGAGAGATAGAAAGAGAGGAAAGAAGAAGAAAAAGGGAAAGAAAATAGTAAAAGATCTTGGTTTGTGCATACCATTTTCATCACTACAAGTATTTAAAGGTAGAAAATAAAGCTTTTTGCAAAATAAAACTATGGTTATATTTATTTGTTTATTCTTATCAAACTATTATTAATTTTATTTACTGCTTTTTTATATTAAAGTTACTTGATACTATTTATTATTACAATTTATTTATTATTCCCTTATATTTATGTCTCTCATTATTTATTGCAAGTACTTTATTTATAGTTCATTTATATTAAAGACGCTCATTATTATTTATTTTATTTATTGTTCCCCTTATTTATGTTACTTATTATTTATTGCAAGTTATTTTAGTTATTGTTTATTTATATTAAATATGCTCATTATTATTTATTTTTACAATTTATCTTATTTATTGTCCTCTATACTCCTTAAAAGTTCTTATGAGTTGATTTTCTCCTATAGTTTATTATTTTGACTGTTTATATAAGATATTAATTACATTTAATTTCTTTATGGGATTGATATTAAAGAATAAATTTACTTGAATTATGCATTGTTATGCATGTTGAGAATTTATGTATGATGGCAAGCATGTAAATTGAAGTGAAGACATTTAATACGTGTATCTAACCACAAAGAAGGTAGAAAGATAGATGTAAAATCTTTTTATGTTACCTCCCTTAATTAGTGTGATATAATGGGAATTCTCTAGAAGAAGACATTCGATTATGTGTGAGACAAGTAGACCGAAGGAACAATGAAATTGAAGCAAAAATTTTATAATACATACAAAATTGGTTTATTATGTTGCATGTAGAGTTGCATTAGAATGATCTATTTTTATCACCTATGATATTATGGCTTGATATGTCACTGCCAAAAACACGCAAAATACCAACGGATTTACTGACAAATTTTATTTTGCCGATGGAACGGGTGTGATTGACATGCAACAACTACAATTTTCTCAACACCGACATAAAATTTTGATTTAATACCCGCCCGACTTCGGTGCAACCTATCATACATCTATAAATAGTTTCCAGGAAATATATCGCTTTTGAACAATATTCAACCTAAAAATTAATAGCAACAAATTAATTTAACAAAAATTCGGCAGAGTCTCCCCTTATATTAGGAGTCTTCACTTATTAGATTAAATTATTTTCTTAGTTACAGAAACAACATAAACAATAACAAAAGTTTGACATAGTCTCCCCTTATATTAAGAGACTCCCCTTAATTTGTTTTTCAATTAAAAACAACATATTTGAGTATTAAAAAAGTTGGACAAAATCTCTCCTTAAATTAAGATTCCCCACAAAAAAATTGATTCAGCAATAAGAACAAACAATCAATACCAAACATATACAGTCATACAATTCCATCAATCCTAAGAATAGTTATAAGTGCACTCACTTACTCCACAACATGCAGGCACACATCACCACAACACACAATTCAAACAATTGGAAAGGAACGCTAAGTTTTTCTCTAGTCATATAATCCGATCCTCCTTCTTTCATCCTACAACTCTATCCGACAAAATATAAGTCTCTAGTTTTATATAAATGTTAATTAAAGCAATAAACTACATATTATACTAACCTACACTCAGGAAACAATGCTCCAAGCTCCAATTGGTCTCAAATGTGGCTCTAAAAGTGCTCCTTATTAAACAAAAGAATAGAAACATTAAGTTAAATAAGGTAGGGAGCAAAGAACTTTGAGCATATAAATGCACCGATAAAAGGAGGCTAAATGAAAAGAGTAAACCGATTAAAATACTCTATATAGTACTAAGAACATTATAGCAGCCTCCAACAGTGTTCAAACGGCTTCAGCAGCGACGAAGGAAAGGGCGGCTATAGGTGGCATTGGGGGGGAGAGAGAGAAGAGAGAGAAGAGAGAGAAGGGAAAGCGAAATGAGGGAAGGGGCAATGCCTATAAAATCCATATTCTATATGTAAATCAAAATAATGAAATGCATCATTAATTTATTAATTACCTTACCAACTAAGGGTGTTCAAATTCAATCAAATCTAATCAAAACTGCTAAACCAATCTAAACCAAATTAAAAATCGATCAAAATCGCAAAAATTTGAATTTGATTGTATCTCGTTTTTTACAAGCCACTTGGATCAGATCAGATTTCAGATTTAATTTTCAAACTGATCCAATCAAATCCAAATCAAATAATACTATATAATATAATTTTTTATTATTAACTTTGTACTTTTACTTATAATAATTTTAATTTTCATATAATTTTTTATATTTATATGTCATTCTCATATAAATACCATTTTATGCCTATTATATGAGTTACTTTTATATTTTATTTTTATTTATTTATTTTATTGCTTCAAGTTGCTTTTTATTTATAATATTCTATACTTAAGATTTTCTTTTATAAAAAATCAATTAAACCGATCCAATCCAAACTGTTATATATTTTATTATTTGGATTAGATAAATTTTTTACTCAAAATTGATCCAAACGGCATCGCAAACACCCTTATTACTGACGGAAAATCCGTCAATAAATGAAAAAAGAGAGCCAAAAGGTCATTGGCGCCAATAGCTAAAATTCAAATACCATCGAAAACTTCATTGATAAATAAAATAAATAAAAATTCCTTTTAACTTCAGGAAAAATAAAAATTATTGACGAATTTTTCGTTGGTAAATTTAATTTTTTATTATATAAATGCAACATATATATTTATGTCAGTAATTTTCTATACAAAGAAAATAAAAAATAAAATTAAAAAACAACGACGAAAAAGCCGTTGGTAATTAAACAATATGCCTCGACGTATTTATCCATCACTAAATTCGTGAGTAATAATTACCCGCCAATTGGCCCTAGAATTTATCTACGGACTTATTGACGAATAATATTATCCATTGGTAGATTAATGATTTTTTATTTTTTAATATTACCCGTTAGTAATATCAATGGGCTTATATCTGTGTGTTTCTGGTAGTGTGTAACTACATGAGATTTTGAATATGACATGGTAGTCTTGTGGTTCTCTGTGCTATGACACTACTGGAACTAACCATAGTTCTCAAATGTTTTAGAATCGTTTATTTTCTAATGAGAATTTTCAATTCTTATTTTGTTCTTGATAGTTTTAGATTAGTCAAGTATCGCATCAGAGGAAGGTAGACTCCTCCAGCTGCTAGAAATATACGGATTTATATTTAAATAAATTGTAATTTTTTTTTACTGGCTTAAAAATGTTTAATATATGGCCAGTAGCACTTTGATATATTTATGTATATTAATGTTTAATCCTATGTAATTTGTGTCATTAGTTTTCTTAAGAACGAGTGTTACAACTTAGCTCTTTTAAAGTATAGGCTAAGATAGTGTATGCAATTTAAATTGTTACTTAAAAAATTAAGAATTTAAAAAATATAAAATATAACTATTAGCACCAATGCTTGTTCTCCTTAAATAAGATTTTATGTTCAAGTCTTGTGAATGAAAAAAAAAAAAATTAGTGCTGGAAGAGCTTCACCCCATAGTAAACCAATCTAGCTCAAGTCAAATTAGTTAGAGTCTTAGTGAACTTTGAATGCTAGTGATTTAGACTAAATAAAATATAACTATTAGTGTTATGTATCACATGTATAATAATCAATGCCATTGCTTCTCTTATTAATGATTCAAATTGTATATTTACTTCCTAAAATGTACTCATAACCAAGATCATAAGTTCGAGTTATATGAATAAGAAAAGTTAGTGTTGGGAGAGCTTTATCCCATAGTGAATTGACCTTACTCGAACTAAATTAGTTGAAATCTACTAAATTTTGTGTGTATATATATATATATATATATATGTATATATATATATATATATATATATATATATATATATATATATATATATGTGTGTGTATATGTATGTATGTATTCCATATTTTAAATGAGTTAAATTCAAAATTGTAAGTATGTATACTTGAATGCGAATTTTGTTTATTGAAAGATGTATTGTCTATGATAAATGTGTATGAAAAATTTCGAATGTTGGGGCCATGACCCACTCATACTTTCTATGGCTCCATTATCTATACGGAAACGTTATTCTCGCATAATGGTTATCTAAGTATCCTTCTCATTTAATTTATGGTTAGTAGTTTGAAAGTTTTGTGAATTTTTACGAAAGTACCAACATCTTTTGAGTGTAAATCATGCGAGCGCATGGTATGTACAAATGAGTGTTGATTTGTTTTTTTTAATTTCCTGTAGTGGACAAATAAGTGTTGAAATATTTTTTTAATAATTAATTTAAAAATTATTTGAATTCAAAATTTTATTTACAATAACATAAATTATAGTTTATACAACATCCAAAAATTATTTTATATATATATATATATATATATATATATATATATATATATATATATATATATATATATATATATATATATATATATATATATAAGATTTTAAATTACAAAAATTTTTAAACAATCAATTTGAAGGATTTATCGTTCATCATCTACAAATATACCGAAGGATAGCCAGGCCACCATGAAACAAAGATAACGAGATAAGATGGCATTGGTCACAAGCGAAGGAAGCATCGATCATCTCACATTCGAGTTTGTCCCACGAATTAGACATATAGAAAACACCAAAAACCGAGAACATCTGGTTGTCATGAAATCAAAATGAAAAAGATTTTTCATAGGATGGTCCCGCCCGAACATCTATGGCGTGTAAATGTCTCTGCCGAGATGTTGTGTCTGTGCCACACTACAGATGGATAACACATCAAAATAAGTAATATCAAGATAAATTATCAAGCAGTTATACTAAATATTTATATTTTTATACAATCTAGAAATAGTTATGTATATTGGCTGTTAATGTTGTATCATCTAATATGACAACATGACAACAGAACAGGACAGTTTATTATTTTTAATAATAAGCGTACGCTAACAATAATTAGGATTAAAATAATGAAGATATTCGAAGTAAGAAAAAAAATAATTTTGATATGATCTTGCGAAAGATAGTTTTATATTATTATCTAATTATATTATAGTATATGTGTGACTTTTTTATTTTCAATACGTGTATATGTATGACTTGTAAAATAATGAGTGTAAAAATTAAGTATTTTTCCTAAAAATGTATCAAAATAAAAATAAAAACAAAGTAATTGATATAGCACACAATAAATAATAAATGAAAGTTATCGTAAACTAATTGAGTGATTATACATCTAAATTTCTTAACTTTGTTTAATGGAAAAAAATAATAATCAAGGAGTATTTCCTAGCAGAAACAAGTTAATATACAAAGAAAATGAACTTGAATGCCACAAAGCAAAGACTTTACAAGTAAAGCAATTTATTTTATTTTATTTTTTAGTTTTCTCCACCAACAAGATTTTACTCTTTTAACTTGTTACAAGAGTTTTTTTTTTTAGAGTATCTCCTTACTCGATAAGTAAGAGATTAATCTCCCAATATATAATCAGATGCTTAAATGGAAACCTCTCCCAATAGTATTTTTTCTATACACGTGCGTCTTGGGTTCAGACCCAAGATCTTGTGGTCAAGGGACCTTTGTTTTTAGGTAGCTATTAAGGTGATCCAAATTTATTTTGGACCACCTATGGTCTATCCTGAAAATTATGAAAAGCCCCTCATCACTTTCTCTTTCTATTATAAGGTGTTAGAAAAGTCCCTAATCACTCTAGTTCTCTCTCTCTCTTTCTCTTTCTAAACTTGAGTTGGCTGTCTTGGATATACTCTCCACTCATTCACCAGATGAGGAATACATAGGCGAGAAGATGGAACCATCATGGGTTGAAAATCATGTCAAAAAGGTTGCCTTTGAATTATTTAGAGGGAGCCTGAAGAAATTAGAATGACTGATTAATAAAAGGAATGAAAAGAAAATTCAAAGCCCCATAACAATTGCATTTCTATACAAATGCCACACTTTCTTTTCCTATCCCCCTCCCAAAAATGTTTTCTTTTTAGAATTATTATGAAATTGCCTATTTTCTAATTTGCTTGAGTCACCTTCATGGAGCAAACTAAGGGTTGTCTAAGGTCTACCACGAAGTCCATCAAGGTCTCGCTGAATATTTTCTTTCTTGAATCACTTTTATCGTGCACTATCAAAATCAAGTAGGGCGGAGTCAATAGATAGAGGAGGGCGAGCCTAAAGGAAATTGGTTTCGATGATTTGTGGAGGGCCAGATCTTATGCTAGCAAGTAGAGGTTGGAGAAGACGTTGAAGACCTTGTAGTTGTGAATTACGCTTCCCTAGTCACCCCCTTTGGGTTCAAGATTTGCCATGAAATCCACCAACTTCGGGGGAAGAGAGAAGGATAGCTTGAAAACTCAAGGATCCTTGATTCTGGCAACAAACTCAAAGAAAACGATCATCCACAAACAATTGAGGACAAATATGTAATTTAGACATTAATAATTTTGAGTTATTATTTAGTTTATAAATCTAAACCGTTGAATTATATATCATTAAATCTATTTATAAAATCATAGTTGACCATCGGTAGTCCAAAACTTATATAAACCACCATATAACTCACCTTATATTTATGAATCACCTTATATTAAATGGATGCATACATTTAAGATACTTTCATTTCAGCTTTAAAAAAAGTTATTATAAAACTTGGATTTTTTTATACAGTTGAAAAAATTAAAAAAAAAAATTGAAAAGTTATTTCTTTTTTAGTTTCTACTAAAAGTTGAAAATATTTTTTTTTTGAGATTTTAATTATTTTAAAAAATTTATCTAAATATATGAGAAGTGCTATTTTAGTAAAAAAAAACTTATATTTTTTGTTAAAAAAAATTTAAACAAACGTACCCAAAGGAAAATAGATTTTACCTATAACGATAGCTTGTTTATTTGTAATTTTGGTAAAAAAAAAAAAAATCCAATTAACTGATATGTATGGATAGTTATAAGATAATAAAATAATATCTAAAAATATAAAACTGAAAATAATTATGATTTTTTTCCATGAATTTAAAAAGTAATTTCTAAAAGAACTCTTAAAATATTTTATGCATTTATTTATTTTCCTCACTTAATCAAATATATATCTTAAATTGCACTTGTAAAAGTACTTTGTGATTGAGGCCAAACAACCAAATGCCCCAATAGATATTGGTCTCACAACAAGGGCCACGTCATCAAATTCCATCAGCTTCTCGTTTTCTTTTTTTTTTCTTTTTCGGTGGAATCAACTTTTTTTTTTTTTTTGACAATTGCTACCATGGATTTGAATGACCATAAATTTTGTAGATTTTAAGTAAAATTATCAATATATTATATAGAATTATTATTATTTTTAATAAAATTATCAATATTTTAGATAAAGTTATTATTATATTATATAAAATTATCAGCTAATAATTTTATTAAAAATACTAATAATTCTATATAATACGTTGATAATTTTGCTCAAAATATTAGTAACTTTACACAATATAAATAACATTCACAAAATTTACGGTTTGGCCGATCTACCAAAGAATTTGCTTTTCTTTTTTTATTTTTTTCTTTAAACGTGCTATGGAGATTTAATATAAAATAATGATACGTGCCAGAAACAACGAAATATTATATAGGAGAAATAATACACAGGTGCCTAAATTAGGCATCAAGAAAAGAAATTACGAAAGAAAAACATTGATAATCATTCAACGAACATTAAAAAGTTAAGGCTTCAATTAAATGAAACGAGTGAAAAGAAGGCAGAAGCATCGTAGTACCGGATATAGATTTTCTTTTTTTGTAGATTTAGTGCCGAATATATATTAGAAGGCATATATGATACCAAAAATCACATGGCAAAGAATGTATATGTCACCGTCAAGAGGAAACACCTAGCATCTTGCAATCTTAGAACTATTCAAAAAACGGTAAAGCTAAATACACATAAAGGATCAGTTAAAAAAGAAAAGAAAAGAAAAGAAAGAAAGAAAGAAAGAAAGAAAATATCAGAGACCTCACAGAAATCAAAAGTAAAGCTTAGATGAGATGAAAAAAAGTAAAAAAATAAAAGGAAAAAATGGAAAAATAAATAAATAAATGAGTATAATAAAAGATTTATGAATATGTGAAGAGTGCCCTTTATGTAATGTAAGCAACATGACTCTTAAAAATCATCAACTATTAAAAACACCCAAATCACAAAGTTACAACTACTAAAAATATGTATCAGGAGGACAACGATGCCCCGTGCCCGAATATCTTAAGCTTGCTTTCATGACAAAACAAAACTACGAATATGACATGAGAAACCGATCACAAACACGTAGCAGCCCGTGACTATTCATTATAGAAAGAACTTCACAACTCGGATCTGGGGATGTTCGTTATAGTAATATTTTAAAAATAGAATTTAAATGTATTGATAATATAAAATAATTTTATATTATTAATTAATAAAAATAATAAAATTATTATTTATTATATAAAATATCTATTATAATTTTTTATTATTTATTATATGAAATATTTATTATAATTTTTTATTTTTTTTATTTTTATTAATTAATAATATAAAATTCAATACATACCAATTAAATTTATATTTTAATAATATGAAACGTGTAACATTTAAAATTGAAAAGCGCATGGTGTTAGGACAGGCAACCACGTTTTATTAAACAATTTTATATTTGGATTTGTTCAGATCACACGGAATCACATAATCACAACTGTGATCGGTTTTGGTTTTTCTGCAGAGGGACTCTTTCATGTTTTGTACGAAAATGCCCTCCCATCACGAATTAAATTTAACTAAATCTCAGTATTTGCTTTAATATATTTGTTAAGAATTTAAAAAAATATAATAGTAAGCAATTTGAATAGTACCTCCAAGGTTATAAGTTCATATCTCTAATTGATATAACCAAAAAAAAAAGAATTTAAAAAAGTATCATATTAAAAATAAAAATTTAAAATATTTAATAAATGAAAACTTAAAAGGTCAATTTTTTATAAAATATTCTTTTATTAAATTTGACTAATTCCTCAAAATATTTGTTAAATAAATTCTTCATTTATTTACCAAAATAACCCCGCTTTACGTTTCTTCTTTATAGTCAATCCCCACGTAAATATGTGTGATTAGAGACAAGGATATGATGGCACGGGCAATAGTGTAGAATGGGAATCAGAAATTATATTCACATAATAAAAAAATATTGTTTTATATTATCTACAGTTAAATATTTTATTATTATATTAAAAATAAAATGAAATTAAAAATATAATTTATAGAATTCAGTTATTAAATCTATGAATTTAATTTAAATATATTGATAATATAAAATAATTTTACACTGTCAACCAATATAAATAATTTTACATTATAGTTATAAAAATTAATATAATTGAATAATTAGATTATAAAAAAATATGTAACTTGATATAAAACTAACAAAATAACTAATAAATATAAAATTTAGTATACAATTTCTTTATAACTTTAATAACTCCATATATAAATTATAATTTGAAAGATAATAAAAAATAAAATAATAATAATAATAGAATAAACTCTTCATGTTTGATATTACAATAAGTTCAAATTTTCAATGAAATATTAAACATGAGGAAATTATTTTATTATTCTTTTCATTTTTATTACCTTTCATGTTATAAGTTATTTATAGGATTATTAAAGTCATAATAAAATTGTTTTATTGGTTTTATATCTAATTATATGATTTTTATAATCTAATTATTCAATAAAATTCATTTTTATAGTACGATTATGTTTTTTAAATTTTTTTATCCCATGCGTTGCCTATGCATTATATGGGTCTAAAACATTAGTATTAAATAACACATAGTGAAGTTTTATTTATGTTTTTTAAGTTTAAAGAAAGCTTCATTGTTGTGCTAATATTTTTTTTAAAATTTATGTATTCATCAATTTATTTAAATTTCTTGACTTAAATATGTTTTTATCCCTAAAAATATATCATTTTTTGGTTTTTGTCTTGGATTTGATTTTGATCCAATTTATTTTAACATTGTACTATTTTAGCTCCTGCTGTTTAAAAGTTTTGTTAAATCATAACATGACCATCTTCCTTATTCTTCCTATCCTTTCTTCTCTCCTCAACACATTTAATCCATAACCCAAAATTCAAGTCACCTTCAATCAAATTTTCCTCAAGACTTGAACCAACTCACAACTAAAATGCCTCCATAAAACGTAACCATCCATTACCAAATCAAATAATTGCAAACCTTTTTTCCAACTGCAAAATGTAGGACACATATCGCAAGCCTCCACCTCCAAGCCACTCCATGCTTTGATAAGTGGGTCTCAATAGTTTTCTTCCTTCTAATATGATGTGGACTCTAGTTGAACCTATTATTATCAACGAATAAGAATAAAATCTTTTGAAAATGAAGCAAGCAACAACAAATTGTACAAAAAAGAAGATAAAATAGGCCCAAAGTCTAATCTTAATAACATCAAGGGGCTGGGTAAGGTAATTGTCCGTTATATTCCATTGAAAATTGCCTAGACCAAGGAATCAATCATGGCACACTTGAGTTGGCTAGGCTCCTCCATTGCCACAAACACCTTTTCTTCCTTTTTCATACCATAACTTGTGAGATGTACCGTTATCAAATGAAATTTGTGTAACATCCCAAATTTCATTTGTACTAATTATCTTAGCGACTCTAAGTAATATGGTAATGAAAATTAAAGAATATAGGAGTAGAAGGGATGTTAAATCAAAACTTGAAACACATTAATTAAAAGAATACTAAAATCCTAAGAGTTAATTAAAGAAAGAAGTCCTAAAGGGTTAATTAATCACTAATTACCAAGAATTAAACTAATTATGGTAAAATAAATATAATTAAGGAATGTAAGTTACCTAATTAAGGAAACTTGATTTAATCACTAATTCTTAATTAATTAAGCTCATATGAGTAGTAAAAATATTTAATTTCATCATCAAATTCAAATTAAAAGTCAAAGAGACAATACAGTAAATAATAATGTCATTAAAGTAAGAACTACGACAAACATGTTTGAACTCTATTTTATGGTTAATTTTATGACAAGTTTGTCTCTAAATTAGCCTAAAGAAAGATTAAAAGTGTCATCCTCCCTAATACAACCCTAATCACTCCTTTATGTTCCCCTATATACAAAAAATGTTAGAGAGAGCCCTAGCACCCATCACATTTGTGCACTCTCTCTCTCTCTCTCTCTCTCTCTCTCCCTCCAAGTTTCTATCTTCATCTTCTTCCTCAAGACACTCACCGCCACAAAACACTATTGTGGGAGCTAAGTTCCTTAACTCTTACAATATCAAACACTCAAGCCTAGAAACCACAAAACCCCCCTCCCCTTTATTCTTTCTTGTGGCTATGGGTTGTAAGCTTGGAAAAGGAGCTTTTACTTCTTTCATTGATGGATTAGAGCTTGAAGAACATCTCCCTTAAGTTTTCATCTTTGGTTGTTGGTAGGACTCCCTAACCCTTTTTTAGTTTTTTTTTTCAAGAGCTAAGAATGCTCTAGTTACTCCATGACTAAGAGGTTCAAGCCTTGAATCAAAGTTTCCTCATTCTTGAATGCTGTCTTGAGAGTGTTGTTTGTTGCTGTTGATGTTGAAAGATCAAAAAGTCTCAAGCTTTTCTTATTATGGTCATGAATACTCAACTCCCAGCCTGTGGCTTTGAGGTTCATGGTTTGTTCTTTCATCTTTACCTCCTGAATATCTCTATTATGCTTTCTAATATTGTTATCTTGCTTGGATCCATAAAAAGTTGTGTTCTTTATGATGATCTTGGGAAAAAGTTGTGACCTTTTACCTTGTCTTAAGAAAAGATTTAGAAAAGTTTCAACCTTTTAAAAGATTCCACCTTTCTAAGAGAATTGATATTGAGACCCATAAACTTTAACCAAGAAAACATGCTTTATGAAGAAGAACAAAAAAATACAACTTGATGCTTGGTTTGATGATAGATTCAGCCATACAACGAAAAAGAGGAATAAAAATGTGTTCTTGGAAGTTCTCATAATGTGTTAACACCCCAAAGTAAATCTAATGAATTTACAAAAAAGTAAAACTTGAAGCAGCATAAAGATGATGGTTCGGCCATGAGAATAAGTAGAGGACATAATGAATTTCATTGAGTGAATATGAGGGATTAAGGATCCATAACACTTAACTAATATATCTAATAACTTACTTGAAGTAAAATAAATAAGAGACTAAAAGATCTAATGATCTACTTGAAGTAAAATTAAATAAAAGACTTAGAAACTTTAGACAATAGTTTTGGCCATGACAAATTAAAAAGGAAAGGAAGAAACTATGATTTGCTAAGCGGATGGATTAAACTTCTAATATATCTATTTAGAGGACTTAACTAACTTACTTAAAAAAAAGTGAAATAAAAGACCTAGAACCCTTGAGAAGGTGATTTAGCCACATCATTTAAAAAAGGAAGATAAAAAACTTTAATTTACAATTAAGTCAAATTAAGGTACCATGATACCTAAGAATTGAACTTAACAAGCTTTCTTGAAAGGAAAACAAAATAAAAGACTTGGTAAATTCTCCAAGGAGAATTTGGCCATTTGAGGATATAAAGGAGGAGATTATGTTTTAAAAATTTAAGTAAGCTTGGAGGATAATTTCAAGTAATAAAAGACTAAAGAGATGACACTTTAATGATAAATGACAAATCAAGAAAAGAAGTAAAACCTTTTTTAGACTCAAATAAGGCTTAAGAGTAAAGTACAATCTAAAAGCTTAAACACAAGCCCCAACTATGCTCATAAGACTTTCCAATGATATGCTATGCTCTCTTGCCCATAGTTAGTGATTGTGTAATTTAAGTGATGAGAAATTCTCATCACATGACGTATGCCATGATACTTGAATGATGTCTTGAGATTTTTGAGGAGTTGTTCCTTTTAATTATGATTGATTTGCAAGTATGATTGCATATGAATGATTGATAACAATTATGTATGCCATTATTGGGTAGTTGGTTGTATATCTTATGCTTGTAATTTTTGGGAAGCTCCCCGTATAGCCGTTATGCTGTTGGATCTTTATTGAATTCTTTCTTGAACTTAAAATATTTGTCATGCATGACGTGAACTATGATGGAACTTGTGTTAAGGAAAAATAAAGAATTAAGCCCTTTATCTCTAAGGCATGAATGACATAAGACTTAACACTTAATTTCATAATAAAGAAAGACATTCAGGAATAATCCTTCGGTAAGGGAAGGAGAGCCACCAAGGTCGACCCCCTCTCAAGCCTGCATATGGATTTATGTTGGGAAGCTTGTAGATGGATTTATGTCGGGAATAAAGGTTGGTGACGCCCAACGGAATGAGCTCATATATATATATATATATATATATATATATATATATATATCAAAGGTAAGGGTGGTAAAGGGTAGGTAAAGCAAGTGCTAAAAGTTAATAAAAGTTAATGAAAGTTAAAGGAAGTAAAGAAAACCATAAGACACACATGCAGCATGAAACTTATCATGCTCTTTGTTTATGAACACTCATACATCGTATTTATGCTTTATCATGTTACAAGATATGCTATATTATCCTTTAAGTGTATGATTAAAAGTAATCCACTTCGGAAATGTTATGTTTTTAACTTAATAAAATGAACTTGATGCATTTTCACCTTTTATAAATAAACCGAAGTGGCTGGGACGATTATGATGACACTTGTTTGTTAGGTTATAGTCTTACTGAGAAATTCTATTTCCCATTCCTACTTTTCGTGTCGTCTTTAGACGGAGCTGATGGGATCGGTGATTGTCTTCCTTGAGTTCCTTACCTGGGGGTGGCACTGTGACCTATCTCTAGCTTCTTTGCTATTGATGGCCAGAGCTGCTTTGCGGGTCTACATCTTCTTCCGTCACCCGTTTGGACTCAGTGTGATCAGAAGACACGTTAGCCCACAGGACCCGTATAATACCATCAACATGTACAAGGAACACCTCGAGTACCCAGTTTATGTTGTACCTACCTACTCTAGGTGGATGCATTCATGGCCACGATTCCCTTTGTAGAGACTAACTTTTCTGAGGCTATCCTTTCACACATTATTCTTCTGGATTTTGAGATATCATCCACCATGAGAAGTAGAGTTGAGAGGCATGGTGGTGGAGGGGGGGACATTTTTGTTTCCTTTTAAGCTCAAGGAGCAGGTTTAGCACATAGCTAGGGTGTAGGGTATTTTTCTATTTTACATGCTCACGCTTATGGTGTATGTGAGGCTCTCTTTTGTATATCTTGTGGCCACTTTCTTTTAGCATATGTTTTTCATATAGGGATGCTTATTATATTTGAAGTATCTACTTGACTACTATTGTTTTGTTAGCAAGGCATAGGGCCTTGCATGAGCTATGTTTCTTATTTATATTTCTCGCTTTATTTCCTGGCTATGCTATACGAATATGTATGATGCGATGCTATGTATATATTCGATATTTACATGCAACAGCTCATGTTTTTCAAAAAGTTTATTTTCAGTAATTTGGAAAAAAGTTACCTGTTATCTTTGCTTAACTTATTTTCCCAGAAGGTTATATGTTTCTGCAAAGCAAAATGTAACAACTAATAAAGTTCTATAATACGGCTTAAGCATAGTATGGGATTATTAGGGTGTTACAATTTGCATAACATATACAACATAATAATTCAGTCCACATATAATAAAAAGATGCAACACAAAGAAACAAAACGATGATGAATTATTAGCTATAAACTCTTCAACTTAAAGTTCCCCTTGGAGAATTAATAAAAAAAGGGCAAAAGTTTAGAGACAAAATGATTCAATATTTAAAATTTGCAGCAATGCACGTACAAGGGAATATGCAAAGGAGGCAATGGAGAAAATAACTCGAGTTAGAAAGAGAGATAGAAGGGGGCAGAGTGGGAGCTAGAAAGGAAGGAAGAAGGGGAAGGAGGAAAGGAGGCGAGGCGAAGAAGAAGAAAGTTGAGACTTGAGAGGGATGAAGATGTGGCAAACAATGACAAATGTTGTGATGCCATGTGGTGTATTAAGAATACATTGTCACATATGAGTTAGACTTATATTAGTCACGTCATTGCTTAACAGAAATTTCTTAATGGCAGGAACTAAAGTGACACAATTTTCATTTAAAAAAAAATATTAATCATAGCAAACCCAAAGTTTAAAAGAGAGTAAAACTAATACATGGTATATTTTCAACAACTAAAATAACATTGTAGCCTAAAAATTATTATCAATTTAACTTAGTCCCAAACTTAGCTTTGAGAGTCAAATGCACATTTAACCTTAACAATATCGTTTACATTATAAAGCTTAATGTTGGGTATTAAACCAATTATTTAACAACAACAAGAGTAGTTGCTATTTTTTTTTTCTTTTTGGTAATGGAAGAAAGAAACAGAAAAAAAAAAAGCGCTGGTGTCACTCTACAATAAAGATTAAATCTTAAGCAGTGGTGACTCCTACACTATGAAATCCTCTAATTGCAAAGCTCTTATTTTGGCCATACAATCCGCACAACTGTTGGCAAAACAGATGATATGGCTAAACTGCACATGCCAATTACATTGGAGTAGTGATCAGATTTCCTCTATCAATTTGGCAAACACATGAGATCTCTGTCAAGAAGGGGCCTGGATCAAATGTATTGCATCCAATTAATCATTCTCATAAAAAAGACACATGAAGCCTCTCTCCCAAGCTAAGTGCAAACCATCACTCATTGCAAGCAACTTAATAATTGTAATATCCTCATCCTACACTTGAGCAGTAAACCTAAGCATCTAGGCCTCAAAAGTAGATCGCATTACGCCCCCAAACCCACTTCTTTAGGCGTATACCAAAAGAGACTCCCATCCACATTCATTTTAATAAACCCATTAAAAGGAGTAACCCTAGAGGTAGTCGAGTGCACATACAAACCATGCAAAAGCTCATGCTGAAGAAGAGTTTGGTAGATACACCCCATCATTGAATAGAGCTTCCAAGATTTATGATCTAGAATTGCATTATTTCTCTATTGCCAAACCCACCATATTGCGGCAAAGAACAAACCACTATCATCCCTTCTTATGTACCACTTTAACCAATCAACAAATCCATTTGAAAGAAATTAGTACATTTCCAAAGTGGTCCATAGCCAAACTTCATGAGAAAAGGTGCAATCGCATAAACAGTGAATACTATCCTTAATGAACTAGCAATACCATGATGATATTGCAAATCATTTATTTGGTAACAAGTTTTCCATTTTCATAAAGTTTTTTTATAAACTGTTAATTTACTAAATTTATTTTCCTAATTTAGTAACATGAAAGTACCTACTAAAAAAAATAAAATAATAGCATGTGTAATGTAAGAATTCCAATTTATATGGCATTAAAAGTTTTTTGGATTGTCCAATTCTAAACTTAATTCTTTGTACCACTTTATTAATTTAAAGAGTAAGAATTATTCAATCTTTAATCAAATATTTTGTTATCATGTAGTGACTCCCAAATTGTAACTTTCCAAGTCTAAGGAGAATAGCAGAATGCTAAGTTTGACATTCTATGAAAGCTAGCAAGCACTAAACTTGGAGACAACAACAAAAGTTCGATACAAAAAACAAACATTACAAACTCCATCAATCTTGAAGAAGATTTTAATTAAGTAGATTAATGAACACAACAATTAGATGATTCCAATTGTATTGCATGAAAAAGATGGATAGTTACCTTCAGATCCTCCAAAAGTCAAATGGATAACTTGGACTACAACTTTGTTTATGTTAATCAAACGCTAGCTATACAAAAAGGCCTTTTGTAGCCATTCCTCAAATGTTTGGATCCAAGTCAAATCTCTTTTGTTTTGGAAGAAGTCCACAAAGAATCTTGTGGACATCACTCGGACAAAAGGCTTTGGCATTGAAAGTGTTAAGAGCGGGCTATTATTGGCTTACCATGGTTACCAATTCTGTTGAATTTGTGAGAAAATGCAAAAAAAATGTCAAGTGCACAACCATTTTCATATGAGAAATGCTAAATCCTCCTAACTGGTATGCCTGAAAGTCTTTCTAATTCAAAATCTTACTCACATATATTGAATAGTCCTTACATATTGTGTAAATTATAACTCATATAATTGTGAATGTGATTTTGAATTAGGAGAATTTTTAAGCATATCATTAGGAGGATATATCATTACTCTTATCTTATAACTCTACTAGAAGAAATTACTATAGTTACAGCTCCATGACCTTTTTGCAAGTACGGCATCAACCTCCTAAGGTCCTTTCCCAATTGCCCTTCGCCAATTAAAGTATTTAATTGTGGCTATAAATTATTTTACGAAGTGGATCAATGTGGAACCCCTCTCTACCATCATAGTAGCTTAATGCAAGAAGTTTCTTTGGAGAAATATAATCAATAGATTTGGAATCCCAAAATCTATGGTGACGGATAATGGGATCCAATTCATTGATAAACATTTTAGAGAATTTCTCTCAAAATTTTAGTGTCTAATAACATTTCACCTCAGTGGAGCATCCTTAGGCTAATGGTCAAGTGGAAGCAGCTAATAACATCATATTGTAAGGACTTAAGAAAAGGTTGAAGCAAGCTAAAGGGATCGAAAGAGTCGACCAGCTTGGGCATGTGTAATGGGGTTATCAGACTACTCAACATTCCTGTATAGGAGAATGACCTTTTCAACTTTGTTAGGAATTGAAAGCCATTATCCTATTGGAGATAGGAGAAAAAAATCCTACGATGGGGGTGTAAATTGATTGATTTGGCTTGGGTTTGAGGTAAAAATAAATCTAAACCAATCAAATCTAAGTGGATTGGTTTTGGTTTTGTTTTTAATTTTTTTTTTCAATAAATCTGCACCACACTGATCAGATCATGATCACATTAGTTTGGTTTAGGGTCATTAGGTTGAAGTAAAAATAAAAAATATACACTTTTTAAGTTTTTATTCTTATAATAATTGACAATAGTGTAAGGTTTGGTGATAAGATATTTAATAATGGTATACATTGATAAATTCCTTAAATAAATATAACAAAAAAGATAAAAAGTGACTTTCTTACTAAAAGCTTAGGTGGAACTTTGAAAAAATAAATAAAAAATAGTTAATCGGGTGATTGGATTAGGTGTTCCAGTGATTGAGTTAAAAATCATAAATTCATAATCGAACCAGTAATAATAGGTTTAATTTAGTGTTGTTTAAAATAAACTGATTACCTAAACCAATTCAAATCAATTTTATTGGTGCTATTTAGATTTTCAAGTTCATTGAGAGTTTCACCCAAGTAGACCTAGTGTTATGAAGAGCATATATCGGGCCCTAGTCACCAAGACAAGGCAAGCTCACATCCAATTGGGAAGGCCCATATCACATCTCTGAAGTCCTTGGGAATAGGCCATACAAGCTAGTTACTCTTTTGGGTTTTAAGGTACCATGGTTGTGGAATCCCTCGAATATGAAGAATTTTATAGTTGATGAACTTTGATATAACACTATATAGGTTAGAGAACTCTTTTATTACCTTGGATTTTTTTTCCCATTGAGTCTTTTCCAAGGAGGTTTTAATGAGGCTTAACTCTATAGGATTCACCATTGTTTTGGTTAAGTATTTTTCAAACTCTTAAGTATTCGTTTCGATAATCATTAATCATCCATTTTGTTAAGTTGGTTACTATTACCTTGCTTCATTTATTCCTTTTATCTTAACTATTATTTTGCTCATTTACCTTGTCATCATTGTTATAAATATTTAATGATTTACAAGTAAATTTTGTGGTCGCAATTTGCACTCCTAATGGACTAGTTGCCCCTTAGTCCGATTTATCGAAGTCAAAGTCTAAGTTCCTTTGGGGAGATGCTCCAAGCATAGAATTTCTAAGTCCCTTAAACATAATGGATATATAACTTAGAAAGGATTTGGCTAAGTTAAAACAAATCCTACATTAGCAACCTAAAACCAAGGGGCAAGCATTATTCAATACAAAAAAATAAAAGCTCCAAACAAAAAACACCAAATATCTACAACATATAAAATTAAATAAAGAAAAAAAAGAAGAAAAGGTAGTCTTAGAACTCAGTGCTATGAGTGTCATCTTCCTGGTTGTGGTCCTTGATGCCCTCCTTCGTTTCTTCCCCCCTTCAAAAGGAAGTTCTCGATGCCATTCTATGCAACAGACGGGCCCAAATCTTGGAGAAATCCATGTTGGAGAATATGTGTTTAAATTGAGCTATTACTGAATTGAAGGTATCAATGATTGAGGCTTGCCAAGCTTTTTCAATTTTCTTAACCTTTTTCTTTGAGGTAGCAAGTTTCACCACCAAGGTTCCCATCTCCACCTTGACCTCCTCCATCTTCTTAGCCACAACCTTTGCCATGCACTTCCAATCCTTGGTGTCTCCATTCGCTTTAGCCTTAGCTTTTTGAAATTTGAACTTCTCTTTGGTAAAGAGGGCCACCTTCGTCTCCAACTCTTTATTCCTATCCTCGAAGCAGAAATCATGGGACTTCATCCTCTAGTTGTTACAGGTAGAATGCAATGGTTGCACTTCAGATAAAGGGCTTCTACATTTGATCAAGACTCTTGGGTTAGTCGGAGTTCTTAAGGTTGGCCATAGATGTAGGGATCGAAAGGTGACTATTAATGAACTCTCTTGGCATGAAGTTCGTTGTAAAGATAGTCCCATTTGATCGGCCATCTCCCCTAAAATTGGGGGACTCTTATTAATTCTTCACGTCTTTATACTAAGGGCCTTAAGCTCTATGATCCCTGACCTGAGGGTCAAATCTCGAGGACATCAAGAGGATTCGCTATCAACCACTGCGCCCCAAGCCTCGATGGCGATTTTCCTCTTCAGAATAGTGAAGTTGCTAGATAGGGCCATACTCTTTGCAAATAGGAAAAAAGAAAAATCATAGTTAGTGAACATATAAAAGCGTCGAAAAGGCATAAAGTAATTAACTTGATAAATCATTCTCAGTTTAATATTTTTATTTTTAATTATCATGTTTGTATTAATAATTATTAAAATTGTCACTTATTTTTTTAATATTTTTAAAATATAGTAACAATGATGAAGTACAAAATTTCAAAATTTTAAAAAGTAAATCAAATAAAAATAATATTTCTATAATTGCTACTAAAAATTTATCAATTAAAAACAAAAGTAGAAAAACAAATCAAGTACTGCTCAATGTGAAAATAAATTAATTTCTACACATATCTAATACCATAGCCCTCTTTACTAGACGTTATATTAAAAAACCAAGAGGGAATAAGTTTATTTCAAGTGGAGAACACTGAGGAATATTATATGGGTTTATCTAACTACCACTTTTAAAGAATTTAAAAAAAAAATTTGTATTGAAAATATAAAAGTTTTAAGTTTTCAATGTATTGAAATTTCAAAACTTCCTTTTATTGATTTCTTTGTAAGCAAAATCTATACTATACAGTGTTTGGCAAATTAGAAAAATCGGCTATCTAGGTACAATATGGCTTGATTTTTAATAAACATTGTTTGGTAACTATCTAAACATTTTAAAACTAGTTTTTATCTGAACCAATTTGAACTTAAAATCAATTCTTAAAAAAAATCAAATTTAAATTGATTTTATTTCGTCATAATTTCTCTTTTTATTTTATATCTTTTCAATACTTTTTTTCTCACTTTATATTAATTAATTATTTTTTCTATTGACCTTATCAACCATCCTTTGCTGCCGTCCACCACCGTTCACTGTCGCCATCCACCATTACCAGCTGCCAACTACGACCGGCCGCTGCCAATTAGCACCACCAGCTACCACCGACTGTCGTCAACAGCCACACCGTCGTCAACAGCCACACCGTCTACCGCTATTTGCCATCATCTGTTACCACCCATCGCCACTATTTGCCACTGTCCATCTTCGTTCGCTGCCACCATTCGTTGTTGCCTGCTTCCACTGTCCATTGGGCAAATTGTCATTTTTTGTTGGTATAACTGAAATAGAAATTTTATTGGAAAAAACTTTAATCAGGTTTTTTGTATCCATTTAATTCAATTCTTAAATTAAATAATGACAAATGCATATTTTTCTTGAAAAAAGTGTATACTTTTAAGTTTTAAATTACTCATTTCAAGAAAAATATCCACATGTCATTATTTGATTTGAGAATTGGTTCTCAAAAACTAAGTTAACATGGTACAAAGTAGAATCAGTTATATTAATCGGTATAAAAATGAACTAGTTTTTTATTGAACGTTGTTTGGTTCAAAAACTTAAAAATTAGTTTTTAACATTTGTGTTCTACTTTTTCTTCTTCTTTTTCTTCCTTGACTACGTCATTAAAAAAAACCAATTTAGCAGACAATGGCGGCCAACAGTGGTGGGCAGTGGAAAACGATGGTGGTTAGCGTTGGAAGATAGCGACAGATGGGGTGGGTGGCGATAGCAAACAGTGGCAAATAGTGGTGGACAATGTGGCCATCAATGGCAGCTAGTGGCAATCGGCGACAACAGGCGGTGGTGGATAGGGTAGGCTATGGAAAACAGTGGCAGCTAGTAATGATAGACAGTGGAAAATGGGGCAGGCGGCAGCATCGGATAGTGGTAGATAGTGGTGGATGATGTGGTCGTTGGCGGTAGGTGGTGGCGGATGGGACGGGCGGTGGAAAACAGTGGTGGCTAGCAATGACAAACAGTGGCAGACAGGGTAGGCGGTGGTGGTGACAATGGCAGGCAGGGCGAGCGATATGGCCGTTAGCAATGGCCTCGGTGGCTGTCTGCGGCAGACGATGGTGGACGGCAACGATGAATGGTGGTGAACAGTGGCAGCGGATAGTTGATAAAGTCAATAGAGAAATAATTAATTTGTATGAAGTGAGAAGATATAAAATAAAGGGAGAAAAAATTAAGATGAAATAAAATTAATTTAAAATTGAATTTTTAAAGAACTAGTTTTAGGCCAAAATTAGTTCAAATAAAAATTAATTTCAAAATATTTAAATAGTTACCAAATAATATATATTAAAAATCAGAGTCTATTATACTTAATTATCCGATTTTTCTAGTTTATCAAATACTTCACAAGTCTTGTCCAATTTTATTGCCTAACATAACTTGAGAGGAGGACAAAATTGTCATTGTATCGGTTGAAAAAACAAAAAAAGGAGAAAATGCAATGGCATTTTGGTCACAAGACTAATCAAAATTTTTAAATGCGTAAAAGGGGGCTACAAAATACAAAGAGCTTGCAAACAGCCGATGTCACTTTCTGAGGTGTAATTCGTGAAGACGTGGGGTGTCGCCGCTTGCCGCCACCACCAGTTGGGAAAATTGTCACTTTATGCAGGTATAACCGAAATGGAAAAGTTATTCCCTTACATAATTTGAGGAGGTCAAAATTGTCATTGTATCCGGTGAAAAAAAAAAGGAAAATGCAATGGCATTTTGGTCACAAGACTAATCAAAATTTTTAAATGCAGGAAAGTGGGGGTTACAAAATATAAAGAGCTTGCAAACATCAAATGTCTCTTTCTGAAGTGTAATTCGTGAAGATGTGGGATGCCGAAGATCTCACCCCAAAATAAAGCAACAATTTTCTTCTCCTCACACTCTCTTTCCTTCTTCTCCCTCTCTCTCCTTCTCCCACCCACTCTCTTCCTCTGCCTCTCCCTGCAAGCCAAAAGGCTCTGGGGAAACCGTAAGAAAAAACACAAACCAAGCCACCCAAAACCTTAAACACACATTCTTAACCAAACGAAACAACACACACAATTCCCATTATGCCATGCTTCACATCACACCCCTCTCTCCTCCTCTTTCTCCTCCTTTCTCTCTCTCTCCTCTCTCTCTCCACCCCTGCAAAAACGTCTCCTTCCCACTCGTTACGTATTCCAGGTTACATTTTTTTTTCCCCTTTTCTTACTCTACTTTCCTTTTCTCATTCTCAAAGCTTTGATTTTTTTTTTTTCCATTTGAAATGGGTATATGTTTATTTATTTATTATTATTTTTTCTTTATTTTCTGGGTTTCTTTTTCAGGTGGGGTTGAAGTTGGTGGTGAGAGAGAGTACAACGAGGTGCTGCCATGGAAGACAAGGAGATCGATGGCAGAAGGTGAAACGACCAACACGACTCTGATATTGGCTCAGGAAAGGACCACCAGGAAGGACCCTCTCGACAATTTTAAGCGTTACACCGGTGGTTGGAACATCAGCAATCGCCACTACATTGCTGTTAGTTTCCCTTCTAACTCTCTACCATCACTGATAACCTTTTTATCTTTCAAAAAGTCTGTGCTTCTTGTTTCATTTCTCTATGGACCATGAAGCCACAGAATCTTACACAAACTCGTCACTTGGTCATTGTTTTGTTCTTGTGTTGGTGATTTGAACTCAAGAGTTTCTGTGTTGTTGTAGTTGTAATATAGTCTAGTCTTTTTGGAAATATTAATAATGTTTTTGGCTGACTTTGAATTGTTGTTGGCTTTTGTGTGCAGTCAGTGGTTTTCACTGCGGTTCCCTTCTTTGTTGTTGCTGCAGTCTGGTTCGTGATTTTCGGGCTTGTTTTGTCCTTAATCTGTCTGTGTTACTGCTGTTGCCCCAGAGAGCCTTATGGCTATTCTCGTCTGGCCTATGCTTTGTCCTTGATCTTCCTCATTCTCTTCACCATTGCAGCAATGTATCTATCTTTCTTCTCCTTATTTTCCTCTTCCAGATAAATTGTCCATTGTGCTGTTCTTGTCTTACTTGGCATTTTTAGAGTCGCTAAGCGTGTGTGCTTGAATTTTGTTAGAGTTGGATGTGTTGTGCTTTACACCGGTCAGGGGAAGTTTCATGTTAGCACCTCAAACACGCTGGAATACGTTGTGAGTCAGGCTGACTTCACTGCTGAAAACCTCAGGAACGTGTCAGATTATCTTGATGCAGCTAAGAAAATTGGAGTTGATGCAGTTTTCTTGCCTTCGGATGTTCAGAAGCAAATCGATGATGTTCAATCGAAAATCGGAACTGCTGCTTCTGATCTTTCCAATAAGACTGCAGATAATTCAGAGAAAATAAAAGAAGGCATAGATGGAATGTAACTACTAGTTGAAATTGAAATATTGCTTTAATTTTTTGAAATGTCTTTTTGCTGATAACCATCTGTTCTGCTTTATAGGAGATTGGCTCTTGTTATTCTTGCTGCTGTTATGCTCTTTCTTGCATTTCTCGGATTCTGTATGTCTCTCTAAGTTCTGTCCTTTTTCCTTCTTTTTTTTTTCCCTTGTTTGGTTTTCTTGCGTTATGCTATAGTATTACCATAATATTATCTCATTTGCTTGTGTTTTGTGGTGAAAATTGATTGCAGTGTTTTCGATACTTGGGCTGCAGTGCCTTGTGTATTTGTAAGTTTAATTCTTTGAGCCATTTTGTATTTCATTATTCCTTGTTTTTTCTTGATGGGTTTGTCCCATATAAGTTTTCAGTCAGTAAATGATGCATTTCCCATGGCTGCAGCTTGGTAATTGTTGGATGGATTCTTGTTGCTGGCACATTTATTCTTTGCGGTGTATTTCTTTTTCTTCACAAGTAAGTTCCTGTTTTTCTGTAGAATTATATTGAATTTATATTTATTTAGTATGAGTTACTTTTTTAGTTGCGTTGGGACAAATCATTTCAACATTTAGCTGCCTGAGGATTAATCACAACGTGTAACCGTGAGGTGTAGATTACTTTTCAGCTCTGTAAAAATACGAAATGGACTTTCCTTTTACTTTGTTTTGTCTGTTAAGTGTGAAATGGACTCATTGTGAGATATATGAACAACTTTTGCATACCAGGTAAAAATTATCAGTAAAAATCCAAAAAAAAAAAAAAATATATTAAACTATTTGTTGGTGCTAACATGTACTTTTGGTTTTGATTATTTGTGTCTTCTCGGCAAATATATGCTCTAACAGTTTGTTCAGATAGGATTGCTTTATATTTTTGGAAACAAATTTTATCCTTGAAGGAAACATGAAGTTTGAAAATATAAGAAATAACTAGTTGAAACTCTACATCTTGAAGTCAATCATTTTTGTTTATTAAATCAATACAAAGCTTAATGATAGATGATATTATTGGAATGATTTTAATTATTTATGAAGACTGCATGTTTCAGTTGTGGTCAATGAAATTTGAGTGGAAAGGATCTTAGTACGATTTTAATAATGTAGGAAATTAAGGAGCATATTGTTAGATATATTGTTTGAATTGTCAACTGTTGCTTTGTCATCATCATATTCTATGCTTTCGGTACTTATGAAATCTCCAGTTCCTAGCTGCATTTGTTCTATAGAGGATATTTTTCTATGTTTCTTGCAAAATAATGGAAGTAGGTCAACATTTCTATAGGCAATTAGGGGTTTCCAAGTGCATGTCAATGTACTTATTGCTTCTTGGGTTGTAATTGCTATCCTATTAGTTTATGCTAACATAGAAACTTATTTGAAGCTGATAAAAAGAAAGAAAATTGGGACACAATCCTGTGTTTATTTTAGGTGCTGTGGCCCAAATAAAATTATTGGTGAGCAACATTGAACAAAAATGAAAAGTTTTTATTTTGTCCCCCTGTAAGTTAGATAGATGTTTCTCATTGCATTTTGTATGGGATTGGCTTATCTTTGTAGATGATGTAACACAAACTTGAGAGCTGGAAAAACTTTTTGAATGCTTTGCTAAATTTTGTTTAGCATATTAAACATCTAATTTATGAAATACTCATAAAGATATGCTCATTTTAATGTCCTGTTTCTATATCATTTGATGAAGTTCATTGCCGCCATCATGCTTATGTTGCATTTGTGTAATAAAAGACTAACTTTGTTGCATATATGCACTAGTGTGGTTGCAGATACATGTGTTGCAATGGACCAGTGGGTTCAGAACCCTACGGCACATACAGCCTTAGATGAAATTCTTCCATGTGTGGATAATGCAACTGCCCAGGAAACCTTGTTACGAACTAGGGATGTGACACACCAACTTGTTAAACTAGTTGACAACATCATTTCCAATGTCACAAATAGAAATTTCCCACCTTTTGCTGGACCCTTGTATTACAACCAGTCAGGTCCCCTCATGCCTGTTCTCTGCAATCCATTTAACAACGACCTCACAACTCGGCAGTGTGCAGGTGGGGAAGTTCCGTTGGACAATGCCACAGAGGTAATGCACTGGTTGAGATTTTGAAACCTAGCCTGACACTTTCTTGCTAGCTCCCTTTGTTTCACTTTTCTTGTTGGCCTGAATACTGCTGATACTTTTTATTTTTTGTTTCTGTAACCTAACTGGCAAGTGGACATTTCTATCCTAACTGCAATTGCTGATATAAAATGTGTGTAGTAAGTAGTAATTTCCAGATTTTGTTTGAAACCAGGTGTGGAAGAAATATACTTGCGAGGTTTCTTCATCGGGCATTTGTAGGACGCCTGGTCGGATGACGCCTACCATTTACGGCCAAATGGACGCTGCAGTGAACATTAGCTATGGTTTATATCATTATGGTCCATTCTTGGTTAATTTAGAAGACTGCACTTTTGTCCGGCAAACATTCACCGACATCAGCAACAATTATTGTCCTGGTCTGCGGAGATATAGTCAGTGGATTTATGTTGGACTCGTTCTGGTATCTGCTGCTGTAATGCTGTCTTTGATCTTTTGGGTTATCTATGCAAGGGAGCGGCGCCATCGTGTTTACACCAAACAGTTCATTGCCAACTAAATAAGTTTCGACTTCAAAAAACATTAGGTACAATGTGATTCTGATGTACATTTGAGTTAGATTGTATTCCGAGTTGGGTTTCTTTATTTTATGTGATGTAGAGTTTTATTTTACAGTGACCAATACTTGAATGGCTTTGTTGAAAGTTATTCTAGGAGCAAGTTTATTTTGTAGAAAAAATTATTGGTGTGCTTTGATATGAGGTTTGTTCTATCGTTATTCCGGTGATGCCTATTTGGATTTTTATATGTAATTCTTGTGATATATTATTTATGGAGTATACTATATCCATGAGGGTTCTGATGCCCATTGTCTCCCCATGGCTGTTCAGTGCTAATGCTGATTTATCATCGACACTGATTTTTTGAAAATGAATTGTTGTCTCATGTGTACCCTATTTGCTTTTGAGTTTTGCACCTTTAGTGTAATGTCTACTTCGAAGCACCAATCAAGATGAATCATGGGCCCATGTTTGACAGTGAATCAGATAGAGTTATCCTTGGGTGGGCCTTTCGTGTAACTTGATGCGAATCATTACTTAAACCGGTAAACAATGGAGTTTCACTTTTTTGATTTTTTTGGGTCTACCCACCCCCACCTTTTTTTTTCTTTTCTCTCTCTGCGGTCGAACATGCGGCCCTGGCCCCAATATGCACCTCTTGCAAGGACCTGTACTTAAACCACTGAACCAGCCTTGCTGTGTAGTAAATTGGAAGTTACTGTGAGGGACGTGGACAGATTCCTTTTTTTTTTTTGGTCGTTAACAAAGACAAAGTGTATGTACAAATTGCCCTATGTAGCACGTTGTTTGCACCAAATTTGGTTCCAGGCCTAGGACCACATAGGCCGTGGCTTCGGGTACGTGTCTGTTATCTATGTTTGGAGATGGTTATTGATGCATCCAATAATTAAACGAGGACTATATGAATAATTGAAATCCATGCATGCTCTCTGACCCAAAAAAAAAAAAAAAAAAACAGATCCATACATTCTCCGAATTTTCTGTAGAGAAACACTTCAATTTTTATTTTTATTTTGTAAATTGTCCTTTTTGTGTGCACTGTACTTCGTTAAAGGTTCTGTCTGATATTGACCAACTTTGTTGCCGTGTGTCCGAGACTAGAGGGTTTTCCGACCAAAAAAAAAGAAGACTGGTTTAAAAGCATTTATGCTCTCTATAGTTTCCCCCTTTCTATCTTCAAATTTCTTTCTTGGTCGAATTCTGTCTTCAAACTTACTGGAGCTAATGCTGCTCTGGCTGAAAGGCACACCAACAATTATAAAAAGGAAGGAAAATATGACCCTTAAAAGCGCAGTGTAAATCAACTGGACCTACTCATTTATCAAAAGAAAGAAAAATCAATTAGACAAGAGAAATCCACTGATTTTGACCCAAAGGCTCTCTTCATTGGACCACCGGTTTATACTGGATATGCTTGCTTTACGATAGACCATCCATCATCCACTTAATGTCTTAATCCAATTCAATCTAATGTTTGATTTCCTCAAAAAGAAAATGAGAAAGTCTTGATGATCTGTAAAGAAAAGGTCTTGATTCACGAGAATTACTAATTTACCCCTCTAAAAAGTAGTTCATCTGGAGGACGAATTGGTAAATGCACTCGATGTCAATGATCCACTCTTAATTACTTAAGCAACCCGCTAGCTTACTAGGAATTCCCACTCAAATACAAGGACATCAATGTACTTACAATATATAAAAGAATTTCCATTCTATTAAATAACCTTCAAGGCTTCACATACAGCCTCCCATTACTTCTGCCTCAAAAACATTCTAAAAAGAGAATCATACGCTTCAACCTCTCTTGCCTTTTGGAGGTTTGAGCTATTCTTATGGCCTCAAGAAGTGCTCCTTCCATTTCAAAGTCCCATTCCCATACAAACCATCCACCACCACAACCACCACCATCACGTACATGCTTGTGCTCACCCACCACACACCCTGGTTCCTTCAGGTGCAGCATGCACAAGAAGCACCACCGAGCTGTGCCTAGACCCAAGCCTAGGAGCCCCTCTAACAGCACTCATCATTGGGAGTCATCTATGGCTGCCAAAGCCTATTCTTTGAAGGCATTTCTCCTGCAAGTTATCAAGCCCTCTAGCCATGATCTTCATAGGAGGAAGAATTTCCAGCCAAAGCCTACTCGGTTTTGCTTGATGAACGGTAACGTAGACGCAGTTGCAGTTTCTTGATCACAAATATTAGTGGAAACAGCCTCTCTGCTTCTAGGATAAGATTGCATACATATACCCTTTCCAAACCCCACCAGGTCGGAGCCTCGTGCTATCATGCACTTGAGCCACCTTTCTATTATATGGTCTCTCTTCTCAGCCTTCTGTTTGCTGCTACATGTGTATACAAGGGAATCTGTGTTGTTCCCTTTTCTTCTTCTCTTATCTTTTTCTGGGGTAGAAAAGAGTGTATCTCTGTATGTGAGGATGTCTGTACATAACGTTTGCATATGTGGTATAGTGGAAATGACGGCAAATCACAGTTTTGATGGGAAGTTTCTAATGGAAGAAACAAAGAAGTTGATTTTGTAGATAACTTGTTGATTATGATGACATTTTTCATTTTTGTTTTCCTTTTCACTTGTTGTGCAGTACATGATGTAAGTGTTTTCCTTTTCTGAAGGACTGAAAATTTTCTATGTCCACTGTCATCGTGAGTACCATTACAATTTTTGTTAAAAGAGATTTGATGGGATCGAACAAAATTGTGCCTATTACTATACTAATCATCTGAAGAGAGCTGCCAATATTACAATTGCAAGTATATTACTTGCGATGCAATGGACCATTTGGAACTTTATATCTTTGCTCATGATCTTGGCTTATATCAAAATAAAATATATTAGATTTCTCTTGCAAAAGAAACCTACCCACTTGGTATTAGTTTCTTTAAGCAATTCAGAAAAGAAAATATTTGCTAAGAAAAAACAATGGGGGAAATTGATCAAAAGGATAAGAAAGAGAAGGGGCTGGAATGGTAAATACAGGGCAAAGCACTTTGATTCATTCATCATTCTGTCTCTTTTTCTTGACACATTACAAAATTATAAAAACAGCCTAACATTAAATCTGTAACCACCTAGGACCTAGCATGTGGGCATCTTTCATTTTGTCAATTCGACAGAAAAACTTTCCAATCCTGTTGGCGAACGGTTTACACAAAATAATTGCTTCTCGGGTTGGCCTCACATGAAACTTCTACACTAACAAGATACCTGCTGAATCGAAAAAGAATAACTTTAGTTAAAAGAAAAAAATAAAGCAAAACAGAACAGTGATCACCGTTGGCATATGTAAGATATTTATATAAAATTGGTTCATATTGCTAATGTCGTGGTGGATAGGATCATATTAGTATTTAATTGGACTGATCAACGTACACCATTGGTTAAAAGTTTAGCTGCCTAACTTGCTTTCCTTAAGACAAAGTGGAGGTCATTTCCATCGACAATGACACAGCTCTGTTACATCAATGTAGAAGCGCTTTCACGCTGATAATTCCATTTATGCTCGTAGGACATATAGATAATGTAGAGGTTTTCGTATCAGAATTAGATGCCAATTTCATATATAAAATTATGATAAAATCTAGGATAACGTTACACTTAATAAGTATTTATTTTGTATCTTGATATGCCAACTTGCACCGTGAGTATTTTATACGAGTAAAACTCTAAATTAGTCTTCGAAAGAGTTATGAGACATTAATTTGGTTTCCAAAAGATTTGTGAAATATTAATTTGGTTCTTGAAAGATTTATGAAATTAATTTGGTTCTCAAAAAATTAAAATTTATTTTAAATTAGTTCAAACTTCTTTTAATCTTTTAGATTAATTTAAAATAAATTTTAATCTTTCAATGACCAAATTGATATTACAAATTTTTCAAAGACTAAATTGATATTGCAACTTTCTCGACGGCCAAATTATTATCTCACAACTTTTTTGAGGACCAAATTAGTGTTTTATTTATTTTATATTGAGCCTAGTCTAACTTTTAATTTTTTTTATTAATGTTTACGACTATAGAATAACAATTTCTCCTTAGAATGTGTTTGGTAGAGGGTAAAAATAAAATATAAAATTTCATAAATGAGCTCTCATCCATTTTAATCTATTTTACATTCGAAGTTCATCCATAAAATTTTAAATCCCATTTTCACTTCTCTAGCAAACACACACTTAATATTACAAGAAAGTAGGAAGTTTTGTTATTTTATATTTGATTTAAGTATTCTGCAAGTCCTTGTAGTTTGACCCAATTTTCAATTAAGTCCCTATAGTTTAAAAATTTTTAATCAGATCCCTATATTAAATAAACTTTTATAATCAAGTCCCCGAAGCAATCTATCAATGTAAAATTGACGGTTAAATTGAATAAATTTTTACGTTTGAATTTACAAAATTTGGTTAAAACCTATTAAATTATATAAAATTTTAAACAATTTTGTAATTTGAGCTTGCTCTGAGGACCTGATTACAATAATTTATCTAATGTAGGGACCTAATTAAAAATTTTTAAACTATAGAAACCAAAATTGAAAATTGAGTGAAATTATAAGAAACTTCAGAATAATTAAACCTTTATATTTCAAAAGGCATTATCATTCAAATCTAAGGTCCGTGCTCCATTTTTCACTCGGGTTAAAGACATCTTAATTTTCAATTCACTCATTCGCCCTCATTTCAACTATGCACCATAAGCACGTGATGCTTATTACAACTTCCATTTAGAAGAGCATGTTACTGATAAGGTTTGTAGTTTCACGGTCTTGTGGACGATGTAAGGCAGGCATGGGAGGCCCTACTTTGTAGGTTATTAATCTCACGAATGTGACAAATTGTGTGCCCTCCTTTCATCATGGAAAACATTATTTTTGAAAACTTTGTCTTTTAAATCTGCAAAGAGAGGTTTGCTTCTCTTTAACCAACGAGATGTGAACAGAACAACTCGACCGTTATGACCTTTGAAAGATGCTTCGGCAGTTGTAATCTCCCCAATAGTTGGACCCTAAAGTTCCAAACTTGTTGCACGTGTTGGGGCACCAAGTTCAAGGGGGTGTCAAATAAATAAAATAACAATATGGAGTGTATTGACACAAAAATTTAATGTAATTTGACAAGTCATGTACTACATTTAACTAAGGAAAACTATCTTTACTGGGAGAAAAAAATCCAATACAAAAAAAATCATGGTGTTATTAAAATATCTAATTTATATCTAGTCCAAAGCTCTTTGTATACTCTTTTTCATAATCCAAAAAATCTTTCACACCTTTCACTTGTTTATACTCTATCTCATCACAAACTTAGGCCATTATAACCAAAACTCCTTCGTCTTCAATTAAATTTAGTTAGAGCATATTTGATTTAATTTTTAGAGAAATTATTTTTGAAATAATTAAAAAAATAACTGTTAAAGAAATTAAAATTAAAAGAATTAATTTGTGTTTAGTTTTGATGTTTCAAAAGTAAGTTTTAGAAAATTGCTTCAAAATTTCCTAAATATATGTAAATTTTCCAAATCTTAACATATTTGACCCAAATCCATTATTTAAATTTCTTAAATATCTTAGGATATACGTTATAAGGGTAAACATAAATAAAATCAACCTTCATCTTATCCTTATCCTTTTCTTGTGAGAAGGGACCTTTTGTTGTGGGAAAGCATTCACAACTAAGTCAACATGATTAGCCTTATCCTTTGTTAAAAATTAACTTTAACGCTTTTTTTTTTTGTCCTTTTGGTTTCTAACAAAAGTGAAAGCAAAGATCGGGATGGATAAAGAATAATGATCGGGATGAAGAGGTTACAAGTAATTACGGATATAAAAAACAAAAAAAAGGGAAAAACAGTGGTAAGTTCAAGTTCCAATAACGACTAATTAATATAGTCTACAAATGAAATGAAAGTAGATAGAGTTTGTTTTCACTACGTCAGTAAGGGTATAATCTATATGGTTCGTTTGCACATTACAATTAGAATTATAACATAGAATTTTAATTTTAATTTTAATTTCAATTGTTTTAAAATTAAAATTGACTTAGAATTTTAAATTTTATATTTGGAGCAAATTAGAGCATAAATTGTAATTTTGAGTTTGGTTTTAATTTTATTGTTTAAATATGTGGTTCAAAGTTTGAAATTAATAAAAATACTAATAAACAACAATTTTGTACTATAATAATTTTTTTATGAATTTATATATACAAATATTTTCTTTTTAGATTTGGATATATAAAATAATAAGTGAAAATTTAGGAAATTTTTATATTATTATTTTTTAAGTTTTAATAAATATGATAGATAACATATAACTAGAAAAAAAGGAGAAAATTATATAGACTTTAATGAGAAGAGAGGCATTTAATAGATCTTGAAATTGGTAATTCATATAGTATAACTCATCTTAATTATTTTTCAATTTTATGAAATTGGAATGTGGAATTGTAATTTCAACTCTATTGTTACTCTAAATATGAAAATTGGAATTGAGGAGCTCAATTCCAATTTTAAGCTCTAATTCTATGCCCAAATCCAAATGCCAAATGAGACATAACACTAATAATTCAAGGTCCAAAATTTGATAACTTTTTACATGTTCCATTCAATTAGCCACTTTCAATTCCACTACCTAAGAAATCTTTCCTTAAATGGAAAGATTTTAAAATTTTTTGATTTAAAATTTAATTTAAATCAATAATAATACTGCCCACTAAGCTATTATTAGTGCCTTTGCCTTCCTCTAATCAAAATAAACCTGAACATTTATTAATATTGAACCTAAGCCCATTTTTATTGACCCATATAAAAGTTTTCTATCAATGCCATATGAAAAAGTATATGATAATTACTACTCAAAAACAAATTTTGATAATTTAAATTATTAAAAACTTATTAATATTTATTTAAATTTAACGACATTAATCTTAACTTTTTTTATATTTTTAAAAGAATGTTGTTTCCTTTATTTGTGATTAAATCAAATTAAGAGAGATGAAATGACTAAAAAATAAATATTTTACATGAATCATGAAAATTAATTAATATAAATAAATATAATTTATAGGAACATGAAAAGATATTTTAGCAACACAATAAAAATTGATCTCTTTATTACAATTATGAATTAAATCCAATAAATAATTATTTTATTGGTTATGACTAATATAATTATACCGTTAATATTAGTGTTTTGTTATTTTAATCATTTAGAATTTATTTAGATAAATAAAATATATTTTTATAAGTAGTTTCAATTTATAATATTCATACATGAATATTTTATATTAATGACACTTTTAACAGATTACCTAAATTTTCACATTTATCTTTTAATTTTGATTAATCAACTGTGTTCTAGTAGTTGAATCTTAATTCTTCTATAATGGATATAAAAAAAAATTATCAAAAAGAAAAGTACATTATTTATGGAAAGAGAGCTGGTATGCTACTAAGCAATATTGATAAAATTGATAATCAAATAATAATATAGTAAATAATTTTATAAATATCCTAAATCATAAACCCTAAAATTTATATATGCATTTTTATAAAATTATATTTATATGTAATTTTAATATCATAATAAATAATCTTATAACTTTAATAAGACAATATTAACAATTAAAATTATTATTAGTTAATTTTTTTAGTCTTACACCACTAAATTGTATATTTTTATTTACAAATTACAATCATAAACAAATTACAATCATATATATTAGATTAGATATTTTAAGTTTTAATAAACATTATTGTTTACTTTTTCATTAATTAAAAACCATGAGTTGAAGGTATGAAATTTAAATTAATGAATTATATTCACATATATTTTAAATTTTATAATAAATAATTTTTTTAACTTTGATAAGAAAATATAAATAATTTAAGTTGTATTAATTCATTCATTTTATTATTACGACACTCCAATTGCAGGTCTTATAGCCATATCTATAGATAAAATATCTTAAGCTTTAGGATTGTTATAGGCAATCATATTGGTGAGAAGGTTTACATTCCTCATATAAAGTTAATTCCTTTTAATCCAATAATGCCTTTAAAGTTTCAAAAAAGAAAATTTTCAATAATAGTTTACTTTGTTATAACTATTAATAAAAATCAAGGGCAATATTTGTCTTACTTTGAATTGTTTTTGCCAAAATTTGTCTTCACTCATTGATAATTATATATTGTTGTATCAATAGTTAAGTCGAATAAAAGGTTAAAAATTTTAATTTAGATAAAAATAAAAATCTATATAGTACAATGAAAAAAACCTATCAAATAGGGTTTATATCCCATTTAATGATAAATGAAATATGAGCCAATATAATATCCTATACAAAATAAATATAAAAAAGTGTGTATATATGTATATATATATATACACCTTATATGATTTGGGACATATATTTTATTCACCACCCTCTATGGTTAAATACACATAGGGTGTGCCTTCAGCCATGCAAGATGTATATTTAGTCATGTATAATGCTAAACGTGTAAGTTAAATGTTTGCACAATAAACGCGTCCTTAAACCTTTTCAACACAACCAAAGGCAAAACCAACTGGGCTCAAGGTGACCGCACATAGAGATGCCAAAATGGGTTGGACTCGTCGGGTTGACCCGAATAACCCGCAATTTTTGGCGGGTTGGGTTGATATTTTCAACCCGCAAAAAAATTTCAACCCGCATAACCTGCCTTGCTTAATCCGCAAATTAAAGTGGGGCGAGGCAGGTTTAGCCTGCGGGTTAAAATTTTTTTTATTTTTATCTTTTTTCTATACATTATATATTATATGTAGACTTTTTTGTTGATATTTATGTAATATTGGTGGACTCTATAGTTTTTTTTTTTGGGACTATGTTATTGATTATATATTTGCTTAATGGACTACATTATTATTTTGTTGATTATGAATTTTATATTTTATTGTGAACATGATTAATTTGTGAAGTATGAATTTTTTAATATATTTGGATTTGAATATTCACTTGTGAATTTTTCTGTTGTGATTATTTTAGTTAGAAGTTTCATCTTATTCTTATTAAGAAACATAATTTCAACCATTTTAGAGTTGAATGAATGATTTAACATTTGATGTGTAAATGAAATAAGCTTCTTTTTGTGGATATTCTTTTGTTGTATTTAATTAAAATTTTCTTTTTTTTTAAAAAATAAATGAATTAATTTATATAAAAAAATATTTTTTCTTTATTTTCTATTTTTTGGCGGGCTAACCCGCTAACCTGTAGCGGAGTAGGGCGGGTTGATATATTCAACCCAAATTACTAACGTAGATTGGCCTACCCAGCCCTGCTTAAAGCTTGACCCGTAGTGGGGCAGGTGGGTTGACCCGTTTGCCATTGCTAATCGCACGCCCACACTGGCCTTGTAGCCTTTTGAAAGTCTACAGAGCTACAGTGATACTCACCAGAAATATCTATACTATTTCTTTGTGTATGAACCTATATTGATGAAAAAGTGAAATGATTCACTATTTAGTAATACTCTATGTAGAATAAAATATAATGCAATATAATAAAAGTAATTCGCACATGAGCAGAGGTTTAAGAGGTACTTATCTTAATCCTTGTGTTAAAGGAATTGTTAACTTTGAGTTTGGAGTTCAATTTTTACTTGTCCATTCCTTCCCCCCTTTTTTCTACTAATTCCAGTTTCTTAGAATTAAGAAGAATAAAAAAATAGAAATATTATTTATATTTATTTTACCGTGATACTATACTAATTCATCTATTATTCGTCATTAAAAATAATGAGTTTTTTATTTAATTTTTTTTTATCATTTTGAATAATCACTCTAAAAAAATTACCTTTTTTAGTATGTTCTAGTGCCCATAGCCCATGTTTTGCATTTGACAGAACAAAGTTGTAATTTGTAAATACCTATATGTTTGAATTTTCTCCTATTAATTTCATATTTCTTGACAACCATAATAAATTTAAAAACTAACACAAATTGATAGGCTTGTAGAGACTAAAGAAGCAAGTTGAGTGTAACATCCCAAAAAAAAAATGGTGTATCTGATTTACACTGTTAATTGATTTAATTCATTACATTAGAGAGATATGAGTAATTAGGGTTGAAATATGAATGTTAAGGTTAGGAACATTTAGATTTACTATATAGATAATTTTAGCAATGTCTTGTTAACTTGAGAAAAATCAGTTTGATTGCAGTGTTGTGTAACACGAGAATCAAATCAATAGAAATTTATACTGTAAGATCAAATAAGTACCAGTTAAAACCCTAAATTGAGTAGTCAAAATTCAACCACTCACCCCCCTTGGTCGGCGCAATGTTAACCACAAAGGGGGAGGAATCAACCAAAATTTACCAAGACAAAAATGCACCAATGAGTGCCTTGAGTCATCCCTCTTCATTATGACTTAAGACCAACATAATTCCATTTTTCTTCTCAACAAAATTCATCCTGAACATCAAACCCCTTTCTTCCTCTCATTTTCTTCCTTAACTTCATTTCTTCATCCTTAATTCTTCACCCCACTTCCACACCTTCACCCAAACTTGTTTCTTTTTAGCTGCAACTCAAGACTTGAGGTATGATTCATGAACTTTGTTGAATATTAGGGTTATATGCCTGATTAGGGTTTCTTTGTCATTCTTTAATCTAATGTTATATGATGATGGTATGGCTTGTTTCAACTGAATTAACCTAGGAATTCTTGGTTTGGGTTGAGAAGTTGGTCAAAAACTCAAGAAAAGATTCAAACAAAGTTGCTAGAATTGAGCCCTAGAGCACTATTTGTACCACAAATAGTGAAACTCGACCTACAAAGGTCAAAATTTAATGAACTATTTTTGGATGAAACTAGACATTCGGGACTTTCCAACCATGTAAATTATAAGATCATTGGCCTTGAAATGAGAGAGTTATGAATTTTTGAAGTTACCTCATGAATCATAATTAGGGTTCTGAGTAGTATGGGTTGTGGAGGGCATAACTCGCCTATACAACTTCAAATTGAGTGCAACAAATTTTTTTAGGAAGCTAAATAGATTATCATATCATAATAATTTCAAGCCTAAAATTAATTTGTGTTGCTCCCAATAATTCTTTAAATTTACCCTAAGGTCCTATTCAGGTGAAACAGAGCAAGTCCATTCAGTCCAAATTGAGAGCTTATAACTTAAGCTTTGCTTACCTATTTGAAATGAAACTATGAGGAATGAAATATGGTTCAATTAGCTT